>JABYQN010000008.1:1254576-2509152 GCA_022606135.1 Fomes fomentarius
ACCTACGTAAGTTCCGTATCATCGTCGTGGCTCCAGCAGCGTTGTGCAGAGGCTCGGGCTGATTGCACGATTCAACCTTCAAGTGAGTCGGAGATACGGCGGATGGTCGCCTGGAGACGGCCCACGAACTCGTCGCATGTCCGTATCCTGAGCTCTGGGCACCTCATTGCACAGGAGGCCCCCGGTGAAGTCGGTGCGTGCCTTCGACCCTCAACGCATTGGTGATTAATATTGAGCGCTGACCCTTATCACAGCTAAGGAGCTACACGAGTTCCTGAGCAGCCGGTATGGGGTCCGGAAGGCCCTGCTCTGAGTTGGAAGTAGGATGCGGCAGTGTGTGCACCCAAGTTAACAATCTACCCGATACATACCCGTGGCTCTACCTCGTTTCGGAAATTAAGTCGACGGACTCAAGGTCGCGAGTGATTTCCATGTCCCATTGACGGTGGTGGTGCCGCCTGGCAGCATTCGTCGTTGGGGTCATAAGTAGGCTCGCATGCTCCATCCAGAGTGATTTGATATACATAGATATGTCCACTAAGACATATACCAACTCGAACTCCTCGCCCCCAGAGCCACGACCCTCTCCCGCAGGCCCTTCTCCCACTCGAGCTCCCTCCATCTTCACCTTTACCTGATCTCCCTCTGGAGTTACACGCCAGAAAGTCTCTCCTCGAGTGTTGGTTTACTCTTTCAACCCATTTTGTCCCTGGTGCATATCCCAGGACAAGTCCATACTTAATATATCTCGTCGTTGCTGGACGGAGTCTCTGAGTCAGAGACTACCAGGGCGAGCGCCAGATCAACGACATCATCAACAAGACAATACAACAATATTGGAGTGGAGAGCTCGCCGCTTCCCGCAGAATTGCTCTGGCTATGCCTCAATCGCTATGTACGGAAAGGCCAAGGTGGAGAAGGACAAGGTGTGATCTTGTTCCTCACCCATGCCGTAGGGCTTCACAAGGAGGTATATGTTACTGCTGGTCGCCAACCGGCGAGGATGTACGGGATGGTGATACTACACACTCTTATACTTCAGATCTGGGAGCCCTTCTGAGGATCCTTGTGGCGGAGTATGCAGCTCAGGCAGATTACGACATAGACGAAATCTGGGCCTTTTGAGGCTATAAACCATGGCGTCTCATGAACAACATTGAAAGGTAACCTCGGTATCTAGTGTGAGTAGCTAGCTTTTGTCCAGATTTGCCAGACAACTTGAAGGTTCATGTAACGCATTGCGTAGATGATTGGAAGGATAACGCTCGCGACATCTTGCGCTGCTTCCTCCTCTACTATCTACCTGACTCCGCGTCAGATGGAGTCTTACCTACTCACCTGCATCGCGTCCCAAACCATGCTGCCGAGGAACGAGCAACCTACGGAATCCTTCAGCGTGACCTTGTCCCGATAGGGATGTCATTTGGTGCATGCAGTCTGTGCGTTCTCGACTTCCGAATGGCTTGGCTATCCGCCTGTTGAAACGTACACTTGCACTTTTCGTCAGCATCTGGGCAGCGATACACCACCCAGCCATATTCCGCTCACTTACGCTCCTCGACCCCGTGCTCTTCCCCATAGTCGGCAAGGTAGACCTCTCGTCCACGCCCCAGTACACGCTAGGAGCACTGTTGAGGTAGAACGGCTGATCTTCCCGGTACGTCTTGCGATCTCCCACCCTCCGTTATAATACGCATGCTTACACTGCTCTTTGTCTCGTGTTCATCTCATGGTCGTGGTTAGCGAGGTAGCACACAAAGCATTCGCCTCCTCGCGCTTCTTCCGCGCAAAAGATTGATGGCAGATCAGGGTGTGGTTTGCTTCTCAAAACCGGGCGAGGACTTGCCTGTGATAAACCCCGGCGATCCCGTTCGCCTTGATACGCTTCCGGATTCTGCAAGGATACAACAATTTGTAACCGTCAGCAACATCCAAGCAGCATGCAGCATTCATGGCTACGGACATGTCGAACATCCCAGCGAAAGGAGCATCGCCCTCCGCCTTGACGGCGACGCCATCCGGGTCCTCGAGCAGTTCCTTGTACCGCTCTGTGACGGACAGAATAGCATCCGGGTTCGATTGCATTTCGCCCGAGTCCGTCACGTCGTCGAGCTACACCATGTCGCACGCAGGGAGTCAGCATTGTAACGCCCTCGGAACAGTCCAAGACTTACGCAAAAGCTCCACAAGAGCCAGGCGAGGCAAATTTCAAGGCGGGTAGCCTCGGCGTCGGAGAACGCCATGCCTGCGCATAGCTCGAACTCGGCCGCCAGGTGCCGTTTTTTCGCCTCCTCGTCCATGTCCTGTCTGTCGTCCACACCCGCTGCTATCAGCTACATCGCGCAGGCGGAATGGTACGAGACAGACTTCTCAAACCAGGTGCGCATCTTACTCGCGACCTCGGCCATGTGCGGGTTGAGCTTGAACTCCAGCGCGGTCCCGGTGATGACGGTGAGGTCCTTGAGGGGGAAATGCGAGGGGAAGGGGCGGAGTTGCTGGATGCTCATCGTGGATTGTAGGTTGCATATTGGGACGGCTCGCTCTGTTCTTTAAACTGCACGCACTCCTCTCGTACTACCTCGCACGAAGCGCACACAGATAGGAGTTGTAGAAATTGGTACAACTTTCTAGGCAGTGCCAACCACACCTCCGATGTCCACCATGAAACCTGTCATGAGATGCCGTTAACGCATTGGTCATCTGGAGTCGACTTATACATAGATCGTTCAACTGACCTTGCAAATTGAGAGGGTACCACCGTAGAGAGAAGGTGTCTTACCAGGAGCAGTATCGACGACATCGATGAGTCCATCCGGCTCGCCACGTACTCTGCAAAGGCACAGATGGAGCGAGGTGACGAGGCGAAGGGCCACGGAGATCAAAAACCCGTCGTGATTCGAGACTCTGCATCCGGGTCTTGATAACACTATACGCATATGATGTCAACATCCCACCCCAAGAAGTTGCTGCTGTCGTCTATAAGGCTCACTCTGACCTCGAACGGCATCGTGGCATAGACCGTGAGGAGGCCGGCGGTGTCGGCATATTGATGTCGAAGATTCCGAGCAGGCAGTATGCCTCGTCTTCCTCGCGCATTGTCGTCCGATGGAATCGCAAGAGCGGAGGCTGAGCTGGCAGCAATTTGAGGCCGCCACAAAGGAAAGATAAACGCCCATTTCTGATCAATACGCGAGGCGAAGTTGAACAAGGGCATACTTTGGCTCCAGCCACATCCCCCACATCTGGGCTGAACTCGTCCCCAACTACGTTTCTTGCAGACTCCATAAAAATATAAAACCTCTGGCACTGATAACTGTTGTGATCGGATCGCAAGCTCACACAGTCGAAAGATGACTTCCCTCAAGTCTCCGCACACTCACCAAGCACTGGATCAATCTGGTGTCCGGGAGTGCGACATGGCAGAAAGGCCTTCTGAGATTACTGAGAGCGATGGTATGTTGTCCATCCACACCCAAACTCCCTTCAAACCTCCTCGTCTCACTGCTGCCTTCTCTCGTAAAGCACTGCAGGATGCGGGCTCCTCTTCTACACCGTTCATCCACAGCGCCTTCGTCGACAAGCATCTTAACCGGTGCCCTCACAATTTACTGAATCTCGTCACAAACAAAGCTAACCTCGCTCTCATTGCCAAGCTCAAGACCGCCACTTCCGAAGACAGCACGTACATGCCGGCATCAGAACTCCTAACTAATATCAGCAAGACAGTCTGGAGTGGGTTCATCACTATCTTGACGCGTTTAAAAGTAGTGGCTCATGTGTACTATAGCCCATGTCAGGCATCGTGCGAGGGACTTGCATCTCGAGCGGTACAGTGAACCTATGGAGTTTGTGGACCATCACTCGAGCCCACCTACACACTATCCATTCGGGGATGTGGCAGACAAACCTGATCTTCTAGGCGTATTTCTCGTTTCAAGGACTTTCTCGTGGGACAAGACACCTTGTGGGCGATGCAAGACCAACATCCCTCACTACCGCGTAGAGACCGTGGTAGAGATCAAGGACTTCGGTAAGGAACAGGTGGCCCCTTCTCAATGTTCCGACTATGCCCTCCAGCATCTCCGTGCTCGCCCTGATCATCCGGGGTTCTACTGCCTCAGCATGCACCCGAAAGGGTTTTCTATCCTGTACGCGGATACCTCAGGACCGTACACCTCACTTGGGACGACCTCGATATCCTTGCGGCATACGTCTATTCGTTATACCATCCTCCGAAGGGTCATATGCTCCGCGATCCTACCATCCGATGGGATCCATCTGTCAAGAACGATCCTCTCAGTCCTCCTGTCTGGACCATTACTATGGGTCAAGAGTCGTTTGCTCGCGGTGAGCTTATCTTTGGCGGTGACTCGTGGGGGCGACGCACGACGGTCTTCAAATGTTCCTGGCCCGACAACGGTTTCTGCGTGTTGATCGAGGACTACTACCGCCAAGTCACACGTCGTTTCGATGAGGGAGAGCTCGTGAAAGATATACACTCCGATGGCTTTGTTCCTGGCGTGGTGCGCTTCGCTAAGGCTGAGGATGTGATGAACGGAGATGAGGCGGTGACGTCTGGGGAGGATGCGGAGAAGCGGACTCGGAGAAGATTCCTCATGGCAGATTTCGGGGAAGAGCTGCTTAAGGCGAAGAGCGTTAACGACCTCTTGAAGGCGGTTTACGACGCCCTTGAAGGTACGTCAAGCATACCAACACCTGTGTGATGCAGCGCTGACTTTGAGGTCAGTTCATCGCACACTGGTCTCAGAGCGACACGTGCTTCATCGCGATATGAGCAGATACAACATCCTGATGTATCCGAAGTGGGGTAAGTTCACGCCCACTGATTTCATGGAGAATCGTCCCCCCTTGATCGAGGATATCCTGGCTGGCGAGCTACGGTATGTCATTCACTGATTGTACCATCTTTTCTTCCTGATATGTACCATTGGTACAGTGACGAGGATACATATCAAGCGTGTTGTCTTCTCATTGACTTCGATAATTCAGCGAAGCTGACAGGCGCAGAGCCTCCGCATGAGCTCACATTCCGCACCGTAAGCCCCCGGCATCGTGATCATTCCGTTGCTCAGCGTTCAGTACTCATGACCTACATAGGGCACCCCAATGTATATCTCACCGGTCAGTCTCGGAATGGTTTGGGACGCAACAGACATCGCGTACTGCAAGATGCCCGACTTATCTGTGGAGGCTCGAACGCTCTATGACCAGGTGCACGGCCCGCACCGATACGACCGCTTCAAGGAAGGGGAACGAACGTTTCATGGCGGGATACCTCCACCCTCCGGTACCACTCCCGAGATCCCGAAGGACTTCTACCACAAGATGGAGTATGATGCGGAATCCGTGTTTTGGTCTGCCCTTTCCGCCCTGCTTCTGGTACGGCCTGCGGACGAAGAAGAAAGCCCGGAATGTGCAAATGCCATGAAACGGATGTGGAAAGAACTGCAGTCGCACACGATAGAAGCCGTCAACCCTGGCACCGCCTATGTCGATCTCACCGACCCGAGGGAGCAAACATTCCTGAGATGTCGCGACAGGCGCTATCTCGGCGCACTTCTTCCGTGCATGAGAGATGTAGCATACTTGCTCTACAATCTCTCGCGGCAAGTTGCTCCGTCATATCCTCTCATGTCCACTCCACCACCTCGCCCCGATCACCTGCATGAGGCGATGCAGCGCCTTATTCTCGACTACCTGGTGGCACATCGCGACAAGGACATGCCCCTAGCGCCGACAAGATTGCGCTCAACCGCCGATGACCTGCCCAAAGATGAGCCGAAGCCAGACATCAAGAACACGAAGAGCACCAATTCTCGGAAGCGTACGCGAGATGGGGAACAAGCTATTGGGGTGAGACAGTCGAAGCGGATCGCGACACAGAAGGACTCCAGCTTGCCCGTCGCGGCGCATACAGGTTTCCCGTACGAATTTGGTCACCAGCCTTGAAGTGAGCGTGGATCCCCATTTGCTCCAGCGTTGTGCATGGTGCCGATCAGTTTATGATTCACGCGTGCTCCATGACCATCTGCAGTCTCAATTGTATTTCTGCCCTTGCAACTCCAATTTTCCTACTATTTGCGTTCCTAGCTCACAGTCTCATTTGTGTTCCTCTTGTAGATTACTCATAGTCATTAATGCTCATCATCACCGAAACTCCACCATGGCCCATAGTACAGTGCTTCAAAGTCCGCGCACTCTACCGTGATCAACCTGTGTATGGCTCTTTGGAGCCGAGGGCTAACCCGAAACCACTATAGGCTTTGGCATGGACATCATGTATCAGGGCGCACGAAGCATGTTCTCCAACGCGATTCTCGAACACGAGAGCCCGAACCTGTGAAACTATATATTTATTGTGAGGCTGGCCTGACTTGAGTATCCGAACTCTGCGCATTGGCCTTACGTACTAGCGCTCGTTCATGAAACTCGTGCTCAGCGCTGCATCTTAGATCCAATAGTGTGAACTTTCCAATGATCAACTCGCATACCCACTCGGACTTGCTTCCCCCAGAACCCTACAACCTCTTGCCTTGCAAACCTCCTCCACGATCTCTTCTTGCACTCGAGCCGCCTCCGGCATCTCCGCCACTGCCTTGTCTCCCTACGCCTCGCACGGCGGGTGGGTCTCTTCTAGAGCCATGGTTCACTCTTTCAACGCATCTCGTTCCTGCTGCACATACTAGGACAACACCATTTGACCCTCTCTCATCATTGTCGGATGTCTCGAGACTAGAGACTAAGAAAGCGAGTGCTAGATTGGCGAAGGAAATCATCGGCAAGAGAGAACAGTATTGGCGCGGAGAACTCGACCACTTGCCGCAGAATCGCAAACCCCTCTGGGTATGCGTCAACCGGTATATACGCAGGGGAATCAGTAGGGAAGGACGGGGCATCACCTTGTTTCTCACCCACGCCGTTGGGTTCCATAAGGAAGTGCGTATCTGTTGCGCTCGTCGTTGAAAGCGGATGCGTGATGTATGTGGGGAATTCTGACCACTACATGGTATAGATATGGGAGCCGTTCCTTAGGACTCTCGTATCGGAGTATGCAGCTGTCGCAGAGTACGACATCGACGAGATCTGGGCCTTCGAGGCTGCAAACCACGGCGACGGAGGTCTCGTGAACAAAGACAACCTCGGTATCTTATGTGAGCAGCTACTCGTATGTCCGCTACGGTTTCGTTGACGCGTTCCATAGACGATTGGAAAGACAACGCTCGCGACATGCTACATTTCCTCCTCCACTATATGCCTGACCGCGCGTCGGACGCGGCCCTGCCTATTCACTTGCCTCGGCTCCCAGACCGCGTTGCTGAGGAACGCAAGGCCTCTGGCTTTCTATGGCGCAACATCGTCCCAATGGGCATGTCATTTGGCGCATGCAGCCTGTGCGTGATCGACTCATACCACGTCACCTAGCGATATGATGATGCCCACTCTAACCTACATGCACATGCATGCTTCTCCAGGATTCGCGCAGCGATACACCACCCGGCACTGTTCCGCTCACTCACTCTCCTCGACCCCGCACTCTTCCCCAGCGCAGGCAAGATCGATTTCTCGTACATGCCCCAGTACGTCGTGGGAGCATTGCTACGGCAGGACGGCTGGCCCTCTCGGTGCGTCTTCCAGTCTCCTAGGCCCTCCCCACGATTTTATATGACCTGCGTGCTCGAATCCTCCACCTCATCATCTCTGTCGCATCTTCTCATCCATTCTTGAAATTCTCGACAGTGAGGCGGCACACAAAACGTTCGCTTCCTCGCCCTTTTTCCGCGCCTGGGACCCCGCGGCGCTCGCCACCTACGTCGAATGCGGGCTGTACGAGACTCCGTCGGGAACGGTGCGGCTGAAGACTCACCCTGTACAAGAGGCCGTCACGTTTGCGGACCATCAGGTCCCGCCGGAGACGTTCGAGCTCCTCGCGCGGTTAGACGAGCGCGTGGAGTTGCGCTGGGTCGTCCCGGGCATGAACGACGAGTGAGTGGACAGCCACACGTTTTGACTATGGTCCCGCGTCTTCGAGGTTGGTCGATGAATCCATGCATTGAATCACAATCCACAGCGGCTGGGGATCCCTGCGGAGGAAGCAGGTATGGAGAAGGCCCGTGAACTCGTCCTCCGTGGTCATTGCGGAGGCTGGGCACTTGCTCGCCATGGAGGCCCCTGGTCAAGTCGGTGAGCCTAAACGCTGTTGAACACTCTCACACCTTCATTGATAGTCATCCTCTACGTGCAGCCAGGTATGTGCATGAGTTCCTCTCCAAGCGATACGGCTCGTCGCAGGCACGTCTGTGATACAATCATCAGCCGTTTACATATATCTCCATACATCATAATCTATGATCAACCTGGCTGTAAACGTCCGACGCGGCAGCACACTGTCCAGGAAGCAAGATGAAGCAAGACCCAAATACCATTAATGTAAGCAACGAACCCTCCCATACACACGTCTTCACATGCGCACCCCCGCGACCAACACAATCGCGACCACAAAGGCCACAAAGATCAATATCCCGCTGACCATCGCAGCAACGCGGCACCTCCTGATCCACGGATCCGGCCTAGTCCGCTTCGACCTTTTCATCCGATGTGTCGAGTCCGCATCGGACGGTGCGAGACTCTCAACAGAGGGTGCGAGCAGCGGGTACCACATCTTGGCCTTCATCCTCTTCTCCGCTGGGAGGGGTACGGACACCTCGGGGTCACCGTGACGGTTGCTGCCCGCCCGTCTCTTCCCACCACTTCCGCTGTTCTGTCCAGCCATCGCCTCCGTCTCGTCCACGTTCGATCTCCGCGCCCTGCGGTACCCCGAGCGATGTCGGTGCCTCTGCCACAGGGGCAGCACCGACCCGCGCTCGTCCTCGGACACGTCCCCGCCGCGCGTGAGCAGCCAGCCGCCGATGAGCCAGCACCACGGCATGACGAACCCAGCCCAGAACAGGATGCACGCATATGTGATCTCGCGCGCGTCTCTCCGCTGCTGCCGCTGAACGGACGGCGGCAGAGCGAAGCGCTCGGCGGCAAAGGACGTGCCTTTCAGCCAGCGTTGCTCCAGGAAGGACTCGTCCGTGGGCGTGCGGGAGCGGGGCACGGCCAGGTGCGAGTCGCGGACGGCGAGTGAGTCCGGACGGGAGTGAGAGCGTGAGTGCGTGCTGGATGGTGTGGGATTGCGCGGCCGGACGCTTGGCCCACTGTGCGGTCGTAGTTGCGTGAGCTGCCCGTAGTCCTGCTCTCCATCTGTTCCAGAGAGGTCGCTATCGTACATCCCCGACAGGCCTGCCGGAGGCGGGTGCGCGCGGTGCGTTGCGTCTGTCTCTTCAGTCTCTACAGTATGCGCCGCGTCCGTCTCCGTCCGCTCCGTCTCCTGCGTATGCTGTGTCTGCTGTGTCTGCCCGGAGTCGCGCGCGCTGTCCGACGCAAACGAGCTGGGGTCGAACATGACATCGACATTCCCGAACGAGAAGCGCCGCTGCTCCCCATTGGGTGTGTTGAGCGAGACGGACGGTGCGGTGATGAAGCTGCTCGTGCGCGCGCTCGCCGATGCGCCGTCCTCGTATATGACGGATACCATGTTCATCTGCCGCGGGCTGCCGATGACCGTAGGCAGGTTCGGCACGGGTAGGCGCGATTTGCGCGGGATCGGGACAGTCATGATTATAGACCCACCAGTCGGCCCTTGGGCGACGGCGGGCGAATTGGGGTTCTGCTGCACACCCATCACGCTTTGGAAGTTGGGCCGCAGGTCGAGGGGTGGGATGATAGGAGGCACGGCAGAGATGTTGGAGCGGTGCGTACTTGTTGAGGTCTGGCTGAGGGAGCGCTTCAGGGGGCGGTGGATGAATGCGTTGTCTAAATAGTGGATAAGACGGGGTCAGGGGGGTTGCACATACACAGGCTCATAATACAAAGTGTATGCGCTTACTGAGCTTGTCAAATGTCCGCGTCGAGTCCGGCGTCCTCGGCACGCTGTCCATGGAAAGCTTCCTATGCGGCGGGAACGGCACCTGCTGCTCGTGGATCGGCGAGAGCTGCTTCGGCAGAACATGCCCATTGCGCACCGACGACGGCTCGCTCTCCGCATCCGAGCTCTCCGACGCGTACGAGATCGCGTCCACCGCGAGCCGCAACGAGTTCGAGTTCGAGTTCGAGTGCGTGTTCGAATGACTTTGCGAGTGCGTGTGCGAGCTTTGCCTCCCCAACGAGGACGGCCGCTGCGGTTGGTGCGCAGAAGGCACTGAGACGGAAGCGGAAGCGGAGGCCTGCGACGGCGAGAGCAGCAGCGAAGGCGAAGATGCGGACCGGTTCATGCTGATGGACTGCGCGCCCCACCCACCACCACCACCACCACCGCCAGGCGTCGTGGGCGTGGTTAGAGCCAAGCTTCTGCCGCTGCCAACAGACTTTGTGGGGCTGTCCTGCCCGCTCTGGTTCTGACCCTGGGGTTTCCAGAACACGTGCGGCGGAGCTTGGGCCGGGTACGGGTGGCCTGAATGTGTTGCGTCAAGCGAGCCCGGGAGGGCGACGGCGAGGCCGACTGCGGAGGTGTTGAGCGGGCTCGGGAGGTGTGATGGTTGCTTGCGCGGGAGGAGCGGGGTGCTGTCTGACTGTGTGTCGAGGCTGACGCGGCTGGCATTCCGGAGGTGGCTGGCATTGGCACTGCTGGCACTGGCACTGGTGCGGTCGGTGTTCGCTTCGTTGGAGCTCCGGCCAGCCTCCACCCCGGCGAGCGGGTCGCGTTCGCGATCACGCTGGTGGTCGCGGTCGAGGAGCAGAGAGGAGGTGCTGGGCTGGAAGAGGCGCGAGAGGGAGCTAAGCATCTTTGCTTGCACTTAGGAGACTTGCAGCGTTAAGTCCCTATTTGAGGTGTCGTTTAGGTAGAGGACGGGCGAGCCCGGAGAGCGTTTCCTTTGTGCACGAACAATCGAATAACAAGTAGGGCAAAGTATAGTCAAGACTAGTCTCTAGACAGGCAGAGAGGAGTCCATAACATACCGACATGCGGCACTTATACTGGTTGTGCAATGAGGCCCGAGGCACAATACCACGGGGAGAGGGCCGGGAAGACACGCGAGAGCGGCCCCCTCGTGTGCACCGCGACGGCGCAAGATGAAAGAAGATGGAGAGAGATGAACTTCGTATGTAGACACTGACGATGAACATACGTCAGCCACGTCTTCATATGGTATGTCGGACGGGGCTGTCACCGTGAAGAGCGGCGGGCTCAGCCGGGCCTTGAGACTGCGGCCTTGTCGCGTGGGTGTCGGGCTGCACTGCGCCTGCTCTTTGGGCAGGAAGACAGCGGACGTATTTCTCGTCGGAGCTCGCGTCGCTACAATTGTGGGTCGTTGTAAGGGGCAATAAGATGAGTAGTGTGACTCTTGGCAATGGTGTCTGCACTTGAGTAATTAGCGACCATGCATGATCCCGATAGTCCGAGCGCACACAACTCACTACTCCAGTGTTGCATTCAAGCCTCGTTATCACCTCTTCACAACTGTCATGGATGAATTGTTTCAATAAAGCTGTAACACGAGCTGCAAAAGCCGCGCGTGAGATTCGCAGTTCTGGAAGACACGGATGTCAGTCAATGCAAGAGGAAGAAAGAGAGTCGGAGGGAGAGCAACGTTTCACTGTGAACGGATTGTCAGACATGAGTGACAGCGACATATACTTACTCCGAGAACATACCTCGTAATCTCCGACGTATTTAACCTCTTGCATGACCTGGGTCCGACCGTCCGAGTAAGAATTACCACGGTTGCCAATCGATGGATTGGATGGAACGCATGAGGTGTGCTTGAGCTCCCGTGGTACGTATGGACAGATATAGCCCGGGGACGTCGCAACCAGGTGGTGAGCTGTCATATGATCAGGATGAATCAAGGTCGGAGCAGAGTAGGACTGTGGACGTCGTTCATAGATCACGAAAAGCAGAAGGGAAACGAGATTGAGAAAGTGGAACAGCTCAGGGTGGATAACAGGCACGCAGTGGGGGTTCAACGGACGACCATGAGAGAGCGAAGTAGGAAGCAAAAAAAAAACACAGCTCATTACGGATGGATATCGAAAGCAGGGGATCGTACAAACAACAGCAGCAGCAGATGGAGATACATTATGTTCCACAGATTGAAGGAAGATCCGACCGAGAAACCAAGACGAGGATGCTGTATGGTATCTGTGTGTGGGGTCGGGATGGGGGATATCCAAGGGTATGCCCGGCGGACGTGCAGTCCCCCTCATTACGAGGCCACGGCCGTCTTCTCCTTCGACGTCTTCGCCTTCACCGGCTTCTTCGGGGAGTCGCTGGCGAGCACCAGGCCGGGGACCTCCTCGTCTGTAACAGTAGCAACACTGGGCGACTCCTCCTTCCCTGACGAGGAGACGTCGTCCACAACGGTCGCATCGGTAGCATCGGCAGCGTCCTCGCCCTCTTTTGCCTCGACGTCCTCCTCGCCCTCCGCATCGACATCCTCCTTTCCCTCCTCTACCGCCTTCGGGGAGTCGGGGAGGGGCACGGCCGCGGCCTCTTCGGCATCAGCAGCAGTCGTCGTCTCCGTAGTCTGAGTTTGAGCCACCTCTGTGGGGATCTCGATCTCCTTCGGCTTCCCCTCGTCATCCAGCTCAACCTCCCCCACGCCCTTGGTGACCTCCTTCACCTCCTCCGTCTCCTTCGCCTGCTGAGCCCCAGTCGGGGACTCCTCCCTCTGCCCGTCCTGCGTCACCTCCGACTCCGCCCGGTGCCTCTTCGCAGGCGTCGACTCGCGCTCGTCCGGCTCGCTCGTGCTCAGCCTGCGTTTGCGGCCGATCTGCGGGGCCGTCGACGTGGCTGTGATTGCGCATAATGAAAAGCATAAAGCATAAGCATAAGCATAAACACAAGCATGAACCAGTCCAGGAAAGGGGTCGGCCGGGATTCGAGAAGGGCCGCAGAGAAGACGGGAGATAGGGGGCGCATGTCAGATGCGTGGTGTGCTCGGCGATCGCAGATGGATGGGGGTACGCACCGTCCTCGCTCCATGGCCTGTCGGGGCGGGGGAAGAACGAGCTCGATATGCGGCGGATGATCTTGTACATCGTCGTTGGTGTCGCTCGCGGTGGCGGTGGATGGTGAGATACGCGCGCGTGTGCGTCGTGCGTGGGTGTGGGGAGGAAGAGTAAAAGGGAATAGAAGGGTCAGACTCACGGCGCGCGGGGTCGATCGCGGGGCGCGCGACGCGACGTGGCGCTCGTTATTTTCCCTCTCGTGTTTGCTTCTATTTGGCTTCGACCCATCACGGTCACGTGTGCGACGCGTTGCATCATTTCCACCCCGCTCTGTTGCTCTTGCTTGACAACATGTTGGGGTAGTCACTCCCTGGGGATATCAAGCTTATGCGAAACAAAATCCATTCCTTTTGCAAGTCCAAAAGTACAGCCGACGACACAAGTAGGCCAATGTAACAAAACACGCGCTCGAAAACACGAATGCCTGGACATACCACCGGCGCATGGTGAGATTCTCCATTCCGTTTGCCTTCAACTTCGATGTCTGTAGGAAATTTGCAATGACGGACTCAATGGGGGGCGACGATGATGACGCCGGAGTGCTTGAAGCAACTGTCGAACTCCCGACACGGTTCGAACCCTGGAACGCGCTGATACGTGCGGTATTCATCGCGTCAAACTCGGCGAACGCCGTTTCCATGTCCGTTGTCTGTCGTGAGCAGCACTCAGTCTAGCATGCCATACCCGGATGCGTGCGTGTCCACTTACGCTGACTATTTGCAGGTACGGATTGCCAGACTGTCCATAGTGATGCAGGATCTGCATATTCCTCATGACGTTCAGCCCGATCAAGAACGCTGTCGTGCGTTAGTCACACGCACGCGAGGAATCGCTGCAAGGCTGTACTCACGTAGCCTTGCATCGGTGTTTCCGACAAACAATCCCTTGCACAACGGCTTCCCCTCCTCTATTTTGTACACCTCCGCCATGTCTATCGGGTGGACAAGGATTTCCGTGGGGCCAAGCAGGACAGAGACATTGAACTTCGTGTCGCACGGCACACTCCAGGTGCCATCGTCCAGTAGGAACCCGCCGGGCACAGAACCATATATGGCTTTCACATACTCGGGTGGTGCGAACGCTATCATGGGTCACACGTTAGGGAGAACCCAAGTCTTGGCTAGACGTCGTCGCACCTCCGTATGTACCAGAGTCCAAAATGAACCTCAAAGGGATGGAGCCGCTGAAATTGACAATCTTCTCATCCACGACGAAGCCTTCTGACGGGGTGTCCCAAAACTGCCCCGTCAACAGCGGAATCTGTGTAGAGGCTAGGAGGCCTGCGAAAGAGGCTGGAGCTGCCCCTAGCAGTACGTTATAAACGCATAGGAAGTGAGGTTGCCATTCAAGGACATACCGAAGGTCACAGTCCCGCGACTGACTTCTCCAGTGGCATCGCGAGGCCCGAACGCAACAGTGAACGACTGTTCCATGCCCGGGTTCTCGTCGAACAGCTGCATACCATGTCCACATCAGCTTACGTTCGGATACCGAGATGAGACCGAGCACAGACGGTTGTGGTGAACGACGGCGAGGTCCAGTTTGTCCCTCTCAGGGTGTAGCGGATGGTGCTCCATTCCTCCCTCCTTAGAATGCAATCGTCAACACACGCCTAGTGGATGCCAGTGCGTCCGGTCGTGCAGACACTCACGGCCCCAGCCCTAGAATCCCATGGCACCCGTACTGCGTGATGTTCGTCGTCCCAGGCACGTTCACTGCCGTACACCTGCTCAGTTCACACTCGCTGCTACACACCTAAACAATTGCTACACACCGAAAGACTGGTTGTACGCTATCAAGGGGGGCCGCCTGTATCGGGGTTTGGGGAGAGCTGCACGTTGGCATACTGTACGGTCCCACGGGCGTAAGTGTGAGCGCTGTCTACGCCGTACTGTAGCAGGACGGCGACGTCTGTCTGCACGATTCCTGCGCCGAAGGATCCTGCAGAAGAGGATGAGTTGCCGGTGTCGATCCATAGGTCGCTGCTCCCCGTATCGAGGACGACCTGATGTAGATGTGACGCCATTGTTCAGCGTCGACATTCTCACAATTGAATAAATCATACTCACCTCAAAGACACTACCAGCCACGGTGACATTGACGAGATAGATCCGATGCTTTGGCAGGCTCACACTGGCAGATGCGAGCCTGAAAGGGACCGTATGGGTGCGCCCGTTCGCCGCAGTCAATACACGAGGCGAGGGATCCCGCGGGACTGATGCAGCTATGGCCAGGAACGGAACCGGCACCCAGTGCACGACGAGAGCAAGAAAGACTGCATGCATTCCTCGAGACCACCCTCGCATCTTCGGTGCCACGGCACAGGATATAGCACTAGGGCCAATGGCCAGAGGGCGCGAAGACGAGGACCCAGGATCACAGCAAGACGAGAATGAAAGGATAAGCGACAGGACACAGAGCAGGAAGGGGGATATGCACGGGCATCGGACAGAGACTATTTGTAGTAGGGCAGACAGCACACATGCTTTAAAACCCTACATTCTGCGCAGCCGTCGGGATCCGTCGAACTCAATCTCGGGAGTAGGAATCGCATTTCCATAAAGACGGGAACATTGACACCGGGCGGTGTGTTCTTTGTTGCTCGATGAGCGGTAGAGTGCCACTAATGTGACAGATATGTTCCATAGGGGACCAGATCGCAACGGCAGGGGAGACCATATGTTCGGGGAGTTTGAGGAACCGCAAAAACTGGTACTGTAGATGACTCTTCAGATTCACTGACCATAATATAATAGACGATACTTGGTCCATTCTTTGCTATGTAGGTGGGAATCACGACAGGCACACAGCAGAAGAAGGCACGATTAGGAACTAAGGAAGCAATTGGATATCATCTTTGATATCGTGGTCAGCTGGCACGCCGCCGCCGCAACAGAGACGAGCCTGGGGAAGGATACCGGTGGATCAGAGATCATAGAAGACGCCCCAAGCGACGGCCTCAAAAAGCCGCAGAGACCGGACAGAACAACTCAGGAGAGCACGCTGTGGATGCTCCACACACGCAGGTCTGGCTAGTGGACCCTCTATCTCTGCTCAGTGCTCGGTTTGCTCGGAGCAACGACGTGGGACTTGCGCTGGGCACTGGATGATGGTGCCAGAGGTAGTTGAATGAGAAAGAAGTGGAATAGAGACGACTCTGCGCCGTCCGGTGTCAGGTCCTGCTATGAATTGCCAAGACAGAAGTGAGGTTAAGAAGTGTAGTCGGTAAGAGTGTAGTCGAGCGCCATCCCCACAGAAGCGCCCGTGGTCACCGTCGCACTGCAGCGGAGGTCGAGTACATTGAATAGCCACCACCATGTCTGCTCCTCTCGGTGTTGTTCCCAACGATGATCCCCGCGACTCTCAGGGAGAGGTCAAGCTGTCTTTGCCGGAGACGTGGCAGGTCGAGTCCGTTGGTGAGTATTGCAAACTACCCGAGTGGAGCCTGAACAACTGGGTTGTGACTGTTGACTGACTGTATGCATAGATGCATTGGGCTCCTCTAGTATGTTCGATAAGGCCTCAATGATAATACGAGTTACGGCTGACGCTGCTTTGTAGTGATGTTCATATCGGGGTTGATTATGGTGACACGGAATCGGTACGTGCTTCAGGTACATGGCATATGTACCTCCTCTTCATATACATACCCTTTGTGCGTGCAGTTATCTCGCATGGCCTGCTCTCTTGCTCTCTATCAACAGCGTCGTCAATCAACACCCGTTGCGCACAAAAGAGGGCGGCTCGGGTACTGCGAGTGTCATCGCGTGCGTCCACCTTTACTCCTGTTCACCTCTCAACGGTCAACTCAAGATATTCACCATGCAGCATTGGCGTTGGTGCCCTCATTGCCTCCTACCTGCCTCTCATCATGATTGGGGCACAAAAGGCTGTTCCTGTTGCATGATGTATTATCGTAGGACGTAATTTATATGTGCGTATCTGTGCGATTGTTCTTGTCCACCGGCGAGAACAGGGGCTTCAAAATACGCCCCGGCATATATCACTGCATTCTGGACAGCAAAAGAGCAATGGATACGACTCCTCGCGTGCAAGTCGTTACTGAAAGTGCAACACATACTGATACATTTTGAGTCCGAGGCGACTGAATGATCATACAACGACCTCCGTTTCCCACTGCAACATATGTGTCATGACGGAGGAACAACGAACGGGTCCTGTTCCATGCCTTCGTCCAAGAGTGGCCCACCAAGCAACGCGTCCGTCGACTGCAACTGCGACAAGTCCTCCGCGCCCTCGAACTGCTCCCCGTCCGGCCCAATCCCCGACATGTCCAAGCTCATATCCCCGCTCAGATCCCCTCCCAACTCTGCTACAAAGCTCGCGCCCGCATCCACACCCAAGTCCTCCACACCCTCGAGCTCCTGCGGGGGCCTTAGCGCGTCCTGTAGGTTCTCGTCCTCCTGTTGGGGCGTAGGCGAAGCCGGCTGAAAGGATATCGAGAGAGGATGAGGTTTCGGGGAAGCAGGCTTCGATTGCCCGTCGTCTTCCTCTTTGCCAAGGATGGGTCGAGATGGTGCAGGTTCCGATACGTCGCGCGACATGGGGCCCGGAGTCATGTCCGGCACGTTGGATCCTGCAGCTTCGTCCTGGTCCATCTCATCGTCGCCTTCGACGACTTCGACGAGCTCTTCGGGCTGGATTGGCGCGAGAGGCTGGTCCGCTTCGTCCTCGTCGTCGCTGAAGTGCTGAAATCGAGGCGGGTGTTGGGTCTCGCATGTCGCGCATGTGAAGAGAGAAATGAGAGCGCACCTGCTTCTTCTCCGTCTTCACCCACTTGTACACCCGCAGAGTCGTGCCTGGTGGCGCGCCCTCTGGCGGTCCCCAGACTTTCTCCCAGCATGGCACGGGCTGCATGAGCTGCCTGCGCGACGCCTCAGAGGTAGACGTGCTAAATCCGACTCTCCTCCTGGTCGCCATGTTTGAATACTTTGAGCCGACGAAGAGCGAGTCAGAAAGACGATGAACGTTCGAAGACAAGCTTCGCGTGATGCGCGCTTATTCAGTACGCGCTCGCGAGTCGCGTCGCGCGTTCCCAAGTCTGCCACAGTTGTGTTCAACGTTGACCGGGACCCCTTCCATGAAGCCTTCGCCTTTTCGACCACGAACGCTCTACCCTGCTGCTAGCGTTGCTCTCCCCGTCTTTGATTAACGACGCACAACTGACGAGCAGCAGATGGAGGACGAGGAGACCGAGCTCCGGAACCCTTTCCCTTCGCCACCTTCACACTACACACGGTACACGACCCACAACCTCAAACTCCTCGAGCTTCTCCGCGAGCGCGTTGGCCAGGATGCAGACCTGGGTACGGTGAATCAGTACGACGTCCTTTCTGACCAGCAGGAAGTCCCGGACTGGCCGCTCGCGCAGCTGGAGAGACCCCGTGTGGATTGGATTTTGGAGGATGGGCATTACACAGTCTTTGGCGACACTTGGTTTGTGAGCTCTGCATGAGTGACTATGCTGCGCTGCTCTGGGACTCATGTCGGGTGAGTTAGGTCAAGGAAAAGATCCCGTCATTAGAGGAACTCGGCGGCCACCAGCTCTATCCACAGGACCCTAGTGTTGGTGTGTCCAAGTCTCTCTTACCACCTCGATTAACGTTAGACATCTTACGCTTACTTACACCTATCAATCGTCATACAGACCGCCGTCCTGCACTCCGAAGCATCCTCCGCTCCCTCCTCGTCACATACTCGAAGCTCCTCAATGCCGTCCTCGCGCCCCCACCGGCTGCGTCCTCGGAATTTGAAGCCGAATGGAAACAACACCTAGAATGGATCAACATCCTCGCGCAGAACATCATGGCCGCTGCCAACGACCTCCGGCCCGTCCAGGCGCGCGGCAACCTCGAGCTCATGATGCGCCGCCAGGTTGAGTTGAGGCGGGAGGAGACAAAGGCGATACATGCGTATGTTTCCTTCGTCTGTGAGGTCAACAAGACTGAATCGTGATGTATTGTGTTAGGAAATGCGACGCGCTGGAGGCGCAGTTGGCCGAATTCCGTCTAGCGGCAGAAGGCGTGATGATGTCCGCTCCGAGTACATCGGGTACAGGTTCCGTGGCTAGCGCAGGGCAGCCACCACCACTGGGAGAGGTATGGAACTCGTTTTCATGCGTTTGTATAGCTGCTGAATATACTGTTCTTTCGCAGCCCCCAGACGCCACCATGTTATCTGTCGAGGACGTCTTGCGTTGGGCAGAAGAGATTGTCTGAAGCGACCATGTACGATATGAATGTATCATTATTTGGGCCCTGCGTGAGCGGCAGTCGAGATTATATGGAGTCGGGTGCGTTCGCATTTGTTTGTCTTGGGTTTGCAAATGCCATCCGGTCCGAATAGTCACCGCCTTCATGCGTGGACAGCGCGCATATCTCTGTCTCTCTCTATGCGAGCCTCGAGGCCAAACCGAAGCTCGAGGGAAGAGCAATGGAGGCTTGCTCGAGACATGCGCACGCATACTACGCATACTACCAGCGATATGTGCAGTGTCAATGGCGCGAACTGGAGTCTTCGATGCGCCTGCATTGCGCTGTCTTAGGGCGCTGAAACTTCCGGCTGCCGGGTATCGTTCTCTGCTGAGCCGTCCTCCGCATCTTACTTCTCTGGCGTTCTCTGCTTAGCCAGTATCCGCGTTTCACTTCTCTGGCGTCTTGTGTCCGTATATTATGGCACGAGCTGCAGTCACTAGGTTCAATGCGGGTGTCTTCCCTGCTTCCACTCACCTTATCGCTCATTTTTGCCAGTTCTTTCACGCCCGCCCTACCCCCTCCTGCTACCTCTGTGATGTCCGAGATTCAGGGCGATGGACCAACGGACCTGTACATCCCCGATGACTTGACTATCTCGCAGTTCATCCTTGACACGCAGCATCCTGCGCGTCCTGTATTGACTGGCGCGCACCCGTGGCTCATCGAGGAGGCCACTGGAAGACAGATAGGCTCGGACGAGGTATGGCTACCTTTGCGCTTAGGGGATTGCGCTGTTCTGAAAATATGTATTAGCTTAGGGCACGGGTGCACGGCCTAACGAACGCGCTCAAGATCCGGTGGAATGTAGGTCAGTGCCACACGTTGTTCCAGGAATTGCATGTACTAAGTATGTTGGTTCGTTCAGGCGAGGATGATGTCGGTAGGTGGTGTATGAGTCTTATGATCGCAGTTGGTGTTACTAAATGGGATGTGCACGTCCACAAGTATGCTTGTTTACTCCCAACCACGTCGGTAAGTCGATATTGAAGGTATCTTATTTGCATTGCTGACTCCGATGTCTTTTGAAAGACTATGTGGTGGCAATATGGTAGGCGTCCATGATTCTATACCTGCGCTCTCCATTGATATGAATTATGCGTTGTTAGGGCGGCCCATCGGCTAGGTGGCATCGTGGCGTACGATGAATCTTCTTTGGCACACCGTTTGCAGTCTTGATTCAATGACCGTTGCAGGACTTCCAATCCCATGTATAATGCGGAGGAGCTGACGTACCAGTTGAAGATGACCAAAACGAAAGTGCTCGTGGCTCACTCCTCGACGCTTCCCGTCGCTATCGAGGCAGCTCACCTCGTAGGACTCCCAGAAGACCACATCATCCTGATTGATTCCTCTCCGAACTCGTCGTATCCGAATGTGCCAGACCTCGTCCGTTTCGGTTTGCGCGAGAAGCCGCAGTATACCGAGCGCCGCCTGAAGTCGGGAGAGGCTCGGGCCAAGGTTGCGCTATTGTTGTTTTCGAGTGGGACTACTGGGAAACCGAAGGTGAACCATCAATACTGACCTGCACTTCTGTGTGTGTTTCCCCACTAACCTTGCGCGACGCCACAAATGCAGGCTGTAATGATGTCGCATTACAGTCTTGTCGCCAACCTTGTGCAGATGCTCTCATACCTCAGACTCACAGACGACAGTATTCCTATGGCGCAGAAGCGATACCGCCCTGGGAGCGTTGGACTGCTGAGTGCGTGATCTTTTCACTCTCGTTGCGTAGAAAATGACGAAGGTGGCTGACAACTATCCAGTCCTGCCCTTATTCCGTACGCGGTATCCCTCCCATAATCGTGCGAACCTCTCTGAATGTGCTGCTGCCAGATGCATATGGTTTGCATATGGTTCTCTTCGGTAGCATGGTGTTCGGCGTAGGTCACTGATGTCCTGAATTATATTCCACTAACTCCAATATGTGATATTACTTCCTGTCACGCAGAGTACCCTGGTCATTTCTGCTCGATTCCAGCTCGAACGGATGCTCCAGAGCATCCAACAGTACCGGGTCACACATCTGTAGTGAGCATAACCCTTCCTATGGCACCCGGGTCTGTATCATTTACATCCCTACCAAGCCTTGTTCCACCCCACGCGGTGCTACTCTGTAAAGTGAGCAGCCCGATCAGACGTACTATGCACTTGCTCATTCAAGAACGAAATAGAGCTCTATCGTCCAGAAGTATGACTTGAGTTCCGTCCAGGTCCTAGGGATCGGTGCGGCGCCCGTCAGCGCGGAGCTCACAGAAGGGCTCGTAAAGCTTCTGCCCCACTGTGTCATTGGGCAAGGATACGGTGGGTTTCGCGCGGCACCCGTCATGTCAAGCCCATGGCGACTCACACTGACCACGACAGGTATGACGGAAGTCACGACGATGGTCGCATACCTCCAGCTTGACAAGCAAGTCGGGACGCTGGGCTGCGCCGGTATCCTCCTCCCAGGAATCACTGCGCGCGTCGTCCGGCCGGATGGTACTCTCGCTGCATTGGGCGAGCTCGGAGAGCTACATGTGAAGGGGCCATCCCTCACAATGGGATATCTCGACAACGCGGCCGCGTGAGTCTTACATGCACCCATCCTCATGACACAACACTTATACAAGTCCCTCATAGAACGGAAGAGTCATTCCAAGACGGGTGCGTTCTCCCGTTGTCTCGTACACGTCTGACCGGGCACCCATGGACGCTGATGGAGAATATAGATGGCTGCGGACCGGCGATGAAGTCAGAATCAACGAACACAAGGAGATATTCGTGGTTGACCGCATCAAGGAATTCATCAAGGTCCGAGGGTTCCAAGTCGCACCTTCTGAACTCGAAGGCCATCTCTTGGACCACCCCGACGTCGGAGACGCGTGCGTCGTCGGCGTCCCGGACGAGTACAGCGGAGAGAAACCGTTCGCGTTTGTCGTTCTCAGTGCCGATGCGGAGGCGCGCAACAGGAAGAATCCAGAAAGTAGACGTCTAGTCAAAGAGTTGATTATGAAGGTACGTACTCCCGATTTCAAAACGCTAATGCTAGGCTGATCTCATTATTCCGATGCTATCTAGCATGTATCCGAGCACAAATCACGCTTCAAATGGCTCGCGGGCGTATACTTCATCGATTCGATGCCGAGGACGCAAAGTGGGAAGCTGCTGCGACGCGTGCTTCGAGAGCAAGCTAAGGTGATGGTTGCGAACGGGGAAATCGCCTTACCTTCCAGGGCCAAGTTGTAAATATGTCCATTGTGTCTATTGATGTCTCGCTTTCGATCAGACAATCTAGTTCTCCGACTCTCTGTGATGAGTTTATAGGAAGTCGTTCGGACACCTCCGAATAAGTAAGAGGAACGTTGACATGATATGAGAAGGATAGGCCACCAAAATTGGTTCATGGAGGGAACATGCACCCGGTAAACGGGTGGAGGTCGAGGATGGCCATTGTCAATTTGAAATATGAGCCGATGACGCACTGTGGTCTATAGACACAGCAACTATGTCCCGGAGAGATGGTCACATCGGGTCACAATGCCGTCCATAGCCACGTCCGCGCGGTCAGGCTCTAGCTATCCCCTAGTTTTGCGCCTAGCGAGGATGAGTCGGAGAACGAATTCGGATTCTTCGCAGTGGCACCACACTCTCGAGGACCAGGTGTCGCTGCAGGTCGTTTCACCGTGATTCAGACCTCGGAAAATTTGCTAGAATGCTAGGTATACTACTCAGTATACATGCAGAGAATCAGCTGCAGCGCCCTGGCTCTGTGTTATAGCGATGTACAACAAAAGAGGGGTAATAGCATTCGAAGTAGTACTTTGTTCAAGATCGGAGGCAAATCTTCACGGATCCGCCCCAATCTTGTTGTTTCAGGCAGTTTATATACACAGTGATAACCCTGTGAGCATGCATCGTTATCGGCCTATGGAGCAGCCAACATGTTATTACTCCCCAGGCCCAGGGAGGACGATCATCTACCTAAGCCGAACAGCTAACATGGTAGGTAAGGAAGGGCAAGCAAGACACAAGTATGCGATCTCACCTGACGGTTCCCAACACTCCAAAGAGCCAGTGGTGGGGTCCAATACGACACCAGCATACATATTGCAGTCGGTGGACATCAACCAGTTTTGGCCAAGAACGACATCGAAGTCACGTAGTATTGTACCATCCTAGCGTAGAGATACAGATTGTCCTGTTGACGTAGGATGTATAGGCGCGGCACAGAGTGGGAAAGAACAAAGCTGGTTGAGATAGAACTAGACGTCGTATGAGGATCAATAGCAATTGACACGGATAGACTTTCTAGGGGAGCTCGAGAACCTGTCGGGGACCTGGGGAGAATAGGGGAGAATGCGAGGTGCACTGAAGGCATGCAAGAGGAGCAATCAAGTAAGGCCCAGACTGCACGCGAAGCATCACAAGTGTGACCAATGTCGGATAGAGTGGTCCTACTATGGTGCAGCCGAAGTCAGCTGATCAATGGCATGACGCCAATTACTGGCTGGATGCTTGAGCGCGAGACATGAAGGATCTTTTGCAGGGTGAGATCATTCATAGTGAGATCTCTAGCGCAGTACTTGAGCGGACGACAGTTTTGCTTCTCCCGGTCCTGTAACTCAGCATTAGCACTGGGAATCTCTTAATGAAGATGACGCTTACAAGAAAGCGTTGTACCTCCTTGGCGATTACTACCGCTAGCTCCGCTCGAGTCGGAGGCCTATTTTTGGCATGCAAGATAGTGACTTGACGATCATACTTCTCGACTCCGTTGACCTATCGAATGAGGGACAGCCCATAGTATCTGTTCAGCATGATGCTTGAAAATGCTCTAATAACGCACCAAAATTCTCACAGACATCTTCTGTCCCAGCGGCAACTCCATTGGGAATGCCGCACTCTTGGGGTCTCGCAAGTCATGGAGATCCTCCCGGAGCGCATCGAGCAGGCTGACACCACCAAACAGCAGAGGCGGAGAGAGAGTAGTATGGGACCGGGCGCCCTTGGTGTATAAAGTTTGCGAAAGAATCAGCCCCAAAGTATCATCTGTTAACACAGCACAGCCAGAATGACGACAAGAGAGACCGTCAGACTGACGCTGGTACGGAGGAAGGTGGTTGGGCAAATCAAAGGGTATTAGTGGATTGTTGGATAGAGAATTTTTGGGACCTACGGTAATGGGGTGCGGCTCGTCGGTGACATTGACGTGGTAAAAAGACTCCATGGAGTGTGTGAGGGACCAACGGCAATGATGTGATGTACGATGCTGGTGATGCAGTCTGCAGAAAGGAAAACTGGGAGAAGATAGTCAGTATCGAAGTACCCCAGGCGCGAACTCATGGCAGAGCACATACCGTGATGATGATAGAATGAGTGTGTATTCTATAGGATGCAAGTTCAGATATCAAGAGTTATGCACACTGGGAATATCAGAACAGGAGATACAGAGGCTGCAAGGGGAGCCAGTTCAGAGTTGGGTGCTATTTATCGCAACAGATAGTTCCTTCTGATTGCGCAGAATTGGCACGCTGCGTGGCTCCGAGTTGGATATCTGGTTGTGTCATCAACTGCACCACAATATCCAAGTCCCACGAAAGACTCACGATCTCGAGATAGCCTTGTTAAGTACTATATGTGTTCATACGTGCCTTGCGTTCGAAACACTTTGGCAGGTGAGGACAGCGGTTCCAGGCATCTTCCTGATGATCTTTGAGTCTCCCCTCCGGGTGCCGTGGTATGCCTTCTGAGCAGGGTGAAGGGATGTCAAAGGAAGGTCGGATCTCAACGAAGTTTAGATTCCAACGTGAATCGGGTATCTCTATATCACGGACATCGTCAGATAAACTCGACACAGGGACCCGGATGGCGCGAATCGCCGATACACGAGGCAAGCACTAGGTTCCGCCGATACTTAAAACGCATCTGCCGTCCATGTACGCAGCGAGAACGTTTCTCGAGATTAGGTTTAGTCTTCCCAGATATTTTTGAATGTTCTTCTTACTGCGGTGTCAGTGTCTGCGAAGAGGCAAGGAAGTAGGCTGTGCAGGGTCCGGAGTTGGCGTCTTCTGCTGGGAGAGTCCGAGAACGTGGCTCAGATATCTGGTTACAACATCGATTAGACCTCAGGCTGCACATATGGCAACATATGGTAGCTGTGGGGACTGGACAGGGGCTGCAGTCTCGGCAGTGTTGTAACAGTCTGGGCCTCATCGGAGTTTCTATCACAAGCATCACCTACGCACACCGCGGGATGCGAGGCGACTGGCAGCATCTTGAAACTAGCCTCGACAACTACCACACCTGCCCATTGTGCCTTGTGTTCTGCATCATCCGAGCTTTGAAAAGTAATAGGATGGCAGTCCACACCTTTCTGATCTTTGTCTCTCTGGTTGTATGCAGTGCTGTCTTCTGGGATGCAGACAACTTGAACATGTCATCAAGGTGATCGGGCAGATAGAGGGCTCTGAGTTCCGCTATACAGGCCGAGGCAGTACAATTTGAACTTACGGAGTTCAACATACAAGCTCAATGTTCATAGTAGCATAGGAAGAATCTCGACACGTCCTCGACTGTCCGACAAGGTTGAGAATGCTAAGAATTGGCGTACCTGATGTCCTTTGTCTCTTTCTAGATCTTTCATCCTCACTATCCAACCCGGTGGCGGCTGGTATCCTCAGAGTCGTAGGCACCTCCATGGCATTGGCAACAAATTTACGCTTTGACTGAGAGTTGCGCTAGGGAGCCGATGTACATATCTGTGTAGGGCAGTCAGTAGGCAGTCAGGAATTCTGAGATGCGATGGTGAAATGAATGTGGAATGATAGATGACCAAGAGTTACGTCCGTCACGATCGTCCCCAGTTTCGAATTGGACAAGAGCGCGCGCATGGACGAAGAAACCCTGTGAGCACACGGTGAGCGTGGCATCCCGCGGGTTCGTAGCGTCTGAACATTGACGTCGACGATGACATTGACGATTCGAAAGGCTGTTTCGTCCTGACGAAACACCTTCGCTCCCCGTGAACAGACGAGCTGCCGTACGACGGCCCTAACTGACACAGCAGAAAATCTTTCAACCGCCGCGCGCGGTTGCGTGGTACATAAATAGAAGTTGTCTTCTCGTTTAAGATGTGTGGGCGATCCGAAATCCCGTCCTACGTCCACTAGCAACGACGAGTCGCGGGGAAAATCTTCGTGGGCCCGGGAAAAGAACAAGGCAGGGTACTGATGGGGGCCAAACAGGGCCAAACAGGATGCGGAGGTTGATTGTTTGTTCGAAGTGGCAAGCGTCTTCCCAGCGCCAGGCCAGGATCCCGTCTCTATCCCCCATCTCGCAAGCAACCGTGCTCTACCTTACGCTTCTCCCTCAAGTTCTGCTCGTCCGACCCCGCTCACTCCCTCTCCCGCCATGGCCACCGCCGCAGGCCGCAAAAAGTCTCTCATCGCCCCGTCTCCTCCCAACATCGACTCGCCGGGGGAAGCAAAACTGTCGTCCGCTCAAGTACTGCGCTAGAGATCTCACTATGAATGATCTCACCCTGCAAAAGATCCTTCATGTCTCGCGCTCAAGCATCCAGCCAGTAATTGGCGTCATGCCATTGATCAGCTGACTTCGGCTGCACCATAGTAGGACCACTCTATCCGACATTTTTTTTTTTTTTTTTGGCGGAGCGCATATGCTGTCGGCCTCCATCGCCCCGAAGGTACATCAAGAGGCACACGATCGACGAGTGCCGATCCAGCGCGCTGTACACACCGCCAGGATCTCTCCCGAGGTGTGTAGAATAAATAGGCATAAGGGTGGCATACGCATACGATCATAGGGAAGGAAAGAAATAAAGAACCTACTCCAACCAGGTAACTACCGCCCCGGGGAAATGCTTTTACGTGGGCCCGGTCCCTCAGGCCTCAGGCCTCATGAGTCATGGCAGCACGGCGCTTATGTAAGCTTTCCTGTAGGCAGGTGGTTTGGAAGATTGTCATAGAAGCTAATAAATGCGGGTAGTAAGCGGGAAGTCGGATGATGCCTATTTGAACTATGAGCCGATAACGTACAGCGACGTCTATCAACAAGATACAGCAACGGGTGCAGAATCCACTGTTCTCTACTACAATTAGTGATGTTAAGAGCCCGGCTCGAAGCCGTCTAAGCCGGCCGTCTATGGGCTGGGCCGAGCCGAGCTTCGCTCAGAGCTCCGAGAGCTGGAGAGCCCGGCCTTACATATGTATGGGCCGAGCCGAGCTCTGAGCCTCGGCTCGAGCGCTTACCTCATGGGTAACCGGCGCTGGGTGCTGCTCCGAGCCTGCCCCTCGATACACACAAGAACATAGCTACCGCTGCTCAGACCCACATAAACTCTCATATACATGGCCTAGTCATGTATCTAAAGGAGTAGTGATAGAACCCTGAGGCCGAAGCCTGAGCCGAGCCGAGCTTGAGCCGAGTCGAGCTGCTGCGGAGAGCCCGGCCTGCCATATCGTCAGGCCGTAGCCCTACAAGCCGGCCCGAAGCCGCGGCTTTTGGGCCGAGCCGGGCTCTTAACATCACTAACTACAATTTCGACCTGACAGCGACGGCCAACTGTCCTTTCGCCAGCTTCTCCTTCGCACGTTCGCGTATTATGCGGCGCAACAGTTTCCCGCTCGGATTCTTCGGGATAGTATCGACAAACTCGATACCTGCTAGCCGCTTATAGTGCGCCTTGTGGTCCGAGACATGCTATGAATGAATAGCACGACGGTTTATCCAGATAAATCTCTGAAATCGATGTGCCTGACGCTGCGTACCTTCAAGAGCTTCACCCTGGTCCTCTGCAGTGCTGCGGCGTCTGCCCGAACCTGGGTTGAAGCCACCACGAAGGCGAAGGGTAGTTCCCCGCTGTAGTCGTCCGGGATGCCCACGACACAGACATCCACGACGTCGGGATGGTCGAGCAGATGTCCCTCAAGCTCGGATGGTGCCACCTGGAATCCACGGACCTTCATGAGCTCTTTGATCCTATCGACGACGAAGATCTCCTTGCGCTCGCTGATCCGGACCTCATCTCCAGTCCGGATCCACCTATGAAGAGTATAGTGAGCACATGTGCATCCAGAGCTCGCGAAGCGCACATACCCATCTTGAAAAGTCTCTGCTGTCCTATGAATCGGAGATAGGTATCAACGGCGTGAATGTGAGGAGGACAAGTGAGGGTATCCGGCACGCACGCAGTAGGGTTACCCAGATATCCAAGCGCGACAGATGGCGTCTTGACATGCAATTCTCCCAGCTCGTTCAGCCCGGCGAGGGAGCCATCCGGCCTCACCACCCGCGCCACTACTCCTGGAAGCATCACTCCTCCACTACCCAGAGTCCCGACACGCTGATCGAGTTGGAGAAACGTCACTGCAGTCGCCGTTTCCGTCATACCTAGTTAAATGGCGACAGTAAGCGGCGCGCGGACGACCCGAGACCGGAGACCGGAGTGAGATGACCGACCATATCCTTGACCAATGATAGAGTCGGGAAGAACCCGTGCGATTTGCTCTGTGAGCTCGGCGCTGACGGGCGCGGCGCCACATTGCAGAAAGTACACAGAGCTCAAGTCGTAATTCTTCACTATTGAGCTCTGATGGGGATACATGAGATATGTATTCACGGATTTTGGAATAGCAACGATAGTATACCTTGCATAGGAGAACAAGCTGGGGTGGCACGATACTTCAGGTCGCATGCATAGGTCAGAACCAATCATCTCATTCTCTGCGTCGTTCTCGGGACTCACTTCAGATGCGTGACGCGGTATCGTTGTATGCTCTGGAGCATACGCTCCAGAGAAAATCTCGGTGAGACCACTATCGTGCTCTGAACAGGCCACGTCACTACAGCTCCGACGTAGCAGAATGAGAGCGACCAATAATGACTCACTGCAAGGTACATGGACCCGAAAAGGCCCAGGTGCATCCCAAATGCATCTGAGGAGTGTTGTAGAACGAGAGACTATCGCAGGAACTGCACCGAACTCACGATAGAAAGGTAACACTGAAGATTGAGGAATTGAGCAACGCATTGTCCAACGTCACCATCACGGTACAACCCGAGCAGCGATGCAGACGCACCTCCAAGTGTGACACTCCCCGGTCGATACAGTTTGCGCTCCAGGGGGATGTTATCGTCGTTGAGATTCAGGTATTGTCCCATCTGCACGATATTGGCGATGATGCTGTAATGCGGAATCATGACGGCCTTTGCTTTGCCTGTCGTTCCGCTCGAGAAAGACAGCAATGCGAGCTTCTTCTTCGCCTCACCCGGCTTGAAATGCAAGTCATTGTATTGCTGCACCTCGCTCAGTCCGAGCTTGATGAGCGCTGGTAGGTCAGCGTACGGAGACCCTGCTACCGGATCGAACAGAGCAATACGCTCGGATGGAAGCCCGTAGGCGTGGGCGGCATCTAGAGCTACCGATAGAACAGCAGGATGTGTAATGATCAGACGAGCTTTGGTGAGCTGCAGTTGATGTACCAGTTCTTCGGCGGTGTAGGAAGGATTTGCCGTTCTGTGGGCCGGCGAACGTGAGAATCAATGTGACACATTGAGAGGCACTCGGATTTACGAGGCAATTCCCCCCAACTTCTGTATCCCCCTGTCTGGTTATGAGAGGTTGCACATCAATAGCGATACCATCAGACGTACCATAATGCGACCACATAGTCTGCCAAGCTACCATGAATCGCAGACAATCACAAGGGAAGCACGTCGCGTACGTACCGATATGGTTCGGACTAAATATGGCCACTGACTCAATAAACATCAGGGCAGGTGGCAGGAGTCATGATGGGTTCCGTACTCACCCACGTCGTCATATCCTGTGAGTGAAAACGTCAGATAACTAGTTTTCCTAGCATAGTTCGAGTGCTCGGTGATAAGCAAGCTGACCTATCTGCCAGCGTATCTTCAGGGCATTCGCCAGCCCATGGGTTCGCGCACGTAACTGTATGCTCAAGCTCGTAGTCAGCAACATTATACTCCTGAGAGGCGCATCTTTGCGGGAAAGATGACAATGAAGTTCATAATCATAGTAACGCAATCACCTCGTCTGAGCTAATCTCCCTCCCAGTCTCCTCCTCAATGAGGAACGGCCGTCCGTAGCCCCAACTCGGTCGAGTGGGATGCTGTCCGTCCAGAACGAACTGTGCTATCGTTAGGTCGTCAGGGATGGGGGTCATAGGTCCGCGGTCTGCGTATATCTCAGTCATCCTGGCAAGCGGCGGCAGTTGACTGAGTGAGAGCTGCAGTGCACTGGTAAGGGAGCGTTGAATTTCGATGCGGAGTGAGGTGCTGCAAGGAAGAGGAAGAAAGGGTACGAAGCGGGCCCGAGCTCCCACAGGCCATTTTTATGTGCGAAGCAAGCGAGGGTCGCGTGTGATTACTACCAGCCTTATGTCGCGTGATGGCGTAAGGAATGTCAGCGCCATGTGATGCACTGCTCAATGACGTACTCTGAGCACTATCCATGTTGCTCTACGTGTTTGATCTTGAGCGACTTTTTGTAAGACTGGAAGTAGGCGCGAGAAAGTATCAGGAGAACGGACGCGAATCCGAGCTCGCACGATCGCAGTATTGATTGAGAAGATCTGACAATTTTGTGGGATTTATGAAACAGACATCGATACATCGAGCAAATGTGCATGATCTCCTGTGCTGAGACTCGGCATCAGAAGCGTCATGTATGGAGAGTAGATATTCGCACTTTTCTTCCCTGTGAATGAAGTGTGCCTCGAAACCTTCTGGCTGAGACTCATACAATGATGTAGAGATATCCGAAGGATGATGGATAGACCGGTTTTGGCTTGATGGGACACAGACAACTGACAACCATGATGGAGGAGTGACAAACAGCGGTAGGGAAGGGTTACCGTAGGCTGTGCCTGGCGTCTAAGTTACCTTTTTTGGAATCCTCTACAAAGTAAGAAAGTTCGACTGCAGGATCCTACTTGATAGCAGTCGAACTTGTACGGAGAGAACACACGTGTGCTACTACTCACACCATACGGAGAATGACAGCCAATGACTTGTTCAATGTACCGCGCTGCTTCCTGTACATGACGTCACTGGCATCCATTATGAGGCGCCGGGATACTAACAACGACAATGATCAGGTCTCGCACTCTCGCCACCTTCAAACTTGTAGCATATGCCTCGGCTCCCCACAATTAAATACTACCCATTTTCTTGACCAAATCTTAGAGCTCTACCCCGCGTATCAGCCATTAGTAGCTCAAGCAACTCACCCACTGACACCGTAACTGTGGAAACGACGCATTTCTAAGTCTACCATGATAGATGGTGCACGACTTGGCAATAGACAATTCCGAATCGCACAGTCGAAGGCGCGTATACTCGGATTTCACTCACTGGATCGCTTCCTAACCGCCGGCGCGCCAACGAGGTTGGTGCTCGCGTTCCACCTTGGAGTCGACTGCTCCAACGTCCGCTCGACTTTCTCCGCCACGGTGGCCCACTTGAGTATCGCCCCTGCCGGTTGCGACAATGGACCACGCAATTGTGCTTTACCTTTTCCTCCACCTTCCGGCTTCCTCTGCCTGGTCACCATCCACCGTACCACATCTAGCCGCGAGAGGTGCAACTCAACCTTCAAACCCCCAACTTGGATCTCTAGCCCACGCTCTCAGATGAACATCACATACACTACCGACAGCCCTCCCAGCGGTACTGCAGTCGACACCGCGACCGGAAGTCCGCTGTACGAGATCAATACCGAGCTCGGAAGCCCAGGGCAGTCCCACACGCACAGCACCACGACCATACGCGACGTCCGACAGGGAGACTCCGTGTCCCGAGGGACGATGGTAGCGGTGTGGGTGCACGCGTTCAACAGAGACGATGACTGCGTCACTATACACGGCCAAACCCGCCCCTTGGTAGAGTGGCTGCCCGAGACGAACACCCCATCAAGGTGCGTCACGCAGTTCTCATCCCCGAGTCGCTATGCCCGCTTGTGGGCATGCACGCATCTCACTGATAATGTATCGTATCACATAGAGCGCGAAAGCTCGTCGCGCCCGACGGCCAAGAATACGTCTGGAAACAGAGCGCACGTCCCAAAGGGACTTTTGAGGTGCGCACTCGCCGTGCACAGCCCAACTCCAGATCCATGTTAAGCCAACTGATAGCACTCCTTTTCCAGCTGGTTCACACCAACAGCGAGCGCACCGTTGTCACATCGCACCACGGCCACCCTGCGCGACACTACGGCTTAAAGCTCTTCGGGGCATCGCGGTCGGTCCCGAAGTACCTCAACCTCGACGTCGCGCACGAGGCTGCATCCGACCAGTTGCTCCCCGCCGTCCTGCTCTCCTTCGCCGTCCTGGAGGGAGCGCGCCGCGAACAAGCTCTGGCGAACAACGCCTACAGGTGGGATCAGCCGCGCGGATTCCCTATGTCCGGAGAGCCTGTGGGTCTTGGCCAGGCGCCCTTGACATCTACGACAATGTGAGAATCGGATATGCAGCTTTGTTTCCCCAAAGGCATGACGTCATTCGCTGTACGATCAATTTCGAGGACCGGCAGAACGGCAGAGAATCTTGAAGTGTCACTATATAGTAACTGTATATTACAAGTAGAAAGTACACCTCCTTGCTTCTAAAGAGAACGATGCGAGATGACGTGCGGCGGGCCAACGGAGAACGACGACAAACAGGTACAAGTTCCATGACCAGGACAGCGCTGAGGAAGGAAGGTAGGGGAGGGGAATCCGGCCGCGAGGATTTTTCTCCATGAGAGAACATGGAGGCGGAACGGCGGTGCGGAGCCGGAGAGATGGGAGGACGGACATGCGTGGAATGCGAAGAACAAACGGAATGCAAAGACGAGCGCAGATGCAAATGCGAGGACAATTGTCCGTGTCGGGGACGGGAACGAGAAGGAGGGGAGATGCAGGAGAGGGGGAAGGTAGGAGGGAGTCAGAGGTAGATTAACGAGCGACAGTGAGGTATCCGCAGAGAACCATTCAACCATGGACTAATAGTCGAGTGTTCGAGTAAACCAATAGCCAATGCAATAATCTAACGTGAATGAGAACGTGAACGCGAACGGTTTCGGCGGGAGGGGATGGACGAAGCAATGATGTACGAGCCCTGGTATCCAGTATGTATCTTGCGCAGCTGCGAGCGGGAGAAGGGAGAATTATAGCGCTGCAGCGCAGCGCGTCGGGCTATTAGATCCCGCGGATGGGTGGGTATAGGGTATGCCAACAGAGAGAAAATCGAAAGGGGTGTGGAGAGACGTGACCGCCGTCATTCGTCAAAGGAGCGTGAGGGTGTGTGTGAGAATTTCCAATGAATGTGTGCAATGTGAGCGACGATGCGCTGAGTGTCGTGAAACCAAGTCAAGAGCCAGACGCCAGAACAGCCAGAACAATCAAGGTCCTGAGCAGTTGCGGCGCAAGTAATCAAGAATTCCTTCCGATGAAGTCGTAACCAGGCGATCCGACGTATAAACTCACGACGAGTGATGTCCCCCAAACTGCCGCAACCGCCGCAAGATGGCATCCATCTCGGGCGCATGGTGCGGGCGTGTGGACGACCCCTTGCGCGAGCGATCGAGCACCTGCGCAATCGACGGCGATGCACTCACCCGCGAGCTCCCGGCCGACGACACCGACGATGTCGACAGCCGCTTCGGGCGCGAGGACGGGGAAGGCTTCCTGGCGCCTTCCTCGTCGAGCGTTGGGAGCTGCTCGACGTCCGTGCGCGGCGTCTCGGGGATCGACGACAGGCCCGAGGAAGACGAGGCAAAGGTCGAAAGCGAGGACAGGGTCGAGAGTGTCGAGCTGTCGCAACGCGCGTGCAAGTCTCTGCTATCCGGAGTCGACGACCGCGAGAGGGACGGCGGGGACGGCGAGCCGTCCTGACCCAGCCGTAACCCCAGCCCATTCCTCGCCTGGGTGTGTTTACTAGGAGGGGATGTAGGTGAAGACGAAGACGAAGACGAAGCGACTGCGGGCGACGGAATAAGCGGAGAGCTCGTCCGGCGTACCTGCTTCTGTTTTGTCAATGTGAGTTGTGCTGGAGACGGCGACGAGACCTTAGGAATGCCAGAACTCAGAACGTTCGGGACGGTGTTCGATCGCCTTGCGCGTGTCCGTCCCGCTGTGGAGCTGCCGGGAAGGGCGCTCTCGCGGATACTTGGCTGTTGCTGCGTCTGAATGTCGGTCGAAGGACTACCGAGTGGAGCGATGAACTCCGAGATCGTACTCTGTAGCTCGGCCAAGCCCTCCTCGACGCTCCCCGCAGGCGAATCAAACGACGTCCGATCCTCAGACCGGATCGACTTTACCGAGCGGTTGGACCCCACTGCGCTCCGCGTCGTTGCACCACTGCTCGACCGGTCGCGTGGAGGCTTCTTCCCGGGCAGAGTATTGCTATCAGCCCGTGTAGGCGTAGGCGCAGGCGAGCTCTTGCCCGAATTCGCCACGATCCACCTCAGGCCCTTCATCTCGTGCTCGCACTTGGCCGCGTTCTGCTCGAGGACGTCGACCTTGCGCATCAGCTCCGCCTTCTCGAGTGCGTGTCGCTCGGTCAGGCTGAGGAGGTATGCGGAAAGCCGCGAGTATTTTTCACTTTGTACCCGTAGTGCCTCGCGCAACTCTTCGGCCGTGGCGTCCGCATCTGCGAGCACCTTCTTGGCGGGGTCTTCCCGTACGGGGGTGCGTGTAGAGGGTGCATCGGCGTCGCTGCGGGTAGGAGAGGACGGGATGCTTACGCTCATCAAGGAGTCGGGGGACTTGGGACCCTGTGTGCGGGAGGGGCTTCGCTCTTTCAAGGTGACGAGGGAAGGCAGTGTGCGACGAGGGCTGACGGGCGATGAAGACGGAGAGGGTGCTGTACAGAAGGAGTCTGCAGAAGCAGAGGTCGGCGCATTCCTCACTTCACTCGGAGGAGAAGGGAGCGGCTCCTTCGGAGGACCGGTCGTTGGCGGTGAATGCCAAGTCCGTTTGAGTGGTGGGGGCAATTTCCGTCCTTGCGGCGTAGGGGAGCGAGAGCCGGCCAATTGTTGTGGGGTCTGTGGGGGTGTGGTAGAGATCGTGTTGCTGCGTGCGAGAGCAGAACTGCGCTGTGCGTTATGGTCGGCTAGGAAGCTCGAGTCGGAAGGCACCTTGCGAACTTTCGGTGCACTCGCGACAATCTCCTTCCTCAGCCGGTTAAGCTGCGTGACACTGATGTGCCGCCGCTCGTGGCGCGAGGGTGAAAATCCAACCGTTGCGGGGGTCTGCTGGTTGCTTTTATTAAATGACACGGTGCCCCTCCGCGGTTGGGTCTCGGATCCTCCGATTTCGAAGTGATCTTTCCGAAGTAATGTCTCCTCCTTATACGATGTAGCAGCCGCGAGCGGCGCGTCTGTGGGTGAGACATGTGGAAGGTTCGTGGCGACGGAAGTAGCTGATGTCGAGGGACTAGGAATGTTAACGGACGATGGAGAGTCAGGAGTAGCGGTCCTATCGCTGGACGTCGGTGTCGGGAGTGAAGTATTCGACTTCTCGGGCGATGGCGCTGAGCGCGGAGCGGTGTATGCGTCTGCACTATCGTGGATGGTGTTGTGCGGAGGAGAGACAGTGATGATAGGCCGGGCTCGAGTTGACGACCGACTATCCGTGCTACGCCTGGTGGACTCAAATGATCCCTTTAGCTTGCGGTTTTGCTGAGCAGTAAATTGTGGGTTATAGTGAGGGATGTTGGAGTTGGAGTGTGATGGGGGGTCAGGCCCTGCTGGATCGGAGCCGGGGGGGCGATAGCCCGGAGCAATGACGCTGAGTGGGGGAAGAGGTGGCAATTCTCTTGAATTCCCTCGCCCACTGGGCCTATATCATGTCGACATCAGCATATGCATGCCAGAGCATAGAAGTGATTTAAACACGTAAAATGTACGTGGTTTACGTCGAGTAGGAGTAAGTCGAGTTCCAGATACACTTTCCTCGATCATCACGATGCAATCAAAACTCTACAGCAACTCTGTTCCCCGCCTGCACCGGGGCGAAGATCCTTGTAGATACGGATGCGAGCGAGCAGAAGGCATCATCCGTAGTAGCGCAGACAAGTCAGGCTTTCCAGTGCGCAGTCCATGTGATTCGGCGTCAGACGTAAAAGAACCACCGGCGCCAGAACGTCCCAGTCACGCTGGGAACCACAATTAGACCCCGCCGCGCACGACATATTGCCGAGGGAAAAGAGGGTGCTTTAAACGACAAGCGTGGGCTGAGGAAAAAGGTTTTGAAGTACGGAAGAGTATAGAACGGTGCATATATGCGGCTGCGGCCCAGAAAATCACGGCAACTCACCCTGCTGACGATGGTTGATTGACACGAGGGACAGGAGGTATGCCGTCGCTGGCATTCTCTCTGCGCGAGCCCGAGGACGCAGCGACAGCAACAGCTGTACTAGCAGCAGCTGCGGCACCTGCCTTGGTGGGCGTGAAGCTCGACTTGCGCTTGCGTCCGAGAAAGGCGAATTTGGATTTGGACTTTGGCGGGGTGATGGGTTCACCTGCGGGTTGTAGAACTGGAGGTGGTGACTGCAAATCCGTGCTAGTCTTGTTGTCGTGACGGCCACGGAGAAAGTCTGAGATGTCGGATGTACGGGAGCGTGCGCGTCCCGAAGGTGAGAGAGAAGCCGGGGGCATGTTTGAGGGCGTAGTGAATGAGCGGGACGTGTAGAAGGTCAAGGAGAAGGTGAGCGGCGAGTGCGTTCCATGCAAGAAGCGAGGGCGAGGGGAGGGACAACGCGTCGGGAGGAGGGGGGCACGGGGAGCGGAGGGGGTTCAAGTTATAGAGTTGGAAGAGAAGGCGTCTGGGAGGCCGGAGACTCGGATTGGACCAAGGGGCGCATCGAAAGGCGTCGCATGGGTCTCGCGGGGCTCAGTGCAGAGTGTGAAGGGAAGCCATGTCCTCCGTATAAGGCAGCCGTGGGATACCACCTTGGTCGCCGTTAATTTATGCACAAATGGGCCCAGAAGGCATCCATCTCGCTTGCACACAGAGATTCAAATCGTAGCATCACTTTCCGCTTTTCTGGGCGCTGCCTGCCATACGCGGCCCAAAAATATTTATCAACCCCTCTTGCCTTGTTTTGTCTATGTACCCCTGGTCACCAGCACTAATCCCATTCGCCACCGTCCGCTCCCCGGCCCTCCCCAAGCTGATGATGCGGCGAAAGTTGGTAATGCCGGCGCTCGGACACACAGAGTGGCCGAACCCAGAGTATTTGCGGAACCAGAATTGAATATCGACATGACATTTCGCCCGGCGGCTGCGCGTTTTCCCGGCTGATGCGCCCTCTTCGAAGCGGCCGAACCCCCATTTTCCGCTCCCCGGCCATCTCGCGTCGCGAATCCCGATCAGGTAAACAAGGCCAAGCGCAGGGAAATACTTACCAGGAAACCTCAACGTCAATCTCGCGAGCGGCGACGCCGTACAGGCGTACTTCTTCCGCCAGCGGACCGCATGCACGACCATATATCTCTCACACAATCCATGATACGCAGGGCTTCATGCGATATATATATTATATGCATCATGACTATCTGATCTTGCAGAAGGAAGGGCGGATGTGAAGGCGCAGCTGGGACAAGACAAGTTTTCAATCTCCCTCTCGCTTTCCTTTAGTAATTGTCTCTCCCTCAAGTCCTCCGAGCTCGTGCCGTCGAGCTAGGCGCAATGAGTAGATGAGACATGCTCCCGCCGCTGGTGCACAAGACCACTTTCCAGTCTCGAACTGCCAGACTCCGGTGCGTGTGCTTTGTTATTTGGCGGCGGTCGTCGGGGCGTCCGCAGTCCCACCCCATCACCCCTGGATGGAGGATCCGGGCTGACGGCTCGAAAATCGCGCCGCGCTTTGTCTACATACCCACATCGATGCATACAAGAAGCAGTGGGTGGTCGCGTACAGAGAGGCGCCTTTCGTCAGCCAGCCTGCCACGTAGTGGACGTGTACGTTAGCTTCTTGATATCTAGAACGCCTTCGCTCGTAAGTCCTAATGTACAACGAAGCTCGAGTGGCACCATATATGAGTACCGCTGAAGTACTAATACTATAGTAGGAGGCAACCCGCACAATCAAATCAATTATCAAGTACAGGTCCCGAGCGCCGTACAACTTTGATTGTGGGCGTTTCGTATCACGACCCCAAAAAGTAAGGTACGCCACAACAGAGCCGCATCGCATTCGACTACGGACGCAGTCTAGCCCGCAATCGCATCATCATTCCGGGTTCGCGAAGTGTGGATGACGCGGTCTATCTGGAGGAGTCAGGATCCTTCGTAGGTTGCCTGGTGACTGTCAAAGCTTCCTCTGACACACTCAAACAGACCTGGAAGCCGGGCCCTCAGCATCCATGCGGCCCACCGTGTAGCCAGCCGCGCAGGAACTCACCGAATTTAACATTCGGGGAGCTGTGCTATCGGTGTCAAATTGAAAGAGTACTTAGCGACTGCCGAACCAAGGACTAAGCTTAAGTACATACATATTAGGATTAGCAACCCGCGAAGATACCAAACTGCTCATCACATGTCACTGCCAGTAGTGGCCGCGAAAGCCGAAAGCGACAAGATCGAACACCAGCGAGCGCCGCAGGCCTTGGACACTTTTGAACGCCGCGATGATGCGCTCCCGCGCAAGCGAGCGGAGGGGGACTTAAGTGCTCGGGTCGTTCCACCATGATGATGTGTCTTGAAGCTAGAAGGCGCTATGAAACGAATCGGCTTGCAGCAATAAAAAAAGGTGGCGATTACAACAAGAACAAGAAATGATACAGCGTATTGTATGCTCCGCGGACGAACGACTCGACCCTCCATCAACTCGGCGACCCGGGCTCGAGTGACAGTGGCGGGTCACCGCGTCCGTCCTGTGCTGGAGGCGGCTCGAGAAAATAGATACAGTTAGCATAGAATAGATACGTTAACGAAACAGAAATGCCTCCGCGTCCACCCCAATTGAAGCCTCCCCCTCCCCGCCAGACCACAGGTCCCAAGCCTCTCCTAAGGTTCCTGAAGTTCGAGGTGCACATTCATTCAAGTGCGCGACGACGACCCCCAAATCCCGCGCGGAGCGATCCAGCCAAAGCCGCTCCAGTCCCCGGACGCACAAACGTCGAACGCCGCGGCCACAGAGCGCATCTTGGGCGGACGCGGTCCCGCATGACACAGCGGCGTGTCCCGCAGCCTATCGTCGACCTGCAGAAGCGAGGGGTGCACGGGCCGACCGACTGCACCCGCGTGCGCGTCCATAAGAACGGTCAAGAAAGTCACGCAATCGCCCACCATCAGAATAGAGATGGAGATGGAGATAGAGGTTATGGATAGGCACGGTCAGCGACGTTCGGTAGCCGCGTGGCCAAGACACGAACTTACCTGTGAGCAGGTCCCCCGCTTGTTCGCGAAGGAGCATGTCGAACATGTTGACGCTGGTGGGTGTGCACGAAGAGCAATAAGGCGCGAAAAGAAGGCGGGGAACGGTGGAGAAGAGCATGTCAGTTGCGTGAGAGGGGGAGTCGGGTTCTGGACGGACTACGTACCGGTTCTCATCGAAAAAGTAAGTATGGTGCCGGAGATGGCGCAGCTGGTAGCGCGAGCATGGGTGCAGATCAATCAGCTAGAACGCGGAGAGGAAGTGCACGTTAGTGCACGGCAAGTGGAGGAATGCAGTGTCGCCTACTCACACCGCTAATGACGCTCTCCTCCTCATCTATCAGGTCGCCACTGTAGGAGAGATATGAAATCCCCTCCAACTTCCGGTCCCACTTTGCGTACGTCTTCCGCGCTCCATGGTCCTTGAATAGTATCTGCAGACAGTTACAGTCAGCATCTCCGTCGGGCGCCCATAACCTTCTTAAGTTCCGTCGCTGCGCGCTACCGAAGAACAAGGAAGCCAGAAGGCGGCCATCATTCAAAGAACAAAGGCAAACTACCGCCCAGAAGCGTCGAAGCCAAACGTTATTGAGGGCCGCAATACCGCCCACTCACCGTGTTCGTTAGAAGGTCAAACATGAGACACCCCAGCGCCCACCAGTCGACCATCTTCCCGTACCACCTCCGCTGTGCAGTCTCCCATGCTATGTAGGGCTGGCTCCCGACCGCGTCTTGAGAGTAGACTTCCCCGTCCTCAATCGGCTGCCCGCCCTGCGCGATGAACGCAGCGTTGAAGTCGGCTATGCGAACGTTCCCGTGCGAGGTGTCTAGAAGGATGTTCTCCGGCTTGATGTCTCGGTGGATGATCCCCATCCTGTGGAGAGCGTCTATACCGAGAGCCTATCGAGCACCGAGACCGTCGTACAACCATATGCACCATGCAGGGATGCATTCGGGATCCAGCCGTAAGGGTCGGTCATGATAGGTGATGCCATTCAAGATCCAACGTTTACGTTAGTGCGCCGGCGGGGACGACATATATGAAGGTGGGAATCGGCGGACGTACCAATTGAGCTATCCAGCGCCGGACGAGGACCCGATCAAGACGCCCCGCAGCCCCGAGGGCGTCGAGCAAGTCGCACTGCATCAATGGCTAGGCGAGATGTACAGATCGGCGCGCAAATGTCGGAATGGAAAGTGGGCGTGTTGGGTCGCACGTCAGCTCGACCCTCGAGATGTCGAGAACGTTGAGGACTCACCATGATGAACAAGACGCGCTCCTCGTCCTGAAGGATGCCGTGAAGCTCCATGAGGTGGGCGCGGTCGCGCGCCTGCGCGGCGGCGATGATCTTGTAGCAGCGTGCTTCGACACGCAGCCCCTGCTTAATCTTCTCCTCCACGCTCAGCCGTGCCTTCTTGAAGACTCGCGCGCATATAACTCGTCCTGTACCCTGATCGTGTGCCACATACGACGCGCCAAACGTCCCGCCGTTGAGCGACTGCAGAAGCTTGATGGGCCCGATGCGTGGTGGGTAACTGGCCGGGGAAGCGCTTACTGGGAGCCCAACGTTCGCGGTCACGCTCGCATTCACCGCAAAAGCATCCGCGTACTGAGGAGAATACGTGTACGGGTACGCGTATGGTCCTTCGGGTACAGGTACAGGCAGCGGTGAAGATGATGGACGACGCTCCTGCTCGGATACGGCCCGCGTCACGGTGACGTACTCGGAGCCTCTTGCCTTGGGCTTAGGAAGGGGCGAAGGTTCCGGGCTGGTGGAGGGCGGAAGCTGAAAACGTACCGTGCGCCGCGCACCATGCTCGAGGTAACTAGCTTCAATGCCGGCTTCGGCCTGGATGGAGGAGAAGGGAATGCGGCGGGGCTTCGCGATCGACGACGCTTCCTTCGCCTCGGCCGCCGCCGCCCCGACTACCTTGCTTGCACGCGCACCCGAACCGGCGGGAGACTGGAGATGCGGGACCGGATGCGAGAACATAGGCTGCGCTTGGGACGGACGCGGAGGCGGGGGCGCGGATAGCCGTGTGGCTTTGGCGGGGGCGGGATTCTTCTTGGACGGAGCAGGGGGCTACTTTTTCTTTTCGAGGAGGCGGAGAAGTTTGGGTTGGATGTAACTCGAGAGAACCAGGATCGCATTTTGTATGCGACGAAGGAAACAATGACAATGACCGGAAGATGCGCTGGAGGTTGCAACGAATGCGAAAGGTGCTAGCGAGCTTTCGAGCCGCATTATGGATGCCAGAGTCTTTTGAACATCAAGACCACAGTGACAGTCAGACAGTGTGGTCGCGAAGGGTCCGTGGCCCGCAGCAACCAAGCAAAGAGTAAGTGGCGAACTGAGACTGAAGCAAAGCGTCCTACAAGAGAGTCAAAGCGTAGAACCCTTGGACGCCGGCCACAAACTCATTGTGGAAGCCATATAGCCGAGCACGATCACCCTCCATAGGTGCACAGGTGCGTGAGTGTGAAGACCAGTGCCATGTGTGCCAACAGGAAGCCTTTGTGCGAGCAGAGGAGTAAGCCAAGATTTCACGTAGCACTGTGATCGCCAGGTGGCCGGGGGGTGTACGTTCCCAGCAGATATTACGGACATGGTAAATGTGAAGAGACCTTTTGTGTCCATAGTATCCATTGAAGATGAACGCCTGGACGGTTGCCCTCGTGCTGGGCCATGCTATTTGAATGCTTTGATCCCGGCCTGACCTCATGTTATGCCACATGGCAACGGCTGACGTGGCTGAGTACTACTGGCAATATATGCAGAAGTTAAGCATGAGCTAGGTGACTTTGCAGCACACTCACAAGAGACAGCGACGCGCGGATAGTAGGGGCATGTTGAGAAATTAACAACTTTCGGTGTTCTTCTGTAGGTCTATCGATAGCAGCTGGATACTCCAAGAATGGTGACTTATGTTACCCCCGAGTGTGATAACAACGAGCATATCGTCGCCATACAAGCCCATAGCCATCCCAGCCTCGATGTGGATGATCGATGGTCGACGGCGAGAGTCATGTGCATAGACGCCCAACCTGGCGCAACCCCTGGTAGTGGCTCAATACGGCAAAGCATACTACCGACCTCACCCACATCCTACTGATGGCTGACACTATACGGTACATTTTTTGTTACTCTTACTTGCTCCATTTCTACTGTCTCATACACTCGCGCCCACCTGACCCACCGCGGGCACTGCGTACTTCTCGATGACCTTTTTGACCAACTCGACCTTCGCTGCCTCGACATCGATAACCCGGCGCTCGCGCTCAAGCAAACCCTTGAACTCGGGCGGAAGCACATCACGCTCGAAGTCGAAGGAGGGCGAACCTTGCAACGCGCGTGTCACGGCCTCGGAGAACTTTGCCGGATGGGCAGTCGACAGGACGATCTGCCTGACGTTCGGGGCACTGCATTACAATACGAGATCCCAGTTGAGCAATCGGCAACCGTACAGAAACGAAGCATGACTGACTTCTGGGGGGCGACATTGCGAGCGGCGCGGAGCCCGACGGCGGTGTGCGGGTCCGCGATGTAGTGGATATCAGATTCAAAGTAGTACTTGATCGTCTCAAGTGTCTGAGGAAGAGCTCAGTTCGGTGCCTCAAAGAGGCGACGGACATACACACCTGCTCGTCCGAAACACGTTCGGCAAAGAAATCCTTCCGTGCGAGCTCCAGAGCCGCAACGGGAACCTGCACTCGTCCGTTGCTCTTCACCTTTCCCATCCACTCCGCGATTGTCGCGCTGGCCTTCTCCTTCCTCTCCGCGGCATCTGCGCCCTCCGCGGTCTCAAACGCGAGGTACCAGAGCAACCTCTCGAAATTGCTCGAGACAAGGATGTCCATGGCAGGACTCAGAGTTTCCTTCACGCCGCTCGCGTCCGCCGCTTGCTTCCCATCTGACGCACCAGCCACAGGCTCACTTTGCCCCGGGGCTGCGGAGGAGTCGACCTTCTCGTATGCCCCGCTCTTCCAGAAGCGCGCGAGGATGTCGTTCGCATTCGTCGCGACGCCAAGGCGGCCGACCGGAAGGCCCATACGCTTCGCGTAGTAACCAGCGAGAATGTCACCAAAATTACCCGTTGGGACAACGTACTGGATCTCGACATCCCGGTCCGGCACCTGTCGCCGCAAGTGGAAGTATGAAAGGAAGTAATAGACTGTCTGTGCGAGGATGCGGGCCCAGTTAATGGAGTTGACGGCTCCGAGACGATGGATCGCATTGAACTCTCTGTGCGCGAAGAGCGACTTGACGATGTCCTGGACGGAGATGAAGTGAGAACAGGCACAGGAACTCTGTACCCATGTGCAGCGTACCTGGCAGTCGTCAAAAGTTCCCTGCACCGCGAGGTTATGAACATTGGGATCGGTGACTGTCGTCATCTGTGCTTCTTGTATGGGAGAAACCCTTCCCTTCGGGTGCAATATGAAAATTGAGACGTTTGCCTTGTTGCGAAGGCCATAGATGGCAGCGCTGGTCACGGTGGTCAGTTTATCGGTATACACAGGGAAAGCAGCGAATATGTTTTTGTAGCTGGTTTGGCATAGTCGATGTACGATGCGCGAGGAGAGGTGTTGCGATCGAGGAATAGGTTCCGGGTGTGAACCTATCATTCCCATGTAGCAATATTGGATAGGCCGTGCGCGCGGGCCCGATGATGATGACAGGAAATCACAAGGAAAGGAAAACACGAAAATGTGAAGGCAGGAGAACTCACCTTCCGGTATCTCCACTCGTTGCACCCACAACGGTCAACTTTTCTGGCGTTTCGTCCGGACCCTTTCGCTGATTGCGCCTCTTCAGGAAAAACTCGAACAGGTTACCAAGGAGCTGCAGAGCGACATCCTTGAAAGCGAATGTGGGACCGTGGAAGAGCTCGAGCACATAGGTCGTATCCGTGAGCCTCTTCAGAGGTGTGATGTCCGGGTGCTGGAAGGTACTGTAGGACTTTTCGACCAACGCGCGCAGCTCGGCTTTTGAGATTTCATTGGGTGAGATGTACAGGGATAGGACCTCAACGGAGAGATCGACAAATGAATGGTCCTTCCACGCCGTCTGCCAATCTGCAGGGAGGGAAGGAATTTGTTCTGGGATGTAGAGCCCACCATCTGGTGCGAGCCCAGCAAGGACCGTCTGGGGGTGCGTCGTTTAGAATTGCGGCGGGAACCCGGTGAAGAAATGAATGACCTCTTCGAAAGACAAAAGCTGGTCTGCACCGCGAGTGGACAAATACTTCATCGTGGCGGTAGGCTGCAGAGTTCAGTCACGGACGTCTTGAGGATTGACTCGACTTGAATCAGCCACTGAGTTGCCCATGCACGTGCACTGCGACACGCGAGCTCGAGCTTTAAGGACTGCATGGATTGCAAAGAAAAGACATGAGCACAAACAACGAACGCATCCGCTCGCCATGGTGGAGGAAGGCTACGAATACAACTTGCTAGGAATAATATCAGTATCCAATAGGCGCCCAACAGTGCGTTCATGTACTAGCTATAGTCACTCGCCAGTGGAATGGGGACAACAATGCAGCGCGTATGAGTCAGATTATCGCCCTGAAGCCAGCAGGTCTGAGGTACCTCGGGGTCGCGCACCGCAGCGTACTCGCAGCGGGTGCGTGCAAGTCGTGTGGCGATCGACTCGTCCCAGAACAACAGTCGTCCTCTTGACATCAAGCAAGCAACATATATCACCTACAAGGGGAGCTGAAGGCGGGACAGTCCTCTTTCGATGTTCGCGCAAGTCAGTGGGCATAATGTGCGTCGTTTCCCTCACAACCGTCCAATAAAGACCATTATTGTCAAGTTCAACAAATAGGCGCTCGAGTGCCCCACGGACGAGCACGGACGTTGGCGATGTTGAACTGTCACCGCCCCATCCCTTCCTCCTTCCTCGACGCCCACGTCGACCCCGATTCCCCACACCTTACCAAACTCTGCTGGTGACTGCGGTTCGCTTTCTTTGATTCTGCTCTCTTGCTCTTGGACTTCGAGTGATCCCGGTCTAGCACTGAGCACTCACCATCTCGACACAGCGTTGGTGTCAGGCGAGTCCCGGGAGGCACGGTTTCATTTCCATATTCACGAATAACGCGTGCATTCGCGCGCTCTCAGAGCGTTTCACTACCATCTAATCTTCCGGAGAACTGCACTTACGCCCAAACGACCACCTTCCTCTTCCTCAATGGCCGCTCAAGTCGACGCCCAGATACCCTTCCCGACCTATCACGATTACGCTGACGCAGAGGATGACGCTACGTATAACCCCGAACGCGAACACGAGCACGAGGTGCAGGCAACGCCGCGTTTCAGCCAGTTGCTTACGTCTGTCCTGGGCTCTCCATTCTTGACGACCTCGGATCTTCCAGGCGATTCAGACACCGCATATGCACCTAGCCTGCCCATGCAGAGGATGGACCTGGACGATGATGCAGCAAACGGGAGCGACATGGAGACGGTCGACGGTGCGTTCGCCTCTGTGCCACGCTCTTTTACCGTCACCCGCCCTACATCCCCAACACCGAGCTTCCGCACGGAGACGTTCTCTATTGTGAACTGGAATCCGGAAATGTACAACCTTGTTCTCCCGGCAAATGGAGAGGGCACCCCGCGCTGTTCGATGACCTTCCTCCAGGGCGGGAGGCGCACCGTGTCGGGCTACCCCAGCAGCCACTGGAGCTCCCGGACTTTCACCCCCACTCCCTCACCCATTAAGATGTCGCGGAGCTTGACTATCGGAATGGGCTTCTTGCCCAAGATCTGGGATGCACTGAGGGAGGGCTCTCCGGGTAAGCGTAGCCGTCGTCGCCCTACGATCCCGTCATGGCAGGACACGAGTATGGAGCTGGAATACCACTCGGACGGGTCCATTGACTATACGCACATGATCCCGCTCGATGGCGAGGAGGGTGAGCTGATCGACGATGAAGCTTGCTTCATTGACGTTCGCGCGATCACCGGGATGGACATTGTCTCCCACTTGCCACTTGAACTAGCCCTCTATCTGCTGTCGTTCCTGGACCTGCCTTCCATTCTGGCCTGTCTACGCGTATCCAGGTATGCGCACATCCCTATCACAACCACAGGTGGCTGACTTGACTTGGGACAGGACCTGGAACGAATTAGCACGCGACAACTCAGTATGGCGTACACTGTTCTCCCTGAGGGAAGGAGACGGATGGCGCGTTGACTTACGCAGAGCTCATCGCGACCAGCCATTGCCGTCTTTGCGAATGCCCCTTGCCATGATGCCTGCACCGCTCGAGATCAACTGGTACGACCTCTACCGGAATCGACAAGAGCTCGACCGGCGCTGGTCAAACTATCCAGGTGCGGGAATCAGTGCAGACCTGAGCGACGATTCCCTTGCCGAGGAGAAGGAAGTGCCTAAGGCATGGGAGCCTAAGGTCATGCGGATAAGTGGTCATGGCGACAGGTAGGCCTGAGTTAGATACGTTTACCTTTTAGGGTAGCGACGCTCAGCTCTCTTCTGCAGCGTGTATTGCCTGGAGTTCGATTCATCGCGGATCATCACGGGCTCGCGGGACAGGACGATCAAGGTGTGGAGTCTGAAAACGGGCAAGTGTCTCGCGACGTTCGCGGGGCACCGCGGCAGTGTCCTCTGTCTCAAGTTCGATCGCGACTGGGACATCATGGACGATAGCATGGACGTTGACGATGCTGCCCCGCGCAAAGGCTTCATGGTCAGCGGCTCTAGCGACTGCACGGTGTGCGTCTGGGACCTCTACGCCCACCCGGTACCTGGCGAAGAGCCGAAGGTCACTGCCGAGGTCAATACAGTTTTGCGGGCGCATGGCGGTGGAGTGCTTGACTTGAGGATAGACTTGCGCTGGATCGTCAGCTGGTACGTGCCGTGGATGCGGAATGCTGTGCAGTGATGTTTAAGACGTTGCAGTTCGAAAGACGCACTGATCCGCGTATGGGATCGCAAGACCTTGGACCTGCAATGCACATTGCGGGGGCACGAAGGCCCCGTGAACGCTGTGGGGCTACAGGGAAACAGAGTAGTGAGTGCGAGTGGGGATGGGAAGATGATCTTGTGGGATGTTGCGAGTGGCGAACGCCTACGAACATTCGATGGCCATGACCGCGGCTTGGCTTGCATCGAGTTCAAGGTATGCATACAGTGCCCCCTCGGATCATCGTGTATGTTGACACCTGGACGTTCACGCGCAGGGGGACCTGATTGTGTCCGGCTCCAACGACTGCAAGATCAAAGTGTGGGACGCGAACACGGGAACGTGTCTGCGGACACTGACGGGACACGACTACCTGGTGCGCGCGCTGTCGTTCGACCCGCTGAGCGGACGGCTCGTGAGCGGGAGTTACGACAAGACGGTCAAGGTGTGGGACCTGCACTCTGGCAAGATGGTCCGCGAGTTCCGCGGATGCCATGTCAGCCACATCTTCGATGTCAAGTTCGACCACTGTCGGATCGTGAGGTGCGTGTATGATCTGTTTTACCTTCCGTCCGATTGTGTTTTGGTTTCGGTTTGTGTGAGAGTGGGTGCTGATCGTTTTTGTGTTGTGCGTCGGCAGTACGTCACACGATAGGAAGATCGTTGTGCTCGACTTCTCTGAGGGTCTCGATACGACGCTGTTTGTCTGATATGTCCTTGTCCGATGCCGATTCGGAAGCGTATGTATCTATCGGGCGACTGCGCGTGTGTCAAGATCATCTGAATCCACAACTCTATATTCTGTGGTGCTATCATATCTTTTTCCTAATGCACACACGTTCTTTGCAGTCCCGCCTCGACGCCCTTTCCTTCTTTCTCGTCATTCTATACATGGTTTCCTCTCTGTCAGTGTCTCATCTGTTTTTGTCTGTTGTTTTCGTTTTCGTTGTACATGCGTTACCCGTCACCTCCCCCTTACCACCTAACACGTCGCCTTCTGTTTCCACACCCTCATGATGCATTTCCTGTACCAGATATCCTTTTCTTTCGTTCGCAATTACACCACGATACCCCTCGCAATGTCTCGTCTCATTTCCTGCCTGGTCTTCCGTCTCCCGTATCTCAAGTCTCATGCCTCGACCCTTTTCAACACTCGTTGCATATTTATGCATGTCGATCGCCAAGGACTGTTGTTTGTAGGTTTGACCTGTATCACGTCATGTCACGTTGTACCAGTATAGGAACCACTTGAATATCTCTTCTTTTCCTTCCTCCTGTCTTTATGGTGGTGGCGCTTGATGGTGTTGACTCCCGTTTATGGCCCCCAATGCACAGGAGATCAAGGAGGACGAGGTGGGGGTAGGATGTACTCTGAGTCTATCAATGTATCTGGCAAGATCGCTCACGGTGTGTTCATCTACTTAGATGACTTGGACCAGGAGTCCTCCACTTGGCACTCGCGCTAGGCTTCATCGGTACCTGTGGCGACGGCATGTGTTCAATGTTTCCTCCTTGGTTGTTGTCCTCGGCGTTGTGGCGAAGATACGTGACCGTCAGGTGTTCAGTCTTTGTTCAATCCAAGACCGGGCAGGATGAGCCTGGGTGCATAGGTTGCAGAGCCATCGAAGCTTGATCCTCTTCACATCGTTCTCCAAGAGCCTCCCTACCGATGGCGACAGGTGACCGGTTGACCGATCGTCTGTAGTTGCCGGAGGGAGGTGAAACGGCTTCAAGTTGACCGAAGTACCTGGCTCGGGTGTCATACCTGTAAGCATGGAGGAAATGATCTGCTCAAGAACAATATCGTGTGCACGTTATTATTCACCCTCGCGTCTTGTGCGGAGATTGTCCTCTTTTAAGCCATATAAGCCCGTGAACGGCCACTTTCCCTGCCCCCCACATTCATTGTGTGAGGGGTTTGCGTCGAACCTAGTGCTTGTGCTGCTATTGCCAGATGATGCATCAATGAACATGCGCGATATCTGGGCTCCTCCTTCGCTCACCGTGCGCCGACTGTTCTGTCGGTTTGGGGTGTCAGCCGCCGCCGCGCGAAGTATTACGCGCTGGAAGGGTGGGTCGGATCATCACATGAGGATCCTATAATATCCCTATTAGACTGTCCAATGACACCGTGAGACGGGGAGCACTTTTCCAACCGTCCAACCGGAAGCGGGTACTTCCACCCACTTTTGGCTACACTATATAAGACGTGCACCGGCTTTCCGCCCTCTGCACATTGTCCAACCGCCCCTTTCGCCGTTCACGCGTTGTGCTTGCGGTCTCAACGCCCACTCCGCGACCACCGAAGCTGAAGCCCTGACGTCAGAAACGATCATAAGCGCTGCCATGGCCGAGATTGTCGCAGACGGCGGACCCCTTCCCCACATTCCCGATGACGTGACGATTCCCCAGTTCATCCTCGACCGTCACCACCCTGCGCGGCCGGTCCTGAAGAAGGCCCAGCCATGGCTCATCGACGAGCTCTCAGGGCGTGAGGTCTACTCGGACGAGGTGCGTCTCTAGCGTCAGGGTGCTTAGACACGTCGGGGAGGGGCGGGGCTGAGAAGGACGCGTGGACAGCTGCGCGCACGGACATTCGGGCTCGCGAATGCACTGAAGCTGCGCTGGAACATTGGTGCGTGCACATCGTCTCCTGACGACTCCATGCAGCCTCACTGACGTGCGGCACGGGGTTGTGAAGGCGAGGATGATGTCGGTGCGTAGTGCGGCGGATCCTCCGCGGTTTGTGAGGGCCTGATGCGAGTCATGCATTCTCTGTACAGTGGCCATCTTTGGTCCGAATCATACCGGTGAGTCTTACTTTAGTTTTAATGCTTGAGCGACCGTGCTCGGGGCCTCGGAGCATGCTTCAGTCGCGCGCGACGTGTGCACGTGCCATCTCGTTTGTGTGTGCGGCCTGATGCATGTTCAGAACGTGTCAAGATACTCGGGGATCTACATATGCACCGGCACGGAGCGGTTGTCATAGAGTACGCCCGGTTGGATCGGATACTGACTGTACCATTTGACAGATTACCCAGTAGCGATCTGGTATGAAACATTCCCGTCTAGCCCCTTCAGCGATGGATGTTAACCGTGTCATTCCGCCGCTCTGCGCAGGGCGACACACAGATTGGGTGCTATCGTCACGTATGTCAAAACTCTCCTGTATCCTATTCCTGGCTTTGACATTTCACATCTCAGCGGCGCGAACCCCGCCTACACCGCGGAGGAGCTGGAATACCAGCTCACCGCTACCAAGGCGCGCGTTCTGCTTGCGCACCCTGGCTCGCTGCAAGTCGCGCTGGTTGCCGCGCGTGCGGCGGGGCTCACTCCGGACCGCGTAGTTGTGTTTGACTCGGTGCAGGGCGCGAACAATGTCACGGTGGAGGCTCTGATACAGGAGGGCCTCTCACAAAGGCAGGCGTTCAATGAGCGGCAGCTTGCTCCTGGAGAAGGCAAGAAGAAGCTTGCGTTCTTGAGCTTCAGCAGTGGCACGACGGGCCGCCCTAAGGTATGTGTATACGAGGGAGTTGTCTAGGCGTAGAGCATGCTCAGATGCTGTGGGATAGGCGGTTATGATCCCTCACTACGCCGTTATTGCGAACGTGATCCAGTTAGCTCATCACACGAAGGCAAAGGATGAGGACCGACCACTAGAGCAGCAGAGATATAAGCCAGGCAGCAGACTTCTTGCAGTTCTCCCGTTCTATCGTGAGCATCTCTTGGTTGTGTGCATGTCGGATTTGCCTGACCCTGCGGCAGACATATATGGCCTCGTCGTCGTGTTACATCTCAATGCATTCATCGGGGTTCGTTGATTCCCATTCTCATCATCCACGATTTGTCGTTCTTAGAAGTGCTACAGACAACGCTTGTGGTCGTGCAGAAGTTCAACTTCGAACAAATGCTCGACAGCATCCAGCGATATCGCATCACACACCTCTAGTCAGTATTTCTGGAAGTTCCCGGACATTGTCAGCACGTTCTGAGACTCTTCCCATCAGCCTTGTCCCGCCAATGGTCGTGCTCCTCTGCAAGCACCCTGCAGTGAAGAAATACGACCTCAGTTCTGTGCGACACCTCATGAGCGGCGCGGCCCCGCTGAGTTCCGAACTCATGACCCAGCTTGTACAAGTTCTTCCGGAGACATGGATCGGCCAGGCTTACGGTAGGCACTCCAAGATATCGTTCTGAAGCGCATTACACTGACTTATACCGACTTGAACAACGGCAGGAATGACGGAGACGTGCACAGCCGTGACCTTCCCGCCCGTCGACCGCAAGTACGGCGCGCTGGGCAGCGGGGGCATGCTCCTCCCCGGTTGCGTCGCGCGCGTCGTGAAGCCCGACGGAGAGCTCGCTCCGCTTGGCGAACGCGGCGAGTTGGTGATTACGAGTCCGAGCGTGGCGTTGGGGTACATGAACAACCCCGAAGCGTGAGTAGATGCACGATTGAGTTTTGTCGCGGAGAGAGGGCAAGGCTCTGACGTGAGGACAGGACTGCGGAGACGTTCCGGGACGGGTGGGTGCACACGGGCGACGAGGTGTTCTTCAACGACCGGAAGGAGATCTTCGTTGTCGACCGCATCAAGGTGCTTACAATGTCTCTTTCTTTCTCTGCCCTTCCTTTCCCTACACACTGCTTCTCATTACTCATACTGCGAATCACACCAGGAGTTGATCAAGGTCCGTGGGTTCCAAGTAGCCCCGGCAGAGCTCGAGGGCCACCTTCTCGACCATCCTGATGTGGGGGATACGTGCGTCGTCGGGATCCCGGATGAATTCTCTGGGGAACTGCCGCTCGCATTCGTCGTGCCTAGCGCGGGCGCCGGTACGCGCATTGCGAAGGACGCGCAAGCTGCCGAGGACATCCGCAAGGCGATCATGAAGGTGCGTGCTCGTAGACTTCGTTTTGAACGATGCGTAAAGCCGAAGCTGACGCACGAACGATCAACGATCCACAGCACGTCGCGGAGCACAAGGTGAACTACAAGCACCTCGTAGGCGTCGAGTTCATCGACGTGATCCCGAAGAACCCGAGTGGGAAGCTGCTCAGGCGGTTCTTGCGCGACAAGGCGAAGGAGATGCGGGCGAGCGGGAAGCTTGCCACTCCTATCCGGTCGAAGCTGTAGAGCCTCGAAGATCGGAGTGGCCTGCTCGTCCGTCGGGGGACGGTACAATTCATATGTGAGCTGCTCAAATTCACATCTTCTCTGTAGCGCTACGAGCTCACTTGCACACTTAGCTTTGTTTGGTGGATCTATGTAGATGCCGAGTTTACATACACGCTCTCGAATGCTCTCATGTTCTTTCAACATTATACAGTGCGCGCCAATGTACAGTACATCCTGCAGATCTAGTGGCTCTGAGCTTATCGGTGTGACAACACGTCCATCTTTTGAGTCCGAACGCCTCCAATCATGAGCACCGACTAATCACTTGCCAAATTGCCCCTCGGGGTCGGCCTTCGATCACTTCCGGGGTAATGTGGGGTAGGCTGGGGATTGATCCCCTGATCAGGACGGCCCCTGACGGTTCCCCGCTGGACTATGGGATGGGTTGTCCTGTTCAACCCGTTTACACATCTTCATTGCGACACGTCCGGGGTGCGTTAGCTGCTTCGGCTGCGCTTGACAAGCCTCTTGTACGTCTTGTACGTTGTGATCGGAGGCGCAGCGGAGTGGTATCAGTCTGGGCAGCGTTGTGACCCATGTTACGTTGTTTACTCACCATTTGGAGGTGAGTAAGTATCCTGTCACAGTCCGGTAAGTCGACCTTCGCATGAATAGCTATTAGGTGGCGTCGGCCCGCGTCACATCCATTACATATTCAGGTGTCGGCTCGATCATTCTGATGACCAGATGCATATGCCTCGATACATGATGGAGCTAATATGTGTGGAGGCGGCGGGTCGGTGGTCACGCGGGGTCGAGTCGACCCCTGGCGGGCGCGAAGGAGAAGGCATTGTCGGACCTGGGACAAGTAGTAAGCAGGGCACCGGTAGTACGTATACGCACCCTCGCGACTGGTACGCGGTATGTTTATATAGTGGGGGTAGGCTAGGAGAGTTCTTTGTCTTGCTTAGTTCCAAGTTCTCAACCCCCTCCCACTCCCACCCGAGGTTCCATATTGCACATTGCCGGACGCCGGTACGGGAATACCTGATCCCGGAGGTCCGACATACGCACGCTAGAAAACGTATTTGGACGTACCTGCTTGTCCTCTCCTGGTGGGACTCCCTAGACAACTTGACCTTTTAAATACTCGCGCACCCGCAAATTCAGCTTGAATTCAGAGCGACGACAACATGGCAGCGAACGCGAACATCCCAACGATATACGGCGACGGCGGGCCTCTGGCGCACATCCCGGACGACGTGACGATCCCGCAGTTCTTCTTGGACTCGCACCATCCGCTCGGGGGCGAGGCGCTGCACCTCAGGAAGCCGGCGTACTTTATCGAGGACGCGACGGGGAGGCAGATTACGGGCGACGAGGTAGGTTCCGCCGCTTGAATGGTTCTGTGTTGGATCCAGAGTGCGCGGGAAAGTGGGGTCGAGGCTGAGGACGACGAGATGAGAGAAGGAGAGAAAGAGTGGATGGGTGCTCGCGCGATTCCGAGCGCGAAGTAGGGCGGAGATTAGAGGGCGGCGCTGACTTGGGTGCTTGGTGTGCTAGGTTAGGGCGCGCGTCGCCGGTCTCGCCAACTCGCTGCACATCCGCTGGAACATCGGTGCGTGCACACTACCTTGCTGTCTAACGCGAGCTGAAATGGGGTTCTTGTATTACAAGGCAACAACGATGTCGGTGTGTACACTTTGCCCTCGTCCACTCACCTGCACAGGCTGACTGGCAGAACATAGTCTGTGTATTCGGACCCAACCATGTTGGTAAGTGTCGCCTCCATATTGCGTATGTACCGTCGTGCTTGACCTAAGTGCGTGCGTGTAGACTATCCTATTGTGATTTGGTAGGCAATCTCGCGGAATGGACTCATAGTGCGACCGACAATTGATGCGTCCTCTGTAGGGCGACACATCGCGTCGGGGCTATCATCACGTAGGCCAAGCTCTCCTGGCCTTAACGAGTATTGCATCTAATCATTTCCCACATATAGCGGCGCGAACCCGTCCTATACCGCCGACGAGCTCGTGTACCAGATCCAAACAGCGAAGGCGACAGTCCTCTTCGTCAACTCCGACTCCCTCCAGATCGGGCTCGAGGCCGCCCGCAAAGCCGGCATTCGCGACGACCGCGTCATCCTCTTCGACAGCGTGCGGGGCGACAACCACCTCACCGTCCACGACCTCGTCAACGAGGGTCTCGCGCAGCCGAAGCGCTGGGCGGAGCCGCGGCTCAAGCCGGGCGAGGGCAAGACTAAGCTCGCGCTGCTCTTCTTCTCGAGCGGGACGACGGGCAAGCCGAAGGCGGTCATGATTCCGCACTATGCTGTCATTGCGAACTGCGTGCAGATGAAGCAGTATGCGAACTCGCGGGATGCGGACAAGCCGAACGATAAGAAGTTGTATCGGTCTGGAGATATCGCCCTCGGAGGTACGCATACAGTCACTGACGATAACTCATGTTCGTTCGACTAATTCGTTCCCGTAGTGCTGCCATTCTATCGTACGTCTGGCCGTTGCGAGCATTGCACCGCACCTACTGACGGCGTATATAGATATCTATGGCGCTGTCGTCAGCTTGCACTTCTTCCTGTTCTGCGGAGTAGGTCTCGTCACTTGGGTTGTTCTGCTACGGCTTGCTGACAAGCCTGGCAGATCACCCTCTCCATCGTCCCGAAGTTCAACTTCGAGAACATGCTCAAGAGCGTAGAAAGATACCAAGTGAATCACCTTGCGTGCGTACATCCCAACGTCATCCCCGATTTATGAGTCCTGACCCCATCCCACGTAGTCTCGTCCCGCCAATGATAGTTCTGCTCTGCAAGGTACGTGTCCCGCCTCTACATATCTCCGCACATACCGAACCTCTCCAATGCTCTTTGTTTTCCACCAGCACCCAGCAGTGAAGAAATACAACCTCGACTCCGTCAAGATGCTCACCTGCGGCGCAGCCCCGCTCAGCGCCGAACTCACAAACCAAGTCGCGCGCGTGCTCAAGAACAGCGGTATCGGTCAGGGCTACGGCATGACCGAGACCTGCACCACCTTCTCCTTCCCGCAGCTCGACATGCGTGTCGGCACCCCCGGGTCCGCGGGGCGCCTCATCCCTGGGACTGCCTGCCGTATCCTCAAGGTGGACGGGACGTGGGGTGGCCTGAACGAGCAGGGCCAGCTCGTCGTCTCGGGGCCGAGCATGGCTATCGGATATCTGGACAACCAGAAGGCGACGGAGGAGACGTTCAAGGACGGCTGGGTGTATACCGGCGATGAGGGGTATGTGAACGAGCGGAAGGAGCTGTTCATCGTCGACCGTATCAAGGTGCGTGACTGCGAGTATGAAGGATAAATAGCAGACTAATAGTTCTTACGCGAATGTCATCAGGAACTGATCAAGGTGCGGGGCTTCCAAGTCGCGCCGGCGGAGCTTGAGGGCCACCTCCTTGACCACCCGGACATCGCGGACGTATGTGTCGTCGCAGCCCCAGACGAGTACAACGGCGAGCTTCCGTTCGCGTTCGTGTCGCTCAAGGACGCCGTGCGAGCCCGGGTAGCCAAGGACAGGAAGGAAGAGGAGCGCGTGAGGAAGAGCGTCTTAAAGGTCAGTCTATCCCTCCCTCTTGCTTACCCCTCTTGCCTTCCTTTCCAGTCGCACGAAACCGGGGTTGACGTGAATTGAATTCGCACACAGCACGTGTCAGACCATAAGACGCAGTACAAATGGCTCGCGGGCGTTGAGTTCATCGAGGTCGTGCCGAAGAACCCGAGCGGGAAGCTTTTGCGGAGGCTCCTGCGCGACCGTCTCAAGGAGGGCCTGCAGAACGGGAGCATCAAGCTCATTGATCCGAACACGAAGAAGGCGAAGGCGAAGCTTTAGACCTTAAGACCTGATACCTGGCTGTCTCGGGAGCTCGAAGCATTGGGACGGGGTTGACTATGAGCCTCGAATGGGCTGCAGCTGCAACTTGTGGCACATGACCGCAACAAACTACATCCGTTCGTGCTCATACCCAAGGTAGATTACTCATAGGATATCACTATCATGGATGCCATCGAAGTTCCTATACACCGCGAGATCCCCGGGCGCGCACCTGTACCTATGGTCCACATCCAATAGGGTCCCAACAAGACTGGTCTGCCTGGTTCCTCTCTGCCGCTATGTCCATCTCAAATGATACATCCCTTCTTGATGCTTGTTTCTCGGTCTGCTGCATTTCGGGCTCGGCAAAGGGTGTCGTTACATCAGTCACAGCACGTGATTTCGGTGTCCTCGGTCAACCTCCCTTCTGTGCATCGTATTGTATAGTTGAGAAACCACAGATGAGCTGTATATTGCACATGAACCAGTCTTGCCCGTCTTTGTGTCTATGCACTTGGAGTTGACCCCAGACAGAGAGCTCTACGCGCCTCAGAGGTCGTAAAAGGTCATATATAATATCGGTCTTTTGCCACTTTACGACCCATAGTCGGGGTTTGTTGGGCAGTAGTGATTTGATCGCATATTTGGAGAGTTCCGCAAACCCGACTTATTGTGCACATAAGTACGATCAGTATAGGCGCTACAGCTGGTTGCTATTTGTGGCTGTTTGTATGCGGGCGCTTCTCACATGCAGACCCTCGGCACTTTGAACTTGTTTCATTCTTCCGTCCACTCTTCCTGTCTGGGTGCAGCATGCTTGATTCTCGTGTGCTCTGTGCTCCCACTATGACTGTGTCTATCTATCTGGTTCTGGCCATACTCATCTTGATCTGGTCTCTACTAGGATCTGCTGCCACGTTATGGTCCTCCGTTGCTCTGTCACTCCGTGCACTATTACCTGGGGTCTCTTCGTGGATTCATTCAGGTATGTCATATCTTTTTGTGTCTATGGTCCCCTGCCTCAAGGTGTGTGGTTCCTATATCCTTACCTTGTTTGTCAGCCAGCTTCCATCTCATATGCTACTCCGAGCCTGCCTGGCCCTCTTTGTCTTATCCAGGTCATAGTAATCACCCCCAGGGTTTCTTGCAATCCGCTTCCCTGTCGCAAATGTACGTCGCAAATGTATCTAGTGGGCAGAGGACTGACAGGTGCATTGAACAGCTCCATGGTGGCCCCACTTCACCCCCACCCCGCCCTGCCCCACCCCGTGGCTCTTCTTTGAGAGTGCGCCCCTGACGTGTGTGATTGCTTGCATCACACCGCCGCTCTCAAAGAAGAGCCACTGGATGTTTGTGGTGCATCTGGATCTCTGCCATGTTGTCGTGACTCGTGTCCGTGGTAGGCAAGTGTCCTTCTCGGGGAAGGCGCTAAGGAGGGAGGGCTGCGAGAGCCGTCAATCTATTGTAAGTGCTTGCGCCACCTGCACTGGTCTCCTTCAAGCCATTTAGCAGTCAGGCAAGACCCCGCAAGTGCCACCGACCCCGGCCTACTGCCACCTAACGAAATCATAGTCCTGATGTATATACTGCTCTGTATGCTACGACACTTAATATATATTCATGCTATGCATCTTAGGTGCCTCCTTGAGAGCATCGTTACCAGTGTGGCTGCATGCAGTGGAGCAATGCATTCAAGGGATCGCATGCTGGAGGAAACCCGACACTCACTGAGAACTTAAGTGGGGAAATATACGTCTTACGGGCGCTGTGGAAAGTCGCAAAAGGGAAAGTTTCTATGTCAAAAATCCGGTACAGAACTTCGACTTTACATCGGGTATTTTACGCGGCGCTAAAGCCCCCAAAACCGTCAATTCTGACACTTCTTATGGTAAAACTGGCATGTCATTTTTCGCGACTATCTGGGCGCGCAGTGGAGACAAATTTCAGCCACTGACTATTGGGCGCCTATGCCGTCCCCGGCATCACTATGTACCCAGTTTATCATGTTGATTCGATCTTTGTCACTTCAGGGAGGGTGTCACACGGGGTTGGGCCTGTGACCCAGCCCGAAATGCACCGTTTATAGCAGTGAGCAACACAGACGTAGCAACACAAGTAGAATTATTCGAGAATATCCAATCCTTACACTGGCCACTCATCAGCTGACGACGGTGGAGAGCCACAGTTGGGACCAGAGGATGGAGAGGACGACATCAATTTCGACGGGGAAAATGAAGTTGGGTATGCGCAGCACCGCAATACCAGACTTGTCACACTCCGACTAGTACGCCCCCGGATCCTGATTCCAGACCGCATCGTGACATTTTTGTACCCTAATCATGCTTTACCCCTCCTGTAGCTATCTGTATCATACATACTATTGCACTGCGCCTAGTACTATGTGTGATAATGTTGTCGTCTTCCCTGGCATATCTGCCAGCGGGTCGTCAGTGGTACTCACAGTTCTGTACCGTTCCCGACCGACATCAGATACTCCCTGCTTGAAATTCTCTCCAAACCTAATACAAACGCTTCTAATTGCGCGAGCGAATCTCAATCCGATACCGGATTGGTTTGAGGTTGGTTCGGATTGCGAACGCCAGCAAGCCGCCGGGATCTTGCAATCACGGCAACCGTCCCGAGCAATTTTTGGTTTTTGCTGATGCTGTGTGCTGTCACTTGTTGCTTCAAGTTATAGTCCTCGTAGTCATCGTCGCAATTTTTAGGAGACCTATGACTTCGAAAATTGGAACGTTCACCTCAGCAGGACCGTGGTCAGCAACCAGCCAAACTCGCATCAAGCGCGCGTGACTCTGCAAACCCGGGAGGTGATGCGGGACCAACGTATTCAAGGGCCCCAAGGATGCGTGACATGAAAAATGGGTCGATGCGGTACGATATCCCTTGTCCACTTTCCATGATCAACTTCTGACCACTCCCCACTTCTGCTCACTCCTATCTACTTCCCATCGACTGTCTACTGCTCCGTGCAGGCTATGCAGATATTAACTATGCGACTGCATTAGAAGCGCGCCATGGATCTGCAGATGCTGAGGATGTCGGCTAATTAATGCTGTTAACCCATCGCACAATGCGGCCAACCAGCACCATCCAGGGGATAAAAGGAACTTATCGCTCTTCCCCAACTCCCCGTCTCTCCTTTCCAGATTATACAGTTTCGGCGACCATTCTCTGATCGCACTCACTTCAATCTTTCACTCCTTCGTCAATACGTCCTATATCCGCCTCAAGCCATCTACTACTCGCCAACAAGCTGTTACGACTTTGTGTCTCATCCCTCACATGGAACCTTACCACTCGAACCACTTCGAAGCCATCACCAATGAGTTCGAGAAGACAGTACGTTTATATGCTCTCTCCTACGCTCTATTATGTGAACAACCACTCCGCGACGCTCTCACGTAGCCTACATACTATGGTGTCGCTCCCGCGATGCGATACTTCGACACTTACCGGTACCCAGGCAATCTGGGGCTCACGAACAACCTCCAAGCACCTCCAACTCTCGAGTCACTGGCGATGCCCGACCCGTTGGTCCATGGTCATCCTACTAGTTCCCACGTCGTACAACTACCTGCTGTTCGGCCCTGGCGCTTGCCCCCGGCGTGCACCGTCCCACTTGCCAGCATTCGGCTTGTGTGGTCTCAAGGGACGTCGCCTTTGGGCCTGTCCTTTCTCAGTCAACCTACGGCAATGCCACGTCTCAGACTCCGCTTTCCCAACCCGTGTTGTACGACGGCCTGAGCTTGTGCGACCTGCTCCGTGCGAACACATTCACCACTTTGCAAGAACCCAACTTGAACGGTCCGGCATTTCCGGCGGAAGTGGCGTTGCCCCAGAAGATGTCCGTAAGAATTCTGGTGCGTAACAAACTGGTACAGCGTCTTCAGTGAGGGTCGCAGGCTGACCAACCTGCGGATTTCGGCGGGCATCCATACAGGTCGAGGGACACGACAAATATGACCGTCAGGTCAACATCTTGTGCGCCAAAGCCAGACCTCTGACGAGGGCCAAGCTGGCGGTGGTCATCGCCAAGGAGGTTCATCGTTTGCTGGTTAGTGTCGTTTGTGATCCTGATTTGAGTAAGACAACGTGAAGCCTGATACTATGTCGAAATTAGAATCGGGAGACCCGCAACTCCCGCCCGCTTCAATACTGCGACAGAGAGCTCACCCTAGACGATCTCATCTTGTATAACGTCCGCCATGTATCCCGCGGAAGCATACAGCCAACAATCGGCGTCCTGCCAATGCGCGGCTGAAAGACTGCGGCACGGCAGGACCGCTGTGGCTGCATGTCCAATTTCCTAACTTGTGCATCTCCATGGACCGAATGCACTATTCAAGCTTCTTTAATTGCGAAGATAATGTTTCAATTACCTTTCTTCAGTGCCACATTCCTGACGCACTTGCACTCGTTCCATCATTGTTGTACTACGCGGGCGTGCATGTGTACCGTGACACACTTATATAGAGGCCACGCCTGCTGCTGGTAAAATATATACCATTCGGATATACGGACCATGAACACGACTGAGTGGTGGTGGTACTAGGTTTGGCGCGAGCAGCACCAAACGGTCTGCCCGCTCACCTCACCCGGCGGCAGTACTCATGCCTATACCGAGAGTACCGACGCCGGGCTTTGTGAAAAGAAACGCTGTATTGCCCATCACCTGGTCCCTTCTCGCACACTCGAGGATGGCAAAGGACAGCAGAACACAGGGTAGCACGGACCGGGATGCGACCTCTGGCTCGAGGTCGAGATTGAGGGTCGTCGGGGATGGTGATGTTCGCGACATCTCGAAAAGCTTCGACATAAACCCTTTGCTCGCTGCACGGCCGGGGTGCGACGTCACGACCGTGCGCTGCGTGCTGTAGTGGAGCAACTGCGGAGTGCCAGGCGCGTCGGTCTGCCATAATCAGATGAATATGATGTACTACTACTAACCTCGAACGTGCCCTTGGGCCGCGATCTCTCCTCCCACGCGTATTCTTCACCAGACGGCACCGCAAGCATCCACGTCCTGTCGCAGTCAATCTACTGCTCGCCGGATCAAAGCGCATAGCAATCACCTAGACAGCGGATCTTTCTTGCGTAGCCACTCCGCCAGAGGGCGACTCTGGCCATTCACCGTGACACAGTCATCGTCTCTGACGTACGCGCGCGCCCATACCGCAACGGCATCGCGGCTGCCTTGTCGGAGATCCCAGATGGTGGTCGTGCGATGTATCTGAGATTGTCCGGGATTGCCGAGCTCGGTGGAGATTTCGTACAGCACGTTGCCCGTGGCGGTGTCGACCACAGTACTATTCAGAGTGTTGTCGGCGGTGTATGTAATGTTCATTCCTGCGTTTGGAGCGGTGATATTCTCAGGTCCGACAAGCGCAGAGCTCCGGGTTTATATAACGGATGGCCGGAGAAAGGTGGGGCCGAGAGACGCTGTTGCTTTGCGGGGCGATACTCATATAGCGAAAATATGCCAGTTATGAGATGACACCTGCGGCTAATCACCCGTGGCGCGCCCGCGCAGGAGTCATACGTCACGACTTGCCACCCTGCACAAACCAAGAAGCGCTGCTGCAGGCGAGAGAGCATTGGAACCGTGTGTACATGCGGCCGGAGTGCAGTCCGAAGATCTACAACTGGGATTGAGCTCTCTCCAGACCGGGGCCTGGGGTGGACTGTAAGGGCCTTCGAAGACAAGCTTTTTGTCTTCGTCTGCGAGCTCCCGTCATATATGTGCAGCTGGTCACAGTGTGTTAGATAGCAAAGCAAGCATGCTACTCATACAAGATGAAAACACGAAGGCTGCGCCCACTCAGCCTGAGTCGGGATGCAGGGCGCTGTCCAGTCACGCCGCCGCCGCGGTGCCATTTTCTGTCGAATCTGGCTTCGGCGCGCGCTTGCTGAAGGCGGACGAGAGCCAAGTGAAGACGCCGTCCATGTCGGACGCGTGGACAACCGTGACGGATTCCTCCCAGCGCAGCTGCTCGAGGATGACAAACGCAAGGATGACGGCGTCCAGGACACCCTCCAGCTGCGGCTCTACGTCGAGACTCAGGCCGGGGCGGACGCGCGGTTTGAACGTAAGCCCGCTTGTGTGCTTCGACCGCGCGAGGACGGTCTGGCCCTGCAAAAGCTGTGGAGGTCGTTCAATCATCAGCATTCCCTGCTCGAAGAGCTCAACGAATTCACGACCCCACCTTGAAGCTCTTTTGATCTCTGCGCCATGTGTACTGCTCCTTGTTGGGCGCGATGAACAGTTGTTCCCTGACCATACAGCAGCGGCCCAATCAATGACGTCATTCTCAGCGCTCCGAGGGAAGTCGAACGCACTTGGGGGAGAACTGACCGAGCTGGGGCAGCCAGTCAGACAGAATGCCGTCGCTCGTCGTAGAGTGGTACGTGATCCAGTCCTCCCCCCGCTCAATGTTATGTGTCCGCTCCCAGACCGCAACCACCTCGTTCTTCTTCACGTCGTGAATCGCCGTCCTCAACCGGATGTCGCCCGAGCCAGTGATGGCCTTGCTTTTGACTTCATAGATCACCTCCTCCGTCGCGGTGTTAATCACCGGAGAGTTGAGGATTCTGTCGGCGGGGAAGTGGAGGCGCGTCATGGCAGGCTCGGGCTGAGAGTGTCGTACGTGGCACACGAGGAACAGGAGGGCGGTGGGAGAAGGGCTCAACCGTCGCGCGCAATTGCGCTTTTGTGTCCTTCCCGTGCGTCCCGGTTTATATATGCATGGGAGAATAGGCTCCCGGGCGAATTCGAAGCCTGGAACTCGGCCATAAGTGACCCTGTAGAAACCTCGTGCTGGCAAGCGTGAAACGTGCAAGTGAGTAGTATCAGACGATACATCAATTGCACAATGGACCCCACATGACAATATTTGTCGGCTCGCGCAGCCGGCGTCGGTGAGGGAGTCAATCGAGTGGGAGTCATGAGGAAGACGGCGCACCACATGCATTCCGCCGTTCCCGACGCGTGCTGACAAAGGAGGCGCTGGGGACTGACGCGCGGGTATGAGCCTGTATGAGTTTGATAGAATACAAGAGAGTACAGTGACACAGCAAGACGATTACCGGTAAGTAGTATACAACAGGTGGCGTGATGATGAGTCGAGGATGCGCAATTGAGCCTCCGGTACATAGTACGACGTTGAAAGACTAGCACACAATTGTAGCTCCCGCGGCGACACTGGGGCATACAGCAAGACTCGTGTCGGTACTCCCCACGAGGCCCTGCTCCCGGCGAACCTGGTCCAGGATAATGAAGGAGAGCACGATAACGTCCAGCATAGACGTTGCCTCGGGCTGCACGAGGAGGCTCAACCGTCTGTCCTTCCCGGACCCCAGCAGCCCCGAACCCGTGCGCGCACTCCGCATTTGCGCTATCGTGCGTGATGACTCGGGGGCGATCAGCTGTATAAGTGTACAGCACCGTGACGGATGAGGAGGTTGATGCGTTCGGAGACGTCAAAGCCCGGATAGTTGAGACTCGGGTGGACACTCACCTTGAGCGTGTTCGACCCCCAACCCGTCGTCAGCTTCCAGTGATACCTCTCCCCATCCGGCGCGACCAGCATTCTTGTCCTAGCAGCGTCACGATAAGTACAGCACCGTGTCCAGTGCGTTAGCCACTTTCACTGCCACCGCCAAGGCCAAGCGCAATGCGCACCGAGCTTGGAACTGAATAGGTACGTATCATGCACGGACGCACCTGGACAGCGCACTCTTCCTTGGCAGCCAGTCCTCCAGCGTGTGCATCTTGCCACGGTACGTGATCCTGTCCTGGTCGCGGTGGTGCGCGCGCTCCCAGACCGCGACGACCTCATCGTGCGGGCCCCGGATCGTGGTCGTCGTCCGGATCTTCGGCGAGCCGTACTCGTACTTTGTCGTGATGTTGTACAGGTGCACACCGCCGACGAGGTCGATGACCGTCGTGTTCAGCGGGCTGTCGGAAAGAAACGTTACGTTCATTGCGCGGAGTCGGGGTCGGCGGCTAGCCGCAGGCTGAGTGGGGTCAGTGGTGTCAAGGCAAGGACTTAGTACTAGGCGGGGTGGGGAGGTGAACACAGCTGCGTGATTGTCAGGGCATGGGTATGCGCGCGGTGCTAGTACTTGCACTCCATACTGTATGGTATACATATCTCTGCTCGTGCTGTGCCTAGATTTCCGTTTGAGGATGAAATCTGTGGCACCTGACACTATTAGCACACCATGCCTCCTCCTGCGGAACGCCACAGCATGCAGTGTTGTGGATGCAATAGCGGATTTGTGTTATGCTTGATGGCAGCGGCGTCTCGCCGCCCCAGACCCTTCTAGAAGTTCAGGTTGTGATTCACATTGGACGACCCCGAGCCGCGGGCGGCGGGTTAGATTATAGATACACAGCGTCGTGGAGATGCACGTGATATTTTGATTCCAGTCCGATACCTGGTCTAACAGTGGAGCGAAAAATATAAAAGTATGGCAGGTTAGGAACAGCCCCCAACCGGCTACAATGCAGCTGCAACCGCAGCGCCCGAGGCACGACGACGATCCCGCTCGCATATAACGAAGGAGAATACGATGGCGTCGACCATCTGCTACGCGACTAAACTTTATCGTGTTGTTCGAGTATGCGCTCGTATCCCAAAGAAGCGGGATGCTCACGTTGAGAAGGTGTTCTTGGGCATCCACTCCGACAGACGTCTCGTCTGCCCGCGCAACGTAACCTTGTCTCGTCCCCAACAGCGCTTGTAGACTGCTACGATGTTCCCCTGGGCGTCGTACATTGTGGTTTTGCGCTTCCCAATGTTGAGTATGGTGGCAATGTGATTCAAGAGGAAGCCGGAACGGGTGTCTACCACTGTCGAGTTGCAAGGATCGTTCGAGATAAGGTGACGTTCATGGTGCAAACTGGGGGCTTGAGATATGACGATAAGGAGCACGGAACAACGCACGTTCGTTTGTATCGTTGGCTTCAACCCGAAGGTGATGACTTGGGGGCATTGTCTGTGGCCCCCGCAAGCGCAGTAAGTAGAGGTGGACGGACGTGACTGCGGCGGAACGGCCCTCTCGCAGCTCTGGATATGTAGGCGAATAGCGTTTGTCAAGCCTGCACACGGCAACCAGTTGTCAATCCTTAGCGTGACGTTAGTCAACGACAGCCTCAGTCAGACGCACAGGCGACAGACCTCACCTGCACCATCGTTGAACTTTCGCCACGAGAGGTAACTAAGCTTCACTTTGTCTTGTCGGTCGTCGGTCACACGAGGAATATGTCGGCAAGTAGTTCATTGCAATACGAGTGACATGCATATGATAGATGTTACAATGTTCATAGCTGCCCCGACATCTTGACTATCATCGAGACACCACACTCCCCGGAGGAGCGCAGCACAAGGCTGCGACGAGATGGCATGATCCTCCCCAATGTTGATGAGTATGGCATAGACGACTAGCCTACTTCCGCATGAAGTGGCATGACATCCCTATTTTGCAAGCCTAGCAGCCGAGAGGGTGATTACTCTACAGAAGAAAACATGGATCAATCATTGGAATAGCGCGAGAGGTGAGAGATGTGAGATGCGCACTGGAACGAGCCCGCATTTTTCTGCGCTTGCGACGGAGTCTCCGAGACCTCTTTTTCTTCCACTTCTCACGCATGCTGCAAGACGAAGGTCAGAACGTTGAGAACGATCGCGGCAACGACGAAGACTTACTTTGTTCGTTATGGAGTGGACTGGTGAGCTCAGGCGCGGAGGGGCAGTGGATATGGATGGCTGAAGGAGCTGTACAGTTCTGCTGATGTAAGGTTCTCACGCTTCCTGCACGGGGTAAATGTAGGCGCCCGAGAGGTTTGCTTTCTTGATGCGATGGCGAAACGACCCATTGTCCCGGCTGCCCTTCACGCTGAGCTCACCGAGTATTCGTCTCTGCTACGTGCGTTGCGGACCAGCAAGACTTTGGACCTGACCACGCACCTTACGGAACCACCACCACCTCACGCGGCTCGTCCCTTCGTCGAAGGCGACGATGTCTCTGTGATTGACGACGACGCTGCAATTACTGGACCTCCTCCTCCCACTCAATCAACATCACGCGATTATACTTCCGAGGTCGGTTCATCTTTGCACTCTGGGGGCAGTAGCCAGTCCCACAACAAACTCTCCGGGAAAGCTAACCGGAAGGCGAAAGAGCGAGATACATGGACCCGCTGGCCGCTATTAGCGGGAGACGTACACGTCCCTGAATGGGGGCTAGCAGAGGAGGTGAAGCACATTGCCGAACGCGTCTTAGCGGCGTCAGAAGGTCAGGTTCCGCCTTTGCTTTGTACCAAAGGCGAAGGCGAAGTCGAAGAAATTATACCTCATGAGACCGGCGCCGCTTCAACATCCTCCTGCTCTACTTCGTCTGACGACGAAGAGGACATGGATACTCTCTTGTCCCATACGTCATTGCAGGCTCTTACAGCTGACTCGGCGACGTTCTTGGCTCGTGTTTTCGCTTCGCTTGCGGCTCATGTCCCTGCTGCTGCTGTGGGAAGCATGCAAAATCGTGTTCGGCCGATCTGTTGGGAGACCGTCATCGATGTCGCACTGGCGAACGATATCATCACAACGAGGTGCATCTTCCCCCTCCTTCCCTTCTTCGGTAGCTGACGTCTGCTGTCTATAGGACTGCTACCGCGGTCCGCGAGCGTATGTCACATCTGTATCCCCCCCGTCAGCCAGACAGTGAGTAGTTAGTTAGTCACACTGTGTGGCGTATCCTGACACGTTAGTAGTCGTCCCTCGTATGGCGGAGTTGGGCAAGATAAATGCTGGGCTTGCCACTTCGTTGTCTAAACATGACGATAGGCTACTTCTTTTGCCCGCACGTGGGGATGCAAAGCCTAAAACAATAGGCAGTAAGTTTTCCTGAAGTCCCGTCTAGACTATCATAGATTCTCACTCTACTTACAGAGAAACGAGGTCCCTATAAGAAACGTAATGCCACAACAGAGGTGAACGATGATGTCCCTTCTAAGCGCAAACGTTCAGAAGATGGGTGAACAGACAATCGGCGCATATACGCGGAGACCTTCTTGATCAGCAGTAAGCACTGCGCTCCAGTACCCTGCAATATGTTATGAGATGGGCAGGAATCTTGCATGTGGGACTGCTCTGAGCAGACATGGTGAGTCCGTGTTCGTATCCTCGATATCTTGGATATCTATCGTCATGATGTTTGAGGCATTTGGCTTTAGCAAGGGTCTCTTGCGGTGCAGAAACTTATCTCAGCTACCTTCGGGCCGTCTGCTTTGGCAGATTTGTCCGCTTCGTCTGAACTTTTTCTCAAAAACGAATGATCGTTTTGCGCACGAATGACCGCTGATCATCGTTCTTGCAGGTTCAGTATCACCATCTGATCGCGTTATAGCTACATACTGCCTCCGGCATGGTGTAATGCGGCGCTCCAGCAATGTCCCACCGGCCGAACGCGCAGTACGGAGTTCATAGCACCCTGACATCTCATCACCTTCTCGTTGATAGCGATGATACGTTCAGTCTTCTCAGTCTTCTCACTACCACGTCACCGATTATATTCGGCTTCGGTAATCTAGGCTGGGCCCTGCTGAGCCATACCAACCACCGTGATGTCTGTATAATATATTCGTCATCCATGACCTTGAGTTCAATTCAACAGGGCGTATTCAATTATACCTACCCTCTTTTCAATGGCATGTTCAATTTCGGCGCCAGAGTACAACCTACGATGGACTTTCCGATATTCTCACCCTGTATCGCTTCAGCATCGACAGAATTCTAAGACTTGGGGCTGTACCTAGACGCGTGAGTTTATATAGCCGTGGGTCTTACGAACGGCTGACCGTACCCCTTACCATCCTCCACAGATGTATCGCGTGTACCGACGACGTCCTGCAACTGGCGAGCGCCAGTTCCCCTCGATTTGGGACAGCTCCGAGGCGTGGGCAGCATGCGCCAAGGCGCTGCGGGAATACGATGAGGATATGATCCAAGATTGGAAGGAGGAAATTGACACTCTCCTAGTGTTCGTGAGTAAAGCCACCGGCTTGACATTGCTGCGGCGCCCACTGACCACTAGTACGAACTTTGCCATATACCATATATCAGGCTGGGTTGTTCTCGGCAGTGGTCACGGCATTCAACATCGAGTCGTACCAATTGCTTCAACAGCAACCAGAAGACTCTGTCACCGCCATCCTCACTCAAATCTCGACACAGCTGAACAGTTTCAGCGTCAACCAAAACTACGTCAACGCTACCACCTCTGCAAACGTCGCAGACCTCCCTCCATTTCGGGCTAGCGCGTTCGCGGTGCGCTTGAACACGCTATGGTTTTCTAGCCTTGTGTGTAGTTTGTTATCAGCCTCGCTCGGCCTGCTGGTGAAACAGTGGCTGCGAGAGTACCTGTCAGGCTCCTCCAATATATCCCGCGAGAGCATCCGCATCCGCCAATACCGGTACGAGGGCTTGCGGAAATGGCGCGTACCCGAGATCATCCTCTGTCTCCCCATTCTTCTGCAAGCCGCTTTAATGTTCTTCTTCATCGGCCTCCTGGACCTTCTGTGGACATTACATCCTATCGTCGGGGCCGTCGTCACCTCCATCGTGGCCGGGTCTATGTTGTTCGCGACGGCAACCAGTCTCCTCCCCCCGCTGTATCCTGACTGTCCGTACAAGTCCCCGCAGTCATGGGTCATCTGTATATTCGCGCAGTCCGCGAAACGCTCCTGCGCTGCACTCGCAACCCGACTCTACGCGAAGCTATACAACGTGGAACTGCTCACATACGTGCAAGCGAACACGAATGGTGCAGCGACTCCGGATCCGTTCGCAATCAGGATCGAGCCGGCGACATCCCTGCTATCACGGCTCTCCGAGATGCTACGCACGTGGCTTTACCATCGCTCGACGATGCGCACATACTCGAACTGGAAGGAAAGGGAGAGGCTCCAGACGGAGCGCGGGCGGAGCGCAGCGGCACTCGACGACGCGACGCTAGCGGGCGCGGACGAGATGTTCATGGACGACACTTTCCTGCACGCTGTCGTGCGTCCTTGCATGAGTGACATCGCTCCGCGGGCTGCGCTGCGCTGCGTCGACCGCATCCTCCTGCGTCGTGCGCCAAGGGTGCTGAACGACATGCCATACTGGGAGCTCGCGCGTAGTCTTGATACGCACCATGGAGATACCGGTACATTGACACTCATGCACCTCCTTCTGGACGTGCTGCACAGGCTTAACGCCAGTCGGAAGTGCGAAGTTGAGCTGGATGGCGAAGAGGATGACCCTGGGGACGAGAAGGATGACGCTCGACGGCGGGTGCTGCTGACGATGCACCGGCTCGTCCGCGCGATCCCGGGGCCCGCCAAGTTAAGACCTGGAGCAGATTCACAGACACATGCGCTGTTCAAACGCATGTTCGAAGTCCTCGCCAGTGTGTTGGACGCTGAAATCGGCCGAGAGGGGCCAGAGCGCTTCGTTCGCGAACGGTCTTTCAACTTGATGCTCAAGTTGTTCCAGCGCTTCCAGGCCGTCGGCTCCAGCTGTGCGTATTGCAATATTGTTGGTCTCGTTAAGTGGACTGTGTTTTGATTTGAACGATGTGTCTAGGTATCATGGCTTTCTGCGCATACAGCAAACAAACACGTGTAGAGAACGCGCCGTATCGTTTCGTGCAGGCGTCTTACATGGTCATCCGCGCGTCGGCCAGTCTAGCGCGGGACACACAAAGGTCCCTATCTATGGGACACACAAGCGGTCATGCACCAGAATTGGTGCCATACACCGCCGAATCTGAACTGCCCAGAGCTCTCAACACCTCGGCGACCACTCTGTATTCAGAACCGCTCTCCATTGACGACGAGCCCGAGAGCCCCGAGGTGGACGCAGCAGCAGACGACTACGGGTCGGTGCGACCGGCGGTGCTCAAGGTGCTCGAGGACCTCGAAGGTTTCCTATCAGCCCCTGTATCCAGAGCAGGAGAGTTCCGCCCGACGACCGCGATGCTCGCAGAATGCGCGCAGGCGGTGCACGCGCTCGCCGAACTCGACCGGCAGGCCGTCTCCCCTGGTCTGATCGTTGCGCTGAGCGACATGGTTGGTTTCGCGTCGAGTGCGTCTGCGCGAGCTGATCTGGGATATGTGAGAGATGGGTTCGACAGCTGTAGAGACAGGGAGGAACAAGAGGTGCATGCTGCGAGGCACGCCGTGAGGCTGCTGCGGAGGATGTATGGGATGCGGGCATATGACGGTGATATGTGGAGGTATTATTCTTGACGTCGGGTGTGTGAGCGATAGATGTCTCTTTTTCTCGGGCACGAGGCTGAGAGTAGTATTCCGTTTGCTTCAGCTAAACAATCATCTGTATCGATATCGGTCTGCGTATATACCCCCCGTCGCTCGTGGAAATCAATGGTGGTTATTCGTTTACGATCTGGATAGGAAGTAGAAGTATGATTCTTTGATACATGGTCATTAATGGAAAGCGTAGGACGTATTGGTGCCAGTCCCATAGGGTGTACTCACTATCAGAGTTGTTGATTCTTCTCTTGGTAGAGAGATCCCTGGAAATTTCGGGCAAGCATTCCTGGGGATTCGAAGTATCGCCATGAACCAATGTCTCCACTTTGAGTGTGGCTGCGCCGAATGATGCACACTCCAGGCTTACTGGCACACTGCCTCATCAATGAAACGCTAAACGTCAAACTGGCTGCAGTGGCTCCGAATGTTAAGCTCCGAGTTCCGCACGATGGTTACCTGGACGTGGGAGCTAGATATCCTATGGATCAGATATAGCGCGAATACTGTTGAGCAGCTTACGTCGTGGAACACGTAGAAGCTACTTTGGGCGGCGAGGTGCACATGTGCCTGTCCTGGACAGTCGGCGCGCTGAGAATTGGAAGGCGATCCCTCGGCCCAAAGGGGGATTTGTGGTCTAAATTTGTGCCCAGGTTCACAGTCACTTCATTCCCGGCATATTGTCTAGATCCCAGGACGCACGCGAAGCACTGGAAGCGTTCATTTCGGCGTCGAGTGCGCCGCGCCGCAGACGATCTTACTTAGTTGGCTATGAGCTTGCTCCCCCTCCCCGTCTTCAAGGTTATGCCAAGCCAGGCGCCGCCGACGCCACGCGCGTGGTGAGATCACTGCTGGTTGTACGCGTTCGGGCGGACCGGTGTTGTACGATGGTCCACAGAGCGACTAGTACTGCTTAGGCCGCGTCAGAGCAGGGCAGTCGCCGGTGAGGCCAGGGTTTCAAGATGGAGAAGATGTCATCTGGGGCTATGCGCTGCGCTGCGATAACCGCGAAGCATGGCATCTGTCAGCGAAGAGTTATGTAGCGGATGGCTGGGACAGTATATACATAGTGAAATACACGGCGGCTGGACGGTTAATGGGGGGTCGGGTGCGGAGATACGAGAGCAGTTCGAACGGACCGTGCGGTTTGTTGAGCGCATCCCAGTCATCGTCAAGCCATTGTTAGTACGTCGAGTCCACCGTCAGTCGAACATCTGCCACAGAAGAAGAGAAGCACGACGAATATTGATCAAGCGCACTAGCGGCGTGCAGAGATGGCGATGGCAGGCGCCCTACCAGTGCTCGGGTGCGGCTAATGTTGATGTGGCATCCCGGGTCGGAGCGCGGCGGTGTGTTCTCTGTGGTGGCGTCTGCTAAATGACCTGGTTTCCGTCATGGAGCGAGCTGCGTGAGAAAAAGCGTATAGACTACTGGACACTTGCACTTACGGGGAACAAGAGATCTGCAGCACTAGTGCCAGTGGCACTGATGTAAGTGATATTAATTTGGTGACCTTTGGAGGTCGGCCCACAGCGCGCGCGTATACATACGTATGTTATCCGTCGATATAGGTGGTGGGCGGCACGAGGATTAACGACGGCAGGTCGAAGTAGTACATAGCCCCCGTACCTGCAACCTGTACGACCAGTTCGGACTTACTGGGTGTCAGCAGAATGAGTGGGGAAGTAAACATCTAGACCGCGCTATACAGCTCAATTGATAGGATCAATGTCAACGGTGGCAACACCTACTCACTGAGTGCGGCACGAGCAGATGGCTTATAGACTGTACGGACCGAGTGCAAGCTCAAGAATGCTTGAAGGGGGTCGAGTGCCTGCCGTAAGGCCCGATCGGCTACCCGCCAATAGCTGCAGATCCCGGTGAAAAAGCTGAAGCAGCCGCAAGTTGCAACGTGCGAGGGGGGAGGCGGTTTTGATGCCACGCTGACGACACAGTACCAAACATCGCGTTGGCGACATCAAGACAAAGTGGTGGAGCGTTGCTCGCCTCCTCATGCGGGACAAGCCTGAAATGAAGAATGAAGTTTGTCGAGTTGCATGCTGTCGCAATTCGAACCCTGGTTGTAATGGATGAGTTCGCATGCTTGTCAGGCGTAATACGTCGAGCACATGTACGACCGAGTGGCGGTGCAACGTGCAGAGACGGCAACTCGCTTGGTCGGGTCGGGCTAACAAGTATATGATGGCGGCGCGGGCACAGATGCGGACTTCCTGAGACGGAGAGAATCACAGTTCAGGGCGGAGACTGCGTGTTGTCGATGCTGGAGACAATGAGAGGTGTTGGCTCGCTGCGTGAGGGCATGTCGAGAGGGCAGGAAGAAGTTGGGAAGTGGCGGGATGCCGTAAAGTAGTAAACGTCCGGAAATGGCACTGGGCACTGGCACTGGCAGGGGAGAACAGGGCCGAGCCCGGAAGCGCCTGCGATGATGGTCGCAAGAGAGGCGGCGTCAACAGTCGCTGATGGCCATGCGCAATATACTTACGTCCCTTCTCTCTCCCTCTTCTCCTTCTCCCTTCCTCATCGTTCCCCTCGCCGACCTCGCGTCCTTCCCCAGTCCCGGCGCCCTTCTTCTTCTTCTTCCCCACCTTATGTCTAGTCCTCCCCGCCTCGTCTCCCGATGCTAGCTTCCGTCTTCAACCCCAAGGGCACCAAGCGCAGCAAAGCCACCAAAAGCAGGAAGTTCTCTACCATCGGTCTGCGACGAGCCCAGTCGCCCCCATCCCCTGCATCCTTCGTTTCCCCGGAGATCGTGGAGATTAATGAGAAGGGCCCGTTTGGCGCGACGTGTCCCGAGGATCTCGACAGACGCGACCCTTCCACGAGCATAGACCGCACCATCCCCCTCACCTCGCCTCAGATCCAGCTCGAGTTCAGCGGCGACAGCGAACCTCTCACCGAATGGCTACCCCCAAGCATCCTCTCCCCGCCGGAAAACCGCACACCGCCCAAGCGCAACGTTTCCCTCCCCAACGGCGGACGCGATCTCCCACCAGTCGCGTCATCCTCGGCTGCGAGACCGCGTGAAGATACAATCAAGGAAGAGGTTGAACAACGCGAGGTACGAGCATACGCGCCGAGAGGAACCGGCTGTCCATCTTGGACCCGGCGTGACTGTTGGACTGGTCTGAAAGGCGCATCTGAACACTCGGGACGCTGTTTGCTGGCTCTGAGTTTTATGTGCGACGACTTGACCGGTCGGCGGGTCTGGCCGGGTCCCAGATTGACCGCCCGTCCTCCGAAAAACGTCCTATCCTTCTCACCTGAAGTGTACTGATAGCCCGCCCAGCCAAATCGCCTCTATGTCGATTCGTCCGGTTTCGCGTACCATGCACGCAGCAGCTCCGAGGAATTGCGGGATAATGTGAGCATTTGCGCGTCATGTGCTCACAAGTCTCTCTGACACACACACTCTCCTCCTGCTGCAGAGCGTCTACCCCTCGACGAGAAAGCCCACACCATCCCCGATCAAGATACCCAATAATGTCACTAAGGCCAAGGTTCGGGTGCAGCGATCCTCGCCGGAGGACGTTACCGACAGTAGCATTCCCCCGCCGCTTCCAACCAAGGGCAGCCGACCGCCTAGTCCATCCTCGGCTTTGACAGACGACATGTCCTCAGCGATCTCGGGTCTCCACATGAACTCTTTCATTCTCAACGATAGCCGTGGGTCGAAGTACAAGTCCGGAGGGATGACGCGTCAAGACTCGGCTACGTTGCCGCGTGGTGAGCACCCTCTTCACAACAGCACGTATCTACGCGAGCGGCGAGCGAGCGTGGGGTCCCCTGGTAGCACGCGATCATCCTCAGTCCCTCCAGTTCCCCGCGTCCCATCACCGAGCAAGCGGAACTCTGTGACGTTGGTTCTGGAGAGCGGGGATAGCATTCAACTGGAGGCAGCTCCACAGCTGAGGCGTCCAAAGAGCACAGGACGCCTGCGGAGGGAGCAAACGATGAGCATGCCGCCCATCTCACCTATTTCGGAGGCATCGTCTCCGGCGCCCTCGCTGCCCAACACGCCAGTGATTATCGGACAGGGTCAGTCGAATGTGTCTAACGCATCTTCGCGTTCACTAGCAAACTCTATTGCACCGCCACGGAGCCATCTTGAGGGCAATGCGAGTTCATCGTCGTTGGGCACTGGCGAGGGCTCCACGGGCCACGTCCGTGCTGCAACTGAGCCACCTACTCGTCCATCGACTGCAGGTTCGACAACTCGTCCTTCTACTGGAGGCTCCTCGAAGCAGAAGCAGGACATGCCTCGCAAGACTTCGCTCGCACCGCCCAATGGTGCGATGCCAGGCACGATGCGTTCTTCTGGCGCATTTGCGATATCGAACGGACGACTCGCAGTCACTCGTACGATCTCTGAGTCTGGTGTCCCTCGTGGCGGCATCTCACAGTCCTCCCGCCCCGCCGCCCTCCTTCCTATTGGTGAGCGCCCAGCGTCAGTACTCGTCCCGCCGTCTCCGCAGCCCTCCGTTTCGTCAAATGGTTTCAATCCGATTCCAACACCGACTTCAGGGCGATTTGGGAATGTTCAGTCCTCCGATAGCCCCGTGGACTCACCTGATCTCCTTGACAACTTCCCAGTCCAGATCGCCGCGCGCGAGCGCCCAGTGGGTCCTCCGCCTCCCCTTCCCCTTGGGCGGCGATCCGAGGATAGTGGGACGGTGGCAACGTCGATGCACAGCTCGAGTGGGGAATCTCTCATGTCGACAGCTCTCACGGATCGACAAACCTTCCCCGAGACACCGAATGCATTCTCTCCGTTGTGGTCTGCAAGCTTCACGTCCCCGCCGGGCAGCGGATCAGGAGTGTCGATGGACCGGAACTCCACCCGCAGTGGGCCAACGCGCGCTCCAGGTGTTTTGGACGTCTTGCGCATGGCGCAACGAGCACCTGCTTCGCGGATGTCTGGGAGCGTCTATTCGAAACCGAGCGCTCGGTCATCGCGTATACCCCCAACCCCTCCCTTGACAGGTGAGAGTAGCAGCTCGACAGAGAGCCCGCAGACATCAGGAATGGAGCCACCGCTGTCCCCCCGCCTGTGGCGATGAAGAGGTTGACCGCCATTGAGGAGCAGGTTGCGTCGAGGGCTGTGTCGGCGTACTCTACTCTGCCTGAGCCACCAACGAGCGGGGCGCTGTTTGGCACCTTCGAGCCACAGCAGACGCAAGCGGTGCAGGTACTCCAGCCCCCCGGGACCGCTCTGGAACCTACACTCAGGCGCACTCAAGGAACGGGAGTCTTCAGAGTCAAGCGCAATTTCAGGACCAGAACTCTCACCAAACCCAGAGTCGGGGACAGACTCAGAACCAGAACTCGAACTCGTCGAATACAGTGTCCCCTGCTGCGCAAGCTAAAGCTGCTGAGGCGTCCTCACAACGACACTTGCGTTCCGTCACCAATCCGGACGAGCCCCTTGGGTCGCCACCGCCATCGTACGTGCCAACGTACCCGAACGACCCTCCACCTCCCCCGCCATTACCGCACGCCCGGAGTGGCACAGGCGATTCGTCGGCTTCTCGTCGATCCAGTTTCCAGTCAAGTTCGCATCTGCAGGCATCTTCGTCGTCGATGCAGAGCTCAGTGCCGCAAAAGCGCTCCCTTTCGCCATTCCCTTCCCCTCCGAACTCGTCAGCGCCGTCATCGCCCGGACGGTCAAGGCTCGATGCGCATGCCTCCTCGATCAGCGTTGATCAGCCGCCACCGCCGTACATGGATGAAGTGCGGAGCGCAACGCCGCCTGTGCCCCAGGTGCCCATCGCTGCACCTCCACCACCACCTATGTTAGCTCCTGCTCCTCCTGCACGGATTTCGACGCCAGAACTGCAACCAGCGCCGCCTCCAAACACACCTCTCGGGGTGAGCCACACACCGTCCGATACCACGCCTAACAAGCGCTTCACGCGATCACGTCCACCTCTTCCCCATGGTCCTCGGAAGCCGAGCTACTCAGCTGCCGCGGCACGCATGCGCGCCGAGTCGGTATCATCGCTGAACAGCTCAGGGCCGAGCACCAGCAACCCACGGGTGATGTCCATCATGTCGCACGCAGCACCTAGGTTTCAGCCGAGCCGAGTTCAGTTCCGCGGGCTGACGATGGAGGCGGCGCAGTGGACACTCACGTCGCAGCAGTTGCAGCACGTCGTTTCGACCGCAATCCGACAGTCCGCTGACGCGTCTGCGATCCGCATCCTTCCGTGCGAGACGCTCGACCACGGCCTCCCGGACGAGATTGAGCGCCTGGAGGATCACGTTGCGGAGCTCAAGACGAAGTACAAGCTCGGCGTGCGCAAGCGCAATACCCTCCTCGCGCAAGTCACCAGGATCGCAGAGAGCGGTGAGCTGTCGGAGGGCTCCGCTGCGGTGCGGATGCTCGAGGAGCTGAATGACGTGACGGACACCCTGGATCTGACGGCAGAGGAGCTGTACGTGACCACGGACCAGCTAGACCAGCTGAACCATCTCCGGGACGTGCACCAGCGGAGCGCGCTCGCGATGGCGCTGCGGAAGCTCAACTCGAGCTTCCTGAAACAGGTCGGGGAGGTTCAGCGCCTGCGCGAGCAGGTCGCCATGCTCGAGGCAGAGCGCGACGAGGCGTGGCGCGAGGCGCAGGAGGTTGCGCAGGAGTTCGACGACTTCACAGACCGCATCATGACCGACGCCAGTCCCTTACCGTCCGGCTCTCGTTCAGGGAAGAACGCTGACAAGGACAAGGACAAGGATAGTATCACGCCGAGTCGACGGTCGAGCCGCGTTGTGCTGGCGCGGAAGAGCAGCCAGAGGGCGTCGAAGGCGGGATTGCGCTCGATGTACAGGCGCAGCAACCGGTCGTCGATGAGCAGCAACCATCGGTACAGCGGTGCGGCGTCGCCTGGTGTTTGGACCGGGCAGAGTGCGAACGAGGATATCCCGCCTGTCCCGCCGATCCCCCTTCGCCGCGATATCTTCTTCCCGTCTGGAGATTTACCTACGAGGAGCTCTATGGGTCTGTCTCCTTCGTTCTTGTTCTGCATTGTACATAATACTGACTGACGTTTCTGCAGACTCGCCGTCTTCGGATCTCCGTGCAATGGTTCAGGCGCAGAAGGAGCTGTGTGAGATGCTGGGCATCTCATTGGACGAACTCAAGAGCCAGCACCACGGCCCATCGAGACGACAGTCGATGTCTGCAATCCCTGGATTGAAGAGTCCTGCGTCCGCCGCGCCGACACGGCGCAACTCGGACATCATCACGCCAAACCACCAGAGGTCGTTCAAGGTGTAGACCTCCTTGCTGGTGATATCTGTCGACGATGATGTGCGTGATGTACGAGTGCATCGCTGCTATCTCTCCTCGGGTCTCGGTCATTTGCTCCGTGCTGGATGTGGGGGCTGACCGCGCCTGTGGCCACACGGGATATTTCATGATTTAACGCGTATTTATTGCCGAGGCATTCATTCGTCACTCTAATCCGTACTCTACAGCTCACCGTTGTCTTTCCTACTTACATAGTCTGCCAGCATCAATCACCACACTCGTTTTTGTGTTGTTCATATCCTCTTCCTCCCCTAGTCCATCCTCCCCTCTACTCGCTGTCCCCATATACACCACCCCTATTCACCCCCTCGCCCCCTTTACCACCCATCACCTTCCCGTCTCTTGTCCGCAAACGTCGTATTATCACGCACGCATACTTCACGTCGCATATTTACTGCATCTCGATTCGAGGACCGTTGTCGTTCATGATAGGCATATAGTCCTTACCGCCCTCCCTATATTGCTAGGCCTAGTCTGCTTCGCTACAGATATATTGTGGCATGTGTTGGCAAACGAATCAAGGTATGAAGCTTGTTTCAGTATGGCAATTATAGAGAGAGATCGAAAATGGCCCGCAAGATCCCAACACGATCGGAAGTTTGAGCGCTAACCGAGCTTTGCCCATAAGCGCTCTTCGGCTTACAAGCTCTCCGTTTTCTTTCTGTACCTCTGCTCAAAGAACCGTTGCATTGGTCATCAAAGATATATATACGTACTTACGACACGTACAATAATTCTTGAGGATATGACAAAAACAAAGGGCTTTCTGTGATAGACCCCGAAATGTGCGAAATTGGACCTCGGGACACCAAAACTACTGTCCTAAAACCATGTATGTATAACGAGCTGTTGGTCTCCACAGCTGGTAGCTAATCATAAGTAGTATATTCAATGCAATATGTCCCACATTTGAAAGGGGAGGAATTGACTGGGTGTCACGAAGACTGGTAGATGTCTGTAATGCCCGTCATGAGACCGTCATGTTGACTGCTAACTGCGACCCCACCGTGGTTCCGTGTGTGCGTGGGAGTGGAGCGGAGGAGGATGGGGCTTGGAAACGAGTCATCCGCCCTCTGATTAACTGTCGCGATATGTAGGCATGTAGAGGGCTACGCAAGGCTGTTCAATGGGTATCTGAAGTGATTTGTATATATAAATAAGGCACATCGTCCTGCACCTCCGTCGCCTTCAAATTCCTCTTTACCCGCCATGACGCCAGCTATGGTCGAAGTCCGCTTCTTGAACAACAACCCATATAAATCGGATGTCGTCAACGGTGCTACCGGGGAACGCCTCTACGACATCACGACCGCCCCAACCCCGCGTGGGGCGCGCAACACTACTATACGCGATGGGCAAGGCCGGGTTGTTGCAGTATACACGCATGGGTGGGTGGAAACTCAGATAACATATCTGGGCCAGACGAGAACTGTCGAGTCAGACTGGCTGCAGAAGACAAGTTGGCTGTCAAAGTGAGTCGTCTAGGTTGCACTTTCTTAGGAGACATTCTGCTGACGAGGCTCCCCCGACGGACCTTGAGCTCTCGGACCTTTACTGCACCAAACGGGAAGGTGTACAAGTGGGAGCAGAAGGCCGGCTCCAGGTCGTTCGAGGTAAATCTTGGTGCATATATCGAGCCCCAGACTGAAACGTATCTGCCGAGTCAAATTCGTGCATCTCCAGGTGACTGATACACAGACGCGCACCATAGTAGCGTTGACGCACAGCGCGGCAGACATCTGGCCCCAGCGGTATTTGCGCATGGAGTTAAACGCGGAGCTCATGCCCTTCCTCGACGCGTTTGTGCTCTCATTCGTCATTTGCGAAATGAAGCGCCGTGAACGAGGAGGTCGGCATTATGGGGCTGCAGCGGGAGGTTGGGGGGGCAGCTGTTAGGTATGCGGTTGATTTCATGCACCTCACGCCAGACTCGCCGTTGATTTCGATATTTGCAATTGTCTGTTGCTGGTCAAGCTTTTGTGTGCGCTATTGTGCGGAAACTTCTCCTTTTATGTTTATATATGCAGACATGCTTGACATTTGTACACTAGTCAAATCATTGTTGTTTGGGCACGGATGCAATGCGCCAGGGACGCGAGTAGGCACTAGTACGGGGCGCCGCCAGTCATGGTGCTCTAGCTCAACACAATCGCCCGGATGATCCTAGAAAAACCCCCGACATGAGACCGTTGCGTCAACGACTGAGAATCGGGCGCGGTGATAACGATTGACTCAGGCATCAGCTGCCGCAGGAGGGCTATGCAAGGCTGTACCTGAGCAAGTAGTGAATGTTAATAAGGCACGCCGTCCTGCACCTCGGTCACCTTCAATTTTCTCTTTACTTAGTATACTCGGCATGACACCAATGGTGGAAGTCAGCTTTCTAAACGACGACCCAATGAACTCGGATGTCGTCAACAGTGCTACCGGGGAACGCCTCTACGACATCACGACCCCGTTCACGCTCGGTAGGAGCAAGACTACGTTACGCGATGGGCAAGGGCAGGTTGTTGCAGTGTACACACGTGGGTGGAGGGAGAATAGTGTAACATACCTGGGCCAGACGAGAGATGTCTCGGACTGGCTGCAGAAGACATTGGCCGTCGAAGTGAGTCCGAGTCTAGCTTGCGATTTCTTACAAGACATTCTGCTGACGAAGCTCCCCCGACGGACTCTGAGCTATTGGACCTTTACTGCACCAAACGGGAAGGTGTACAAGTGGAAGCAGACGGCTTTCTCCAGATCGTTCGAGGTGAACCTCAGTGCATATATCGAGCCCAGACTGAACTTATATACAAATCCGTGCACCTCCAGGTGACTGATACACAGACGCACGCCATAGTAGCGTTGACGCACAGCGCGACACTCGGCATCCTGTCGCCCAAGCGGTATATGCGCATCGAGTTGAACGCGGAGCTCATGCCCTTCCTCGACGCGTTTGTGCTCTCATTCGTCATTTGCGAAGGGAAGCGCCGGGAACGAGCAAGGAGGCATGCTGCAGCTGGTGCTGGTGCGGCAGGCGGTGCGGGGGCGAGCAGCTGTTAGGCGGAGGTATACGGTTGAGGTCAAAGCACCTCGTGGACTCGCCGATGATTTCAATATTTACAATTGTCCGCGGAACGTAAGGCCTGCTCCGCGAGACGAAGTCTAGACATTAGTAGATTATAACTGGACGCGATACTGGTACATGCGCACAGTAGTACTGACCGTGAAATATTGCATGGTTTTACTAGGCCAATCCAACTATCGCACTTGTTGTCGTTTGCTCGAAGAAGACCAGATCCGAATGGTGTCGGAGAGCAGGGCCACTGCGTGTATTTTGTGGCCACTGGCGCAGCAGCTGTGGCTGTGATTATGAAATCATCGCGCTTTACTACCTGCGTGCTTTACTCCGAGTCGGACACTGGTCTAGTGCGTCAATAGGAACTTGGAGGTGAGTCATGTTACGAGTGACCTTCTCCACTCCGCCTGGTATCATTGAATACACACTCTGTGTACGAGTAGCGAACAGAAGTTGAATAAATGCACTGCTGTACCGGTACCATCTCTCGCTACATCCCATCGCAAAGACACTTCCGTCCTCATACAAACTTCCTCGTAACTCAGATCTCGCGATGCACTTCTGGTCGCTGTGCTCACAATCAGACCCCGTCGTAAACCCCACCGGGATCAATCTCGCATTCGTGCGCAACCACCCACGCGACTCTGCGATCGTGGACGCACATTCGGGCAGCACGCTTTACGACGTCTCGACCAAGAAAGCGTTTACGCACAGTACGACGACGCTCTCCACCGCATCTGGCCAGGTCGTCGCAGTCTGGGAACAGAAAGCTTTGAACCATGACTATGTCACAATCAATGGCCAAACGAGCAGGCTGTCAAAGTGGTTGCCTAGCAAGAGCATATGGACGAGGTGTGTGTGTCATAGACGGGCACGTGCGAGGGATGTTCGGATTGACAAGAATCACTAGTACGCGCGTGTTCAACGCGCCGAATGGGAAGACGTACCATTGGAAAGCGAAGTCAAGGGCGTTCACGGTACGTCTGTCCCGCTGGTGCCATTCATGCGCATTCCCTCGATACTAGGTGGTAACTTGCATCCACACGAACAGCTCACCGATGTGCAAACGGAGCGAGTGGTCGCACGCTCCCAGCGCGCGAAGCACTCGTCCTCAAAGATGCTGAGCTTGATAGTTGAGCCTGAGCTGAGGGAGGTGGTAGAGAGCATCCTCTTTGCGTTCATCGTAGTGGAGGCGCGGAGGAGACAGGAGGAGCGTGAAGAGGCAATTGGAGGTGTCGCTGATGGTGTGGGCTCAGCCGTAGGAGCAGTGGCTGGGGGCTAAGAGACAGTATTTACCATCCGGCAACTAGAGACCTAGGTATGACACGAGGTGATGGAAGAACCTTATACTGGACGCTGAATGGAGAACGGCGATGGCAACGTGACACTGTACAGACCAGGCCGAGAATCAAGCAGTGTATTTTGTAGACTGCCAGGGTCAGACCATTAAGTAACGGTAATGAGGAAAGGCCCGGGTACCCCGAGATGAGAGAACCGGATTAACAAGCAGTGCGATTCAAGTTGAGCGAGTCGAGATCCACAAAGTCGAAAGCAATACCTCAGGCAGATCCTCGTAAAAACAAGGATTAGTTGTCTCTCGTTCGTAAGAGACAAAGTCGTGGTGGCAAGAAGAATAGCTGGTGCCACGGAGCAGCAAGCAACCGAGGGCGTCTCTGCTTCTCTTCCAACAACTTCCACCAGCAAATCTCCAATCTCCTGCATTAACCCTGATGTAGTCAGCATTCAAATGCAAAAATGGGGACTATGCATCGTCTCCTGCAACAATCGTGTAGCGTCTACATACTGCGGTATTCATTCTACTCCGCTCCGTTCGCCAGAACACTCTCCAGCAACTCAAGTCAGTGTAGTTACTCTGGAAGCACGGGCTGCTCATTCCAGGTAAGCTCTATTTCCGCTAATAGGGGCTAGTATGTCAAGGCTCAAGCGACAGCGTAGCGATGGATATCCGCTTGCGTATGTGGTGGCGCAGCCAATTGGAGCTCCTCCAACTGTGGAGCTTCGATATGCGCCTTAATGCATGCAGTACTTATCAGTGGGACATAAAAGCACGGTGTTGCACCACTAAGATCCCTCACAATCCGAGGATCGCTATATGACCAGCGACCCGACAAAGCTCGAATCCCTGAAGGACAACCCGCTCAAATCCGAGGTCGTGGACGCGGAGTCGGGCACTACCCTGCACCATGTCACGACCAAGACCGGGCTCACTTACGCCACAACGACGCTGAGCACGGCGTCGGGCGAGGTTGTCGGGATTTGGGACTAGAAGGCGTTGAAGCATTCCGATGTCACGCTTCATGGGCAGACCAGCAAACTGGCAGACTGGTTGCCAACGAAGAGCACGTTGTCGAGGTACGTTGCCATACATATATATTCCTGCATGATGTGTAGCTCGGGGAGGATACGCAACTATACGAGACGCCGAGCGCCGAGCGTCCTTGGTGGTGTTCCAGTACGCGCGTGTTCAACGTGCCCAACGGGAAGACGTACCATTGGAAAGAGAGGTTAAATTCCTCGAGGTACGCCCCTCTCAGTTGTACGCGCACAAACCCCATTCTCGCTCGTGCGATTGCCTGTCTTTCAATGCGGAACGGTATTCGCAACTCACAATCGTACTCTGGAACAGCTCCTCGACGCTGAGACGGAAGCCGTCGTTGCGCGGTCCGAGCGGAAGAAGCTCTTTTCGCACTCAAGTAGGATGAGCCTAACTTTAGAGCCCGAGCTGGGGCAGCTCGTCGAGAGCGTATTGTTCGCGTTCATTATTCTCGAGGAGCGGTCGAGGGAGACGGCAGCAGGTGCCGCGGGTGCGTCCAGCGCAAGCGCGGCTTCAAGCGTCGCAGCCGCTGTTGCCTGAGAACCTCTATGGGAGGGACAGGCGTTCCGATGGCATCATGGCATTGGTCTGGAGCCACCGCCGGCGACCGGACATGGAGCGCATTGTCTGTGAGCTTCTCCATCTGCGATGCTTGGATCGCTTGCTTTCGTGTATAACTGTATGAGTATTGGATTGAAGAATTGAATATCATGACTGTTCTCCTAGCTCCTCTTATTCGACATACCTGGGCACTCACAAAGCAGAAGTTGCGATACCCACGGGCCAGCATATCACCAAACCCAAACCCGAATCCCGACCACAACCCTACAAGCTGCTCTAGAACCTGGAAGCGGGCCGTCCCCGCGACGATCTTGCAGCACCTCTCAGCTAAAGTTGGAACGAGTACCCACGGCAAAGACCACGCGACCAGGTTCCTCCGCAGTCTTCGTCTCTTCCTGGAGCACGTTCGTCGAGCCAGTCAAGTGCGGCGTATTAGAAGTCCTTGTCGTGTGAGGGACGAGCCATATCCGCCTATGAACGCTTTATGTTCGACAGACAGCATCAAACACCTCCTTCCATCCTTTGACGTGAGTGTGCATCCGCGAGCTCTGGCCTATGATCCTGCTGATGTGTGAGCCCCGGATGCAACCCATATCCACTACGAACCAGGCACTGTATCCCTCGTCTTCTTGCATCCCTGTCGTAAATGGGCGCTAGATCTCCAAATGTGTCGTTGTGCTTCGTGCGGACAGCATATATTGCGCACTGACACTTGCAACTCTCGCTTCGCGCGCCACCTCTCGGACTTCCGCCCTCCAGCTCTCGCAGGACGCGTACGATGACGATGCGCGCGCTATGCCTCCTTGGCGCGTCCCTCGCGTTTGTGACTTCCGCCTTCGCCGCGATCGCGCAGAGCTTCCAGCCGCCCTCCTCTTCGCCTGAAGCTCAATCTGGCAACTACACCGGACAGTCGAACAACACCCTAGCGAACGGCCCTGTTGTCCCTGGCAAAGTATTCGACCGATTCATACAGATCTGGATCGAAAACACCGACTGTGAGTGGGCTCGATCTTCACCACATGGCATGGCCACACTGATCGTATCATGTCTGCTCCGGCAGTTGCGACTGCTGCGTCGTCTCCGGTGTTCCAAAACCTGAGCAAGGAGGGTGTTTTGCTGGAAGCCTTTTACGCTGTGACACACCCGTCCGAGCCGAACTACATCGCAGCCGTTGGCGGTGATTTCTTTGGGGCGCACGATGATAACTTTTGTGGGTTTATAAACGATCATGTAACATGGCCCAACTCACGCTCGGATCAAGATCATATTCCTCAGAACATCTCTTCTGTTGTCGACCTGTTGGATGCGAAGAACATCTCTTGGGCTACTTGTGAGTATGCCGTGTCCCCCGTATCGAGCATGCTCCCCATTTAGATGTAATACATACATCAGACCAGGAGAACATGCCTTTCGATGGTTTCACAGTGAGTATGGCATTCAAGATGCGATATCATAGTATTCATATGAGCACAAACAAGGGGTTCAATTACACCGAAAAGGATTACCTGCGTACGTACATGAGCGCACCTACCTTTCTTCTATCTCCTCGGCCGCTTATACAGATTGCAGTGGGAAACAGCACATATGTATACTACGTGCGCAAGCACAACGGTCTGATCATCTTCGACTCGGTCGCAAATGTCACCGAACGTGCTCTTCGCGTGCGTAATTGTGGGTGCCGATATTTCATCAGTCGCGACAAGCGTGACACTGACAGCACTTTTGCAGTCAACGACTTCGCCAACGACGTCAAGACGAACGCAATCCCACAATGGAACTTCATCACGCCCAACCTCGTTAACGACGTATGTCTCATTCGATCATAGCTTATCGTCACTGTATCTCTAACCTGAAATTCGCCGTATCGACAGGGCCACGACACGACCATCGACTTCGTCGGAGACTGGTTGAACTTCTGGCTGATCCCTCTCCTGAAGGATGAAAATTTCAACAACAATCGCACCCTCATCCTTCTCACCTTCGACGAGAACGAGAGTCAGTCCCATATGAATCCTAGTAGTACACCTGCCATGGAGTTCTAACTTGCCTCATCCAGCGACTTCGATCAACAACCGCATATACACACTGATCCTCGGAGATGGCGTCCCTCAGAAGCTACGCGGCACAACGGACGCCACCTTCTACACGCATTATTCCGCGCTCTCTACCGTGCAGGCGAACTGGGGGCTGCAGTCCCTCGGCCGCCAAGACACCAACCTGACGATGAACAACGTCTTCGAGTTCATCGCGAACGCTACCGGGTGGAAGAACAACGGCATCTCGGGGAACTCGTCCAGCATACGTACGTCATTTCCTCGAATGTGTATTCAATCATCCATCACACACCGAAACGAAGCATAGTATCGCTTACATCCACGTTGTTCACATCACAGCGCTCTTGAACATCTCTGGCCCGATCCCCGGCCCGCTCAACGTCGACTTCTACATCCCCTTCGCCGCGCCCGACACGAACGCGGTAGGTGCGGGCGGCCAGGGCGTGTTTGTCGCGCCCGGACTCAACACCTCGCTCAGCGCCGCGGTTCTTCCTAGCCCCGTGAACCTGACCGCACAGGGGCTGGATAACCCGTGGGGTGCCGACCCCGGATTCAACTATGCGAACGGGACGGAGGTGATTGAGCCGACTGCCAGTGCGACGGCTCCGACGAGCAGTGGCTCGAGTGGCGGATCCGGTAGCATGAACGCCGCGGTGGGTGCACCAGGGGCGAATGCCGAGGCTGGGCTGTTGTTATTTGGTTTGAGCGCTGTGTTTGGGGTCGTGATCATGTTGTAGTACTACTAGTAGGATCCAGACGTTCTCGCTGCATTTCAATCTCTGGCACCGGGAAGGAAGGAGGTTCCGAGTCGTGCATCCGATTCAAGATGCTCCAAGCTTCAAGAAAGACGACTATGACCGTTCTCATCAGCCGCCACTAGATATGCCCTCCGTGCCACCTTTCGCACTAAACCGAGTCCTCCGACACCGAGAGGAGTTGTCTGAGCGCCCGCCGCTAGTGTCAAGTAGACTCCCGCGATTGCAGCAGGCTGCATCAAATTTATTATCATGATATCAGAGTCAAGTGAGTCTCCGCGTGCCAAGTGCAATGAACGGCATCAGGAAGGTCGGTCATCCCTTGACCGAAGAAGTTGCACGACTCTGTAGTTATAGTATACACCACAGGATTAGAAGTCAAAACTCTTGTCCAAGTCTTCTTTTAAGTGCTCGCGCATGCCTGGGGGTAGGACCGGCTCCGCTTCTCGAGCTATATATCCTATATATTGCAATGAGCGCGCGCATCTCATATCATAAGATGTCTTTGGCGTTACACTCACTGAACGGCATCTCAACGCTCTCTTTCGCATTAAAGACGATCGTTGGGAAGTCCTAGGTCAAAACAGATCGTCATCATACTTTGTATTCACACCAGGCTTGATAAGGGGTCAAGTTGAGCACTTACGACGAACGGAATCTGAGAGAGCGGGGCTGCATAATACGCCTCCGATTAGACCACAGAAAGACAGTACTGCCGAAAGAGTACGCACTTCTGTCCTGGACCACAATCTTCGTCACGCCTAGTGCGGTGTCTGTCGTCATCTGCATCGGACCAAGGTGTCTAGTCGGGAACCCCAATGCGCGCAACTCCGATGTCCGGTCACGAGGAGGGTCATCGCCTACACCAGTTCAACCAATCCACGACAATTTGATGACGGATAAGATATTGCGCACCTAGAATGCCCTAAAATCTATATCAATCACGCAAGGCTCACACAAGAGAGCACTAGAAGAGCGAGAGAAGACAAACCCCGAACAGGAACCACTCGAATCGTCCATCGCCATCTTCTGGGGAGAGCTCCTTCTCCGCCTTCGGGTCCAGCAAACAGACGTTTTGTAATGAAACGCCCTTCTCCGCCATCAGTTGCAGAACGGACCTCTCATGCGCGAACGCGTCGGCGTGCTTGTGGTCCTTGTCTTGTGCAAACAGCAATGTGAGCGTGCTGCTCGAGCCGGAGGAGAGGTGTGTGAAGTGCACTGTGGCACCCAGGCCAGCAAAAGTGAGCATGTGCTATAGAGAAAAAAAGTTAAGAGGATCCTAACAGTTTTGGTATTGGACACTATTGCACTTGCCATGTATTCTAATTCTACCCATCTCGGGATCGACTTCGGTGTCTCCTCGTCTTCTTCCATGTGCTCTGTGACATGTGGTCGAAACTCAGCTCAGTGGCGTTCCAACCTCGGATAGAAACACACCAATCACGTATGTGAACGCCATGTTGGTTATGGGCTATCAGTTCCTCCGAGTCAGAGTTTGAAGTTCAACTGCAAGAAGTCCAAGAAACGGCTACAAAGTTTCGGTGGATGCCGAGTTGAGCGTTTAGCTTGCCTAATGTGGCGAGAAGTATCACCACTCTGTTCAAAAGACATGCATGATCCCGTTATGTCGCTCCCATTCAACAGGACCAATACTAAGGATCAACCAAGCTAAAATAACAGTGGGCTATTATCACGTTTCGAAGGAAATATATCTAATCGATGGCAATCGCCCATGTCACGTGACCAACACCGCTAAAACTTCTTCCTTTGTCTTGGTTCTGCCGCCGATAAGGAAAAAAAAATATCGCCTGATTCCTTTAGCCCACCGCGAGGGTCGAACTCGCAGCCTTCAGATCAACCACTAAACATATCGGTCATAAGAGTCTGACGCTCTATCCGATTGAGCTAGGCGGGCCGTATGTTATGAGAATGTCGCGGTAATACATTCGTGACCGTCTCATGAAAAATGACATCGTTATGCAAGGTGTACAGAGGGCACAACTTTCTGAGGGTCTGAAGAGATTCAGCAGCGGTGGAGAATTCAGCCAGCCACCGAAGTCGGGTACAGATGATGTCCTACCCTGTCTTCTTCGTCTCAGCGCCACTCACCTGGTAGCGCTCCCGTCCAGCCGCTTGTAGGGACCCATCTACCTCCTCCTTCACTCCGAGCTCGACCTTCAGCACCACGTTGTTGAACTCCATCATGGTCAAGCCCTGCCGGTGGAGAATACGAGGCTGCCAGCCGTCGGGGAGACGCTCCTCAGTCAGCAAAGGGCGCAGATCTTGCACCTTGCCCCCAAATATGGTCAACATGGTCGAAGCGCTGTCCGAAGTTTATGAAGGTCATTTGAAGCCGAGGAGGATAGTTCACTTACTTGGAACTGCCAAAGAACCGGTGAATGGGCGCCTGGCTGAAGCTTTGGTTCGCCTTCTTTGACTCCAGGCGTCTCTGACCCAGCAGACGGGAGAGGTCCGCTGGGAGAAGGTCACCATTGGGTCCTGTCCCGGCCTTGAGAACACGCTCGACGAGGGGTAGATTGATCTTGCTCTGGTCAGGGTCCTCGGCCGAATCGACGCCTGGAATTCTCGAGTCAATGAACGACGTCGCTTCACACCCGAACTGATTCACGTACGGACGAGTGACCCATCATGCTCGATGCAGTTGTGTGCATCCAGATCGGACAGGTCGAACGAGTCCGTCCAGTAGCTCCGATTGAGCATGTCCGCGGCATACTTCGGGACGAAGAAGCAAAACGTTGGCGCAAAGTTGTACGTCCGCCGCACGACGTCTGATAGCTGCTTGAACGAGATGTTGCGGCCCGAGTGCGGCAGGATACCTGTTCGTCATGGGATCGAGAAGACACAAATCAGGACGTAAAGACGTCAGCGAAATTCTCACACATTCCCCGAAGAGCGCACGGGGTACCCACCGTGGTTCGCCATGGCGTTCAGTGCGGGGCACGAGCACCGACTATCGCCCTGCTGGGGCGCCATGTACTGCGGCCATTTGCCACCTGCACCAGGATGACCTCGGGGTACGACCTGTTCAGCACGGTGATCTGGGGTAACGAGGTTGTAGGTGAAGAGCACCAAGTCAACCAAGAAAACACCGAGGTTGAGTAGATGATTTCCGAGAGATGTGAAGAGAGCGCGGAGCACACGCTTGAGCACGAGGAGGGCGTTGCCCATCACAGACGTCTAGGGAGGGAGGGAAGGAAGGAGAGCGATGGGTGAATGAACATGGTGTAGATGCTTAAGAAGTGGGACGGGTAAGCTGTTCGACGTGCTACCATGCATCCATGCATCGCCCGTATATGGAGCGTAGCATGCAAGAAGGGAAACGAGGGTGTTATCGTGGCGGCTAACCGTGTCCGGCGTGAATTAGTTGGGCCGCACAGGACACCGAAACGCCCGCAACATGATCGCGTCATGATCGACTTGCATTCCTGTACGAAGCAGTGGTCGGTCGAAGTCAGTGTATGGTACGTGCTTGAAAAAGGCTGGAGCTGTTCGCGGCTGGTATTCTCCTGGCGCATCGAACGGGCCTTCATAATTCTACTGGATCAACAAATATGTAGTACACTGTGGTCGGTCGCGATCAGATCCAAGTGATATGTGAAGTGGATAGACTCACCATGTTTCTATTCAGATGCACATATTCAACGAGAGACCCATCTATCAAAGTCGAACCGGCCATGCAGCCGACTGACCATCTCCTGGTAGTCCGGTTCATTATCAGGCGCTATGATGCCCTTCCTGATCATGAAGTCTATCAGGACTACCCGTAGCACGTCAGCGTGGTTGCCACTGTGCGCACAGAATGGGAGCGCACGCACCTGGAGCACAGTTATACTTGAAGACACCGGACCGAATGTGTTCCACCACGGCAGGCAATGGAAGAATCTGCGACTTGATATTCAGCGGTCACATTGGCATCTGAGATGGCAATAGACTACAGACCTCAAAGGACTCGACCTCGCCGTCTAGGGGTTGAGGCTGTACACCGGAATTTGGGGGCAGACCAAGTTCATATACATATCTATAGTACACAAGGTGTTATCCTTGCCTGTTGATGAACACGACCTTAAACCCATGGACACTTACTCGATTTCCGGCTGCAACCACCCCCGCGGTGTCCTGAAGTGCAGCGTTCTGCTCTCCGCCAAGGCGAAGGCGTCATGAAAGCTGCTCACCTGAAGAAGTAGCTCACGCTGCCCACCGAACGGGCATAACGCCGGACAACGTCCTCGGGGATGCTCGCCTCTTCCATCGACTCCTTCACCACACACTCGAACACGCTCAGCCCAGCACCGATCCCGCCCGCGACGCTGTTATCCAGGTACCCAGGCCAAGTCTGCTTCGTCGCCGCACGTCGAGGCACCCAGATCTTGTACGAACCATCCTCTTCCGGGATCTGCTCGTATACCGTCATATGGATCCCGTATGTCACGATCCCGAACAGCCCGCTCGCCGCCCTCTCCATCTCAAAGGCATAGTTCAGGCCATCCCTCTGAGTCTCTTCTCCGTCCTTGGGGTAGTCGCGCTGACCGAATGGGTTCCGGTAAACGGCGTAGAGCTCGGCGCGCCATTTGCGGGGTCCGATCTCATCGGGCCAAAGCCCTGTGTCGCGCCACCGCTCGCAGAGCTCTTTCATAATTTTCGAGCGTGCTGCAGGAGTGTCGATCCCGTTCGCGAAGCTGACCCATTCGCATTCACCCTGCGCGTCGGTACCAAACTCCCATGAGGGCGAAGAAGTAGACGTAGCTTCCTTGCGTAGCTGGGCGACGATCTCCGGACGCAGGAGACCGACTGCTGGGGATGTTGTGGTGGGGCAGAGAAGCCAAGGAATGACTTTCTCGTCGCCCGGCGAACCGACGCGGTAGTTGTCGCATGCACTGAGGATCTGGAGAAAAGACTGGGGAGGCGTAGGCGTTGGTCCTGGCATAGTGAGTACACCACTGGCAACCACTGGCAAGGTGTCTACTTGAGAGTTTTAGCTGCACTATATATGCGAGGCTAAGTTCGGAGATGATAGATCCTGTTGCAGACTCGGCCCCGAGGCTACGACTCGTCGGCAACGCGACACGTCACTACGTGACCTGACGCGCCTGGCGTGTACGTATATGTCGTGTCGCTCCAGCCACAGACGCGTTGCCCTGACTGCGCAACTGCAGTAATTCAGCAAACTCCTTGATGTGATTTACTCCTCAGGATCAGGAAAGATTTGACTCATCGTACCCACACACGCTGTCCAGAAGCCCGCTGACATACGGACACGTAGCAGAACCTCTGCGGAGGTAATATGGATCCAATTTAACCAAGATGTATCAGTACCACAGCACTTTACAAACGAATAAGGTGAACAAGCCGAATAGAGTGCGGACAGGAGAACAGACGCAGACGAGGAGGAGTGTTACTGTATACACAACCAAGCCAGAGTCCAATCATGATGGCACGAAATAATGTCATGGACCATCTACAGGCACGACTTTCGTCGGGAGCGGCATTCCCTGGAGCTGGGGCGGCATCTTCTCGGGCAGCGTCCCATTCGACATCCTAGGTGGCGGGACGCCCGGCGCTGGTAGACTCGACAGCGGCGGCAGGAGCGTCGACGGAGCAGGCAGAACGGATGCAGCAGAAGCAGTAGCAATCGGCGCGATGTTCCCGCTCTCGGGAATTGGGAAGCCGCCCATCTTTGGTGCAACCTTTAGGATGCCTGGGGACGGCGCCCTAGGCAGCTTCGAGCTCGGGCTACCCAAAAGGGGACTGCGAGGCAGTGATGGTGGGGGAGAGAGCGGCCCACCTAACGGCATTCGCCCGTGTTGGCTCGAGCGAATGGGTGACCGCTGTGGTCCAGGATACGCTCCAGTGGAGGGGCTGACGGGGGGGAGAGCGCGACCGTTGCTACGTGGGGGAGAATCATAGGGGCTATGGAACGATGACGATGACGGGTGCGGCGGGAGTCTAGTGGTAGGAGCTCGCTGGTTACCAGATTGCCCGATGCCAGAGCCAGACGCAGGACGTGGAAGGCCGCGATCATCCACAATCGCAGACCAGGAGCCACGCCGAGAAGTGGGCATAGACGGAGGAGGCGGGTTAGCGTGTCCCAAATTCACTAACTGGTTCCCTGGTGAGCCAGGTAAGCTTCTTTGTAGCGTCTGTGACGGACCCATCGTAAACGGTGTCATCAAGTGTTCGTTCTGGCCAGGTTGGGGCGGACCTAACGGACCTGACGCTGCTCTTCCCCGATCGCGGTCCCGCTCCCGCTGGTGCTCGACTGGCAAAGGCTCTTCGTTGCCCTGCCAGAACGCAGGGGACCGAGGCGACGCGCCATGCTGCTGCTTCGGCCCAGATGCCGACAGCTCTATGACCTCTGTAGGTGCACCGGAACGCGGACGACGCTGCTCAAATTCGCGCAGGCTATGTGGACTGAGAATCTGCGGTCCTCCTGGACCCGGGGGCAATCCTGTCATCGGCGGCGGCGCATGCGCGTTGCTCCCTGGTCCGTTGAATCCCTGAGGTGGAGGGTGGTGGTGGTGCACAACGTGATGATGGTGATGATGCTGGTGGTTGTGTGCAGGGTGGTGGTGTCCAGGTTGCCCTTGTGCGTTGCCATGGGCGTGCTGATGAGGATGCTGGTGCGCATTATGCCGCGGTGCATGCGACATATGGTATGCACGTTCCGCCTCCCGCTCCCGGTCTAGTTCCCGTGCGCGCTCTACACGATCTCGCTGTGACATGACCTCGTTCATGCGCTCCCTCTCGCGGCCATCGACCTCCCCATTGAGGCGCTTCGACTCCTTACCGCCAGAAGGCGGGCCCGACCATCCATTTGGCTTCGAACCAGAAAACCCCGGGGGTACAGGCCCACCACCATTGGTGGTGGGCATGGATGAATTCCCAGCAGCGCCGTTTAGAGGCACAGGTGAGATTGAGCGCCTCATGACGGGAACCGGCCCGGGCCCAAACTGGGAGGGATGCGGGGGCATGCCTGGGGGCTGGCGCATCGCGGCTTGCATCTCCTGTTCCATCTGCATCTGCGCGTGTGATACGTGCGGTATACCACCAGGCGGGGCAGAGTGATGGTGTGGAAGTCGAGGCGGCCCAAATGTTTGTATCACTCCTGGCTGTTGAAGATGTTGCTGCACCGGCGGACCATATCGAGCAGGACCGTCGACCACCTGCATGCCCATGACATATGGATCTATCCCATGTGGTATTCCACCGCTAAGAACGGCATTCATCAAGCCCGGCATGTGACGGTGAGGATCGAAGCCACCGGGAGCGGCGTGCCGGGGATGGTTGTAGAATACATCGAGGTCTTGCAAGATCTCGTTGCGCGATAGAGGCAGCAGAGTGGGGTATGCTAAGGAGACCTGAGACGTCGGGTCCTTCTTTCGTGCACGCTTCCCCAGAGATGCAGCTGACTCGGGTAAACCAAAGGGACTAGACTTGACGATCTCGCGCAAAGTCGGTGCAGAAGAGACTTCGTGAAGCGGCATGGGGAAACGGCGAGCTGTTTTACTGCATGGGCATGTGGGTGCAGAATGACAGCATATACACGCACCTGGAGGAGGTCTCTCTACAATCTTCCGCTCCCGTTCCAATTTCCGCTTGCGACCGTTCGTCTCGGCGATCATCTGCTTCTGCAATCCATCTCGTTCGTGCTATCGTAGTGTCAGATGAAGGCATAGTAGAAGGTACCACATGATACTCACTTTCCAGGTACTCCAAGTCCCTGCTTCGTCAAGTCTTCGACGCTTCCGCACGTTCTCAACTTCGTAGTCGCGTCGCCGCGCTGCGAGTTCGAGGCGTTTGTCGCGTCGATTTGACAGCTCCGCGTGCAGATGCAACAACTCGGGATGCGTCCCTGCTCGCCGCCGCAGACGTATTGAGACCCCATACACGAGTGGACAAGACACACAACGCACCATCAACAATCAAGCCTTCCTCCCACGCCAATGAGTCCATCTTCTCCACATACAACCTTTCTCTCAGCAGCGCGAACTTCAACTCGATCTGCGCGAGCACATCGAGGGCCTCTGCGCGGTGCGCCGGCTGCATATCGGAGTCGAGGTCGATGTCGGGAGTCGCGACATCGTCTTCAGCGTCGAGACCCTCACCCTCTGCAGGTTCTAGCTGCTCCGCATCCACGTCAGCTTCACTAGGGTCTGCTGCTGCCATCCGGGATCGCCTCGGCGCTCGCGTGCGACCTTTGCCTTTCCTAGCCCGACCGCCGCGAACCCCAGCGGTCTTGCGTTCAGGTTCAGGCTCGGCCTCGGGTTCAGATGGGATATCTTGCTCCTGTTCCTGTTCCGCAGAAGACGCACGAGAGCCAGAAGGGGAGGACGCTTGGGAGTATGACGGGGAGAGAGGATGTACGAGACTCGCGCCGGCCATGATCGAAGACGCCGCAACCGGGGACATCATAACCTGCGCGGGCACGTCGACCTCCATCGTTGCGTCGGGATCCACGTCCACTGCATCGTCAACGCCGTTCGCAGGGGTGACGGCTTCCGTCGTGGGTGGTTCGTCCACGTCGGGCACGTCGACGTCATCGGGCGCAGCGTCGTCATCGTACTCGTCGACCTCTGATCCCTCCTTTGTGGTCGGCTCTGCGTCTTGAGCGTCGTCCTCGTCGATTTCCTCTTCCCCGACGTTGTCATTCTCGTCGTCGGTGAGGTCAGGTGACGCCACCGCCTTAGGCGACTGCTGCACCTCTAGCCCATCGACGTCCGCGTCCGCGTCCTCGGCTTCGTCGTTCTCATCACCAGAGATGTCGCCAATGGTGACATTGGCAGGCAGAGTTTCGTCACCAGACTCACCCTCTTCTTCCGGCGGGTCGTCTTCGTCGACCTCAGCGACCTCGTTCTCGTTGTCGCTGAGCGCGCCGTCTTTCTCTGGGGAAACGTCACGGTCTGAGTCCATATTCTTGTCCTGGTCGTCTTCCTCCTCCTCCTCCATAGCCTTAGCGGGCCCTGCCTGCTCCTCCTCCTCTTCCTCCTCGAACTTGTTTCGCCAGTCTTTCTCCTTCTTCTCTGGCTTCTTCTTCTTCAGCGCCCAGCCCCACATGTCTTCGGGTACGATGTGGCCTTGCTGTTTCTTTTTGCGTGTCGCCGGGCGGGTAGTATCATCTTCGTTGGCGCGGTTGTCGTTGTCTTGCTCTTCCTCCGTGAGCTCGGAAAGCTCGGAGCCGCTGTCGAGGCCCGCGGCTCCGCTATGGTTGGAGCGTTGTTCTTCTTGGGGTGGAGGTGATGGAGAGGGAGAGCTCAGGGACTCGAGGGACGCAGTAGAGCCCGGCATCGTCGAGCACGACGAGGACGAGGTGAAAAGCGTCGAGCAAGCTTGTGGCAAGTTGTAGCGGCCGCCTGAACAGGATCGCCGGCAGCGTGGACGGATTTCGGCATTCGCCGGCGATGTCATTGTCGCCCATGAATCCATCTATGCGGGCGCCTATGCCACCTAGCTTGTATCTTTCCTGCCTTGGCCATCTTCTCCTGAGTTGTGGTTAAATGGTCTCTGCCTCTAATCTGAACTTCGACTGTCTTGAGCTAATATTTATCTACCTCGCCGGAAACGACCTAGTCTCTATCTCCCTCGTCAGTAGATCTTTCCTAGCGGGTGTCATTCCTCGACTCTATCGCAGCTTGATATTCGGACCCAAACAGGCTAAGCGGTACCCTACGGTAGGAATATCAGTGAAGGCTAAAGCTATTGGTGTGATATACGATTTAATTGTACGCTCAGATCAACTCTCCGTTTGCTACTGTGCTAGCAAATCCCGACCTCGCAAGGCATGTGAGGCGTATTGGTCAGCACATACCAACATCTGCAGCAGGTCTCAGAGCTCCAGATCGCTAATGTACGCCGCTATGCAGATCTGCGTGTTATCCCCATTGTCAAGTTCAGGCCACAAACTCAGTTCATGGACGACTGCGCGCGCACCATAGCACTGTGCAACAGCCTCAGCTCGTTCACATGCACTCTAGACGTCATGCCGAGATTTCTGACCGCTCTGCAACACAAGAATTCGCTGGAGCACTTGCGCTTTAGACCGAATTTCACGATGTACGAAGCGAAGCAACTTTCCACAGTACTCGGCTTGCGTTCGCTCACACTCGACTCGGGGTCCTGGACTGTCGTCGACGTGCTTCCCAAATGGAGCGAGGGCCTGAAACCCACGCTGACGTCGCTCACAATGACGGTATGCATCGTGTGTGTGTACCTCGCGTATTTCCGCACTAATGCCCTATTGCAGTCTATGCAAACTCTAAGTCGAGATATTCTAGAAGTGGTCTTTCCTAATCTACCTCTCCTAACCAGCCTACACGTCATCAATTGTAGCAAGATCGACCAGAATGTCGTGTTGGAACTTTTGGTACATGTACCACAGCTCCAAAGTCTGGCATTCACATGTTATGTAAGCGTAACTTTCTGCTGCCGCTTCTCTACGGAGTCTTACGCGTTCCTCAGGATCTTGATTGCTCTGTTCCAGATACCATATCCCCTCTGCCCGCACTTCGACACCTATCTGTTGACACCTACTGCCGAGCTTCACCGATAGAACACACGCCGAAGTTCTGCAAGGATATGCTCATGTTCATGCGCTCATGGGCATGCCCCCTCAAGTCGTTTTCTCTCAAGCTGTCAGAGAAGATCGCGCTCAGCGAATCTTTCATCAAAGATCTCGTGAAAACCCATCGGAAGACGTTGGTCCATCTGTCTCTCCGCAATTGTGGTCTCGCACACGACAGCACCAAGTTGATATTCAGCAAATGCAACCTGCTGGAGACCGCAAAATTGACCGTGCCAACGAAGGAAATCGTAGGTCGCCTGCTGGATCTGCCCCTCTCTATGCCTATGTTTGACCTCGTCTAGGCTTGGTTTGCGGAAGCGCTCTCGCGAGCAGAACACCTACACACCATTACGGACGTAGGCGATATGCGTACCGGCGCCGGACACGTCCAGCGGGCCTCAATACAGAAGATGGAGATCCGCACGCTGATGTCTGCCCAGCCTCGCCTCGAAAATATCATCGCCGATGGTAGAACATGGACAGTGAGCAGTGCCCGCTGCCTTTTGGATGCCCATGTTGACTCTTCCGGATACTGCTATCACAAGGCTGTTCGCTCTCCTGCCAAGAAGGATTTCGAGCTTATTGTCAAGAAGCATGGGCCCACACTCCGTCATTGGTTTATGCCCCCTCCAGGCGTCGTGCAGTCATGAACTAACGGCCACGCCGTGATCACGCACGTAGATATAGGGAATATTCTCATGACTTGAGTTGATGGGCTACCTGATGTATCCGGCCTGCCGTTGCGAAACTCTGCTTCGCCTCCTCTTGGCATGCACACATGTCGCAGTAGGTGGGAAAGACAATAGTTGAGGCTTGTACGCTAATTTGTGAGTATTGAATCAAACTGCGCTTTGTACGGTCATGTCCGACGACATCCGCCGCGAGCAGTCCCCTTCGACCTCGGTCCTTGTATAACGATCCTACAGAGCCTGCTTCCCCGAACTCGAGGCCGAAGCGGGGCGAGGCGCCTGCATGGACCCGTCAACTTCCTGAGGGACACCAAACTCAATCTCTCCGATCGTCTTGTTGATCTCGAGCATTGTCAGTCCCGCACGGTGGCGGACGCGGGGCTCCCAGCCTTCAGGCAGACGCTCCTCCAACAAGAAAGCGCGGAGGTCAGAGACGATGCCTCCAAAGACCTTGTAGACGAACGCCGCGCTGTAGACGTCACATGAGTACGAGCACACGAGCGAGTGAGGTTACGAGACAGTTGGAGAGACATACTTGGTGCTGCCGATGAACTTCTGTGCGAGCGTGAGGCTGAACTGAGGGTTCTGCGTGCGGCACTGCACACGGCGCTTGCCGAGGAAGCGCGAGAGGTCGCCGGTGGTAAGCCTGCCGTTACCGGTGGCGGAGGACAGCATGTCCTCAAGCACATCGTGCGCGATCGTGGTCTGTTGCACATCGAAGTTGATGTCGTCACCTGTGTCCAGGTCAGGTTGCACCGTCAGTATAATACTTCAACAGAGCCAAGGGGACTGATTACTCACGGCAGAAGGAGGCGTCGTGCTCGATCATGTTGTGCACACTGAGGTCGGCGAGGTCGAAGGAGTCGTGTGCAAGGTCCCGGGTAAGAAGCTGAGCGGCGCCACGCGGGAGGAAATGCGAGAACGGCACGGCCATGTTGTACGTCTTCTTGATAGCGGTGTGCAGCTCTGAGAACTTGATGTTCTTCCCGTTGCGCGGGAGGATACCTACAGTAGCCGAGATGGGGAAGGTGATCAGGAGAACAGGCCGATCGGATGGGGACGGACACATACCGTGGTTGGCCATGGCGTTCAGTCCGGGGCACGGGGAGCGGCTGTCGCCCTCTCCGGGCGGGGAGTACTTCGGCCATTGCCCTTGGTACCCAGGGTCGCCTTCAGAGATGACATGCCCAACCGGGAGGTCTGGGGTGATGAGGTTCAAGAGGACGAGGAAGAAGTCCCATAGGTAGAGCCCAACGGTGACGGAGGTATCCTTGACCTTGGACACGATGATGTAGATCAAACGCCTCAGCGCGATGAACCAGTACTGGAGAGACATAGCTAACGGGGGTCAGGAGATTGGTGGGGAGCTGAAGGAAACGCTCAGGTGTCGCGTGCATTATAACTTCGAGAGGGTATTGGACTTGGGTTCGGCGTCAGGATATGGAAGCGATGGCGTAAATGGGGCCAACCCGACCGGGAAGAGCACATCCATGCAAGCTTACGCACACACTGTCAGAGGAGAGCGCCAGAATGCTCGGTTCGACGCCCGATGCCGCTGTCATTGAGAAGGGGCTCCAAACTAGTAGGAGGGACGTCCGATAGAGCGATGTTCCGGCTCCCCATCAGTGGTGCAGGGGAAACCATGTAGTAGGTCCATTACAGCCGCAGTTTGTTCGGAGGATGGATCCAATGGCGATTCCGGCGTAAGAGATTGAGCTTGGCGTAATGAAAACGCACGAGGCAGCCCTGTGCCTTGAGATTGACAAGGATGAAAATGGCCGAACGCTGAGTACGCGGCGTACGTGTGAGCGATACTGGATTAGTGAAACCTGTAGCATCGCATACTACCGTTGACGTATATTCACCGCTTCGGAACGACTATCGGTATGGAAGGCGCGGTCGTGACGGATTCTCAGCGCCCTACTGTGTCGGCTGACTCCTTGAGCGGCGGCGCGGTGTAGGTTGTGCTCTGGCGTTTCTGGGAATTCGAATGTAACCTAGATAAGTGGAGAGAGAGGGTCATTCTGTACGTCGTGTAGCATCATGGATGGTCATATCATCATCCTGATTCGCATGAACAAGCTTCAACCACACTGGCAGTACTCACCGTAGGCTGTAGTCACTGCCGATATGAATACTATGATTGAAGCCGTCAAGCCAAGAGCTCGGAGATTTGCGAAATGCTAGCGCTCGCTGCCGTCGCTTCGAATGACTTTCCGTCTTCTTCATCAGCTTCAATTCCTGCTGCCGGTTCGCAATTTTCTTGACTCCGGCTACGATGTCGACCATATCACTGAAGATCGAATTTGGTGGCGGCCTTGAACTACTATTTTCAAATCAACGGTCACACCGAATCACCATCCCCGCTCTCGTACCAACTGCTCCGCCTTCAACGGGAAAAACAGGTGCTGGAGAAGGAGACGAGGCAAACGTCCCCAGAAGCACCGCAAACTTGACATACCTCATATTTTGGCTGCGGGATAACCTGCTGAATGAGCGGGCAGAACTCTTTGTTGAAAACGGGACAGTGTGAGTACCCCAATCTTCCTGAATGTGGGGAAGCTCGAAGCCGAACGGCCATGTTCGTGCCTGCAGACGGCCCGGTGTCCTTGTTCTCGTAAACGACACAGATTGGGAGCTCGAAGGGGAGGGGGACTACCAGCTCAAAGATGGGGATGAGGTCGTGTTCATCTCGACCCTGCACGGCGGGTAGTCACACCTCCAACAGGATGTTGGACGGGAAGACATATTGGAATGTCGGAATCAGGCTCGCATGCTTCCCGGTCGCTTGCAAATACATGGCTTGTTCACGGTACGTTGTTCTCACCTTTAAATGGATATAAGTCCATCGTCCAACCGTAGACCAACCAGCAGCGCCGATCTCGCGCTGAGGCATGCATATGGTGAACACATGGGCAGGACCTCGAGGCCGTAAGGATAGTGGCATCTGTGCTGGGGTTAATGATACATGGGATAATATGAGTGGGGAGTGTACTATTGCGTCGTGTACGGCTACATACCACCCAGGTTCGACGCTCTGAGACCCGACGAGTTTTCAGGACGACCTGCCCCACAAGCCTCCCAGCCAGCCTGAGCCTCCGCTGCTCTGCGCCGCCTTCTTCGCAACTTGCTCTTCCATCCGCTCGAGCCGGTCTGTTTCCTCCGCGGCACGCAGACGCGACTCGAATGCTGCACGCTCAAGAAGGCGGTCCTGCTCTGCCGCCGCCGCCGCCGACTCTTTCTGGTGCTTCATCTGCCCGTACCACCACGATCCGCCCACAACCGCAACCACGGTGAGACCTTGCATGAGGACACGTACGCGGAGCCAGTGATTCATCGAGACGCTGTCGCGTCGGCGGAGCTTCGCCCCAGCGACGATGAGCGACACGGTCGTTAGACCGGCAACTAGGGCCTGTGTAAGTTGTCCGAAGAACCAGAGAAGTGATGCACATACGGGCGGGCACAAACGGGTTCTCCTGAAACTTCCGCTTGAACTTGCCTCCCCATGTCTCAATCGGATTCCCGTACGCGTCAAGTAGGAGATCATGTTCGCCAATGGGTTCGGTGCTCATGGTGATGACGGACAATGACCAAGAGGTTGAATGTCTTTGGGTTGGCCTGGGAGAGGTCGTGCGAAGCAGGAGCGCGGTCTGTGGCGCGACTGTGGCGCCGCCTGAGGACTCTGACAAATGGGGTTCACGGAGGAGCCAGACGGAAGTTGGGTAGAGTACTATGCACGTAGATGGCCACGCAAGACAGACGAGTGTGGGTGAGTGATGAAAGGTCGATGTAGGACGTTGAGAGAGGTGGCTGCGTTGTCGGAATTGCAAGTGCCAGTGTGGCTGCTCATTCGGAGCGCTGGTCGGGTCCCATGTAACTCTGAAGTCGACCACGACCACCTCGCCAGACTGGTTGTCTCCTCACTAGCACCTTCATCTGCCAATTCTACAGTTATACAGTTGACTCTATGGAGATCACATGTTTTCCCATCGAGGTCTTACAGACCATCCTAATCCTGCTGGATTTCCGGGATCTCATCCGCTGCCGCCAGGTGATTGAATTCAAAACACTGCATCCGCGCTATGCAATGATGAAACTCATCCATGCATCAATCTGTCAAGATATGCTGGCTTTTCAAGAACATCGTGGACAGCGATATTCGCCTTCAGTACAAGATCGAGCTCGCCGTCGCGGGTATGGAAGATGGTCCGCCAAGTGCGCTGACTCCCACCGAACGCCTGACCATGCTACGCGAACGTCAAGAAGCATGGAGGGCTCTCAGATGGCGGTCACGGAAGGAGTACCCGATGCTCAAGGGTGGCGTGTGGGAGCTCTACGGTGGTGTCATCGCCCAGGCGGATGGCGACAGGACCCTCGCGTTCGTCCAGCTTCCGTCGGACATTAGGAGGATCGAGGAGAAACAGTGGAAGATTGAGGATGCTGGCGTGGTAATACGCGACTTTGGCATGGATCCCGCTCAAAATCTTTTAATTGTCGTTGAGCACCATGAACCAGACGAGTAAGTCATTCGGACGATTTGCCTATATCTGCAAGTCCACTGCTAGTAGCGCCCCACTTTGATGCATGCTCACGGAACTATCCTAGACATACACTGTTCATTCGTGTGCACCTAAAGTCCATCACCGATGGCGCCGTCCACCCTGCTGCAGTGAAGGGTGGCGTTCTCATACACACTGCACCCCGCCCTGGCGACCACTCATATGCGATCCAGACATCAGAAGATCTTCTTGGTCTTCTCGTGCATGACGAAATGGAAGAATTACTGGTATGGAATTGGAAGACCGGTTCTCTCCTGCTAGTAAGTGTATTGCACCTTCGACCTGTGCGCTTCGCTCACCTCGCATTCAGCATGTCGTTGGTGAACACATCTGTTCCTTCGCGTTTCTCACCTCCCGCCATGTCCTGTTGACTCTGTTTTCGGAATTGGAGCTAGACGAGGACACTGTCGGTCAAAGCCTCACTGATGCCCAACTTCGCGTCGTCGACCTTGAGACGACGTCTGGTCGGCAAGTGGATGTCTCAGACCTCGACTACCTCTGCGCATTCCACTACCCAGCTTTCGCGGACGACTACCGCGTTTTCAACATGTTAATCCGATCTGACCCCGCACCACACTGGCGCCCGAATCCCTCCCTCAACGTGCCGTTTCACGTCTCGCGTGTTGACCGACTATTTGTCATAACGATCACGATGATTCGACACCGTTTCGCCTCCTCTCTGCTATCTCTTGTTCCTTCCTCTACCTTGCTCTCTTTGATCAACTCGCTCCCTCCGAAGAAGACGCGCCGTGACTTCACATGGACGGAATGGGGCCCCGATGGCTCGCACTTCATGCCTGCGCCGCTCATGCATAGTGGTGTATGGGTGTGTTATGTGTACGGGATGACTCTAGTTCTTACGTATCGCACGCGTTCGAAGCTGGTGGTCATCACCTACGACTTCAACCCGCTCACAATCCGACAGGCGCAGTTTAATCCGAACGGTGTGGAGGAGCTCGCTCGAGAGAGGCTCGTGATAGAGGAAAGCAACCTAAACCAACTCGCCTGCTTCGAGGACCAAGTCTGCACTCGGCTGCCCTATCTGGTGAGGCGTTCACAGCCGTATGGAGGGGAGGATGCAGAAGGCGGGAGTCATTTCAATGCAGCAATGATCTCGGAGGATGCATTGGTCATTGTGTCCAGCGTGAGTTGCCTCAAAAGCCTCCTGTGTTAGACGTGTGTGCTGACGTGACGTGGTGTGGTACTTAGGATTTTCCTTTCCGCCAGTACCATGCGTTGACATTCTGAATTTAGTGTCTTGGACGATCGCTGGTTGCTTCACATCGTGCTACCCGTGTATTGTGACTGATGGGAATTGGAGGAGGTAGTAAAGTGTAGTTGTACTCAATCATATTGTCATTGGACTTTACCGTTTGAGCATGGCACTCAGAATGAACACGTGCCGTGGTGCTAGTGCTTGCTGACGGCATGTATTGGCCTCTCGGCATCGTGCACGTCGCCAGCACCCTCTAAACTCGCCAATGGAATATTGCAAGTGATCACCTTAGTTCGTTCCTTCATCGGGGTGGCGCTGAGAGCGGCGGCTTGACGTGGTTCGGTTCGACGCGAATTTCGAAAGGCGCGGAAGGCCTCAAGAGCGACGAAGGTATCCTCCCATCTAGTTTCCTTCAGATTCCAGCTTACCCCTGCCCGCACCCTCAGAGGGACGCCTATTTCTGAGATTGTGGGACTATTGGCGGTGGTCAGTGGTGCATTGCGTGCTGAACGCGTGTATGTTCGGAGGAAATATCGGGGCAGTGCTATCTCAGCCTGATCTCCACCACCGTATCACTCGTGAGTCCCTCCTGATCGAGCCGTTGCCCTGTCGAGAACAACGACGCGCAACCTTCGTGTCATACAACCGGTGCGTCTTTTTGTTCACTCAGGGCCATAGGTTCAGCATTCTCGAGGTCGATACTCAACTCAGCTCATTGCGATACTACGTGACTAGTACGGCTCCCCGATGAGCTTCACCGTGATTACGATGGGATGTAAGTATACGCGTCATCTAATCTTCTTGTGCACAGTTCCACTCAGGTGTATATCCGTTACAGAGACGATAAAGAACATGCCCTGTGTGTGGAAATACTAAAGGAGATCCTCTTCTACTAATATCGCAGGCAGTTGTGCGTGATGGCCATGACTCCCGGCTTCCTAGGTGCTACTACACGTAGGATATCATGGCGACAAAAACTACAAGCTTTGAACATAATTCCTTCTCGAGCAATTCCTAGTTACTCTTAGCAGCGCTCCGATTCGATATCACGTATCTCGCGCCGTATCTCTATGCACCGTTGCGAGACGCGGATCATGCGCCAGAGCACGAGTTCCGGTGACACTGGTATGTTTGCATACATTGCTATCTCTCGCTGAGGTTGCCGCTGACGAAGGCGATCTTGAGGACCCCCTGTTGCCAGACCCTCTCAGCAGTATTCTCACCTCACCTTCCTCGTCTGAGACATCGATGACCATATTGTTGAAGATCGTTACCCGGACTAGTAGTGGACCTCGAGCCATTGGGCCAAGAAAGAGATGCGAGCCTCATATATGGGAAAGGGCTCGACTGAGTTCCACTGTCGCCGTTATGTCTATCAGATACTACGGAACCTGACATCTTATTCGGCGCTAGATGAGGAGGACCATGTATGCACAACAATGGATCATTATGATATCGGATGTGGTACCTTGGCTGGCTGTGGATGGGTTCCTTGGACACAGTCCTCCTCGACAAGTGATACAGGCAGGACACTGTCAAGATTAGCCAAAGTATCGCGCCGGCAGATACCACGGCGAGGCTGTTTTATGAAAGAGCAATTGTCTCTTTACCAAATACCCGCTTTGAATCGATTGATTGGTGTCCCGAACAGGCGACCTAACCACTGTCACGCACTGCTGGGCTCGCACTGGTACTGCCAGTGATGTGTACTTAGTATTCGGCCCACTGAACACCCTACTTATACGGTGAGCTCATGATAGCACACCACCAACACACGGCACGAGGTGTTGAATGGTTTGTTACGGCGCCTGATAGTGGTTCGGCAAGAAGTCACAAAGGAATAATAGGCGCTCATTTCCACTACGCGACCAAGCAAGTTGAACAAAGGCGCTTCACACTTCGGTTTCCGACCACATCCACGACCACATCCATCCACATCCACGCTTTTGTGGGCCCAACTCGCTCTTCGCAGCAATTAGTAAAACCCCTTAAGGACACTATATAATCTCTGCCTTCGATGGCTGTTGTGACCGCAAGCTCACACAGTCGAAAGATGGGTTCCCTTGAGTCTCGTCCGCTCACTCCCAAGACACCAGATGAGCCTGGTATCGGGGAGCGCGACGCGGCAAAATGGCCCTCTGAGATTGCTGAGAGCGATGGTATGTTCTCCAATCACACTCCAACTCCCATAAAGCCTCCTCGTCTCACTACTGGTTTCTCTCGTAAAGAGCTACGAGCTGCAGGCTCCTCTTCTACGCCGGCCACTGAAAGTGCCTTCGTGAACAAGCATCTCAACCTGTGTCCTGACAGTGCTCTGGACCTTATCAACAACAAAGCTAACCTCGCCCTCATCGCGGAGCTCAAGGCTGCGACTTCCGAAGGCAGCACGTACACCCCCGCATCAGAGCTTCTAACCAACATCAGCAAGGCAATCTGGGGTAGGTTGACCGATAACTTGATACATCTCTGTTACTGAGCTTGGAATATCACAGCACGGGTCAAGGATCACAAGAAAGAGCTGCATCTCGATCGATACACGGAACCTCTGGAGTTCGTGGATCACCACTCGAGCCCGCCTACTCACTATCCATTCCGGGACGTTGCCGACAAGCCTGACGTCCTGGGCGTTTTTCCTGTGTCAAACGATTTCTCGTGGGACGACACACCCAATGGACGATGCAAGACGAACATCCCTCACTACCGCGTTGAGACCGTGGCAGAGCTCAAAGACTTTGGTAAGGAGACCGCCGCTCCTTCTCAATTGTCTGACTATGCGCTTCAACATCTCCGTGCTCGCCCCGACCATCCTGGGTTCTACGGCCTCAGCATGCACCCGGATGGCTTCTCTATCCTGTACGCGGATACATCTGGTCCTCACATCTCTGAGAACTTTACCTGGGACGACGTTCACATTCTTGCGGCATACGTCTACTCGATATATGATCCTCCTAAGGGTCACATGCTCCGCGATCCTAGCATCAGATGGGATCCATCCATCAAGAACGACCCTCTCAGCCCCCCTGTTTGGACCATCACCATTGGTGAAGAGTCGTTTGCTCGAGGTGAAATCATTTTTGGTGGTGACTCGTGGGGGAGACGCACAACGATCTTCAAGTGCTTCTGGCCCGACGTGGGCTTCTGCGTGTTGATCAAGGACTACTACCGTCAAGTCCTCCGCCGTTTCGATGAGGGCGAGCTTGTGAAGGAGATACATGCCGATGGCTTTGTCCCTGGGGTCGTGCGTTTTGCCGAGGCAGTGGACGTCATGGATGGAGATGAGCCACTGACGTCGGGGGAGGATACGGAGAAGCGGACTCGGCGAAGGTTCCTTATGGCGGACTTTGGCGAAGAGCTCCTAAAGGCGAAGAGCGTTAACGATCTCTTGAAGGCGGTGTATGACGTTCTTGAAGGTACGCTAAGCATCCTAGATCCAATGCGACACAGTACTGACCATCAGAGCAGTTCATCGTACGCTTGTCTCGGAGCGACATGTACTTCATCGCGATATGAGTAGGTACAACATTCTGATGTACCCGAAGTGGGGTAAGTTCCAGACAGCCGCCTTCATGAAGAATCGGCCCCCTTTGATCGAGGATATCCTGGCTGGTGAGCTACGGTATGTGATTCGCTGAATGTATTATGTTTGCTTCTCAATTTCCTTCTCAGTGATGAGAGCACATATCAAGCATGTTGTCTTCTCATTGATTTCGACAACTCAGCGAAGCTGAAAGGTTCCGAAGTTCCGCATGAGCTCACGTTCCGTACTGTAAGATTTCATCTTCATTATTATTCATCTCTTCGTTCCTCACTATCTATAATTCGTATAGGGCACACCGATGTACATCTCACGGTCCGTTAGCGTTGGTAAGGTCTGGAACGCCGGACCCGATATCACATACGTCAAGATGCCAGAGTTATCCTCAGAAGCTCGTACACTCTATGACAAGGTGCATGGCCCTCAACGATATGATCGCTTCAAGGAAGAGGAAGAAACGTACCATGGCGGAATTCGTCCGCCCTCCGGTACCAAGACCGACGTCTCGAAGGAGTTCTACCACAAGATGGAGTACGACGCAGAATCTGTGTTTTGGTCCGCTCTCTCCGCCCTGCTCCTGGTACAGCCCGCCAACGAAGAGGAGACCTCCACCAATTCAATTCTCTTGAGTCGGATGTGGAAAGAATTCCAGTCGCACAAGATCGAAGACAACGCTCAGGCCGCTTTTATCCCTGTGATCGACCCGAGGGAGCGAACGTTTTTGAGGTGTCTCGACGACTTCTACCTTGGTACATTGCTTCCATGCATGAGGGATGTAGCATGTTTGCTGTACGACCTCTCACGTCAAGTTGCCCCATCATATCCTCTTATGCCCACTCCGCCTCCTCATCCGGATCACCTACACGAGGCGATGCAGCGTCTTATCCTCAACTACCTTGTCGACCATCACGACAAGGACATTCCTCTCGACCCTGCAAGGTTGCGCTCCACCACTGGCCCGCCGAAGGATGAGCCGAAGGCCGACACCAAGAACACGAAGAGCAGTAAATCTCGGAAGCGTACGCGAGATGCGGAAGAATGCATTGGGGCGCGACAGTCGAAGCGGATCGCGCAACAGAGGAACTCCAGTTTGCCCATCGTGGCGCAGACAGGTTTCCCCTACGAATTCAACTTCCAGTTTCAGGCTTGAAGTGCGCGCAGTCTCCATTCGCTCGCTGCTAGTCAGCCTTTCCCGTATCATTCTCGCCTGATAGCTCCATGGCATCACAATTCACACCTTAGTATGATTGCATTTCTCCTCTTGTAACTTGGCGCTACTTTGATACTGCTCTGTGTTCCCAGTGAATGTTGACTGTTTGTATTTCTCGCTTGTAGTATAGTACCAATCTTAATGCTTGTCATTCCTTTGCAATCTGGTAATCGAAGCGCGCGCCGACGACCATCTCGTACCACCATGACTCGCCCACGACGTGTCTCGCCGACATCCTTCGCACACCCCGTGGAGCCGACGCGACCCACAGACACACCGAGCCCTCGGTACTGCAGGAATCGTCTCGCACAAGAGCCAAAGATCGAGCCGACACGAGCCGAGCCATTCCACACCGACGCGACAGGCCTCCACGTCAGCAACGACGGTTTCCGAGCATCGTGTGTTGCGCAATACTTACGGCCTTTCCGACCTACTCGCTGATGAGCCTCAGTCCGAGCACTCGCCCGACGTCCCCTGCAGCCATCCGCCACCGCCCGCTCTTCCACCCCTCCTTTCCCCGTCTGGCACACTCGTACAGACGCTTCGCACCCTCATTTACCGCACCAGACCTTCCGATGTTCGCTCCATACGATGATTACTGTAGCCTCCGTCCTGTTGCGCGATCTGCGCGCGTCGCGACTCACTTACCTTCGCTTACGATCCATTTTAGTTTACCCGTGTCCCTTGTATTCCAGTCATGTTCCAGCTTTTTCCATCACAGCTCTTGTACTCGGAGTTTGGTAGATACTTAAGCAGTAAGTAGTAGCATACTCTCGAATACACGCAAGTTTCCCCCAGCATTCGACTCTCGACCCTCGTTCTTCGACTTCCGACTTTCGACTCTCGACCAGCGCTTTTCGACTACCGACTCTCGACTCACGCCTTACGGACCCTCGGCCTCAGCCCACAATACATCCAGCTACACCTGACATTCATTACATTCGACTTCTGGGCCTATCCCCGGCATTTCGATGCTATCCTACACCACCACTCACCACTCCCTTTCCGCCTCTCTCCTCTCTTCCTTCCGGCTCTCCTTGTGTACACACGACCGGACTCTCGCACCTTCGACCTCATGCACACCCACGTTATACTCAACATGTAGCCGAACACTCTCCATGCTTTATGGTACATAGCTCAGCGTTACTATCCTAGTGGAATGATCCCTCGCGCTCCCTCCTGAGTCCGAGCTCGATATCAAAGCCTCAACTTAGAAATACGGAGAGCATGGCACAGTGTACTTAGACGAGCTTTTCGACTGACCTTCGACTCAATCCAGCCCTTGGATAGACACCCCATGCGCCTTTGCCCACTCGACCGGCAGATTCTTGTAGTCTTCCGGACCATAAGGCTCTACAATCTCCGCCAGCCTCCCTTTCTTGCGGTGGGGCTCCAGATTGACGTCCCGCAGCAGCATATCGATGTACGGGACAGCATCAAAAACGAAATCAGGGAACCTGGCGCCATAGCCGCAGGGGTACCTCCACCTGCCAAACCGGGAGTGCAACATCGACTGCCACTGTGCCTCCTCTAGCGACCCAGGGAGGCGGTCCAGGCGGCCGTCGAAGAACGCTGAAATCCACAAGCCCTGGGTCTGGGCGCAGATGGAGGTGGATATGGTCGCGATCATGCCGGCGAAGGCGATGTTACGGTCCTCGAGCAACGCAGGGGGCACCATGAAGCGGTACAACCGGAACGGTTGATTGGGCTTTTCTCCTTCTGACCCATCTTCCTTGTGCTCTGAATGGTTGACGGTAGGCTGATCCTTGAGCCGTGGGTATTGCTGGAGGATGACGGCGTCGGCCTTCCGCACGAGCTCATCAGTGGCAGGGGCATAGTGTGGCAGGCCAAGCTGTGGGATGATGCTGGGCGGGAGGAAGTTGATTGGTGGTCGGGGCTTCCAGCCAGTAGCGCACACAAGGACATTGGCCTTAACGTCCTCACCGTTAGACAGATGGACGGTGTTCCGGGACAGGTGATCGATGTCGGCAACGTGCACGTGGATCATGCCATTACGGACAAGCTCGAAGAAGTCGATGGGATAGTTAAGGATACTGAGGCCACTGCCGATCCAGAAGGCGTCGTGCCAGGGTTTGAGCTTCTTAATCTCTGGATGCTTGTCGAACCCGACGAGCGTATCGACGTCGTTACCGAGGATGTGCCAGAATGCATCAACGAGCTTGCGGCCAGGCCAGGTGCCATGAAGGAAGCGACGGATGCCCACATAGCCATCTTCTTCGCCCCAAATGCACGGGCTGAACCATGTCAGGAGGCGAGTATGTACCAGCTTCTCGAGCCACCTCTTCAGCGGAGTCACATACGGCGGCGCCATCCATACAGGGCCGCGTCCGCTTTTGCGAATGATCATGTCAACGGGCACGCCCGCAGACGCGTACGCGTACGTGGCATCCCACGCTGACTTGGAGCCGCCAAGGACGGAGACATTATGCGCTGCTGTCAGCGTGTCTCTGTGTCGCGCGAAGTCCTTGGGGTGGAAAATGGGACTGCCAAAGCTGTCGCTGCCAGCGATTGTCGGTATGTATGCCTCGGACGTGAGGCCAGTAGCGATGATCAGTCTTTGGGCAATGAGACACGTCTTGCTCCCTGAGATGAGATGCTGTACACTGAGGACCCAACCACCCCTCTCGTGATGCTCAACCGTCTCAACGAGGGTATTGAAGCGGATGCAACCATAGACACCAAAGTGTTCGGCGTACTTGGTCAAGTAGCTGTGGACGATCGTGCCCGGGATGTGCTGGCCGGCTGCAACGCCGAAGGTGGCCTCGTCCATGGGGAAGTCGCTGTACTCGTATGTGCCCAACATGTTGTTCGAATTGAGTCCCGGGTACAGCCGCTCGCGGGCCCATACCCCACCCACGCTTGCGGAAGAATCCAGTACAGCTACGTTCTCGGACGGATGTAATTGGATATAGGTCTTCGCGGCGGCGAGGCCGTACCAACCTGTGAGAAGAGTGTGTGAGAAGAAGAGCACATCCCAATCGACCACATACCGGATCCAATGACGACAAGATCAAGTTCTTCCATGTGACCGGGAACCACAACACGCACACCAGTAGAAACTGTGGACTGAGCAGGGTGTGTAGGCTAGAGCAAGAGGTTCGAGTCCTCACCTTATGTAAGTCGGCGTCACGTTGGCCATGCATCGATAAACCTTAACTTGGAGCCTTACTATTATCACCCCAACCCCTTCAGTTCCGGGCTTCCAACTACGTCTTCTATCATACTGGCGCGAACATCCAGTACTCGATGATTGACCGCAGTAAGATTGGCCGCACACACTCTTGACTAGGGTCGTCACGGTGTGACGCTCACGTGAAATGGGCGTCTGCGACATTCGCGTACGGAATAAGACATGATAAGGTCCACAGAGGTGTTATAGCAATGTACGGTACATACATTAGGGAGGACACGGTGGCTGCGATACTTCTTTGCTGCCCATGCAGCTTGCTTCCCATCTAATCCACGGTGATATGCGTCCATGAAGTGGTGAGCACGAGTGTAGAATCCTCAGGATGTCTTGTCGGATCGGAAAAAAGAAGGATGATGTCATTTAAGGTTCTGTCCAAGTGCGTCGTGAAAGAAACTCACCGCCGGATGGATACTGGAGGCACTGAGCGCCGCTATCACATTCCTCTCAAGGTCTGCTTTGGATGAGGACATATGGAGGAGTGTGAGGAGGCTGTAGAGTGCTGTTAGTAACCCACTAGTGCGCGGTCATGTCATGGTGGTCACGGTAGTACTACACACCTCATTCTCTTGACCACCTGATTGGCTTCTATTAGGTACAATTCTTCTCTTCTTCTGAGCATGAGAACCTAGATTATTTAGTGCAATACGAGCCCGCTTTCTCCTAGGAGGCATTGTTGTGAAGCAGGCTGCCATCACTACTCGAGTCATTATTTCTTGGATTTTTGTCGGATTATTCTGAATATTCTGATATTTGGCGCTGGTACATTGCTGGTGTATCTACTTTGACTAGTGACACAATTCGACAATTCAGAAACCATCAAAGTGGTGCTATCTACAATCTGATGGTTTCGAATTCTCAATATGTGAGCTCATTGTCGAGCCTTTAGTTCTTGAATGGTTTCTCCCAGCCAAAAGGACGCCGGTGTGACAAGATTGGTCATGTGACCCTAGTCAAGAGTGTGTGCGGCCAATCTTACCTGCGGACATTGTACGGCAAGGACAGCGACACGTGTCACACACCTGCGGCGACCGCATCGGGTTTTGCCGAACAGTCACACAAAGAAGCAATTGGCGCCCATTTGCACTGCACGCGCGGTGAACAGTAACTTCCACAGGGAACATGAAAGGATAATCTACCCGGGATATGGTGAACAATCCAGTAAGATGAGTCTGAATACCTCTACCATACATTAGGCGCGAGTATTGTGAAACTCTTTGTAGATGTGTTGTATCGACCTGGCTTTGCCGGAGAGGTATGGTCCTGTCTACAAAGAGCTTACACCACCTTTTACGATATTCCTTCCTCGATTATGGTAGAAGTATTCAGACCTTTCTGACCGAATGTTCACCATATCCGGGAGAAAGTATGCTATCGTGCTCCATGTGTTCAACACGTCCACATCTCTAGCCACCAGCGACTCCCCACATATTCCTCTTGTATTCTCAGACTCGGGACCTACTACACGTATTAAACACTCAGAATAGCATGGCTGTCGTGATATCAAACTCACGCAGCTCAAATATGTCCATCGAGCAGCCGAGCATTCCTCCCCCCGCGGCGTCTGCGGCTCGCGAGGAAGGCTCTCAGATGTCTCAGACTGGTGTGAGCTTTGGTGCGTTCTAACCATGACCATGTTGCCCATCAAACCTTCCTTTTCTTCTCCGACTGATCGTATAATTATCTCAGGCTATCCGACTCAGGCGACTAACAAGCACGTCGATCCTCACTTCCGCACCAAGTATCTCCCACAACCTCCTTCTTGCTCGCCAAAGGAAGCAGACGCCCTCATTCAAGAGATACAAGCGGCAGGGAGCGTCGAGAAGAACGTATACAGTCCCTGCTCGAAGCTTCTGACACTCTACAGCAAGTATTTCTACAGTACGTCTGTCATTCTCTCCTCCATACAATCCCTAACTGTCCTTAGAGACACTGCCCATCGCTGTGAAGAACAAGCTCAGACTTCGACATAAGGTGCCCCCCAATGAGGATGCACATATCACCTTCATCGATCACCACCTCACCGCTCCGACTCACTTTCCTGATGAAACTATCTACGAGAACGCGCCAGATCTTCTCGGTGTCTTCAATGTCCAAGACTTCTCCGAATCCGACGGTGTCTATAGGGGTGTTCCTCACCACCGCGTGGAAGCTATCGTCGAGTGCAAACCCGAGAAGAACAACCAAGGACGCGCTGAAGCTTCTGCTGATGCCTATCGTCATCAGCAAGCGCGTCCCGACCATCCGGGGATGTACTGCCTGATTGTCAAGCCAGAGTGGTACCAGGTCATCTTCTCTTCTCCCGCTGGGGTCATCGCATCGCCCGAGACCGACTGGGCGGACGGCCGCATTCTCGCTGCCTATGTCTACGCACACTACGTCCCTCCGCGCAACTGTGGCCTCGTCGATGACACCATATCTTGGAGCACAGGAGAAAAACCTGAGGAATTACCGAACTGGTCAATTAGGTTCGCTGGTAAGGATTACACTGACGGTTGCTTTCTCTTCATCGGAGAACCTTGGGGTCGCAGGACGACGGTATTCCTGGTGCGTGACAAAAATGGTGATGCAGTCGTAATCAAGGAGCTCTACCGTTACGTTTATCACGGGCTCAAGGAGGAAGAGATACTCGAGCACATACACAAGGAGGGCGATGTCCCAGGTGTCGTTCGCCTGATAGGCGCAGAGCACGTCGCCAGCGGTAACAGGGATATCTTGTGTGGGGATGAGGAGACAAACTCAGCAAGGGTCAAGCTTCGCCTTGCATTCTCAGACTATGGCGAACGTCTGCTCCGGGCAGAGTACGTCAACGACCTGTTGGAGGCGATTTACGACACTTTGGAAGGTAAGCCGATATTCTTCTGGCTTCGAAGTCATCTCATCCATGTCACAGTACACCGTATGTTACTTAAACAATGCAAGGTTATCCACCGCGACATGAGTATATACAATATCCTCATGTACCCTAGATGGGCTGATTTGGATAGACCTGTCCTGAAGGACGTCCCACCATTTATACAGGACATTCTCGGGGAGTATGTTAGGTGAGTCACGAGTTGAGTAGGCTCGCTTTTGCATCGTGGTGAGCTTGTCCCAGGCCCCTTCAGGAAAGGATACCTGCGTCTTTGACGATTGACGTTGACAATGCGGCGTATCTGACTGATGACCCAGTCAATGTGGAAGAGCTCATGCATCGCACGGTGAGCATAATGACCACTACCCGGAACAATGAAGCTCATACCTGTATAGGGTACACCGATGTACATCGCCCGTAGCGTCTGCGCCGGGCAAGTTCTGAACGATAAATACGCCATGCTCGGCGCTCGAATGCCGATCCTGAAAGGGAAAGCCTTGGAATTATACCTCAAGGCACATGGACGGGAGCGTTACGATCTATACGACGAGAAGAGCGATGAGACCTGTCACGGTGTCTTACCGCCGAACCGTGACCCAGACGAAAATACCTACCCGAAGTTCTCTCATCGCCCGGAACATGAGGCAGAGTCTGTCTTCTGGACCTCCCTTTCAGCACTCCTTCGCGTCCAGCCCACTGCTTCCAAGAGAGAAAAGTATGCGAATGAAGCCGTCACCAAAGTGTGGGGACTGCTGCATGGACACAGTATCCCGACGACCCGAGTTTGGACAGCGAGAATCGCCACATGGTTCTGGGGAGAAACAGGCGTGGCTGGAAGAGGCTCTTTGCCGACGAGATGCAGGACGTTGCCATTTTGATGCATGACTTAGCGCAGCAGGTGTCTTGCGAGTATGCCCTGTACACAGGCGACCTCGAGATCGATCATCTCCACGAAGCCATGCAACGTCTCATCCTTCAGTACCTAGTCGATCATCAGGATCAACCGATACCATTGGATCCGGATGCCCTACGCTCCACCACGGACGAAGTCAACACGGAGCTGGATGAGATTCCTGTCGTAGCAGGCGGCACGAAGGGCCTTCCAGAGGAGATCGCAGGGGTATCGCCAGGTCACGACTCCTTGCGATGTGTGGGCGAAGGGTCTACACGCACCGGCATGCGCACTCGCGAGGGCTCCACGCAGCAGACGACACTGAGGGCCCCTGCTGTCGGTGGGTTTTCAACGGGCTCTAGGGATACACAGGAACGCTGCTCCGCGAACACCACAGCTCCAACCGCAGACGACATGAGTAGACCAAAGCGCAAGATGAAAGGCCAAGGGGGGCGTGGTTCTAAACGCCTCAGGGGTCTCTCTGGGTCTGCCCTCTCGCCGCCAGGCGACGCCTGATGACTCACTACTACAAATGCATGCACCTGCTTCTAAGTCCTCACAGTCGCCGTCTTGTTCGTATGTCTCGCATCTGTTTGGCGTTCATTCACTTTCACCAACCTCAGCACTATCATCTGCCTGTTGTCTCAGATGTTTGGATCGCTTATATGATCCTATTTTCGCCAATAAAACGCCGTTATCATCAGAGCACATCTGATTGATTTCTCGCATACAGATACATAGGTATTGAGATCTGTCTCAAGATGGCTAACGGACAACCAGACTTTTCTGACGGATTCGATCCCGTCCACGAGCGCAATGCAAGAACGGGCTGACAGATCAGGTCTCGCGGTATCACACTCAATCTCCTTGAAAATATCGCGAAAATCGACTAGTGTCTGCAGAGCGTCGCCATTCAAAATGGGTTCACACATCAGTCAGCGAATCCTCGCACACTGCGGTTGCCCGATCGCAAAATCCTACAGTTCCCGCTCGGACTCCGAGCTGTGGCGCCTGCCCATAAAAAGCGCGCGCCACATGTTTGAACTCTCTTTCGTTCGCATCGTCTTACTCAGTCGCCATTGATGTGCGAGCGGGAATTGGTGGCTCCACTGTAAGCTGCTTCCACGGCGTCACGGAGAGGCGTCATGCGTAGGTATAAGTATGGTGAGGTCTGAGGGGAGGAACGGCGCAACCAGCTCTCCCAGAACACGCTCTCAGCCTCATAACCCCACCCAGAACAGAAATCAGAACACGATGTCCGGTTGGACTCCCGCACCCACTCCCCCGACCAAGCTCGGCTACTATCGCCAGCTCAGCCCACTTGCGGGCGTGCACGTCTCTCCGCTCACCCTCGGCGCCATGAGCATCGGCGACAAGTGGGAGAAACTCGGCATGGGCGCAATGAACAAGGAGAGCAGCTTCAAGCTCCTCGACGCGTTCTACGAGGCGGGCGGCAACTTCATCGATACCGCGAACAACTACCAGGATGAGACGTCGGAGGAGTTCATCGGCGAGTGGATGGAGAAGCGCGGCAACCGAGACCAGATGGTTGTTGTGACTAAGGTGGGACACGGGATTGCTCTATTCCTTGTTTAGGCATTCAATGCTGAATGATTCTGCGCGACGTCAGTATACCACTCACTACAAGCGGGGGTCCGACGACATCAAGCAGAAGGTGCACTACACCGGAAACAACGTCAAGGCGATGCACATCTCGGTCGAGGAGTCACTCAAGAAATTGCGTACGAACTACATCGACATTCTCTACGTTCATTGGGTGAGTATCTACTTTTGTAGGCTCAACAGGGTCAAATCTCACCTTTACGCAGTGGGACTGGGACACCTCCGTTGAGGAGGTCATGAATGGCCTACACCATCTGGTCGCCGCGGGAAAAGTCCTTTATCTCGTAAGCCGCACTATATAGGTCCCCTTCTCGAAAAAGAATGTAACGCCTTGCATCTCAGGGAGTCTCTGATACTCCGGCCTGGATTGTATCCAAGGCCAATCAGTACGCACGTTTGACGGGGAAAACGCCGTTTGTCATCTATCAGGGTGCTTGGAATATCATGCAGCGCGACTTCGAGCGTGAGATCATTCCAATGGCACGAGCAGAAGGTGAGCAGTGGTGTTCCACCACTATTTGCGCCTTGGTGTTGGTACTGAGAAGGATGGCAGGATTGGCACTGGCGCCCTGGAATGTTCTTGCAGGTGGACGTCTCCGAACTGATGAGGAGGAGGAACAACGTCGTCAGACAGGCGAGAAAGGTCAGTAGGATCATCCAACGCCACCGAACGTATCCGCTCACATCGAGACACCTCCACTAGGCCGCTTAATATTCAGCCCGGGTTGGGAGAGGACGGAGGACGAGCGCAAGGTGTCGAAGGCCTTGGAGGAGGTCGCGAAGGAGGTCGGCGCAAAGAGTATCCAAGCAGGTAAGGGGGAGGGCACGAGACAAACGTTTTAGAGGATGCTGATGAGCTTTTGCATCAGTCGCGATCGCGTACGTGATGCACAAGACCACGCATGTGTTCCCAATCATCGGCGGACGAAAGATCGAGCACCTGGAGGCCAACATCGCTGCGCTGGACATCTCGCTCTCCGACGAGCAGATCAAGCATCTCGAGAGCGCGTTACCGTTCGACCTTGGTTTCCCGCAGAATTTCAGCGTGAGTGCAACTGTTTCATTCGCAAGCCAACCAAGTTAAATGCTCACACTTTGAACAGGGTGATGGCTCCAATTTCATCTGGCTCCAGACAAACGCTGCCAATTTCGTGAGATGGCCGCGCGCACAGCCCATTCGTCCGCAGTAATTACCTGTAGTAGATCTCATGCACGTCATGGGTGTACAGTCGAAAGTATAGAGTGTCCCGGTATAGATTGAGTGGCCTGCACGTTCAAAACTTCGTTGGCGAAACGAGGCCGTCCTCGTTATCCAAACGTCGGATTGAGTTGAAGGGAAATGACGCGTCCAAGGTGATGCGTGCGATTGGTACTTAGTTAACATGTACCGGCCCAGATGTCGAGACCAGCGAGGAGGCGAAGCGAGACCATTACGACGGGCGAGGGCGAGAAGACAAAGACGTACAGTACCCGGTAGGACAATCAGCCGCCGCTGTGGAACGAAACACCTGCGATGTTGTGACCTACAGCCACGTGGGGTGTGACCTGCGCGAAGTTCTCACGCACGGACCTGCCTTAAGCTTGCTGAAGAGGCCTGAAGCTTGAAGGCTCGACGCTTCTGCGGCATCTGCCGTTCAATACTACCTTTGCAGTACTCTGTCGTAGATTTAACCAGCATGCGCACTATATCCTCTCGGCTGTCCTGATGCTTGCGCGTGTGTTCCCTACCTAGTCTCTTCCACTCTCAATCCTCATCGACAACTGCCATGAAAACCCTGAAGCATTGGGTGTGCTCGGATGCGTCGCACTCCTGTGGTCAAATGCTCAAGCAGCGAGGAGTCAAACAAGGTATATTTCCACGGTGTGAGGTATACCAAGAGGTCCTCGACCGAATCGCCATCTCCCAACCTGCGTGCTATCCGTACTGGTATAAGGTATTCGGTGATCATGGGTAGGTTGTTCATTCTCGACGATATGGGTATATTCAGTGTGAGTCTAATTATTAACCAGGTCTCGTCGTCCCAGCTGCGAACGCTCTTCCTGTGCCTTCGCGCGCCCACGCAATCTTATTGTCAATGAAATACTCGTTGAAGTCCCTCAGGATCCCAAAACACAACATATTCCCTATATTGCCATCTCGTACACTTGGGACCAGAATCCCGCGTTTGTGACGTGGGAGGGTCGTCCAGTCACCACACAGGCCCTCGCGTTGGCTAGACGCCTCGCGGACCTGACATCTCACGCACTCTGGATCGACGCAATTTGCATCCCCCAAGATGACGAGGAGGTCAAACAACAAGAGCTCCCGAAGATGGCGGATATATACCGTGGTGCAGAGGCCGTGGTGTGCCTGTTCGATGGCATCGATTCTACAGCATGCGAAGCTGTCCGGTGCGCGGTACAGCTCATGGAGACGGATGAGTACGGCGACATGGCTGATGCGGGGGATATCTATGGATGCTTTCTCTTCGCCACCGGCGGCGGTAGCGACATCTTTAGCCGCATCTTCGAGCACCGATGGTGGGAGCGTGCATGGACGTTCCAAGAGGCCGTGCTGAACCCCAAGACCTACTTGATTGGCAAGGCAGACGACACGATCCCCATCTCCGACCTCCTCAAGATCGTCTCTGCTGTGCGTCGCAGGGTAGCTTCCGTTCCTGGGAGGGACAGCGTCCAGTTCGGGCGTGCATCAGCGTTCTGGGACTCTGTTTCTGCCATGACAGTCGCCGCGGAGCGTACGCTCTCCTTGAGCGAGGCGATCGCTTGCGTATGGCGGCGAGACGCAAAGGAGAAGCACGACTTGGTCTACTCCATCGTCGGTGTATGCGGTCTGTCCAACCTCGTCAAACCACGCTATCGGACACCCTTCGATGCCGTCCTTCTCGAGCTCTTCCGCGCGGCCGTGTCCTGTGGGGACTATACCTGGCTCACTTGGTCAGCCGTCACAGACAGCAGGAATTTCCATGAGGTTGGTATGAGCCTAATACCGATCCCGGAGGTCCTCAGGAGGACGGCGTTCACAAGCATCACCTCCTGGCGCAACATGTCACTCCCGCCCGCCATACCTCAGTTGGGTGACGGGGCAGGGGTCGGCGTCACACTTCCATATCGCTCTACCGGGATTATCCGCTCTGTCTCAGCTCCGCGAGACTTCCCTGGCACAGTGACGTACCTCAAGGAGCTAGGACATCCCTACGCGGACATCTGGGACATGCTCTTTGGCGCCAGAGTCGGGCTCATGCACGACATCATCCAGGCGGTGGGACAGATCGACATCGCAGTACCCGCGGTCAACCTGGCAGTCATGATGCACTCCGAGGGGCGCGTGTATGCAGACGGGAGCTGGCTCGCTGACATGTCGGGTGAACGCCCATTCACCGCAGGCATCACGTTCGCGAGCTATGCTGTCATGGCTGCGGACTCGTGGACGCAGAGCAGCGTCTCGGACATCGTGGTGGTGTCCTCTCAAGGCGGAACGGTGGTGGTTCCGGCTGAATGCGGTGTCAGTGTGGGCGGTAGGCTCTATGTTCTACCGATTGAGCCTTCCCGCGCCGGCAGCGAGGGAAGAATGTTCGCGTTTGTTACTAGTAGCATCGCACTGTTCGATGTTTGTGCGACTGCGGTGATGATAGCGAATGCGGCAAGTGCGGGACGCGGGAGTTGGCAGCGCAGGACGATTGGCTGAGATAGCGATCATTAGACTGTCATCGTTCGTGTATTAGGACGCAGACATATGACGTGGAGAGCGGAGCTATATGATAAGATATACAGGTCATGTCTGAGACTCACGGCGTCAGACGAGGGAGCATATGAACAAGCAAGTGCGAGGGAGACGAGGTTCGAGATCAGACAGAGGCTCACAAAGCAGGCGCGCAAGATCGTCCCAAACAGGCTAGCGCGCGCCAATTGTGTTTTCCACGACTCCGTTTCTCTCCCCTCCCTTATCATTCGACGACAACACCGCACCATCATCTTCAGAGGGCGACATTGAATTGCCTGAGCCTCGGAGAAGGCACGATGGAAAGGAAACGCAAAAGAAGTCAACAGAACGCGTCCCCCAAACGCCGCAAAGCAGAGTAAGGTTCCGTTCTGTGCCATCGTGGATAACCCACCTTATGCTTCTCCATCTCCTATCAAGTCGTGATGACGTGACGGAATCAGACGCAGGCAACCCCGAGAGCAAAGGGAGACTGAGACAGACCCGTACCCGCTGGAGAATAAGTTCGTCGATGATAGGGACAGAGCAACGTATGTTGCGTTCGATCTTGGGTGTGCCACCCAACTGATGTCTCTCAGACTTATGCAGATGTCTGAGATCATGCGAGAAGCCATCTTGGCGCGAAGACAGGACGAAATTCGGCTCTTAACTGACAAACGTCGAGACGAAGAGGACGGACAAACCACCAAGTACGATGAAGAGAAGGAACGTGACCGCAGACTCCTTGTACCGGCGCCTGAAGAAGAGCCTCCGATCACTCTCGAAGACCTCAAATCGTGTCGATTGCCTCGTGCCCACATAACCAGGTACTGTATGGCCCCTTGGTTCGATGAGTTCGTCAAAGGTACACTCTGCGCTTTGTAGGGCCGTTCAAATTTTGATGTATCCTAGGTACATGGGTCCGGTATCTCATCGGAGTGGAGAATGACAGCAATCAACCAGGTACCGGATATGTGAAGTCACCGGTAGGTCTAATACCCCTTGTGGAAGTAGCATATGTTAAGTAGGACTAAGATCTATCAGCGACGACAGTGAAGCCGTACAAGGTTGACGAACAGATTGTTAATCAAGAGATCGAACCGAGACATGGCGATTCAACCCGCTTTTGGCCTATGGATAAGGTCTCTAATGGAGAATTTAATCAGGTTTGTCGCCCCTGGTTGAAATAACTTTTGCATACGTGCTGATTGCGTCGTGCAGCGAGAGTTCGACCGCTGGGTGAAAACATGCGAGGACAAGAAGGTCAAGTTGCTCACGAAGTGGCAACTCGAGAAGAAGGCAGCGCAGTTGAGATATTCAATCGACGCGCCAATGACAAAGGTGTGTTCGGCGCGCAGATCTTACACATATGGACACGTTTAACGCATGTATAGAGTGATATTTTTGCGATGGTCGCACGCAAGCAAGCTATCACCGCCTCAAAACAAAGTTCAGCCTCCTTGACCATGGAACGTTCTCGTCTCCAGCAGGCGCGCACACTGGCGATCCGGCGGCAAGACTACACTGAGGTTGCCACCATCAGCGCGAAGCTCGCGGCGGTCGACGCGGCTCTGCCACCTTGGGACTGGGGTCACCCAGCGCAAGGACAATGGCGCACGCAGTTTCGAGGCGAGCGTGCTGCCTGATAGCATGGAGATCGACTCGAGTCGGAGACTTCCTGGTAGATGTTGCCGCCCGTACCGGACAAGTGTTTCAGATCAGATATTGTACGACGGGTATGGGACGCGGACTTCAAGATTTCTCGGAGCTCGTAGCGTCACACTGTATAGTAGATATTGCATCTCTGTTGATGTATTTTCACGTCCTGGCTGCGGAGCCCCGGTCACAACGTCACACCTTGGACCACTAGTAGCCAACTGAGTAAGTAGTAAGTACCTCCCTCAGTCAAAGTCTTTCCCCTGGGGTGATAGGCGTTATGAACAGGGCGCACATACGATATGTGAAGAAGTTTGTCCACAAACGAGGCGGGCCATGAAAACCGCGTTGCGCAGTTCCCGTTCTTTGTCCAGCCAGACAAAGAAGATAGACGCTCATGTGCACTGAACGCGGCGAGTCGAACAATGGAACTTGCCCCTTGACTACATCCCTAACCACGTCCATCCACGCTGTGACCGCTCTTTACGAATTAAATTCCTAAATCTGGTGACTCGTATAAACTGCTTGAAGATGAATGCAGTGATTTCAAGCTCACGCAGTTCAACCATCATGATGTCGTCCGACCATCCGCGTACTCCTCCTGCTGGTTCAGCTGGTTACGGGGATGGCTCTGAGATGTCGACGAGTGGTGTGAGATATGGTGCGCTTACCCCGACAATCATGTCTCCTCTCAAACGTCCTAGCTGTCCTCCTCCTACTGATCGCAAAACTAGAGTCTCAGCAGCCTGGTGGCACCCGGAGGCAAATGATAAGGCTGTCGATCCTGACTTCCACAACAACCATCTCGCGCGGGGTGCCCCACTCCTTCTAGGCCCAGAATTTGACTCTCTCGTGCAAGCGATTCAACCTGAAAATGCTGGAACTGTGGAGCGTAAGTTGTATGGGCCCTCGGGAAAGCTCTTGACGCTCTGCAGTATCCGACACTACGGTGCGCAAACAGCCTCTCATCGTTCTCTATGCTTTCTAACCAGCTAGTAGAGGTGCTACCTCAACCTCTGAAGGAGGGGTTTCATCGACGCTGCCACTTGCCAGATGACCAACCTCTCGGACATCTCACCTTTATCGATCACAACCTCACCACTCCTACTCATTTTCCTCACGAGGCTGTCCGCTGCTGCTCTGTCCGGGAGAAACCTGACTTACTCGGTGCTGTCAACGCTAAGGAGTATCCGATCACTGATGGAGTATACAAAGGCGTTCCACACCATCGCGTCGAAGCCATCATCGAGGCAAAACCCGAGAAAAAGGGCGGTGGACGAGCGCAAGCTGCTGCTTACCCATACCGGCATCATCAAGCATGTCCAGACCATCCTATGATGTACTGCTTGGTCATCAAGCCGCAATGGTACCAAGTCCTCCTGTCCTCTCCGACGGGTGTCGTGGCCTCGCCCCAGACAGACTGGTCCGATCTCACCCTTCTTTCTGACTACGTCTATTCCCATTACAACCCTCCCCCAGACCACTTCCTCTTCGACGAAACAATCAGCTGGAATTCAGGCGAGAATGCTTCAGACCTCCCATCGTGGTCAATCCGGTTCAAAGGGAAAGACTACACAGATGGCACCCTCCTTTTCATCGGTACACCTTGGGGGCGACAGACAACTGTAACCATGGTGCACGACAACGATGATAATATCATTATCTTCAAGGATGTGTTTCGTCACTACAAGCGTAAATTCAAAGAAGAGGAGGTCTTGGATCTCATTCATGCGGAGGCTGACATTCCTGGGGTGGTTCGATTGATGGGAGCAGAAATCGTCAAGACCGGGGGTCAAGTAATTCAGACAGCCTCAGAGGAAGAGGGCAAGCTAAGAATCAAGTATCGCCTCGCACTACTTGACCATGGGGATGGTGTACTGAAGACGAAGTCCGTGAACGACTTTTTGGAAGCCATGTACGACCTACTTGAAGGTATGTTCATTATTTATCCATGCACTGCATACTGTTGCTGACATCGTTTTTAGTGCATCGTGTTCTTCTGAAAGGGCGCAAGGTCCTCCATCGCGACATGAGCATCTACAACGTCCTCATGTACCCCACGCGGGCGAAGTTGCCTAAATGGAAGGTGTACCAAGGCACTCCACCATTCATACAAGACGTCTTGGATGGACACAATCGGTCCGTTCAGTTTTGAGTACTTCGTGATTGGCGCGGTGCTAACTTGATGTTGTCACAGACCTCTTGAAACTCGCACCGCAAAGTGCCTCATGATAGACGTCGACAATGCCGCTCGATTAGATCAGAATGATCTCGTCTCCGCCAAAGAACTCATGCATCGCACAGTACGTCTGCTAACATTACAGCTTATGAACGTGTTTGACTTTTATTGTAGGGAACGCCGATGTATATCGCTCGCAGCGTATCCATTGGGATGGTTCTCAAGACGGATTACGCTGTGATCAAAGCCCTGCGGATGCCTCTTCTGACCGGTCAAGCGTTACAACTATATATCAAGGCACACGGGCAGGCACGATATGAGCTCTACAACGACAAGGACCTGAGCGCCACTCGACATGGAGGCCTACCGCCGAACAAGGAAGCTCATGAAATCACAGATCTCCCCCAGTTCACCCATCGCCCCGAGCATGATGTGGAGTCCAATTTCCTTACACTCCTATCAGTCCTCCTCCGGCTTCAACCCCTTTCCGCGCCACGCGACAAGTACGCTAGTCCGGCCTTCGCGGAGAAGTGGCGAACGCTCAGGAGTCACACGATTCCAAACGAGCCGTCGGTATTGGACGAGACACGTCACTCCCTCTTCATCATGGCACAAGAGGAATGGACCGGGCTCTTTCTACCGGAGATGCGAGACGTTGCTCTGATGATGTGGGAAATCTCTAGGCATATTGCGCCCGAGTACGCGTTGTTTAAGGGACATCTGGAGGTTGACCACCTTCACGAGGCTGTGCAGCGTATAATCCTGCAATACCTGGTCAGTCACCGTGACCAGCCCATCCCTGTGGATACAGTGCATCTGCGGCCTACGGAGGGCAAGGGGAAGATCGAGAAGAGCGAAATAGACCCCTTCTCGGGAGGTACCAAGGGTCTTACTCAGACTGAGAGCTCGCGAGCATCAGCGAAGAGCCAGCGAGCCGGCGGACGGACACGCGGCACACGCGGCAGTGTTCGGAAGGGCAGCACTGCCCAGGCCGGGCCCTCCAGAGGCTCTGCACATCGACGTTCTGCCCAGGCTGGACTTGCCAACAGAGAGGTCGATGAAGGCCCGAAGCGTAGGTCGGAAAGTCAAAGCGGACGTGGTAGCAAACGACGCAAGGCCCCTAGCGGCTCTGCTGTCTCGACTCAAGGCGACGACTGATTCTGAACACCCCTCTGTGATAAGTCAGGTACCCCCAGTACACGTTTCCATATCGCTATGACTGTTGTCTTCTCAATTGTTGATCTCGATGCTCACAGTTTTGGTCCTCGCTCACGAAGCTCAGCTCTGCATGTGTCATATTGCTCGCTCGTCTGACCAACACTTGACTTCCATGGGCTCATCCAGTATCACGTATCTCATACCGCTCAGTCACTCTTCACGTAGCTATGATGTTCGCTACCGTAATCCCAATACACATAGTATGTTGCATGATCCGGCGTCTTCAAGACTCTTCATCTTTACGGACACCGGTTGTGGACAGTCGCAGCAGAGAGTAGGACAAGGGCGCCCGCTTTTGTATGTGGGAGGAACAGACAAACGAGATGTATTTCCCCGGTACGTAAGATCCGTCACTGACGACAAAGTGAACTCCCTTGGGAGTCCACGAGCGCACAAGAACGGATCGGGTTTCGCGGTACCGCATTCTATCTCCTTGGGAAGATCGCGGCCTGGCAAGATCGCGGCCTGGCACGACTCAGACTCAAAGAAAGTCTCAACTGACCATCTCGTCCTCCCGAATACAAACAACCATGGGGCGGCTCGAGTCCGTGGATCGCGCACAAGGGACAAACTATATGCAGGAGCAGTGCTCGGATGTACTATCACAGCTTCGGACACTGGCATCGACCATTAGCTACCCGCCCATCCTGTCCTACATGATCCACCTACTTGGTCGATAGGTGGTGTCTTAAACAAACACGGCAATCAGGTAATGACCCACAGAACCATTCCCGGATGTACGCTCCACACGTCCACCGAAAGGACTGCACGCGAATACACACGAGACCAAAATAGTTTACATTGATAAAAGTACACAACATATGCACATACATCTAGATACCGAGTACCAAAGCAGTATACTTCGTACAAGCGTCCCGCGCGCGAGATCCTCCAGAGTTCCAGAGTCCTAGAGAAAGATGAAGTGTGATAAAGGAGACTCGAATAGCACCAGATAAAAGGAGGCTAAGGATTCTACGACTCCTGCTGGTGTAGCGCAGCAGGTAGGTCTAGTACAGGAACATCCCACGGGGCAGGTATACGCGGGACGTCAGCGAGGTTGTTGTCTAAGCGAGCATCTTTGAGTCGTTCGCGCTCGGTCATGCCCATTCGAGCACGGCACCGGATAAGCCGAAGCTTCGTGCGTTTGATCCCTGTTGATATGTGCGTCAGACTATGCAGTAGGTGTGAAAGACGGTGAAGACGTGCACGTACATGTGGATATGGTATTCCTGTCCTCGTCTAGGAACGGGTTATCCGTGTGGAGGAGATCGTCTCGTAGTGCGTACAAGCACCATAGAGATTCCTCGTACAGCTTCTCACTCTCGTCCGGTGAAGACTGTGAATCAAACAGCTCTTTCCGAGCAGCCGTTCGACTCTGATGAGAAGAATGAAGCTCAGTTTGACACGGAGGTCAGTGATAGGCTGCCATAACTCACGAGTAATAGCGCGCGGTCGTAGATCAGCTGGTCTAAGAACGTCGGGGGTCCCATGTACTGAGCAGGCAACCATGTCTTGACCAATGCAGCACGATCGTGACACTTGATGAAGTGATCCTTGAACCATGACAACGCTGTGCGTTCATACAGCATGGGTTAACATGCACATATCGATAAAGCAATACTAAGGGCAACTCACCTTCATCAAACCCCTCGCTAACCTCGAGCTCGCCGTCTGGATCGCGCATCTGTAGGTGCTCGTGATAGTTGCGCAGCTTGTCGATGCCCTTCTGCGAGAACGACATGAGGAGCATGTACAGCGCGACGCACGTCATCGCGTTGTACTCCGCCTGAATGTCCGCATTCTTCCGCCGAGCCGCAAGTCGTTCAGTCTCCCCTTCCCGTCGCGAGAACTGTTTGGGATCTGGAAGGGGCTCTATTGATGTAACAGTCAAAACGCGTCCAGTCTTACCGCTATTATACTTACTCTGCGGGAAAGCCTTGACATAGTCATACATCTCGTCCGCCCAGTGCGTCAGCACCTCCGTCTTCTGAGCAAGTTCCTCTAGCAAAGAAAGCAGCTCATCTTCCTCCGCGTCCCGAGCACCTTGCAGTTCTAACCCGAGTCCCTGCCCACGAACAGCTCCGAACGTCTGCGTGCGGCGTGGCGAAGCAGCGGCGTACTCATGTTGATAGGACGATGACCGTCGTCTCGAACCACGCAGGATGCCCGTGGCCATGCTCAGGGCGCGTGTAAGAGGATTACTCCCACGAGGACTTGCGCTTGATGGGGACGACGATAGTGGTGGGAGGGTCATATTAGGCGGAGGTGGGAATGTTGTGTTAGCGTTCGGGGACTCCACTGTTGGTGACTCGGGCATGTCATCGACAATGGGCTCGGGTCTGCGATCGCGCAAAGGTCGCCGTCTCGAAGTGATCTCTGTGGGGTAAGGATCAATACAAACAATATTGTGATTTGAGAAAGACAACACTAACCATCGACGGCTCGGTTGATCTCCACCGCTTGCTTGTCACCGACGAGGACATACTCCCGGCGCAGGATGCCATCCTCCTCAGTCTCACCGGGGATGAGAGAAGTGTCGGGTGATAATGCCTTTGACTTCGCTACAGGACTAAACTGCGGCGCCGCCCCTAGTGGAGGCCGTGACGGACCAGCGACACCTTCAGCACTAATAGTATGTCAGACATGAACGAGCACTCCGTAGGAACGAATAGACGCTTACACGACCTGTGCTTCTTGGGGTTCAATAGAGAGCCGCCGTTTGAACTTGATCTTCGCCGGAGGAATCATCGCCTTTGGATCGAGTACCTCCGGGGGTATGATCCGGTGATGGTCAGGTATGCGGTCAGGATCGTCATCGTCATCGGGTGGCGGAGGCGTAGGCTCTTTCGGTCTAGGGAACTTCGACTTGACCATGGCAGTACTCGTGAAGAACTCCTCGAAGCTATAACGCTCCGCTGGGAGCCGCCTCAGCAGGCTGCGGATGAGCATCTTGATGTCCGAGGGGACGGGCTTCAGTTCCTCTCCCTTTGCCTGAGCGCGCGCAATCATCTGTGGATCCTCGTCAGGGAACTTGATACTCTTCGAGTTGTCGATCTTCTTGAGCAACTCTATGTGATTCTGAGCACGGAAAGGCGGCTTCCCAACAGCCATTTCATACAGGACAGCACCGACAGACCAGAGGTCTGCTTTGGAGTCATACTTCTGGTAGCTGAGAATCTCTGGCGCCATGTATAGCCTGCGATAAATCAGTACCACATATGGTGAACAAGCAGCGTAAACGTACGGTGAACCACACAAAGTTTCAGCCATCATAGCCTGAGGGAGGAAGCGAGCAAACCCGAAGTCGGCGACCTTCAGCACCGGGACACCCAGTGGATGTCCACGAGAGTACTCATCCGGACCTGCTGGGTTGAGTAGGAGATTCTGGGGCTTGATATCCCGATGAATGAGATTACGCTGCCGGAGGAACTTGATGGCGCGAGCTAATTGTCTCAAGAAACTCCGGACCACGGTCTCATCGAGCCCACCCGACTTCGGATGGGGATAGTACGTGGGTGCCGCACCAGGCGAGGGAACGTACTCCAGGCCTTCTACCCTGCCACGCTTCTTGATGTAGTTCGCAAGATCGCCGCCTGCGCAGAACTCCATGATAAGATATATGTTCCTCTCTGCGCGCTATGCAGCATGTATGCTTCCGTGAACAATCTGTTTCGCACTTCCAGACAGACCCGCAGAGCTGAGAGAGTACTCACTATGACATCGAGTAGCCGCGTGATATGTCGGTGAGAGAGACTCTTCAGGATCTCTATCTCGCCCTGGAGGTTATCGAAGAGCTTAGGACTGAGGCCACTCCTGTTCACTGTCTTGATCGCGACTTGGTGGTGTGTTTGCTATATGTAATATCCATGAAAACAAGTGGAGGTAGAGATGCACTGGTAGCGCGTACCTCGTGGTATCCACGATAGACCGTCGCGAAACTGCCCTTCCCAAGGTCGCTCACAATGACATACGGCTTGACTTCCGTGTCCTCAACTCTCTGCCTATCCGTCCGTTCTGATGTCGAACTCGTAGTGCGCTTACTGGTTGAAGGGGCTGATGGTGTGGGACTGGGGACTGCGGCAGGTGACATTGTGCAATAGTGTGTAGTAGTTCGTGTCCGTGAGTTCGTGCGTGCGTAGTGTACAGGATGCAAATGCAAGACGTCGGAGTCGATGAAGATACTAGTCAGCAAGTGTCGGGTCTACGAAACATGAGGCCTGAGGGTAGTGGCAGAACGTGCAAAGGAAGCTTGATACTTCTAGCTCGGCAGTTGGGGTCGAAAGTAAGCCAAACTTACTCACGATGATCACCTTACTTATGGAACTTGTATGCTTTGTTACCAGTGATGACGTAATCTACATAGCCCCTTTAAAGGACACAGCGGCCCTTGTACTGAACTGACTAAGCCGGAAACCAACACCAACTTGAAGCCCAGAAGGCCCGACTCGGGAGCCTGAGGGGTCGAGAAGCGTAGCAAGGCCAATTCATCGCCAGCTTCATGACGATCTTCAAGGCCACAACGCAGAAGCGACCCGCACAACGTCTCCGAGGTGTAGCACGTCGTGCACGCGCACGATGTTCGCACCCTGTTGAATAGCACAACTCACCGCTGCAGCAGTCGCCCAGTCCCTCTCATCCGGACGCGTCTGCCGCCCCTCGTAAGACCCAACGCCCTCTCCGTCCGACTGCTGCAGCACCGCACCCAAGAACGACTTACGCGACGCTCCAATGAGCAGCGGATATCCCGCAAGCGGATTCCTCTGCGGCCGAGATCGAGAGCGGGGCACGGCGAGGTTCTGCAGACGCGGGGAGTAGTCGGATACGAGGCTACCAGCGTCGCGGAGGAGCTCCAGGTTACCCTCGAGCGTCTTGCTGAACCCGATTCCTGGGTCGACGATAACGAGCCACCGTCTGATCCCTCCTGGACCTTTGACAGCCTTGTCCACCTTCGCCCCAAGCTCGATGCGCACGCCTTCGAGCACCGCGCCACGCCCATCTGCGTCCGCCGCGTACGCATATTCGCCGTAGTCCTTATTCTCCGCCGCCGGGCCGCGAGAGTGCATGAGCACGACCGGAACAGCCAGGTCGCGCGTGACCTGCCGCATCTTCGCAAAGTGCACTTCAGACTCCTCGTTCGGGGGCCAGTCCGGCCCGCTGAACGCACACACATCATTGATGCAGTTCGCGCCCGCGTGTACGGACTCCTCCGCCACCTCCCAGCGGAACGTATCCACGCTCAGGAGCGTCGTGGCCGTCCGCGCGAGCAGGGACATCCGCCCTGGAGGAGTGGGGGTGAGGTGTGAGTCTTCACGTATGGCTTGGACGACAGGAACGACACGTGTGAACTCTTCTTCGGGCGAGACAAACGCTGCCCCGGGTTTTGTGGAGTAGCCTCCGATGTCGATGATGCTCGCGCCATTTGCGACGGCGTTATCTGCGTACCTGAGGGCGCTTGGGAGCGTGTAGTGGGCGGAGCCGTCGGAGAAGGAGTCGGGGGTTGCGTTGAGTGTAGCCATCACATGTGTCTTGCGTGGTGGCGGTTTGCCCTTCGAAGGATATGAGATCGCCGGATAGGTCCAGTATGTCGCTGATGGTGGAATACGAGCAATCTTCAACAGATGAGGCGAAAGTCCGCCCGTGTGGGACAGCGGGTAACGAGGGAAGGGAATGACCTTGTACATCGCAGGTGCATCGGACGGCTGCTTCACGAGAGTCGAAAGCAATGCCTCTATAGTTATCCCGATTGATGGAACGACGTATTCAGAAATCATGCTGCACGCTAATGTTCAGAGTGATTTAGAGAGGATGGGTGACAGACTTACTCTGATAATGGACGCAGAACAAATTCTCTCTCAGATAATCGAGGATGCGGTATGACAAGTTCGCCTCGCAAGTTGTCTAGAGTGCCGCGTGCCGCTTCAGGACGAGTGTCCATCACAACGGAGTCATACGCTACGATATCAAGGTCGATCGTGCGAGGGCCGTTCCGGAAAGTCTCCGTCCTTCCAACAGTGCTCTCAATCTGCTTCAGAAAAGCCAACAGCGCACGCGGCTCCAGGTCCGTCTCAACCTACTTGGAATGTATATCAGCCCGAATGTCCAGAGGAAAAGCTACAAACCATGCATGCGCAGTTGATGAACTTCGGTTGATCTTCGACGTACATAGGGGCCGTTTCGTACATGAAACTTGTGTCCACCACGACTACTCGTGGCGAGCCGGCCCATTTCTCTATGTCCGCGCCAGGGGCTTCTAGGAGGCGCAGTGCACACTCGATGTTGGCAAACCGGTCACCGATGTTCGCCCCAATTGCAATGGCAACTGTATGAGGAAGCGATTTTACTGCTGAGGATGTCGTCGATCCGGAGGGCGAGATCGCTGTGACGGTAGGTATATCTGATGCCTCAGAGCTCGCCAACGGAACGGCTGGAGCAGGGGAGCGGAAATCTTTTAGCGTTCTTGTCACTTCGACCTCCGCAGACTCGGCACCGAGAATGGCACTCGGTTTGGATATTCGCACGGTAGCAACTGCTGTGTCGTCTTCAAGGAATGTCACGACACTCTTCGCCACCTCGGATGCGAGTGCCTCAACAGTGAGGAATGCCGATGCCTCTACGAACTGATAAGCTTGTGAGCCAAGGTCTCATCGCGGGATGGAGTGGGAAGGCACACATCGAATATTCGCTGCTCCAGAACACGGAAGTCGAACGGTGCACGGCGGGATATGCTGCGCGTGACTGAGATGTTGACTCTGACCCGCTGCTTCCGCTGCCGTTCGTGAGGGTGGATCCCAATAGTCGCATGGCCTACCAGATCCTGCACAAAGAACGCCTCCTGGACTGGTCGCCGCTGGGATGTTGGTTTCGTGATCTCAAGCCCAAACGCTGCTCCATACAGGAGGGTCTTCGTCCTAGATATCCTGACCGTGAACGATGGAACGCCCTGGTACTGTGCTGCGTACACGTCGTAGACGCGGTCGGCAAACGCCTCCAAAGACGGAAAGGCCTCGGACTCCACGATCGCCTTCATGCCAGACGCCAGGGTGGAGTAATTCACAGAGTGAGAGAGGTCATCGGCTGCGGCCGCTCTGGTCACATCGTAGGCGAAGCTGAAAGTCAGAACCACGGGTTGGGCTTGGGGCGAAGTTGATGGCCAGCGAGAGCCATCGGAGAAGGACACAGTGAGCGAGAGATCGTTCACGCGGATGTAGTCACGAGTGGCCTCGTATTGGAGCTCGTTGGTCGCGCTGCCGAAGCCTCAGGCCCTCAGCATCGGGTCAGTCTCAGCGTAAGGGGCAGGGCAGACGCACCTCATGGTCGTGGTTAAGGGGACAGAGCAGCGACTGCGTAACCCTTGCTTTTCTACCGCTTGAGCGTTCCTTGTACGGACTACCGCGTGCGATCTTGAATGATTGGGCTCAAGTTGGGAGCTCGACTGCCCGAGAGCGGTGTTAAGAATGGGTGGTACCGAGAGTCCGGTGTGATAGCGGCGAGCGGAGGCTGAATCTGCGGCGCGTCGCCGGGCGTCGCCCGTCGTCTGTATGGTGATGAGCGTCGACCTCGACAGCGATCACGACGACGAAGTGAAAATGAAAGGCTCGGGAGTGAATCCTCTGGTTGGTTGCATGCAGATAATCACCTCCGGCAAAAGTTTAAGTTACAGGTCCCGACCCGGGCGGCTGGGCAAGAGGAACTATTAGCATCGTTCAAAACCACCACCAGTTATTAAAACACGTAGCACGTACCTGGCAGGAGGTGATGGTTGTTCACGCGCAAGCTTAAATGCAAAGAGCTCCGACATGCTGCGGAACTATGTGCGTTTAGTGCGCCTAGTGCTCTCGGACCGGGCGCTCATTTCGATACCAGGTATTGCTCGCTGACTTCAGTCGCCGGCCTTGTCTACTGTCCCGTCTGTTCTGGCATCCCGACCTTGGATTGAAATGGCAGGCAATATGGAATACACGTTTTCGCTCCAAAAGCTCGCTGCCTATCAGCTGCGGAGAACCGCAAAGTCAAAAGCCACGTTCGACGCTGGATTAGTTCTCCTCGAACGCGGTGGGTACGCGAACAAAGGTGAAGAAGGTGCGCACCGCTGTACGTCTCGCTGTGGAAGACTCAAATGCTTACTTATGCCTCGTCTCTTGCTACCGTACCGTACGCGCAGGCTGGGATGCCATAGAGAAGCTGGCGTTGGCGGCATTGGACCAGCAGAACGTTGAGGTCGCTGACGTATGTTCGCTTTTCATCCTTCATTCTCTACATCCCCGCAACTCAGCCCCGCCTACATTATTCGAAAACGCAGAGATGTATACGGATTCTCACAGACAAGTTCCCTGGATCTGCAAGAGTTGACTGTCTCGCCGGAATCAGGCTAGAGGCTACCGACTCTCCAGAGACAGCACTACAATACTACAACGAGCTGCTCGAGGGTGACCCCACCAACTTGGTACGTCCTCTATTTCTCCCATCTGTTCTATATATCTTCATACCCATCCCGACTCCTGCATCCCGCCGTGCACAGGCAGCCTGGCGCCGGAAAGCACACGTCCTCCGACGAATGGGCAAGCTCGACCGCGCAGTAGACGAGCTCTCCACACTCCTCGACACCTTCTACACCGACGTCGACGGCTGGCTCGAGCTCGCGGACATCTACCTCTCCTGCCAACAGAACACCTACGCGCTCCAGTCGCTCTCGCACGCGCTCCTGCTCTCGCCCCAGAACCCGTCCTACTTCCTGCAGTACGCCGAGACGGCGTACCTCGCGGAGGACGTCCCCCTCGCGCTCAAGACGTTCTTGCATGTTGTGGACATGACCGACGATGACGACGGGGACCTTGCGCCGAGCGACTCAATACCCATTGGTATCACGCTGAGAGCGTGGTTTGGTGTCAAGCTCGTACGTCCTTTTGGTTAATTCCTCGTGAATGTACTCGTGATGCTCATTCGTGATGCGCAGTGCACACGCAAACTCATTACGGAGCCTCGCTCTGCGACATCGTCAGCGTCACAAACACAAGCCCCAAACACGTCGAATCTCTCCCTTCTCGACGAATTGTCGACGGAGCGTCTACGTACCGCATATCTCAACCTCAAGAACGAGTCTCCACCAGCAGGAGAGTTAGAGTTGATTGCTGCGCTGACTGCGCTTGTGAAGTGACTACTCTTGTGAAGTAGCTGTAGTTGGTCGTTCGACACAGGATGTGCATACATGCATATACCCCGAATCCCCTGCGTAAATACCACTGCGTAACGGTGCAACGTCTCAATGTGTCCAGTCAACAGAACTTCCAGATAGTCGCTCACGTAGACTTACTGCACTGGAGCAAACCCGACTTCACATCGACAACGACGCGGCTGAGCACGATCACGACAGCCTATGGATGCCCTAGATCATAATCGTATACGGAGGGGGCATATATGCGCGTGCGGATAAAGTAACATGAAAGCGAGATGCAGATGATACAGACGATGCAACTCCAAACTAACAATACTCGTCGAAGACCGTCGTAGTCATGGCTGGGCGGCGGGGCTTTACCCTCGGGGCCTGCGCGGGGACGCCTATGCGTCTGAGGAGATGGTGGTGTTTTTACTTCTCGGGGTTGGCGTTCCTGAGGGAGAAACACGGATGTCAGTATGTGGCACGGGATGAGCGGTGCGAGAAGGGGGAAGAGGATGAGTCAGATAGGAGCGAAAGACAAGATGAATGTTTTTCTACACAAGCTGTTCAGTGTGAACTATGCAAGAGATTCGAGTGTCATCTTAAAAGATAGCGGCGGCTGCAGATATGCCGGTGCAGCATAGTGCGCTGCGCCACCACGGCGAGCATTGAGGGGGTCAAGAAAACCGAGGACTCACATTCTCCGCTTGCCGCCAGGGAGGGTGGTAACGTTAACGAAGCTGCACCAAAATTCAGTCTTTCCCGTTCACTCAACAACCAAAAGGCAACGCTACGCACCGACGGTTGTAGAGCATCCGCTTCTTAGCACGGCCCTTGGGTACCTTCTTCTTCTCCTGCTTTTCGACCTTGGGGGTCTGAGACTTGACCTTGCCTGCACGGGCGAGAGAGCCGTGAACTACCGGTGTTGAAGGAAACGGCGCATTTTTTCGGCGGAAGCAGCGCAGATAAAGAGAACCTGATCAGTACAAGCGATGCGAGAGTAGGACGGAGGACGAGCAACCTTTTCCCATGTTTGCTTGCTGTGGGCGGGACGGTGGACGCTATCGGTGAGTAAGGCGATTGGTGGTACTGTACAGCACTAACTGTATGTTCGAGCTCCGCTCCAAAGTTATTTGTCTTGCCTAATCAAGCGAGGAGGCAGGCGCTTCGTATCTGCTGGAGCGCTCCAGACCTCTGTGACTTCTTTCCAACATGCTCACTCCTTCCTCGCTCGTAGGTCTACAAGATCCCATGGGCGAGTTGCTTGCGGCTTAATCGACTGCCGTGCTGAATCTCTCAACTGGTGGCTTGTGTTACAACAATCCAACTCTCGCACACGACTACAGACACGTCTTCAAGGGATCCGGATTCCAGTCCAAGTCTCGAAATCGTGCAGAGGGCCTTCGCCATTGGCACTTATACCCTTATATAGGATTTGCTACTCTACATATACTCTACTTCATCAAGTTCGGGACGAAGTTGGCCGTATTGCCTGGGCCCGGGGCCACTTGTCGAAGTTCCCAGCCGACTGCACCATACGGTTGTACTCCGAGCCGTCGCCCTTGTTGAACGTTCGCGTGAATATCTCGTCCCATATGTCACGCACGTAGCCAGATACTCACCACCATCGCGTGCGGGAACCCAAGGTCGAACGGCAAGACGTTCTCTAGATACTTGATCTGTTCGGGCGAGAGCGCGATGTCGAGCGCCTCAATGTTGGCCTGTAGCTGCTCGAGCTTGCGGCAGCCAATGACGGGGAACACGTATGGCGTCTTTTGCATGACGTATGCGATCGCAACTGTGTTTTGCGTTCAAGAGCAACGTTATGCTGTCAGTCTTCTTACAGTCTCTCCGCGCGATGGGTCACAGCCGCGAAGACGCACCTGCCTGGATGTTCTTCGCGCCGACTTGCTGGGCGACCTCTTCAAGTGCCTTGCATAGCATCTTCTCGTTCTCGGTGCGCTCCCAAGTCGGCCTGCTGATCGTTCGACCTATGCGCGCATCGCGTCAATCAGTCTCTTGCAACGACCGTGGAGGCAGGGTTGCGCACCGTTCTCGCCTGTCTGTCGCCGGCGCTCTTCCTCCTCGTCTGTGCGGATGTGGCCCCCGCGAGGACGTTGAACGGCGCGAGCGCAAGTCCTGGGGGAGGATCGTCAGCTATCCAACGCTACCGGACTGAGGACGAGCCCACCTTCCGCTCTGGCCATGGGGAGTATCTCGCGTTCAAAGTCGCGCTGTAGGATGCTCCACGCGCCTTGGTAGATCACGAACGGTGTCTTACCCATGAGACGCGCATACAAGTTGGCTTTAGCCACAATCCATGCCGGTGTGTCAGAGATACCCTGTAGACCATCCAGGTCACTACCACTGCAGCCGTTCTGGGATCGCGGTGGCATACCAAGTACAGGACCTTGCCCGAGACGACCAGGTTGTGCAAGCCATTCATGACTTCCTCCAGGCTGGTGTCCCAGTCCCACTGTGAGTGGAGTCTCGTGAGTGACCTTGTAGTGTGACAGTATAGTAAGTAGCTCACCCAGTGCACGTAGAAGATGTCAATGTAATCTGTACGCAGCTTCTTCAGCGAGGCCTCGACAGAGACGTGCATCGCCTTGAGGTTATTGCCGGTGTAGTGAACCTTCTGCTTAATGTCATCCGCGTCCCGCTTGAAGTTGGTCGTGTACTGCAATCGTGTACTCAGCAACTCGCCCAACGTCTCTAGCTCGGGAGCCTCACGCACCTTTGTCGCGATCACTATCTGATCGCGGATCGCACGCGACTCCATCCACTCCCCAATGAACGCCTCCGACGACTCGTCTTGGTAGCTGTTCGCGGTATCGATGAAGTTGCCGCCCGCCTCGTAGAACGCGTCGAGGAGCTTAAAGCTCGACTCCTTGTTCATCGCGCCCATGCCGAGCTTCTCCCACTTGTCGCCGATGCTCATTGCCCCGAAGCAGACGGGAGACACGCGGACGCCTGCGAGTGGGCTCAGCTGGCGATAACGGCCGAGCTTGGACGGCGGCTCGGGGGCGGGGAACCAGATCTTGGACATGGTGGACGGACGCTGGGTGAGGTGACAGCCTCCGCGGTGGATGCTTGCGGGTATATATGTGTGCAGACGTGCGCGGCTTCACGCACGCGTAGAAGGCGCAATGGTCGGGAGAGCAGTCCAGTTGCGGAGTTCGCTGGGAGGCCGCCCGACGTCATTTGTACAGTGACTCGATCCTAGATTCTGATGGAGATGCTGTGGATGAACGGTGCTCCGAAAATGGAAGTCTCTCCGACCCCATGATCGAAACAGTGGCATTAAACACCTTGCTGATATCAGTCATTGTGGTCCGCGAGTAGAGAGCACACAAGATTGATTCCCCTCTCATGTCAATATTATTCTCACGAGCAGCACGTTGATAACGTATACGTAGCTATCGTAGTTACTGGATGCGATGATGCGCCCCCGACGCTTGATATGTGTTTCCGCGTCTAGACCATAGTTCTCGCAATCGAGTCTTGATACTCGCCGCGCTCGTCCGGGGAACCAACCTTCACTATCGCCCTCGCCCGTCGTAGTGGTCTGGCTTCGCTTCCTCGCTGCACCCGAGATCCGGATTGTCATAGTGAATAGTAAGTACCAATCGTACACATGGGATGGCTTGAAGGCCGGCGCAGTAGACGGACACTGATCACATACTTCTTCAAGAAGCGAGTAGTATACAAGTCGAGGAGATGAAGAACTAGAACTTCGAGTGGTACTTACCACATGAGCAACTTGAACTTGCCGCCTCAATCTTGCCCGACTGACCGTGCAGTATATATACGATGTGTTTTAGGAATTACAGTAGCGAACATCGTAGTTACGTGAAGAGCGACGGAGCGGTATAGGCTCATGACACCGGATGCGATGGTTATAGCCGTTGTCGCATTCACCCTCTTCTCTCCGGACGGACGACTCATGCATTGACTCACGGCTCGCAGGACGGAGAACGTGTGCGACATCTGGGGTGTTGAGATGTATGTGATGATGTTGCGTACTTTGATCAACGTAAACTATTCTGGTCTCTGTGTATATGCGTTGCATGGCATGTGCAGTCCTTCGGTGGTTATGTGGAGCATACAGAAACATCCGGGAATGATTCTGAGGCTGATTTCCGTATTGAACACACTGACCAGAACCAGGACGCGCGACATCAAGTGGCAAAAAGAACGGCAATGGGTAATGGTTGCGTGTTGATATACGAGATTCATGATGAATACTTGTGTCATCTCTTTGATCCCTGGTCGTGTCTAACTCAGGAAAACTCAAGTCACCGTCATGAAGATTCTCGATATCTCCCCTCGAGCAGCCCGCACCCTCGTTGCCTTGACCGGGACACGCGACGCACGCGCCGAAGCCCTGAATGTGGACCTCGCCTGTGGTATGTGCCAGCCTGAGGAAACATGGGGGCTGGGGCTCCGTTGTCCGTTCTGGTCTCTTACTACGACGTGGGGTTCACTCAATGTGCAACATACTCTAGAGACATCCCATACGATTCACTGATGCAGACTACACCCATGACCTGAATTACAGGCATCTACTGCGGACGAATCGGCTGCGCGCGCGGCCACCTCACGAAATTGGCAGCGTTTGTCTGGAGCCAGATGAAGTTGGAACCATCACCCTGTACAAAGTGTGAGCAAACAGCTTGGTTGGCTTGCAGACAAGACAGTTGCACTCACGCAGAAGTTCTGCGGGAAACCAGGGTTGAACGGCAAAGCGCTCTCGAGATGCTTGATCTGCTCGTCGGAGAGCGAAATGTCCAGCGCAGCGATGTTGGCCTCCAGGTGCTCAACCTTTCGCCCGCCGATGATTGGGAACACATGCGTAGTCTTGTGCATCACGTAGGCGATCGCGACTGATGCAAAAGCTCATCAGCATCCTCTACAATGTTTGTCTCGTGCGCTCTGTTCATCCTCACCTGCCTGTATGCTCTTTGCACCGACCTGCTTTGCGACCTCCTCCAAGGCCTTCGACACCTTGCGCTCGTCCTCCGTCCTCTCCCAATCCGGGCGGCTGATCATGCGGCCTAGTGGAGGTTTCTCGATGTAAGCGGGCGCATTCAGGCGCGTCTGATGATCGGTACTGACCTTTCTCGCCTGTCTTACGACGTTGTTCCTCCTCCTCATCAGTTCGGAGACGTCCACCTGCAAGAACGTTCCAGGGCGCCAGTGCCAATCCTGCCATCCTTCTCAGTACCAACACCAAGGCGCAAATAGTGGTGGAACACCACTGCTCACCTTCTGCTCGTGCCATTGGAATGATCTCACGCTCGAAGTCGCGCTGCATGATATTCCATGCACCCTGATAGATGACAAACGGCGTTTTCCCCGTCAAACGTGCGTACTGATTGGCCTTGGATACAATCCAGGCCGGAGTATCAGAGACTCCCTGAGATGCAAGGCGTTACATTCTTTTTCGAGAAGGGGACCTATATAGTGCGGCTTACGAGATAAAGGACTTTTCCCGCGGCGACCAGATGGTGTAGGCCATTCATGACCTCCTCAACGGAGGTGTCCCAGTCCCACTGCGTAAAGGTGAGATTTTTACCTGTTGAGCCTATGAAAGGCGTAGATACTCACCCAATGAACGTAGAGAATGTCGATGTAGTTCGTACGCAATTTCTTGAGTGATTCCTCGACCGAGATGTGCATCGCCTTGACGTTGTTTCCGGTGTAGTGCACCTTCTGCTTGATGTCGTCGGACCCCCTCTTGTAGTGAGTCGTATACTGACGTCGCGCAGGATCGTTCAGCATTCGATACATAAACAGAAATCACCCAATCGTGTACCTTGGTCACAATAACCATCTGGTCTCGGTTACCGCGCTTCTCCATCCACTCGCCGATGAACTCCTCCGACGTCTCATCCTGGTAGTTGTTCGCGGTATCGATGAAGTTGCCGCCCGCCTCGTAGTACGCGTCGAGGAGCTTGAAGCTGCTCTCCTTGTTCATTGCGCCCATGCCGAGTTTCTCCCACTTGTCGCCGATGCTCATCGCACCGAGGGCAAGCGGAGAGACGTGCACGCCAGCAAGTGGGCTGAGCTGGCGGTAGTAGCCGAGCTTAGTCGGGGGAGTGGGTGCGGGAGTCCAACCGGACATCGTGTTCTGTTTTGTGTTCTGGGGAGGTGCGTGTTCTGGGAGAGCAGAGTACGCCGTTCCTCGTCTCAGGCTTCACCATACTTATAGCTATGCATGACGCCCTCAGGCTTGTGACGGCGTGAAAAGGAAGTGGTCACCGGAGCCACCGATGCCGCTCACAGACTATCACACACCAACAGCGACTGAGTAAGACGATGTGAACCGAAGAAAGTTCCAACATGTGGCGCATACCTGATATGGGCAGAGGCAGAGTGGGCCGCTTTAAGCACGAGTCCGAGCGGGATCTGCAGGATTTTGCGATCGGGCAACGCAGTGTGCGAGAATTGGCTGACTGATGTGTGAAGTCCATTTTGAATGGCCTCGGGATCATGACGTACTAGTCCCGCTCCGTTAGGGCTGCTCAATAAGTCGGGACGCGGGACGCGGGACGCACTGAGAGCTCATTGATGGAGGTTGATGAGCGTAAGCGAGGAGAGCCGACGACTCGGCAAGATGGCCGGAATCCTCTTCCTCTCGTCCTTGTCCTGCCTGCAACCCACACCAAGCGTCCCAGTCAGCGCAGAAAAATGCAGAAAAAGACATGTGTTCATAAAATAACAGTCTCTATCGCCGGTGTGCTTCTGCGGGAGACACCGACCACGGGATGGGCACAAACTGCGAAAGCGCCCGAGTGGACGAGAGAGCAGTCGCTTGTGGTCGCTTATGCCCATCAGCCCCATCAACGAGCTCTCAGTGCGTCCCGCGTCCCGCGTCCCGACTTATTGAGCAGCCCTGTTCAGACACGAGCCACTTTCCACAATATTTCCAAGGAGATAGAGTGCGGTACCGAGACCTGGCCCGTTCTTGTGCGCGAGTAGTTCCGTCTGCCCAGTATATCGTCAGTCATCTTGTGATATCGACCGATCCCTCCCGACGGCGTCTATCGATGGGATAGCAAATGAAGATACGACTATACAAATGATCCAACCACATAAGACAAATAATGGCGCCAGCGGGAGAGTGAATCCAACGAACGAGATGGCGGCGACTGTAGAAGCAGATGCAGTTGTAGTAGTGAGTGGTCATCTGGTGTCGGCTTCAGCAGGCTTGCGGGGAGAGGAAGCCCTGGATACTTCCTACGCCTTGTAGCAGACTCGACACAGGCACTTTCGTGGAAATGGGGAGTCGAAACATCACCAGCAAGTATCGTGTTAAAGAGAGTCCGGAACTTGAAGGGTTACGAGAAAGTGGATACGAGAATCGTCAAATGCGAATGAATTGATGGGGGTGAGGGCGGCAGGGCCGACTGCAAGTCAACGGGGGGAGTGCTGGCTGGTAACTGATGGGCGAGGGCGTCGAGACGGGCAGGTTGCGATATGCGCGAATATCGGCGACGGGTGTGCGTGCTGACTCGGACGTGGAGGCGTATCACGACGGTGTGGCAAGCGGAGATAGCACACACTGTGTGCTATCTCCGCTTGCGTCAACCAATCGGGTGGCCTCATTCAATGGCGCCTGTGGGTCGGAAACTGCGTGGGCGAAATGTGTTTGCGAGACGCGCCGACGTTGTGTGGTTTTGTGGCACAGTGGTACGGAGAGAAGTCGATTTAGTCGTGGGCGCTCGGTGGTGCGCGCTTGGGTGGTCGAGTCGCGCCATACTTACAGTTTCTCCTCGCGCATACAAGTACTACCGCATTGAGCGGTAATTGGGTACAACGAGAACTTGTCCAATCATAGACACTGCAAGTCATGATGAACACCGCGCGGTATTCTTCTCCAGTGAGACAGAGCCTCTGGAGGGCCCGGCCTGGGCAGAGGTGACTTCAGGCTTCCGAACACTTCCTTGCAGTGTGCCGCGTGTTCGTACCCACCGAGAAAGGCCTCCCCTTCGCTCGCATGGGTCGCAGATGCTCCGGATCCACGGGGATTGGTTGCTCACGGTGATCGACGAGTTACTGCAGGATAATACGCTGCACAGCTTCGTGCAGGAAGTCAATAGTCAAATGTCCCTGGAATGATGCATAGTCGGTTGATATCCGCCTCGCGATTAGCCACATCCATTCGTGCAACTTCCTTCATCACCGGTGGGAAATGGCGTTCCCAATGCTCTAGGTTCAGCTGCAAGATCCACCCACGATCTTCATCGCATATGTCGGGATTGTTCGGGATAGAGTGAGTATCCCACACTCCTGCGACGGGGCGAGAAGCGTACTTCTCTTGCGGTGCGGGGAGAGGTTGAAGCCGAAGGAGCGCTGACAGGAGAGTGAAGAACTCGACGTCGTGTTCCGGGCGATGGGTGAACGCAGGCATATATGTGTTCTCATGAGATTCCTGTTCAGGCGGCAGCGCACCGTGGCGAGTCTTGGTGTCCTCATTGTATAATTCTAAGGCCTTGCCGGTGAGAGTAGGCATGCGCTGCGCCCTCAAGACATAGTCATCTTTGAGCACCATACCAAGGGATACGCTGCGAGCGATATAGTACATCGGCGTTCCCTACAACCGTATTGAATATCAAATCTAGGGTATAGTGCTGTGGGACGCACTGTGCGATGCATGAGTTCGTCGGCAGGATCGTTCGTGTCCTACAGTGCTGCATTCTCGACGTCTACTATGAGGGCCTGGGCAGTGCGTTGCTCGAGAGGTCTATAGCAAAATTGAGTGAAATTTTGTTTTGTTCATGGATGACGAAACAAAATATCTGCTGTACCCATTTGGGACGTCTTGGATCATCGGCGGAGCGTCTTCAAGTTTGTACACCTCCCTACTACTTTGCAGCTTCGCCCAGGTAGGGCGCATGAGAACGTTGCAGATGCCACTCATGTCGCGGTGAAGGACCTTGGCCCCCTCAGTAACGTACGATGCACTAGAGCGATGCCGATGAGAATGTCAGACTCCATCACGACGGACTTTGGACTCACCTTCAAGCACGTCATACATCGCCTCGAGTAAACCATTCACTAAATGGATCGACCACGAAGGGAGGTCTTCAGGGTTCTTGCCAGATTCCCACCTAATAGTCTCGTCGAAGAGAAAGTGGCCAGGCGGAAGGTTGTAACGGGAGTAAACACCGTTCGTCGACGTCTCACTGGAGCCTCCACTGGCATCCCCGTGACTGACTGAACCAGCAGGAGGAGGAGTACTCGGACAGTGGTCGGACGACATTATGTTGAACTGCGTGAGCTATATCAGTCACATACTTTCGGGATTTAAACGTGAACACAGCGTGGAGGGATGTGGCAGCTTCAACTTGAAGTTTGATCGCCGCGTGGACATATGGGCGTCTAGGAAGCTTTAAACACAACGACGATCGCTACTTAGAAAACGTTTGGGCGAGACCGTCTCATGCGCGTTCATTTGTACTTGTTTGTCGCCTGGAGCACCCATCCCTAGTCAATGAATGCTCGCTTCGCTCGCAATCAAGTATGGTATCCAATCGGGGACGTTGTCCTTCGCCGGATCGGAGTGAGTTGCATAACTGTGTATATTGATATCATGAGGCCTACGATATACATCGTGACAGCAGGAGCGCGAGAAGTATACGTATACAAACCGAAGAGATGAAGACAGATCGAGCATCCCGTGAATTCATGCAATGGTACCAGATGTGACTACAGAGAGCGGCAAGGAGCAACCACCAAGAGGTGGGAATCGTGAACAGCCACGATGCGTGTACAGCTCACGACCGTTCATGCGTTTCCGGCCTCGTCGTCATCCTGGGTGGAGACAGCGGAGCCAGTGAGACCCCTGCGAAGCTTGCTGTCGCGTCCGCCTTGGCTGTCCGACTTTCGCTTCGAGGTGGAGGCGACGGCGAGCTTTGGCTTGATTGTGAGCGAACCGCGTTCCCTGGTGTGTCGAGAAACCGTCGAAGGACCCACGATGGGACCATGCCCAGCATGCTCCGCCTTCGCAATAATACGTTCAATGGCGGAGGCGCTGCCAGTCGGACGTACGCGATGGCTGCCCCTGTTTGCGGTTGAAGCATCCGCTGCAGGTGCGGAGTCTACACTTTCGGTATCCTGGCGAGCATGAGCTTCCTTCATCATCATTCTCCGCTCTTCTAGCGTTGGGCCTCGCGTCGGTCGGGGATGTTCCGGATCCAACGGGATGGGCTGGTCGCGGTGGTCGACCAAGTATTGGAGGATCAACCGCTGTACAGCCTCATGAAGATGATCGATGTGCATTGCATCCTGCCCGTCCCAGAGTGCATATTCACAGGCAACCTGTTGAGTGATCTTGTGCATCAAGATAGCGATGTCGCGCATGACTGGGGAGAAGAGTGATTGCCACTCTCGTGGGATCCACTCAAGGATACGATGGCGGTTCTCGGCTTCTGCTGCCTCAGTGTTTTCGGGGATCGTGTGCTGGCGGAGAATGTTCCAAGCGTTGTCTACGGCCGACGACGCCCACTGCTCAAGCGGTGCACCCTTCGGCTGAGCACGAAGGAGGGCGGTGAACAAGGCCCAAAACACAGATTCAACATCGTGCTCAGGACGGTGACGGAATGCCGGACACTTGATCTCGTAGGGGTCTTTTGGAGGCTGCCCTCCGTGGGATGTTTCATCCTTGTCATTGTACTGCTCGTAGCGTTCGCGACCATAGGCCTTGACGTATAGGTCCAGTGCGGCACCTTCTAGGGTGGGCATCGGCCGACCGTTGAAAGTGTACGGCCAATCGAGGACTTTGCCGAGAGCCACGCTTCGCGCGATGTACATCGGCGTCCCCTGAGGTACGTTAGAACAAAATGCATAGAATGGAAGGAGCCTAACTCACGGTACGATGCATGAGCTCTTCTTCAGTCTCGACGTTTTTCTCGGGATCTAATAGAGCCGAATTGTCTGTATCAATCATCAAGGACGTAGCCGTACGCTTCTCAAGTGGCCTGCCAGAAACGTCAACCTCCCCTTGCATCAACGAATCAGCAAAGAAGTGATTCACCTGTTCTCTCCCCCAAGGACATCCTGGATGAGGGGTGGAGTATCCTGAAACACTGGCCTGTTCAACTGGGCTAGCCGCGGATACATGAGGATGTTGAAGAAGCTCATGTCTCGGTGGAGCACCTTGCGTTTAGTCAGGAGTGTGCGATGTACTACACCATATGTGAGAAACTAGTCTTCCCACAATGCGTGCGAATGAAAACTCACCTTCAAGGGTGTCATAAATTGCCTCCAGCAGATCGTTGACCGACTTGGCTTCGGAAAGACGGTCTCCAAAGTCATACAGAGCCAGACGGTACTTCGTCCTTAGCGTCCCGTCAGCGGCGCTTCCGCATTGGAGCGTCTTCCCATCTGTCTGTACATGCTCCGCATCCATGAGGCGTACGACACCGGGGACGTCACCCTCGGCATGGATATGCCTCAAGATCTCTTCCTCCGTGTAGCGGCGCCTAAAGTGGCGATAACTGTCTTTGATGACAATGGCGTGACCGCGGTTGTCGAATACCAAGAGAACGGTAGTATGTCGGCCCCAAGGTTCGCCGATAAAGAGAAACGTGCCTCTCTTATACATTTTACCGACAAACTTGATCGACCAGAATGGGACATCTTCGGGGCTTAGTCCAGGACTCCACGAAATGGTTTCGTCGGTGAGGAAGTAACCGCGAGGAGGATAGTAATGAGTGTAGATGTAGGCCGCAAGGACATCAAGTTCGACCCAGGGAGTCTCTGGCGATGCCAAGATGCCGTTCGGTGAGGAAAGGATAACCTGGTACCACTGCGGCTTAATCACCAGACAAAAAGCCATAGGGCGGTCTGGGCGAGCCTGCTGAAAGCGATAGGCATAGCTAACAGCTTGAGCACGACCACCCCCTTTGTGTTGGGGCTTGGCCTCAACGATCGTTTCGACGCGATGGTACGGAACACCGCGATAGACACCATCGGTGGCGGTGAAGTCTTTCACGTTGTATACAGCAAGAAGATCGGGACAATCCTTGACAGAACAGAGGGTGTCGTCGGGGAAATGGGTAGGTGGACTCGAGTGATGGTCCACGAAGACTAGATGGTCATTGCCCTTCTGCACACTGTATCGCTCGTGTATGAGCTTCTTCCTGCTGTCGGGTAGAACGTCTAAAATCGCAAGAGTGTTAATAGACAAAATCCGACGACGTTGGTGACCAGGCGTACTAAACACGGCTTTGCTCAACAGCGTCAATGCCTTGGCGGCTGGATTGTACATCTTGAACTCGTGCTGACCCGCCTTCGAGATCTCGGCAATCGCACCGTGAAAGTCGCTGGTAATATTGTAGAGGGGTGGTTTTCGAAGATATTTGGCACAGAAGTTTGGATCGACACGGTCATCGATGGCCTCAGGGTAAGCTGCGATGGTTTGGCGATCAGAAGGTGGTGGATGACAGGGACGTTTTGTTGGAGAGAGGACAATGTGTGCAAACATACCACAGCTCACGTCAGTCGTGGACACGGAGCTTTCCTCGTAGCTGGCCAGTGGACCAGCAGGGGGAGGAGTACTCGGACGGTCAGACGACATGCTTGAACTGCGTGAGCTTGAGATCACGGCAGCCATGGTTTTGAAACTTTTATATCGGTGAAGTTCGGGGTTTCAATTGAATAAGAGCGGCCAAAGCGTTGAGAGGGGACGACGTGGTTGTGGATGTGGTCGAGTGACAGATTAAGTCCCATTGTTCGCCTTGCCGCGGGCAGTGCATATGGGCGTCTATCGTCTTTGTGCCCAGGTGTCGACGAGTTACGGAGCTGTATGTTGTGGTCTCCATCCGCCGCATTTTTGGACTATCACGTATGAGCATTAAGTGCCCAATGTGCGTGCATCATACTGGGCGAAGATTATAATCCCAAATTATACGAGTCTGGCATGAAGCTGGCGGCATGAGCCAATGCTGTGACCGGATCACCGGTCCGGCCGGTTTGACGTCCATAACCCCCTACAAAGTGACAATGGGCTGCGCAGTCGGACCACAGTTGATCTAAGTTCTAACAGCCCACATCTTGCCGCAACCATTACGCCCACCGGGGTTTACTGTGAATAGTCGGCCTAACAACCCAACTATGTCCGCTAGCATGCGGTCAAAATACCCCTTTGTCCGCCTTACTGGTATGGTACCATTAGTCACACACACGACGGGCAATGGCAAAAGCTCCGCCCCAAAATATGACCGGAATTGGTCTCCTGTTCCGGAAGTGTTCCCAAACTATTCAGGTCCGGAATGCCGCATACAAGAAAATTCGAAGTCCGAAAGGGTCTATAACTATCAATTACTTACTCAACTTACCCAGATTCCGATCCGATCTCCCAAACTATTCAGGACCGGAATAGGAGACCATTCTCGCCCATATTCCACGCCTGCTCTGGGGGGTAGCTTTGGCTGTTGCCCCTCGTGACAATGAATCCGGCTGTTACTACTACTATTTATACGGCTGCGAACATTAACCACTGCACATACGAAATCATTTGTTATTTGTTAGATATGAGATGTTAAGTTTTCTTCGAAAATCCCCCGTGGCGACCGTAGTAATAATACCAAAGAACAGGTGTCGCCCTCCTCAATGTGTCGAGACAGACGGGAGTGCCTCTTATGGCATTTGTCCCAGTCAACATTTGCTCATCACCACTGCTTGCCTCCGCTGCCACTAACGACCGAGGAATGAGAAGTATCTGTGTAAGCTGAAGAGAGTATCACCGGATGTATACTCTACCCGAAACGTGTACAACGGCTGCACGCGGAGGAGATTACAGAGCATTGCCCAGTAGACCGACTCGGACTCTACATGGTGTTGTGGTCGGTGAAAGAATGGCGGGTAGATGATATCTTCTGTAGAGCGTCTCGGCATGGCACAACCGCAGAGGGCGTGGTTGTCGTCTAGCACTTTCCCAATACACACCCTGCAAGCAGCGATGTACGTCGATGATCCAATTGGATGAGTAATATATAAGAAAAAGACATATACTTACGCCGATACACCATGCGAGTTTGTCTGGGATTCCGAGGTCTAGGAGGACTGAATGGTCGACACCGATGGTTAGGCAGTCAGCTAAGTTTGCGATCCTCCAGAGGTCTGTAGTATATACGACGTCCATCTTCAATTACTCGACTCACCTGATGCTCTGACCCAGTATATCACAAATGTAAGGTGGCGCATCCTTGAATACCTCCAGATCGGCCACTGAGGATACATGAGGATAGTATATTGATGGACATATCGGTGAAGAACCTTGCACCGTATCAACAGCCTGTGCTATGAACGGCCACGGGGCCATAGACTCGGAGGGCAAGTCACGATAACTCGAAATCACATCTAACTTCGGATGCGTCGTAGATAGCTTCCAAGAGGTCATTGATTGACCTCGCCTCTATGAGAAGGCCACCACGATCACAAGGCGACACTTCATCTTCGATGCTCCATCTGCCATCGTCAGTCATCACTTACTCGGCTCCCACAAGCCGAGCAAATCGCCCTCGACGTGGATGTATGCCAGACTACCCTCTTCCTTGCACTTGGTAGCGAGGTGAGAATACATGGGACATCATTCATCCCGGGTCCGCTAGTCCTCCACCTCGAGGACCATCGTCCGTCGTCCAGTCGGTTGGTCGCTAAAGATGTACTTGCCGTTGGTGTAGTCCGAGCCGCATATCTTCATCGATCACAGTGGCGAATCGTAGCATGATCTCTTCGACGAGGAGGTGGTCGTCGAGAAGGCGATAATGGGTGTACATGTATGTACGCCACAAGAAAGCGGAGGTCGGCCCACCGGGAACGCTATATGGCCACTCGGAGAAGGGGAGGACAACCTGACACAACTGGAAGTTTACGACAAGGCAGTACGACATGGACGACCCGGTCGAGCTGTCTGATAGCAGTAGGAATAGTCATCTAGTCGAAAACGGGGAGGCTCGTGACCTCGACGAATTTATTCAGATGGAACGACCACTCCTTGGATGTTGCGCCAAACTCGGCGAGGTCATCAGCGTTGTAGGCAGCGAGCAAACCAGGGAAACCCTCGAGGTGGGCTAGATCATTATTGGCGAAGTGGACAAGAGGATCATCGTGGTGGTCAATGAAGATCAGTTTGCCTAGTTTGCCATCCAGGACACGATACAGCGGCCATCCTCTCGTCAGGGAGAATATCTATGCATGATGGAATAATAGTCATGAGATGTTGGTGGATAGACACGTACCATGCAACGCCTTGCTGAGCATCGTCATGAACGGGTGACTAACAAGTGAGATTAACTATTGACCGTTTGTGGTGTTTACTACCACCGTTGCCTCCGTTTTGCTTTCGCTGTGACAAGGACAGAAAACATCAGGATGATGCCAGCTTCAACACTAACATGAACCTTACACGTACTTCGACGCTCGTCGGCGTGCAACGTGCGCCGCCAGAACGTGAAGAATATATTGAACAGATATGCAGTATCCACAATACAGAGTGACGCTACCAAACATGGAGAATCCTTGAAGGTCCGTGTCCCATCCTCGTCGTACAACATCCGATCTGAAACACTTGTCCGGTACGGGGCCGAGGGCGGCAACATCTACCAGCGCAAGAAAGGAGACGCTAACCAGAGAGGAGCCTAGAAATCCCCGAGGTCAATCTCCACGCTCTGCAGCACACTCGCCTCAAAGCTGCGCGCGCCATTGGTCGTGCCTTGGGTGTCTGCTGAGGGCGTCCCGGCGGGTGAGACTGAGCGCGGGGTGGAACCTCCGACCCCCGGAGTGCCTGGCCTGCGTATCCATATCCATGACAGGGAAGGCACAGAATCCAGACCAGGAGAGAAGAGGAAGCAGGAGAATAGCACAGAGCAGATATCCAGATCCATCGAAGGGAGAGAGGACGGAGAGAGAATCGGAGAGCGGAGCGGGCAAGCAAGCAAATCGTCAACGAGCCATTCACACCCACACGTTTAGAGACTGCACAGCGAAACGACACCAACCTCGAGTTCGCATCTGCCCCGAGCATCTTCGCCTTCAACCTGTCCGCAGCGGTCGGTGTCGACGTGCCCGCGCGCAGCTGCCGCTCACGGCGCTTGCGCTCCATTTCCGCGCGCTCGGCCTTGCGCACCTGTTCCTGGTTCAGCTTCCGGTTCCGCTCGTTCAGCTTCGCCAGGATGTCTGAGGAGCCCTCTTGACCCCGGTCCCGAGCTGGAAGAGCCGCGTTAACTTCCGCGAGCTTCGTGTCTATAGTGGCAACCTCAGTGTAGTCTTGCCGCCGGATCGCCAGTGTGCGCGCCTGCTGGAGACGGGAACGTTCCATGGTCAAGAAGGCTGGACTTTGTTTTGAGGCGTTGATCGCTTGCTTGCGCGCGAGTATCGCGGCAATGTCACTCTACACACGCGTTGAAGTTGAACATATGTGTGAGATCTGCGCGTCGAACGCACCTCTGTCATTGGTGCGTCGATGAATTTCTTCAACTGCGCAGCCTTCTTCTCGAGTTGCCGCTTCGTGGGCAACTTGACCTTCTCGTTCTCGCATGTTTTCACCAAGCGGTCGAACTCTCGCTGCACAACGCAATGAGCACATGCAAAAATTATTTCAACCAGGGGCGACAGACCTGATCAAATTCTCCATTAGAGACCTTATCCATGGGCCAAAAGCGGGTTGAATCGCCATGTCTCAGTTCAATCTCTTGATTGACAGTCTGTTCATCAACCTTGTACGGCTTCACGGTCGTCGCTGATAGATCTTGGTCCTATTTAACATATGCTGCTTCCACGAAGGGTAGTGGACCTACCGGTGACTTCACATATCCGGTACACTGGCTGGTTGCCGCCATTCTCCACTCCGATGAGATACCGGACCCATGTACCTGAGATACATCAAAGTTTGAACGACCCTACAAAGCATAGATGCGTACCTTTGACGAACTCATCGAACCAAGGGGCCATACAGTACCTGGTTATGTGGGCACGAGTCAATCGACACGATTTGAGGTCTTCGAGAGTAATTGGAGGCTCTTCTTCAGGGGCAGGAGCAAGTTTGCTAAGGAGTCTGCGGTCACGCTCCTCCTCTTCATCGTATTTGGTGAATTGTCCGTCCTCTTCGTCCTCGTCCGATACTTCCATGTCCATTGGTGACGACGACCGGTCTCGTTTAGGAGAATTCGTCCTCGTCTACGATGCTTAGATATTACTTATGGAAGGAGCAGACCACACACGTACCCGCTTCTTCTCATCCTTCGCTCTTCGCCTCGCCTTTAGCTCATCCAATTTCCGGCTCTTCTCCCTGGTGGCGCCACGAACCGGATGTTGCCCTGCAATGCCATGAGGATTGATGTACTTGATAACCGAGAGTGAGACATACGCTTTGCAGCCTTTGACACGTTGTCTTCTGCCCCTCCTCGACCGCTCTGCTGCTTAAACATCTGGTCTAGTTGACGCTTGTCGGTGAAGCGCTGAATTTCGTCCTGCCTTTGCGCCAAGATGGCTTCTCGTTCGATTTCGGACATCTCCATGAGTCTGAGAGACATCAGTTGGGTGACACGCCCAAGATCGAACGCAACCTACCTTGCTCTGTCCTCCTCGTCAACGAACTTGTTCTCCAGCGGGTATGGGTTGGTCTCGGTCTCCTCTTCGCTCTCGGGGTTGCCTGCGTCTGACTCCATCACGTCGTCATGGCTTTATACAAGATAGCGAAGCATAAGGCGGGTTGTTCGCGATGGCACAGAAAGGAACCTTACTCTGCTTTGCGGCGTTTGGAGGACGTGTTCTGTTGACTTCTTTTGCGTTTCCTTTCCGTCGCGCCTTCGCCAGCAAGCTCGAGCAATTCATCGTCAATGTCGCCCTCTGAAGATGACATGATGATGTGGGAGTCGCCGTCGAAAGAACAAGGAGAAGAGAAACGGTGGTTGTGGTTGCGGTCGGAAAGACCAGACAGTCACTGGTAGCTTCGGGACTTGCCGCGCGCTAGCCTTTCCGGGAGGTTGATCTTGCGCGCCTGTTCTCTGAGTAGGAGGTAGACGCCCTTACTTACTCTTTTGCAACTGTCTTCGATTGCCTCGCTCTCCTCACAGCAGTCTCATACTCTGAGGAATAGGAGATTGTGACACAAGGCATACGGGAAGCTCGAGGAAGATTTTTCAGCCAGGCGAACTCTATCCCGAGACAAACAGCCTCAGAGATGGTCGTGAGTGTTATGGTTCTACGTCGACCGTTGCCGGTCTCAAGGAAAGTTAGAAAATCTCTGTGCTTCAACATGCGCCTTCTGCGCACCTACCCGCTCGACCGGGAGACCCGACACCAACGTCAAGAAACCTTGACCCTCTAATGCATCCATTCGCCCGGGCAAGGGAACGAACACGAGCCCTCAACGCTGCCAAGATGGAACGAATGTTTGCAAAGCCTTTCATTGCCGCCTTGGAGGGTCATGTAGATGCCGTGGAGACGATGGTCAGGAAACCCGACACTCTAGACGTTGTGGCAAGTGGTAGCTGGGATGGAGGTACGCATTCATGCCGTTGGTCCCTCCTTACGTCGTTTTCAAATATCTACCAACCATCAGGCTTGATTGTGCACGACGTGTCACGGAGGTCAAAGTTGTTCCATAATGCACAGGCGCACAAGGGCAAAGTCTCAGGCATCTGCTTCGGAAAGGAGGGTCGTCTGTTGAGCTGTGGTGTGGACAGAAACATCAAGCTATGGGATACCCATAGTAGCATTGACGACGACGAAAATGGAGCGGGTCCATCTCAGGTGAGTGCCCAGTGAGTCCATTTCCGCAATCCTCAAACATCGCGGTCCAGAGAAAACCTGTCAGCATCTTTCCTGGCAAAACTTCGTTCAAGTAAGCCCTCTCGCATCATCAAGTAATCATAGAGACTAACCCCCAATGTAGCTCAATAGATCACCATCGATATGACCCATTGTTCGCGACAGCCTCCAACCTCGTGCAAGTATGGGACGAAACCAAGTGAGTGCACCTCACTCCGAGAGTCGATGCATTACTGATGATCATCTAGGAGCGCGGCTATATCGAACCTGACGCTCCCCACATCTACCGAAACGGTATCAGTTGTCCGTTTCAACCTTTCGGAGGCGTCAGTACTCGCGAGCATAGGCTCGGACCGGTCGTTCACCCTGTACGACATACGCACTGGCAAAGCAGAACGGCGGATCATCATGCAGGTGCGTGTGTCGCAGCATCGTAGAAGTCGAAGTTCCCGAGATGCATCGGAGTTTCTTACATGGCCGCCGTGTGGTCCTCAGCCCGTGTTGTTGGCTTTGTGCCGCCGATGTGGTTGTATGGCCAAACTCTATAGCAACCAATGGGTTGGCATGGTTGACTAGCCTCGTGCTCAGTTCACGGCCGATACAAAGGTCTCATGTGCCTTCATGTGCCGCCGTTGCATGCAGTGGTGTCACTGGATCGATCCGTTTAGGTTATGCCCTGCTGTAACACCGCTTATTGGGGTTCTGTCTGGCCATGCTGCTAGAGAGCCGTATCTTCTCCCGAGAACACCAGATGTCGGGGTAATGCCGTCGCACCGGTCTGATCAGACTTCACTCTATCCATTGGGGAGATGTGACTACTGCGCTGGTGCCGCAGTTGTTCTTGCCTGTCGAAGACCTGAGTCTAGATCAACCTCCGTGGTCATCTGTATCTTCTTCATGATGCGTTGCGCGGAGGTTGTGCTAACCCACCGCCACTGTAGATGCGCAGTAATGCCCTCTCGTGGTCACCTACCTTCCCAACCACCGTCCTCCTCGCATCAGAAGACCACAGCCTCTACACTTTCGACATCCGCTCGCTCAATACGCCGACCCAAATGTACAAGGCGCACGTTGCGGCGGTGATGAGCTGTGACTGGAGTCCTACAGGTCTAGAGTTTATCAGCGGCGGTTGGGACCGGACCGTACGAATATGGAAGGAAGGACGCGGTTCTGCTCCAGAGGTCTACCATACAAAACGCATGCAGAGGTCAGTATTGCGTCAGCTTCATAAATTACATATGGAGTTGACCTCACCGCTGACACCTCAGAGTCATGTCGACCGTGTACACCGGCGACGCGCGTTTCGTTCTCTCGGGGTCTGACGATGGCAACGTCAGGATATGGAAAGCACACGCATCTGACAAGCTCGGCGTCATCACTGCGCGCGAACGGGCCGCGATCGAGTACCGCGAGACTCTCAAGTCCCGCTGGAAAGCGGACTCCGAGGTCAGCAAGATCTCACGGTACGTCTTTATTCTCCCCCTCGAGTGACTATTAACCCCATTCTCATGCTTCCTTGCCGATGGTGCTGCGTGGGGTGTGCAGGACGCGCCATGTGCCTAAACCCGTGTACAAGGCGGCGCAGCTCAAGCGAACAATGCTCGAGGCGCAGCGCGTCAAGGAGGAAAGGCGGCGCAAGCACACACGTGCGGGCGAGAGCAAGCCGAAGGCAGAGCGCAAGAAAGTGGTCATCGCAGAGCAGTCGTAATAGTGATTTTTGTTCCTGGTGTTTTCCGTTCGCTCGTTCGACGGCGGTGCATCGCCGATGCTGTACTGGAGGTGAAATGCTCATCAAGCTTGAAGCCCATGCCCAAAGCTGCACTGACCCTAAAAGTCTTCTTCGTGTTACCAACAGCCCCACTGATGACCGACGACAAGGAACCGGTGAATGAGATGACGCGTCTTGCACTTGTAAGCACTGTGCCTTTCACATACAGGTTCTCAATGTATGTTGATGTCACCCCGCTTGTCGCATCTGCAAGAAGGCATCTAGGCTCGTCTTCGGACTCATATTCGGCGGGGTAGCTGTCAAACCCCGCATTGTTAGAGTTCTATTGATAATTTTCTTTGCACACCCATGACCGCTGCTATGCGAGTCTGAGAGAATCTCAAGCTGCCTGACGCTGCCATTCCCAATAGACCTCTATAATGCCCATGGTCGAGGTGTGGGTTGGGCGCGCGCCTCGCTCACGTATTTTCTGACAGCGTCTCTGTTCAAGTCTACACCGCCAGATGTTAAGACCATCCGAAGTGCCGTCAGGTGCATAGAGGAGACGTGAAGCGCTACGTACTGGTCGCACATCGCTCTCCATTCAGAAGATGCATAGATGTCTTGGAGCAGGTGGACGCGGTCGCCTGTTGGTACGTGTTCGACTCTCCGTCGGAGCGCCAGTGCTTACCCCGAATCGCTGGACGCAGCATCTAGGAGGATGCAGGCTCTGAAACGTTTGTCGGCCGCTCTGCATTCATGGTAGCAACCGGTATGTTCGGTCCTGCCGCCCACACAGTCCCTTGCCGATCTTTGCATGTGGGCGCGTCGGCTCGCAGGATGCAATAGTGAATTCTTCGAAAAGATTCCCGCAAGTGTCCCACGGACATTCGTTGTGATCACAAACGCACAGGCGGAAGAACATCCATCGTCGAACCTGGCATTCAGTCCCCTTCGTGGCGGTAATACACGGTCATGGTGAGGCACATCTCGTGTCCTGAGAGTTCACGGTGTTGATCCATGTTACGAAGCAATAACCGGTCACTCCTCCAGTGCGAGCCGCCAAACGTGCTGCGTTCCTTCCCGAGCTGCCGACGGTACAAAGTGGGGGAAAAGGAAGACCCGGAACATCGCGGGCCCTACCCCAACCATGGCGCTGAGGCTGGAGAAAACCAGTGCCTTCTCGCACGTCAATCCCTCTTCTGCCCGGTGGATCCCCTCCACTTCATGTCGCCAGTATCTCCGATTGAGCGCGATGTGCACCCTATTTGCTCGCGTCCCAGCTCATAGCGATGATGACGTGACACCTCCGGATGTGCCTCGACCGCTCAGACAGGTCAATTACGCCACCCGCGCCGACTTGAATTTGGACAGCGTGACAGTTCTCTCGCCAATTACAAATTCGCGGCTGCTCTCCTGCAAGGCGCGGCAAGTTGCATCGGGCCGGACTCGCTCAAGAGGGTCTTCCATTACAGAGAGAAAATCCCATCCCCATCGAACGTTGACCGTTTGAAATTCTGCGATCTCCGAGCGCCTATGCCCGCGCTACTCAGCCGTGGTGACATCCGAAATCCATTTTTCCAAAGTCGTTGCGAATGGACGTTGACACGGTCGTTCGTCCTCATTTCGCCATGCATGTGTCGTCAAACGTGCTCTCATCTGCGCCTCTCTGCGCGGTCTAGACGTACTATTCTGACGTCCGTGCGAAGCTCCCAGCGCCCTGTTTACTCTAAGACAGCAATTTGCTCCGACGTTGACGGGGTTGGGACGGTCAAGTGAGAGAAGTCTACGTGCGGGTGTGTACGTTCGTTTAGCTCTTGCTCCGGAACTCACCTATTCGTGATGCACAAGTAGCTGCATGTCTGCCGCTCGGACACGGCGCTACGCCCTCAGCAACGCACCAGGAGTGTGAGTCGGCATCCAACGCGACTCGCTGCTCTTCGGTCGTGTCGGCAAGATTTGCAAGTAGAGTAAGAAGTGTACAGTCATAATTACACCAAGGTACGCAATGCCCAGATACTCTACAACGTACAAGAAAGTGGTACCATATGTTCTGGGCGTGTGCTATTTATACGACAAAACGTGGACTGTCTATAAGTTAGATCGTCGCTGTCTCAAGATGATTCGAGACACCGGCAAAATCTGCTAGGCTCCGGAATGCAAGATGGAGAAGGCGGTTGTACAGTCAGATGGGGCACGGTAGCGAGTTGCGCGCGTGTGCTATTTTACAATACAAACCGCCGGCGGTGCGGGACCCGAGGTGTCGGGTCTGGTACTTCGGGCTTGTCAAACGGCTGAATGCCCGAAGTTTTTCTACGCCAGACAGGTGCGGGTGTCGTCGTCCTTCAATGACAGTGCATCAGACGTGGAGCGTATACAGGAACAGTCAATTCAGGGGGCGAACATGCACCTGACCGACTGTTGACATCGGACAGTCACTCACCCTAATAAGTCCTGGCCAGATCGTGCATCTAGAACGGTGAATCAGGCATCCGGTGACCGCTGTTCTTGACTTGCGTGCGAGGTGTATGGTGCAACATCGACACCGAACAGCAACGCAGCCGCAGCGATGGCGAGCATGAGCGGCGTTGCTGACATTGCATAAGCGGCCTGGCAGACGTGACATCCAAGAGAATCGATCAACGATCAGCATCTCTTCGGCACACAAAAACAGGGACACATCGAGATGCGGGACATACCGAGCTCGAGCTACCTCCGCGGCAGTACGGCCGCAGTCGCGAAGGCCCGTCGAAGAGCATCGGCGACGGCAGAGGCGTTGGAAGGGGTCTTGCTCTTGCCCCTGCCTCAGACGCATCCCTTCGCGAAGCCCCGACAGGACGAGGCCTAAATTGTCGGAAACTGACAAACGCCATCCCTCGGGGCCGCGCTGGACCGTCGAGCACGACCGGAGCAGGGAGGGGCTTCACCGCTGACCGCCTCGAGAAGGTGCCAAGCGGTCGCGCCGGACGGCTCGACGAGGCTGCCGCATGAAGAGCAAGGAGCTTGCCTGCCTCCCCGAGGCGGCTGGGGGCATCGAAGATGTCGAGGATGGGGAGGTGCAGCGAGGGTGCCTGGGGCTCCTCAACAGGGAAGGTAGCTGCAGAAAGCATCGTACGGGTGGGAGGTGTCGAGCTCGTGGCCCGCGGTGATACCCGCAGGGCAGCGGGACGGAGGGTAGAAAGGACGGAGCGCACTGTGTGGGGCATTGTGCAGCGAGGCCGACGGCGACAGAATGAACTAGGAAAGTGGGGAGGTGACTTTGAGAGACAGGAAGTCTTGCATTGTGCGACCAGGCAATATATGTGCGTGCGTGCATGTCCAACCTCAGACAGGTAGTTGAAAAAACCCAGAGGGAATCGACTGGATTAGGACCGAAGTAACGCTGGTCTGCCGGAGATGATGCGGCGTTACGGAAACTGGGTGATGAGGTGGGTGGTATAGACGCACCCACAATAGGCGATCTTTCACAGCCAGGACGCCTCGCGCGGTATGTTGTATCTCGGCTCGACACACGGAGGAATGGTTGGCCAAGCACCGGAGAAGCGTCGTCGTGTTGCTTAGCGGAAGCAGGCCCTGAAATGAGGTTTGTAAGAAGTCGGCCGGCAAATAAGGAAGGATACCCTACTCATCCAGAAGTGAATTTCCCGCTCAAACGCCACCAAGGCCAAGACTTGCAGGAACGCATAGCTCTTCGAACACCATTTCTGGCTTCCGAGGAAGTTGATGCTGTCGCCGCGATGCATACAACCGTCGCGTGTCAGTGAATGCTGTCCGCCGCAGTCGGGCAGGGAGATAGTAAGTATGAGATATCCTCACTTTGTAGTAATGCACGCCGATGCCAAGCACGGGAGAAGGCCATTGAGAAGCCGCAGCAAGGCTTGTCTATCGCCCACCTTCCAGTTGCGCGAGCGTGGCCACACATGTGTTGCTTCGGTAGGTATCCACAAATGCCGCCTTCGCCACGCGCTGCCCACTGACTGGATCGCCAAGCTCGACGGGTGCGAGAGTCACGGACGTGAATAGACACGAAGGACTTGGCCCACGTTTCTGCCATTGGGTATCGTACAGGCGTTGTGGCGTTGTCGTAATCTTCTTTTGCCAGGCAATCTCCCTATCTCCCTATCGCGCTTGGGCAATGCCGTCGGTTGCGACCCGCCCGAATATACAAAGAAGTCGTCTGGGGCAAAGTCTGGGTTCTATCACCTACTTAGGTGAAGAAGACTGCGTGTGGTCCATCAGGGCAGTCCGGCGGTCCCGGAGAGTGGGTCTTCTAGACAGTAAGTCCGGCCATTGAGGCTTGCGTGCAAAAATAGTGCGTCGACATCAAACGAAGAATCTCGAGACTGAACGAACTGTGTCACCGGTTATTTCTACAAGCACACGATTCTAGGCGGGTCTCCTTGTCGATGTCCCCTAGCTTGTCGTTTAACCGCATCGCCAAGCACTTCGCACGGGTGGTGCTACAACCTGCTCCCACTGGCCCCGTCCCGGAGAAGTTTTCAATGGCTGTGCAATATGATTCCCGTGGTTACAGCTACCTCTCCATGGGCCGGGGTCAATTTGAGGACTCACCACGACACAGCGAATGTTGACCGCACCGGATCCACTGTCCTACGATTGCTGCACAGTGACCCGATAGGGAAGACGGGGAGAGATGAACCACTTCTTGGGGCGATCCGGCTTTCAGTAGCTTGAGCGGTGTCACGCCTGGTCATGTCCGTCTTTAGCGGCAATCCCATATGGAACAGAATAAGTATATGGAGACAGCTGACCTTATTTGTGGGGTATTTAGGCATGTCATGCTATTGTACCGTCATAGCTTGCGTCTTTCTTGCGACGATCCCCTCATGTGCCCCTTCCGTTGGTGCGAGTGTAGCGCTTGTGCTGAATCGCTTCAATGTAATTGGGGTCATTTTGGGTCACAGTTGATGGTACAGAGCAGAGAGAGCATATGTGCCCCGTGACAGTACAGTTCGAAACTCGGAACGTCAGGTGTTGGCGTCTATAGACCATGGAGCAGACGTGGGGTAGACGATCCCTAGAGTTTGTCGCCTAAGCTTTACGTCAAAGACAGAATTGTGATGGCACTCATAACAGACTGGGGGATGTGGAGTACCCTCACCTGAAGTTTGTAAGCATACATTCGCATTCTAGTAGTTTCGCTGCCAAATGTATAGGTCAGTAGGCTGATCAGGTGCATGAGTGCTGGGCACAGCTCGCTGTCGCCAAGCGCAGTCAAGCAGCAGTCTCTTTTGGGCGCTGGTCACTCCTGGTCACATGAGGGCAAGCTTGGGCAAGCATGATGGTTTGGAGTTATTAGAGGAAGCCGCACGTGCAAATGCCACTGTCGACCCTGGGCCAAGGGCGACTTGGCCGGCTAGAGTGTCAGCAGGAGGCACGGAGGGCGTGGCTTCCAACGACCACGTCTCGGAGCCTTTCGGAAATAAGAATAGTTCTCGGAGCAGGAGGGGTCTCATGACGAATGCCTTATTCGTGAGGTCCGTTCATACCCGATGGCGCTGTTCATAGGACACGCTTGCTTGAAGTGCGTGTAGATATGGACGTATACAAGCCACATAAAATAGATGAATCGATCTTGCTGAACATTCATGGTGAGTTCAAGTCCGTGATCAATCAATAAAAGAAAGACATACCATCACAGAGGAGATTGTCCGATTACGTCAGTCTATGTTCGCGCATCGCCCTCATGTTTGTCGAGACTTCAAGTGCTTACTTCAACTTGTATGTTCCTAGGTCGTGGCCCGTGATGGAAGGGAATAATGGGTTACTCGCAGCCTTGAACCTTATCAAGCGGTGTTCGGGGTAAGTCCGGCAACATCAAGTGAGTCCGGACCCCGAAGACCTGTGGATATATGAGCGCTTCTAGGACTGCAAGGGCTTGAAGAGCCTCTTCGTCCTCGAGCAGTCCTTCCCCCACTTGTTCATGGTTGTCCGTCGACTAGCTATTTGAACACCATCTGTTTCTCAACTTTCCGCACGTATGCCATCAGACGCTAATACATCTGCACCTTCGTCCTCATTACTATGCTATGTTGAGCGCGTGAACACCAGCACCTGGACCGTCGACGGTAATGACAAGCTCATACTTACGAGGCTGTGAGTCCCTCTCTACCAGGCAGAGGCCGCGACGACTTACGCGCGGAGGGCTATACCCCTAAGCACGGACCGACGACAGCTGGTTCGTTTGGTAAACCCTGGGTAAACCATATGATGTGTCCTTTACCACGGCCACGGGGCTCAATCAGATTGCCTCGTTGTCCTTCTGGCCTTGTCTTGCACCCCAAATTCTGGCGTTCGGATGTGCCGGGTTAATATCCAGGCCTCATTGCAAACGCATGTTCAGCCCTCACGTTCCGCAACATTGCAGAAGCATGTTCTCGGCGGCCAGTAGGTCCTCATATATGTGAGCTATCGCCCGATGAGCGACGATTTGTTCCGCCATCTGCGATATACTCACCATCCCTATCCCCTCTTCTTCCTTTTTTCAACTTCGCATCGCAATCCCCTACCATGGGTGCAGGCGACTCTGAGGTACCTCATAGCCCGGTGGAGTTGTCACCACAAGAGCGCAACGCCTTGCCCCAGTACGGATTCGGACAGGACGTCGGCTTTGAGCAACTCCTCGATAGCAATTCCTTCCTTTTCCGCGTACACACGCCAAAGGAGCCCTCACCATTCTACGACAACACAGAGCCGTACTTCGTCGGTCAGGCATTTGTGGACAATGTCTCTGCGTCAGCCTTCCGAGCTCCCAGCATCTCCCCTTATCGCGCGCCATCGACGTACACGTACGCTGATGTTGCTCACCACATGGACTGGACCACGAGGGCGACTTCGCCGTATGTCTCCACGTCATTCAGTTTTGCGTGGGCCATCTGGGAGGCAACGAGGCGATACCACCACGGTATGAAGCACTCGGTCGAGATCGCGATCATCGACGCCAAAGCTTTGTCCGGACGTGCTGTCACTGCAGTCGAGCTGCTGCGACAGGGTGCGCCTAAGGAGTAAGCATCCTTCTTATCCATTGCTTTCGACGTGCCTGACGTTGAGCCATCAAGCCGCCATGAAGACCACTGGAAGTGGTACCGGTACGCGCTGGAAGCGCAGGACGTGCTCATCTGGGGCTACGTCCCCGGTACCGCGGTGCTCGCTTCGATTCCTCTCACGCAGATCCTTCAGAAGCTGCCCTCGTATTTCCTTAACCCCGACCCGTCGAACCTGAAGGACACCCCGATAAGCCGCGTGGGCTGGGATTATGAACGGAAAAAGTACAGCTACCGGATCTTCTGCCAGGAAATGTCCGAGCGATTCCTCCGCATGCCAGTCGACCGTCGTGTGCGCGACACGACCGCTGGGGCCGTTCGCCTCGCCATCGCCTTGCTCCGTCCATGGTTCCACCGGATGGCGACGGACGACTTCACGACCGCGACCGCGTTCGCGTGTGAGCTCTCGCAGAGCATCGCGCGCTGGCCAGGGCTCTGGTGGGTGCGCGAGCACCCCGAAACTAAGGACCTTATCCGATGCCTCGTGCACATCGTGGGCGAGGAAGCGCGCGAGGCACGCCGCACTCAGGCACTCGCAGACGCGACACGGATGCAGGATATCGTCGGCGGCCTCGAGCACCTCGCGCGCACGTTCCAGTCGCAAGGTCCGCGTTCGTCGTTCTCCATCCCCTCTACCTCCGTGTCGTCGACGGCATCGATCATTGACGAGGACGAGACGATGGTGAACCTCGAGCCCGTCTTCTCGCTCCCCAAGCCGAGACCAGAGCCGCTCGTCCTTCGCAATGGCATCGAAATTCCGACCCCGCTCCCGACACCTCCACTCCGCAAGGGTACAATTAGCCTATTTCAGGTCCGTGAGCGTGAGGCCGACTACAAGGGCAAGGCTGCCGCTGTCCCCGAGAGCTCCGCTGCACCCGAGAGTTCCACCGTATCGTCCGAAGAGCAGGCTCCTTCCGAATCTGCAAGACCGAAGCTCACGCTCGCAGAGCTGACCTCGCCCATTGCAAATGCCGCACGCAAAGTGTTCACCCCGCCGCCGGCCCTCGAAGGCGAGTCCTCGATGGAATACGCCGCGCGGACGGCGTCTGCGCTGCTCACTGGATTCTTCTTCGGCACCTTTATCACGCTGTGCGTGTTCTCTCCCCACCGGAGAGAGATTGCCAACGTGTTCACCTAGAGAGCGCGTGAGCTGGTCTTGCGATGTTCTTGATTCGTGTCTTCTGTCTTCCCATCCTCTTCTTCCGCATCCCACACGACCCGTACCCGCCTTCGGCTTCTTCTGATCTGCTCTTCTGAAGACTCCCTCCCCTCATTGTCACCGTTATTGGATGCTCAAGTCTTCCTTTCTCTCTGAGTTATATTTGACATTTGGCCCCCGGGCTTCGGACATCGTTATGACCCGAGCCCGGGGGCATCTAACTTATTCCATTCGTATTTACATCCGGCGAGCCTTCGTCGTCGCCGCTATCCCGTTGTTGTAGCATTAGTTGTAGTTGTACTTCCCCATCCCCACCCCTGATTTCGAGGACGCGCCCACATCTGTTTGGGATGCTAGAGGGCGCGCGACACATGCATGTACTAACACATTCACCTATGTCTTATGCTAGTCCATGCTGATCCATTGTCTCCTTCTGCTTTCGCATCAAGATTGAGTGTGAAGACGACATTGACTTCGGTAAGCGGGGACATGCCTCTGAATGGAGACGAGCGTCGGAATCAGAACCGGGGTGCGGTTGCCACAGCGTTTGAAGTGATGTCACAGCCTCTGGGAAAGTCTGCATTTGCCGTCCAAATCCACAGCTGTCCTGTCTCCTACCACCATCCACAAAGTCATTCCACGGGTGCTGCGGCTGATCACTGAAGTCGAGTCCATCACTGCACTTCCGGTTGTAGACTACTGGCGACAGTCAAGTAGTGGCCTCCCCTATAGACAAATCTGAAGCGACAGACTGTTCTTGACGAACGTGCTGGCAACTCGGTCGGTAATACATACGTTGGTCACCGAAGCAAAATAGGTCAGTTTAAACCATGTTTCTAGCATGTTTATATTCGAAGATCACAACCTGATGGCAGTAAATCATACACGTCCACTGCGCACGACACGTGGCGATTGTCGACCAAGTTCACAAGTGATGCAGCTTCCTGTGCTTATTCCAATTCGGTCCATAGGCGAATGGTGGCACTACTTCCGAGGTGCTCGCCCCCTAGGGCCGCAGGGCGGTCTAGGCAATGTAAGTTGGTTGTCGGCCTCGTGCTCGACGTGCGCCATCAAAATACTACGGAACTGCCCGCTGCGGACTCGGTACGGGACTCGGGAGGGCACTGCAGGGCAGTGAGAGCCTGTGCTTGCATTTTGGCGGGCGGCAGCCGATGCACGGAAGGACCTCGATGCTGCAGAGTTTGATGCGAGCAGGCGTTACAGTTTCTGCTTGCCACATGGTTTTGGGATGAAAGATTAGCATGAGGTTACGCCAGACATACTTATAAGAGATGACTCCGCTCCAGCTCTGTCACTCATCACTTTACTTTACTTCCCACGTCCTCTTTTGGGTTCCTGATAGTGGTCTCAAGGCGAGAGCTACAGTTTGTAGCGATTGCTTCCAAATCTTTTCCCCGCTTTACTCCTTCCGTTTTCCTTTGCTCGGTCGCGGTGTCATTTTCACAGAGCTGACGGTCCGGACCTGAACGGCAGCCTCCTTTTCAAGCTCCATCGAATTTTCCTTTCCTTCTTCCAACCCTCTTTGGAACCATGTCGGCCTCCGGCAACGGCTGGAAGCACAAGGTCGCGGCACTGATGAGCCTCTACCTCTCGAACTCGACCTCAGCTCTCCCCCCGGCAGTGTATGGCACTGTGGGTGACCTCGTCTGGAGTGCCTGCCCAGGCAACGATACCCTCCCGGGCGCCGAGTGTGGTTATGCGATGTGCGTCTCGCCATCCTCGTCTCCGTCCCTCGCTGACGTTGCGATGATTTGACAGAGTTCCGTTGGACTACACCAATCCGGGTGCGGGTGTCGCAAAGATTGCTCTTGGGCGGTTCAATGCAACAACGCAACCCCGCAAGGGCAGCGTTTTCGTTAACCCAGGAGGACCCGGAGGCGCAGGCGCGTTTCTGGCGACCCAGGCAGGTGCTCAGCTGCAGCAGCTGGTGAGTGCATTTACCAAAGAGTGGCTGTTCGTCGCGTTCAATGGGTTGCTAACATCACATTTGAAAACGCGAAATGTAGATTGGCGAAGAATACGATATTATTGGATTCGATCCTCGAGGAATTGGCGCTTCGGAGTACGTGCATGGTGGCCTCATGTTCCCAGGCGCGCATGCTGATCTTGACCTGTCATGCAGGCCCACAGTGCGGTGCTTCCCGAGCGACGAGGCGCGTGCGGCGTTCATCGCGAACACGGTGCTCGACCGCGGATACGATGTCGGACCAAACTTGACGGACCCGTACAATCGCTTCCACTTGATCGAGCAGCAGCGTGATGCGGAGGCGCTGTACAAGACGCAGTTCGCGATCTGCGGCCAGACCATGGGCGATGCGCTTCGGTACTCGGGCACCACCTCCGTCGTCCGCGACATTGACTTTATATCGTCTCGTCTCGACGGCAATGATTCTCTCATGTGAGTGCTCTGCGTCATCTTCACATTCGGTGACTCTGAGCTGAGAATATGTCGCTTTCCGGTAGCAACTTCTACGGCTTGTCATACGGCACGGTGATAGGGCAGTACCTTGCCAACATGTGAGTATGAGCCAGCTTACAGCGACTGCAAGGCGAGTGTTGCTCACTGTGCGTAGATTCCCTGAGCGCGTTGGCCGAATCGTGATCGATGGTGTCGTGGATGCCGATGGATGGTCGAGTGAGTATACTCTTTCCTCTCTACCCTATAATTTGAAAGTGCTGATGAACTTGGATAGACGCTCCTCCGTACACATGGTACCGCACTTGGCTGAGTTCGACGGAGGGCGCATACAACCTCTTTCTTGAGGATTGCGCCAAGGCAGGGCCCGCGGGATGCGCTTTGGCTAAGGCTAATGAGTCTGCTTCGGACATCCACAACCGTGTGGAAGCGTTCCTAGACAAGCTATACGACGAACCTATCCCCGTCCCAAACGCCACTATTCCGGGTATCCTCACCAATGGCCGCGCGCGGTGTAGGTGTCTCTACTCTTGTTCGCGCTTTCCCACCACTGTATACTAACCGCACGCCTCGTCTCATCAGTGTTCCTACTCGGTACTATTGAGAGTCCGCAATCCTGGCCGGACATGGCGCAGTTATTTGCCGCGGCGCTGGCAGGAGACGTATCTGGCGTACTCGACGTTGTGAACACTCCCCAGTACGTCGACCTCCAGCGATCTGGTGTGTCATGCAACGACCAGAAGCCGTTCAAGGCGCCCACACCTGAGGAGACCATCGACGAGGCGATCGATGTGTACGAGAAAGTGACGCGATTCAATCTTGCTGTCACCATCGCGGAGGCCGACAGCGGGTGCCAGTACTGGCCTGTTAGCCCACCTGAGAAGTACACTGGCCCGTGGAACAACACACTGAAGAATCCGCTGTTGATCATCAGCAACACCGTAAGAGGACTTGGCGAGATATGGATCGAATGCAGACTGATTATTTCGTATTCCCTCAGAACGACCCCGCAACACCTCTGTCGAGTGGCCGGATCGTCCACCAGGCATTGGGCAACTCTTCCGCGCTTCTTGTGCAAGACTCACCAGGGGTAAGCAGCATTCGTATCAAGCATCCTCCATAGAGCGCCCTAACATGCCATCTGCAGCACACCTCTCTTGCTCTTACTTCGACGTGCACTATCCTCACCACGCGCGCGTTCTTTGCTAACGGCACGCTCCCTGCGGAAGGGACGATCTGTCCTGTTGACGGCTCGCCCTTCCCCGAGCCCGCTGCATCCAACGGCACCGCGGCGGTTCAGGGCAACGTCAAGACACTTGTCGCGCAGGGCAACCAGTACGAGGATGCCGTGCGCCACATCGCGTCCTTCGTGCACCGGTCGCGCGCGCCGCGGCAGTAAGCAGTGGCAGTAGAATGGGATCGGGTGTTGAACGTTTAGGACTTGGACTTTTACATAAGCCTTCTTGTGACTACCTGTCATTTCCCAATTTCCAGTACAATATGACATCTCTATTTGGCAACTTTCGTAGTGGTAGCCAACGCCCTATGGTGAGGCGCTTTGGCGCTTGCATTACTATATTGGGAGGAGTCGGCAAAGACGCGGTCACTGTCAGTGATTTAGTCACGGACCTTGTAGTGCTTGACACCATTGAACGGTTGAGTACACTACCAGTCTCATCATCCTGCCTGATGGCGTAGCGTTCTAGATGCGGCGTTACGAGTAAACCTCAGAGTCATTCCATATCGCGCTTATAAAACCGAGTCCCACTCAGGCCGAGCAGTCTGGGCAGAAAGTTGCACATTTAACACCCACATAGAGGACTCTCCTTGGCTTCACACCACCATCATCTCGTTTTTTCCCACGCTCTAGTTCCTCGAGGGGAGGGCTTTTGCGTACGGTACTCGAGCTATCTGGGGTTCCAGCGTAGTCTACAATGGCTTCTTTAAGCTCCGGAAACGTTACATCATCGGGAGCACAGGGAGGACGCTCAGGAAGCACGACCGGCGGCAGAAATGCGACAGCTCCGGGTCCGAATACCCATGCCAGCGCGCCGCTGGGAAGACTGGCTCCCACCACCAGAACGGCGAAAACGACCCCCAGAACCCAGGCGCAGCTCTTTGTCGAGGCCGAGAAGACTCTGCCGGACCTCGACGCGGCCGTCGACTTCCTCTGCGGGAAGCAACTGGTCCCAGTAGGGGATGCCAGCGTGTCGGAAGAGGCGCTCATCTCCGGTCTCCTCCACTTCGCGGTGGCGGCCCCGGCGAAAGAGCTCACTAGGAAAGGACTGATTGCCTTCGCTCATCTAGCTAAGGCAGTGCTGGCTCGCAAGAATCAAGACTCGGTTTCAGCCGAGGTAGCAGAACGAGTCGGAACGCAAATCACGCAAAGGCTCGACCATCATACGACGAAGGTGGAGGAGCTGCTAGAGGAGGCGGTGAGCAAGGTGGAGGAAACAAGGAAGGAGATGGACGGATGGATGGACAGGCTTATGCGGGCCTGTAACCCGGTGGATCATGCGGAGGCATCGGTGGCGGAGGTGGTGCGGAAGGAGCTCGCGTCCGCAAATCTGGCGACAGGTACGCCCTCTCCGCCGTCTGAGAAGCTAACGTTGGACTCCGCGCCGGCGCGTACGCGGCGCGCGGTCAATCTTGCAGAACTACTACAATGGCAAGTCCTCGTCAAGAACATGATCCTCAAGGACACCGAGGGCCAACTCCTCAACGACCGGGAGGCACTCGAGTGGGCCCGGCAGGCAATGGATATGATGGCGCGCGAAGGTTTAACCCCCCCGAACGACACACAGATAGAGGCCGCCAAGATCTGCGCCCGTGGGGACGTGGTCTTCACGATGTCCTCCGCCAACGCGGCGCGCTGGCTCCTCCGCACTCACGCAGCTACCGCTTTCTCCCGCAAGATGGGGGGTACAGCGAGGCTGGTGGAGCGCACGTACAAGCTTGTCGCCGAGCGGGTACCGGTGGAATTCAACCCGGCGGATCAAGCCTCACTCTGGCAGCTGGAACAGGCGCACGAGCTGCGACAGGGCGCGATAGTGCGTGCAGACTGGATCAAGCCAGTCGCGAAGCGCTTCTCTGGCCAGCGCACAGCCTTCCTGCTGCTCACGGTCTCGGGAGTCGACCAAGCTAACATAGCATTGAGGGGACTGACTTTTGCAGGACGCGGGGTTATCGTTCGCCGCGATCTCCTGGAGCCAAAGCGTTGTGCGCTGCCAGAAGTACGACGGCCACTTCGCCAAAGACTGCCCCGCGCCCGGGGACGTTTGCGCTACCTGCGCGGGCCCACATCCCTCTGCCCGCTGTGACTGCTCCGACCCCAGTCTGCACCGCTGCGCCAACTGTGGAGTGGACGGGCACGCGGCATGGGACAAGGCCTGTCCGGTCTTCTTGGAGAAGGTGCGCACTCACAGCGCACGGCGAGCTGACTCTGGTTTTAGGTTCTTCGTCACCAACAACCCGGAAACCTGGATTTCGGATGGGGAGGAGCTCGCGCGCGCACCGCCGCCGCCCCCGACTTTCTGGTCGCAGATACGACACCACTTCGACAGGCCGGACCCGACGCAGCAGGGCCCATCGCAAGCACGCCTCGACCATTTCTTCGCCCAAAGCCAGCAGACTGCACCAGCAAGCCATAACTTATGAGTCACGCCCGGCCGACCCTACGCATATGGCAGCAAAATATCAACAAGTCCGACTCTGCACAACACGACATGCTCAGCAAGGTGCTGACGACGGCCTGTGACGTCATCGCCATCCAAGAACCGTACCTCCGGATGCGGCTCACTCGCAGCACTGCACACTGGAGGGTGCACTATCCCACTGTCCAGGACCCGGACACAGCCGGGAGGGTACGCTCGGTCATTCTTGTCAGCAAACAACTCTCCACCAATGCCTGGTCGCCCATTACCGTCCCTCACCCCGACGTTACGGCCATCACCATCACCACCCCGCATGCATCAATCCACGTCTTCAACCTCTACGTGGATGGAGACCTCGACGCTGCCATCAACGCGGCTTCCAGGGCTTCCCAGCGTCTCTGCGCGCAGGACGGGGCCCATGAGTTGGTCTGGCTTGGCGACTTCAACCGTCACCACCCCAGCTGGGATTCGCCACGGAACTCGCACCTCTTCACGCGTCAGAACCTCGCCTGTTCGGACGTCCTCATCCACCGTCTAGCAGAGCTGGGCCTAGAGATGGCGCTCCTGCCTGAACTCCCCACCCTGGAGGCCACGCGCACGGAAAACCTGACGCGTCCGGACAACGTCTTCTGCACGGAAGGAGTCCTGGAGCATCTGCGCTCTTGCGAAGTATTCCCGGAATTGAGCCCCACCTGCACTGACCATTTTCCAATACAGACAATCATCGGCGTCCCAACTGAGGCCGCCCTTCCTCGTCCCCGCAGAGACTTCCGCAAAGTGGATTGGGTAGAGTTTAACGCCACCCTCGGGCGCCGGCTGAATGAGAGAGTGCACGCCGATGTCATCACGACCACCGAGGACTTTGACGATCTACTACAGAAGCTGATGACAGACCTACAGGATACAGTTGCGGAACAAGTCCCGCTGGTGAAGGATACACCCTACCGCAAGCGCTGGTGGTCCAAAGACCTGTCGTGTATGCAGGGGGTCAAGGAGTGGCTGGCACGCGCCTCCTTCCGCCTCCGCTCCGACCCTCAGCACGCTGTCCACGCTGAGTACCGGCGCTACCGCAACTGTTATGCTGATGCGATACGTTTAGCCAAGAAAGACTTCTGGGAAGCCTGGATCGACACCATAGACTCCAAGTCAATCTGGGACGCTAACCGCTTCCTGAAGCGGGGCGCCAGTGATGGGGGCAGTGCGCGCATCCCACCTATAAACGCGGTGGATCAGGACGGCCGCCCGGTCGTGCTCAAGTCAAATGCCGACAAGGGAGAAGAATTTTACAAGACATTCTTTCTCCCGCCCAGCACAGCCCCTATTCCAGCAGGGCCCTACCCTCCGCCCCGCTTCAAGTTCAGACCGGTCACCGACGAGCAAGTGCGGCGTGCCATTCATTCGCTCAAGGCGTTCAAGGCACCGGGCCCCGACGCGATCCCCAACGAGGTGTACCGCCATTGCGCTGAGACGCTAACCCCGTTTTTAGGCACCCTCTTCCGAGCCACTTTTGCGCTTGGCTACTACCCGGACCAGTGGAAGTTGTCGGACACAGTCGTGCTGAAGAAACCGGGCAAGACCGACTACACCGTCGCCAAGGCATGGCGTCCGATTGCCCTGCTAAGCTGCATGTCCAAAATTCTCTCCCGGTGTGTCGCAGATGTTTTGGTATATGAGGCTGAACACCGCTCGCTTCTGGCCAACATGCAGTTTGGGGGTAGGGCAGGGCGCACTACTACTGACTCGATCCATTTAGTCACGAAGACCATCAAGGACGCGTGGCGTAAGCACCAGGTGGTGTCCGTCGTTTTTCTCGACATCAAGTCCACCTTTCCGGCCGCCGCCCCGGAGCGCCTTTTTCACAACTTGCGCATGCGTGGAGTTCCCCGAGATGCATGCGCGGCTAACGGAGAGACTGCAGTAGGTTCTATGGATGATGTCGCAATGATCGCGATTGGCAAGACGTTCCCGGACTGCCACAGCAAGATACGTCAGTTCATGGAGCGCTCCGGGGGGGCCTTTGACTGGTCGCAGGCGCACAACTCGACTTACTCCCTCGATAAATTCGGGCTGCTCAACTGCAAGGCCCGTATGAAGGATCTTGGCCCGACGCTCACGCTCACGGATGGCACAGTCGTGCGACCCACTGACCATCACCGCTTCTTAGGGCTCCTGGTCAACCACAAGTTGCGCTTCAAGCAGCATCTCGTGCTTGCGTACACGCGGGGCAGCCAATGGGTTGCCGTCATCCGACGGCTAGCGAAAGCTAGACATGGCCTCTCCATGGCAGTAGTCTGGCGTCTCTACCTTACAGTCGCTATCCCCAGTATGATGTACGCCGCTGACACCTTTCTTACTCCAGTGCGGACACTCCCAGGGACAAGAGGCAACACGGCTCCGTAGGCCCGGTGCGACAGCTTGCGATGGTACAGCGGCAGGCGCTGCTGGTGATGACAGGAGCGCTCCGCTCGACTGCGACTGATGTCTTGGAGGCACACGCTAACCTGCTCCCCTTTGACCTTCTTGTTGACAGGATGTGTCACCGTGCGGCGGTCCGGCTCTGCACACTGCCGGTGTCTCACCCCTTAGCTACTCACGTCCAACGCGCGGGCAAGAGATTTGTCCGCGCGCACCGCTCAGTGCTACATGAGCTCATGGACGCTTACAAGCCCTATTTAGACCTCAACCACACGGAGCGCATCCAGCCAGCGCGAGTGCATCCCCAGTGGCGCCCCCGGCACAAGGTCCATGTCATCCCCGACCGGGAGGCCGCGGCCACAGACGATGGGCGCTGGCGCAGACACGGAGCGTACCGCATCTACACTGACGGCTCCAACATAGACGGCGGGGTTGGAGTGGCGGCAATTCTCTACCCGCCGGGGCGCAGGCGCCCACGCTCCTTGTTCCTGCACCTCGGCCCTTCGACCCGGCACACCGTATACGAGGCGGAGATCGTTGCCACCATCCTCGGCTTGGAGCTTCTGCGGACGGAGTGGGGCATCTGCAAGGCATCTATCGCGCTCGACAATATGGCGGCCATCCAGGCCTCCACGCTACGCTCTTCGGCACCGGGCCGTTACCTTACTGACATCTTCCACCAACAGCTCGAACAGCTCAAGAAGATCCATCCAGAGCTTCGGCTCACCCTGCGCTGGGTGCCAGGTCACGATGACGTCCCCAGTAATGAAGCTGCAGATGCAGCAGCAAAGGAGGCCGCAGGCGGCCGATCCTCCTCCTCCCGACACCTCCCCAAGCCACTTCGTCACCCTCTGCCCATGAGCACCTCACGGGCACGCCAGAACTACGCAAAAGAGCTCCAAAGGCGGGCTGACGCACGCTGGAAGACCTCCCCAAGGAGTGCACGGCTAGTGGACATTGACAGCGGCCTGCCGTCCCGCAAATACGATGAGCTGGTCACGTCTCTCACGCGCAGACACGCTAACCTTCTTACCCAGCTTCGCACCGGTCATGTTCCGCTTCAAAAGCACCTCGCTCGCATTGGCAAGGTGCTCTCAGAGACGTGCCCGGCGTGCGGAGAAGCACCGGAGACGGTTGCGCACTACCTGCTCATCTGCCCTACTTTTTCAGTCAACCGGGCCATGCACTATGCGCCGCTGGGCTTCTCCGGGCGGCGACTCAAGGTCCTCCTCAATTCTCCTAAGGCAGTGCGACCACTCTTCAACTACATCAACTCCACGGCTCGCTTCCGACAAGTTTTCGGCACTCTCAGCGCCCCGGACCGCAATGACGACGAGGATGACTAACCCCAACAGCATCGCACCTTACTCGAGACACGTTTGCTGACCCTGCTTCTCCCGACAGGCTAACTGACCAACTCTTATCCCCCGGAACCTGACTCCGACGCTACCCGCCGCCTTGTGGCGCTGGACTCTCCTCAACTCCTCCTCACCCTCAAGCCACCCTCAAGTCTCCCGTACCCCCCTGGTTTCCCCTCCTATCTGTTGGAGTTCGAGAGAGAGGAAATCGGTAGATTGTAGGGACGTAGACTGGTAGTATAAGTACATGCATGATACAATGGATATTGAGTAACAAAGTAACAAAAGAGCTATTGTATGAGTGATAAGCGAGATAACAAAGGCAATAGTAAGTATGCATAAGGTCCGTTTGTAAGTGTCAATACAAACGGACATAATGAAAGTAAGAACTCGTTAGTAACCTTTTGTTACTACAACACTATCCCCCTCTCCTTCGTCCGTACATCCTGCACATACGCACGGCCGTCACGGTGACCAGCTGTCCCGCCTCGGGGGGAGGAAGGCCCGCTTAAGGCGGCAGTGCACCCACGCGTGTGCTGCCGCTGCGGATCCGCCGACCTGAACCCTGCAGTTGAAAGTGAGATGCTGCGTCCCGCCGGCCCTCCGCGACCACCCGGCCAGCTACACCGACAGTACACGCCGCACCCCATGCTTCCCCCTCCTCTTATGCTCACTCTTTCTATTGGCCCCGTCTATCTACCTTACATCTCAAACTGCTAATGGCATGGCCGCGTCGCCTCGGTCTCCGCACACATTTCCCCTCCTGCCGTCCAGTTTGACCCGTTGATAGTTTATCATGTAGCTACCTTGCAGAGTACTGCCTACCATAGGGCTCGGCCCTCAAGGGCAATAAACGAGGAACACAAAAAAAAAAAAAAAAAAACACCCACATACTTCAGGCGCCCACGTACTTGCTTCCGATTTCTCATTCTTCCTCGCCAACATGAGGAGAATCCCCACGTGGCTAATGGTTGGTACAACGCGGACACCCACTGTCGATATAGGTAAGTAGATCCATCCACCGTCCGTACCGTGCAACAATTCATCCACCCCTATGGCCATCTATATTCGTACAGAATGCCATGGATCGAAAATGACGGCCTTCTGGCCTCGCCGGAGAACAGGTTGGTTACTATGCTGACATCCTCTAGCGGACTTGGATGGTATGTTGCCGTTCAAGTTGAGCCCGCCTCGTTCGTCTTGAACATAAATCGTGGCAGTACGGTGATGAACGTACCCGATCTTGTACTCCTCACGGAATGGATCAACGATTTGCGGAGCTTGCAAACCAGCCTGAGGCTGTGAGGGCCTATATAGTGCCGGTACGGCTCAACCGCAATCTTTACAGGCGGATATGCTGCCGTCCGTGCTCAAACGTACTTCACCCATCAGGGGCGGCCCTCACTTGCGTATAAAAGGAGGGGACCTCTAGCCTTCGAGCCCCCATCTTCTTCGTCGTTCCAGTTCCAGGTGAACCTCGTTCCAAGCGAATATCTTCTTCGTCGTTCCTGGTGAACATACTCTTCGTCGTTTCATGTGAAAACATAAGCTCGATGTCGAGCCCCGCGGACTCCGTCCCCAATCTCATTGACTGTGTCGTTGAGACGCGTTATAAGCTCGTCCAGCTGCTCGGTGCGGGCACCAATGGTGTCATCAACAAGGCACTCGACCGCCAATTCCCCTCCATGTCGCAGCCCTAGTACTAGATTTTAGATTTGTAAGAGGGCTGGTCGTACGCCCCAAGAGATCGCGAAAATTCAAGCCACCGACGGTGCAGGCACCGTCGTGATCTGGTGGATAGAACATACACTCGGACTATAGACGTTCGAGACTCGGATATTTACCACTGAAATATCACTTATTGCATCCTGCAATCAATACAGAGCACGGCATCGCTCAGGACAGATCTCCTCTGAGGTGAGGACCTCCTGAATGATGTGCCTCCCTCAAGAGTTCACAATGTCATAAGAAGCAAGAGCCCGTAGCCGAGCCCGCGTTGAGGAGAGCCATAATCTCGATGAGGCACCGGAGCGCTACTATGATACGGGCGTCCTGGACGCGCTGCGTCAGTCGGCTGAACTTGTGCAACGCCTTCAAATTCCCTCTGGCGCAATACACAATATGATGCATGGATTTAATTAAACGTGAAGTCTGAGCCTGAGTGGACCCTACAAATATACGAAAAGGAAAGCAGTCAACATGCGACGGGTGGGGTTCGAACATACAAACACCTGGCCGGCTCAATCGAGCTTTCGATCCGCAAACGTCGAATTATGGCTCTTCTCATCGTGGCTGGTGGCATACGACGAACGCTTTGCCCATAGCTAAGCTTGTTTGACAGGTAAGTAAGTACTGAGCTACAATGTGTGAACTCCGACGCTTCTAACTTTGTCTGATCCCCAATTTATTCAACGAATGGTGTCTGCTTTGTGCCCTCCTTCCTCCCACTACCACGATCCTCGGACACGAAGATGACCGTTCCCATCTTTTGGCCTGTAGAGTATTACTATGAACCCATCGGAAGCACAGCAGCAAGCTGTCTCACCCGAGATTTACCACCGGAGGCTTCCGCGAATATCCTGCTACTGAACTGCACCGATTGCCGCAACGTTCTATTTACTGCATTTTGCGAGTCTACGAACCGTGAGCAAATCAGTTTCTCACAGCAGTACCGTTGACTCTGAAGCCATTAATGCAGCCCAAAGGAACCTGGACTTCACTTGTTCCGATATCGATCCAGGGATTCTAGGTTAGTTCAGTTGCACGCTACCCAATGTTGCATTATCCATGTTCCAGCACTATTGCAGCGAGGGCCACGATTCTTACAACCATGGCGGCGGATGATATCCCTCCGCACGTTGTATGGAACATCTTCTTCCATGTTCATCTGGACGATGATACTTTCTCCCTGTTGGTGGCTCACTGTCGCAAGCTGTCAGACCATTCAAGATTGGAATTGCTCGCAATATGGGGCGTTTCTACACTTTGGCACAGAGCACACACTTAGTGAAGTGCGGTGTCTCAATCTCTATGCCGCAGACACAGCGCCTCTACTTGTTCAAGAACCACCACCGAAAGTCCAGCATGACGAAGATGCACCTCGCGAGGTCAGACAGCACGACTACCAACACTGTTCCGCTCGCTCCGCTGTACCGATGCACAAGGAAGCCAAACGTGTCTTCGACGAGGCATTCAAGATATACCAGGAGACGGGGACGACATTTACAGACGAGGGAGACATTGCAGCAGCAACGCATCTAAATCCGACCTTCTACTATTCTAGACATGGCCCAGCATCTACCCTTCATCCCTGTGTAGACCCTCTCACACCCTTCCATCCCGCCCCTCTCTTTGGTGACCGCGACCCTGAATCGGTGTCGGTGATGGATCTCGTTCAGGCCTGTCGTCAAGAGTTTGAGTCTTGGTGTACTGCTATTCGCGCAGTACACTACTCGCAGGGGCGTCGCATCACGATCCGTCTCATACTCGGAGATCCGCTGATCGTCACAAGAGCGCTGGAGGAGTTCGGAAGGGCCAAGGTCCTGGATTCGGGCACTCCCGTATCGTCATGGACCATGCGACCGATGGTACTTAGCGAAGAGGAATACCTTCACCGCCACGCGCCGACCACTTTCAATGTCGTTGACACCTCTACGCTATGGGATACTGCTGGGATGTTCCACATCCTGTCTTCGGTGACGCCACTTCTCTCTGTGTCATCTCACTGCGATAGCGTGGTCTACACCGAGTCGCTAGTTGCTTGGCGCCACGACAAGAAGACGAAGATCCCTGAGTACCAATACGAGCTATTCACCGAGATCGCTCTATGGTTCGACCTCTGCCCTGTCGACTTCCTCACAGGGTTCACCTCGCGGTATAATGCTCACGAAACCCTTGTCTTCGACGGAGACGACCATACGCGCCGCCACGAAGTTCTTGTGTGGAAGCGACCAAATTCCGGAGATCATGTAGCTCGCCGCAACCCTCATCCGAAGGTCATACTCCAGGGACCGACTCAGCTTGCTTCGCGGTTGTTTGCAGTTTTCATTCGACTCTTCGGAGACTTGGATTGGTTCTCGCACCTCACAGTTCACCTAGACACATGGCGACGGGAGCGGCGGACATACGAATACCTGCTCTATACTCGAGAGTCATACGCCCGGTTCCTCCGATGCGCAAGAGACAGGTTCTGCGACCCGCAGGAATGGAACGAGGCCATGAACATCCTTTTAAATCGTCTCAGCAGGGAACTTCATATGGACGGTGCTAGTCAGGCAGAACTCTAGACTCAACTCTATCGTCTAGGCGTTGGCAGCGCTCACTACATGGACCAGCCGACCGAACCAAAATCGGGTCGCCTATCTGTCTGGAATACCCTTCCTCCCATGAGCAAGCTCTCCCTCGTCGTCCCGGCGGAGAAAATCAGGAATCTGACTACAATTTGTCGATGCGTTGGGAACTCGTCCATGGCCGTATCAGTTGATGCAGTGGGCGGCCGCGCGGGCTGGTTTCAGTGTCTTAATGTTACCTTCGGCAAGGCCATAGATGTTGGCACAGAAGCCGCCCCCCAGATTCTTATCGAGGAAGACGAGGAAGGTATACGCGGGCATTCGGAGATGATACTCACTTTCGTGGTGGGAACCGAGTTACTTTCAGATTTGGTGAACGTCGATATGAGTCAGTGGGAAGACTCGCGACCCCTCATTTCCCTCTTCTTTATGATATGCCATCCGGGGAGAGCTACGTGGCGACCAGAGGATGGACGGCCCTGTAAAGTCCTCGTCTTCGAAGCTGACTTCGAAGATCGCCAATCCGTGTTCATCGAGCCGGCATCATGCCTACCGTCCGTCAACTCGCCGTGGCCCTGTGCCTGGTTGGCACGCACGAAGCCTTCACCATCTGAGCCGATGCCAATTGGCAAACAAGTCTTCGTGCAAGTGGAGGTGGAAGAGGAAGAAGACGATAGCGACCGGAGGAAGATCTCGGGTTTGACCGCCAGGATCGAGGTCGACAACCCTCAACTTCGCGCTGCGCTTGTTCCTGGATTGAACGTGGTAGAGATCGAACAAGTCTCCCCTTGTGCGTTACGTGCATATCTCGGGGGATACGAACAGGACGTCGTCTATCCTCTGCCGGCTAGTACGGACGGTGCCCGACAGAGAATGAACTTCACCACTAAACTGGGGGCTTTTCATTTCGATGTGAGTACGCATATCTCCCGCATTGCACGCACCGGCACCATATACTGATCGACGCATGTAGTTGTTTTTGCCAGTAGCGCATATCACTTTCGAACCAGGAGGATACAAGCTCAATCCTGTCTCAACGGTCTCTTCGAAAGACGGACTGACCTTCCCCTGGAGTATCCACCGCGTGAACCTTGACCGCATGCCTATCGTCAATCTCAGCGCGCCAGCGCTAAACGACTGGCTCGACGGGCACGTTTGGTCGCGACTCTCCATCACGGACAACACGATGAAGACGTGCACCGCTATCAGGAACAATCGGGAGTTCACCGCAAGAATATGGCCGTTGCCGAAGGACTCCATCTATTGCCTCCTCTATCGACCGTTCACGACACGCGGGAGGCTGACGGACGAAGGGGCGCCGTTCCGCATTATATCCCTATACGATCTCACACTGACAATGGGGGAGATGCATACCTCCGACACATTCATTTTCATGAACGACCTCCGATATGACCTCACAGCCCACACCGTGGTGGCAGACGCATACGTCCTCACTCTCGCCCCACCGCTCACCTACGATCTGGTCAGTGCCTTGGTCGACATGGCAGCTGTTCCTGTGCACGGTGGAGAGATGCGGTTGTGCAAGCAGCTGCTCCCTACCCTTGCCGAACGTTGTCGTACCTGGTCGCACGGTCCGAACTGCGAGTATGAGGCGACCGGTCGGATTCCTTTGGAGACGGAGGCATTATATGGTGACCCTCTCTGCAGCTGCGGCCGTGGCAAAGACGTCGAGGGAATGAGCCGGGACCCGCTATGGGCACCCCTCAAGCCATATGTGACGCGCATTGCGCTGTCCCCCCTGTTCCCGGTGTGGTACCTTGAGCCGATGATACGGAAGTTCCTCAGGCGCGCGGGATTCGTTCATGGAGATGGAAGACCGAGAGAAGTCCCGGGAACGACGCCGAAGTGCTGGGTCTGCGGCGTGGTGAAGTATGAGTTGAAGAGATGCTCGCGATGCCGAGCGGTGTTCTACTGCTCGCAGGAGTGTCAGAGGGAGCATTGGCCGAAGCACAAGGCACACTGTGAACAGAAGGACAAGGAGTCGAAGCAGTTGGCCATAGAATGATGCAGCACTAGTATATGTATTTCGTGTGTTCTGTAATTATGAAGTTGTGCGCTCCATACGGTATCTTCAGAATGGGGCAGAACAGGGTGTAGAATTGGGATGAGCGGGGGTACAACGCTGGCGTCGTCATTCTAGTAATACAACAGCAACAGAACGAAGTAGTCGTCGGGAACCAAGGTAAGCATATGCGAACGAAGAGCGAGTCTATACATCTCGGACAGTATTCAGTCAAAGCTCCGCTTCTTCGTCGAGTACTCCTTCTTGTCCATGCACCGTCTAATGTGGCGCACGCACGCAGACTCGCGCCAGTGGTTCTGCAGCCCGCACAGCGGGCAGCGGTACGCGACTTTGAAGTGGATGTTGAGCAGGTGCCGACCGACGCTCTCGATCGTCATCGCGCCACCCGCACCCTTCTTGCCCTCGCCGTCGTCGCGGCTCGCAGACGCGCACGACTTGCAGCCGGGAATGGGGAACGGACACTTCGCCTTGCAAGTGCTGCCCGAAGGCCCGCTGCAGCCGGGGGTGAGGCAGAGCTCGTTATGGTGGACCTTCTTGAAGTGCCCGCGCCAGGCGGAGTCCTTGTCCTCGAGCGCAACGCCGCACCCCGGCATAGGGCAGCGAGGAAGCGTCGCGGACTGCACCTTGACGGGATGCAGGTGCGCGGGGAGGGGAGCCTTGGCGGTTCGCCGGGATGTGGCGGGACGCTTCGCTGGGCGGCGGGGGGGTATGTACTCGGAGCAGCAGGAGGAAGCATCGTCTTCGTAGTCGGAGTCGTCTGCCTTGCGCTTGAGCGGGCGCGTGATGGGGGAAATGGCCTCCTGAGAGGACGGAGGAGACGAATCGTCCGTCGAGGATGTGGCCGAGTGGACAGAAATGTCAATCACGTCGTTATCCTCGATCTGAGAGGCGAACCAGTCATCCAGAGGCTGGAGGAACACCGAAGGCGAGACGCAGCGATGCTCGATAGGTGCGACAGCGGTAGGGTCGGCTGAAGGAGTAGGGGTCGAATCGAAGAAGCCGGCGCCGACCTCTGAGAATATGGAGAGAGGCTGAAGGTCGAAGGGGGTATCTGCGGGCATGGTATCGCGACTGAACGCCTCGAAGTCGAACCAGGTCGACATAGGATCCTGGACAAGAGACACTTCGAGGAAACTACAACGACATTAACAGGTGTGTGAGTGCTAGGCACAGAGGATATTTACCTCGAAGGCTCGAAGAGAGTGTCGGAGGCGAGTGGGGTGAAGAAGGTCATTGGTATGAGCGCGGAGAGGAGGGAGGACGCGGTGAGGTGTTTGGGGTGTCGCTGGAGAGGTGCTCTCGAGGATGTGGGGGGCGAATGTGTCCGAGGCCACGAATATCGAGTTCGAGCAAGGTGGGCCGCATTTTATGTGCTTGCTGCAACAAAGATTCCAACACGTCGGGGAGTTGGCAAAGCGTCCTCCAGCGTCTGCAAAGCGTACACTGCCCAAGTGACGGTGCCCGTGCATGCTACTGCAAAGCGTTCGAAGGCGTGTACTTCCTTATTGGTTTGCCGAAAAAGCGTCCCAGGAACCTAGTACACCGATAATGTCCGAATTCACGCCCCGACATAGATGGCAAAGCGTCGGGCGGTGATATCATCAGATATAGCTTTGCAGACGCCCAAGTAGTCTGTATTCTTGGGCGTCTGCAAAGCGTCGCGCCTCATGTGCACATGAACATGCGTCATCCGCTCTTCACACAAGACAACTGCGAGTGGCTCACCGAATCTCGTCACTGGCAGCTTGCGGGGGAAGAGCCGGTAGAATCGGCAAGAGGCGAGTGAGGAGAGAGGACTCGACCCAGACCGTTCTCAGACAGTCGCATGGACAACTGATGTTGACTCCGAAGGCCAGAGTAACAATCCGACCTGATAGTTTTTGAAGCTGAAAAAGCACCAATCGTTGAGTCAAGTTAGAGAATGTACTATCACTGCCAAGAGCAAGACGCACTCAAGGCAGGGGTACCGCCAGTCCTTGGTGGAACGGACAGGAAACACCTTTGACTACGAGACTAGGCAAAGTAGCATCAATTGACAGAGTATTCAAACTCTACTTGAGGGCTATATCTGTTGAGGTCTCGGACTGTTGAGGCACTGGAAGTACAAAATGAACTAGAAGTATTGAGTCGTCCATGCCAAGGAAAGAATATGACCTCGTCGTCACATACGTACGATTTAAATACATGCACCGTAAGCATGGTTCTACCTGACGTACTCACCTATTCGTCCAAAAAAATTCGTGTCCAATCTGTGCATCTTCCATACATCGAGTGGATAGAGAAGGAGGGAGGAGGTAGAAGGTTGTCGCGGAGGGGACACGGCTAGCCGAGTCTTTCTTCACTCGAGCACGTCGCCCCATAGGCAATGCGAGACAATTATGAGGTACTGACATGGCCCAATCTTGCTTCTGTGGTTAAATATTGAAATGAAAGTCATGGTTAGAGCCCAAAATGGATGAAGACGTTTTGAATTCAACGATGACTGTAGGTGAACTTGAGGTGCCAGTGGAAGTCTCGGCTCGGCATATTCCGCGCGCTACTCCCTGCGCTCTGAGTCTCTGCCAGAGCTCACTTGTACTACTACTACTGCGCTCTCGCTGCGCAGTACAGGGAGCCCCTTCTAACAACCTCTTCGATACGCTTGGGCCCAAGCGAAACATCTGACTACCACAATCATGGCAGCGTACTTCTTCGCGTCTCCGGTCGACGTGGATGTCCGACTGGAGGGAGAGGATGACCGGAAGAAGGTGGAGATCAAGGCTGAGAAGGAGAAGATGATATCGTGTCCTGTGTACTACGACGGAGAGTCTGTGGCGGGCCAGGTATGTTCAGAGTCTCGCGCGAGAGGTTCGCGCTTGCGCAATCCGAGATTGTCCCTTCGTGCCTCCCAATGTGACTCTGATGGCGCATAGGTTACCGTTCGCATACGGGATGGCAAGAAGCTTGCGCATGAGGGTATCAAGGTAGAGTTCGCGGGCAGTATCGGTGTGCACCTCCACCTCTTCTCAGGTGTTCAATACTGAACTCCGCGTTAGAACTCTTCTATGACCGCGGACATCATCACGAGTTCCTATCATTATCACAAGAACTTGCAGCGCCAGGGGAGCTGCGGCAAGCCCAGACGTTTGACTTCTTGTTCAAGAATGTGGAGAAGCAGTTCGAGAGCTACCAAGGGATTAACGTCAAGTTGAGGTGCGCAACCCTGACGCGTCGTCTTTCCAGATGACTTACCCTGCTCTATGCTCTATGTCAGGTACTTCATCAAGGTGACCATTTCACGGAGAATAGCAGATGTGACCAAGGAGAAGGATCTATGGGTGCACTCCTTCCGCATGCCGCCGGAGAGCAACAACTCGATCAAGATGGAGGTCGGAATCGAGGACTGTCTGCACATTGAGTTCGAGTACAACAAGTCCAAGTGCGTACCGTCCTTGACATCACCTGGTCCCTCCTCTTCATGTCGCATCCGCGAACGCGTAGGTACCACCTGAAAGACGTCATCGTCGGCAAAATCTACTTCCTCCTCGTACGCATCAAGATCAAACACATGGAGCTTTCCATCATCCGCCGCGAGACGACGGGTTCGCCCCCGAACCAATACAACGAGAGCGAGACCATTACCAAGTTCGAGATTATGGACGGCGCGCCCATACGAGGTGAGTATCAGCCTTATATTCTTCCGCCGTCCAATTCCCGCCATACCCGCGTGTTGCGGGCGCGGGAGACGGCGGTTTGAGGTGCGTACACAAGCGATGCTGACCGCTGTTCATAGGCGAGACGATCCCAATCCGGCTATTCTTGGGTGGCTTCGACATGACGCCGACGTTCCGGGACGTGAACAAGAAGTTCAGCACGCGATATTACCTCAACCTCGTCCTCATCGACGAGGAGAACCGACGATACTTCAAGCAGCAGGTACGCTTGTCTCCCGGAATATTCGCCTGAGAGATGTTAATGGTATGTGTTGACGTGCCTAGGAGATTACTATCTTCAGGATACCAGAGGTGAGGGTTACTTGCGACACTGCTATCGCCTGGGCTAATTATTTGTTCACTCTCGCAGAACTGACGGACTGCATGTATTGTACTATCCATTGTTTATTCCCTGGATTTATGGCATATTTTCTCAGTGCGTGTGCTTTCGGAGCTGTGCTGCATATGCGCTCGTCCTCTGTTTTGTCCAATGCCCAGATGTTTCGTCTGCTTCAGTCGGCCATCTCGTAGTCTCACCGCGGGCGGAAACACGTCTGAGATTCTCCGCTGCGGAATGCGTGGATGCTACGAGCGATGACGCGCGGAGCTCATGAAACACGATGTTACCAATCAATGGTGGTCGTGCACACTTCAGATTGTGTATCCTCTGGGTCGCACCAGGTAGGGCGAGGCAAACCACGCCCGCAGCGCATCATTCTATTCTATTTCTAGCGCCAACGTAACGTCAACGGTCCCGATTCACATCACCCATTCGACCACCTTCCGTGCCTCTGCCTTTCTCCGTCCGACGACTTCCACGACCTCTGCACCCCACACTTCCGCCGGCGGCTTCCTCTCAAGAAGGCACTCCTTGAGGTGCTTCTCGGCATCCCCAAACTCAAAAGCAACGCAATTCTCAAGCGACAGCGGTGCGTCGGGATCCCAGCGGACCAGCGCAGGACGCTCGGGGACGGCGTGGGGTAGGATGACGGAGCGCCCGCGATGGATGTCGTCGAAAATGATACCCACGTCGTCGTCATCGAGTGGTGGCTTGCTGTGAAATGATTATTCAATATTGAAGCATTACGACAGGGACGTGGGGATATAACGTACTTGATCTGGTGTCCGAGGAACTTTTCGTCACGTTTCTGGAGGTCGCGCAGGAGGCGCTCGTTGAACTTCTTGCGACCCTTGACGGGGAGCGGGTTCTGGATCGACTTGCCTGCGAGTTCACAGACGACGTATGTCGCGATGTTCAAGCCGAAGATCGCTGGGAGCGGACCTGCGTTTTCGCCCAGCTCAGGTTAGGCTTGATGTAGTACTGTAAAGTGCCCCCCACACTCACCCAAGACAGGCAGGATACGGACACGGAAGTCGTCGAACACGCCGAGCTCCTTAACATTCCCTTTCTGAAACTCCTCCTCTGGAAGTGGGAGCAGCTTGACGTCGCCTGGGACTTCGGTGGAGTATACGACGGGGATGCCGGACGATACGCCTTCGAGACGGAGGCGACGCCGCACGGAACGCGCGAGAGGGTCGTACATCGTGAAGGAGATGTCACTGATTTGAACGCGCGTCGGGTCGCATTTGGCACCAGAGCCCATCGAAGAGAAGACCTAACATGCAACACCACGCGGTCAATTACCCAGCTTATGCGGGCGCAGAGGGAGAGCTGGGGGAACAAACCTTGATGTTGTTCTCATGGCAGAACTTGAGTAAGTCCACCTTCGTTGTTATGTTGTCAATTGCATCTATGTGATAGATGTTACGTTGAGTACGAAGATGCCGATGCTACGTGTCTGTCTGCGCGCACCAATTACCCAGTCTGCGCCTTCTAACAGGTCGCCGCCCGACTCCTTCCTCCAGATGTCGATGCGTGCATCAACTTCGACGACGCGCGAGATCTGCTTGAGCGTGCGCTGTATGGACTTCACTTTCGGCGTGCCCACGTCCGACAGCGTGGCTGTCGCGTGCCTGTTGAGTGACGACAAGGTAACCTGGTCAAAGTCGACCAAACGGATCTTCGCGACACCGCTGAGGGGTCGTCAGCGTAGCATCGCAACTTCAAACACAACGAGACGTACGATCGAGCCAGCATGACCGCTGCCCAGCTCCCAACGCCTCCACATCCTACGATCACGACTGAGCCCTTCCGGACGCGCGCCATGCCTTCGTCACCGAAGAAAGCGTAGTTCCGCGCGAGCTGCTCGCGCACGAGTTCCTCGTCATACTCCAGTGGCACATCTCTCAGTTGACTGATGCCGGCGATATGTATCTCGCCTTCGTCTTCGTCTTCATCTGTCTGCTTTCCTTTCCCCTTGTCTGAGTCGCCGGATGCTAATGAGCGGATGACGTCGTCACGGAGGCTTCGTCTTTTCTGCAGCCTCACATATTGCTGGTATGCTGAAAACGCGCTCGCTGTGAGTGCTGACGCGCCCAGCGCGGTGAGGACGAGCTGAGCACGATGAGAATGGAAGTCGAAGTTCAAAGCCATTATGCGTATGGAGTGCGAGTCTGCAGTAGACCATGTGTGACCATAACAGCATAACATCCAAATAGTCACAGTCACGAGGCGTCACAGTTGCTGAAACACGGGCGCGTATTGGGCAGCGGCGGCGTCTGTGACACTCAACTTGAACTTGCCACCTTCATGGTCAGTAGCTGAAACCCCGTCAAGATTGAGTTTCGAAGACCAGATGTCCGGAAATCTATGAGTCCGGCGACGGTCGTGGAATCTGTCATCGTTCAAGGCTTACTTTGACAGCCATGGATAAGTCCATTCTGACTGCAGTCTAGGAGGTGTGTTACCGGTACGCTTCACTTACCTGATACTCACTATACCTTCCGACTCTCATGCGAGTGTAAAAACCCATGGACAGGATACCCATGGCCATCTCAGCTATCCCGTAGCTACCCACATAAGGTGTCGATGCCCAAGCCCTCTACGCGTCATCAAGCTTCAGCACAAGCGTTACCTACACCGTTTCAACTGGGTGTGGCTGGGGGAGTTGACCCTATCTGAGAAATATCTCGTGCTTTTCTTACTCTCTGACTTCTTGCGAGCGTTATAGCATACTGCAAAATGACCGGTTCGAGTCCAAGTTTCGCCCGTTTGCTACGTGTTTAACCGATATATTCACCGTGACTGAGCGAAGGAGTATGTTCCTCCTTTTACGGCGTCTCCAATACCGAGTCCTAGTACGTATTGGCTCAGCTTGCCCCTTGCATTGGGTTTACTGCTACCGCCTCCATGCCCGACAGCCCATAGCCGACAACACCGGCCTTACCTTTGGCAACTGAATCATCGGCCTCAGTCAGCTCTTGGAAACGAGCATGATAGAATGTGACCTCTCCCACACCCTTCACATCAAACTTTGCGTTGAATACGACCCGAGACGTCTGCAGGTCGAGCATCTCCTTCCCAAGCCCATGACTCCGGCTGACATTCTTGTGGGCGGTCTCCGAGCTGAACGAGCGTCGGACACGATGGTATCCACTGTGGATGTGGGATAACTGTCGATTCACATTGACCTGTCGGCCGCTAATCGGACAGTGCGACGGACGAATCCGCTCTGGCCCTCAACCAACTTTGCGCATCAGAGTAAGTGGTGGCTTAATAACTGTTGATGTTTCCGGTCGTACAGCGGTATTTTGGACTTCGTCGTACCTGATGCGTACTTATTAAGACAAGCGACACGAAAGTGCTTCCGGATCCAGGCCAGTGGGACCGAGCATCTGCAATGGGATATTGTACGCTGCGGGCAGCGCATATTGGTCTTTTAAAAGCTTCCTTGAAACTAGCACCCGGGAGTTACATATGTTGAGTTGCCCTATTAGACTTCACTTACCTTTCTGCATAGCCTCGACCCTCGTACAGCCGATCGCCAATCCATGTACGTAGGAGCTTGATGTATCTGATACGAACATTCCGTGCAACTGTGATATTCCCAGCAGGTTGAATAGTTACTTCAAATTAAGCCGCCGACTAAAATTTACGGCGTGATGGCAACGCGGAGTTTCTTGAGGCAAGAACTCCGACACTCGGCAGTGGCCTGAATGCCTTCTGGACCCTGGCAAAGAGTTTCCCTCTTCCCATCACCCGACACATGTGTTTCGGGAACGATAGCTGTCGGCATACATGCAGTGTTGAAGTCATGGTGCGTTTTCTGAACTCAGAAGCTGTAGTCCATCCTCACAGCTGCAATCATCAGATCATCTTCTACCCTCATCCATTCCGATGTCAATCGTTTTGAGAACAACTAAGCGTGTACCAGCCTAAACGGCTGGGACGGGCATGGCGGATGTCTGTGCACAATCGCCGCATACTCAGTGTTGGCATTTGTATTCCGGGTGATCCGTGTGAGTCTTTCGCGAGTTTGAGCGGATCAGCTTCCTTCTTGCCTCGGCCGAGCAGCAGCGCGATATTCTCCGCGCTGTGTAGAGACGTTTACAACATACGAAGGTCATTGAACGGAAGTAGAGAAGGACGGATGGAGCGGGTGTATTTGCGGGCCCGTGAGGAACAGAACAGGCAGGCGCCGAGAAACCAGGACGACGAAGAGCTGGGCGTCGCCACCGTCGCCATCTGTGCGGGCTGTGTTGCCATCGTTGTGCTACCGTGTGTTCCATCAGGAAAGGCCAGCACTGGCCCAATATTGAGCGTGTCTACTGTTATCACTCCCCTGGGTGTCTACTCGCGCTTTACGACCATCGCTCCTTTCTTTCTCCCTCGGTGCAGGCGTCGCCCTTTCCTCCAGCAGCCAGTCTGCATTCCATTCTTTTCTTTCAGGCGTCGCCGTCGTTCCTGCTGGTTCGGTAACTCTTGAAATGCTCTTTGCGCTTCTATAGGACTCGCGACACATTCTGGTTAAATGGGCGACATCTGCCTCTCAGTGGCTCCTATCTTGCGTTGTCAATCCCTCTCTAGGCTCGAGGCTGGTATTCTCCTGCTCCCGCCTGCCATTGAAATCGTATTTGCGTCCGTGTTGTTATGGGCCAAGCGGGGTTCGGCAGACAAGTGAGTACCCTACACTATTCAACGGACGGAAGCGAATGTGAAGGGCGGAAGGGGAGTACATGGCTTTAATATTCGCGTAGCGGATTAGCGGTGGAATTGGGCGGAGGCGCAACGATGAGATGCTGCATCAGTGCTGCATAGTGTTTGGTGGGCGCATTGCTCGATCGGGATCGCGGGAGGAATGGATTCAGCCCAGTGACGCAACGAAAAAGACTTGTCTATTATCATTCCGTTCCCGCTCGCGTCAAGTCGTTGGGCTTATATTGAACGCTTATCTTTCACAGGAAACATGTCTTCCTCGCTGTGGAAGTCATTGTCTACTTCTTGCTAGCCGTCCTTGATATGCTTATCCACACCCTCCCTAACATCGGAACGTCCCTTGACTTGTTCAGGTCACTCGACATTGTCATTGGTGAGCACTTTCCTAAATATGTGTTCTGGAACGTGTCGCTTAGTAAACAACTGGATTAACACAGGCGTCGGATCCTTCATCACCCTCTTCCTGTACACGTTCGCTCTCTACCTCCTGACCACTGCCGAACTCGTTCCCTCTCTGCCAGTCAGGTTCCAGAACATCGCAAAATATGTGCTCATCGCGTTCATTCCACTCATCGTCATATGGAACGAACTCGCGTCGTTTGTTGGCATCACTTACCGTGAGTTATCTTGTTGGTGTAACTTTGGACTGTTAGTATCTCATTTGTCGTAACAGGAATCTTCCCTGGAAACGATGGCACGACTGCGCAACTTGGAGCCGGGTTCGCGAACGCCGGCACGAAGATGTTCCTCGGAAGCATAACCCTTGTCCTCCTTACTATCTTCCAGGCGTCTAACTTCTGCGTCGCGTTTTACCGCTTGGTGAAGGCCCTCTCCCACCAGCGGTCGATTGACTCAACCCAGACCGAGAAAGAGATGGAGGCGCACCTCTTCCGTGGCCTCGGCTGGATCGTTGTTGGCTTGAAGCTCGGTGCCATCGAGACCGTCATCGGCTTCGCGTCCGGCGGTTTCGGTATCGCCTTCACGCGTCGTTTCCTCCGTCTCCTTGGCCACGGGTGTCTCATCATCGGCATCGTCAAGGGTATTGACACTGTCGAGGACTTCCAGCTCTACAGCCCCGGCGAGGCGCAGATGCGCCGCAAGTCGATGCTCCGCGCGATGATCCAGAACCCGCGCTTCAGCACGTTCCGTCACGTTGGCGGTCACGATTTCGAGAAGCAGAACCCCTTCGATGAGAAGCACAACTCCGTGATCAAGCTCGGTGATCCCTCTTGGATGCGCCGTGACTTCGTCAAGCCTGCTCTCGTTCCCATCGACGAGGAGCGCGCTACTCCAGGGCTACTTTCCAACCGCAAGTCGTCGAGCCTCACCTTTCAGCTTGCGAGCCGCCCGTCAATCAAGCGCAAACCCGTGCAACGTGATTCTACTTCCTCGTTTGGCTCCTCCAAGCGTAACTCCTGGCCGCACACCAACACCTCCGAGGATTTGAGGGATGAGTACGAGGACGTTCAAACCGACGCAGAGGAGATTGAGGTTCCTGCCGCTGTTCTCCGCGATCCACTTCCTCCTCGTGAGGCACGTCAACGTGTCACTGTCCACATTCGTCCCGACCGTCTTCCCGTCCTTGAGCTCCGTCGCTTCTCCAACCTTGAGTTCCTCGACCTCGTCCAGGATCCTCGGAATCCCTTCCGCGATCCCCACGCTCGTGCGCGTTCTCTTCCCAACACCTTCGAACGTCCGGCCGCTGTTCGTGAACCCGGTCTTCCGTCCTCTGTGCGTCCTGTTCGCACCCAGCGCGACTCCTTCACTAGCAACCACAGCCGTGCGGCCACCTTCGCGAACCATGACCGTCCTTGGAGCGGCGTGGTCCCGGTCAAGAGCTCGCAGGACAGCGCCATCAGCTTTGGCAAGCGTGTCAGCGTTGGGTCTCCCAACAAGCGCGCCAGCGTCGGTAGCATCGGCAGCCAATATGAGGAAGAACGACCGGCCTCGATGGCGTCCTTCATCGCTATCGGCTCTCCCAGCCAGCGCGCCAGCGTCGCAAGCTACGACGAGCGACCGGTCTCAACGCTCTCCGTCAACCCGGTCGTGTCCCCCGGCACGATCTCCAGCTGGGTGAGCCCCGGCTCGCGGCTGCCGTCGTCGCGCTTCGGGAGCCTAAGCCGCCGCGAACGCGGTCTGTCGTCAAGCACGACCGCGTCCGACGTGCACGCCCTTGCGATGCAGTTCCCAGGCATCCCCCTGCGGCCGTCCGCTACACCCGCTCGGCGCAGCATGCTCTCGCACGAGATCCCTAGGACGGAGTTCATCGCCGGGCCCGACTACGAGCCCATGCCTGAGCCCGAATCCATGCTCGATCTCGAGTCCGCGCCCGCGTCGAGGAGCCAGACGCCGCCGACCAAGCACAAGCCCACGCCGCTCATGACGAAGGGCCTGGTGGACGAGCGGATCAGTGGCGTCGAGATCGAGCAGGTCATGGACGACGACATCGCCATGCAGTCTCTCCCGACCCCAGAGTCCGCTCCGCGCTACAGGGCCCCGGTCCGTACCCGCATGGGCTCGCGCCTCGCCGACGTCCCGACGTCCGCGTCCGCATCCGAGGACGACGAGACGTTCGAGGCAGAGGAGAGCCGGGCTGAACTTCGGCGGGTGGCCACCGCTGTGAAGCGGGAGGCTTCCCAGGACCAGCTCGTGCGCGTGAAGAGCGTCGGGAGCGCGCCGATGCGCTCCGTGTCTGCGTCGCACCGCACTGCGTTTGCGCGGGACAGCATCAAGGTCGAGCTCGGCCACCTCGTGCGGGAGGGGAGGATGCAGGCCGTTGCGGCCGGACAGATGACTGGCACGAGCAGGTACAGCGTTGTGTCTGACAATTAGGTTGTGTTGTATATACTGCGTATAGAGCGGGTAGAGGCTGTTGGTGTTGGTGGTATGTGTGTGCGCCGATGTGCTCAGTACGTGTTGTTGTCGCCCTGAACCTGATTGACGATGTCTCAGGTCGTGCATGCTCTCCTATTTTGGATTGCGGATCCGGAACCTCCTAGTGTAGCTTGGTTGTAACAACATCGTGTATGGTTCCGTTTTCAACCAGTTTTTATCTGTTTTTCTCTCTCAAAAGTAACGTCTTGTGAGCGTACCGGCTTCCAGCACTTATATCATCTGCAGCATCAGTCAGACTTCCGGTAGACAAAGCATCGAAAGTTGAAAGTTGCAGATAATGCTAACAAATCCTAGCGTCTCAGTCGTGAGTGGTTAGACGATAGACCGGCTGCGCACTGAAGTACTGAAGCTTCGTTTACGTGTTCTGCCAGGAAGGTTCTCGTAATTGTAGATCGTAAGATGGCAGAGGTCCCGAGTTACAATCTACGGCGATCTGCAGATCATTCTCTGCTCACCGCACACAATCGTAATTCTTCCATTGAACTTCGGTCAGTCTATCTTACCTCCATCCTATCTCCTTATCTTATCTATCATTGCGCCAATAGCGTGTCCACCGGAGCGCGATTCCCGTACCGCATGGCATTGGTATCGAGAAGCCAGTTCTGGATGCCCGCTCACCTGCCTGGTATCATACATACCTGTCAGCCGAACTCAGTCCACCGCTCAGGAGGCCGCTCAGCGAGAGCCATGTGTAGTTACACGTGTTATACATTCGATTCTCTCCTCCGAACCCAACAGAAACAGAAAAAACTCATTACAAGACATCACATGTTCGAGAACCGGAAACGCGTTCCACTAGCCGTGCCAGCCGATGGAAGAGCGCAAAAGGCGTTCGAGCATCAAGAGTGCGTTTAGGGGCAGAAGGTGATCGTGAAGTCGGCGCGCTTGTTGGAGTCGCAGGTCCAGAGAGCGGTGCCGCTGGGCTCGTCGTAGGGGAAGACGTACGCGTTCTTGCAGTTGCTCTCTGTTGAGGGTGAGGGTACAGTCAGGTCCGGTTACCGGTACAGAGCAGAGCAGAGACACGCACTGAAGTAGTCGTAGTAGGCGACACCCGACGACGGGCATGTCGCCGCGGTGTTGTGGCTACCCGTGCAGCAGTTGGGGTTGTTCACTGAAACGATCGTTCGTTGGTGAGCGAGCGTACGCATGGCATGGCCTAGCTGAAGGCTTACCGGGATCACCGAGACCAGCCTTGCATGCACTTGCGCAGCCGACGGGGAAGCCGCTGCTGTCATAGGGACCCTTAAGGGCAGCAGGGCCTGCAAGACGAACAGATATGCGGTCAGTCCCTAAACATTGCAATGGCAGCGGAGGACTGACAGTTGGGGCCAAGATCAACGGGGCAGTCGGCAACGGGGCAGCCGACGTTGTTGCTGATCCTCATCGGGAGGTCGTAGCCGTCAACGACGGAGACTGGATGTTTCGGTGTTAGCCCGGTGCGAGAGGGCACATGTGATCGGAGACGTACCATCGTACCAGTCCTGCCAACCGTCGCCTTGGAGGGTAAACTCTGCGAGGGTCGCCGGAGGAACACCCTGTCGAGGATTGCGTAAGGTATGGGACATCGAAGATTCTGGCGAAACAACGTACGGTGCCAGTGTTGGGGTCGCACAGGAGACCACCATTACAGCCACCAGTCAAGCAGGAGTTGGGACCCGGGTTGACGCTGAAGTCGCAGTTACGACGACCCTAGTAGCAATAATTGTTAGAGCGATAGACTTTCGGAGAAAGTATACACTACATACCCAGATCCGGCCAGCCTTCCAGTTGTCCGGCACGTCGAACGACACCGCCTGGTAGGCATTTTGAGCCCAGCTGTGTATACGCCCTGTCAGTAAGCGAGGTCTGCGAACACATTCTGCTCATAAGGACTCACCCGGTCGGTTGGTTGGGGCGCGCCGAGCCGACATGGAGGTCGGTGAAGATCTGTGGGACAGATGAAATGAGAAAGGTGTCCAGATGCGTCGATGTATGGGACATACAGCAGGCCTGCGGGACTGTAAGCACATGCCATCATAACAGTGGACAGGTATAGACGTACCAGATAGTGAAGGGGCAGTTGTTGTAGACCGTGAACCTCCTAGCAGCGGCGCCAGAGGCCAATGCGAGGGTGACGGCAGCAGCAACAAAGCTCTTCATCGTGGTTGAAGCGTGAGCGGAGAGAGGGGGTGAGAGGTCCAAAGGTCCACGAAGACCAACCCCTCCGCACCGCCGCGTTTTGTACCCTGCGTTTGCGCCCTTGGCTTGCAGATCGTGTTCACGCGCCCGCGCGCGCACAAAGATTCCAAAGGCTGATATCACCAAGGCACATGCGTTCCAGCATCTCCGCAACATGGATGCAAACACATGACATACCTCATTTATCGCCCGTTCAGTCCCAAAGCGAACGGTTCCAGTACCACGCCTGGCGCATCGAGGCGAGTTGATGGATATGACGTCGGTACCAAGGCAGAACCAGGCCAGCCAGGTTTGCTTGTCCGCGTGGAGACGGTCGAGGGCGCTGGACACACATGGAACAACGGCGGTCAGAAGACAAACGGTTATGCGGAGGAGTGTTCGCGAACACTGCGCTTTCCCGATTCGGCCATCACACCCGATTTCGCGGACAGCACCGGACTTGTCCAACCAATCTGGTGATAGTCGGGTGAAGGACGGACACAGTGGAATGACCATCTTGACTACGGACATCCATGTGGACGGAGGAGAAGCTGATCGCTTGTTCTGGGCCATGGGACCAATGGGCGTGATCGATCATTCTAGGACAGTCCGACGCTGTGCTTATGCACGTTCTTTTTGTTATCGTCCGAGACAAGGTGCGCGCAAGGCTTCGGAAGCATACAGCGCCCTGTGGGATCGTTCGCTTGGAACAGGAACACAAGAGGCTTGGAACAGGAAAGACTTACTGTCTGCTGGCAGCGATTCAGGCCGAAAGCGATTCTTGTTCCTTCCATGTTCCTGGTAAAATCACTATGGACGTCATCTGTGACAGCAGCATAGAGCAGTGTGAGCAGGATGGAGCACATGATGGCAGATGAGCCCTTTACTCTGACTGATACATGCCAATGGTCCGCGTCGCATCAAGTGCAGAGCTGTGCCATGTGGACGAACCTGATAACCGCTTAACGCAGCATGTAAGTACTTCGTTAGGCAGAGTGGGTCGAGACTCCCCACTTTACTCTGACTCAATCCACTGCGAGTGAGATGCTTACCTGTTTTCGCATCGTTTTCGTAGACACTGACCGTTCGTTATGTCACATTCGTACTAGAGAAATATGTCCTGATCCCCTGCAATCTTGGACATGCATCGCACAGTGACAAGCTGCGCCGTGAGCTTATATCCCAATCTTGACTATTGTATTCTGCAGTAAGCCTGCAGAGGAGGTCCGAAGACGGTCATAACAAGTCATATATGTTTATGTCACTTCTTCGGATCAACTTCTGCAAAGCCCCAAGAGGCTCTGGTAGCGAAAAAGTCATCAGTCGAGGTTAATCCTTGTGGTATGTGATGTGGTCTACCGGGGCGGTCTTCAGGCGATACGGATGCGTAGCGAATTGAGAGGAACAGCAACCGCGGTACTTGGGGCCTGGAGCAGTGACCCCGGCGGCCCATGTAATTTTAATTGATTGATATGTAATTCCATGCAGTCCGGGTGGTCAGGTGGAGTGTTCTGTCGTGAGTTCCAAGCGAGGGAGCAGTGGCAGTACGCTAGATAGAGTATGTGCAAACTCACGGACGTTTTAGCCTTGCAGACATCAAGTCTTCGTCGTTGATTACTCAGCGCCAACGGCCATTACCACTTTGGGAATGCTCTGGTAATCGCCGGAACGCTATGATTGGATCGGTGACTCGGGTATCCGACCCGGTCGCTTACAGGGAATGCGGGGAAGGGCTGCATTGGGGATTGCATCTTGCCTTCAAACCGCATCTTCCGTGCTGAAGGACCAACATGTCGTCCGCAAACATGGGTAACGGTGTTTTCTCTCTTCTTTTCCTCCAAGGCGAAGAATAACTTGACCCGACGCCCGCAGACTTCCGGACGCCGAACCTGTTTGATGTCAAGGGTAAAGTAGGTGCGTACCTTCGGAACCTGGCATGTCCATACGATCCATATCTCAACTCGTGCATTGCAGCTGTCATCACAGGGGGAGGCTCTGGAATCGGTAGCATGATTGCTTCGGCGTACGTCCAAAATGGCGCCAAGGTGTACATCGCTTCCCGAAAGGAGAAGCAGCTCAAGGAGGTCAGTAGGCGCTATATGGACGAACAAACTCATCTCATGATATCACAGACCTGTGACCTCCTGAACAAGTCTGGACCTGGCAGCTGCCACTACGTTGTCGCTGACATCAGTGTCCGTGCCCCCTTTCCCCATGTAAATGGCTGGACACGCGACTGACCTTTTGCGACGTGCATTTAGACGAAGGCTGGCTGTGACGCGCTGGCAAACCAGATTAAGGAGCGCGAATCTAAGGTGCACATTCTCGTCAACAACTCTGGCGCATCATGGGGTGCACCGTATGACAAGTGCGTCCTTGGAAACAAGCTGCGTGCTTGGGCTTTGCTGACCGGCAACCGACGATCACAGTGTCCCAGAGAAGGATGGCTGGGACAAGATCCTCGCTCTAAACGTGAAGAGCATCTTCTATAGTCAGTATCATCGTGAACATGTCTGGACGAAGCACATGCTAATCATCTATCTGCTATTTTAGTGACTGCCGCGTGAGCATTCTCAAACCACATCATCCGACTCACTGTATGTCAGGCACTGATGGCTGGCACACAGACTCACAGAGCTCCTGGCAAAGGACGCGACCTCCTTCGACCCCGGCCGCGTCATCAACATCTCGTCCGTCGCAGGTATCCTTACCACCGCTACTGGCTCAAAGGTTGCTGGCGGCGACAATGGTCTCTGGAGCTGTGCGTTTGGTCTTTAAAACATTCCTACCTCTACGCGTGCTGACGGGCGAGTGACACTGTAGACGGTACCAGCAAAGCCGCTGTCAACCACCTCACAATCCTCCTCGCTACGACGCTCGCGCCGAGGTTCATCACAGTGAACGCCATCTGCCCTGGGTGAGTCGCATGTGGGATCCCCCTGATTATCGTAGCCCACTCATCGTGATATTTGGCGAGTCAGCGTCTTCCCCTCAAAGATGACAGCGTTCGGGTTCAAGCAGCATGGCGAGGACGGCCTCGCGGATGGCAACCCTTTCGGTATGTAGCTCGATTCTATTATCAATCCACGTGACTCACAACTAGACAGGTCGCATTGGTCATCCTCGAGATATGGCTGGTGTCGGTGAGTACTCTCCTTCTGCATCCAATTTGCGCCACATCAGACTGATTTGCCCCTCCAGCGCTCTTCCTGGCTAGTGCGGCAGCAGCATACGTGTCTGGCACTCACATCATCCTGGATGGGGCAGCGACCCATTCGCGGGTTAAGGCGGCGTTGTGACTGTGTACATTCGCCGAAAGAAAGGATCTGTAGCTCTGGCATTGTCTTTTACATCGTAGGAAGGTCATTGAATTAGTCGACTTGCTCCGTAATGAACACTAATCGACTTACTCCGTGATGAACGGCGTACTTCGAAGTGAACTGGAGGACGCTGTTTGAGCAACAAGAATGGCCAGCTGCCCACCTAATGTAGGATGGATATCCGTAATCTGTCAATTCTCAGTTTTTCTCTGGGACAAGGCGGCAGACCTCGCGCATCGTGAAGGACACCTGCGTTCCTCACCCCGTTGCTAGCCACCATTGAAACTCCAGAACACGCCACTGACATACGGCAGTCGACCAGTTAGAGAATGATGTCACCTCACGAGATGTGTTGATATAGTCATATATTGTCGCATGTCAGGCACAGTATGCAGACAACAAGGAGACGAAGGGAAAGGGCGCGGACTCCGCTGCGGAAGGACTTGGAAAGGAAGATGACGAGCACTGTGCGAGTGCGCCTCGCGATCGGAGCAGATAGTAGCAGTCAGAGACATAAAGTCTAACTCAGGACTAAGGGCAGCCGTGTGACCGGTCTCGTGAAGTGTGTGGCACTAATTATGATGGAACGCAATACGAGTGGACAACACGATACAAAAACAGAGAAACCATACAACATGAGAACAGAGATCGCCGTTCCGAAAAGCAGATGATATCTGGAGTGTCCATGCAGCGCGCTCAGCGAGGACCTCCCTTACGACGCTTGGCGGCGGGACCGGTCTCTTCTTCTTCCTCGCGGTCGCTCTTCCGCTTCGAAGAAGTCCGACTCCGAGTGACGGCAGCGGTCGACCCCGAGCCCGAAGCAGCACGCTGAACGGCCATGGTCGGAGGACCCATGACGTCCTGGGCATTCGACCGCGTCCTCGTTATAGCTGGCCCCGAACCGGAAGGAACGCGTTGCATAGCCCTAGTGGGGGCACGGCTGGCAGCCTGGACATTCCCCTTTGACCGGTTTCTTGTCACCGCAGACCTCGAGCTGGATGGGATGCGTGGTGCAGTCGTACTGCGAGTTACAATGCGTGGTGCGGCCGTCGAAGGACCAGCGCCGACATTCCCAGCGCTGTTCTGGCGCCTGGTCTGCATGCCATGAATGGATGCCGCGGGAGGTAGACGAGTGTCACCCTTCGCGCGGGTAGGTTGGGTAGCATTAGTACCGCTCCCACTCGGCCCAGCAGGAGGAGCTGGCCGACCATTGATGTGCGTGACGGGATTGTCATGGAAGGATGCGCTTTTGTCGACTGCCTTGCCCTTTCCCTTCTTCGTCATGGTCTCCTGCTCGTCGGTGTCCTGCGGCGGAGACAGCTTGGTGTCGACAGGACGTAGGATCTTATTGTTGAGCTTAACGTCCTTGTCCCGATGGTCGACCAGGTACTGGAGGATGATGCGTTGAACGGCTTCATGGAGGTGGTCAGGCCGCTCGACTCCTTTCCAATCCCATACAGCGTATTCAGGGCGGACATGTAGGGTGAGATCATAGAGCAGTTTGGCCAAGTCTTGCATCTCGGGAAAGGGCTCGAAGTCGGACATCCAGTCGTCTAAAGGCCGATCGAGGATGGTACGTCGTTTATCGTCATGGCGTGTCGGTGTATCCGAGATTCTGTGCTTGTTGAAATCATCCCAGACGCCATAGAGAGTTGCAGGAACACCTTTCTCCCGGGCGTGCTTTGCAGGATGGACGCGAGAAAGGACAGAGAACGAGGTCCAGAAGACTGATTCGACGTCGTGCTCTGGTCGATGATAGAACTGAGGGATCTTCTCCTTGGGAAAGTCTGAGACCTCTTTGTATGGGGGCGGTTTTCCGCCATGATAAGTTTCGTTCACATTCTTCCAGTTCTCTAGAACTTCAGGCAATTCTTCTCCCATATCCTTGATTCTTTGAGGAGGCTCGGGGTCTTTGTCGTTGTAGGACTCGTAATGTTCACGGCCACGTGCAGCGATGTAGAGGTCTAGCGCGTCGCCGTGGAGCTTTGGCATCTGCGCTCCCTTGAATACGCCTTCAGAGAGGAAGACCTTCCCAAGTGACACCGAACGGGCGATATACTTGGGAGTACCCTACAATAGTATCAATTAGAACATACATAACAAATTAACTTGGTTATAAGACGTACTGTTCGATGGGCAAGCTCCTCAAGAGCTGTTGGTAGTGATCCCTTCTTGTCTAGAATTGCACTGTTGTCGAAATCAATCAGCAGGCACTCTGCCAACCGTGACTTGGGGTCCCTACAGCCAGGATAAGTGAGACGTTCACAGTATTTTTTACGATACACGCACCTCTTCCCATCAAGAACGTCCTGAATGAATGGCGGAGGATCCTTCATGAGGGGTCTGTTAGGTAATTCCCGCCAGACTGGACGAAGAAGGATGTTGTAGATACTCATGTCGCGATGCAAGATCCCGCGTTGCAAGAGTGTGCGATGAACTACGGCATGGCGCGCGTCAGATTACAAACTCTCGCAATCAATTTGCTAGCGCACCTTCCAAGACGTCGTAGATTGCCCTCAGAAACTCGTTGACCGACGTCGCACTTAACAACTCATGACCGTAGTCATAGAGTACTAACCTCTTCTTCGTCCGCAAGTTGCCACGTTCTTCCGAGCCACATTGAATCGTTCTCCCCTGATATTCGACGTCTTCATACACCTTGAGGCGCACGACTCCGGGTACATCGCCGTCTTTGTGGATTGCTTTGAGCAGCTCCGATTCTTCAAAGCGACGCTTGTGATGCCAGTAGTACTCCTTGATGACGACACGGGATCCAGTGGCGTCCTTGATCAGGAAGATTGTTGTCCTTCTTCCCCATGCGTCGCCAAGGGCGAACATAATCTTCCCATCGGTGTACTGTTCGCCGCAGCAGCCGATAGACCACGACACGCTGATCGAGGAGGTTGATGCGCCAGCAAATGCCAAAGGGCTCTTCGATATGGTCGTATCATGATAGAAATGAGACGGCGGGGGAAGGTAGAGGGAGTAGAGGAACGAGGCGAGAGGCTCCAGTTCATTCCAACTGTATTGGGGCGATGCAGCGGTCCCCGAAGGTTCTGAAAGAAGGATCTGATAGTAGGCCGGCTTTATAGTGAGACAGAGGAATGCCGGTTTATCAGGACGAGCTTGCTGGTGGTGATATGCGTAACGAAGAGCTTGCGTCATACCATGGGTCTTGTCTGCCTTGACTTCTACCAGAGTCACGATGAGGTGGTATGGGACCCTCAACTTCGAGTTCGCATACTTCGCGGCGCCAACTAGACCTAGAAGATCTGGTTTTTCATCCAACTTGTGTATGGGGAACCCCGTGGGCGCCCTGGTCGAATGGTCGATGAACTCGATAGCGGCGAGCTCTGTTACTTGTAGGCGGACACGTACTTCCTCCTTCTGTGCGCGCTTCAATTTTTCTGCAACCAGAAGATGTTAGGATATTCCACGACACCGGCATGAGACAACGTGTAATCACTGTGGATGATAGAGCTACCCGCGGTCAAAATCTTGCACAGGTCGGGATAGTACGTGGCTTCGATAGTCACGGTGGTCTTGAGGGCGATTTTGTCAATATCCTCCTGCTTGAAGAGCGTGGATGTCTTGATCGGGCAGTCCGTGAGGTGAGCTTGAACGAAGTTGGGGTCCACCTTAGGTTCCGCCTCTGTGCGGTTTTCGAGGTCAGGACGTTTGTTAGCGTCAGTCCGTTGACGACGTAAAGGAGAGCCAGCAGAGCCAAAGAAGGATATCGTACCATTGGCCCCAGCAGCGCCTGACACACCAGAGGAACCGTCGACCTGCTCCACAGAGTCCGACTCTGCGGAGGGGGTGACCGGATGCTCGTCGGAGGACATGGCTGAACTGCGTGAGCTTGAGATCACGCCAACCATCCTTGCGATTTATATAATGTCGGTAGCTGAGTTTGAAATGTGTAGAGGGCAGGCCGAAGCGTGGATGCCAGAGAGAGCTGGTTGGATGGATGTGGTTGGGAAGACCACAAGCGCCATCAAGCGCCATTGTTCACGTCCACATGGGCGCCTACTCGTTCTTTGTGTGACTCGGACTTCGTGTGACCGTCCATTAGGTTATGTTAGCCATACTTCGGATACTGTGGTCCGTTCCCCTCTTTACCATAATAAATGTACAGGCACAAAGCTTAACACTGGAAGAGCAATCGAATCTCATGCTGAATACTAATCCCTCAGGCTGGACTCGTTGAGGTTGGATGGTTTCCGGACTCGGCCCGCGGTCGGAGCCCACCTACTATTCCCCCTTTGTCCCCCCATAATAGTAAATCTCATGACTCATCCCCCGCACCCACCCGGCGGATTTTATCCGAGGACCGCTTGGCGCAGATCTAGAACGCTTTAACATTTGCCGAGCCAGAACAATGGTCATTGGTGGTGCGAAGGTTGGGCACAGGGTGGAGCCGGCTGCGACCATTTGGTTACGCTTCAACCACGGTCACTGCAATCTGCAGCGGTCGGAGAGGTGACCAGTCGGTTTGATCCGTTTGTTCCAGGTCAGTGGCGTATAGCCACTGGCAGCCTTAACTTCACGTCCTTGCACTGCAATCCCGTTTGGAATGGGAACCCAGCCACAAACAACAGCGATGCGGTCGTACGACAGGCACGACGTGCACTGCGGCATTCCCCGGTCTGGGAGTGGAAAGGATATCGACTCGCGGTTTATAGACGCTATACCTTCAGAATGTCAACACGCGGATATGAGACTGCTAGGACCCGCACGTTCACACATGAAACCGGACACTACCAATGAGTCCTCCGAGATCGTGCTGCTGTTTGCATCCTACGAGTCCCCTCCAGACGCCTCCGAGTGCCTCAGGTCCTCATCCTATACGGCAGCCTGACGCAAACCTCGTCCTTGAAGCCGGAAAATCGAGCCGGGTTTGTTCTCCTCTATCACGAGTCTCTCTTCAGTGAGCTCCTGCACACCGCTCAGATAGAACCGCACTTGTCGGCTTGTGAGCTGATTGAAGTGGTAGATGAAGACCATCTGCCTCAAACGCAGGCGGCGCGCAAGAACTAGAGTCATTCCGTACACATTCACATAGCTATCAGCCAGTATGCATAGGCGGCGCAGGCATGAGACGCGAGCCGTCGGGGCTACATTCGTTCCATACGGCAAAGTCACAAGTCTCCCCGGAGAGAGCGAGGCGACCTGGGAGAACAAGGGAACGAGAGATAGCGGAGAGGAGAAGATACGATGTCGGATGATCGAGGTCGTTATGACGAAGAGTGGCAGGTCAACACGAAACAGAACGTCGAGGGAGGGATTCGGCGGGCGCCAGTGTGGTGGATCGGATTGACGTATTCGTCTACGAAAGCTGGGTAGTACCAGGAATGCGCGGAGGTAGTCGATGCCTGAGATATTGACAAGCCCGACGGACGCCGTCTCAAGGGGTTGAGTCGCCGCGCAGTGGATGTGTGGTTTCGTGGAAGTCGACGCTGAGCTGTACTTTATATTTCTGGCATCTGGCAGATGATTTCCAGCTAGGTACGAGGAGAAGCAACCAAATTCACGTATTGGAACGGGATCATCGTCTTCTTTCCAATAGCGATGAAGTTAGAGTGCTGATAGGCATTGTATAGGCAGAAGTGACATGGTGGAGGAGTTCGTTCTCGGTATCGTCAGTCCGATATACAACTTTGGAGATGGTTTGCGGCGCCGAATCGTACCGTGGTCAGTTGCGAAAGGAAGGGTGGGTAATATATTAGCATCTTCAATGAGGATGCGATCGCATCATCACCTACGAGCGAATGCTGCACTACGGGATTGCCATGAGCTTTCGACATGCATGAGGCAGTTTGCGGTGGCACGACGAGTATGGACAGCTGATTATCGAGAAGGGAACGCAACTGGAGGCTGAGGGAGCAGAAAACTGTTATATGGACCACCCCCGGGCCCCAGCATCCAAACAGTATTATGACATGTACCTGATAGAAGCGCTAGCAGTACGTTCAATGGTGTCTGTAGCGCGACTGACCAGATGAAGGGACATGTCAATACTGGGGGTAGGCTGTAATTGACAGAACGTATGGAGTGAATGTTAACAATTCAATTAATGTACAATGCGAACCAGATGCCGGGAGATAAGATAAGATCCACTAGTCGCAGGCGTCAATCTTTTCGAGTCCCAGATTCGCCGCTTTTTCGCTCTTTCTGTCCTCGTCTTCTCGCCCCAGCCCCCTACCACTATTATATCGCTGTTTTCACATCACAGCCCATGCCAGAAGGAACATGGAAGAGAAACGCGCGAAAACGTGTGTGCTATCATCCATAAACCAGCTTGGTAGAGTTTCCTGGTTGACATCAACGTCAGGTTCGAGGCGTTGGAGAAATTTATACAGGCCCAGAAAACCCTACTCGAAAGCACGAACACCGACATAGCGCGGCTGAGGGAGCTGCGAAGGGATGTAGAACATGGTCCCCCACATAGTATGGAGGACGTGGGCGAGAAGGTGTGTACCTGTCCTGTCAAGCCACCATAAAGTGTCACTCAGACTCAATGTCGAGCAGCTCAACGACCCTGCCTTCAAACTGAGCTCGCAGCCAGAAGTCATGCCACCCCTCCCAGAAAATATAGACTGGTCCGTCTTTTCTGGTGCAGACCCCACCCCGTTCCGGACTCTTGCAACCACCGCGCGCGAAGCGTACGCAGCCCGGAACAATCCCCCATCGAAGCAGCTCACCCCCCCTTGTGCACTCCGTCAATTCGTCTCCAGCAAGCGCATCTTGCTCGTCGACCCCGTACTGAACGCGTTTCGTCTACCAGATGACCTCGCCGCTCTGTCGTCTGATGAGGAAACTGACCCGGAGGAGATGCGCCGTGCCCGAGAGCGGGAGAAGATCCGCGAGCTAAAGAAGAGGCGCATCGAGGGAGACGCCGGGAAGGCCGGGCTCGGGCTGCGCAGGCCAGTCGCGGGCGTTTTCATTCGGCGGGACCAGGAGGACGAGAGCGCGGAGGTCGATATCTCTATGGCCGACGAGAAGGATGGTACACAGTCCGTGCAGGGTTCTGGTTCAGAGGTCGTCTCTATGGCTGTGGACACTCCTGCGACTAGTCTGCCATCCCCTTCGTCCGTCGCGCCATCGGCACACGAGTCAATTGGGAAGGAGCGAAGATCCACTCGCAAGGCGCAGACGGAAGCAAAGTCAACGGCGAAAGCTCCACCAAAGGCTAAGGCGCAAGCCAAGCCAGTGCCGAAAGCGGTGCCGGAGCAGGACGAGGATGAGGAGCTCGCGACAACGGCTGAGCCGCCGCAGGACAAGAAAGGGAAAGCGAAGTCGGAGACGTACAAGCAGGCGTGGTCTGTGTCAGAACAGCACCTGCTGGAACGTTTGCTGGAGGAAATACCCGACGGCGAGAAGAACAGGTACGTGACGGTGCCTCCGCCCGATGTGTAAGAAGAAGTATGGTGGCTGACGATCTCCCATTCATCTGCAGGTGGGCGAAGATCTCGAAGGCGATGAACGGGCGTCGCACTGCGCGGCAGGTGGCAAGCCGCGTGCAGAAGTACTATGAAAAGCTCAAACGGTTTGGGATCGAAGTGGGGGGTACCAAAAGTAGCGCCGCGGGTTGAGCATGGACTGGACCTCTACATTCGTCTCGTATTGACTGTGTTCTGTACCTCATACCCCCACATGTATCTATAGCATTTCTCCTTGACGGCGCCGACGATGAACCGGGTGAGACAGTGGTGGGCGCTGTCGCGTGTGTTGGCCGACAGCGGGAACTGTACAGGGTCTGGCAGGCGATCATCTGACCAGATCTTCACGCACACGGCCCCGGGTCCTCCAAGTCCCAAGTCACCAAGCTCCCGTTCCTTGCCAGCGCATCTCTCTGCACTTTCCTTCTGCCTCTCTTACCTTTCATTCATCGCTTCACGACCCCACACACGTCACCGCGCGACATGGCCAACCAGTTCGACCCCAACAACGCACAAAATCTCGTCGAGGTGCGTGCGCGCAACGTGAACATGAACGTGCGCTGGCTCATGCGCGGACTCTGCATCCCCGCAACGAAGTAGATCGAAAAACAGTGAGTCGGAGATATGAGCCATGTCTCCTTGAGATCGCAGCTTGATGCGCTGTCGTGAAGATTCGCAGTAAAGGCCGTCGAGCACGCACAGGTACGTTGTTATGCTCAGTCGCACGCGCATCCCGTCCTGACTTTCGCAACTCGTGTTGCGACGCGTTTCGCGGCGTGTAGACCTACTGGAACTTGCTTGAGAAGGTCCACCCAGGAGACCTCAAGCTCACCAAGTACGTGTCTCCCCCCACCTTCTCCCTGCACGAATGTTCTGGACGCCAATCACACTTCGCGTTTCCCCACCCCCGCACTTCGCTCCGACGCTCCTCCGATACTCCCGCCTTGTAGGATCGACGATGAGATTCTCGAACACGCGCTGAAGGACTTTCCCGAGCTCTCGGAGAACAACTACGAGAAGTTGGTCAAGCTCGACGAGGAGTGGATGAAGAGCGACGACGGCAAGAAGCGCTGGCGGGACTTCATCCAGCAGTGGGTTGCTCTGTCTGTACGATGCGAGTTTTCCACTGAGCTCGGACGATGCGCGTGCTAGGTACGAGAAGAAGGTTAAGGACTACAACTTCGGCTCCCTCATTCGCACGGACGCGCGCCAGGGGTACAGCGAGACGAACACGATCTTCGTCACCCGAATACAGGTGCGCTCCCGTTCCTCATACGTTGCGCGCCTCCCTCCACTCTCCTCCTCTCACCTGCATCGTCGCCCTCGTCCTTGGAACCTCGGTGCTGACGGTGCGTCCGGCAGTTCTACGTGTACGAGATCGCGCGGAACAGACTCGGGCTGAACGACAAGGCGCACGAAATCGCGAAGGAGGAGGCGGCGAAGGAGAAGGAGAAGGCGGCGAAAGAGAAGGCGCGCGCGGAGCGGGAGAAGTCGAAGAAGAAAAGGAACTGATCAGCGAACGCCACACACCGCGGTCATGTCCTCTCGCGAGCCTGCCGCGCACCCACAAAACGTGCATCGCAAGTGTAGCTCTGGGATCAGGGCAGCCATGGCCTGCGGCCGGGTGTACCGTTGTCAATGTGTATTTATATGGGACAATGGAGGAACAACCGTGTATCTCACTCATCCGTGGTCGCATCCACTGTGCTGTGAGCCTGAATGCGCTAGATTTGTTGACCGCCTCAGATACTCTCACGAACCTCTCTAAAAACCATCGTATCAGCATATACTATCGTGAGTGCTCTTTTGACAGTCAAAAAATGCTAACGGACGCATATTCACCTCCGCGCAGGGTATCTAAACCTTGACTTCTGCGACGGAGAGAGTCTCGCTGGCGCCACGCCGAGTATGAGGCATGGGCATTGGGAGGTCTTCATGGAAGAGTGACCTGAGATCGTGGAGATTGTGCAGCCTGCTTGGATCGCGTCCGGCTGCTGTTCTACTATGGAGGCTTGCGGTCGGAACGTACTTGGGCCGAGTTTCATCCCGTCCGACCACTGGTGGACTCATTGCGCGCTAAGCCCTCTTCCCTGAACTGGGACGATTTGAAGTTGTTGGAATCCATCGTTCGCCTTCGCCGAGGTACTACATCAGTAGGCTGAGAAGAACGGCTCTAAGTGGACGTCTCACGAAAGCGTCGTTAATCGCGGAAAAATGCGTAGTTCTCCAAGTATTGTATAACATATTGGGGTATATTCTACTAGTATTGCCGTGTAGTGTTCGAGTAAATCTCCGGCTGATTCGACGCCAAAGCCTGCAGCCTAGGGGACAGGTTCTCATACAAGCCAATGTCGTATGGACCCGCGACGACCTGCCCGTTGTGTACGATTCGCTGCGCCGCAAATTGGAGGGTCGGAGAGGTATCACCAGACTTCTTCGCTCCGCCACGGTCTGAATCAAGCTTCACGAACGCTGCCCAGAAGAAATTCTGCATGACAAGATAAGATAGATGGCAGCCAGCCACTGTGAGGAACTCACGACACCCAGAACGCTATCTTCAAATGGATGGTCCTCGGCGGCAGGTTGAAACAGCGAACTCGTTGCAGTTGTCCCAGGAACCTTCCAAGGAGCACTCAGGACGTGCTCCGCACTGCACCGGAAGTCGAAGACCTCGCCACAGCTATCCATGAACTCAAAGACAAGGTCGTGATTCGCGAAATTGTCAGGGCGGTTATGCCAAATAGGCAACACTATGCCATCGATAGGCGGGGGGAAGGTGCTGGCCGGCTGCTCGAACCATCTCTCCCATATGTCCTGGACTACCTTTTTCGGGAGAACACTGGCTCCCGAGCCTGTGGGGAGTTCCCAATAAGGTGAGACGGGTGAGTTCGATAAGATTTGGACCCTCACCTGTATCAAAGCAGACAGGGACACCGGGCAGACTTGATCCAGGAGTATGATCAATGGGGATCCGTCTGGCGCTCCATTGTTCCTGAACGAGAACCTCGTAATTGAGATCTGGTCCAGCCGGCTCCAGTAAGGTCATTGACAGAAGTCTTAGACGCCACATGTCGTAGACAGGGGTCGAGCCGGTGCGGGGCGCAGGAAAGATGTGAAGTTGAGGCGTATATACTGGAAGGAACATCTTTCCGTCGTCGCTGGGGATGCCACACGGGAACCCACGTCCGTAGTAGAGAAAACTTTGCTTCCTACGATACGGAGTGAGTACTCTGTACAGTTGCAAGACAATAGACAGGACCCACATTCTTTCCAGACACCGTTCCTGCTGCATCTTGTCAGGCACCAAGAGTCGAATGGTAAGCTGCCTGGGCTAAGGTATAGGTGCATGTCAAATACTGGTGGTAGTAGTTATTATTACCAAGGCATACATTGGTAATCCGTGGGGCATTCGAGTGGCCATGAGTAATGATGTCGAAGAACGTCTGAGAGGAAGAAAATCAGCTATAGAGTCAGCCATCATGACGCTCAATAATACACATGGTAATCACCAATCTATCGGTCGCAGTTACATTCTCCGTGCGGTCCTCACCTGGCGAGGAAAACACCTTCGACTCACGCCAAGGAGCTCTGAAACTAGATTATGCAAACCTGAGAATAATTGTACCGATGTGTAGTCTCATGATACACACCCAGGAACCGCCAACCCCAAGTTGCCATCCACGGGTTGCGCTGCGGTGGTATTACTGGCAGACGTTACGAGGATGCGGGGGAATTTCAGTAGCGTAGCTTCGGGTTCTGGCGTGTTCATTTGCCAGTTCCACCCAGGTACAAGGAATGGCATATCATTTGACCATCGAGCTAGGTCTACGCAGACGTTCGAGATGGAAGTTTGAAACTTAGATTAACATGGCACTCACGTATGACTCCACCATCAAGATAACCTTGTTTAGCCGTCTCTACGACAAGATCATCAGGCCCCCTAGGGATCGTTTCGTGGGCAAGGGCATCCGCCGTGTGTGGATCGTCGCTTTGAGGACAACCAATGGGGTCGTCTTCGAAGAACGGCAATATTTCCGTGAACTCGTCAGCGTAAAACCAACTACGTGTAGTCAGTGACGTGATGCCGTATTCAATCTTAAGTGACACTTACAACGACGAATCACCTGTGAAAGATGGCATGCGTAAGGCCAGATTTGATCGCCGTGCATCATGCGCACTTACCGCTATCGACCAGGAGCCTGTACACAGTACCAGTGCAGCCTAAGAGATCTACCGGCGAGGTTGAAGACGGGGACATGACCTATCGTCGCGCTCATTGTAAAATCGTTGTACTGACCAAGCGGATCGCTCGTACCACAGGCAACGTGTACATGACAACTAGAATAAGCTCAGCGTTGCCACAAGCGGAAGCACATAGGCACTCACAACTACCGTCGGCGTTCAATGAGACACTGTCCATGGATATCAAGGTTTTTCTGTCTGTTCTTGAGACACGTCGCTTCAATGCGTCTTTGGCAGCGATCGGATCGAGGAGAGGAACCCGGGTGCGCCCAAGGAGGGACATGAAGCGTCGATGTCGATTTGACGGCATGGGACTTGACTGAAATAACGCAAGGGTTGAGTTTGTTACCACGTACCACTTTTGCTCAGGATGGCCCAGAGGACTTACAAAGGAAGCACGTGGGTTGGGAGGGAGAGCGGTCAGCATTTCTGGCGTAGCAAAGGCTGGTGAGGTATGAGCATCGCCAAGCTTGGCTCGCTTCTCTTCACGAGTTTCGCTGATCGCGTCTTCTTGTGCCCCAGTTTGGGACAATCGACGCTTGTTGGGCGCCCGACCAGGCTTTACCTGGGCGTCTTCGTTGCAGAAGTTGGTCTGTCCCCTCGCACGTCTAGCGTGTCGGATAAGGCTTGCCTGGCAAGGCTTCGTTAGTTTCTTCAATTCGGGATCTAGATGTGAGTACTCACGAGGCACACGCTCTTATATTGCTCGATGTCGTAAGGATTTAGAGTCGGACCTTCGAGAAGGAAGATGGTATCACCGTCAGACATTGGGGACTTCTCTTCAAGATACGGCGTGTGAGAGGGGAGAGGCGACACCGGGATACGACGCTCGCATGTCCCTCAGCAGTCTGGCATTTAATGGTGTTACGAGGCACGACGCATGCTCCTGGAGGGGTCCAGATACAATAGATGGCCTATAGATCATCGTCAAGGTCAACGGAGCGAGCGAGATGGCAACTGACACCCCACCTCGTGCTAAGCATCCAGACAATGACGTTCTTGTTCTCGCCATCTGGGAACAGCGAGTATGTGCCGGATTTGGCAGCTGTTGGCAGTTGCACGGAGACCATCCAGCGCTTAGGTGGCGAAGTTGATCATGCATCAGCGCTAGCTGGCTAAGCGCTCCCCTCCTCTCCATTCACGACATCGTAAGTCCAATGTTCGACTTGGATGTTCATCAGGATGAAGTTCAGCTGAAATATATGACCAGCTTGATATGCATCTCATCAACAGAGCTCTTACGACACTTCTCTCCATCTTCTCACCTTGGATTCAGCCTGATCTTACTAGTACTGGCAGTGGCACACGCCCCGATTCACTGCCCACTGCAAGGCCACGACACCACCGACCAATTCCGACGTTCGTGATGCTTTTCATCTCTCTCATAATACTACTTATGCACTGCACAGCCTAGAGACTCTGAATGCGGACGTCTTTCGACTGATTGCTTTGGAACTGCGGGGGAAACAGACGCTATACCAACTGGCTTCGTCCTCGCGCGCGCTCCGCACGCTTGTCTCCCCCACTTTATTCTCTCGCTGCAAGCTGCCATCGAGGCACGAGAAGAATCCCCCGTCTGCTATCTCCTATTATGTGCGGTAAGGAGTCACTAGTCACTCTTTGAGCATCGCGTAGCGACTGATAATCGAGAACCCTAGGCATCTGCGAGTCTGCCAGACCTCAGACTCCGACTACGACATCGAGGCATTCGATTTCTTGATCAAAAGCTTTCCATATATGATTTCCATCACGTTCGATGAGGGATATCAGATCACCTGGAACCTTCTCAAGAAATGTATTGCTCACCCTCGGATCCACACGCTCTCATTCGGGACATTGGCCAACTTCACTGCAGCTGGTCCAGCCTCAGTGGAGGCTGTAACAATCAGTAAATTCTCGTGCCACAGAAACTTTTGGCTCGAAGTAATCCACGCAAAGCCTGCTCATCGGCACACTCGACCGATAGACCTTGACGAAGTGTTCTCGCGGGAGGCCACCTCCCTCCTCACCCTAGTGCCTGGTATGGGCGAGACCGCAAGACAGCTTGCCTTAATGATGGAAACCGCACCAATTTCATTGATGGCAGGGGTACCTTGGCCGAACTTAAGAGATTTCTCCATCGAGGGTCGGTACCTGAATCAAGCTCAGGCCGAATCACTCCCCCTATTACTCTCCGCCCTGCCAGAGCTTGAACGGCTCTCCATCCAAATCTGTCGGCGAGCGAGCATTGGACGAGCTCCAGTCCTCGGTCGCTCTCTTTTTCCGCCCACCGACCTGTCTGGATTGCGTTCTTTGACGGTTGCATATCCGGACCCCGATGACGACATCTTTGCCATAGATACGACCAATCTCCTCCATCTATCGCTCCGAGACTGTCCACGACACTACAATGCCTTTGCCCGACACTTGTCATGGACTAGGTATTGGGCATATCCGATACTATCATCTGTAGAGTGTCTGTCAATCCTGAAGCGGATGCACGCGCCTCGTCTGTCAAGCCTCGAGCTTGTCTACCGGGTGGACTCGCCCGATTTGGACGACGAGCTCTTGCAGTACGTTGTGGAGGCATACCCCGAACTGTCGCATTTGGAGGTGCATCGCTACCGCGCCGATCGCACGGAGGAAGTCAATCATGTGCGTATCCAACTTGCTGCAGAACGTGCTCAGCGCGTGTTCATCCTTTCGCCACAGAAACACATCGCGCGTCTCCTGACGCCATTGAAGTCGCTTCGCACCGTCCATTTGAACCTCGACTTCCACGACGACCACGGTGCATACTGCAAAAACCTGGAACGTCGGGCGGCATGGTTCGAAACTTTCAAGAACGAGCGTGGGCCGGAGATCATCGAGATCCTACAAGATTGTCCGCGGTTGGAGTACGTCGGCTTGCTTTACCACGGTATCCCGCAGTCGACGTGGGTCGAATTCCACCCTTCTCGGTGCGCCGAGCCGCGGTTCGTGCTAGAGTATGACTCAACACATGTGTACGCCCTCCTTGTTCTTCCATTCGTCGCACTTGTGCTGAGATGTGTTGCTGTGACAGGGACTCTGTACCTATACCGTATAGCTGGTACTCGCCACTGATGTACCTATCCCGCTTCACCACCTCCGGATCTCTGTATTAACGTGTAAAGTTACGCAACTGCCACCACAACCATAGTATCGCATCCAAGAGCCTCACTTGTGTGCCAGGTCCCTAGTAGTAACCTTGCCATCGAAACGAGAACGAGAGATCAGATACATTGTTTGATCCACCACGTACATACAGGAATACAGGAACATTGATCTCTGACGGCGATCGCAATGTATACAGAGCTCCGTCCTAATGTGACCTGGGCGATGGTAGTGCAGGGCCATCTCTACGACATAGATCGCGGATGTCAGCTGGAATTCACAAAGTTCAGATGACGTTCTCTGACTTACTTAGTTGAAGGTCGGTCTTCTATGCATTCGTACGGCACCCTATCTGGTCGCCATTCGACCCAAGCACTGGAGCGTTCACCATGATGGATGAGGGCGACGTGCTGTAGTTGCGGACAGCCGGTCTCCATGATGTCCAGGATCTCTTGACCACGTGCTTCCAGGATCGAGTGCCATGCGTCCCACTGCTCCGCAAGCTCGGGTTCGGACCGTTGAAACGCCACACCACAGGTGTCCGGGAAATCGAGGTTGAGCCGAAGAGTTCGAAGACTGATTAGCTTCGCAAGCTCGCGGGCAATCTGGAGCTGAAACGCGATGTCAGAGGTGTTCCTATTGACAGACCGAGAGATCCTAAAGGCTCACGTATGGAATCTGGACGAGGTCCTCGGGTTGGCGACGGTAGCGGTGGAGTTCCAAGGTCACGAGGGATGGATAGGTGGATGTGATGTGACGTATCAACTTGGAGTCAGCTTCATCGGCCATGTACACAAGCTCGAGGCTTGTGAGAAGCGGTAGTTCCATCCGAGACAGAATCGACAAAGACTCAGATGCTGATAGAATAGGGCTAGCCCATTCGTTATAGCCTATGCATTCGTACCAATCATGATAGAACCGAGGATGATCGCAGAGGGATAAATGAGTCATAGAGGGAAAGCGGGCAGCAAAGATGGCATCCTCGGGGTCCGGATATGCGAGCGTGAGTGATCGCAGGGAGGGGAACGGACAGTCGCAGTGGCCGCTTAGGGACTTCCCCAGGATGGGAGGGCGTGGGGCGTCAAAGGGCTGCGCTACCATGATTGAGAGTCGACATAGCTCGTACATACCAGAGATGATCAAAGGGAGCCATGTCGATTGTGACACTTCGACGTACTTGCCATAAAGAGAGAGTTGTTGTACACGGCGCCACGACAATGTAGCCATGCGAGCCAGAGGTGCAGTCTCGACGGGAATCTCGATGACTTCAGCAGTGTCGTGCATCGAAGGAACGAGGATTGAAAGCAGGCTGGCTTCCGTCTTGTACTGCGAGGCGAGGTCCCGAGGAAATAACCTCCAGCGACGTTCCCGCCACTGCTCCACCTCATAACGCAGACAGCGGAAGCCACTTGGGCCATCATAGGCGTCCTGCGGCGGAGTTCCATCAGAGCACATCCAGCTGGAATCCAAGTCGACCAAGACATCGATGAGTCCCCATGGTTCATGCAGGCTTTCCAGAGTGCCCATGGAATGCCGCGTTTGCAAGAGCGGAAGGCAATTGACTGCAGGGATGGGAAGCAGCTTAATTCGTAGATAAAGCGGTCTCGGGCTTCCTCCGTATGCAAGGACCCTCTCACGATGAGTTTCCTGGACGAATGCAAGTCCTATAAGGCAGGGACACGAGAGCTTAATCACTGAGACATACCGTACATATGGACGAATAGCTTCTGGAGGAGTCAGAGCCACATTTCCTGAGAATTTCGTGTAGCAAGATGAGAACAAAAGGTGAATGTAGCGATAGCGTAACATTCGCGATGTCGATGCCAAGTTCGCCACAGAACCTTGAATAGCTTCAAGCTGCCACACTACGTGGTCAAGGACCTCGAGAGGGATGTTCTGCAACCTAAATACAGTTTGTCCATTCTCGTGTAGTGGTGTCCAAGCAGAATCGTCAAGGGTACTTACGAGAGATGCTCTGCTGATAACGTAAGAGAGCCGACACCGGGACGAGGTCAGATATGTGCATATGCTCGAGCTCTCTAGTCGTGCGCAGAATCCTGACTGACCAATTCAATCCGCATTCTCATGACACAGCACTGCGATTGCACGCGTTCTGGCGAGGATCACCGAATCTGCGCATCCTACGGTTGAACATCGACTTCCACGACACGTGTGGCCTGCACCCTGTGGACAAGCGCGTAAAATACACACCATGGTTGGACTCGGAGGCCACTTTCGCGCAACGGCCCGGGACAGAGATCATGGAGGCCGCCTGTCCACTCTTGGAGCACGCCGCACTGCTTCAGCATCCCGACACCGCAAGCGTATGGGAGCAGTGGAAGCCGCCGTGGCCCGCTGGTAAGGGAAGGATTGATTGGGCACTGGATACGAGCAGTGGTGAGTCACTCTCTCTGTACTTGTACTCACTGCTCAATTGTGTTCGCTGATGAGTGCTCCTGTCAGGGATGGGGAGGGTCTGCCGTGGATTTGTGTACGCCGTTGAACCGGGCTCACTCTTACTCCCTGCCTGATGTATGCATTCTTAGCCTCTGGGAGGCTGGAGCCGAACGTGCCCTAGCCGACCGTGACTCTGCCCTCTTGTGTGCGCTATAGTAAATCATATCCGTGTATATGCTTCTCTGGACAGATGACCACTAACAGTCGTATTGTCGGCGACGGTCCGTCTGGATACTCGTCTTCGTCTTGGCTTGTGCCTCAAGGCTCCGTGCATCCTGTGTTAGCGCCGGCGGTTCTGGTTGCTAGCACTGCACCGCCGCGTCCATTACATCCCCACGGACACTGGTCAACCGTTCTGTCCCCACGCCTGCCTTCTTGCTCCTTTCTTCTCACTGTGCCAACCGCCGACGTCCTCGTCCCTTTGTCTTCCCTCTACGTCTCTACGTCATTCCCAGTAAGAGCAATCTCAGCTCGTTGAACTCATCAGGCTGTGGCCCTACGCAACATCCCATGGTAAGTAATCGCCATGAAAATCCATGTACAGCCCTACGCATACACGTCAGTCACCGGCAGCGTCCCTCAGGGATGGTCCCTTTTAACTTCACTGTCGAGCAAATGTTCGGAGGTTTGCCATATACCATCCAGGTATATGATATCTTGGCGGCGTCGGACCCTGTCACCACAAAGGAACTCCTGTAGAAGTGTGTGTACCTCACGCCCTACTATAACGCCACTCGAAGATCCTTCTTGTCGCCACTGCCAATCCACGGAACACGTCAACATGGCGTCCTCCGGACAGGGTAAGCGGTTGGAATCAAGGCTCACCTTGTTCGACGCTGAACAACGCTGAGACGACACCGCTTGTGGTCTACAATGCCGCGAGTCTGCGGCGACGAGAACCCTTGTGCCACTTCCTTGTGACCTCCAGTTCAATGTCAGCGAAGGGTCTGCATGTTGGGGATACCCGTAGTCCTGGGGCAACGGGGAGCCCGTTCGAGCACATCACTCGAGTACTATCCTTGTATCTGTTGCGATGGGTCGACCGATACACGCCTCTACCGCAACGCGGCCTCGCCACCCGCGATAGCTTGCCACTGTAGCAGGACTGGAAGGCGTTGTGCTCGTTGGCGTCATGTGCTGTGCCATGTTTTCCCTCAAGTGCAGTGGCGGCTATGCAAGTCCGAAAGTAGGTCTTATTCTTCGCCGAATCGGGACAGCCAATGTTGTGTGGCGTTCGCGCAACGGCGAGGGGGACGGGCGCGGGCAACGGACATGGAAGTTGAAGGGCGGGCGCATAGCAACCTTGTTCTGGGCCTGCGCACTGAGGGGCGGGCTGGCGGAAAAAGTCTTGCGTTGTTTCTCGCGGCCGGCAAAGGAACCATTCTTGGACATGGCGCGTGTGTGGGCGGCTGTTTGTGGGTGTTTGTTCTGGTGGGCGGGGCTTTGGATTATTGCCGTGAAAGGCAGTTAGCAATCGGTCGTCGTCGCGTCGCGGCTGGCTGTGGCCCTTGCGCGTCCGCGCCGTTGGATGTGCTTTGTGCCCCCGCGGGCCCGCCAGACGATCCGTCCAAGACTGTCGCCATGCCCTCCGTTTGGTATAAATCCCATCCCGCTTTCCTGGGTTTCTTCCATCACCTCCCCCTCGTCCTCCGCCTCTGACTTCCGTGCGCTGCTAGCTATCTCGAGCCAGCCAGCCTTGCTTCAAACTCCCAGCTGCTGCTTCTTCATATCGGATGGTCATACACCGTCATAGCACGCCGAAGCATCGTGCCTGGGCAAACCCCGGAAACGTAGATAAACTTACGTTGCCACGCGTGCTCGTGCAGTCAGCCAAAGCCTTTGCGCGCAGAGCTAAGCCCAGCAACATGCTCCACTTCAAAGACTACCCCAACGTCGCCGAGGACGTGTTCTCCGTCCGCCCCATGCCCCCGCGTCCGGACCCACTCATGCCCGACAAACCGCTCGTGAACCCCGACGCCTGGCGCACACTTCCCGCCCAGCTCGATAGACCCACCCTTCCCGACATCGATCTCAGGAAGATCGTCGCCCTCAGGCCCGAGTTCGCTGGCCTCACCGCCGCCCAGGTTCGCGACGCCTGGCCCTGGGTTGGGTACAAGTAAGTCCTCCCTGCATCTCGAAGTTGCCACTGCTGCGGATGGAGTCCTCACAATGGACACTTAGGGCGATGGGCTTGTACCAGAGGCTGTGGGTCGACCCGCCAAAGAGTGCGCTGCCCCCGACATACAACGTGATCATGAAGGACCTTGGGCTCGCGACGTGCTCGACCCATCTCTTTGGGGTCTACCGCTACATCGACGGCGAGAAGCCGAGCAATCCGACAACCCGCCAGTACGTCAGGTGGGGTTTGTTCCGCCGTCAGGTCTACCTCTACCCCACCCACGGCGTCATCTGGGTCGCGTACTGCGCCAACCTCCCCGAGATGCACATCGAGGACGTCCCGACGAAGCTCGTGAACAGGGCGCCCGGCAAGGCCGCCGCGTCGGTCATCCGCCTCCCGATCGTGCCCCTCGCGCTGCCGTACCCCGAGCGGTTCATGGCCCTCCAGGTCTTCGTGTACACCCGCGTCGCCGCCTTCTTCGTGCACTCCCTCTTGCCGGTCAAGGGAAACCGATGGATGGTGTACGGCGGGGGCGTCAACGAGGAAACGTTGATAGGGCTGCTCATCAGCGAGTATGGCACCAAGAACGAGCTGTGCAGGCTCCTCGCGAACGTGCACCAGGCGTACGACAACATGCGTGCACTGCTCATTGTCGACCTCGGCATGTGGGACGCTCTGCAAGTCGCGTGGCGTGTGGTGCGCAACGCTTTGAAGGCTATCGACCCGATCCACCCAGTCGACCCAATCAACCCAGTCGACCCAGTCGACCCTCCCCCTGATCCGCAGCCTTGAAGTCACTGGCAATCTCAAGCTGTGAGTGGATCGTCGTCTACATGCATCATTTCACAGCTGACTCTCTCACCTAATAGATACCTTGCTTGATTGGTTTCTGAATCGGAATGCTCATCGGCTGAACACACGCTCCTTCTTAGTACATTAATGTTTCCTTCACATTTTACTGTATCGTTAGCACCAACATCAACGCGACTACCATGTTCTTCTAACCCATGCCTTGCTCCAGTGGCACCTGCGTGCACCATCAATTTGACGCTCGCCAACAACGACGAAGACAAAGCAAGTAGCATAGCGTCATCACAAGTCGTGACAAGTCATGAGTTAAGAACAGATGCGCAGATTGTAACAAGAGCGGAAAGAAACTGCACGGACACATTCGGATGCACGTCAGGAGATGCATAGCGTAGTACACAGGAGAGGAAGAAACAGAGACAATATACCCCCTCGTCTCCGAATTATGGGTCAGCTCACTACAGTTCAATATCACAAAAACGCACTTCTCCGGATAGTCGATCTCACCTCCACCACAGGACCACAAGACACCGTCGACCAACTATGATTTGTCCTGGTCAAAGAACGCAACAAGGTCCCCGACCGGCACCTTCTTCTTCCCCACAAGCGCCTTCGGAGGGACCGGGCCATTGCTCGCCTGCGCTTGCTTCTCCTGCCTGCGCACGACAAGCGGATCGACGAACTTGCCCGACGTCGGCGTCACAGGCGGGATCGCCGCGCCCGTGCTCGAGTCCGACAGCCCCAGCCCGAACCGGTCCGTCGAGCGCGACCGCAGGCGCACGTTCAGCGGCGTGATTGGCGACGGCGCAGAAAGCGCGTGGGATGAGATGGGCGCATACATCGATTGCGGACGTGCTCTCCTGCCACTTGGAGTCGCATTGGCTCCGCCATTGCCGTTAGGAGAGGAGGAAGGGGAGGAGGTGGTCTTGGAGGGAGGTGCGAGCTTGCTGCTGCTGCTGCTGCTGAATTGCCGCCCGAACGTCCTCCCGATCGTCTCCTCGCCAATCTCGTCGGACTCGTCGTCGTCTGCGCTCTGCCCACTCGAGGGCTCGTCGAGCGCAGAGGACGTGGAGACGGGAGAGGTGGAGAAGAACGCGGTGCCCAGGTCGCGCGACTGGGATCGTGAGTGCGGTGTGCCCGGGCGTGGACCCGGTACATCATCGTTGCGGTCGCGGTCACGGTCGCGGGCCATGATCTGGGTACCGAGTGCGACTGTGTACCGTTTACGAGGGGTTGGACTCGCACTGGATGGTCGCCAGGCTGGAGGGTTGGGTGGAGGCAGCCCGACGGGGCTGGTGCCATTGACCTGCCTGCTGTTACTGGAGGGAAGGCCGGAGGGAGAGTTGCCTGCGGAAAAAGTGTCCAGATCGCTTGTCGGCAGCCCTGCGATGGATATGGGGCGTGTCCTAGAATTGAGTGAGGCGGGAGGGGAGTTCGTGGGGGAGAATGGACCTTGGCCCAGAATTGTAGAGTCTGGTGGTGAGGCGTAGTCGCCTGTTGGGTATGGTAGTCGAGTCCGCGAGGCCTTGTTGTTGGAGGGAACAGGAGTGTTAGTGGGACTGGTCGCGCCTTTAGGAGGAGTTGAACGAGGAGGGCTGGTGACATTCCTGGGGATAGACTGGACCGCAATGGACGAACTTGTGGATGGAGCTCTCCCCAAAGCTGCGGCATTCCGACCAGGACCCGATGAGAGGTTGCCTGGCGAAGTGACCATCTTCGCCATCTCGCGGCCCAGCTCACCAATGCGGCCCTGGAGCTCCGCTATCTCCTCTCTGATTTCAGTGAGTGCGCTATCGGGTACGCCGCCGGTCTGGCCGTTGGCATGCGCTTCCTCCTTTTCGCGCTCCTTCTCGACTAGCCAGCGTTCGACATCATCCATACGCTCCTCGAGGGCACGCACGTGGCTTACGGTCCACTTCTCAAGTTTCTCGAAGCGCCTGGTGATTGTCAGGAGCGTGCCAGGGACATCGAGTGCACCTTGCGCGTTGAATTGCGCGTAGAGTGGAGGCTGCGCTCGGGACGGAGACATGCCCTCCTGCTCTGAATCTGCTCCGCGGAGCGGCGAAGGGGCCAAGCTGGGAGGAATGCTCGACATGCCACGAGGATGGGGGGAAGGCGAAGAAGGGGATGCAGACGCAGGCCGATTAGGAGCAGCGAGGCCGAGCGTGATAAAGGCCGGATCCTCGAACTTATCCTCGGGGGTGGTGGGCCAGTCCTTGCTCTTCTTCCGCTCCTGTTTGCCCGCCTTCTTCTTCTCTTTCTCAATCTCTTTCTCGCGGGCCTTGGTCTCATGGATAATCTGCTGCGCGGGAGTAAGGGGCTCCTTTGTTGGAGTGAGTTTCTGCTTCGCAAGGGTCCACCAGCTGCCGTCCTTCTGCGAGGACGATGGAGAGGGAGGTGTGCCAGGTATTGTCTGCGACCGAGAGGGCGGGGGACGAAGGGCTTCACCATCGTTCTGTAACATCGCCATAACACGCTCTTCCATCGCCCGATTCTCCTCTGCTTCCCTAGCCATGATACGTTCCGCTTCACGCCTGCTGCGCTCGCGCTCCCTCTCTGCCTCAGCTTCGAGCTCCTCGTCAGTGGGCAGCCCGGATCGAGAGCTCATGTTGCTCATCAGCGATCCGACCCGCTGCGCGAAGTTGGCCGCGAACTGAGTGACCGATGGACTGGGGGATGTCGGCCGCTGACCCCACTGTTTGCTGTTGTTCGACTCCTCGGACGGGTGGACGGAGACAGAATCCTGGACAGGTTGCCCGGTGTGCGGATCGATAGAGAACCCGTTTCTGAGCGGCGACGGCGGTCTTCTGTTTCCGTAGACAGGCTCCGGCTGGAATGAACGGCAATCAACGCGTCAGACACAACCTCGGGAGGCAATAGACAACAGGGGTGCATCGTACCAGGTTAAGCGGCGATGGCGGGGGCGGGAGGGACATGCGCCGTTGCTGGGGAGGGGCGGCGCCCGGCGGGAGGAGATTTGTAGTCGACATGGACGCCGACGGTCTGTGGGAGGGCGAGGCCATGGTTTCTTCGGGAGCACGAGGCTCCGTTCGCCGTGGGGGACGTTGAGGACGATGCTGGGAACAAGCGCGTGAGTAAAGAACCAGCTCTGCCGTCGGCGTTTACCCTGCCCCTCTTCCCTCTTCCGTCCACGTACGACCCGACCCGACCACGACCTGCGACACGACGACACGGCGGGCACGACACGAACGACGGTTACGATGAGCAGCCCCTCGCAAAGCCTCGAGCTGCTGTTCAGCTTCCTCTCGCGCTCGTACGCGACCATCGAGACGAACTTCTTTAAGCTCCCAGGCTCTGCGGTCGTCGCGCGTTATGTCAAGTCATCGCACCAGAACGACCCCGGACGGACTGTGCTCGAGGTCATTCTCATCATCTTTGCCATTCGGACCTTGCTTCAGTCCCGGACGCGCGGCGACCAGTCAGGGAAGCACTTCATTCAATTTGACGAGAAGGTATGCCGGAGTCTCCGTGCTCGAGTGATACTGTCGGCCTGACGCGTCCATTTGCAGGAAATAGACGAACTCGTGGACGAATGGACTCCGGAGCCTCTCGCTGCACCTCTGACTCCGGAAGAACAGGCCGACCTCGCATCAGTACCGGTCATCATCGGTCCTACTGGCCCTAAGCCAAAGATTGCACCGAACAAGACTGTCATCAACCTGGCTAGCTACAACTTCACCGGACTTATTGGGAACGAGGCAATCAAGGCCTCCGCTATCGAGACTGTGCGGAAGTATGGTCTGGGCAGTTGTGGCCCACCGGGATTCTACGGAACTCAAGGTGAGTGTCCCGCTTCTTCGTCTTCCGGTCTCGTTCCTTCTACCGCTCGTGAGCTGGCAATACAGACGTCACTCTTAGGCGTGCTCTCGCGTGGTATCTCCACTGGCAACATTACGCCATGCGATCTCCGTCTCGGTTTGCGATGCAGTGACTAAGAGTGCATCCCAGATGTTCATACCCAGCTGGAGCAGGATATCGCCGATTTCTTGGGTACGGAAGCCGCTATCCTATACGCTCAGGCATTCTCGACCATCAGCTCTGTCATTCCGGCGTTTGCGAAGCGTGGCGATGTGATTGTCGCGGATCGCGGTGTCAACTTCGCCATCCAGAAGGGGTTGCAGATCTCACGCTGCACGATCAGATGGTATGACCACAACGACATGGACAGCCTCGTACACGTTCTTGAGAGTGTGGAGAAGGAGAGGCGGAAGCGTAGGGCTCCTCTAACCCGTAGGTTCATCGTGACCGAGGGTATCTTCGACCACGACGGTGCTATGTCTGACCTGCCGAAACTCGTGAGTTTGTAGTGTCCATTGGGGGAAGCTCAGCTGTTCATGTCATCTCAGGTCGAGCTCAAGAAGAAGTACAAGTACCGCTTGATTCTCGACGAGAGCATCTCGTTCGGCAGCGTCGGTCGCACTGGTCGTGGCCTTACGGAACTGTACAATGTGCCCGTGAGTACTATTATCTCAGCACAACGGAGTGTGTGTGTTAAGGGACGCCACAGGCTTCCGAAGTTGATATGCTCGTTGGGTCCGTAGCGACTGCCCTTGCATCCTGCGGTGGCTTTTGCGCCGGTTCCAATATCGTTGTCAATCACCAGGTAATGCGACCTAAGTATATTACTCTCGGACATTTGCTAAGACTGTTCCTAGCGCATCAACGGTACATCATTCGTGTTTTCAGCATCGATGCCTGCTGCCCTCGCCGTCGCCGCGTCGGATGGCATCAGCATCCTCCGCAACACACCCTCCATCCTGAGCACCCTTCAAGAGAACATCCGTGCCGTTCGCGCGATCCTTGACCGTGTAGACTACATCACCATACCCTCACATCCAGTCAGCGGGACCATCCACCTACAAATCCGCTGGCCAACATTGCAAGTGCCCCAAGCAATCACTTCTTCACCCAGCAAGCCCTCCAACCCGCTCTCCGTAAAGCCTCGCGATCCGCCTCAGTACGACGTCGAGTTGGAGGAGAGGCTGCTGCAGGATATCGTGGAGGAGGCACTCGCGCAGGGCGTGATGGTCACGCGCGCGAAGCGGCTAAGGGGACAGGAGCTCATCGACGTTCGGCCGAGCATCCGTTTGGCCATCACGGCCGCGCTGTCGCGCAAGGACTGCGAGAAGGCGGCGTCGGTCGTCAAGGCTGCGTTCGTCAAGGTCATCGGGAAGCGGCGGTAGTCTTGGGCCGTCGTCGTCGAAGTTCACAAGCTTGGTTTATCGCATCACCGCATAGTATAGAGCACGCCGCGGAGCGTGAAGTATGTGTATGTTCATCTAATCCACGGTAGCACACTCGCAGCTCCTTCAGCGTGGTGCTTCTCAGATAGACATATGTATTGAGCGAGTTTCGTGATAGAGTACAAATTTCGGGAACAGTCTTGCGGATCACTGACGATCTGTAGACCACAGTGCTGAGATATCGATATGCTACTCGGAAGTACTCGATTCTACGTCACCGGTCCCAGTTCGTTGAGCTGAGCTTGGCTCCCTTCGGCCAAGGATCTCGACGGCCACATGCGTTCTTGTTTTCGGGGGGGGGGGGGGGGGGGAGAGAGAGTCCCTTGCCAGCTCACGAGTTTCCTTAATTCTTCCTCTACTCTTTGACACTTGCGTGTTTTAACCCCGAGGATGCCGATTTCTCAACCCGATACTCTCTCTAACTCGATTTCCTATCTGTGGTCAACATTCTGGGTCGAGTTTCATTCCGCCCGCGCTGATCGACGGGTTGTTCTGGAGTATGTGCATTTGTGCGTCATTCTTGCACTCCGTTGTTGAAATCTCACCACACCCTTAAGGAGATTTTGACGTTTTGCATGCTATAAATGTGATACGTCGATTCGCGCGTCGGTATGCTACTTATATTGATAAAGAGGTTTAGCGTGACGGTATGTACATGCATACGTTCGTGAGTGGAAAAGTTAATCCAAGTACAGTTCGGGGCAAACTTCGGGCTGATTTCTGGCAACAGACTGGAGCCTGGGGGGTAGGTGCTCGTGGAGGCCAAATTCGTACGGTCCCGCTACGACATTCCCATCGTGCACGATCCTCTGCGCTGCGAGCTGAACAGTCGGCGCTTCAGATCCAGGCATAGGCCTGTTGCTACTGTAATTGCCAGCGTCCAGCTTCACCAAAGCACACCAAAAGAAGTTCTGCGTCGTGGTCGGTAGTAACATGAGTGACGGTGAGCGCCGCACATAGCATGACTATACTCACAATGCCTAGAAGGTAGTCTGAAAGAGGATGATCCTCGCCTGCGGGCTGAATCAGCGAAAGCGTGCCGTGACCAGCGTGCCTCCAGGGGCTGCCGAGGAAATGCTCTGCTCCGCATCGGAAAGTGGAAACTCGACCGCTGTTGTCCATGAATTCGAACTGTAGATCGTGTTTGGAGAATCTGTCCGGACGGTCATGCCAGATCGTAGAGACCATATCTGACCGGTCAGGCCTGTCGTACTCAAGTGCGGGTTCAGGGAACTCTTCGAGAGGCTGTTGGAACCACCCCGACCAAATGGATCGCACAACTTTCTTTGGCAACACAGTGCTCCCCGAACCTATTAGTGATGTCTGTCAGAACCAGAGCCGATCAAACCAACAGCAAACAACATGCCCGTATCTAAAACAACTGGAATACCAGTCGGCTCTGTCTCCATGCGTATATCGATCTTGTGAGCCTTCCATTCGGCAGGGTCGAGAGTCTGGTAGTTCGGATGATCAACCCGCGGCTCTAGCAATGTGAGTGATAGAAGTCGGAGCCGCCATAGATCGAATATTGAGTTGTTGACGGCATAGTCAAGCGCTGGAATGATCTGTAATCGCGGAGAGTACTCTGGAAGGAGTAGGTAATCATCATCCGGTCCCACAATCCCACATGGCGAGCCGATCCCATAATACAGGAAACTCTGTCGCCTACGGAAAGATGTCAGGACCGCATTACCTCAGTTTTCATTGGCAAGAGCTTAGGAACTTACATCCGCGGAGCGCTGAGGGCTTGTCGGTCCCTGTCGGGGACCATTAGCCGAACAGTGAGTTGTCTCGGCTGTTCGAACTTAGCATTGGTTATATGCTCTGTGCCTGGTAGCCAACTTACAGTCTCCACAGCCGAAACCCCGCGTTCGCCGTAGGCGAGGATGTCAAAGAAAGTCTAGTAAAGTGTGACAGTGTTAGCTGCATCGCCATCGAGCAGAGAATTACGACCTCACCAGTCGGTTGCCCTCGGTGAGTTCTTGTCCGTCCGTCGAAGTGTACCATGGACCTCTAAAACTAAAGAATGCCAGTGTCAAAGGCGCAGTCGATTATCGATGCAGTCTACAGAAAATTGTACCCTGGAACGGCCAAGCCCAGGTTCCCGTCTGGGGGCTGGCTTGCGGAGACAAAACTTGCATGCGTAGCGAGAACTCGGGGAAACCGTAGAAAGGCAGACTTCTCGGGGGCGCTCTTTTGCCAATTCCACCCTTGAGCGACGAAAGGGACCTCGTCTGCCCACCGAGACACGTCTTATACAGTGTTGAAGCATCAGTGAACAATCAGACGCGGTGCGGTGTATGATCTCACATATTGTTCCGCCATCGAAGTAGGACATGCACTTCCTGTCCACTACGCAAGATTCAGGTCCTCGAGGAAGTGTTGGGTGTCGGATGATTTGTTGGACCTCGGGATCATCGTCCCAAGCAGTCACTACAGGCTCACTGCCCTCGAGACAGAGAAGCTCCTGAAACTCAAATGCGAAGAACCAGCTAGATCTCAAGCATGAGCATCGATATTCCAGCGTCAAGTGAATTGCGCTCACAATGAAGAGTCACCTATCCGATGTTACTGGTCAGCGCGCCGATCAGAACTGGACGTATATGAGGTCCCATACCCGTGTCGACCAACATCTTATACTTCGTACCGATGAAGCCTTTTAGATCACGCGACATGCCGGCACTTGGGACCAATTTCTGTCATTGGTGTCACTAGAGAAACGCTACTTACGTTGATAGACGTGCTTACTAGGGACAATGTGTATAGGCAGACTGAGCTGAAGATCAAGATTGCGTGAAGAACCGTTTTGTCATTGACGGGACTCACAATGGCCGGCAGATCCGGAGGCTATCAAAGTCTCCGTAGGTACCGTAGAGTCCTGTTCGATCTTCCATACTACAGGTTTCAAGGCGTCTATGTCTTCGGAACTGACTCGAGTCCTCCCGATTAAGGAATTGAAACGCCGATTCCGTTGAGTTTGAGTAAATACACCACCCTATGCAGAAGCGACAGGTCGCATCATAACGCCGGCGAGAGGGAGGAATTGAAGACAGAACTTACCTTCGACGACCGTATATTGGATGCAGAGCGTAGAGATATTCCTGTGGATGCAAGGGGTGTAGAAGGAGAGGCAACATTCAATTTGCGCCTTTGCTCTTCCTGGCAAACGACGTCGGACTTGCTTCCGAAGGCTTGTGAGAGTCGGCGCTTATTGGAGGGTCCACAAGTTGGTGACACTCCAGGCGATGAAGTGACTAGTCGATGTGCAAGCCTTCGATGGCGAGCTAGACTGACCTATCACAATCGGAGGTAGTCGAATATGATTTTAACAGCGTTGGAATTGAAAGAGAAACACTGGAAAAGGCTGACCAGGCACACGTTCTTGAACTGTTCGATACTATGCGGATCAATTACCGGACCCTCGAGCAGAAAGAGAACCCCGTCATTATCAGAGCTCATAGCAAGAAAAGTTGTGTCCGCGATGAAGGCGCAGGAGATAGGGGTCAAGAGAAGCTGTCAGCACCGGGCGTTGGGTGATGATGCACTTGCCCGCAAGCGGAACTATATTGGCACTGGTGGGCAACTGAGCTTGCTCCTTCGGCTAACTCTCCCTGACTACGGAGAAAACAAGACCAAGAGGTCGAGGATAATAGTGAATCTGGATCTTTGATGTTGTCGGATGGCAGTGGCCACAACAGCCGGGTCCTGCAGACAAGACAACACGTTTGTCAGAGCGTGAGGGGACCAGCAGTACAATGAGTACACAAGATCGTTGGCTTTGTCCGGTAGCTTCACGCGGCATTGAACAATTGAGCTTGGACATACATACATGGCGACTAAGAACCTCAATTCTGCGCGTGTTCATCGACCTGATCGATTAGGCTGATACTTGCCGCATTAGTGGCTGCGAGCTATGAGTCCGAGTGAGAATACAATAGAATGGCAGCATCAGGCAGCATCCCTAGGCCTTGTGCAAAATTCGGGTACCTTGGTCCTTATACGTCGGAGACTCGGAGGACTCCGAGGAGTCAGCGAACATTCACTACCTGGTCACGTGCTGCGCTGGTTGGGCGCTGGCTGACTAAGCTCTCTCTTAACGTTGTTCTTGACCTGGGCCACTGCGGTGAGTTGACTGATCTTGGCTTTATCCCCGACGCTCCTGCGGCTCATTCAGCAGGTTCGGACTGCTCTGCGCGGCTCCTCCAGACTATGTATCCAGTTAATCGAACACTCGCAACACTATTCTCTTTTCTTATACCTTGGCCCGAAGCCGACTCAACAGTACAATATTGTCGACCTTCGAGTCCCAGCGACTGCTCAGATTGTCCCCATCTAACACAGCTTCAAAGATGGAATCAGCCTCCCACGTGAGTAACAATAACATATTACACATTTTATCTGACCATTCTTCAGGTTAGATACTTTGAACGCAGACGTTTTTCGTCTTATTGCTCTGGAACTTCGCGGGAAGAAGCGCGCCTTGCATCGTCTAGCTTCATGCTCTCGTGCCCTCCGTATCCTCACGTCACCTGTTCTATTCGCCCGATGTCGAGCACAAGCACCAATTGAGGGAATATACGAAACACCCCCTGCAGCTATATGTCCTTTCGTCCGGTAGGTGACATGCATCCGGGAACTCTCCCATCGACCTGATGAACAAGTTGTTTAGCCATCTTACAGTCCCATCATCGATGAGGTCGGTTGATGTCGACTCCCTAGAGCGTGTGGTCAAGTGCCTTTCGAGCTTGCTGTCACTCACGTTCAATGGCTCATGGCCGAATGCATGGGACGTTTTCGAGAGATGTCTCGCCTCTCAACACCGCATCCGATCGCTCTCGTTTGGCCCCGCGACTAATGCCACTGTATTTGAGCCTCGTTCTCCAACGAAAGCTCATACGACGATGGTTCCCCTGCATGAGTTCTCGTGGATGAAGGCCTTTTGGCGCGAAGTCGACAATGAACGGTACAACAGGTACTGGCAAAAAATGGACCTCAATGACGTATTCGCAAAGGAATCGGCCTTCCTCTCATCATTTCTCCTTCGCATCAACGGAAGTGTAAGGAAGCTCGCTCTGTCTATGGAGTCTACGCCAGTTCTGTCTATGGCAGCGCTGCCGTGGTCAGCCTTACAAGACCTCTCGATCCGGGGCCGATATCTAGATCCGGCCCAAGCCAAGTCACTCCCGACCTTGTTGTCCTCACTTTCTCACATGAGAAGGCTCTCTGTTACAATATGTCGAAAGGCAGACGTAGGGAGAGCTCCCACCCTCGGACGACACCCTGCGCCGTCAACCGTCATGCACGGATTGCGATCCCTTACTGTCGCATTTCCTGATCCTGAGGACGACATTTTTGCCATCGATACAACCGACCTGCTTCACTTATCTCTCCGTGACAATCCGCGGTACTACCATCGGTTCAACAAGCGCGTCCCGTTCTGCAGGTTTTGGGATATGCCCATTCTGACCTCTTCAGAATGCTTGTCCATCCTGAGGCGCATGTCCTGTCCTCGTCTCACGAGCCTCGAACTCGTTTACCTCGCCGATCCGGCCGGCTCGGATGACGAACTTCTCGAGTACGTTGTGGAGGTATACCCCAATCTCTCGCACCTGGAGCTTCATCGCTATCGCGCTGATCGGACGGAGACCGTTGACCATGTAGGTTCTTGGTGTTTCCCAAGTCGTTCGCACTCATACTCACTCAGAGCTATGCTCTTTCTATCTAGATCCACATTTCTCGCCTCGTTGCAACCTTGCCGTTTCTCCGCACCGTTAATCTCAACCTGGACTTCCATGATGATCACGGCGCGTACTGTGGCAACCAGGGCAAACGTGATGCGTGGTTCGAAACCTTCAGGAACGAGCGTGGACCCGAGATCGTCAGCATCCTGCAGGAGTGCTCCTTCTTGGAGCATGTATGTCTCCTTTACCATGGTATCCCCGAATCGACGTGGGTAGAATTCCATCCATCTCGCTGTGCGGAGCCCCGGTTTGTATTGGAGTACGATGCTTCACACATGTAGGCGAGTGCCCTATTGCGCACGTGTCTTACGCTGACAAGCCCTTCAGCGACTCTGCACCGGTACCGTACAGCTTCTGGTACGACCAGAAGCAGTACTATGCTCGATACACCACCTCTGGATCATCACCGTTATCATCGGCGGCAGCAACAGCATCATCATCAAGGCCTCCATGTCCGTCCCTTCGTCTTCATGTCGATTGTGTAGGGCCTCTGCTAATCTGTACCTTGCCCCATTCTCCACAGGAATCTATTCTTGTGTATTCTGTATTCCCTGCGAACCACCGCAGCGACTTTCGTTCGTACACACGCCGTCGTGGTTTAACATGCTTGTCTTCACGCACCCACTCAAGGTGTTCGCGGTTCTCTTTATCACCGAGGGGGATCATGCAATCATTGGAGAGTCCGTTTTTTTTACAAATGGCGTGACGACCGTAGGACCGCGCTCCTTTATCAAGAGCTCCTCCTGTGTCTCCGCACGGCACCGGCGAGGGTTCCACTACTGAAGCATATCTTACCCTTTGACCACGGGTCCCCCCAGCCGACTTGTGCCGGGCTCCATGCTGCCTGGACGCGTTTTGTCTGCCTGGACGCGTTTTGTCCATAGGTATAAGTATGCAAAGTGGAGGCGGCGGTTTAACTTTTACCGTAACTGTACTGAGTAAAGAGAATGTACATAGAGAGTCTGGATACAAGTGGTATCAATTGAGAAGTCTCGTAAGCCAGAGCTCGTCCGTCGTCCACGACGACCTCAATCGGGATCTTTCAACCTGGATGGCCCCAAGCTGGGTCTTCATAGTGGGCGTACTGATGTCCCCGGGTCATAGTGCGCACTTCTATATTGAGGCTCCGTAAGTAAGCCTTACGGACACGAGAGAACAATAAGCGCTTCTAGTCCTCCTCAAAGTCCTCAAAATCCTCGTCTACAAGGATGTGATCCTCCAACAGTCTGGGGAAGATGCGCTGCAAGTACGCAACGCCTCGCTCCCTGTCCTCGAGCGACCACTGACCAGCAAGGAGATTCGCATGGAAGAGGCGATTGTTGTATGTCCGCACAGAGGATAGATCGAGGTCCTTGAGCAGAGCGACATCCGGCAGGGACATAACGAGAGACCTGAGCGCAGGACACCCTGCCGCAAGGCTCTCCAACGCGGTGATGGGCGGCCTAGGGTGTTCGCTGGGTTCGTCTGGGTACGGCAGGCAGAGGGACTCCAGCTCGGGCCATGCCTTCGCCATGTCCGCGATGTCGTCCGCAGTGATGGTGACCTCCATTTCGAACATGACGGAGATCGAGACCTTGCGCAGGGCGTGTACTCCGTAGAGGGGCGCGATGAGGTCATGGAAGACGCGTGGCTGCATGTCGCGAGGATTGTCGTTCAACTCGAGCGTGACCTCGCGTAGAGTTTGCGCGAGCTGGGATGAGATTACGCTGATGCAGCGCTTGACGAGCGCGTCGACGAGCTCGATGTTGAGCGTGATACTTGTGAGGCAGTCGGCGCGGATTGATTCCATGGTGAGCGTGATCAAATTGACATTCCCGCCGAGGGTAAGTTGTGTTAGGGAGCCTAGGTGGAGACTGGGTAATGGATGTAAGACGCTATTCTGGGTAATGTGGTGCGACAGCGTAACGTCCAGATGACGTAGCCCAGGTGAGGACGCGCAGACCGTCTGGAGGACGGTGTGGTCGCCGCATCTAGTCAACGTCAACGAGCGCAGATTGCAGAATTGCGTGAGGGTTTCCGCCGAGTGGGTGTGCCCACCTGGCATCCTGAGACGTTCAAGATGTGGTGCCCGAGACTGAATGAGTCGTAGCGCCGCCGCGCAGGTGTACTCTGCTGAATCGACCTCAGCCGGATCGTTGAACAAGCTCGCGGGATGAAAATTAATGAGGACGTCGCGTAGCATTGGGGACATGAAGAGTAGGAATGCCGAGGAAGCATCGTCCTGCATCCACCATTTGAGCGTCGTCAGGTGGGGAAGAAGAGGCTCTCCGCGCAGCTTGTCCAGCAAGGTCGCGGAGATGACCCCGTCTAGTTTCTCCGCATGCAGTGTCTCGTACTTGCGCACCATGTTCGCGTAGTGGCGAAAGCGGGCCCATTCAGTGTCTTCTATCGGTCCGCGTATGACCTGAGAAGCCAGTTAGGGGTGACGTTCCATCGAGAAACCAGGTACTCACATAGTGTCTGATCGTACCTCCCGTATCCTCATCTACGGAGCTGATAGTCTTGACAAACTTAGGAAGGATGGAGCAGAGTGGTTCGAAGCCCTTCAATTCCTCCCACAGAACTTCCAGGGCGAGCTCCGAGATCGCACGCGAGACACGCGCGCAGTTCGCGAGCGTTGCTTCATCAGCAGTGCTCTGCCTCATTACCTCCCGCACGACTTCGGTGATGTTCCACACTCTTTGTACGGCATCCATTTCGACTGAGAGAACGTTTGAGACGGGGCGAATTTGAACAGATTGCGGCCTCGTGGAGCGGAGTCAGGGATAGGAATGTCGAGAGGCGGAGATCCTACTGCTGTTCGTGAGCAGAAGCGGAAGACTCGTGTAGTGGAGATTCCGGAGATGACGAGGAATATATAGGTAAGCACTCTACTAATCGCAGCGCGATGGACGCAATCGCCCCTGTCCCTCCGCTCCACCTCGACGACCTCGATATTCAAAGTTCATGAAGGTCCCTATGTAGTTGAGTGGTTTTCACCATATTTCGTTGCCAGGGAGACCGCTGTGTTGTGGCTGACCCACCTCATATCTTGGGGTCATTCATACATATCATTCTCATTGACTACGACGAGCAGCATGGCCTCCGAGTCGTTGTGCGCCTCGTCGCATATTGATCTATATCTCCAGGACGTCATCGGCATTTCGTACAGCCGTTCCGGTGGAAGCAAGAGGGAAGTGATAGCTGCTCGAGAGGGCTGCATGATAGAACGTACAACCCGGCCTACTAATACCACAACATGATATCGAAGATGAGGAGGTCCGAACGTCGCTTCTCGTAGATTTAGCCGCAAGCTCTGGAAAGACCCATCAACTTGAACAAGGTAGCATCAGCTATTTAGCATCAGTCACTGTTCTTTCGGTGCCCGTCGTCATGGTACCTTGCACGCTTGGCGGGCGAGTGACGCGACATCCCAGGTTCTTGCGCTGAACTCAACATAGAAGGTACAGAGAGATGCTACTGATGTGCGGGCCGCTCCCGGGGCGCACCATGGTCCATGCCTGAGGATTCCCTCGGGCACTGCCTCCTCGCAGCTCGAGGCGCATGATCGCTCTCGCAATCCGGTTTCGTAAAGGCTTCGTCCGCATGCCGCGCTGTGGATAACCAATCGACGACGTTCAACGCGAGCGTCCCCATGGCGAGCTCGCCTGTGCAGCGCTGTGCGCGTATGCGACCAGCATCTGACCTCATCTGTCAGTATGAAGTGATACAGCAGATCTCTAGCAGATATAAATACGGGCTCAAAGAGACACACTCTCCCCATTCCACTTCTCTTTCTTCACCCTCGCGGCCTGGTGCTGTCCATTCAGTGTTTCGTCTTCAACTTTCGGTGCAAGCTCCTTACTCTCCCTCTCAATCAAACATCGCCCCTTCACGCCACTAACGACCAACATGTCGCGCTTCGTCGTCTTGTTCTTCACCTTCCTCTACTTCCTCGCGGGCTCGCGCATCTACGCTGGTGAGTCGTCTTTCCATCCCCGCGCTGTCTGCGACGGTTGCGTAGGGCATCCCAAAGTACTGACTTCGATTCGCCCGCTTGACAGCACCCACCCATGAGATCTCGGCGCGCCAGCTCGGCAACCTGCAGTGCAACCTTGACCGTCTCAAGATTGTTACTACCCTCGCGAGCCTCCAGGGCACGCTCAAGGACATCGTTGGGGGCGGGTGCGTCGTTCTCCCTAATGTTGTGGCCCGAGCATGATAATCTGACCGTCATCGTTGACAGTGATGCCACCGCGGCGGAGAGCATCAAGGCAGTCCAGGACAACATCTCTGGCGCACAGGGCGCAATTGGTGTTATTGGCAAGGCACTCATCACCGGTCAGAAGGCCCCCGCAGAGGCCCGCGATCAGGTTCTCAACAACCTGACTGATGCGACCGCTGCCCTCGGCAACATCACTTCGTAAGTTCACCCCTCTACACACTCGCGCTAGGAGAGAGAGTGTGTGTACTAATGTACTTATCTCTCCTAGGACCGACGAGGGCGTCACTGCCAGCCTCGAAAAGGCCACTACGCAGCTCACCAACTCCATCCTCGCGGGTGAGGGTGTCGTCGCGAACTGCAAGTAAGCGGAAGGCCGATCGATGTTGTGTGTTCGGGTCCTTCTCCGGTGAGGAGGGCGTTTTGGGAGAAGTATGGGCTTGTATGGACAGACGGAACATGGCTGGACCTTCGATCCTCTTTGCCCGTGTAGTAGTGCACATCATCATGCTACAGAGTGGTGTCCGAACATTGTGTGTGCGTGAGCAAGTTGGGACCAGCTTGAGACGTCAACTCAGAGCAATCGAGCCAACAGATGCAGACTCTTCATGAGCATAGTGGGTTCCTTCGTTCGAACGATAGATTAAGTAGCTGTGGACAAGAACATGGCCCCTGTGTCTATTGGGAAGGAGATAGGACTAAATGGCGGGTCAAAGATGTATCGGTGGGCGAAGAGGAGTGGAGAGTTTGTGCCCGACTCGGGCGAAATTTCTATCGAACGATGAACCACACATCCTCGGTCAAGCTGGTGAGACTCTGGTGAGGCTCTGGTGAGGCTCCCAAGGCCGGTACAGTTTCCTGCTGCAGCGATTGTGTTGAGGATAGTCAGTACCCTCCACTATAGCACTTCTGTTGTGTATTCTGATGTCGCTCCCGACTGCACCTGGTGCGATAAGAACGAGGAAGACAGTAGTTCAGCTCACGCCGAACCCGGGGGTGGTTCCTACTACTCCAGCATTGTCCCTTCCTCTGGCCCTCGGGCTGATAGCGGCGCAGACGACACAACAGCCTCTGCAAAGGTTCAGTGACCAAGGCGTCCGCTCGCGGCGGGCGCGTTTGTGCGTGTGCGTTTCGTACCGGCGTATGCGGGGCTCGGGGAGATTGTCAGTGTGCTGCTGGCTGTGGTCGTGGCACTGCCGCCCAAGTGATTCAATCCTTCAGTGTGATAGAAGTAACTTCTTATCGATGTATGCATGTCTATCATGTATCCAAATCATAGCCACAGCGATCAAAACGGAATGAAATGATAATGGGTATTTGTGACAGTGAAAACATGTGGGATACACGAGAATGTCAAGCTGTTTGGAATACAGTGCGACCTCTTCGACGTCTCTCAGAAGTCATCTGCGCGGTGGGCCGCCCGAACCCGCGCCTCTGCCATAGCTGCAGTCATGCGCTTTGGTGTTTTTGCCGGTTGATAAAGGTAGGATTCGTCTACGTGAAGCCCGTCCCAGAGTGAGACTGTGAACAACGGTAAGCAGCCGTATTCAGTGCGACATGATGATGATACTCACTGAGCATCCGCGACACAGGGTTCTTGGACTTGTCGTGCCTGCGCACCCGGGGGGCCGGCGGCACCCAGGGCTCGTCGTCTGCCAGCTCGGCCAAGATCGCACGTTGCCTCTTAGTGAGCGGCGCATCCTTGCTAGGCGCGGACTTCCTTCCAGCGGCCGTGTGCGTGTCGTGCATCTCCCTGCCGGATGGCGCCCTGACATACGCATGGGGGTCGGTCGCGTGCATCGACCTACGTGATGGCTCCCTAACATGTTCTTGCGGGTCGGTGGTGTACATCGGCCTGCGAGATGATACCCGGACGTGTTCTTCGGGGTCGGTCGTGTACATCGAACTGCGGGATGGCGAACCGGCGAGGTCATGGGGGTCGGTCGTGTACATCGACCCGCGGATTGGCGTTCTGACAAGTTCTTGGGGGTCGGTCGTGTACGTGTCGAACATCGACCCGGATGGCTCCCTGACAAGTGCTTGGGCGTATTGCTCAGAGTTGCGGGGACTTGAGTAGTACGAAGCGGGAGAGTTCGTGGATGGAACGGAGGTTCGCTTCAAGCAGCTGCGCGGGTAGGACTTGGTGGAGGACATATCTGCTGGCGGCGGAAGGGATGCGGGCCTGAGAGAGATGTCGTCAACAGATCGCACGGAGCAAGAAAGGACGGAGTGCACTTACGTGAATACAAAGGCGCGAAGATGTAGCTGAGGTTTGTAGCGAGATTGCGCTAGGTGACGAGGGAGACTTTGGTGCCCCAACATCGTGCTTATGAGGTCTATACATACATGTCAGACCGTGTCCGCACAGCCATCTAGGATGGGACTGGCACCTTACCAATTGCAGCGGCACTGGCTGCATGTCCCGCTTCGACATGTGGTATCGATCGTAGGATTGAGGATGTGGAAGACAGTTGCGCGGTAAGATTTCAGATGAAGCCAGAGAACGTGCGGGAGCTAGCCCCAGCGCGTCGGAAAAGCATATGCGCTGGTCGGATTCGAGAACAAATATCAGAACGCGTTTTCGGATACTCTGTCTGGCGCCCTTTGACGCGGGGCGCGACTCGGAAGAATGCCTCAATGACTACTCGAATGAGAGTGTCCGAATTTGGGAGCGGAAACGCCGGGAAGAGCGTGACAACCAGACAAGACAAGCGCGCGCCTTGGTGCTCGCGCTCACTTGTAGCCTAGGTAGAGATAGCTTAGCCATACCTGAACTTGTATCAGCGTAGTCGGTTTTTATTCATCAGTTCTCCGTTCTGCGCTCTCGACGAGTATGTGGCTGACACTGGCGGGGCGGGATCCCATCAGGGCCCGCAGATCGGTGTGACTCGTGAGCCTGCTAGTGAGCGTACGCGGTTGCGTCACGTGGAGTGGCAGAGGCGTACTATGAGTCTGACAAACCACGAGGTGTGCGATCAATGTGAAAAAATAACCAACAAAATGGGTGTATCGTAAGCGAACCAACGCCGTCCGAGTCGAGCATACTTGAGTAGACTGGCAAGCAAGCGCCTGCTCTAGTTTGTTTATGCGACAGTTGCGGCAACTTCCGAGACGTTGTTTCAAGGTTGCCTGAGGCTTGTTTCCCTCCCCGCTCCCACCCGACATGCACTCCGTTCAAAGATCGATTCTGAGGCTGACTCTCTACCACCATGACACGAGCCACTTCAAATTTGGCACCCACGGAGTTGAGGGGACTATATACTACTGAACTCGGGTCGTGGCAGCGCTCCACAGGTCTGCTTTCGACTCTTGAGCATGATTGAAGTGTGCTAATCAAAACTCCTAGACTAGACACCCTCAATGTCGATGTAGTGCGGATGATTGCGCTCGGACTGAGTGGGCAGAAGCGTACCTTGCCTCAGCTTGCTTCATGCTCGCGTGCACTGCGGACTCTGATTGCCCCAGTACTGTTTCCAAGGTGTCGGATAGTCCTTGGAGTGGAACCTCCGCCAGCAGTACAATTCCATGTCCGGTAAGCTAACTGCGAGAACATAGCAACAATAGCTCACCATTACGCGAACAATTGTCTAGTCACCTAAGGCACGTGGGGGTAGTGGTCGACCACGGGGATGCCCTCGAGTCCTTCGATCGCTTGCTGAAGAGCTTTTCTGGCCTCACCTCCATCGCCTTTAGTGAAGCCCATTGCCTCGCTTGGGTCTTTTTGAAGAAATGTTTCACTCATCCTCGCCTCCGGTCGCTCTACATTGATGGCTCGGTGAATATCATCCCCCACAAGCCACGCTCTCCACATAGCGCGTCCCTCCCGCCGATCGATCTCATACGTTTCTCGGTTACACCACACTTCTGGCGAGAGCAACTGGGCAACGGTACCATCCGGTCTTACGCCATCATCCAGGAGAATCTTCGGGAGACCTTTTCCTGCGAAGAAGCCTCCCTTGCATTTCTCGTACCGAGAATCCATGAGAGTGTCAGACTGTTGGCATTACCAGTGGAGACAGCACCGGTGCTGTCGATGGCGGAACTATCCTGGCCGCGATTGCCGGACCTGTCCCTTCATGGACGATATCGCTCTCGAGCTCAGGCGGACTCAATTCCGGCCTTCCTCTCCTCTATCTCGCACTTGACACGGCTATCCATTCTAGTTTGTCGGATGGAAAACATCAACAGAGCACCGATACTCGGACGGCACAACTCTCCCTTGACCGTGCTGTCCGGTTTACTGTCTCTCACCGTTGCATACCCCGATCCTGAGGACGATATCTTCTCTCGAACCTTACTCACATCTCCCTCCGAGACTGCCCTCGACACTATCATCTCCTTGGGGAAGGTTCTCAATGGGGACATTGGACATCGCCCATCCTGTAATCATGATGCCTGTCCATTCTCCGACGCATGGATCTACCCCGCTTATCAAAACTCGAGCTCGTATATCGAGCACCAAACGCAGGCGCAGACGACGAATTGCTTGAGTACATCGTGAATGCGTATCCCGACCTCTCCCACATTGAGATCCATCGCTACCGCGCCAATAGAAGGGAGAAGGTGGATTACGTATGTTACTGTCTTCTCATATTGCCTCCGTTCCGTTTATTCTCGTCCTCTATCAACATAGACACATATCGCTCGTAAGCTGGCGGCATTGAAATCTCTGCGCGTAGCCCACCTCAATCTCGACTTCCACGACGACCACGGCCCATACTGCAGTGATCACGACCGCCGTGCGGCGTGGTTTGAGATCTTCAAGAATGAGCGCGGTCCCGAGATCGTGGAAATTCTGCAGGCTTGCCCACGCTTGGAGTACGTCGGTTTGCTTTACCCTAAGCAGATGCGGTTCCAACGTGAATACACTCCGATGACCGTTGCCCCTCGGGCTCCTCTTCAAGCTTCAAGGTCCGCCCCCGCAATCGTAGTAGTGACATGCATGTACCACGGCCGGCCGACAACGACGTTTTCCGTTCCCAAGTCACTGTAACTCAGAAGTACTATCTACTAAATAGTGTATCTATCAAGTCTTCGTCTTTTTGAGCTACAAGCCTGTTTCATGTGTGAACGTGCGGGTCCGAGTTGTAGCAGTCTCATATCCGCGTGTTGACATTCTGAAGTCTATAAACCGCGAGTCAATATCCTTTGCATTTCCCAGACCGGGGAATGCCGCAGTGCACGTCGTGCCTGTCTTATGACCGCATCGCTGTTGTTTGTGGGTAGGTTCCCATTCCAAACGGGATTGCAGTGCAAGGACGTGAAGTTAAGGCTGCCAGTGGCTATACGCCACTGACCTGGAACAAACGGATCAAACCGACTGGTCACCTCTCCGACCGCTGCAGATTGCAGTGACCGTGGCTGAAGCGTAACCAAATGGTCGCAGCCGGCTCCACCCTGTGCCCAACCTTCGCACTACCAATGACCATTGTTCTGGCTCGGCAAATGTTAAAGCGTTCTAGATCTGCGCCAAGCGCGGGGGATGAGTCATGGGATTTACTATTATGGGGGGACAAAGGGGTAATAGTACTAGGTGGGCTCCAACCGCGGGCCGAGTCCGGGAACCATCCAACCTCAACGAGTCCAGCCTGAGGGATTAGTATTCAGCATGAGATTCGGTTGCTCTACCAGCGTTAAGCTTGGTGCCTGTACACATACTATGGTGAAGAGGGGAACGGACCACAGTATCCGAAGTATGGCTAACATAACCTAATGGACGGTCACACGAAGTCCGAGTCACACAAAGAACGAGTAGGCGCCCATGTGGACGTGAACAATGGCGCTTGATGGCGCTTGTGGTCTTCCCAACCACATCCATCCAACCAGCTCTCTCTGGCATCCACGCTTCGGCCTGCCCTCTACACATTTCAAACTCAGCTACCGACATTATATAAATCGCAAGGATGGTTGGCGTGATCTCAAGCTCACGCAGTTCAGCCATGTCCTCCGACGAGCATCCGGTCACCCCCTCCGCAGAGTCGGACTCTGTGGAGCAGGTCGACGGTTCCTCTGGTGTGTCAGGCGCTGCTGGGGCCAATGGTACGATATCCTTCTTTGGCTCTGCTGGCTCTCCTTTACGTCGTCAACGGACTGACGCTAACAAACGTCCTGACCTCGAAAACCGCACAGAGGCGGAACCTAAGGTGGACCCCAACTTCGTTCAAGCTCACCTCACGGAGTGCCCGATCAAGACATCCATGCTCTTCGAGAAGAAGGATATTGACAAAATCGCCCTCAAGACCACCGTGACTATCGAAGCCACGTACTATCCCGACCTGTGCAAGATTTTGACCGCGGGTAGCTCTATCATCCACAGTGATTACACGTTGTCTCATGCCGGTGTCGTGGAATATCCTAACATCTTCTGGTTGCAGAAAAGTTGAAGCGCGCACAGAAGGAGGAAGTACGTGTCCGCCTACAAGTAACAGAGCTCGCCGCTATCGAGTTCATCGACCATTCGACCAGGGCGCCCACGGGGTTCCCCATACACAAGTTGGATGAAAAACCAGATCTTCTAGGTCTAGTTGGCGCCGCGAAGTATGCGAACTCGAAGTTGAGGGTCCCATACCACCTCATCGTGACTCTGGTAGAAGTCAAGGCAGACAAGACCCATGGTATGACGCAAGCTCTTCGTTACGCATATCACCACCAGCAAGCTCGTCCTGATAAACCGGCATTCCTCTGTCTCACTATAAAGCCGGCCTACTATCAGATCCTTCTTTCAGAACCTTCGGGGACCGCTGCATCGCCCCAATACAGTTGGAATGAACTAGAGCCTCTCGCCTCGTTCCTCTACTCCCTCTACCTTCCCCCGCCGTCTCATTTCTATCATGATACGACCATATCGAAGAGCCCTTTGGCATTTGCTGGCGCATCAACCTCCTCGATCAGCGTGTCGTGGTCTATCGGCTGCTGCGGCGAACAGTACACCGATGGGAAGATTATGTTCGCCCTTGGCGACGCATGGGGAAGAAGGACAACGATCTTCCTGATCAAGGACGCCACTGGATCCCGTGTCGTCATCAAGGAGTACTACTGGCATCACAAGCGTCGCTTTGAAGAATCGGAGCTGCTCAAAGCAATCCACAAAGACGGCGATGTACCCGGAGTCGTGCGCCTCAAGGTGTATGAAGACGTCGAATATCAGGGGAGAACGATTCAATGTGGCTCGGAAGAACGTGGCAACTTGCGGACGAAGAAGAGGTTAGTACTCTATGACTACGGTCATGAGTTGTTAAGTGCGACGTCGGTCAACGAGTTTCTGAGGGCAATCTACGACGTCTTGGAAGGTGCGCTAGCAAATTGATTGCGAGAGTTTGTTATCTGACGCGCGCCATGCCGTAGTTCATCGCACACTCTTGCAACGCGGGATCTTGCATCGCGACATGAGTATCTATAACATCCTTCTTCGTCCAGTCTGGCGGGAATTACCTAACAGACCCCTCATGAAGGATCCTCCGCCATTCATTCAGGACGTTCTTGATGGGAAGAGGTGCGTGTATCGTAAAAAATACTGTGAACGTCTCACTTATCCTGGCTGTAGGGACCCCAAGTCACGGTTGGCAGAGTGCCTGCTGATTGATTTCGACAACAGTGCAATTCTAGACAAGAAGGGATCACTACCAGCAGCTCTTGAGGAGCTTGCCCATCGAACAGTACGTCTTATAACCAAGTTAATTTGTTATGTATGTTCTAATTGATACTATTGTAGGGTACTCCCAAGTATATCGCCCGTTCGGTGTCACTGGGGAAGGTCTTCCTCTCTGAAGGCGTATTCAAGGGAGCGCAGATGCCAAAGCTCCACGGCGACGCGCTAGACCTCTACATCGCTGCACGTGGCCGTGCTCATTACGAATCCTACAATGACTCAGACGACTTCCCCGGGCCCGAACCTCCTCAAGAGATCAAGGATATAGGCAAAGGAATGCCTGCAGTTGTGGAGATTTGGAAGAAGACGCACTCAATATCAAGTTTCCATGGTGGTTTTCCGCCCCCATACAATGAGGTCTCAGACTTTCCCAAGGAGAAGATCCCAAAGTTCTATCATCGACCAGAGCACGACGTCGAATCAGTCTTCTGGACCTCGTTCTCTGTCCTTTCTCGCGTCCATCCTGCAAAGTACGCCCGGGAGAAAGGTGTTCCTGCAACTCTCTATGGCGTCTGGGATGATTTCAACAAGCACAGAATCTCGGATACACCGACACGCCATGACGATAAACGACGTACCATCCTCGATCGGCCTTTAGACGACTGGATGTCCGACTTCGAGCCCTTTCCCGAGATGCAAGACTTGGCCAAACTGCTCTATGATCTCACCCTACATGTCCGCCCTGAATACGCTGTATGGGATTGGAAAGGAGTCGAGCGGCCTGACCACCTCCATGAAGCCGTTCAACGCATCATCCTCCAGTACCTGGTCGACCATCGGGACAAGGACGTTAAGCTCAACAACAAGATCCTACGTCCTGTCGACACCAAGCTGTCTCCGCCGCAGGACACCGACGAGCAGGAGACCATGACGAAGAAGGGAAAGGGCAAGGCAGTCGACAAAAGCGCATCCTTCCATGACAATCCCGTCACGCACATCAATGGTCGGCCAGCTCCTCCTGCTGGGCCGAGTGGGAGCGGTACCAATGCTACCCAACCTACCCGCGCGAAGGGTGACACTCGTCTACCTCCCGCGGCATCCATTCATGGCATGCAGACCAGGCGCCAGAACAGCGCTGGGAATGTCGGCGCTGGTCCTTCGACGGCCGCACCACGCATTGTAACTCGCAGTACGACTGCACCACGCATCCCATCCAGCTCGAGGTCTGCGGTGACAAGAAACCGGTCAAAGGGGAATGTCCAGGCTGCCAGCCGTGCCCCCACTAGGGCTATGCAACGCGTTCCTTCCGGTTCGGGGCCAACTATAACGAGGACGCGGTCGAATGCCCAGGACGTCATGGGTCCTCCGACCATGGCCGTTCAGCGTGTTGCTTCGGGCTCGGGGTCGACCGCTGCCGTCACTCGGAGTCGGACTTCTTCGAAGCGGAAGAGCGACCGCGAGGAAGAAGAAGAGACCGGTCCCGCCGCCAAGCGTCGTAAGGGAGGTCCTCGCTGAGCGCGCTGCATGGACACTCAAGATACTCTGCTTTTCGGAATCGGCGATGACTCGTGTCTGTTCTCATGTTGTATGGTTTCTCTGTTTTTGTACCGTGTTTGTGTTTTCCAATCATATCGGGTTCCATCATATTTAGTGCCACACACTTCACGATACTATCCATTACCACACGGCTGCCATGAGTCCTGGGTTAGACTTCATCCCTCTCACTGCTACTATCTGCTCCGAGGCGCACTCGCACAGCACTCGTCATCTCCCTTTCAAGTCCTTCCGCGGCGGAGTCCGCGCCCTTTCCTTTGTCTCCTTGTTGTCTACATGCTGTACATGACGTGCGGCAATATATGACTATATGAACACATCTCATCATGTGACATCATTCTCTGGACTGGTTTTGTAAGCACCGAACTTGCAACGAAAACTTAGTAGTAGAAGTTACTTACTATATAATAGTATGCGGTATGTCGGTGGCGTGTTCTAGAGTTTCATTCGGTGGCTAGCAACGGGGTGAAGAACACGAGTGTCCTTGACGATGCGCAAGGTCCGTCGCCTCGTCCCAGAGAAGAACTGAGATGAAAAGATTGCTTATACCGTATATCGGTTGGGCGGCCGGTCATTCTGACTCAATGCATTGAATCACATCCTCGAGTTCACTCCGACTTATTGCCGCTGTCTATCGCGGCGTATGTCGACTAATCCAATGGTTCTCCATAAACAGAACATATGACGCAGAGTAAACCCAGGACAACGCCGCACCTACAGATCCTGTCTTCCTAGCCTGATCTGAGGGCTACCGGGGGACGGGGCCTGAGTTCAACACTTGTACGAGAGCTGACCGGAATGCCCTGTAAGGCGTTGACATGGTCACAGTCACCGAAGAGTGAAGCAAACTGCATCCCTAACGCCACGTCCCATGAGCCAGAGTAATGCTAGCTATCCGGAGAGAACCGAAGCCTCTGATTTGTACCAAGAGACCTCGTCCGTCGTGAGCGATCCATATATCCATCCAATCATCACGTGTAGACTCCCACTTCAAAAGCCGTTATAGAGTACAGTAACACGCGCCGATCAGCTACCCACAACGGCGGATACGTACTAGTCCTATATCTGTCCAAGAAACGAGACCTACCCCAGTTCACAAGCTCTCACAAAAGAGCTTCCCTCTCGCGACCTGCGCCCGACACAGCCCGATCTCCGTCGGGACAGCAAGCATCGAGGCCATCAGGATGCCCGTCGAGTCCGCGAGGCCGATCGAGCCGATCTTGAATTCGCGTTCCTGCTTCGCGCGCTCGGGGTCCGCGCCCGACGTGTCGTGCCTCTCCTGGTTGATGCGGTAGAACACGTTCACGCTGCGCGGATGCGAGTGTGCACAGTCAGCGTCCATCCGATTCATAGTAGAAGGTGAAGAGCAGGGGGTGAAGAGAACGTACTATGCAAGGCCACCACAGATGCCCTCGATACTGACGAGCAAAAACACGAACGCGAAGCTCGTACCCTCGTTCTCATCCCCGAAGACGCCAACGGCCGACTCGAACGCGAGCGTGCACAGGACGATGCCCTGCACGATCGCCGGGAGGGAGAGCAGGCGACCGGGGAGTGGCGGCAGTCCGAAGGTGATTGACGACCGGGAGAGGAAGACGGTGGTTTGATAGACGAGCTACATGAGGAGTGCGTAAATGAGAGGGAGTGTACGCATAGTGAGGGTTATCCACGGACCTGCCAGAGCGGGTAATAGTCGCGGATGGAGTGAATGATGTGGCTCATGAGCCAGTGTGCTTCCGGAGTAGGGACGGGGTACACTAGTGTCGGACTGATGCCCTATACCGTCGTCATGTGGTGCCGATCGAGTCAGCAGATTTTGAGCATACCTGATTAATAGTGTATTCAAACTGGTGCACACACAAAGTCGATGTCAGGGCCATTCGCGAGTTGGGAAGAGGAAACTCACAAGATATACACAAACTAGTAGCCACAGCAACACATGAACGTCAAATCAAAGGCTGTAGGACGTAGCACTCACATAGAGGCAGCATATACTTGGTCAGCATCGGCTTTGCGAGCCTCCACTTGTCCTCCATCGACAATGCGATAGGTGCCATGGCATGCGCTTCGATCTCGGTCACAGATACAGCGTCCTCTTCGTCTGCAGCTTCGTTCGGTAGACGCGTGTAGTGCGCGGCAAGTGGTGCACCCTCAGCGTCGTCGTCATACGTCGCTCCTGCTGAGAAACTGTCTGGGCGAGGGAGGATGAAGAAATAGGTGATTGGAATTATGAACGGCAGAATCTGATACAAAGACATTGAAGATGAGTATATGCAGGTACATCAAGCCAAGGGTGGAACCGCACCGATGAGAGACCAACGCCTAGACGGACACCGAGCCCTCGGAGCTCCCACCAGAGTAAGGCGCCCACAAGACCCGCCCCTCCCGTTCCTGATGCGAAGTATCTGAACGTAGAGACGGCATAGTCAGCGGTGGTGACATCAAAATTCGCATTGCTCGTACCCTACAGCTTGTCCCGCAACAGACGGAGGATGGTAACGAGTTGAGAGCTGCAAGAATGTCAACTCTCCAAGACCTACAACAGGCACTTAGTAGTTGATTCCGGCGCAATCATTCTCGACGTACCTGAAGAGAACGATGCAAAGCATATTCCCAACAATCGCATATATAGCGTATCAAACAACGAGACAACCTGTGTGTCGTCTCTCGAGACGAGGAAACGAGCAGTGCAGTACAGCGAAACGTACCAGCATGCCCCCAACACTGATGGTAGTGCACCCTATTAGACGGCGAGCGTAGCGTATCCGACCTTTGAGCAGGTACGGCCATCCGAGCTTTGCTAGGAGTGCAGGGAAGATATTGCAGAGGGCGATGATGCCCTTGGGTGTGGATGGGGGAACGAGATCCAAGGCGGCGGAGAGTATGATTACGTAGAGTACTGAAACAATGTTTGCATAACTGTGTGTGGTTGATAGAGGAAGACGTACCATTGTTGATTAGTCCAAACAAGAAAAATGATGACCCAAGCTTGATGAGGGGTTTGCGGTACTCTGCCATCCCAGTCAGTAATGGAACTCACGGCGAGTGCGAGGAGACGTTACAGTCCCGCTGCAAGTACAGCAGCTCTAGAAGCATCAGACCAGGGGCAAGCGCATAGTCATATATTCGCCTTCCCTCCAGCCGCATAACACCCACCTGATTTTGGGAGATCGGGGGGGATGGATTCAGCCCCAAGCGTTGCCCCATCGACGTCTTGCTGAACAAGCTGTGTCGACCTTCCGCTGAGAATCATTGCATTTGAAATGAGGCAGTATGAGGGTCTAGAAGTCCGTCTTCTAGAGAAACCAGAGATTAAGAGAGAAGTAGGATGCTAGATCGTAGTCGTCTATATACACTGGCTCGCGGCGCTGGCTCCGCGGTCACCGGGGTAGAAGCGAACCAGTTCAATTCTAGCCGAGCTTAGCGCTCGAGGAACCAAATGTGGCTGTGCATTAGCGCGCATTCCCCCGTCGAAGGATTAGGCGTCTATACCGGTCTCTCACTCATCCCGACGCGGGGCCCCGGTGTCGGGGAACATGATATTCACCCCCGTCCTTGACTGCCTACTTCTTGGCCTACTTCCATCACGACGTTCGCAAGTGTTGCCTCAAGACTTTGGAGGCACGGAAGTAGACAGTGGATAGCCCCACCTCGGTACGTGACCATGTCCGTTCTTCACGAGCCTGACACCAACGACTACAAGGCCAACCGCCTCTTCTACCGCAAGGTCGACAGCAGTCATGGCCCAGAGAAGACTGAAGCACGTCCTCAATGGTCTCATCCCGCCACCAAAGCCTATCGGTGTGCTCAAGCTCGGGGACATATCCCACGAGATTCTTGCCTCGTCGGAACCCAGCCGTCTACCCCACGCGGAGGATGTCTTACTCGACACAGCGAACCCATTCAACCTTGACAATTTACACTTCATGCTGCAGAAATATCTGCTTGGACAGGACATATTCTTGCTCTCACAGCCCGGGCCGTATGCACGACGACTTGCTCTAACCTTCTGCCGGTGAGTCCATGTGTTTCGACGCTGCAAGACTGTCTATGTCGTATGGACGCTCGTGGCAGCGGCTTGTCTCCTTTCCTTCCGTATGCCTGGTGGCTGCGATGTCATTTATACATGTCCGACATTGACGTTGTACTCACATGTTCTCAATGCAGCTTGATCAATTCAGAATATGAGTTTGTCGCACTACATCGTGATATTGGCGAGACAGAACTCAAGCAAGGTCGTGAAATACGCTCCGGTGGTAATCTCGTCTATGTTGACAGCCCCGCTGTCCGCGCGGTCAAGCACGGCCGCATATTGATTCTGGAAGGTATCGAGAAGGCCGAGCGTGGTATCATGCCAGTATGTTGCCTACCTTGTCTCTCATATCCATTGACTAAGATGGACCTCGATACCAGGTTCTCAACAACCTACTCGAGAACAGGGAGATGTATGTTTGCCGCTGTCTAACTTGAATTGCATCTGACATCGTGTCCCCAGGAATTTGGACGACGGCACCCACATTGTTCACCCGCACCGCTTCGAATTACTGGACTCTGCTGATGCAGACTTCTCGACCTTCATTCCAGCGCACAAGAACTTCCGCGTGATAGCTATCGCTGCCCCCGTCCCGCCATATCCTGGATATCCACTCGACCCACCATTCCGGAGCCGTTTCCAAGCACGATTCGTCGACCCCATGGGTGCCCTACTTGCACTCACAGGCTCCGGTAACAACGCTCCTGACTCGGTATTCACCTCGCCGCTTTACCAGAAGTTTCGGGACATTATCGCGTCCACACAGATTGCTAGCGAGTCACGTCACGTATTGGACGCAGTCGCAAGATCGACACTGCCTGCCTTCCCCCAGACCGCCCTCGCGAAACTCACGTCTCTTCTGGCCATGTTCTCACCTCCAGAGACGCTGTGCCCCGAACAACTCGCGCGCCTAGTCCTCTCCATCCATCCCGTACTCATCCATAGCCCGTTCGTTGGATGGGCGATGCTGTCCCGCCAATTCGAGAATGCCGGCTTCAGCGAGCTTGGTAGCCCAAACTTGACCGGGATCGAAGACGACGCCGGTCTTCTCGGATACCGTCTCGCACGCATCTCGAGAGTGGATGATCGCACGGCGTCCATCACGTTCCACAGTCCCTCGGGCACGCAGGTCACGGCGACCGTGCCAGCAGGGCCTCACGAGTATTTCGCATACCCATTCACGAATCCGGAGTTTCTGGAGTTCGTGCCAAGTGCACGCTTTATGGGCTTGCTCACCTCCCTACTGCAAGTCCACGCTCTCGGGTGGGATATCTCGTACGTTCCCCCAGCGCTGCCGTCCACTGCATCGTGCTCGACGACGCTTCTTGTGAAGACGTTTGCTGCCGTGCTAGGCTACGAGCTCGAGGACGTGCACATGTACAAGGAGCTGGGTGGACGCGAGCTGATCATGAGGAGGAAGATCGAGGATGGTGGTGCGACGAGCTGGGAGCCAAGGTGGGATCAGTCTAATCCTCACAATTCCTACGATGGCATTGACCTTTTCGTGTAGCCCATTGGTAGAGGGTGCATGGGAAGGAAGACTGGTGCACCTCGCGGGGCTGGATGTGGTCGGATCCACTGCAGGCTCGCTCGCGCGGTTTACGCAGGACCGCGAAGTCGAGCTATGGGAGAAACGGCGCATCGTGCGACGCATCCTGGATGGCGAGGTACGTCCATCGTCACGTTTGGGTACCCTCTAGCGGTACTCACACTGCTATCTAGGAGGCATCCGCAGACCTCTCCGTAGCGCACTCATCATTCCGTGTCATTGGCACCGCGTCCAAGTCGCTCCCGCTCAAAGACTGGCTCTCCGACGAGCACGCGAACATGTTCTTCACCGTGCCCGCACAGCCCATGTCCCACGCAGAAGAGGCGCACATCCTCCTCCAGACCGGCTGCGCCGCGCCCGTCGTCAACACGCTGCTCGCGTTCGCAGACAGGTACCGCACGAGCATGACATCCGACGCAGTGCAAAAGAATCGCAAGCTCGGCACGCGGGCGCTCATGCGCATCGCGCGGCGCGTCGCGCAGTTCCCTGCGGCTACGGACGATTTGCATGTATTATTGAGTCGGGCTATACTTGCGGAGTTCTTGCCCGCGACAGAGACGATGAACCTCAATAACATCTTTGAAGAAACCGGGATCAAGAAGCGCACTCAGCCGGTGAGTGTGTTTTGGCTCTGGCCGTCGACGTGATCGCAGTATGGGTCGGCCATGTCGGTCTTGCACTGACTGCGTACCGTACTGTGGTGGCATCGGCTCGCTGTTGCACCCGACGCGGAGTCGTGAACTATACTCACTTCGCATAACCATCGCAGTTCAATCCTTCACCAGAGGTGCGAGATGGCCGTCTGTACTTTCCTCCGCCAAGTGGTCCGCAGGGGCAAGGCGTGGGCGCGACTGTCATTCCGTTGTTCGACAAGTCTCAGGACCCCGAGGGCACATCGCACGTACCCCATATGGACCACTTCTACGATAACAGCCTGCAAACTGGGTTGATGCGTGATATTGCGATAGATTTGGAGGTGTTGGGAGAGCATCTCGTCTTGTTGGGTAACCAGGTATGTGGTTCCTGGTGTTACCAGAAGAGACGCGTTAACCATATCTGTACGGCCCATCAGGGAGTGGGGAAGAACAAGATCATCGATCGGTGAGTGTGACAGTCGGTTCGTTACACCAATGCCAGCGACTGACCACGCCATAGGTTATGCCAGGTTCGATGCGATCCTCATCGCCGAGACGCTCTACACACTGATTGGTTCTCCTACAGCTTCTGGGACGACCTAGAGAATACATTCAGCTGCATAGAGATACGACAGTCAACCAGCTAATGTTCCAGACAGTATTAGAGAATGGTGTCATCAAGTATACAGATTCACCCCTCCTTCGGGCGATCAACCTCGGACGGGTAATTGTCATAGACGAGGCGGACAAGGCGGCGGAACACGTCGTGGCTATCTTCCGTAGTCTTGCAGGCCACGGGCAGCTGAGCCTCCCCGATGGCCGTCGCGTCCGTCAGATCAAGGAGCGCGACGGCGATATCGTAGTCCATCCGAACTTCCGCCTGATTTTGCTTGCCAATCGCCCGGGATACCGTGCGTGCAGCCTCTGTCTATACTATTGCACCCATAATTCATGTCGCATTGTTGATCGCAGCGTTCCTCGGGAACCACTTCTTGCAAGTTCTCGGAGATAACTTCTGTTGTCACGCTGTGACGAACCCGGACATGGCGAGCGAGCGCAAGCTCCTCTCACAGCTGGCGCCCCAGCTCAGCGAGGACATGATCTTGCGGCTCGTAGCCGCGTTCCACGATCTTCGTCGCGCGTATGAGAGCGGAACCTTGACGTATCCTTATTCGCTGCGAGGTCAGTGGGCATCTTCTCGAATGTCCATGCGCAATACAGCTGACCAATGCGTGTAGAACTGCTCAACCTCGTGCGGCACATGCAAGCGTACCCGGGCGATTCCTTGGATGCCGCCCTTCGGAACGTATTCGACTTCGACGTCTACAAGCCCGAAACGATATCTACGCTGGCGGATATCTTGGATCACCACGGGTATGTCATTTCAGTCACACCTGGACGAAAAGGCCGCTGATAGCCAGGTTTAAGTCTGGCGGTGAAGAGTCTAGGCATCACTGCTGCCAGAGAGGCTGCGAAGAAGCAAGTCCTCGACTTGAAGTTCGAGCCGAAGGGTGATACTAGCCTCTCTGAACCCAAGTTTGGGAAGGAGGATCCGAACAACGAGGCTCATACGGGTGGCAATACTTGGGCCGGAGGAGTGAGTGCCACTTGCGAGTTTGTAAACCGAGCGAGACCTCATGGCGAGATTGATTAGACTGGTGGACGCGACACCGCCGGCCTTGGTGGTCGAGGTGGGTATATGCGCCTCTTCAAGGGCCACGACATCAACCAAGTGAGCGCACCTTTCACTCATCGCAGCAAATCGCTGATGGAGGTGTAGATCCCGGATGCACTCAAGAATGATGTCCCCGATCATGTCAAGGATCAAGCTCGCGAGATGGCACGTCAAGAGCTGGCTCGGCGTTTGGAAGAGCTGAATCTGAGTGCCGGTGAGGCGAAAGGATATGGCTCGCTATTAGTCGCAGTCGAAGGCCATATCGCGCAGTTGCATGACCTGCTCGAGAGTGAGTGCACAATAGATGATACTGGCTAGACGTTGATGAGACGGGCTGCGACAGACCTCGCCGCGCGCGAGGAGGAGCGTGTCTGGGTCAAGCGACAGACCGACGGCGAGCTCGATGACAGTCGTCTGACTGAAGGCTTGACGGGCGAAGCAACCGTGTATAAGCGCCGTGGCATGGCAAAGCCGGAGATGGGTCGTCCACAGCTGAAGTGAGACTGCTTGCCCACCATCACCCGTACCTGCACCAGAGTCTGAACATCTTCTAGGCCAAAGAGAATTCGCTTCCTGTTCGATGTCAGCGCCTCAATGTGAGTGCGCAGTTGCTGCTGGTTAGTGGATGTCCGAGCTGACCGACTGCGCTAGGTATCGCTTCCAGGCTGATGGGCGGCTGCGGCGTAGCATGGAGACGGGTGAGGCCGGATTAAGTTTGCCGTGTTAAGTGACACTGACAGAGCATTGCATAGCGGTCATGTTGATGGAGACATTCGACAGGCTGACACGCAAGGAGAAATACGTCTGGGATGTACGTAGCGCTGCCGCATATACTCGACTGATCCAGAACTGACGTCCCAAAACACAGATCTACGGCCATGTGAGCAACATCAGCCTCTATCTGTGGTATCGATATTGATGGGCTCTCAGTCTGGTGACTCTGTTGAGGTCGCACTAGTTGAGGCGAACAAACCCCTCGAAGTGCGAGATAGGTGGAAGGTCGTCGACAAGATGGAAATGATCACGCAATACACATTCGCCGGAGATTTCACCGGTGCGTTGACAATTGACCCTCTACTTAAACGCGCAAGTCACTGAGAGGGCTATAGTGGAAGCGATTGACAAAGCCGTCGCGGAGGTGTCGAAATTCGACGCCGGTTAGTAACTGTCGCCGTATCCGTCCGTGTTACTGAAATACTGAGTGTGGCGTAGACGACTGGTTTGTTATTGCCCTGACGGACGCCAACTTCGCGCGGTATAACATCACCGCGGACGAATTGCAGCGGGCCATGAACCGCAACCCGAAGGTGCATACTGCGCTGATTTGTATAGGGGAAGGCGCTGAGGCTGCGTGGTAAATCATACCTACATTTGATCTCTGTCAAGATCTTCTCACTGATGCTCCTGGCCACTTGCAGGATTCCCAAGAATCTGCCGGGGCGTGGTTACAGAGTGGCCAATACTGCTGATATCCCTGCCGTACTTCGCAGTATCCTGTCCACCATGGTTGACTGGTAGTTAGTGACCTAACCAAATATTGTGCTGCGCGTCATGGAGGACCGCATCAATCTATCGTATACATCTCTGTCGATGCTGCGCATGTCACGACTCTGGCATCCCAAGTACGAATCCCAAGTCGCTGTAAGCCGGTATGTCGACCGCTAATCCAATCAGCTTGAATATGTGATGGGAATCGTAGTATGGGCTTCAAAGTGATCTATCGATATTCTCGCACTGGCGCCCCGCGGCGCAGTGCTGGTGTACAGGAAGGCAGTGCGCCTGTCTATCTCGATGTCGCCCGAGTAGTAGCAACAGACGATATTCGTAATTTCAAGCGCATGGCATCCTACACCGTTCGTCAAGTGCTGAGCGCCGCTAACCACTCTCTATAAAATACACAGGTGGGCCTCTCGGACCACAATCACCCTCCCTTCGACTTCTTTCATAGTTCCCAAGACCTGGTGTCTACCTTCAGATTCTTCTATCTACCCGTTCTCTCTTTGATCTTACTTTCACATCATGGTTCGCCTCTCCGTCACCGCCCTGGCTGGCCTTTCCGTCTACTCCATGACCTCCCTATTCGCCCAAGCAGGTACGGGACATCTACACCCCGCTCCCCTGTCTTCAGAGCAGAGTATTTATAAACGGTCTCTTGTCAGCCCCTGCATCTCGCCGCCAGCTGGGCAACCTCGAGTGCAACATCGACCGCGGCGAGATCGTCTTTCACGTCGCTACGCTCGGCGCGACTGCAGCCCACCTCGCCAACGCCACGGGCCTTACCGCCGCGTAAGTCTGTTGTCCCCTGAACACTTCCGCATCGGATATTGATGGACATCACCCTCTGCCACCGCAGGAATGGCACCGTCGAGGAGGATGTCCAAGCGATCAAGGACGGCGCTGAGGGGGCAGGGGCGGCGATCAAGCAGATCCTCATCGCGCTCGTCAACAACGAGGCCGCGGGTGCCGACTTGCGCGACGCCGTCGGGGGCAACCTCACCCAGGTCAGCGTGGCCCTCGGAGACCTGGCGTCGTAAGTCATTTGATTATTGCATAGCGAATAGTAATCGGCGACCCACCCACGCTCACTACTGCTACGCGACGCTTGTGACAGGTCGGACAACAGGACATCCGCGCTGCTCCAGAAGGCATCACAACAGCTGACGAACGCTGCCCTCGCGGGCGATGGCGTTGTAAACAACTGCAAGTAGAGTAGTAGTAGGAGACGCTTCTGGAGTGCCGCTAGTGACGAGCTGTCTGCCGGATCGGACCAGCGTGGACAATGAACTGTTATGCAGTAACGTTTGGGAGACGAGGGTTGCCTGCCATGTCCATGCGGTATTCACGTTTGCACGATTGATTTACATCGCCTGACTAGATTCAAATTGCCTTGCCATGGATGTATTCGGGATGATGGACTGACCCCTTTAAGTAATCGAGGTCTACAGGCATCGCTGTTTGCTCTGGGGAGACTCGGAAAAGGCGCCTGGTCTACGTTCGAAGTCCGTGTAAGGGCGACGTCCTTCGATGCGGGGATTGGAAAAATAATTCTCAGCTTGAATACCGACAGATAGGATGCAGCGGCTCAAAGGTACAGATACGTTCATAATATTAGGTATAGATAGAAGACACTGCAGGATGAGAGCTCATCAGCTATGAGCGATGCAGTGAGAGGGGTTGAGGCGTACTGATGGATGCTCATACCCACCGCGGCTTCGAGTCATAATCACGACGGGCATCAGGGAGTGAGATCATCTTGAAACAAGAACAAGTCGCGTTCCGTGAGGATCGCATCGTCTTTAAGTTTGGGGAAGATGCGCGTGAGGTAGAGCTTGCACAGAACACTCGAATCATTCGACCACGCGCCTCCGAGGAGTTGGATCCCTTCAAGGACGTTGGTATAACTAGGTGGAGTGGGTATGCCGAGAGTGTGGAGAGCGGAGGGATCGGCAACGGGTATGGTGAGCCGATCCAGTTGAGGACACCGCTGGGCGAACTGCTCGAGAGCTGTGATAGAGAACATGCCGGGAGATATGGGTTCTTGCTCGTCGTCATCGTCGTCGTCGTAGAAGTCCACGGCAGTCCTGAAGACGCAAGGCAGAACAAGAGAGAGAAGGTGAGGCCATGCGATTGACATCGAGTTGATGTCAGCGTCGGTGATGATAAATGGGACGTTGGACATCTGCCCAATGGAGACCTCGCGGAGCTCGCGCATCGCATACAGGGGAGCGAAGACCGTTTCAAAGGACCTAGGTTCCCGTCCTCCCCCCCGAATATCATTCTCCACGAACAGAGAGAGAGTCTGAAGAGACGAGGCGAAGTGGGAAGAGATAATGGTTGCGTATCGAGGCCATATTTCGTCGTTCCATCTAACGGAGATCCTAACTTGGTGGAGAACGGGTGAGCGAAGCGGGAGCAAAACCGCGAGAATGGCTCGCTCTACGCCTTTTAGACACAAGTTTTTCAGCTTGCTGAGCGGGACCTCGGGGACGTCGGATGGCACGTCCAGATTGTTCTCTCCGCTGTCTTTGAACGTGACGTCTAATAGCTCGAGATCGTCCAAGTGAGTGCACAACGTAACGACCTGCCGGGGGTGACTGACGTCGGTGAGAACTAGACTGCGTATACGATGGAAGGTTGACAGCGGATCCATTGTGCAAGGACGAGCCATCGTCGCCAAGTGCATATCGTTGATGTCGGGGGCGCGAGTATGTATCATACGTAGGGCGCTCCCAGTCACGTATTCAATACGATTATGGTCTTGTGAAGAGAGACCCTCACCCCCTCGATGAAGTCAAGAGTGAGCGTACGAAGGGTGGGTGGGAGGAACAGAAAGAGAGCTGACGCTTCCATGTCGAACGCGAACCACGTAAGGGTGCGCAAGCGAGGCAAGAGAGGGCTGCCGTTCGTTCGCTCCATGAGAGCCGCGGATGTGATGGGATCTATCCTGTCACCACCGTTATAATATACGCGAATGTACCTGGCATATCGTTGGAACCGAGACCATTGTTCGTCTTGTATGGGGCCATAGAGCACCTACCCGGCGAGTCTGAGATAACCACAATCCATCATGAGGTAAAGTACGCACATAATAATAATCCGTTTTGCCATCTAAGGAAGAGTCGTCCTCCAAGACCTTGATTGATTTGGAAAGGAGCGAAAACAATGGCTTCAAGCCGCGAGGATCTTCCCAGAGAACTTCGAGCGCATTCTCGGAGAATGCACGCGAGACAGATGTACAGCTCGCGAGTGCGTCTGGACTGCCTTCATTCTGCCTCATAATTTCACGGATGACCTCGGAGATTGACCAAATTCTGTGGGTCCCGTGTTGCGCCATGGTTACACCGAGGAGTTCACCGTGTTTGTGTCTTGTCGCAAGGGAAGGTCCCCACTGGTAGTGCCCGCAAGGTGTTGGGGGGTGCGGTGGTGGAGAAACAGGAGAAGGAGAATTGGACTAGTACTGGCTCAGGTTGGGCTCAGGCCCCAGGAGAAACTCAGATTCAAAGAGATGAGTGAAGTTTAAACAAATTTAAATACTGATGCCGGCTCAGGATGAATACAGCCCAACATACGGGTAAGTATGGATTTGCCCACCCGGAAGCGCTCAATTTGGGAAAATACAGATCCAGAAGTTCGGCGGCCCTGAAGTATCTGGGCGCTTGTGCCATACATTTTCGCACCTCCCCTCTTCCTTAGAACATACGCATCACCGTAACTCGACAGTTGTAGGATTGCTGGACCGTACATGATGGCACAAGCAGGACCCTCCGACTCGACGAAGCAAAAGAAGAAGACCAAGGCTCCCGTGGTCAAGTCAAGGAAGATCAAGAAGTTGACCGAGACCAAGGCGATTGTGGAGTTAGAGCAAGCTGCTCTGGCATTCGTGAGTATCGGAAATTGGTCTAATGGTCACTGTGCTCATGATTGACACAGTGTCTGGTTCTATAGGACCCCACGCCCGATCTCAAGCACTTCGCTGATCTCCCCATCTCGGAATCCACTAAACGAGGTACGGGTTTACTGCGATGTACAGCCGTCTTTCCCTTGTATCAATTCGTCTCATGCAGGCCTCAAGCGGGCATACTTCTTGGACATGACCGACATCCAGGCGAAGAGTCTTCCAATCTCGTTGAAGGGCAAGGATGTGCTTGGGGCAGCGCGTACGGGCAGTGGCAAGACGCTCGCATTCTTGGTCCCGGTGCTGGAGATATTGTATCGTCGGAAGTGGGGTCCCCAGGATGGTTTGGGTGCTTTGGTCATATCTCCGACGAGAGAATTGGTGAGTCGCTTGGTCTGTCTCTTCACGATCCTTCATATGCCCATGCTCGAGCAGGCCGTCCAAATTTTCGAAGTGTTGCGGAGCATAGGCGGTTACCACAGCTTCTCCGCTGGGCTGGTCATAGGTGGAAAGAACCTCAAGGATGAGAGGGACAGGCTGTCACGCATGAACATCCTCGTCGCGACACCGGGACGCTTGCTCCAGCACATGGACCAAACGATCGGGTTTGACTGCGACAACCTCCAAATGCTAGGTAAGTGTTTACTTCCACTTTCATCAAAATCATGCCAACGGCGGTTGCTGTAGTGCTCGACGAAGCGGATCGCATCTTAGACATGGGTTTCCAACGCACTCTCACGGCGCTCCTCTCCCATCTCCCCAAGTCACGACAAACACTGCTCTTTTCAGCGACACAAACCCAGTCAGTCGCAGACCTTGCCCGTCTGAGTCTCAAAGATCCGGTGCGAGTGGGTATCGAAGAAACTCTCACGGAAGGTGCGACCCCCAAGACGCTCGAGCAACACTACGTGCTCTGTGACCTCGACAAGAAACTCGACATTCTCTGGAGCTTCATCAAGAGTCACCTCCAGACGAAGACCCTGGTATTCATGTCTAGCTGTAAGCAAGTTCGCTTCGCCTTCGAGACGTTCTGCAAGATGCACCCTGGTGTGCCTCTCCTGCATCTGCACGGCAAGCAAAAGCAGATGACGCGGTTGTCGACGTTTCAGCGGTTCACGTCTATGAAGCATGCCGTGCTGTTCGCGACGGACATTGCTGCTCGCGGCCTTGATTTCCCGTCCGTCGATTGGGTTCTGCAGATCGACGCGCCTGAGGACGCGGACACCTATATTCACCGGGTCGGGCGTACCGCGCGGTACGAGAGTGCTGGGAAGGGCCTACTGCTGCTCATGCCGAGCGAGGAGGAAGGCATGATCGCCGCACTCAAGAAAAAGAACATCATGATCGAGAAGATCAAAATCAAGGCGAGCAAGACGCAGGGTATCGGCAACCAGCTGCAGAAGCTCGCCTTCCAGGACCCCGAGATCAAGTACCTTGGGCAGCGCGTACGTTCATTTGTCCTCCTCTCATCTCGTTTTAGTCATGTCATCGGCCTCATGACTTCGTTTACGCGTCTTACGTTATCCCCTATCTACTTTCCAGGCATTCGTATCGTACCTGCGGAGCGTGTACCTGCAGAAGGACAAGACGATCTTCAAGCTGGACGAGCTTCCCGTCGAGCGGTTCGCCGAGGCGCTCGGTCTCCCCGGTATGCCGAAGATCAAGTTCCTGAGCAAGGAGATGGCGAAGAAGAGGAAGAATGCATCTCGCGCTGTCGCGAACGCCGAGCCAACGCCGAAAGGGAATTCGCGCGAGAGAGAGGAGGAAGAGGAAGAGAGCGAAGATGGCGCGCCGGCGTCTTCGGAGGAGAGCTCAGACGAGGAAGGGGAGGAAGCGCCAAAGGCGTCTGTCGAGACCCCTGAGGAGAAGGTGCGCATCTCGTTATGGGTTGCACATCGCCTGCTGAAACACGGTTTCAAACTAGACACAGCGTGTCCGAACGAAGTACGACCGAATGTTCGAGCGGAAAAACCAGAACATCCTCTCAGAGCACTATCAAAAACTCGTCGACCACGGCTTAGACGCAGACGACGGCTCGGACGACGAGTTCATCACACTCAAACGTGCAGACCACGACCTCGACCCAGCCACTGCTGTAGACATCGATGATGGTTACGCGTCGAAACGGAAGGCGAAGATGGCACTATCGAAGAAGGCTCTAGGTAGGTACGGGGAGAAGGGGCACAAGCTCGTGTTTGACGACGCGGGCGAGGCGCATGAGGTGTACGAGATGAAAAGCACGGCGGACGTGTTCAGGGACGAGCGCGCGGTGTTCGAGGCGGGGAGGCAGTTTGCGGAAACGGAGCGCGGCAAGCTCAAGGAGGCAGATGTGCTGGATAAAGCCGTAGCGAAGGAGAAGAAGCGCGAGAAGAAGCGGAAGAGGAAGGAACGCGAGCGTGAGGTATGTTACTTCGCATCGTAGATATTGGGGTCAGGGCTAAGCACGTTTGCTCCTAGGGCGAGGGACACTATGGTGGCGATGAGGAAGGTGGTGCCGCAGGCCCGACTGTGGCAGAGCTCTCCGACGATGATGGATACGTCTCGCCCGAGTTCGATATCCCGTCAGACTCGGATGGGGAGGTGGGTGAGGATGTACGACCTCCCCTGAAGAAGCCGCGCAGGGCTGCTGCGCCTGTAGCTTCGACCCTGGAAGAAGAGGAGCAGCTCGCGTTGGAGCTATTACGCAATAGACGGTAACTCTTCTGCTGACCCTCTGCACTATCACTTTGTACTTCTGGGCTCGGGCTTCAATGCGCACACCCATTTCGTTTGAGGCCCTCTGTGTCCGCAGTGCATGGTGCCCCTATGGACCTCGTGAGTTGCGCTTGTGTTACGTCTATGAGATGAGGCTGATTGAACCTCCTTCACTTCAGAGATCTTCCGGTAGGTTCACATTGGGTATGAATCCAACAGAGTCGATCAGCTGGTGAAAAAGGCCTTGACGTTCTTATCCGAGAAATCAATAGGAAGACCTTGTGAGTTTCTTTCTGTCAACCAATTCAATGTCAGAGGTATGTCTCCCTTCTTCTCCTGTCTTGTACCCGTGCCTTATTCATGTGGCAAGAATAGTGTTCAATATTGCATTCACGCTCCGAAGTGGTTGACTGAAGTCGCTGATGATCTTGAAACGGCTACGCACCTCCCCCATCATCCCACGTCGGAGTCAAAATGACTGTCATCGACATCATCGAAGTGTTGTGCCTTGATCTCAAATGGTTCGCCCAACCCCAATAAACGAACCCTTCTACAAACGGCGTTCCGACTTCCAAACTCCGTCTCGAGTCGTGCAAGTGGGGATACGCTTACTTGCGACATCTGGCCTTCGCCTCTGCTCTCCCACAGAAGGTCGCCTTTTTCGTTCCACGCGAGCTTAGATTAGGTGGCAAGGTAGGATGACAACCGCGGGACCTGGGGTCGGTTACGTTGCAGCCTTTCACTCGATGCCGAGCGGCCAAGCACAGGGAGTACGTTACGCTGAACAGTCGATCATTTCAAGTTCAATGTTCAATGTTACGTCATCAAGAGGCCGGCGTCGTTTCCCAGGTCCAACGATCCACGCACTGTTGAGTACCCCTTTCGCCCCAGTAGGTTTTCCCCAATTCATCACGACTGTCTCGCTAACCTTCCAGCTTCTACGTGGAATGGACATCGATCGAGACGCAATATACCGTTCTGATCACGGAGCGGCAGTCTTTGGCGCGGCGATGCCCACCAAAGCCTCGTGGAACGCGTCGCGGCGAAGCTCCCGCAAAGTTCTTAAGTGCCCAGGAATCTAAGCGTCAGTACTTCGGCCTTCTTCTACTTCTCCCCGCACGGCTTGCTCACCTTACCAGTCCGTACAGACGCTAGCTTGTGGTGCCACGACACAGTGATATTCTTGCTTGACGACCATTAGCCCACCCCCCGTATTGCTTTTCGCCTAGGTGAGTCGCATCTCAAAGATTTGATCGGATATAGAACCACTGCTCACAGTGGCTAGATATGTCTGAAACGACACACAAGATCTGGTTCATCGACGAAGTCGTCCGCAACGTTCTCACCCATCTCCCCGCCAATGGAAGAGACAATACACTAGCACATTGTGCCCGGACATCCCGGTCACTCAGCGAGCCAGCCCTCGATATCCTTTGGCACAAGATGTCTGGCCTGGTTCCGATTTTAAGATTGCTACCGAGCTCCCTTACACAGGTGCAGGGGCAAAGTGGGGATGGGATCGCCTTCGTACGTGTTCGCATCTCGCTCCAGTGGCGTAAGTGCTCACCGGCGTTGACAGATGCTAGATGGTGCTATCGCAGAACAAGAATGGTCACGCTGCATGCAATATGCGCGGCGTGTACGCAAGTTCCAGTACCACTGTGTTGAAGGGCCTGGCGAGCGGTTCGGCGAGCGCGCCTTCGCGGCGCTCACCCATCACGCGTCTCTCTCTGGCACTACCATCTTCCCCAACCTGCAAGAACTCTCCTGGCTGCAATTCTCTCACATCGCTCAATGTCTACCATTCCTCACACCATCCCTACGACGTGTCAGGGTTTACGTTCAGGCCGGTCCTTCTCCTGTCCGCAGTGGGTTGCCCGTGGCCATGCACGATGAACGGAGCGCCTCGGGAGGGTATGCAGGGTTGATCGGGATCCTGAATGTGCGCTCGTCGAGGATTGAAGAACTTTCTCTGGAAGGCATCGAACTCGACGAGTTCCCCGCGTCGCTTGGGCTAGCGGATGATTTCACCCACCTGCAATCGCTCCACCTTGGGACCGTGTCGACCTCGACCGCGGCTACATTGTCTCACTGCAGCAGAATGCCGCGCCTCAGGTCCCTCGCCCTTGTGCTTCGTGGCTCCTCCAGCCACGGAGCGCACAACAGGTCTCAATCGGACAGCTCTCCTCTTTCGGCGATCGAGTCCCTACGCATAGCGGGCGCTCCGTCCGAGATCGAGGACATCCTGCATGCCATTGACTCTCCCTCGTTCCACACTATCGCCCTATCGGCGTCTGCTCCAGAGTTCGACGCTGACGGATGGACACGATGTACGTCACTCCTGAGCGCACGGTTTGCATCATCGCTGCGGACGGTACGCGCGGAGTGCAAGCGGTCGAACACACTCGTCCCAACTCAGGCACGGTCGTTCACGGAGTACGTGCACTCCCTGCTCCCCCTCCACAATCTAACCGAATGCACGATCGTCGTCGAGGATCCGGCCGGGGTCGCGATGACCGATGCGGACGTAGAGTGCATGGCGACGTCATGGCGCTTCCTCCGTGCGCTCGAAGTGACTGTGCGTGGAGGGCCCACTGCCACGCTGCCGTCCATCTCATCCCTCTCGACGTTCACACGGAGCTGTGTAGACTTGGACACTCTCCGTTTGTCGATGAGCCAGGACGTCTCGGCTCTCGAGTCCTGGGCCTCCCCCGGGTGTACCGAAGTGCCTCGCAGTACTCCGTCCCGCGCTGACTTGCGGAACTTGTGGATCGCTGGAGTGCGCTTCTCAAAAATTGAGAGCGAGCGCGTGGTACGATTTCTGAAGTGGTGCTTTCCGGCAGTGGATCTGCATCCCATGGTCGGTGCGGGGGTGCTTCGTATGGATTGAATGCTCGTGACCGTGTATTGCATGTGACGGTGGATGCACTTGGCATGTGTTTACCTATTATATTAAGCTCTCTATCATCTGATGTCAAAATACACCTACTCTCCAGCCCACTCGAACGAAAATGAACACATGGAAAACAATCCTTGTATTGGAAGACCCACGTGACACTGTACGATGTCCCAAACGACACTTTGCAGCTCGTTTCGCAAGTGTTTACTAGCTACTGCACCAAGCGCGGCCACGAGGACACTGTGGAATGACTGCTAGTACTCGTGATGCCCCGGCGGCTTCTACCATGATTTGAGAACGTCTTCGATCTCCTCGTACGGTAGCATCTTGTAGTATTTGGCGTGCTTGTTTTGGCAGTCGACGAGTACAGCCATTTTCAGTGACTGCCGGTAGAGGTCAATTGACGTCACCATTAGCGTCATACCCGGGTGACCGCCGGGCGGGGGGATCGTCAGCCGGGCAGTGAACAACGTGAGCAGCTGGAATTCAGTCCTATCCCTGTCCTCGTAGAACTCCCCCCTTCCCTCCAGCAAATCCTCCGAGTCGGAGGATGCATCCAGGTTTCCTGCGTCTTCCTGAAACTCCATAGGTTCAGAAATCTCGATCGTGACGGTGGGTGTGATCTGCTCCCGCTTCAGGTCCACCTCCAGGACGCTGACGCGCAGATACCGCACGGATGCGGGGAGCAGTGCAGACGAAACAAGCTCCACTTTGTGCGCGGGGCGAACGGGGCCAGCGCGCTTTCGTCCGTCAGCTTCGCGCAGCGCCGTTTTTCGAACGGGGTGATGTCGAACGAGCCAGGCCGCGCGTTCTCGACCCGCGAGGACTGGTAGAACGCACTGACGCCTTCGATCCGATGTGCCATCTTTCTCGACGACCAGCCGGATCTGTCGTAATCCGTGTGGAGGACGATGGTGATTCGCTCGAGCTCCCGGAGGTGCAGCCGCGTAAGGTAGAAGTAGACACCCGGTACCTCCTTGCGTGCGACGCTGGTGACTGCGAACCCTTGGAGTGCAAGCGGGGGCAAGCACCATGATTCTGGGCTGACCATCATTAATGGGAAAGTGGTCATAGCCTTGGGCCGAACATCGAACATAGTCATGCCATCGAACCGGATGTTGTGAGGCCGACGGAAGACTCGGACGTCTTCAAGTCGAATGTGTGCACGATAGATCTCCATAGCAGCGGGGGCGATTGGCCAGATGCGGTAGAAGAACGGCTTATTCGCCGTTCGAGAGAGAGCGCCCGTAAACAGCGGTTGGTTTGCTGGTAGACGTGGCGCGTTCCGTAGAGGAAGTCCCACGACATTGCCGTCTTCATCCTGGCACTCGAGAAGAGCAAGGTAGTCGAACTTGACTTCGTCCATGTAGTTGCCCTCCTGTGCGTGCTGGATGAGCTCCCTAAACGGGAGCAGAGGTAGTCGTGTACGAATGTCGTAAGAAATGGTATACTCAGGCGGGGGAAGAGCCTCATCGATCCCCAGCTTCGCCAGGAATTGGTCGTGCTGGATGACAGTGATTCCCCGCGCTCCACGAAATAATTTAGGGGAGCTTGCTAGGAGACCATACATATCAACGAATGGGGCCTGCTCCAGCAAACGCGTGCCGGATTCGTGGTACGACGCAGCCTCTCTATCTTCAGTGGGATTCTTTCCATTCCATCGTGGCCCCCACGCAAAGATGCTCTGGTCGTTTGTATGTTTCAAGATCTCCTCCTGAAGCCGTATGAATGCATGTCTTCCCTCCCCATAGATTGTCGCCATATGGACATTGAAAATACCCATAAGCGAGTAAGCCTCATCCTCAATGCGAGTCGTCTCGCGGGCGGACGCCCATTGCATCCGCTGGGCGACCGACACGACGTCGACTGGGATTTGGTGGAGAAGAACGAGGGTGTTGATTCTAGTGATTTCGTGGAGCACGCTTGCAAGCGATACTTTCGTACCGATCAGCTGCCAGTCCTTGGAGAAGAAAAGGACGTATCGAGGTGCGATGAGTTCCTGGAGCGTCCATCCGCGCCTGTGCCATCTGCTCTTGCGGAATTGGGAGCTCGGGTCCGACGGATCGTCGCTCGCGTCGACATCTGCGAGGTGCACGAAGCACACCGCCGAGATCTCATACCACTCGTACATAGAGTTGATCGCTTCGGAAAGCTCTGCGCTGCTCGCCTTGTCGATGCAGCACGAGTCCAACCATACGAGGTCAATCGAATGAAGCTGGGCCAGGATGCACGCCATCCGAGCTTTATGAGCGGTCTGGGGGTTATGCAAGATGCAGCCAGGAAGAGAGGCATGATCGTGATCGGGATCCGAAGGCATATCTGAGCCTAGCGATGGTACATGATCGTGAGAACTGCCTTTCGGGCCGGGTAGAGATTGACTTGGAGTCGTAGGGCGAGACGGCGGGCTGCTCGGGTCGACCGTAGGAAAGTCGTCATCCAAAGCGACGGAAAGAAAGAAAGGGTCTACGAAGCCTATGAGCTTTCGGTTGACCAGCAGATGCCTAGCCGAGTTGAGTGCAGCGACGAAGGGGGAGAAGGGGGATGAAGGCTGCGGGCTGGGAGGGGGGCTATCTGCCTCGACTGATGGCTTCAACGAGTCAAGGTTCCCCTCGGCCACGTTCCTTGACATGCATCTCCAGAGGGGTTCAAGAGGCTGCGAGTCAGACTTGTCAGCAGCAACTTGATCGACTTCCACATCATCTTCGTACTTGGATCCAAGTGGATAAGAGTGGGTCGAGTGCGGAGGACACGAGGCATGGTGAGCGCATTCGCGATCTTCGGTGCTAGGATGATTAGCAGTATGAACCCCCGTGTTTTGTATCTCCAGCATGTCCTGATAAGTCTGTTCGCCCTCTTGGGACCACGTATGTGAGATGATCGCATAGCGCACGCTACGTGGATCATGCACGAAGCGGAATTGGCCTGTTTTTGCATCCAAAAGACGCATACTGTAATTCCTCGTGCGCGTGAGTACTGCTGTAGACGTGGAGAACAGAACTTGAGCACTGACTTGAGAGGGGACGCGGACAACTGAAAATCCCAATGGATGGGGCAAAGACGAGTAGTCGAGGGCAGTTCGAATGTTCATCGATATATACACCTAAGCGCGAGCACTGCCAGTGAACCATGAGGCTTATGATTCAAATGGCATCGCTATGTGCGTAGATGTGTTAGACCTTCATGACTAACCTGGACTGACAGAAGGGGTTCCGACTGGAAATCGACAGTGATAAGTACCGTTCGTCCCGTGCTTGGTCTTATGGCTCTGGTGGAGGTTAATAGCTGATATAAACGCATGGGGTGATACTACAAGCCTGACGCGTGCATTGCAACAGCTGCATCGTTGAGTTCTGACTTGGGAAGACATAGGAGTCGACTCCGAGACTTGTCGGAGATGACAGACTTATATCGAATTTTGTGGCACGTGGATACTGGTTGCCGAAAGAATTCCCAGTGCCAGTTGAAGGATGGATGATGCTATCCGATGCGTGGATCTAGTTCATAGTTTAGTAGAGATTGTCAAACTAGACAGCCACACCGTCTTCAATTTATCTGAGGATTGAACGGCGAGGGAGATAACTTGGATGCAGTGAAATTTGAACTTGTAGGCTTCAGCCGCCCTACGCGCCTCTTCTACAGGCGCTGGTTGGTGACCGGTGACTGCTGCGATTCCCAAGAACACGCACCAGCGTGTCTTTATCAACGTTATCGGGTAGAGCTGCGTGGGCATAAGCTTCAACGCATCGCCTCATCATGAGTCAACGGAAGACCAAGTAGATAGCTTCCGCAAGTAAGTGCTTATATCGTTCCCATCATCCCCCTATACTACGCGGCGGCATCCCCCTCGAAGTACCTGCACATATTACTCAAGTGGTGAACGGTCGCTGATTTATCATGGTTTACCTCAGCCCTAGTTACATCGTATGCGGCTTCTATATACAAACACGGGCCATTTTCACTCCCCACTCAACCTTGCCGGACTAACCTACGCTATCCTGTCGCACACTTGGTCCTCCCTTGAAGGAGAGCAGACATGTCAAGACCTACTCAAAATCCAACAAAGCAAGCGATATAAGCTCTCGCGCATGTTGCACGCGTCCAGATCCGTGCAGAATGCAAACGTATCAATCTTAGACGATCCACGGGTTTCCGAGAAGATCAGGGAGACCTGTAGGGTTGCACTGCAGGACGGCTATCAGCTGGTCTGGATTGACTCGTGTTGCATTGACAAAACCAGCAGCGCAGAGCTCTCCGAGGCGATCAACTCAATGTACGAGTGGTATCGCCGCGCGGACATCTGTTATGTGTACCTTGCGGATGTGGACGATGTTGTCTCTACGGGGACATCGTCTCAATTTCGAACAAGCAGGTGGCACAGGCGCGGTTGGACACTGCAGGAGCTCATCGCACCCCGCCACCTGGTCTTCCTGTCTTCTCATTGGCGTCCCCTTGGAACCAAGCACTCGCTCGCGCGCACTCTAGAGGGTGTGACGGGCATCAGTCACAGCGTACTAAACCATGAACGACAGTTGGAGTCTATACCTATCGCAGAGCGCATGTCATGGGCCTCTACGCGGCAGACCTCACGCGAAGAGGACGAGGCCTATTCGCTACTGGGTATCTTTGGGGTCCATATGCCAACAATCTATGGCGAAGGCCGTCACGCCTTCATTCGGCTGCAGGAAGAGATACTGAAAATGCACCCTGACCAGAGCCTCTTCGCATGGGGTCCTCTATGGCATGCTTCCGCCGCCCGGTCCAGCTGGGCGAACGAATCTTCCTCCTCCTTCTCGGCTGAGTATCTATCCGAATACCAGCAGCTCAATGACCTCTGTGGCCTCCTTGGGGGATCACCCCGATGCTTCGGAGCCTCCACATATACTGCGCGAATTCTTTCGCCCATCTCCGATGATTCGTTCTCATCTCGCCTCGGAATCACTACATCTTCCTTGCAGTCGGATGTAACCCCCACCTCACGAGGGATTCGCATGCGCCTTCCCCTCATTCCTATGTCTGCTATCCGATCACCGTTCTCTGCATCGAACAGGTGGGGTAGCCGATTCATCAATGATTACCTCGCAGTACTGCAATGCGAGGACGAACGAGGGAACCTGCTCGCACTCCCACTCATCCGCGCTCAGCCCACGTCCAAGACCTCAATCGAGTTCATCGTCGGCACCTCGAGACATGTGGTATCCTGGCTCTTCCGAGTATGGTCACTTTCGCCGAAGGAACTCGAGGATGGCCGAGAGCACATCACAGTCACCGATATTTTGATCCGTGGCCGCCACCTTCCATTGTCGTCTTTAGACAGCAGGGAGATCCTTGCTGCAAATTTCATAGACATCCCGCCACACATGGTCGATGTCATACCATACGGCTGGTGCCGGACTATGCTGCAGAATCAGGGCTACGAGCTCACTTCCAGCCGCCGGTTCCCAGAACGCACTGTACTTTCAACTCCAGGCACGGATAACCGTGATTCACCTTGGATCTCACATGTCTTCGTGCTCGCCACTAGCGACGAGTTCGAGAAGCTCACCATCTACATCGGCGAACTCGCCTTGCTTCCAAATGTCGTCGTCACGTACCAGACCTCTGCTGAGGCACCTCACCTCGGGGAGGCCGGGCAACCAATTCAGCTGCTCCACCGCCCATGTACAGATGGGAGGACAGGGAATGTCGTCGCGTCTGGAAAGGCAGGATGCTGGTGGCAATTTGAAATGGTCGTGAGGGAGCATCTTCTACGGACGGTGCGAGTAGAGCTCATGCAAACAACCACCTTCGGGATGGAGACACCGGGGATCTACTGGATGACCATCGAGCTCTCGGAGCCATTCAGCACACACGATGACTCGCGGATAACGCGGTGGGTGGAGATAGAACAGATGATACCTCGCGAACGCTCCATTGGGGCTCGGAGCGGCGACTAGGCTTGTTGACCCTGTTCAAGTCGGTTGCCGAACTCGACTTTCCTTCAAGCTTGCCCACCGCCTACGCCTTCCTCCGACACCGAGCTGCTACTATCTCCACGTACAGTGTCAAATCGTCCAGACAAACGAGTAGTCACCACCGCCAGACCAGTTCTCCGACATCCCCTCGCGATTGAAGGTTAACGCACCAGTGGACCAACGGGTGCATCACTCTCGCCATGGGCGCGAGCTCGTTCCTGGGATCCCGCGTCAGGACCGGCTCGTCCGTGAGCTTGTGCACCACGACGAACGAACGGTCAGAAAGCCGTCCTCCGTGCGGCGTGGCAGCCATCGGCTTTTCGTTCCGCCTAAAGGCATCTCGGGTTGTGGTTTTCTGCGTGGGTGATGATTGGTGCACTGGTTCTTGAAGCTACTTCGGGAATGTTCTCCTGCTCGCTCTTGAGATGTGGAGGTGCCGGATCGAAGAGCGCTGCGAGCTTAGATGCCGAGATGACTCGTTTCAGTAGATTGTTTCTGTAGAAGGGTAGGGTACAAGGTCACAACAAAGTGTCAGACGAACGACGAAGAGGAGAGGGAACAAGAGGAATCTAGGTCTGTTGCGAGACCGTGAGAGGGCGATGATTCTCATACTACTCTTGCAGTGTCCCGGATTGTTATCACAGAGTAGTCCGACAGAGGCATGAGACACAGTATAATATGTGGTGGTACATACATCCTGGCAGGTTGATCACTGGGTGTCTTCTTGTATTGCCTGCACAGTGGGAATGCCGAATATCTACACGGCTAGGTCAGGTGCAAGACTCGGAGATGCAGTCCGAAGGAACAGTTCGTTGCATACAGAGAAGATACTCGGAAGATATATATTGTTCACTGAGACGTTGGTACACAACGACTCGGAAGCGATTACATGAGTGGAGAATGATACAGGTAGTATATGCCGACGGGAAGTGAGTCAACGGGAATATGCAGGAAGAATCAATCAAACAGCCAACAACTCGCAGCCAAGGACGCTTCAACCAGATCCATGGTAAATCAGGCGTAGCGGGGTGGGAATCCGTTTTCCGCTTGAGGAGGCATACTTGAGTCCTTCGATCGCATTGGACGTTTGGCCCCCCTAAGCTCCTCAGCCACGATCTCTCTCGTCCGCTTTGTACCCCGAGAACCCGGGATGCCATTCGTAGACCGCGTAACACCGGGAGTTAGTTCGATGTCGTTATCACGATGCTCAACCAGGTAGTTGAGGATGAGACGCTGCAAAGCCTCGTGAAGATGGTCGTCGTGCGGTGGAGGAGTACTCATCAGGCCGTACGAAGGCCTGACCTGTTGCGCCATGTGGAAGAGAAGGGCTGCGACATTCTGCATGCACGGCAGGAAGGCATCGGCATAGTCGGGGAGCATACAATAGAGAAATGCTGCCTCCCGAGGATCTGCTTGTTTGAGCCCTCTCTCTCCGATGGTATGCCGCTCGAATTCGGCCCACATCGCCTTGAGATTCCCGCAGGTGATGCTAGAGTCCTTTTCTATCGCCGGCTGGACTTGGAGAAGGGCAGAGGCCGCTGTCCAGAAGGTAGACTCAGCATCGTACTCCAGCTTGTGACGAAAGCCAGGAGAAAGTTTGAGATCAGTCGTTTCCATGGTTGGGGGAGGAGGGATGCCACCGTGTATAGTGACACCGGGGATGTCTTCGTACAGCTTGTATCGTTCAGAACCATGTAACTTGTCGTAGAGCGCTCTGGCCTCAGGAATTAGGTCGGGCATGGGACTCGAGTATTTGAATGAGATCCGCGTAACCCAGATACGCCCTGCAGCCACGGAACGTGCGATGTACATCGGGGTACCCTGGCAAGAACGATATGAGAACGACTCAACATTAGACGCAATACACAACATACTGTGCGAAGCGCAAGTTCATTCGGCTCCGACATTTCGTCGAGCATGGCGGAATTGTCGAAATCCGTCAATAGACAGGATGCTTGGTATTGGTCAGAGTTCCTGACAGAAGGTCAGCTAAATCGAGGAGCACCAGACAGTGTCAGACATACCTGAGTTGACCGCCAAGGATATCGTCGATCAGCGGAGGCGGGTCTTTGATGAACTTGTGCTGCGTGAACTTTCCCCACTTTGGGTACATGAGGATATTGTAGATGCTCATATCGCGATGGAGCACGTCGCGGCGTTTCGCGACTAGCCGATGCACTGATCATGAAAATCAACACGTCAACGTACGACTACAGAGCACGGAGCACAGAGCACTCACCCTCTAGCACGTCATAGATGACCTTGAGTAGATCGTTCACTGACTTCGCCTGTAGCAAATCCTCGCCAACATCTGGAATTACCAACCTCCGTCGTATACGAAGGTCATCTCCGTCGCCGGATGTCATCGGCTCTCCCTCATCATCCGTCATATCACCCGCCCATCCCAGGCGGACCACTCCAGGAACAAACCCTTCCTTGTGGATATGGTCAATCAGCTTAGCCTCGTCATACCGCCTCACCTTGTGTCTATAATAATCCTTGATGATCAGGTGGAAAGTAGGTCTGATAGACGGCCATTTGCAGAGGAAAATAGTGGTGCGTCGACTCCAAGGGTCGCCCAGGAAGAGAATGTTGGCGCCTTGGTACCAGACACCGTCAGCGAGGACATTCCAAGTCGCTGGGCCCAAAGGATTATTGGAGGAGGTGACGGCGGTGACTGAATGATCACGCAGAATGTGGCCCTTCGGAGGATCGTAGAGCGAATATACATACATCGCGAGGACACCCAGGTCGTCCCATGAGAAGACCTCAGACACGTGTGGACCGGTAGAATCGGCATAGAGTATCTCGAACCCCTTCGGCTTTATGCTGAGGCAGTAGAATCCGGGGTGGTCTGGTCGAGCTCGCAAGTGCTGAGCAGCATACGTCGCGGCCTGAGGCTTCGCGTCAGGCCCTCCTAAACCCTTCGACTCCGCGAGCGTCTCGATACGATGGTGGGGAATGCCGGTAACGGTTCCGCCTGCGGTGGTTGGATAATGGAATGGTGGGTGCACTGAGAGAGGGAAAACGGCGACGATATCCGGCTTATCCTCAATCTTGCCGTATGGGTAATGAGTAAGAGGACTGGCGTGGTGATCCATGAACTCAATAGGACCTAGATACTTGTCGAGATGAAGCTCTTTGGCCCTGTTGCTCACGGCCTCTGTGTAGAATCAGATGAGTCAGTATTCAGCGCGAATACAAGAGTCATGATTAGGGTGACGTACTCCACATCGTTTTGCTAAGGTTGTTGAGCAAGTCTCGGGCGGGCGTGTAGGTGGCGCTCTCGGAAGTGGCGGCCTTAAGCTTCCCAGCGAGGTGCTTGTTGACCTTGGTGGTTATGCTTCGAGCGCAAGATTTCGGAAGCTTGTTGAGATGATCTTTGACAAACGTGGAGTTGCTGGTCAGAGCCGCTAGCAGAGGAATCTTCTTCATATCTTTGTGCGTGAAGAGAGTGAGTCGAGGAGGCTTCACTGGAGTAGAGTGGTGTCCTTGCGGCTTACCGGAGCTCGCAGCAATCTCAGATGGTCCCTCTGATTCGTTGCGACCCTCGAGACCAGATGAATCTGGTCCTTTGGGGAAACGCGAACGAAGCTCTCGAAGGGCACGCATCTTCCGACTGTGTGAGCTTGCAGTCACAACAGTCATCCGTGGCAGGGTTTCATACCTTTAGCTAGATGACGGATTTCGCGTGACAGGGCGAGTTTGGCCCACACAACGTGGATGTGGATGGATGTGGACGGAAGTCAAAGACGAAGCGCCTTTGTTCGCCTTTGGGCTCCGCGTAGCGGAAATGGGCGTCTATATCCTTCCTTTGTGGCAATACTACTTACGGCGTGATGGTGGTTAGGCCGCCCGTCCGCCACATCACAAGAAACATCAAAGAGACATTTTGGATCCAATTCATTAATTTAGAGACATCTGTCCAGCAGCAACTATGCCGCAGCGCTGTTTGTGGTGGGTTTGGTACTCGATCGGCACGCTGCTGTGGTTGACTCCAGGCTCTGTCTCCAAGGGCTGTCTCGTACGCAAGATAGATCTATTGTTCTACCTATATTCTAAATATGTATCCGGCAACAATGCGCAGTAGTCGTCGTTGGACGGGGGATACTAGGCATGTACGAGACCGCGAAAAAGGCAGAGTCTCCAACCTCAGACTCAGTCATTTGCTCGTAGTCTGCCAAGTTGAACCAAATTGGCCGCATGAAACGCCGCAGCAAAAGGGGTTGAGAAATCATCGATATCGGCCAATAAATGAAACCAAGCAAATATCACAGGGATCTAACTGTCCTCTGGATCCTCATCGCCCCCTTCATCGTCCGATCCAGAGCTACTACTGCTGTCGCCCCCGCCTTGAATCGTCATCAAGTCGTTCAAGCTGCGTGAAGCGGGTGGCACGTCAGTCAATCTATTCAAGCTGTGCACACACTGCAGTCTCCAACACTACGCACCAATGCACGAACGGCCGCACGAGACCTGCGACGTGCGCGAGCTCGTTCTTGAACTCTGATGAGAGGACTTGCTTGTCGGTGAACCTGTGACGCGCGCCCAGGGAAAGTTTAGATGCATGAAAACATGAGCGTGGATGGCCACGTACCGATAGACGACCGCGAACGAGCGACATTTCAGCAAGTCGATATCTCTGCGCACCATCACGGCCGCGATCTGGTCAGTAATCAAAACATTACGCGGCATTGGTATGACAAACTTGTGCGTCTTGTCCACGCCCTTCGGCGCGACCTTCAGCTCGTCCTCCATTCCAAAGATGTTCTGCCGGGCGCCCTTGGGATGTGGCCGCGCAGGTCCGAAGAGCGCTTCAAAGTCCGGTGCGGAGATGATGTCCCGCAGTCGCTTGGATGAGCGTTGGAGATTGATCCTGAGAAGTTGAGTGAACACGCGTGAGGGTGAGATAGGTACTGGCAGGCTCGCCTTATCGTCGCGAGCTCGTTCTTTCCTGGGCACCAGGTTCCGGCTGCGAGTATGCTCTCACCTCCTGGCTTGACTGCAAAGAATTAGCGAACCTCCTTTATCGGATACATGGGGAAAAGGAGTCGTGTTACCTGCTCTGGAAAAGTGAGCAGTGAGCAAAAGTCCGTACAATTCGGCGAGAAGAACTTACATGTGATCTGGGTTTGACTCGATAAGCAAGCAATGTTGGATGAAAATATGCAGCAGAGACAACTCACATCCAGCGAAGATACCTTTCCGTCCACTGCGGGAAAAGCTGGCAGAGAACCCGGCCTTGTACGGCGTCTTGTCATTGCTGAACCGTACCTTAAGACGATAATTCAAGTCAGAAGAAGACAATCAAAGGGGGAACACCGCCACTGACATCACGATATATTCGATGAATGACGTCCTTAGGAGGAAGATGCGGGATTTGCGGGTCCGCCTCTACTAGTAGATCAGTAAAGTGTTCTACAAACGCCTTCCACTCGCTTTCTGCAAGACGGTAAACGAGTTCTGCGAGGACAAGAGAAGGTCAGTAGTAAGTCCCATGTCTCACATTAGCGTGAAGATGTACCATGGAGCTTGAACCTGAGATGCCGTATGGAATTGAGCAAGATTTTTTTGAAATGTGTGAGATACGCACCACTCTCTATCATTGCATTCAGGTTTCTTGAGTTCGGATAAGAAATCGAGAGTATTCTTCGAAATTTGCCCAGGCGGAACTGGTAACGAGCGAAATTATGAATGTATGCTTCATACTTCATAGTTGAAGTTGAGAACGCTTTGTACATACCTCTGCCAGTCTTCGGCGCCTGTATCACCACACCAACAATCTCCTGCCCTTCCTCTAGCTCCAAGTCACTCTCTTCATCCTCATCCTCATCCTTCCTCGCTTTCTTGATCTTGCGCTTCTTGGCCGGGGACGCCTTCGCCTTCTTCGCTGGTGCTTTCTTAGGCGAGGACACCGATCCGCGTTTCCGCTTCAAATCCTTCTTGTTCTTCTTTCCGCGGCTCTCCGCCTCGTCGTCGTCTTCGTCGTCGAGCGCGTCGCTGTGCAGCGATTCGGTCTCCGACTCTGATGCGTCCTCTCCATCCTCGCCATCTCCCCCGTTTGCTTCCGCATCACCTTCTACCGCGCTCTCGTCCTCATCTTCAGCCGGTTCCGTCCGTTTACCGCGACCAGACTTCCTCTTGAAATATCTCGAACTACCCTCCGACCCGCGTTTGGCCGATTCGGATGCTGTTTTTGCCTTCGTAGTGACGCCTCGGGATCGTGTAGACCGAGTCAACATTGCAGTACGGACAATGGACAGGTAAGCAGAGTTGAGAGGGAGATTGCGAGAGTGGGAGTTGGCAAGAGCCAGACGAGAGCGTAAGCTGACAGAGACAAGACGCGTCGCGTCGCACGTGACACGCGACACACTCGGCGCTTATCTGTGGCACGACGCGTTTTACTCCGAGCCTTCAGTTTCCCTCCTCTTCCATCTTCAAGTTCTCCCGTATAAGCTGTACTCTTCACAATCTCCCAAGCGCATGAGCTGGTCTTTGAATGACACCGCGTGGAAGGAGTGGCTATATGCCCTCCTCATTTGTTTGCCACTTCAAGTTTGAGCGGTGAGGCAGGTCAGTCTCACACGCCGTGAAATGACTGTGCTCGTGACGCTAAGCCTGTAGTGTGGCATCATTGTGCATTCTACAGCTAAGGATATCCAACTTCGCGAACGGCGAGTCTCCGCCCGAGACTATACGACAGAGGAATGAGGCAAGATACATATCCAGCAAACATATGGCGCATGCAGAGGAGAGGTTTTGATACACCCGTGGGACGAAGGCTTCTGTTTACAAGCACCGAGAGCCAGCGATGGGAGAGGCAAGATCTTTATGTGGTCAAGGTGCGCCAACTTCGCTGAACCAAAGGATCACACTTCCGTAGGACGTCGTCCGGAAACAGCGGAAATAACAAGGAAACCGCATTTAAGTACATGCGTTAACTTCTGCACACACGAATATGCCCGCGCTGGCTTCGCGTACTCCCATCCACTCGGGACAGCACGGCGACAACAGTCGCATACGTACACGGTGCAGCATGGGACCGTGTCCAGCCCTCTCGGAACGTGCGTTCAAAATAGAGTATTAGGCGTCGCCGCCTCAACGTCCCGAGACCAGCACGTACAGGTTTCAGGAAGCCTCGAGGCGCGGGGTTGACTGCATGGAAACACATACCGAATTTCCGAAGCCGCCTTTCATTCTCCGCGACCCTCGTTTTCCGCAGTGGCGGTCCTTGTGTTCCATGAAATAGGCGTAACCCGAATGTATGCGAACGCGTATTACCGTGCCAAATCCGTGTATGCTTCCCAGTGGCGGTTACATCCGTCGTCTTCGTTTGGTAGACCTCCGTCGAAGACTCACGGAGCAGTCCGCGAATGTTGCTGACAACTGGACGCTATTCCGAACTGTGAGTGCGATGACACATACATATCCCCTCTCAAACACGTTCGCCCCGCTGAACACTGTCGTGCTCGTGCTCGTGCCCTCTGTTAGTGTGAATAATGGCGCTCACGTGCACGAAAGCTCCCGCCAGCCTGAGCCCGCCGGCGATCGAAAGTAACGAAGAAAGCGCTGTTGAACGGTTTGTGGCGGTTCCGGTCCATGTCCGAGTCTTTCACTCGCTGATAGGACCTCTGTGCAGTGCCTACAAGGCGCTCCGCATCCCGCCTCCGCGTCCCCCATGTTCGCCATGCCATTTCCTTGTCATTCCCTTCGCGCGTATCTGCGCCTATCCCGTGAAATTTCATATGAAGAAACGGAATGTGTTAGGGAGCGCGTCAAACAGCGGCAATGATCACTTCACTTCGCGCAACAAGTTCAAATCGCGTGTGCCCTCAACGGGTCCTAAGGAGTTCGGCGAGCCAAGAACTATGGAGCCAGAACGGCCCGGACCACTCGGTTGAGGCTAAGGAGGTTTGTGCTCGTCGGTTCGTCTCTCGCGACAGCGCGTGGTTACTCGCGCCATGTATTTCGGAAATGGAAAGGGATGCAGTCGATCATCCGAAAGGAACTGCGGGATCCAACGGATCGCATCCAACGGTATGTCGCGAGTATGCAATGATCGGGATTGAATTTGAGGCTTACAGTCACAAACAATGCGGGGAACTCTGCGGGGTAGTGCGGGGTGGCAGCTGTGCTCCTGGGGCCCGCCGCTGTTCCGCATAGTCTCGATTCTGCAACACAATGCCCTACAAACGGTTTTATCTCATGCCATGTTGACTTCCGACTGCGCGGGCACGTCGACGTCAAACTGATTCTCTCGGACGTGGCGAGCATCAGGTGTCCAAAGTTAGCACGAGTTGGTCGCCGGCCAAGAACCTGAGCCAACTGCTCCTCCGACACAGGATCGCAAGTGCTTTCTAGCCGTGATCCTTATCGCTCAGCATCGTAGAATCGCGCAAATCGCACGGTGCTCGAATGAGCGGCAGAATGTCAGACCACACAAAGCCACCGAGCGTCAGTTTGAGCAACAGTCGATGACAGAAGAGAAGGCAGCATGGGAAGGACATGCAATGTCCGTAAATGCAGCGATACGCGCGTCGCGGGACCGCTCTACCACCCTATGCGTCCGCATCTCCTCCGCACCCATCGTCGACGTCAGTGCGCTCGCTATGCATGGCAAGTGCTTTGGATGGCGCGCTGGGATGCGCTGGGCAGGAGCGGGGTAAGAACCAAACCATTTCCGGGACGCTTCCCCACATTGCGGAGAGGGATTGGCGCGCACGGGATGGCCGGAGAAGGAGTTCAGGGGCATCCGTTCAGAAATCCCACTGATCTAACTCGATCACGCGCCCGACAGTGGCGGACTGGTTTATTATATAGTTCAGCCCCGCATTCCCTCACCCATTACTATTCCCCGCCTCCCTCTCTCTCCGTCTCGTCCACCCGTTATCCCCATCGCGCGCCATCGTACTCAGCATGTCGGGCGAAGACACCCACCACAAGGTCCCTAAACACCCTATCGCGCCCCGCCTTAAGTCGGGCCACAAGAAACCACACATTGACCACCATGACACATACAGGTGCCGAGCCCCCCTCTTCTCCGCCCTATTCAGTCTATAGTCTCACCCCTATCGCCCCCCATTCCAGCAAGTTCCACAGCGAGTCTCTCGGTCACGAGAGCGACAAGTGGTGGGCGAAGGTGCGTCCTCGATCGCTTCGCGAAGATGATTTCGTAGCAGCGACGTAGCTCACTCTCCTGATGCGCTCTAGGTCGCGCGTGAGATGCTACACTGGGACCGTCCGTTCCACACCGTGCGCTCCGGCTCTTTCGAGAATGGCGACATCGTCTGGTTCCCTGAAGGCGGCCTGAACGCGTCCTACAACTGTGTCGACCGCTGGGCATTCAAACACCCGGACAAGGTGGGTTCCAATCCCAATCTCCCCCGCTCCTATCCCCACACCCTCGGCACCGCGAATGCTCACGGAACATGCATTCCGAGTCGCGCGCCTATCCCGCATTCGCGCATGGGATGGTGTCGCGGGATCCCCTGCGGATGCGGGGTACAAGCGCACGCGGCCCGGACTCCGCCCCCGCCAGACGGACGAGTTTACTGACCATCTCCCGATTGCATCTAGACGGCAATCATCTACGAAGCAGACGAGCCCAACGAGGGCTCTGAGATTACCTACGCCCAACTTCTCCGCGAAGTGTGCGCTGTCGCCAATGTCCTCAAGTCCTGGGGCGTCAAGAAGGGCGACACCGTCTCCGTTTATCTTCCGATGACATGGCACGCTGTCGCTGCATTCCTCGCGTGCGCGCGCATCGGTGCCGTCCATTCAGTCGTCTTTGCGGGTTTCTCTGCCGAGTCCCTCCGTGATCGTGCACAGGACTGCAAGTCGCGCGTCCTCATCACCTCCGACGAGGGTCGCCGTGGAGGCAAAACTATCGCCACTAAGGCAATTGCAGATGCCGCGATCAAGGAATGCCCGCTTGTTGAGCACGTTCTCGTTTTGAGGCGCACGGGCACTGAGGTTCCTTGGACTGCTGGCCGCGACAAGTGGTGGCACGAGGAAGTCGCCAAGGTTCCTCGCTACTGCCCTCCCGAAGTTATGTCCTCTGAGGACCCACTCTTCATTCTCTATGTGAGTCATCTCGTCAAGCGATGGGCCCTTCGAGAGACTGACACCACTAATATAGACTTCCGGCTCGACTGGCAAACCGAAGGGTGTCGTCCACACCACCGGTGGCTACCTCCTCGGGGCAGCCTTAACCGTCAAGTACGTCTTCGACGTGCACCCAGACGACCGCTTCGCCTGCATGGCCGACATTGGATGGATCACTGGACACACGTACATCATATACGGTCCTCTCGCGAACGGTGTGACGACCACCGTCTTCGAGTCGACGCCCGTCTACCCTACCCCCGCCCGTTATTGGCAGACCGTCGACAAGCACAAAATCACCCAGTTCTACTCTGCGCCCACTGCCATCCGTCTCCTCCGCCGCCTCGGTGAGCACCACGTGCAGGACCACGATTTGAGCTCGCTTCGTGTCCTCGGTAGTGTCGGCGAACCGATCAACCCTGAAGCGTGGCACTGGTACAACGACCATGTTGGCCGCAGGCAATGCGCCATCGTCGACACGTTCTGGCAGACCGAGACTGGTTCGATCGTGGTGACGCCGTTCCCCGGAGCCATTGAGACGAAGCCTGGTAGCGCAACAGTGCCGTTCTTTGGTATCGAGCCCGTCATCCTGGACGCTCAGTCAGGCAAGGAGCTCGAGGGTAACAGTGTCGAGGGTGTTCTGTGCCTCAAGACACCGTGGCCGTCGATTGCGCGCACGGTCTACCAGGACCACAACCGGTACCTTGAGACGTACATGAAGCCTTACCCTGGCTACTTCTACACTGGCGATGGTGCCGCGCGCGACGAGCACGGGTACATCTGGATCAAGGGTCGTGTTGACGGTATGTTTCTCTTGCTTGCTCGGACTCATTGCGTTTCCGGGCATTGACGGTTTTGATGTCATGCCCGCGCTCGATATGACTTGAACTAAATGCATTCCAGACGTCATCAACGTCTCCGGCCACCGCCTGTCTACCGCGGAGATCGAGTCAGCTCTTATCACGCATGCTGGTGTCGCTGAGACCGCAGGTACGTCCGCTATTTCCGATTTCCACCCGCCTTAACCCCCCTCTCCCTTCCATCTATATATCCACTTCGGCGTCTCATCTCTCTTATTTCCGCATTTCCCATGCATTCATGCTGATTGCTGACTCTCCGAACAGTTGTCGGAACCGCCGATGAACTGACCGGCCAGGCCGTGTACGCGTTCGTCACTCTCAAGCCGTAAGTCCTTTCATTCTCCCATTCCTCAGTTCCTATCGCTCATTCTGATCGCACCCTCGCTCTTACGTCAATTTGGTTGTGCTTACACCATGCCTGTGCCCACAGCGAGTTCAAGTTCGATCGGAACGACGAGAGCGCACTCGTCAAGGAGCTCACCCTCCAGGTGCGCAAGGTCATCGGGCCCTTCGCCGCGCCCAAGAAGATCCTCCTCGTCTCAGACTTGCCAAAGACGCGTTCAGGAAAGGTCGGTCCCCTCCCCTCCCTTCCTTTGCATGTGGGATGCAGATTTTGAACTGTCGCGTTGCGGTCGCAGATCATGCGGCGTGTGTTGCGCAAGATCGTGGCGGGCGAGGGCGACCAGCTCGGCGACCTGAGTACGCTCGCGGAGCCAGCGGTCGTCGACAGCATCAAGGAGAAGGTCGCATCCGCCTCGGCATAGACGTTTACACTGCTAGGATCTTGCTTGGGTGTTTTTGTCCCTCTCGCGCCTGCGCATTCGTTCTTGTTTATGGTGGTATTTGCTGGTCCGGTCTCATTCCTGTCAAGAAATTCTAGGCGAGGAGAGGAAGATGGAGGCAGTGATGTTGATCAGCTGTTGTGAAGCGCGGTGGATGGGCACTGTTACAGGAATTGGCTCTAACCTATGGTCACGTCTCTCGAAGTTATAGCGTTGCTGGGTACTGTACGATATTACTACGCTGGATACCAGACGAATATAACGTTGACTTCTAGTATGCACCTTGGAGCTTGAGCGACCTGGTCAAACTTGCATTGGTGTAGTGCCATAAAGCATGACACTTTGAACGTCATCATTCATACCGACGAAGCGCTGATCCAAGCCTCGTGACAACGGCATAAGCCTCATATCGAAAATTTCCCCAGATCCATAGGATTCGCCCGTTGTTGTCGGCTACTGAGATGCCCAAAGATGGCCGGAGGATGGCAAAAATGGCCTCCCGGATGAGCCAGATGAGCATAAGTGGCTACTTGAGGGCAAAAGGATGACCTGTTAGATGCCTTATCGATTATCCCCAGGATGCGCGGCGGAAATTGAGTACGACATAGTAAACACACGTTCAAAGCCAATAGTGTTGTCTCTCGAACCAACAACTTGGACCTGCTCTTTGATCCAGCATCGGATTGAAGGGATTTTGTTGTACCTCAAGTGGAACTCCCATTGACATTCTCCACGGTGCTTAGTGCAGGCGTTTCCTGACATAAATAACGAGGTGCGTGTATCATCTCGCGAACTGGCCGTTCGCAGTGCGATTGTTCATCGCACCTTTTTTTTGGTAAGGATGAGATTCCTTGATGCGCTCACAGGCGACTTTCGAGAGGAGCCCAATCACGATTGGGTGACATACGCCATTCTTTCGCACACCTGGGACGCAGAAGGCGAACAAACCTACCAAGACATCTTGCGGTTGCAGAAGTCCTGGCTTTCTACATCCGGGGGCTCGTCTGTCTTTCTCTGGACGATGACGTTTCTGGGGCACGCATTTTTTCAGTTCCTTTCCTGCACGCTCTACCTCCTGCACTCCTGTGTAGAGAACGGCCACCTCTCCAATTCCCTCCTCCTCCGCCTATCAGACGGTTCACGGATGGCGTGGGCAACACGCATCCTGGTCTGTGCAAAGATCCTCGAAGAAGTTGCGATTGATCTCCTCAGACGTTCGTCCTACCTGCACGGTACCCTCGTGTCGAGGAAGATCAAGGAGGCGTGCGCCATTGCGCTGGCGGACGGGTACCGATACATCTGGATTGACTCGTGCTGCATCGACAAGAGCAGCAGCTCCGAGCTATCCGAGGCGATCAACTCGATGTTCAACTGGTACTCCAACGCAGCCATCTGCTATGCGTATCTCGTCGACGTCCCTGATGACGACGACCCGCATGTCTCTGACTCAGGCTTCAGCAAGAGCCGGTGGTTTAGACGGGGATGGACATTGCAGGAACTGGTTGCGCCGAAGATCGTCGTCTTCTTCTCCTCAGGCTGGCGAGTCTTGGGCACTAAATCCACGTTGGCATCCGTCATTGCAAAAAAGACGAGAATACAGCCTGCCATTCTCTCCCTCGAGGAGCCCCTCCACACCGTGAGCGTCGCGGCTCGAATGTCATGGGCCTCCAGGAGGACTTGTACGAGGGTAGAAGACCACGCGTACTCCCTTCTGGGTATTTTTGACATCAATATGCCCACGCTATATGGCGAAGGCTCGCGTGCGTTCATGCGCTTGCAAGAAGAGATAATGAAAAAAATCCCTGATCAGAGTCTCTTTGCTTGGGGGGGCCGTGCTCCTCGCCCTACTCTTAGACATTTGAGGAGCGGAACCCTGTGTGATCAGCTCATTGACCCACATGAGCCTGGCATACGGTTGAGCGGAATCATACAGCACAACCACAGATCTTTTCTTGCGCACAACCCTGCCTACTTCGCTCACGGGAGTCATTATCGCCATATCCCCCATGCTACTTTCCTCCGTCGTCTTGGCATTTCCAATCTCAGCAATACCGAATATACACCCACGCCGTATGGCATACGGACGAAACTGCCGTGCGTCTCATTGCAAGCATTCCCAGACATCCTCCATCAACTGCGGCATTGGCCAAAATCATATACCGAACAATGGTATCTGGCCATACTCGCGGTGGAAGTCACAGGAGAGAACATTGACGGGGGCCTCCTCGCCCGCATATGTTTCATGGACGCGCCAGCTAGCGTATCTGCGCCCATACCCTTGGAGAGTGGCTACTGTCAAGGTCACGCCCCACCAGGCGTCAGGGGATTCATAGCATACCCCCTCATCGCCCTATCGTCCCATGCGTTGGATCTCCTTCGGAACGAGATCAATGTCCTGACCGTCATCTTCTGCTCCGAACCCGGACCGTCTGTTGCCAAAGGCAAGGTGAAGAACTTCTCGTACCAGAGCGGACTGCCAATCCCGCGACTGCATTGCCCTGCGTCCGTTCGTGCTGCTCTAGAGCTCGCAGGATTCGATGTGTCTTTCTTCTTCATGAAGCCGGGAAAAAAGGAACTGGGGAATGCCCAGTACCGAATCACCATTTCGGACCGTAGCGGTTATTCGAAATCATTCCGAGCCGTCTTCTGGGGCAGATTACTTTCTTTGGAGGAGTTGAGCGTCACCGACGGAGGTGTACTTCACGCCTCTGCCCGTAGAACGACCCTATCGAAGGTTTTCTTCCTTTCGTCGCGCAGATATGAGGCCTTGCAAATCCGCCTTCCAGCAACAGGCGGGAAGAATCGAACTCTGCGTCTTACCGTAGAGCATTCTTCGGCTAGGCCGTGCCACTATCTCCTCAACGTCGATCTCTTGAGCGACGACACATCGCCTGAGCGCTCCCGCTCTGATGTTGGGACATCTGAGTGTGATGGGGGAGGTTCGGCAGTCCACGGAGACGTTAACGTCGCGTTGTCAGGTCCAGCGGTTGGGATCGATAAGGACACCTCGGTAGAGGATGGCGTCGACCACAGCACAGTCGACGTTTAGCCGCTCACGCTGAAGATCCTGTTCGGATCCTGAGTAGTTTCTACTAGGCGCAACTAGTAATACAAATCAAATCAAGCAGTCCTGCACTTCTCATATGCGTCTTATCCAAGCACGTACTGTAGATTCGCACGGCAACAACTTCTTCCTTTATTCATCCGATATGTTTCCATCTCTGAATTGTGACCGGATGTGTGGCTGTAATAGGCAGTTTCCCGGAGTGAATGATGTAGTCAGTGATCCGTCCTCGACGCCAATGGAGGGAACCAAAATCACTCACCCAGTTGTCCGCTGTCGTTGCGATACGCGACCATGCTCCACTTCAGACTCTCGCTTCTCATCCTCTCAGTCCTCTCCCGGCTCAACCGCCACCGCACAGACACCTGATACTGCACGTGTTCCTGTGCCGTCAACACAAAGAACGTCCCAGGTGCAGGGCTAGTCTTCCCCTCGAAGATGTTCTTCACATTGCTGATGACGGAGGAGGCCGACAACAGGTCCGCGCGATAGAAGAGCAGGTGCGTGCGCGGTTCGTACGGCGAGTTGTTCAGCCACGGTAAAGTTGTGAATTCTTGCGTCTGCTGTACCTGCGCTCCCCAAACCACCATGTCTTCCGCGCGACGGGAGAAGTCACCGCCAGCTGGCAGAAGCTCCGCAGCCGAGGACGCAGTGGGAAAGGAGACGGGGAACGGGATCGCATAGTATGCTGTTGCGATAATCGTCTCGAACTCAACGAGCCATGAGTCGGTGCGCACTGTGCGCAACGACACGCGCTCCGTCACTGGTATGGGATACTCGCCGGTATAAGGTGTGATGTCGGAAACCATACGTCCGCTGAGGACCCGTGCGAGGAAACCCGAGAGCCAGTGTCCTGGATAGCCGACCCGGTGCAGGTACATAAGGAGGCCGAAGAAAGCGACGAGATTGTGTGGAAAGCGGACATTGCTCGGGTTCGGCTTCGATCGTCCGGGAATGAACGTGTTGAAGAGCACGCGCGTAAGCCACGTTGTGAGTTCGGTGCGCGTCGCAAGCTCGGAGAGGGGGCGGGGTATTGGACGGGAGCCGAGGACGAGTACGTCCATGACTGCTCGAGAGTTGATGACGGTGCAGCCGAGATAACGGGGCACCTCTTTGATGGTGAGCAAAGTGTACCTGTATGGACAGAGGAAGTGAGCATCTATATTTCACAAGTACGTTGGGTACATACGTATGCATGTACTATTCGTCACTTGCCCATGCCCCTGTGTTGAGCAGCACGTTGCAGCATACAGCCGCCTGGGGGTCGTCTTGAAGGTTAGGAATGACGTAGAGAATCATGTTCATGGGCCCATGTGTGTAGTCCCTGATATGTGCTTCTTGAGTCACTACACTCAATGGTCCGCATCAAAGTGATCACTGACGGGACATTGCTGAGCCACATCCTTGTGTACTTCCTCGGGAACTTCTTCGGCCGCGTGACGTCTCCTCCGAATCGCATCTTCGCAAGTTCCTCAGACAAACCACCAACGATGATTTCGAGCGTGATGTGTGAGCTGAGAGCCAAGAGGGCATCAGCAACTTCCTTGAAGAAGGTCGCGCACGTCTGCCAAGCAAGTGCGTTGATATCCATAGACTGCTGTTGCGCGGGGGGTTTGTCCCGGCGGATGAACGTATCTAATTGGCCGACTGTTTGGAACATGTCAATCATGAGGTCTGGATACCCGTCTCTGTCAGGAAAGTATCTGGGGTCCGCATCTGATCGATCCTGATACAAAACATCAGCGCTGCGACTAGGCTCGAAGAGGATGACTGACGAAGACGGTGATATTCGGCTTCCACTCGTTTACGATGTGAGCCTTGAGCTGCGAGGACAAATGTCAGCCATATTCTCCCTCAAGGCGATCAGAACACATGTTGCGTGCGAGGGTAGGTGGAACAGTCCCGGTAGCCTTCACTTGACTGAAGGCGGTATCGAAGCCGGGATGACGACTGAGGATATCGTCCGGAGGAATAAAGACTTTCATCGACTTGTACCAACTAGTCTCTTGTGTCGGTAGCCTCCCGCCTAACGTCATATTGTGCATCTCATCCACCAGCATGTCGAGATTGTCCCTGATCATCGCACGAGCTCTTGAGGGAGGCGTCCCAGGGGGAACCAGATTGCTCTTGGCAAGGTCAGCATCGGAGAGATTGAGGAACGCCTTCCTGATCTCTTCTTTATGAGTTGCCACTTTCTGGTTCATAGTCTGCTGCCACGCCGGGTTCGCGCCAGGAAGGTTCGTCATTGAAGGCATGTCTGGGCGCTCGAACGGCTGTATATTTTCGTGTCCTGCGAGCATCCTGCGCGTGGAATTCTTGGCATTGATCCAAAACTGTAGTACCTGCAAAATCGAAGGTATCGTGTCGGAGACGACATGAAGCCACTGCGGAAGGTCTGGTGGAGTTGAAGTGAGACGTTTGCATAAGTCCTCGAAGAGCGCCTGGAGCCTGAAAGAAGATGGTCAGTGAAGAGATACCACGCTTCATTGTGATATGATTCACAAACCTGTCGTAGCAGTATGACGGCATCGCCGCACCACAATACACATACATAAGTGTGGCTGTGATTTCTGCTCTTGCAGTCGTGTCCGGCGCTTGGCCAAGGTCGTGAAGTAGCATCAAGACGGTGAGGTCTCGTGCAATGGTAGCGTCATGGATGTCGAGTAGTGTGAGATGCGCGTGAAGCTTGTTCTTCTTGACTTTCGGAAGCCCATTATACGCTTGATGCAAGCCAACAATAGTCCCAAAGGCATGACGGCCTAGTAGAGCGTCAGCAGCGAGACAAAAGGGGGTACCCATAGTACCAGCTAGTACTAACCATCCCCGACACCCCCGAACATGAACGCTATGTTTGGAAGGAACTGGAGTGGCAACTTATCAATTTGCAAAGGGTAGCGATTCCCAGGACCCCAGCCCTGAGTGAGGTCAATGACTTCGTCTGTGCCCATCTACCAGATACCAGTGGTCAGGGGTGTTGGACTGATGAAGTACGCAACTCTCTCTGACCTTGTAAAACTCCCGCATCTGGTCCCTGTAGGCCAAGAACATCTTCAGAAAAGATACCTGAAGAGGGTCGATATATAGCATGACTCACAAGGCCTTGCAGAACAATGGCAGACGAGATAAGCCGCTCAAGCACGCGTCACCTTGATTCCCATATTCCTCGATCTCAGCATGGGCGATTTCCCAGTCTTTCCATGCGCGGCGCCACTCTTCCTTACTGTTACTGTTGGTGTTCCCGCTTGTAGACAGCTTTTCAGCAGCGGCCACCTGCAGCATCTCGAAATCCTCCTCCATAGCAGTGTAAGTACTCGATACTACCGAGCCAGCGCGAACGCCGTGGCAAAGCGCTCTTGCCAGGCGAGTGGAGAGTCGAACTACGAGTTCAGCCTTCTCATCTTGTTTCTCCTGCAAGAGCTTCCAGGAGCGAAGAACCGCGTTGACAGAACCGGTATAGTCACCGGTCTCGAAGAGGCTCGCGCTCAGGTTGGAAGGATAGATCGGATCGAGCGGGTCTGCTTTCTCGGCCTAAGAGAAAGCAATCAGCGCCCAACGCATCATGTATAGGAGATGCATGAGAAAGTTGTGGGTTACGCAGCGGCAGAGACTCGGCCGTAGCATGATGATTGGGGGTCTCTCCTACTCTGCCCTTGTAAGAGATTACGCGATTTTACGCGACCAAGCCACGAACGGCATATTTCCTTCTGCGCGCTTAAAAGATCTCAAGCCTCCTACCTTGACATAGGCATCTGAGGCTCTGCGTTGTCAGTGTATCAGTGTGTCGATATCAAAGTGGATGCTGAAAAATTGCATGCGTACTGGGAGAAATTACCGGCCTTGAACAGCTCGTTCCCCTTCTGCTTTAGGGCAGCAGCGTCTGCTGGCATCTCAGCAGAAGACTAAGCCTTGAAAATTGCAGTGAGGCTGAGAGTAGCTAAAGGAGGTGATGGTGCCACCGCCTCCGCGGGGAGTAGCGACGCATCAGGCCCCAAGCGCCCATATAAGGGGTGCGGCCCACGTTCCCGAACCATCTCAGACCAGTGGCACGAGTGCCGATGAAGCTTGAAGCTCATGAACCTTGAGCTAGCACGCACTAGCGATGTCGGCGCTGTAGAAGAGCAATCGTGTTCGCATGTTGTATGGTGAAGTGGGGTTATGGAATGGACTCGAGAAAAATAGCTGGGTAGACTAAACGTGCACTTCCCATGCCACAATATCGTCTGGAGCGCGTGCCGTCGACAAAATCTTATGCGCGTATTCACGTTACAAGATTACCTGGGCAAGTCCTACAAGGTATAGATCAGTGTTCTTTATTCCAACAACTTGGCACAGCGCGCCGAAACTATCATCTTCTAAGTAGCATTCTCCGGGCAGAGCTTCCACTTTTCAATGGACACCGGGAGCGTCGCTACACCCGTACGTTTCATCAGTGATTCAGACCTTTGGCATATACGCATTCGGAAACCTTACCTTGCTGTCCAGTATCGTTCCGATACGCAATCATACACCAGGTCTTCCCCTGCGCATCTTCGCTAACTCTTCAGAAAGCCCACCGACAATGAACTCGAAGGTAATGTAAGACTCTAGGGCCTTGAGTGCTGCAGCCGCTTCTTCAAAGAACGTGTTACACGTGCGCCAGGCGACGATGCCTCGGTGCACTTGGGAATCGGAGTCCCGCTCGCTGGTGTCATATCGATGATTGAACTAGTCAAAGCAGTTGATCGTCCCAAACATGTCCAGCTGCAGGCACGGATAACCATCTGCGGCATGGTGGACCATCGGGTCTGCACATTTGAGGTCCTGAACACACGATTGGAATGAACTATAAGCAGTATGTGCACAAACGCAGTTCTCACAAAAATGGTGATGTTGGGCTTCCATTTGCTGTCGATGTACACCGTCACCTGACGTAGCGGTGATGAGCAGGTTCAAAGCGTGATGATCCATCCACATACTACGTACCTTCTCATGGGTGGCGGGCTCAATCTCCCCAGTCTTGGTCAGTTCCTCCCACGCCTGGTTAAAGCCCGGACGACGCTTTCTAAGTTCATCCGGGGGGAGAAACTCCTTGAACTCCTTATACAAGAACTCCTCGTCCGCACGAGCCTTCCCATTTTTGAAACCGTTCTGCATCGCTCCTACGAATACCTCGAGATACTCCCTTATGTGCGCACGTACAGACGTAGGATCCTCGCCTTCTTCGAAGAAAACCCCACTTCATCAGGTCCTCGACGTCTGCATTGAGGAGAAACTGTCGGAACGCGTCGCGCTCTGCCTCGACTTTCTCCTGGTACTGCTTCTTGAAGTCCGGGTTCGCGCCAGGCATCATGGAGAACTGCGTCATGTCTGCGCGGTCCGTTGGGCTCATATGCTGATGGTCGTCGAGCATACGGCGGGTTGATTTCTTCAGCGAGAGCCAGAAGTCGAGGTTCTTCAGGACGATGGGGATCGAATCTGATACGACGTGGAAGTGAGGCGAAAGGTCTTGAGGGGTCGATGATAGCCTCCTACCCAAGTCCGAGACGACGAAGCGCAGCCTAGAAGGGGTCCGGTTGAGTGCATTTAGAGACCTATGGAAACTTCAGGCCTAACGGTCATAACAATAGCCTAGCATCGCTACTCCACAGAAGGTGTACATGGTCGCCCTGATCTTTCGAACTTGAACGAGGTCGGGCGACACTGACCGTGTGCGGCTCGTTTTCGACGCGTTCAAGTAGTTTTCACCTGGCCCAGAAATGTTTCCGAGATGGTCACGGGCGATAAAAACAAGCAGATAGCGATTCACGCGTACGCGTCGCGTTCAAGTTGCAACAGGAGAAAGAGACGCGTCCACAAGAAGCGCTGGTACAAGCCACGGTCCGGAATGGCCGATGGGGAGTGATGACGTAATGCCTCCTCACAGTGGAAGCCTACTGAGCCAACAGACACTTGCCCGAATTCTGGTCTTGATGAGCTGAACGAACTATTCGAGTTCATTGCGAGTACGTAGTGGTTAACTTACGTATCTTGGAATCCCTCACCTCCCTTCTGTTGTAGCACCATGGCAGAAACGATCAAGAACATCGTGGTCATCGGCGGAGGAATCATAGGCTGCACGACCGCCTACTATCTCGCTACACATCCACGCTTCGCGGGATCTGGAGCAAGCATCACTCTCATCGAGGCATCTAAGCACGGCGTCGCTCAAGGAGCCTCTGGGAAAGCCGGCGGTCTCGTCGCGAAGTGGGCTTATCCAAAAGAGCTCGTGAACATTTCGTTTCCGGAGCACGTTCGTCTGGCGAAGGAACATAATGGCACAGAACGGTGGGGATGGCGGCTTGTCAACTGCGGTAGCTGGGAAGGCCGCGGAGAGCCATTCGCCGACTCCGGTACTGGCGTCGGCGCGGGAGGGAAGCGCAAGAGCCTGGAGAAGACTGTCGGCTTGGATTCCGAAATGTCGTCCAAGTCGAGGGAAGCATCAGGCCTGCCAAACGACTTGAATTGGGTCAAGCTCGATCTGACAGAGTCGTACTCACCAATGGCTCCCCATGGCGCTACCGCCCAAGTCCACCCGTACCTCTTCACGACGAGCATGCTGGATCTCGCGAAGGAGAAGGGTGTTGAGCTCGTTCAGGGGAAGGTCACCAGTATCAACGTCGACGCATCGCCGGGCGGCTCGCACGTCACCGGAGTCACTTACACTCCCGTCGACGGTGCGCAGTCGGAAACACTCGCCGCGACGCACGTCGTTCTCGCCGCCGGAGCCTGGTCGCCCAAGATCATCTCCTCGCTCCCCATCGCTGGTACCCGCGCTCACAGCATTACGATCATCCCCCCGCCGAACACTCCCATCGGTCCATACGTCCTCTTCACCGAGATCGCGCTCCCGGCCGGGGTCGCACCAAAGGGCCCGCGGCACGTCAGTCCTGAAATCTACGCTCGCCCAACGAACGAGGTCTACTGTTGTGGGCCAGGAGACGACTCGCCCGTACCGGAGACGGTGGATGATGTATTTGTGGATCAGGAGGCGTGCGAGAGCATCCGAGAGCACGTCATGAGTATCTCTCCTGAGCTCCGTGCGGGCACCGTCGATCGCCGACAGGCGTGCTTCCTCCCTGTCGCGAGCGTCGGCGGAGGACCCATCGTCGGAGCGGCGGACAGCATCGCGAAGGGGCTGATTATCGCGACGGGACATACCTGCTGGGTAAGTCATATTTTCTCCTGATCAGTCAAGTGGGCGGGCCTGTCGCAGGCAATGAAGCGTAAGGAGCAGCGAGGAGTCGTCGGCCTCGACAAATTGAAGCCATCACGTTTCCTGTGAACGTGCTCTGCGATCTGAAGAAGCTCGGTGCTAATGTCTGAATAGTGAAGGCTGCCATGGCTGGGAACCGGTACTGTGACTCCAATCCGCTCCCTCCGGAACGAGACTAGACATGCCGCTTAACCCCAGTGAAAGTTTGATCTAGCGCTCCACAGTCAGACCAAATCCAATATTTACTCAGAACTGAACTGTATCAATACTTAGATCGACGTGTACCTGCCGACTTTGTATATCATTCCTCGCGCGCGCCGCTCGCTTCGACCCTCGCGGATGACGGGCCTCGACCACGGACCATTAACCTGCCGGTCCATCTTCAATATTCAGGGCCGTGCATCGGTGAGAGATCGGCATGACATGGCAGGAGGAAAGCGGCGAAGTGGGTGGCCGTACGCGGCATAGACTAACCCCGGCCTACGAAGCGAAGGCGGTCAGAAACCGGGAGAGCTATTTATGTAATCGAACGCAAGCCTAAGTATCGGTAGCTCCTGGGTAGCTCAGAGGCTAGAGCTAGTCTGTCGTTTGCCGCCCGGCGAGTAACCATGGGTGCGGTCGGACGCGATGGAGCTAGTGGCATCGTCGACAGAGAACGTGGCAATTGAGTACTGCTGTTCAGGCTTCAACTCAGCTGCTTCCTTCCATGTACCGAGTACACATGGGGTAAATTGGCGATGCATATTGACCACAAAGACAGGGAAGAGCCTACGTTGCGCAGTTTGATAGCGATTGGGACTGACTACAGATTGCACCGAGAATAATCCATGATTATCAAAGCAGGGAGAGGACACGGCCGAAGGCATAAGATGGACAGGGCAGTGAGCGTGTGACGACGGTGCACTTTAGGAGAGGATGCGTATGCGTAATAGGCGTGTGCGGGTCTATGCTAGATGTCAACGGCGTGACTAGTGAACGGGTATTGTAAGAAGCGGTATACGGTAGATAGATGGCAGCGAGTAATTGGAGCAAGCGGAAGCCAATGGATGAATGCGAACCGAGCTGTGTGATGTGTGAGATGTGCGTGCGGTCCGCAAAATGCGGTATGGTGAGCGTAATGTAGAGCGGTCGTGCAGCGGAACTAAGCATAAACTACAATAAGGAAGTATGAAGGAACGAGCGGGCATTGTTAGCGGAGCGATAAGAACGAGAGTTTGACTATGAGAGGCTGTGCGATAGCGTTTTGTTCAGTCCGAAATCGTGGAGGGCGTTAGTAGTAGTATTAGGTAGTTGAGTGAACTGTTCATATTCCAGGAGGTGACGCGGTAAAACGACGTCTACTTGAAGGACCTTTTAGGGCAAGCCCCGTTCGATGCCAACTACGTCCGGAGGTTTCTGTAGCTCCTCCGATGGCCGGGTTTCCTGTTCGGAGGTACAGGCAGTAGATGGATCGTGTCGCTCCGGTCCCGCGTCTTGGCGGCTTCAGCATACTGCACATTTACCGCAGGCAGATCCCCATGTCCCATCCTGGGGCTTCGCGGCATGGGCGGGGTCATCAGCGTAGCAGCAGCTCGCTGTCGGTCACGTATCTTCCGCGCCTCAGTGGTGACGTTCCACGCGACACGAGCCAGGTCGACAAGGGTCAGATCCGTCGGCGCGAGGAGAAGGACGTTCCGCCATAGCCCTTGGTTAAATACAACGTGAACACGAAGTGACTCTTCGGAACAGTGGCGCGCCATCACTTCTGCCATAGCTGGAGCGGAAGGGAACTCTTCAATCGCAGGTATGGGAAGGAGATACGTCGCGAGCGTGTTCGGACTCGCACGGGGACCAGCCGCACTCGATGTTGAACGCGGTGTGGTCGGACGCGAATAATTTGGCGGGTCGTGAGGTTGTGAGTGCTCGAGGGGAAGGCTTTGCCCGTAGAGTAGAATATGCGAGATGCTGGGAGGGTGCGGGACGTACATGGAAATGAGCGGAAGAGTGATCATCTGCGCGCCGGTGGCGCGGTCCCGTCGGATGAGCGGGGTGGCTGCTCGTATGGATAGTCCGGCGGCGAGGGACCGTGCTACATCGTGTCCGAATTTCGCGCAAAATAAGGACGCGTCGATAGGGAGGATGAGAGGATCGGCATTGACTGGGGAATAAGGAGACAGCGGGCTCAATGGGCTTGGAGGAGGATGTGTTGAAGCCGACGGCTCGGAGAGTACCGATAGGTTGCCACTTGAGCCCGAGGGGTGCCCGATATTGCTAATGAATGCAAGCGCGTGTGTTGGTCGGTATTCACTGCGGCGGAGCAATGGCATCTCTATTGTTCTTGGGATACTCCCATCTCTTTCGAACTGGAAGGGGACCGGGGCAACATTGTAAAACTCGTGGATAATACTATCGGGCGGTCACATAAGTCGATATGCGTAGCATGTGGACGAACGTACTCGTTAGGATCTTGCATGGGTCGCGCGACCGTGGAGAGATACAGAGGAGGGAGTTGCGGTGTATCGGGTATCTGATCGAGCGGGGTCGTTTCAAGAGGGGAGACTTGTGGCGTGTTCCATGGTGAAGGCTTAAGCGGTCGTGGCGTCCACTGGGGAGAGGTCTGTCGGGGCTGGTGCTGACGATCCATGCAGCGCGACTTCGATCAAAGACACGTAGGTTCTCCTCTCTCTACGCGCGTTTGAGACAATGTAACGAACGACTCGAAGATACGTAACACTGACCGTTACTGTGTTCGCGCGCGACGTGTCGTTGGGTGAATATAATACAGCCAGAAACCAATGAAGGTGGGAGGAGGAGGAAAGGAGGAAAGTCCGTTGGGAACACACAACTGACGATGAAAAAGTCGTGACGCACGACTGCGCGCGTCGGCCGTCTTCGCAGGGACGCGCGGGAGGGCAGATACTCGACGCGATATGGCGCAGATTCGCGAGCGAGCTGTTCCCATCGCCGCCAACTTTCCGGCGCCGGATGTCTATACTCGTCGCACCACGAGGCTGATCGACCAGTTCCACCATCTTTTCACGGAGTGCGGTCGCACGCAGCTCTTCGCGCACTCTTCCCACCTCCAAATTGTGAGCGTGAGCTTCATCTGCGCCTGATGTCGGAGGCAGAGGGGTCGCTTCTAAGATGCCAATATGGCTTCGCCTTCTGAACGTATCTCGCCTAGCAGTTTCTCGACACCGGTACGAGCGCGCTGCGACTTGAATACTTCTGGAAGCGCGGTGGAGGAGCATGAGGAAGAGATGCTTGCCAGAGAAAGATGAGCATACCCAATATGTCCGAGTTCAGACCACTCGGGACCGCGCAATTTCCTCCAGTCCTTGGCAACGGTCCAGCGTTGTTAAGGCGTCTGAATGGAACGCGTTTCAGTAAAACGTGGGTCTGCGTACGTGGCTTGCCTCTCTACTCTGTCAATTTGGTGCTAATAAGTAGGCTTTACGACCATCCGGGATGCCGGGTACCCGATCGGACTCTTAGGACAACTGCATGATAACATCCACCTTCTGTTTTCGAAGAGAAAGTTTCAAGGCATCCCTCCGTGCAACTTGAAGGTAACATTTATCTGACATGTTCTCTGAAGTTGAGATGATCATAAGGAGACGATTAGAAGACTCATAGTTTACATCCACAGTCACAGTCATTCATAAGACTCGTAACACAAAATAGTACATCTTTGGGTGAGCGCCGTGACCTGCGCTAGGCGAGGAGTGAATCTGGATGTACAGCTAAAGATGATGTAACACATACCTTGCGGCCTCCAAATGCCATCTGGTAGTGATCCTTACGGCCACTAATGATGGTGACCGTATCCCCCAAAGACACGCCGACGTTCCGCTGGTGGTTCCGAGTCGCCTTCGATGCATGTTCTCCAGAGTGTACTGTAGTCATGCTTATGAGGCTGGTGCCGCTGCGGTTGCGCATCCCCAACGTCACGCCAGTGCTGGTCGATGTCATGATCGAGAGTGTCATACTCTGACCAAACATCACGACGCAACACAGTCACTAGCTCGGCCCCGTGGGCGTTATGCAGCGTGTACTCTTGCGCATTGTACGGACTGCAGAACGTGAGGCGCTTCAGCGGATAGCCCCGTCCAGCTCTACGGACTGTTGCACGAAACAGGACCTCAGCGACACCGGACTGGGGGGTAGCAAGGGTGATGAAGACGACAGTAGCGAGCTTTGTGCACAGAACCGCCTCTGGGTGCTCAAGCATGTCAGTGAGATTCTGCAACAGCTCGCGCCTGCCAAAGTCACGCAGGACAAGCTCAGTGAGACTAGGGATATATGCGGCGAGACGGGTGAGGGGCAGGTTGTTCACTATTCCGAGCGCTCCCGGGGACCATCGGAAGGTGGCCTGGATGCGCAGACACTTCACCTGTCTGAAAGGAGTGATATCATAAACACTCTGCCCGGAGAACGCTGCGGTGGATCCGCCGATGTGTGCGAACGATTTATAGGGGCCAATGCGCCCTCTGTGTAGCGAGACGTAGGTCACATCCCCGCGTGTAATGCCCATGGTGCCACGCTTGTCAATGGTGTATGAGTCTGGACCGACTCCATGTGGGGCAAAGAGGCGAGGTCCAGTCTCATTCCGAGTGAAACGCGCCTCCTGAATCGTGACTACTGCACCGTGAGGAAACACAAGGTGGGAGAGAACGGCGTGAATTTGAGTCGAGTCACCATCACTATATCCGCCATTTGAACTGTCACTGGGGAGTGAGGTGATGCAGAAATGTTGCATTGAAGGCAGACAGATAGGACCTGAGCTCAAGTAGAATCGGCCAATTGACGGGAACAGTGCCCATGGCGACGGGAACAGCCAAAATGCAGGTGAAAGCTCTGCAGTGACGGTGCTGATAGGAGAACGCCAGGTAGGTAGTTGAGGACTCCGTGATACTTGAAGTTTGAGAGATGGAGATGGGCCAGAGCGGGCAAGTCGTCCGTCGGCATCAGCGCATACCCACCTGATATGGATAACGACTTTAGTGAAGCGCAGCGCCCTCCGAATAGAGACACCGGAACACTGTGCGCGTGTATGCTTGCAACCACGTTACTTTCCCTGTTCACGACGATCGTGAGCTCCAGCAGCGAGCCAGATAGCTCACGGAGCAACTTGCGGAATACTTTGAGCTGCTTGGCAGTGTCCATGGTAAGGGTAAGGGCCCGAATCTGGGAGCGAAGCTGCCAGAGCAGCTTCTTCTGTATCCTCGGCGCCTGACCACGAATGACTGCCGCAGATGTTGCAATCATCGTACCACGCGCACGCTGCGAGAACGCATGCGCCGAGCGGGAATACGGCACTACGTGCGTCCAGAGGAAGGAGAAGTTGAGAGCGACGGTACGCCAGTAGTGGCAGACATGAGTTACCGCAATGAGAGAGTGTGCGTCAGGCTCGTCATGGACAGTGTCCCTTCTGCTGTCCTTCATGTTCCGTCGCACGTAGTCGAATACAGCGGCGAGGATCTCCGGGGGAAAAGTTATTGATAGCTGCGTCTTGGTTGCGCCGCGTGCGGACCGCAGTGAGGGCGGAGCGGAGCAAGCCTTCTGCTATGTCAACCTGTAGTTTCGATCAAGTCAGTGGATGCGTGTGCATCTGGTCGGCTGGGATGTGCATACAGTGTCACCCCTGGAGGATACAAGGTCAGAATCCGATCCTGTATGGGAACACAAAGTGCAAGACACTCACCCGGGAGAATGGAGTTCAAAGGGTAGGATTGCTGTGAGTTCGTGTAGCAACTCCAAGAGTCTGGGTTCAGACATCCCTGGCGAATGAGATTGGGGGCTCCTAGTTGAGAGCGATCTGCCAATGCAAGTACTGTCGCTGGGAGAGAACTGGGAGAGTGATTCGTGGGTAACGGTTGAAGTAGTACCTTCATAGCGCTCATAGTACCTTTCACACGGTCGTTGCTGCGGTAGGCTGGCACAAGTTGGGCTTACGCTGTTATCTTTGGTCAGGGAAGTCCTTGGGGTTGAACATTGACGACACTGATCTCATTCAGGTCAGTAAGTATCATGATGTTGACTCTGAGTCCGACGCTCAGCTCCTACAAGCAATTGAAGCATTGCGGTGACTCACCCAGTCTCCAGGAGTCGAGATTGCTGTAAACGCCACACTGCCGGTGCTATATCGGAGTACAATGTAAGGACTAGACCTTCGATCCGTGGCATATATCTGTGACTATCTCTGCTAATCCAATCATACCTAATACGGCTCCGACAACTATTGTTATTGCTGAGCGCTGATGCACCGCATTTATAACACCTTCGGTGGGGCTGACTTGTCGGCCGTTCCACTTTTGTTTTTGCCTTTTTCTCACACACCTTAAGTGGTAGCTTTCAACGATGCTTGTTGCGCTGTGTACACTATGGGATACGTACAAAATACTAACTACACTACAGTAAATAAGCTCGACTTTCTTCTTCTTCCACGACGACGACCCCAGGGTGAGTGACCAAGATAAACAAACGAGAAGGTAATAAGGATATGGTGCGGAAGCGGCGGCGGGTTATGATGGACAGCGAGAGAGCATATGAGCGATGTTGGGGGCATATAGACATAGGAGCATATAGCGGGTGTGAGGGAGGTAGCGCATACACGAGTTGAAGATGGTGGGTGGCCGATATTTGCAAGAGAACATAGAGATATAGACAAGAAAACCGCGCCATACGCCGTCCGCACCGGAATAAGAACGAAGAAAGCAATCGCAGACGATGAGCATGCCACGGCACTCATGCCTTGAGAACAGAAGGCCACTGCATCTGCGGCTGCGGGCGCGGAACGAGGTCAGGGCGACCGAGGGAGATGGCGAGCCCAGTGAGGAGCATGTCGTAGCTCCAATCGATGCCAACCCACAACCTCTTGTCGCTGACGCCAAGATAGATGGCGTTCTGCCACAGGCCAATGACGGTACCAATCATGGCCACGATCGCCTGAAGAGTGAAGCGCGCGGCAAGGCGACGACTGGTCTCGACAATGTATTGTGGGTTCTTCGGCTGCGGGTTCTCCGCAGTGGGGAACACCACCGTCGGCTTGGGCACGGGGACGAGCTGGTCGAGAAGCCACGACACCTTGTGGGTGTACAGGGTCTGTAGGAGATACATGAAGGATGCAGGGTGGGGAACAGCAAGCGGGACGACGGGGAGGTTGAGGGCGATTCCAGAGACGCCAGCACGGTTGGAGACCGTCGTTTCCTGAACGTTGGTGGAGGATGGGAGAGGAAACCACTTCGCGCAATGGGTTGCGAGAACGAGGTTATGTGCGGCGATGAGGGAAACCTTGCGGCGACCAGTCTCCATGTTGACACCCATACCCCGGGTGACAGGTTGGGAGACAGGGAGATCCCATATAGCGAGGACATGGGTGGGGTGTGACGGAGGAAGCGTCGACGCAGACTGCATCTTTGTGTGATCTGCGATTATGACATTGACCTCATCCGGTAGTGCGGCACGGTGGCCCATGGAAGAAGATCCGACTCGTGCGTTCTTGACCAGGTTCCACATCCTGTACATGACAAGAACATTGAGTATGAGGAGGAAGAGGAAAAGAAGAAGAAAGGAACACGTACGATTCGCCAGCGACCTCCAAACCCTGCATGATGTAGTCCGTGGGCGTGTCAACCAACTCTGGGTTGCACGCGTCGATGTTCTCGCGTTGGACGGGAACAGGCCACACCTGAGGAGGCGGGCGACGGAGGAAACGAGGGAAGTGCCACATACTCGGAGCAGGGAGCGGCTTCGCGGAGGAGGAAGTAGTGAGCTGAGAAGTCGCCTGGGTCTCGTTCACAAGTTCAAGAGGTTCCGACGGAGCGGAAAACTCGATGGATTGAGGGGCCACAGGCTTGATGGGTTTGGACACGAGCAGTGCCTTGCTGGCGCGTCGCTGCGCGTTCTGGACGACCTTCTTGACCTTGAGAGGGAGCGCGCCGCTCACAACACGAGCGCGTCTCCGCCTAGAGGCCTCACGTGCGGAGACGAGTGCGTCTGCCTTCTTGGAGTGCGCAGTGGGCGGGAGGTTCTCGGTGTTTGAACTCTTGCGCATGAGGAAGCGCTTGCCCAGGGGTTGGCGGATGACGGTAGACATGGGGAAGGCAGGGATGGAGTAGCGAGATTCGAGACGGGGAGTGCTGAGGACGATGAGGCGACATGGGTCCCGTTATAAACAGGGAGGATGTTGGAGGATTGAGTTACGTAACGCGATTGCAGAATTGCCTTGGATGGCCTTCCCGCTGTAGGCGGATGTTTGGTTGCGTGGGCGTGCCTTTGGCAGACCTGCCCAAGATGGCAACTCCCCGTGGGCGCATCCCGCTCGCGTCCGCCCATCCATCACGCGCCCTCCCGACAACTGCAATCCGCCAAAGCGTCCTTTTGTTTTCTTGTCCTGGCCTCTTCCTTGCAGTACCTATGAATGGACCAAGGCCATTTTGCGGCACCAATCGACAAAGCGAACAACAGTAATCGCTGGTCAGTCGCTCGTGAAGCCGGTCTAGGCTGCCCCTTTCGTCACGATTTCGCGACCGCAAGGGTGGCCTTACAGCACAAGACATGCTGCGCGTTTGGAGAATATGCCGAACTAGCAAGACATAACATGCGTGTCCCATTCCACGTTCGGGATACTTTCGCTTAGGCAGGATGTGCATAGGGGACAATAGTCAAGTCATGCGGTCGACATCTTACCCCAGGTATGTCTTCCGCATGATCCACCATTGTCCACTTAGCCCAACCACACCGATATGCGTATGTCGACGCGCGACAGCCTCATTTTACTGCATGAGCTCACCTGGGATATACGGGCCGCATTACTTGTCATCTCGCTGCAGCTGGCAGTGCATATGTGGGGCCGCACGCTGTCCGCGTTCCGATCAGGGCTTGATACGGTCAAGAGTCCCACAGCACCTCGTCCTAGTCCTAGAACTACTGGTTTCGCTATCAATCACTACGTCGGTCGAGTGGGAATATGAAGAAAATCCACCTATACCTCGGGTACGGTTGTACCTTGTCCGGAAGCGTTGAGTGTAGGTTGGAATCTTGAATGCGGGACGCAAGACACTGCCGAAGCGCATGTACGGGTACTCTTGGTGAGTTTTCCTCCTAAATCGCCTTGATATTGTTCTTCCTGCCTTTCGTCTTTATTCGCCTTGGCGCCACTCGCATCAGTTGTGCGTTCAGCCCCTTGCCTTGAATGTTTCTGTCTTTGAAACATGGGATCATACCCGCGAAACCCAGATTTTCTAAGGGACGTATGAGTTGAGTCTTGAAGAACTGGGACGTTTGAACTCAGTCTCGCCGATTTTGATGAGTTTGGATCTTGTGGGATTTGATGTTGCGCACACATGTCTCATTCATGGTCTTGTTCGCCTATCGGCTGGGCTGACTTGGATCCCATAGTGGACATCCATGCACGCATCGCCGAGTATAGTCGTGGGCGGTAGCGTAAAAGCTCCGCATCTGCCGTTGGAGCAGGATGTATGCGGTGCAATAGAAAGATCATTGAATGTCGAGCGGTCCTGCACACTGAATCGATAGCATTGACTTGCAAGTTGTGGAACGACAAGCTCCCGTCCAAGATATCGATTGAGTCTTGTCTTGCCAAGTACGGAAGCTTCTTTGATGTAATGCACTGCGCCGATCCTGGCGTCAATCTCGGTGCCAGAGAATTCGGTCAATGCGTCGTAGCTTCCCCGGTAGTTGTAAGTACCCCGAACATTTCGTGAATCCTGGCTCATTTTGCTCCCTCATAGAGCGTGCGACCCCAGAACGAGACTACGGGCTCGGACACGTGCGACCCATGGTCATGTGGGAGACCCGCCTGCGAAGCTTCGCTTGTGGTGGATGAGTGTTCAGTAAGGAAGAACGTGGACAGTGTGGCAACAAGGTTCGATAGCCCGTGAAGATTGGCCAACCCAAGTTCAAGTTAATCCAACGACTCTTCGATACGCCTGGACCGACCGTGGACCTGGGGTATGTGCTTGCTCGAGTTCTTCGATTTCGCGTTTCGGGCCACCATGTATGGTGGAATTCGGACCTTGTTGACAACCTAGTAAGACTCGACAACACGTCAATTCACGGTGAGTGCGAGCTCCCTTCGTTCCTGCACAATAAATTAGCCGCTAACATCGTCGGCACTTGTTGTGTCGCAGTGGAAGCTTACGCCTTCGTTGATCGGCTGTCAGCCACCGGCATAAGCGAGAAGCATCCACTGAGGCAAGCCAACAGATCCTTTGTCTCCAATCCATGGTGGGCTGTGGTTTGAACCACGCGTCACGTCGGAAGTCTCAGCGATTCAATGGGCTTCTTGCACTGGTTGGCTGGTTAGGCCGCCGCCTTTGTCCCTTGGAAGCGTCCGAGTCGCGGGATCGCGTTCAGCGCATTCTGCATGGCCAGGACCACTTGGTATATGCCCCCCTCTATACCGATATACAGGGGAGGTGAGTGGAAGAAAGACAAGTGGCTCACTTATCCCGATGGTCCTGGTTACGATTCGAGGACACCGCACTGTGCAACACGAGCGCGCACATGCCATACTGTGCTTGTCTTCGTGATCCTTCGGTCGACGTACGTCACCCTACTGTGAGGGGAGGAGTGAGGGGCTTGTAGCCTCCGGGTGAGGGTTGGTGGAAGAGAGATAGAGAGAGAGAGGCTGACCAGCCCAGATGCGTTATGTTCGGAACGTGGTCATTACCCGTTTTGGCATATCCTTGGTCACAGCGCTGGATATCCACCACGCTTCGTGGCTCCCGCGCGGCTGCCCCAGACGGTATATGTACATCGGTTAGGTTGACTATGTACTGTGAATGAACGCAAGTATAGCATGCGGGTATCCTGTGAAATGAGACTTCGATGAGGTATCCTTGCTAAGGACTTGCTAGTAGTAGGCGTTAGTGAAGTTGAGCGCCGTAGCGGCGAGGTGTAAAGCCATATATTTAGCACTTTACTCTTTCACGTACACGTACTCTGATTGTACACTGAGTTCATGCTACGTCTTAGAATGTCGCTTACAATTCAGGCCCAGTATGTGGGATATATCCGTCCGTCAACGTGTTACGGGTCCGTGTGAGGCGGAGCGCCCACAATCAACTCGAGCAAACATTGCGAACGCGTCTGTTGACTCTAGCTGCATAGTCATGTGATCGTGGTGTGCGTTGGGAACGCAGAAGCGCGTCATTCCAGTTGAACTCACTGCAGTTCGATTTCACTTCGAACTTAGAGACCGAACTTGGATCACTTCACCCGCTGCCATCCGCCCTACTGCTTTCTCTGCACACCCGAGACCGTCGTATCTCTCTTATCCTCTACATCGCACCGCGTCTCAACATCAAGACTAAGACCTCGACCGACATAGACGCACACCGAACTGGCATGCCGACATAATGGCGACGACAACACAAATTTTGTTCAACTCGCCCGCCCTTCATTCGCTCAAGCGCGACCAGCTTGTCAAGTTGTGCAAAATACACTCCATCAAGGCGAACGGCAAGAACTCCGAACTCATCGAACGGCTCAAGCAGCGGGCACAGGAGTTACCCCCGGAGGCCGCGCTCGAAGAAGTCGAAGATGACGCGATGGAGGGCGTCCAGCGAGATGGGCCCGAACCCGACCCCACTCCTGAACAGCAGGAACAGCACCTACGGCAACAGCATCAACAGCAAGGCGAAGACGAAGACGATGATGATATGCCCGGAGGCATGCCCGTGGACCCTCCCGCGGACGCGCAACAGAACACGATTGAGCCCGACCAGGGCCAGGACTTCGAGATGCAAGACGTCGTGCTGACCTCCCGCTTCTCCATACCGCGCCCGAGCGAGCAGTGGGAGGTCGTAATGGAGGACATTGAGGAGGTGGACGAGACGATGGGCACTGCTTCGTCCAAGGATAGCCTCCGGACGGCGTCGAACAGCAATGGGGAGTTTGGGACGCATTCATCGAAGAGTGAGTGCTCCGGCTTCTCATCATGTTTACAATCTTCTGTTTTCGAAGATCAAGTGGTTGAGTTTGTGTCAGTGATATACTTCTGTCTGTGCGTGCAGCGGCCATTAATGGAGGAAGTCGCGGGGCGTGCAGTCAACATCATGTCTGGACGAAGGCACGCTACGCCTCAGTGTTCGTTGTGTCTCGCTTGACACTTCTCATGCTGTTTTGTCTCATCATGTCGACCTCTGGGGCTGACCAGCCCATTTACTCAAAGTTTGCTTTGGAGAAGGTGACCGGTTCGCTGCAGGCCCTTTGATATTGGTCGTCATGACTTTGTCTGCCTTCGTGCTGGGATCACACAACGATGATCCCATTCAATGCATTGCTTTGTGGCCTTAACTTGGTGCTTCGGCTTTACCACAGGCTACTCTCTGGTAAAATCACTCACGTCGACTGTTGCGATGCTTTGTCCTTTCACTAGTGGATGTCCTTTTGCTGATCGTTGCACGTCTACCAGCCTCTGTCACTTCCTCCATCAGGGCCCTCGCCACCTCACTAGGCATCAAGCGGGTCACCTCCAAATCAAGCCACCACTCGCAAGACATCGACAGCGACGCAGAGGGCAGCAAGATGCCCTCATTCTCACCAGGAAAACTATTCGGCAGCATCAAGGGGCGCGACTCGCTCGCAGAGCATGCGACACCCTACTCCGAGATCCCGCCTTCGGACACTCTGCCCGAGACAGACCACTTCAAGTTCTCCACGCCCGACGCGAGTATTCTGGACATGACCGAGGAGCCCGACGCAGAGGAGAGTGACGAGACCGGGGCCATCTCGCTCCCGAAACCCGCTCCGCGCATGGGCGTGGCACTCGGGGCCGGCGTGAAGAGCACGATTCGTTTGGTGTCGCACCCTGCGGTTTTGAAGACTGACCATGACGCATACATGAGCCCCCCGCGTCTGCCCGTGTTCAAGACGGACTTCGACCTCGCGGTGGGCACGCCTGGCACGATACGGACGTTCAACATGTGGCCTACGACCCCGCGTTCCTTTGCAACGGACACGTCAAGTCTGTACCCCAAGCTGCCGCTCGAGGATCTGAAGCCACGCAAAGGCGAGGCGGACGATGACAAGCCGATCCCGGGTGGTTTGGACATGCCCACTACAACACCTGCGAAGACACCCGTCAGGACTGCGGCCAAGGGTATGGGATCCTCGACATCGGAATCACAGGCCGTGAGCACTCCGGGACCGGTCGACGAACCTGACATCTTTTCTCCCGCGAAACTCAGAGCTGCTCCCAGCGGTGTCGCCACCCCTGCTGCTTCCACTAGCCGTGCGACCCTCCCTCGCAGCACGCCCTTCCTGTTTGGGTCGCCTCTCCCCCGACGGGACCCTGCGACCACTGCGAAAACGGTGAAATCGGTTGCTGATAAGGAGGACGAGGAGACTGTCGGCGTGTCGAACGCCGCGTTCGACGGAGTCGCACAGTCCCTCCTAGAGGAGATGCACCGCCGACTTGCGGAGCAAGAGAAGGAGAGGGGAGACGACGGCAAAGATAACATGTCCTCCGCGCAACCGCTCTTCAGTGGAACGTTGTTCGGCGCACCGTCTGCAACTGCGGGTGCTGGGCCAAGCACGACGCAGGACCGGTTTGCGAAAGCGCACGATGCGCACTTCAGCAAGATGGACTCAATCGCGACCCACTACGCTGCGCGGCGCCCGAATAAGCGCAAGTCCGATGCGCTGGGGTCCCGTCCGACTGCAGGGCAGAAGAGGCGGAGTAGCGCTGCGGGCGCACGGGTCATCAGCGTTGGGGCGCGCAAGAGAAATGCTGTTCTGGGAGGGTTTGGTGGCGACGAGGATGAGGGGGATGAGAGCGCGGCTGAAGAGGAGGGAGGTGATGAAAGACCAGATGAGGATGATGGGGCGCGGAGGTCGAGCAAGCGAATCAAGATCACACAGGGATGGGATGTGCACAAGGGACAGAGAGTGTCTATTGCACCCCCGCCTCCTTTGCCATGTGCTGATGAGGAGAAGGTGCAGAAGAGGCGTGAGGCGGCTAAGCGTGAGCTTGAGGCTGCGAAGGCGAGGAGGCGGAGCAGTCGAAGACGATCGAGTTTGGCTGTGCCTCCTGGTAAGTCTGTACTTTTAGTCGTTGAGGACTATACTAACGTCTTCGCCGTCGCAGCGAAAGCCAAGACGTCGAGGTTCGGCTTCTTGGCCTCTGCGAAGTCGCTTGTGCGCAATGTGTGGAACCTGGGTGGGGGTAGCAAGGCTAAAGCTGCTCCTGCCTCTAGCATCCCACTCCCGAAGGTATCACAGATCCCGAGCATCGCCACGCATGTTACCGCAGACAAGAAGGCGGAGAAAGCGAAGGCTGATGCTGCGCAATACACCGCTGCTGCGAGGAAGGCATCTGGTTCGATACCTCGTGCATCTTCTGTTACATCAACCACGAATAAGTTGGTCAAGCCTAAGCCGGGAGATGCGAAGTCCGCTGGTACCCTGACGTCTGTAAAGTCCACCAACTCACGTGCTCGGTCCCCTATCCCTCCTTTCACCGCACCCTCTGGCACCGTCAAACCTACGACCACTGTGGGCACTGCCCGTTCTCGTGTAAGCAGTACGAATGGTAGCTCCGGAACAGCGGCTTCCCGTCAGACCACTCGCACCAGCACCGTGTCGTCGATGGGCACGCGGTCGAGCATGACTGGTACTTCCACTGCTGTGTCCTCCGTTGGTACCCGCCGAAGTGTTGCAAGTACAAACACGCTTGCGTCTTCCACCTCAAGCAACAAGGCAGATGTAGTCGAAGGTAGTCAGCCCAGTTTACGCAAGCGTACATCGTCACTCCTCGCACCCACCGCAAGCTCTCTGGCGAAAGCTAACACTGCGATCAAACCATCCAAATCCGGGCGCACGTCTGGCCTCCCTTCGGTCGCAGAGACCCAGAAACCCAAGCGCACGGGCATTATCCAACCTCGAGTCTCGTCCTCGAAGGCTACCATCGCTCGAGCGAACAGCCCCATGTCACCGCCTCCCTCCAGGATCTTCAGTCAGCCGCTGACAAACCTCGTGGACAGCAGCCCGACTTCCTCGACCAGCGCGACGCCCGTGCATCATCCATCGCTCACCGCCGCGGCGACGTCTATCATGGGCAGCGTTGACCCCGCCAGCTCACCATCGAAGATCCCCCGGCCGGCGGTGTTGCCCCCAAAGCCGAAGCAGTTGGTGGCACGCAAGCCACGCATATCCCGTTCACGTGTTATCGCGAAGCTCGGCGCACGGAGGGCTGCTGCTGCCCAAGGGACCGCACTTGGCTCACCGGCAGGTGGCCGGATACGCTCGAGCACCGGTGCACGGAGGTCGTTCGGAGGCGTCAAGTCGCACAGGGCGAGTACTGGCTCTGAAATCACGCGCAGTGCGGCGATGAAGAAGCGGGCTAGGCAGAGCGAGTACATCCGCCGCAAGAGCCGGACGACGAGCGAGAACGAGGCCGTTGCTGCTGACGACTAAAGACTTGGCTGGGCTGGCGGAAGACAGCGACGATGTATGTATGATTCGGAGACGACGACGGTGCCTGATGTGAGGCTTAGATTCGTGCCTCGGTCTCGGTGTTATTTGACGTTATTGTATCCCTTTAACTCTGCCTGCACGGACGATATTCGTGATTGTACTGATTCGTTTCTCGCTTTGATGCTATCGACTCGGTTCCTACTCTTATTACTCGTACTGTATAGTCTTGTGAATGAGAACAATGAAATTACGCTGGCCGTGTCATCGCTCTGCTGGGTTCCGCGTCACTGTCGCCTGATAATTGCCGTTAATAGTATTGTACCACACCGCAGGATGCCGGCACCGTTCCGGATCGCCCAAGATTCTTGGGCAGTACATACACACATGCTCGCACCTGTTTGAATCCGACGAGTCAGGGGAAGCCTTTACGATAGAACCCCGAACAATGGTCGGCCAACCACCCACAGGGTGTTCTGGTGCGTGCGGCAGCGGACTTTGTCCACCATGCGTATGATTGACGCTGCACTCCTAGAAAACGAGGCATGGGTGGCGAATCGGAGCGGAAGGATGTGACTAACCGTGCGGACTTCGCGCGATTGCTACACCTGAGGACGTCCGAAGGAATTAGGCATAATTTATTCAGCTCGTACTTATTGAAGCTTTCTGGTAAGGCTCTGTTGTAGCTTCCGAAAGAGATCCTGTATACGGGTCAACCGCAATCCAGTGCGTGGCACGGTTGATTACACTGACAGCTATTGCTTGGAGGATCTTGGGCTTCCTCCGCCGCTCGGAAAAAGGTCCATAAGACGTGTACTCTGAGGGCTGGTTGACTAGTTCTTCGTGCAACAAGTCTTCTTCGGTCGTCATTGGCTGTGCAGCAGTCAGCGAGGCTGTTCCGCCACTAGACATTGTCTCGAGGTACTGACAGGAAGCACCGTCATATACTCCTCCCCATCACGGATTTCGAGTGAGAACTGTCGGTAAGGGTACCTCGAGTTGGTGGACGATCGCGAAGCAGTGCTATACCGCCTTGACATGGGCGGGGTCGTGTTTCGTACGTTTGACATATTGGGTTCGTGAAGGACTTGTATGCGGCGGGATCCGAAGTCAATGACCAGCTGCGGGTGATACAGCATTAGTTTCCGCAAGGAAAATGACGGCATCAGGAGCACGTACTTCCGCAAGCCGAGCGAGCAGTCCAGAGGACTGACCGCGGGCTGAAGAGGTCAAGTCACTGAGCCAAGGAAGCAGCAGAGAGCGTCTCGGCGTTTGGCGTATTGTGTTTATAGGGATTGGCAGGTGGCGCGGACCTGCAGGGTCAGGAGAGCTTCGCACTGGATGATAAACTCTGTCCGATTCCCATGCCGCCGTGGCACTCGTTGCTTCCACTAGCCCGGGCGTTCCACCGAGTGGACAGAGGGCGCACTTTCTTAAACATGCGGCCACCCAGCCTCATGCCAGTGCGGCCGCGGTGGCAGTATCAAAACGTAAGTAGAGTCGTAATTAGCAGGAATCGGGGAACCAGGGCCACCTGGGGCAAGAGAAACATACTAGGGGCGCCTGGAGATGCAGCTGTGAAGCCTGGCGTCAAATCGTGCTGCTTCGTGCAGTGGGTTGCGCTTCCAATGGGCAAGCACTTGTTCTGAATCAGGCCGGAAATCCATCTCCTCCCGAGCTGAGCTTGGAATAATGACGGCGCTGAGAATGTCACACCACTGCCATGGACGGATTCACCTTTCTCAGTCGTGGGCGCCCGTCAGAAGTGACGACCGTAGTTAGGTCATTAGTTATCATCACACGAGAAGGTAAGACGGATTTAGGGCTGCAGGAGGGCCCGTCAACTGGGCGGGGTGCAATGTGTGCGAAACGTGCGTCGTCTGACCAGCGTGTCGGCGTCGCAGCGAGGTGGATAGTTATTCATTCCCTTCGTTCGATCATATGGAATACAACAGAAGCCGCGGCGATTCCAACGATCTTGTCATCACGTAGATCACAACATGGAAGTCTACGAGAAGAATGAAGATGTCAGCGGCGAAGATGTGGGCGGTAGGAGTCTTACGCAGCCATTCCGAGCGCATCAATCAGAGATTATGACCAATTCATTATCCAACATGCCCAGGTCTTGTCCTTGGTCATTCGTGGGCCCATGTGGCGGTGAAAGCGGTGGCAGGTCGGGAAATGGCCTTAATGTTGACTTTGCTTGCGCAGCACGCAAGAGATGTTCCTGCACTCGAAAGCCATCGTCCGTGGTCCTAGTATCAAGCCTGTCCGGCTGCGCGTCAGAGGGCCTTCCTAGGAATTCCGCAGCACCAAGAGGATCGACAGCACGCAAGCCTAGGTTGCTCCTCGCGTCGTCGGAGTGTAGTTTCCCTGACATTTGAGGGGTATCGTGAGGGAGTCTTTCATGGAACTTCTTTCTGTTACCGCGCAGATCCTAAGATAAGAACGCGAAGTAGTCTGCTGACGTGAAAACGAACCTTGTTCCTCCGCCGCCACCTACGGTTACCGATCTCGGCCTCTCGTCACGCTGGCCCGCGAGGACATCCACCGCATTCGAAGTTGGGCTGTGAGAGCCATCTTGACGAACTCGGCCGCCCTCATCAGGAACCAGGCGTACTGGGCTTCCCAGAGCGTCCATGGAAGGTCTAGTACCATCTTTGGCCCCAGCGCGTGGGTAACTGGGGAGAGGCTGTGACGACACAGGCCTTGAGGACGCCTTCGCATGTAAGGCTGAGTGCCACTGTGGGCGTCCATCGTCAGAGTCCTGTTCATCATCAGAAATGTCGCTGATAGCGTCGAGATCGAAGTGTTCTCGTTCATCACTGGATGCATGAGTAACCATCGTCGTATACGGCGCTGCTCTGGAGGGACCGGCAGCTGCGCGTGCCCTGGATCGCTTCTTGGGTGCACGGGCTGCTGCTGAAGGTTTGACAGTCTTAGGGACAGGTTGCGTAGCGTCGTCTTCAATATCGGCTCCAAATAGTTGCCCGAGGTCTTCCTCGCGATCGTCTGCGTCTTCTAGCTCCGCGTCTGGTGTGACACCGCCGTCTCGGCGTCGATAGCAGCCGCGAATGATATCGCCCCAAAGGATGTACGAGTGGCACGACTTGCAATTTCCGCCACGGGGAATGATATCCGAGTTTGACGAGCTTGGCTCGGTGTCGAGGAAGTGACGGGACAGGCAAGGAAGATGAGACACGCCGGTGCATGAGTCTGTAGGACACAGCGCCGTTGAAAGAGGATCCTGAGATGAGGATGTCATCGATGTGGTCACGACATATATATGATCAACTAACAGCATCATGTTCAATAGGCTCGTGGCAGATGGAACACCGAAGGACAGTTCCGGAAGAGAAGACTGTAGATGCCTTACGAAGATGTGCGGAGGTAAAGTGTCCTAAACACGAGGAATCGTGTTGTAGCATCCGCGGAACACTAAGACCTCATTTTCAAACACGTACCATCCGTAATATCGATTGGCCCAGCACGGCCGGAGCCAGACTTGCCGGACTTACCGTCAACGCCCTCAAGCTCGGTAATAACCTTCAGCCCCGGAGGTAGAGAGGACATTCCCGCAGCTATGGCCGCTTTGTTCCAGATCTTCTCCGCCTCCTCTGTGAACAACTTGACAGACAAGGGCCAAGTATTGTAGGGGTGTGAGGACACCATGCTGCGGGCAACTCTGTGGGCATCGCACATCAGAATTGTAGCACGAGTGGCAGAGGTGGCACTGACCGGACATTTGCGTTCATGTATCTGAATTTCCCACTGGGGTTGAAAGCAGCCTGGCCGTCGGTGGCGCGGAGATGGCGGGAGATGTGTGGATGCTGCCAAGCCCATTCGAACTGGAGCGCCGCAAGCTTGGACGGAAATCCATGTATAATCATTTGCATGACCCACGGTCGATTGTACTTCGTTTTCCAAGCTCCCTGAGATATCTCGCCATTGTGTTGCCTTTGGAGGCGCAATCAGCATCACACGTTTCGTGGTTGTATCTCAGAGTATATGTATATACCGGATGCGCCTGGGCGGGCTGGGCGTACTTCCAATATATGTCCTGCGTTCGTATCAACATGGTGATCCATCCTTCTCGATGAGGAACGTACGCGGTGGCGCGGGGTGTTCGCACACTTTTCAGGAGGTAACAAGCGTAAAACGCCGGAAATCGATGGTCTGTCAGTGATGACTTCGTTGTCCGCGGCATGCTTCAAATCGCATCTACATCAGCATGCCGCTTCTCTATCGTGGTTGCTTTGCAACTTAGTGAGAAGTTATTCACCAGCACTACGTGGTCGGGTATCAGGATTGTTTTGGTAGAGCCCACCGGCAGCCTGAAATAGATTGAATTAGATGAGAGCGCCAGAGAATGCTGCAGTCAGCATTCAACGTAGATTACCTGCGACGACTTTGACGATTTTTGGTAGAATGGTAAGGAAACAAGAACACGGCCGGAACTGATTGAAGTTGTTGCGCAGAGATGAACTGGCGCTTTTGCGTGACATAAACGCGACTTGTCATGCGTGACTGTACGCGTTACTCGTGGCACACAAGCTTGGTTCCTCTTGCGCTGCCCCACTACGTCTGTTGTTGCTCTCTTGGTCCACACCTCTTCCCCCTTCTTTCACCACAACTCTTGACTTTCTGAGGCTGTGTACTGCGTTGTTGGAACCACACGAAGGCCACACCGCTAGCCACGTCTCGCTATCATGGACCACAACGAACCCATGGAGCTGTCCGACGAAGAGTCAGGAGATGAGCCCTACATCGATCGCCGAGAAATTTTGGAACCGCCTATCCGGAGCGTTGTTGATGCGCTGGGAGGATATGAAGACGACGTGTATCGCCTCGGAGACGAGTGCTATGGCTGTCTCAAGGATCTCAAGAAGTATTGGCGCAAGGACGACACGGACGACGACAGGACCGTAGCGCGCATCTTTTGGGAAACTCGCGTCCTCTCAAATGATCTCATACCCATACTCATGGAGACAGCAGGTCTCGTCGAAGACAAGTGCGCCGTTGCATGTGCAGACCTCATGACGGCTATGACCTGGCCAATCGACATGGCAGCCGAGCTGAAGGAGCTGGACGAAGAGCACGACAAAGGTGTGGACTACACGCAACTTCTCTTCAGCCATCTCCATTACAAGGCCGCTCTTCTGCGACCTGGCGTGCTCCAGGCGCTGTTCGGCATCATCCTGCCACGCCTAGCGAAGGAAGGAAAGGAGAGGAAGGAGCGAGATGTCCAGATTGTCAACGTAGTACTACATCTGGTGCGCAATCTTGCGTTCATCAAGGACCTGCCTGCAAACACGCACGGAAGCGCGGACCAAGCGGTGTTTTCGACGCTCCAGAGCCGACTAATCAAGAGTCTCTCCGAGTCGAACTTCATCGACCTCCTACTGACTATTGCGTCGCACGCGTCGACGGACCCGCTCTTCAACCAATGGAATGCGCTCGTGCTCGAAATATTCTACCTCCTTTTCCGTGGTGTCAAACCCGTCTCTCTTGCCAGTGATCAGGTGAAGGTACGCGCAACGCTGTTAGTCATCAGTCTTGGTCCTCTCAACTCACACGTGTGGTGCAGCAATCGTCCAAAACTCTCGCGACTCTCCTCGCTGTTGAGGACCAGCGCAAACGCGAGTTTGCACGAAAGGCAAACACCAGACACTCGCGCTTCGGAACTACCATCGCCGTGACAATCAATGCGAAGAAACCGATACCAACTGAGGGTGCTGCTGCAGAAGACCACGCTCATGCTGGCCCGTCCCGTTCATTTGTACTGCATCGTCAGCAGGCTCTGACGAAGGACGCGGGTAGCGCACTGGACATGGCACGAGCCAAGAAGCACAAGGCGCCGAACCGCAAGAAAGTCGACGAGCTCGCGCGGGAGGATAACATTTCGTTAGACTCTCGTATCGTCTTGCAGAATCTAGCACGCTCTTTCGTTGAGAATTGCTTCAACAGTGAGTGCACCTCGTTGCCTTTCATGCCCCAGCGCTGACAGCTTGTCTCCTCAGCGTTGCTGTCGTCTCTACTCAAGGACATCAAGGCGGAGCGGCCGAAGATCACGGAGAAAGACAACCTCCGGCTATTATACGTGACAAAATGGTTCCTCGAGTTCTTCCTCTGCGAGCGCGCGCGCCAAGCGGACGGCGCGAAGTGGAAGTTCGGGCTCATCGCCGAGGTGACCGACCGCGATTGGATCGTATGGGTGCTTCGGCGAATGCGCGAGGCACAAGACGAGAAGGTAATTGCGCCCATCCATCAGACAAGCGTGTATGCTCACCCTTCTCGGTGTAGCCGAAGTTGTGGACGGAGCTTCAAGCGGGCATCGAGTGCCTCACTCAGTTTGTTCTCGTCCTGGACGTCATGGGGTCAACCCCGCTATCGAATGCGTCTGCCGACGATCCCTTCGCAATGGCAGAGACAGAGAAGACAAATGAAGACGACGTCGCGGACGCTGCGCGCCTTCTGCAGCAGCAGATCGTGTACAATGGAGAGGTGCTCGACATCTCGTTCGAGAGCATGCGGACGTACAAGGAAGGTACGCAGAGTCTTGCGTACCTTGATGCCAGCGTGTCCCTGTCGTACGCACTGCTGCGCATGCTTGAGAGGTGGAGCAAGCGTAAGGGCGGGGATAACATGTACGTCCGGAAGAAGGCGAAGCCAAAGAAGAAAGGTGTGTGTTTATATTGTTAGTTTCCTTGTCTGGCGCCCCAGCTGATTCTGCGGTCTCCACAGGCAGGAACGTCCCTGAAGGAGAGGGTGTACCTGATGTCGAAGAGGAAGACTCACAAGAGAAGAATGACGAAGAAGTGATCAACGAGACGATGTTCACCTTCGATCAGTTCGAGTTGGTGCGTCCTACCCACTGCCTTGGCTTTCTCGTAGCTCACATTACATTCACTGCAGAGGTTCGCTCATCCGGATGTCACGCGAACTCTCCTCGCTTATCTCGCACGCTACAAGGAGTTCACTCATTCTGATCAGATGAAGCGCGTTGTCAGCCTAATGCATAGGCAAGCAGTCAGGCAGAAGGCGGAGGGGCTATACTTCATGGTATGTTTCACTTGCTCGCTACTTCCGTGGAAATGACGCTGATACACTGCAACAGGTGTCGACGTTGTATTTGTTCAGACAAATCATGGAGGAGAAGACCCTGCCCAGAGAACAGCCGTACAAAGACCTCACAGCGCTCATCAATTATATCTTGCGCAGGTTCTTCAAGGCAGTCGAGGAGGAGTCGTTCCTCATTGTTGAGGCAAGCTCATCCCCTTCTGCACCCCTCAGACTCTTGTCTTGACAGTTTTCGTGGAATCCATGTAGGCGTTCTTCCCGAAGAACCGCGGCCACTGGAAGCAGTTCTCAAGCCTCGAGCCGGACGCGGTCGGGCCACGACCCGAGAGGCAGCTCTTGGATACGCGATTCCCGCAGGACTTGACTGTCAAGAAGGGATATACGGCCAGCGAGCAGATCGGTATCGCAATCGCTGCCTTGGTAGAGAATGGGCAGTTGGAGCTCATCGAGTGGACGAAACAGGCAAGTACCTATTTCTTTTCTATGCCGTTTTGTGGCAGAGGCTTATGACGCGTGGTCGCGCAGATTCTGACAATGTGCATCGCGCATCGCACGCGAATCATCGAGGACGTTGACGGGTCGTCCTCGAAGGTCATCGACTTGAGCAACGTCGACAGCGATGATGACGAGGACATGGATAACGCTCTGGGCCGAAGAGGGCCGTCCGCCCAAGCGCTTGCTAAGATCAATGACTACCGTGAGTAGTGCGCGTTCTACCGGCCTACGTCGGTGCTGACCCTTTTGGTAGTTATCCCGTATGTCAGCGACGAGGAGGCGGATGCAGCAAACAAGAATGCTCATCTAAAGCTCCTGTTCCGTCTCGTTAACTTCAAGATTATGGATGAAGGTCCGTTTTATCTTGTAGCAAGCGCTAGATTCCCTCTTCATCCCCTTTGGCTGTCTAGATGCGGACGAGCTGGAGTGGTACATCCCCTCTGCAGTGCTTCCAGCCCAGCTGCAGCGCAACCTGAACATCATTAACCAGTACCTCGAGACGCCCCTCGACTTGGAAGGCAAGAAACCCGCGGAGCTCATGAAAAAGAAGAGCCGGCGGCGGACGCGGCGCAAGCTTGAAGCGACTCCCGACCCGGATGCGTCCGACGACGAGCTGCAGCGGAAGAAGAGAGAGAAGCGACGCAAGGAGAAGCAGGTGTACAAGTCGGCGGACTTCATCGTCGACAGCGACGCGGAGATGGGTGACATGGATGAGTTCCTCGCGCAAGAACGTGCGCTCCGCTTGAAGATCTCTGCACGCGCCGCCGCGACCGGGCAGAGTGGGACGGCGCGTGCACATGGGAGGAAAAAGCGGCGGAGGAAGGGCAAGGACGATAAGGGCGGGAAGAAGCGCAGGAAACGCAATGCGCAGCAGGGCGAGGACGGCGATGATGATGCTGAAAAGGGATCAGACGCGTCGGGTGGAGAGGAGAGAGCGAAGGACAAGGGTGGGGACAGTGCGAGCGACTCGGACGAAAGCGATTTCAACGTTTTTGGCAGTCCGAAGAGAGCGCGGGCGGAGGCTACCCCGGATACATCACCTCCTGCGAACGAAGAGGAGGAAGAGTTGCCGAAGCCGAAGCCGCGACCACGACCGCGACCTCGTGCTCGTGCTCAGGTGTCCGGGGCGTCGAGTCCTGTTGCAGAAGTATCATCCCCGGCAGGCGGTGGCACTGCCAGTCCGGTAGTACGACCTCGCTCTCCATCTCATGTCCTTTCGGACGACGAGGCCCCTCCAGGAGCGGCTTTGAGAGCAGGTGGCGGGAAGAAGACAGCCCGCCTCGTCTTCTCGGACGATGAGGAGTGATGGGCTCGTATACTCCTCGCATCCTTAGCTGTTTCTTGTGTCGCGCTTTTCTGTGTCAATTCCGTATTTCCTGCGCGATCATCAGATAATGTGTTATATGTTTGTGTACGCTTAGGATGAGTCTGCTCGCTACTAAACCAGTCTAATCCTAGTTGTCACTGGTCTTGACCAATTCCCTCCTACACTTGGCCTGAAGTCGGCCAATCGGTCCGAGTGGCCGACCAGCAAAATGCTCCTCAACACGCCAAGTTCCCTCATCCATTCGACATCCAATAACAGACAGACTCATCTTCACGGTTCTGTACATACCATTATCATGCAGCGAGATTTCCACCACCGCGATGGCGCCTGATGTTGGTGAATACGAAATTGTGATGATCATGCGCTGCGCAATTTCAACTTGCATCGACGACGTTGCTAACGTAACTGACTATCTCAGTCGCTTCTCCCAGCGGGGAAATTCGGATACAATTTGTTCTTTGTACTCTACCAGACGATTCAAGCTTGGGAGCCTTCAGAGAGGACTTAGAGCCACGCATCCCGCTGGGCAAGACTCGTAATTTGTCCTCTGTTCTTCTATAAGAGCGGGCTTCGCGCTGACACAATTTGCACTCTTATAGCTCGCATGCTTCGAGGTTACTATGATCCGTGTGCTTGATACTCAGACTGGCCGTTTCGTGCAATTGAACGACAGCACACCAATTGAGTACGCCATACTGTCGCACACGTGGGACCCATCTGGCGAGCAGACTTACCAAGATGTCCGGCGCATACAAGACTCTCCTCTCTCCAAAGTCCATGCCCTCTTCCTTTGGGTGTGGTGGCAGCTCGTACCACTTCTGGTATGGATCCTGGACGATCTACGGTTGGCCGACGTCATCTTGTACATTGAGGTCCACTTCTACAACGCCATCACCGCAACGACGTTGTTCTTGAACACGATGCTTCCGGAGCAACGTCGTCTTCTCGTTCCGTTACCGCGTCTACTCTCACGGAGACTGAAACGGTGGTCGCGGAGGGCTTGCTATAGAGTCACTTTGCGGGACCCCTTCCTGTGGCCCGCCGGGTTCTCATCGAAAGTCAGGCGTGCCTGCGCTATCGCGCGGGTCAACGGCCATCGCTACATCTGGATCGATTCGTGTTGCATCGACAAGACGAGCAGCGCTGAGCTCTCTGCAGCTATCAATTCGATGTACCGCTGGTATCGTCGATCCTCCGTCTGCTACGCCTTCCTATCCGATCTCCCGTCGCACGGTGCCGACACGTATTGGACTCCTGAATACTACCAGGGGCGCTTCCAACGCAGCCGGTGGTTCAGTCGAGGATGGACACTGCAAGAGCTCATCGCCCCAAGGGTTGTCGTCTTTCTCAACGAGGACTGGCAATTCATTGGGACAAAAGCGAGTCATGCACACCTTGTCGGGCGGGCCACTGGGATAGACGACCTCGTCTTAACTGGGGAGATGGAATTCCGCGAGGTCAGTGTTGCGCGGAGGCTCTCTTGGGCGTCACGTCGCTTGACCACTGTGGTGGAAGACGGCGCATACTCCCTGTTGGGTATATTCGACATCAACATGCCTACTTTGTACGGTGAAGGGTTGCGCGCGTTCGTACGACTACAAGAAGAGATTATCAAGCGGAACCCAGATCAGAGCTTGTTTGCTTGGGGCGCACCATATCTGAACCACCTCCCTTTGCCCCTTGACTCAGAGGAACCACGTCGCTTCTCGTTCAATCCTCATGTGTCTGTTGGGCCGTCGAAAGGACTTTTCGCCTCTTACCGTGACACTTTCAGGGATGCTGCTACATACCGCGCCATTCCCCACAACGTGCTAGCACAGCGTCTCGGAATACCGGAACCCGACCTCCTTCCCCCGACATACGTTTCAACTCCATACGGTATATGCACCCATCTCCCGCTCATATCAGTGGTCCATGCGCTCCCCCAACAAACGCTCCTAGAGTCATACGAAGATTGGCACCTTGCGGTCCTGGCGTGCGAAACGACCAGTATGGAAGGTCATCTCATCGCCTTGATATGCTCGATTCAGCAATCCGGCCAGTCGGGCTTCAGACTTATGAACGGCGGAAACGTCCACGTATGCGCCCGTGCTGAAGACACTCGCGGTACACTGCATCGCGTCGTCTTCTTGTCGCCCGCACACATAGACGCACTCCGGGGCAGATTCCGCGTGGAGGAGGTCTACATTCCGCCTGAGGATCCCGAGACTTCACCGCACGACGCGACACCCGTTCTCATACCCGAGGGATGGACAATCCATTTCGCGAGGTGGAGCCTTGCGATGCTGCGAGAGCTTGGATACGTCGCGGACGGGCCGCATCAGAGCGAGAGCGACTCGGCCAGGTCCTACTACGTGCTGGAATCTATGCAAGGATGGATACGAGTCGAGCACACGACAGCCGTCACGAACCGTACCGCGCTGCAGGTCTCCGTCTCTCATGGTCCCCATCCCTATCCAAGAGCACATCAGCCTGCTCTGCGGTCTGACTCGCATCTCCTTCTTCATGGTCATGACGACGTTGACTCAGGATCATCGCGAGATACTGTGGCGGCCTCGGACAGTGGACCAAAGCACGAATTCACGCTACAATTATTCGACGAGCCACACGTGCTGCGGCTGCGAGAGTCCTCCGGGCACGAACTCACCGTGCGAATCACCGCCCTCAACCTCCCCGTACCCCCCTGCACAGGCTGTCTAGATGTTCAAGTCCTACGCGCCACTCGTCTTGAACTTGTTGGTCCTGTGTCGACGGGCAGCGCGGCCCCGACTCCATCAACGGTCGGGGAAGCAAGGCTGTCAGAGGGCGCTTTTCAGAGTCGACAAGGTCTCGCCACCGCTGAGCATTTGTCGGAAGCGACACTGGTGTAGCCAGGAACACCGTAAGGCGCCGAGTTCGTAAGGCGGAGCCGGGGGGTGATATGTAAATGAGGACCACCATCGGTCCGATTCACATGGTGGGTTCTCCAACGTGCTCAGATCAGGTTGCGATTGCGATACTCTTTGTAGTGGCTTGTGCAGGCTTGCTTTATGGTATGTATATATGTACGCATTGGAAGCGCTTTGCCTCTTGGGGCCATGTCCTTACCCTGCCATTCAAACCGAGGTTCCAGGGTCGAAACAGTGAATTCTGCACTCTGATACTTATCACCTGCAAGCTCAGGTAATGACCACGATGGACTGGGCACTAGTACTGTGGGAAATAGCATCGAAAGTACTATTACGTTATGGGAGTCACTCGCACAACACTGCCACTGCCACTCGAATGCGCCAGTGACAGCCACAACGAACGTACGCTAGATAACATGAACGTCGAAGTGAAGGCACTTGTCAAGCTGAAGGTGAGTACGACTTTTGCCATAATTGCACGAGTCACTGTTGAGTGGCAGTACTGCTCCGCCCCGGCTCTCGGCGCTGGCGCTGAAGTGACTCAACAGTCCACAACGCATCGGCGACCGATGTATAGGGACCGACTCCGGGTGACTCACTTCGGCGGTCGGACGCTGATCTATAAATGCACCTTCAGTCTGGACAGAACCATAAGCATCAGCTAAGGGAGCACGGCGCCCAACATCCCCCTAGTTCAGTACCAACACAGCTCTCCTGGTCACTCAAACCACATACTTGTCATCATGCCCTCACGTAGCAAGAAGACGCAGAACATCGTCGTTCGCCCGATCACCCGTGGTGCCGATGCACCAACTAAGACGGTCCTCGCGACTTTGACAAAGCTCAACAACCACGAACCAGTGGTACGTATAGATCCATGATCATCCTTCAGCTTTGTTTTTCCTCCCTGCGGACGCATGCCTTACCTTCCATACCTCTTCAGGACAAGATTACAGCTCACCTCAAGGTCTATGAGCCCGACCCCAGGCCATGGAAGAAGGCGAGTAGGTCATCATACGCCTGTTCCCGCGATTGGCAACGCACCGCTCGCCGCGATCGCCGCAACCCGGGGCGGGACGACGGCACGACGTATACGTCGAGCCGTTTCCTGTGTGAGCCGTCCATGGACCACAACAGCATACTCCAGCAGCGCGGTCGCTCAGATGCCGATGTTGGTGATGAATGGGAGGCCGAATGTGCCCGACTGGAAAGGGATCCACAGGGCGCGAGGGAGCGCGAGCAGATAGAGGTCGCGATCCTAGATATCGCGAAGCCCGCAAAGCGTCGCCGCCGAGGTGAGTTTGGTCTGCAAGCACGATTAGTACGGATCAGTCCACTGAGTACACCTCCTCAGGGGCCGCCAAGGATTACGAGATGATCAACACGGTTCAGCGGGTGATCGCTCTCGACGAAGACGACTCGGACTGGCAGTGGGAGATTGGGTCGGAGGATTTGGACTACGTCGACTGGGAAGCGGTAGAGGATGAGGTCTCCGTTCACGATGCTGCGTCGTACGCTGGGATGGTTCAGCACACCGCAGGGTGATATGTTCGAGGATTGGCATAAGACCACCCGATACCCACACCCCTCGCGCTGGGGAATCACACATACCCTAGTGTCATCAGACTGAATTTGGTAGAATCAGAGAGCGGGGCTCTTCGCAGCTTTCTCGTACAATTGTCTTATGTGGATCGAGCCACTGGTTGTGTACCTTCATTCATTTGAATAGACCATCAGACAACACCTCGATGAGTTACGATCGCGCACAACTATGACTCAGAGCCTCGAGTCTTCTCTAGCTGGGTCGTCTCCGGTTTCGCCAAATTCGACAGCGGACGATAATCGCCCACTGGCATCCCCAGGTAGTGTGTCAACACCGCTAAGCATGCTGTCCTGCAGATCAATGGCGAACTTCCGTAGATTGAGCAAGACGTGAGATCCCTATACGGAATGTCTATGAGTGTCGTGTTTGTAGAATAGCAATTGTAGGGCAGTCACAGCATAGCATATACTCACCGCAAACGACATGACTGCGAGTACATAGCTATGATCCGTGTCCATCGATCCATCAGTCATCTAATTCATCGTCAGGGTAATAGTGTCTACTCACGGGGATAAGACACAGACGCGAGACTGTTGTTCTGTGTTCTGTACATGATCGTTGTCACAGTGAGCATACCTGGACGCAGTCAGCGAAATAATTTTCTCGGCTGAGAGGTGAATGCCTGACCGAAGATAACGGCGTACGCCCAAGTACCATCCCTGATGAGAATTGTCATGATGGACTGTCGCCGAAGTCTCCCTTGCGTCAAAAGCCATAAGAACGACTTGATGAGTGTGAATGCGAAAAGTGTCGTCTCAAATGCCAGTCCCATTATCCTGTATGTCATAAGTCCATGTATCAACTGCGTACATCACAGGAAGCGATGTCTTACCAGATCAAGGAAAACGTCTCAGGCGCATATATGACTACGCACCCCGATGTGAACTTCATTTGAGGTATAGAGAGAGCAAGGACCGTGCATGCTCCGACGATATACGCTATAAAAAGAGTGCCAAGGATCGCCAGTAAAAAACGGCTACGACTGAACATTGCGTAAACTGCAGACAATCCGGACCACATGTGTCAGAGCGAGCAGCTGCTAGTAAGATAGTACAAAATCACGAACCCCGAGCAATCAGAACGATGTCGACTGTTAGTATGAGGGAGGCCACCAGAATTCCTTCGTAAGCGACCCATGCTCTGCATTTCTCGGCATGCATAGGGTCGGATGGCGGGGCAAGAAATGCAGTGGCGAGTACGGAGCTATATCAAAAGGGGTGTAGACATGAGGGGAAAGACCAAGGGATGTGGGCATAAAAATGAAAACTCACAATATCGCAAGGTAAGGCATATGGCGAAGAAACAAATACAGCCATTTCACCCACCCACCAGCACCCCTAGCAACCTCTCAGATTGTCGATGCTTGTCCACAAATATGCCAAAAACATACCACCATATATATTGCACCTACTCATTTTGCGTCAGTGTGATCGTAAACCGTAGCCTCCGGGAAGCACCTACCTCACTGTCGATGTTAAGCAGCATATCCCAGAAGAGAAATACAGTTGCAGAACACACGACATCTATGGTCACTGTATCATTCGGAGGCAAAATGAGTGCCAGTGCATTGATATTGAATCCAAACATTAGTTGATGACACACCTACATCATACCTATCGCCCCCTCTTGACGACTCTACCATTGTTGTAAACAAGAATGCTGAAGCTTATGGCTCAGCGAAGTGCAGGGTGTAGGTTATATAATGAATTTCGACAGGCGAGGCTGAGTAGCGGCTGTTGCACGTAAAGATGTCTGGCATTTGACACCTGATATCAGTCTCCCAAATTCTGAGGTGATGAGTGCTCACTGCTCAGTAAACTCGATGTACGGGTATAGACTGGATGGAAACGATCATCGCCAAATGTGGTCGCCCATCTAAGCACCGAATGACAGCATGACTGAGGCCCATCAGCGCCACCACTGGTGCGGGTCCCAGCGAAGAAGTCGATGCTCTGTGCCGCCATGTACTGTCCGAGTCTGGTGCAACAACTGCTGGAATGCATGGCATCCGTTGCGAGTCGGCTATTGCCCGTGTGGCGTGCGCATTCACGCGCGGTCCGCGGTATGGGCGCGATCTAGGGACGGGTGTGCCAGTGTAGCCTGGTAAGAGGGTCGTAAGCTTTGAAACACCCCGCTGACGGCGGACGCTACGGCTAGATCCGTTGTTGCATACTCACTTACCGTTAAGTAGAATGATAGAATGGGAGCGCAGTCTCAGAGAATGCGACTCGAACTCCTAGGTTAGTCGCCGAGTCCTCCGAGCACATAATAACCATGCCGGTTCCTAGTTCGTTCTAGAGTAAAGAAAGTACAAATTTCGTAGAGTTGGGGCATTCTCATGTGCTTTGTAGCCGACCCGCAAGTTGCACAAGATAGAAGGGGCTCAATGACGGTTCACACTCGGATTGCTGCGGGCGTCACTGGCGTCAGCGCGAAGGATAGGCGCTCCTCTAAACTGAAGGTAGTAATACTCTCTTGCTCTCCTGTCCTCGTTACTTCCACCGTCACTGTATTAGTATCGGTGTAAAAGTGCACTTCTCTGTGGGCTGATTTCAATCCCATGACAAAAGTTCGACAACACGAGGTTTGTAGAGAAAAATGGAACACTTTAGGTAAGGCTTCCAGTACGTTGTTCGCACTCACCTGGTGATAGACATCATCTGGAGCGAATAGCTGACAATGCATCTTGAGGCAAACTCCATCTCCGATATACAGAGTGTGAACACTACACATGCTGCCACCATATACCCCAAGAATAGAGCAGACAGGGAGACGGCCAGAACACTATTCTGGTTGAACATCGCACAGACTGGTAGCCCCACACCGCATACTATCTCAGAAACGGGGACAAGTCCTCTGATAGTACTGTTCTACTCACTCCAAACAATTAGAACAATGTCAACGGCAACTATGAGCGCCATAACAAAAAGTGCTTGATATGTCACCAATGCTCTACACATGCTCATATGTCGGAGCTGATCGGATGAGGTCAAGAGGAATGTAGTGGCGAGCATGGTGCTATGTTGAAACGAGAATATGTTAGACAAACATGAGATGGAAGTGTGCATTCAAGCAACTCACGATATTCCAAGGTATGGTGTATGGCGAATGAGCAAATATAACTATTTCACCCAGCCCCGGCACCCCTAATAGCGACATCGCGAATTGTCAAGTTACGTCTGGCAATGAGTTTATCCCACGTGAAGACCATACCACCATATATCTCACCTGCGTTCTTCACATCAGCGATGGGAGCGTAAGCTCAAAAAGCACTAACTTCATCGTCAAAATTCAGTAGCATGTCCCAGAAGAGAACCATTGCTGCAGAGATAGTGATGTATATTGTGACTGTCGAAGAGGTTGTGAGTGGTATATACAAATAGCAGGAGTTGGTGACACACCATACTTATCACTTGTTCGGAAGGGGTCTTCTGACATTGCTTTGAGAGGGGTGCTCGATTATATGTCAGAGAAAGGTGCGGGGAAATGAGACAGGGATCGTCAGAATGTATATCATTCGGACATACAGCATGAGGCTGAATTGTTCCTACAAGTCTGGTCGGGTTCTCGATGGATCACCGGTTGTGTCTTGCTTCTCCAATGTGGATATTCATTGCCCCAATTCTACCGGTGATTCATGGCAGAATGGCGCCGAAGATATGACTGCGGATTGTTATCATTCCACTTAGTACCCAGAATGCGCAAGCGCAGGGATCAGCTGAAATAATACCCGGCGCCGTGCGGGTGGTGCATCCTGACATATCAAGTATCAACCCACCGTTTGGAACCAACCAGTGAGCCATGAGACGATCCCTTTTGATCGGAGTGCAGGCGATCAGGCGTGTCGCAGTGAGGTGATCAATTACTCTTCAAGCTTCATAAGCTCTTCGGTCGGCCACTAGTGACCTATGCTTCACAGCCTATTTTGCAAATGATCTCCTACGGCCACGGACCTAACTGCCATCGCCGCTGCCACAATGAAACATGAGTGCCATCTACGTGTTCTCACAAGAAACCTTTGACCACAGCCAAGTCAAATGGATCAGCCAATGATTCACGCCTACTGGTCCTGACACTTGTTCTGATACTTGCACGAGCCAAACGTCCTCCTGTCAAGTCGCTCGCCCTCGAAGCATTTTTCCCACAGTGTCTCGTACTCGGTCCGGTGATCTGCGGCGGGAGGCGTACATCGTGCCAATGGCCCATCAACGACGCGGTCGCGATCGTACTCTCACGGCGGAGGAATGCAATGCGGTTCCACACCCATGCGCATTCTCTGGAGTGTACTCACGCTCGTTGTACGGGCTGCAGAAGGTCATATTTGGTACCAGTGGCGGTGGCGTGAAAGAGGATGTCCCGACGGGGAGCGGAGAACGTTGCCAGTTTCAGTCCAGGCACTGTCGTGCGTCCCTGGGGGACAGATCGTGATGCACCATGGAGGCGAGCTATAGGCAGAGCTAGGCAGCGAGATGCTCGCGCGAGGTGCAGCAGCGTGCACCTCAAGTTGTGTAAGATGAGTTCAGTGGGATTCGGCGTGTATGTCGTGAGACGAGCGAAAGCGAGGCTCTCCGAGCGCTGGAAGAATGTCCCGGCGGATCAAAAGAAGGAACCATTGTCATGGTGTTCAGCGGCACCTCAGTGTCGCCAGCGGAGAATTCATGGCCTGGAGAGCCCCAGATAATGATGCTGTATGCACACAGCGGTGAAGCAAGTACTATATACATTGCCGCTGAACCGCGAGTAGCTAAGTGATGCTCGTCAACAATCATTGCGCTCTCCCAAGAGTAAAGGCGTTGATCAATTTCCTTAATCTGCAATCCGAAAAGACCCTTTACTAACCGTAGATATGTCGCTAGTAGCGTAGTAACCATCATCTAAGTCCCAGTGTTTTCTTCTACGAATTAGGAGGGGCGAGCAACGGATCCAGTTCCAGGTGATGATGGTGCGGATCTTGTAGTGCCGTCAAACCTTATGCATAGAAGATACTTCGTCAAGCCCATTAAGTCCAATCTGAAGGAGCGGGAAGTGACCAGAATTAAAGACAGTCAAACTCAGTGAAGCAGTAGTCATAGAACTGATAGCGCTTATTTTGGCTTCAGCCACACTGGTCGCGTTCAAACTCAGACAACTCGTACATTAGTATCTCTTATTAGAGAGTCCAGGGCACCCCCACAAGCAGCTGTTGAAACCCAGTGAAAACGCGCTCGAGACCCTCCGAGAAATGTCGGATGCTCGCTAAGCGCACCGCGTTTCCGAGTGGTCTCGCTATGTCTCGCGAAATTGAGACAAAAATCGGAACTGTTGCGATTGTTTCGCAATGATGTAAGTCGGCTAGGGTGTCTGCGAGGAGACTCGGAGGCCCTCGAATCATCAATGATCCCGACTTAGCCCCATTTCAAGTCTGTCCGAGAACCTCAAAATACAATGTCGAGAGTAAGCTTGCTGGCTGGTATCGCCGTCGAATGATACTAGGCTTGTATAGGGAGCAGGAAGCTTCGACGTGAATGTATACCAGCCGTGTGCCGTATGTACCTGAGCTACAGATGGTATGTCGTACATATGCTACAGCTCCACAGATTAGTATAGTACTACGCCTTCTGTGCCTTCTTCTGTGGCCAAAAATGGTCAGTCAGCCTTGATGCGAAGCGATGGCAGTATCGTGACCTACCTGTTGTCTTGCAACACGGCATTCCGCATTAAGGGCTTGTGTAGTAGCAGAGAGTCGCAGAATGTGAGCTTACATGTCACATCTCGGAACATGGAAACGATTGAAAATGATCAGCGTACCTCACGTGCGTCTGCATTCAGTGCCTTGAAACCTGCTAGGCAATCGTCATAAAGCACATCCGGGTTGGCCTCAATTTGCTTCCCCAAGTACAAGTTCCTAAGATAGTTGTGTTCAGTATCAGAGACATACATGCAAAGAAGCGAGTGAACTGACTGCGGGCTGATGGTATCTGGCTTGTATTTGGCCGAGGCTTTGACGGGAGCTGCTGTCTTTCGAGTCTTGCTGTTAGACGACGATAACGTTGAGCTGACGGGCGGCAGTGATGACGAAGAAGCGGGAACTTGAAGAGTAGTCGATATAGAATGCGCCGCCACTGAGTCTGGTCGGAGCAGAGCGGGGTCGATGGATTCACTGGTGGTGACATCTGTACTCCGAAGGGAGCGGCGGCGAGTGACGGTACTAGTGTAGAGCATATCAGCGTAGTGAGTGACAACGATGACAAATGAGAATACACAGATGGCACTGACAAAGGTTTTGGCGAAGGAATTACTTGTAGTGCTGATAGAGAGTTGACGTGTGAGTTTGCCACGGAATCTGAGACCGACGGTGGTGGCGGCAATGTTGCAAGCACACTGGTTGGCGAGGAATGGGACTCGGACACACGAGCGACCTTCTCGACGGGTAGATGTCGTATACTGTCCTCTTGGATCGGAGCGTCGGAGCTTGCAGCGCGAGCGTGCTTGGTGCCTTGTGTTGCTGGGGACTGGTGAGGCTGACCAGCGGTCACATCCTGTACTCCATCAGACATGCTTTCGCTCTCATGTTGGCAGGATTGAGACGATGAGGCAAGGGGCGTCTGAGGGTGCTGGGTGTCAGCGTGACTGGGTAGCTCGGCTGACTCGGAATGGCGTAAGATGCTGGGAAGATCCGGAGAAGCTGAAGATGCGTTGTTGTCAGGTTCTTCCCGGAAGCTGTAACAAAGGAGTCGATATGAGTACAAGGCAGTGTGTCATGGTTGTGGGCGTACATACGTTGAGTCATCAGTGACTGAGTGGACAGACAGAAAAGGTGGCGCAGGAGGGAAGAGAGACTGGGATTGTGATGTCGACTTGGGCATGCTAAAGACATCAAAGCCTAGTTGACTTGGAAGGGTACTCGAAGAACTTGCGGCGAAATCAGCCAGAGACGAAGCATTGATCATAGTCGAAGTTGGACGTTGCGACATGGCTACGGCGAGGTGTGCGTGTGAGCATATGTTCTAGAGATGACTCGGAAGGAAGGAACATACCTTGTAATTGCACCGGAACGGTGGTATCTGCCCCTGTGACGTTCGACGGTGCACTGTTCTGGGCGATCGTCAACAGCTGCTGGTCAGCAATAGGAAGCGGAAGTGCGGGGCTAAGTTTCACCACAGCTTTCCCTTTGTTGCTCCGTGATGTAAGGCGAGGTGCCCTGAGCTGTGCACTGTCTGCGAAGCTTGAGTAGGCTTGCATGATCAATTCATTGATCTTCCACCTGCCGCCTGCACAGAGGAGTAGGAACGGAAAGTGATGAGCGAGACTGACGTGTATATAGACACGTGCTTCATGGGGTAGGCTTTTTGAGTTCGGGGTGGCTTGACCGCTCCAAACCAATGGCTGAAAAAGGGATCCGAGCATGTCACAGATTTCTTTGGCCACATACCCATCGATAACATCCCCGTTCTCATCCTCAATGGATGCTTGTCCAACATTCTCTGATGCGTCATGCTGCCCTCCTTTCCCACCACCCCTGATTATCCGACCAGTATATGATTCACGGTCCCAGTACTTGATTTCGATGCTGGTTGGAGGTCGGGCAGGCGGCGTTGGGTATTGCCAATTCAGCCCAAGAATTGCACGAGTTTTGCAAGAGCATGAGGCAGGGGCACTGGAATGGATGACATTGTCGACATGCACCGGACCAGGATCCATCCCTATGAGTTGAGGAATCTTAGAGATGAGCGTATCACGGGTTTCTCTACAAGCCATATATTAATCTGATGCATTGGCGGCCCCATATAGACGTTTCAGAGCGGTATTACATACCTATAGCCATGTGCTTCTACTTCAAGACGTTGAACCTCTTAAGCAAGCTTGTCTACCTGTTGGCGAAGCGACTGCCATGCAACGTTATGACTACGGGTCAGAAGGTCGGCGTGAGCTTGAGCGATGCATGCCAACTGTGATCCATGAATTAGTGATGAGCAAGCCTATATGGAAGAAGTAGATACAGACATAGGGATGGCCAACATGAGTAAGATGTGATGGTGTCTCCAAAGGGTCGAAGAAAAAAGAACGGCCAGGATGACTAGCTAGTATACCCATTGCCGATCCTGAGAGTTGGCAATCATGGTCAGTCATTGGTATGTAGGAGCTGAAGCGCACCAGACAGCTCAGAATGAGCAGATAGAGGAGTAGATCTTCCTGAGCTTGGTGTGATGTGGTCAGGGGCGAGTGAAAATGAAAAAAATTGAAGGTAGTGGGTTGCGCGCAGGGGTATGATTTGCCATGGTTTGCCAGGTGCATGAGTATAGCAAGTTTAAATGAGCATAAAGAGGAATTGTAGCGATGAAAATGGGGAGGCGACAGAATAGTTGCAGCTTGAGGGCAGTTGCACTGAGGAGGAGGATGGGAGTTTGAGCGCTTCGCATCGTGTTCTGCGGTTCCATTTATGGTAGGAGGTAGGCTAGGGCGGTGAGTAGACTCAACTTGCCAATATGACGACGTACATCTTGTTTCTAACTTTGAGGTTCCCAATTATATATCAGAGCATAGTATGATGGGTACCTCCCAAACATTGTCATGTCTCTGAAGTGTCACATTACAGTGTTATGTAAACAACTCATGTACTAGTCACTTCCTCATGATCTTCTCCATCGCCGACATCCCTCACTTCTTCCTCAGGCTCATCAGCCCCTCCCAGGTTTCCAATATCCACTCCGAGCTTGTCCACTGCAAAGTAGACCGTCTCGCCATTCTCAGCTGTCTGAAAGAGTGAAGCACAGGGGATCATGGCCACACAACCAACAATCGACTTCACATCAATCACAGTGAGGCCGTCACCATGACGGGATGCATGACATGCCCAGATGACCCCATACGACTTTTCAAAAAGGTCGGTTTGTGGAGGACCATATTTTGTAATCATCGCAAGGGTGTGGAGGCGACCGAAGATGATGCACTGGAAATAGTAAAGAATCTCGCCATAATTGAACTCCACAGTTTCCAATGGACTCAACGCCTGGAATGTCGGGCGATACTGAAGAAATTTGTCAGGTGTATGCAGCTGAGCTACTCGGTACGATCATACCTTGACATTACGGGCCAAGCGAGTCATCTGGTTTGGAACCTCCTTCCAAGCTGTCCGGCAGATCTGTCCATTAGGTAGGCGGAGGCGTCCCCATCGCTGTACACAGCACTGCATCTTCTCAATCCAGATAGAGTGTGCCTGAGCCGTGCCGACGAGGTCTTCGATATAACAGAGGATTGCGATGTCTTCTCGGTCTTCTACTGCACGTGGTCCCTTCTGACGCGGATGGAGAAGGACAAAACCCTCGCCAAGGTCAACACTCGGGGTCTTGGATAGTGGTTGGGCAACAAGCTCGGGATGCATAGCCACTAGTGCATTATCTTGTGCACGGCAAAGCGAGCGTTGAGCAAGATTCTCGAACGGCTTTGATGGCTGTTTAATCTCGCTCCCCAGGTCACCAATAGTACATTCCATAGTGAATTGGGAGCTGCAGATAAGTGGTCCGATGCGAACAGTTTGTAGAGGCATGTGCGGCAGTGAATGAAGGCATTGGGGAGAGAAGTGCATGTGGGACACTTTCCGTTGAATATAGAGCTTCTCGAAGTTGTAGACAAAGTCAGAGAGGAGGCGATGAGCTTGCTCGCGTTGGGCGTGGGTGCTTTCACGTTGATATGTAACCCGGACTCCAGCAACAAGCATGCAGAAGTTTCTCCAGTACACCTCAGGCAAAACACGGTACAGGAACCCGGGTGCAAGTCCATAGAACCACGTGAGAAATTCCCAACACTTGTAACCACTGGAGACCTTCAATGCAGGATTTCTTGGAGGGCGATCAAAGGAACCAGGAAGGAAGTGCTTGGCTGCAGCGACCAGTTCACCATGCTTGGTCCAAGTTGCACCGACAAGGACTACCCAGTCCCATGTTCTCTTGTGGTCGCCATTGTGAGTATCGCATTCTATAAGCCCTCGCCATAGCCTGAGCAACAAGTCGGTGACATTGAGGCCACAGAGGTGCATTATATCACCTGGGAAGAGGCGTGGGATTGGCAGTGTACAACGAGGATGGAACCCTAGGAAGATACTAGGTTTTGCAATCCCAGTCTCAAGCCTCCGAAGCTCGTAATTTGCCACTGACGTAGCTCCATAGAGTGTTTGTATATCCGTGATGTAGTCAGCTGGGGAAGCATTGGAGACGTCAGATGGCTTGTAGTCATCGTCATCGCAACCGTGTTCGGAGTAATGAAGAGGCTTCAAGCAGACAGAATAGTAGTGGGACCCCCTGGCTTGCGACGACCAGCTCGCTTGCACCGGTGTCGACAACCATACTTGCCATGGTGACTGACATACCCTGTCATATCAGGGGCTCCAATCGCATCAGTGCCAGCCAGGAAGACAAAGGGCCGGGAGAGGAATGTCACATCTCGTGCGGCATCCCAGATGGCTAGGCCCTCTCTTTGAAGTGCAGCGATGTGCTGGAAACCAGGGTAGAGGAATGACTCGGGATGCTTCAGTTTGCCAGGTCCTGGGACAATGGCTCCAGGGAGGACGTATCTCTTCTTGTAGCGCTTGTCTGGAGCGACATCGAGCAGAATCCAGATGTAGATCCAGCAGTTTGATGCCTTGTGTTGATACAGCTGTGCACCATCCATTGAGAACAGAAGACAGACGTCATCTTCACCAATGTAGCCATTGACTACTGCATCCCAGAAGTCGGCACCCTCGTAGATGTCTGAGATGCGGTCGAGATTACCGCCTGTCCTGATGAGCTCCTCTAAGATAGCAGTCATCTGTCGCTGTCGATGGCGCATCTCCCGAGCTTCTTCGACTGAGCGGAAACACGTCTGAATCTGGGGCCCAAGTGGAAACGTGCTGAACTGACGCTGCGGCTTCTTCTTCCCACTTGCGGAGAGAACGTACGGATCATAGCGTGGCTGCGGCGTCTTACAGTGAAGACACTCCTCGTAGTTTGAGTACGGCCCAGTGTAGGCCATACAGGAGTCACGACACATGTCATGAACCAAAGCGCGGACACCTGTAAGCTCTGCGATCATCTGCTGAACAGAATGGAGGGATGGAATGTTGTTGTCTGGGTTCCGCTCGATTATCGCAGCACGGTTTGCATCATACATCTTGTCAGAACCTTGCGCATTATTGAGATATAGTTTGAGTGACAGGCGATCGTCTGGTGTGAGCGTAGCTGCCTTGGTCAGAGGGTGACGAAGGCGATGCACGGTCTCTTCATCGAGAAGGGAGTCTTCCAGTCTTGAGTTCATGCGAAGACTGTTGACGAAGCTCTGTGCATCGTCAATTGCTGGTATACCAGTCAGGTGGAGTGGGGCCAAACCACCATCGAGAACGCAGATATCCCGTGATAGATCGAAGGCACAGGCACCCAACGAGCATGTCTACACATCTTCTGGGGTACACGTAACTCTGCGGTACCTGTAGGTATCGGAATGGTAGGAGTGATCCTTGTTTCTCTGACGGTGGTCTGCTGGGATGAATCACTGGCGCGCACTTCCACCTGCGGACCCATATGCCCGGCTGACCCAGAAATCAACCCCGGATTGTATCCGTCGTCCTACAAGCTCATGATAGTCAGTATGCGATGACAACCCACAAAAAAAAGTTGAACTCACAAAGGCCAAATGTCCTTCGGTCTCACTCTCGCCCCGGTGAGCAGCCAGGTCCATGATCCCAGACACATCTCCGGGTCCCTCTCGAATATAGTCTGTTGTTGAGCGGATTGAAACGTCGAGCTCTGTATGAGACTGAGCTACAGTATCGGTTTGTTGTCGCTTGCAGGGCCCTTCTTGTGCTGACTTGTGTGGTTGCCTGTAAGACGGATGAGGCGGCGGGACATGGTCCTCTTGAATTTGTTTTGTGCGTGCGGCGTCATGTCGAAACCATGTGGAGCGCGAGACAAAGAACTTCCCATATTGACGGCACTCTAGACAACCACAGAAGAACAGGTCTCCTTCTGGTTGTGGTAGTTGCGGATCTGGCTCACGAGCCTGAGTTGGAAGCATCCTACGACTTATATCGGCGCATGTCAGTCTATATGGCATACATACTGAGACATACTGGCAACACAAGGTTGCTCACCAAAATAGCTTGACTTCCTCGAGCTACGATCAGTTGCACCCAGAAGAGCGTATACTCATTTGATTTCGGGGGAGGCTGGCCAGATGGCAGAAGGCTTGAAACACGGCTTCCAATGAGCCACATGCATACATGGATGATAAAATGATCTTAGATTGAGATAAACAGCAGTTACAAGACAGTACTAGTGCATATCGAGTCCAGCATGCTGATCGTGTGTGATCAGAGACGTTGGCGCCTAAGTGCTACGGTATCCTGACATTCTCGCTGTGAATCGGGCGCCTAGTTGGCTTTTTCTCACTGTCTCGAGCATTCCCGAGTGCGTTCTCACTGGGGTTGAAACTCCGACTATTCATTCCAATCAGAGTGCGCCGCGGTGCCTAATACGATGACGACCAATAGTTTTTCCAGTGCCAGGACCCTCCGAAGTGCATGCAACTTGAACACTGGCCGGTTATACAACTGATACAATCAGTGGTGTTCAGCTTAATGAACGTATCACAGCTGCACAGAATCTTCTTGCAGGTAATAATGTCACAAGGGACGCGCTTCAAGTCTTGCAACTGAAACTAGAGATACTGCTGCATGACGGTACCAGTGATCCCGCCATCTGGGATGGCTTAAGTTTCCTGAGTACGCGACGTCTATCACCTCCTTCGACCGGCGAATTGAGATTCTATCTGCATCCTTGATTGGGATGGTGAATGTAGAGGTCGTCGTGACGACTGTAAAGTGCAGCATGGCTCATCGTCTGGAGCATCGCGCCTGATTTTGAAGCGATGAAGATACGGTTTGTGCAGCGTATGTATCAATATGTCGAGTCACGGTGAGCGACGAGAGTCGGCAGTCTAGTAAATCGTTCCTGATTCCCTCTACCTACGCTCCGTTTGCCAGAGTGCTACCTATTCTGCCAAAACCAAGTAGATGTGGCTCTCAGACAATCAAACATGATAAATTGACATACGACCTCCTCTTACTCCTTTGCTGATGTGCTCATGATCATACACGGAACAAGGGTGCTAACCACGTGAACTGAGGCCATCGGTAAGGTTTTCCATCGCGACAGTGGACTCAGAGTCTTCCCCTACAGCTCGAACAAATACTAGGCAGGATGACAGCTCTCCATCGGGAGCCCGTGGTGGACGTTGTGTGTCGACACCGCTGAGTAAGCTCTCATGCGTCCCAATAGCAAACTTTTTGAGATTCAAGAGGACATGCGATCCCTGGCGATTCCAGCCGTGAGCGTGAGTATGAGTTTGCATAGAGGTATGTGCAAAGACTGACCGCGAACGAGATGACCGCAAGGACCCAACTAGTACCGATGTCAACTTACCAGCATCGTAAAAGCACTACTTTTCGACTTTGACTCACGGGTAGGTTACGTCTGCGAGACCGTTTTCCTTCGTTCGGTACATGACAGCGCTCAACACCAGTGCGCCTGTAGGTTATCAGCGTGATGCATGCGTTGTGCAAAGGGTAGATTGACGAACAAAATACGATAGCATACGCCCAAGTACCGTCCCTCACAAGAACTCTGAGAATAGACTGTCGTCCAAGATGGCCATGCGTCATAACCCAGGCAACGAACTTGATCAGGGTCAATGCGAACAGGATCGTCTCAAATGCCAGTGCCAGGAACCTATTTTGGGAGTCATCAAGCCATTCACGGTGCATGTGGATCATGCGCGGGATAGCTCACCAGATCAAGAAAAATGTTGTAGGTGTAGAAGTCACGATACATGATGGCGGAGTGAACTCCATCATGGGTATAGAGACTGCAAGGAGCACACATAATCCCACGATGTATGCTATGAACAGAGCGACGAGTACTGTGAGCAGAACGCGATGGCGGTTGAACATGGCGTAGACTGCCAGGTGATCCCGAGACACATCAGTAGGAAGCGGACCAGAGTGCTATCCCAACCACATACCTCGAAGAACCAGGACGACATCGACAGCGACTGTCAGAGATAACGTCACGATGGCGTCGTAGGCAACCAATGCTCTGCATAGGCCAAGGTGCCAAGTTCCCAACGGACCGATGAAGAACGTTGCGCATACAGTTCTGAAGCATATACAATGGCAATCTATCACACTTATGCCGGATGCAATTGTGGGCCACTCACCCCGTTGCGAGATATGGCATATGGCGAATGAATAGATACAGCCATTTCATTGCGCTACGCCCCGGGGTCCTGATACAAGTTGGTCGATCGGAGGTGAGAAGTTGTCAGCAAACGTACCGCCATATGTATTCGACCTACATGTCGATGACCTTTCGCGTTGAGTGGTCATGGCAAAAGACGGACATTATTGAACTGCTCACCTCGGTGCCGATGTTGAGTAGCATGTCCCAGACGAGGAACATCGTCGCAGAGCAAATGACTTCTGATATTACTGATGGATGAAGCATGAGTACTTACTTCGACCTGACTCGCACGATGAGTGGGACGTACACCGAACGCCATCATTATCCAGGCTTTCCTGTGAGTGTGCGGAGAGGAGGATGTAAGACAACATCGCGAAAGAGAGGGTTTCTCGCTATGGGGGACTGTTTGGCCATTGAGTTGGATCCTACGCCTGAATATCTACTTCCTGAAATATGGTAGGAGCCCCTATCTACGTGGCCAAGCTTCGACGATCGGATGCAATGGAGCTCATGCTGCTGGATGTCGCGGAGCGGCGTCAGGATGGAAGATGTGGACCGTAACTTCGCCGTTGGTCAATCGGATCTTCCGTTGCTCTGCTCGCATATTTGAGGTTGGCCAGCACACACAGCCACTCCTCTTCAAGAACATACACTACCAAAATATCGAGGGAAGGCATCTCGAAGTCGAAGCAAGCTGACAGCGCGGTCGCTTTGGGAAAGCTTGTGGAGGTGATTTGCGGTTCAGAACGGAGTTTGAGTGATCATCGACTGTTTCTCACCAGAGTGGTACCGCGACTGTTATTAAGGACGGTTCGCATCCATCGCAGGCTAGATCGCAACCGTCATAGGTCATATCTTATCTGTCGCAAACCAGCCATGTCCAAGCAGCCCGTGCACGACGCGTTTTTTCGACGCTGAGCAGACTGGAGAGCATGACTTGTGTACCTTGAAACGCAATGTACATACACTCACCGTGCAAACCGTAGCAAGACACAAAATGCTTGTGTTGGAGTTGCGGGCTAGTATGTGATACCGCCTGAGTCGAATCTGCAATGTCAAAGAGTGCATACGCCGGCATGCCTAAAGATAGTCAGCCAGATGCCTTGGTTGTAGTACACACAGATATAGCAATAGTAAACCGGACATCCCGGGTCTATCCTTGAAACGCGATGCCCTCCTTGGAGGTTTCGGCCAGGCCTCCCGCATCATATCCTGTGCGTACGAGATAAATGAGTACCAAGTACAGCGATCACTCGCACCTTCTCTCGCAAGCTCGATGATCTCCTTATTCAACAAGCTTCACATGACACGTCGCACACGATACACTGCTTCGCGGGCTTAACGGGAGTGTCTGTGCCCGCATGGCTTCATCACTTGACCAAACACACCTCGCGACTACGTTTCGCGCGGAGAAAGGGAACGCGCGGTGCATGAGCGAGTTATTTGACAGCTGCTTCTTACACGAAGAGCACATCGGTGGCTGTTCGTCGTCCTTCGGTGCGTTGTGTTTCGGATGGGACGTTGCTAACGCGTTCATTCGTTCGTATCGGAATTGTTTTAGGCGTAGGCACAATGTAAGACAATGCACCCGTTCTTTGCCATAGTCCAGCATCTTATACTCCGCATACGAGAATACTGCGGATGCGGTGTTGTTCTTGCTGTGTTAAGACATTTATCACAGTGGTCTAGTCTGGTGTACCAGTCAACATGTTCCTAGTTCAACACGGTGAACGCAAGACCGTGACTGAAATAGCTGCCGACGGAGGTAGAAGATCGAAAGGGCAGCGGCAAGCTTAAGTCTGAGCCAGTGACGGTGAGAGACCAAGTGAGCACTGAGCACTGAAGCGCTAACGGTGGGGTCGGAACTCTAGTAACGCGTTCCTGGCTACCTCTACTTACGCCCTATTTGCCACAGTGCTACCTCTCCTGCCAGAGCCTAGTAGCTAAAGCCACTCCCATGCAATAAAACGTGATACATCAACATACGACCTCCTTTGCTGGGTGCTCATACACGGAACAAGGGTGCTAACCCTGTGAACTGAGGTCATCCGTAAGGTTTTCCAACACGACAGCGGAGTCTTCCCCTACATCTTGATTCACAAATACGAGGCGGGATGACAGATCTCCTTCGGTAGCCCCTGGTAGACGCTGTGTGTCGACACCACTGAGCAAGCTCTCATGCGTCCCAATAGCAAACTTTTTGAGATTCAAGAGGAGATGCGATCCCTGGCGAATCCATCTGTGAGTATATGACATTGCATAAAGGTGTGTGCAAAGGCTTACTGCAAACGAGATGACCGCAAGGACCCAACTAGTACCAATGTCAAACACCAGCATCGTCAAAGCACCACTTTTACTCACGGGTAGGTTACAGATGCGAGATCGTCTTTCTTCATTCGGGACATAGCAGCGCTCAACACCAGTGCGCCTGTAAATTATTAGCGTGACGCATATGTTGTGCGAAGGGTAGGTTGACGAACAAAATACGACAGCATACGCCCAAGTACCATCCCTCACAAGAACTCTCAGAATAGACTGTCGTCCAAGATGGCCATGCGTCATGACCCATGTAGCGAACTTGACGAGGGTCAATGCGAACAGGATCGTCTCAAACGCCAGTGCCAGAATCCTGATCGGAAAGTCATCGAGCCATTCACGGTGCATCTAGACCAGGAGCGGAATAGCTAACCAGATCAAAGAAAATGTTATTGGCGTGGAATCCACGATGCATGATGGCGGAGTGAACTCCATCATGGGTATAGAGACTGAAAGAAGCACGCATAGCCCCGCAACATATGCTAAGAACAGAGCTACGAGAACCGTGAGCATAACACGATCGCGGTTGAACATAGCGTAGACTGCCAGGTGATCCCGGAACACATCATTAGGAAGAGAATTAGAGTGCTGTCCCAAGCACATACCTCGAAGAACCAGGACGACATCGACAGCGACTGTCAGAGATAACGTCACGATGGCGTCGTAGGCAACCAATGCTCTGCATAGGCCAAGGTGCCAAGTTCCGGTCGGACCAACGAAGAACGCTTCTGCGAGTACAGCCCTGGAAGAATAACAAGATCACAATCAAACACAATCATGCAGGTGGATGTAGCAATTGGGCCGCTCACCCCATTGCGAGATATGGCATATGGCGGATGATTAGATACAGACATTTCATCGCGTTACGCCCCGGGGTCCTGGTACAAGTTGGTCGATCGGAGGTGAGAAGTCGTCAGCAAACGTACCGCCATATGTATTCGACCTACACGTCGATTGCCTTTCGTATTTAGTGGTCATAGTAAAAGACGTACACATTGGAAATGGAATGGACCGCTCACCTCGGTGCTGATGTTGAGTAGCATGTCCCAGACGAGGAACATCGTCGCAGAGCAAGTGGCTTGTAATATTACTAATGGATGAAGCATGAGTACTCCAACCTTTACTCGCATGATGAGTAGGACATACCACGAGCGTCAATATCATCGGGCCTTCCGTGTGAGCGCGCAGAGAGAATGTACGACAGCATCGCGCAGAGAGATTTTCTCGACAGTATGGAGGAGGATCGCAACTGAGGTGGCACCGATGCCTGGATATATACTTCCTAAAATATGGTGGGAGCCCCGATCTACGTGGTCAAACTTAGTCGATCGGATGCGATGGAGCTTATGCTGCTGCATGTAGCGGCGTTAGACTGATGATGTAGACAGTAAGTTCGCCGTTGGTCAATCGGATCTTCTGTTGCTCTGCTCGCGTAGTTGAGGCTGGCCAGCACGCACGGCCACTTCTCTTCATACACTACCAGTATATTGAAGAAGGCGTCTCGAAGCCGAGGCAAGCTGACAACTTGCGGTTCAGAGAGTCCGAGTGATCATCGACTATTCCTTGCCAAAGTGGTGCTGCGACTGTCATGAAGGACAGATCGCAACCGTCACAGGCTAGAACGCAACCATCGTAGGTCAATCGCATCTGTCACATACCAGCCATGTTCAAACAGCCCGTGCACGACGCGTCATGACGTTGAGTGTACTTGAGAGCATCTTTGATCGTGTACATAGTGCTAGTCACGAAATGCTTGTCTTGGACTTGTGGTCGAGGCTTGAGTGTGTGATACCACCCGAGTCGAATCTACAATTTGAAGCGTGCATACGCCGGCGTAGAGGTGAAGGTGTCGAAACGTTCGGCCAAATGCCTTGATTGAAGTACAGACAGATATGGCAGTAGCAACCCGCAAGCCCGCCGGGTCTATCCTTGGAACGCGATGCCTTTCTTGGAGGTTTCTGCTAGGCCTCCCGCAGCATATCCCGTGCCTACGAGATGAATGAATGAGTATTAAGTACACCACGAGAACGATCACTCGCACCTTCTCTCGCGAGCTCGATGATCTCCTTGTCAGCAAGCTTCACGTCGCACACGATGCACTGCTTCGCGGGCTTGACGAGAGTGTCTGTGCACGTGTTGCAAGTGACGTGCCCGCACGGCTTCATCACTTGACCAAACATACCTCGTAAGCCTGGAGACTACGTTCAACGCGGAGAAGGGCACGTACGATGCATGAGCGAGTTGTTTGACAGCTGCTTCTTACACGACGGGCACATCGGTGTCTGCTCATCGTCCTTCGGCGCTTTGTGTTTCGGGTCGGGCGTCGCGTTTCCATCCTGCGTAGCTGGAGTAGACTGGACGGACTTCGAAGGCAGCGCGGGGGGGCTCGTGTCAAAGGTCCACTTGACAGGAATGAAGTGCTTCCGTCTATCCACCAAGTCCCCACGCGTCAACCCAGGACACATAGACTTCAAAGAGCGCATACACGTACGAGAGGGGATGCGCGGGGTTCCCTCCATGGCACGTCGTCTGGAGCTTGACGTCCGCGAGCGACGTCGGTGGGCCAGTCGAAGTGTATGTCGGGGTGAGCGACGGGAGCCAGAAATCCGGGAGCTTGCTCTTTAGTGCCTCCGCCTGTTCCCTCTCGATCTGTCGGAGAGCTGCCTCTTCCGCCTCCTGGGTGAGCGCCTCAACTGCGCTCGTGTCGAAGTCGAACTTCCGCTTGGTCCCGCGCGCTATTCCGGACAGATAGCATCAGAGAGGGTACATGAACGAAGGACAGTGGACGGACAGAGTGGATGATAGGTCGAGGGTGTGGATAGGGAGAATCAGGAGTCAATATTCAATACGTACGTTCTGACGAGTCTAGAGCAGATGATGTCGAGATTCTTGACGTCGCCGCGAGTCCGAGCTGGCCCTTCTCAAACTCGCGCAAGACACGCTCTCTTGCGGCCTCCCGCGCGCGTCCCCGCTCCTCCTCCGCCTCTTTCTTCATAGCCTCCAGCCGGACCTTCTGTCGTTTGATGTCATTGATTTGCGACACTGGTCGTTCATGTCAGCTCCTACTCCCACAACCTTCACAGTGTAACAAAGTGACTGGATACGATGGCCGGTGGGCGCAGATGAATGGCGACAAGAGGTATAACAACGTACCGAGATCCGTCAGAGCACACTCTTTACAAAAAAGGTGGCCCTTTTGGCACGCCACGGGGTCGCGCGCGCGTTGAAGACACAGCGCACACGCGTCGAAGCGGCGCATCGACTCATTCCCTAGACGTTGCTAGCGCGTTCATTCGTTCGTCTCGTGAGCGTTGTAGGCGCAATGCAAGCCAACGCACCCGTTTTGTGCCATAGTCCAGCTTCTTGTACTCCGCGTACGAGAATATCGAGGATGCGGTGTTGTTCTTGCTGTGTTTCGTCATTTATCACAGTTGTCTAGTGTACCTGTCAACACGTTCGTATTTCGAGACGGTGAATGCAAGAATGGGCTAGGTGCCGACAGAGGTATGAGAGATCGAGAAGGCAACGGCAAGTCTGAGCCAGTGACGGTGAGAGACGAAGTGTACTACAGCACTGAAGCGCTCACGGTGCATGATCTTCGAATTCTCAAATTCACAGCAACCCCACTTTCCAAAAAGATTCGCAATGCATTACATGCTACGTAGCTACCAGGAGCGCGGAGCAGCAGGTAAATATTACAGAGGATGGAGTCATTACAGTGTCATGAAACTATGTCGTGCGTACTGTGACAACAAACAACATCGCGCACTGGAGCAGGGTTCGGTCGTGCACGAGAAAAGCAGAAAACGGAAAGGTGATGCGCAGAGGGGATGAGTTGAATCCATACGCTGTGATAGCGATGTTCGTTAACCTCGAACCAGATAGCCCGAAGTACTTGTTTGAAGTGCTCGAGGTGCTTCAGATGCGCCCTACGACGAGCCCGAAACCGCATAACGCACCGACAAGCGCGAGGCCGAGGCCGAGTGTGTACCCAAATCTACGACCTGTACCCGTGCCCTTTCCCTGCGTCCGTGTCCGCGTAGGACCTGCAGAAAACTGCAACCCAATTGAACGCGCCACACGGGAACGCAGGGCACCAAGCAGCGAAAACGAGAAGACGACAAGGGAAGGGATGTGCAAGGGGTCGAATGAAGCAGAGCCGCACGGAGGCGAGAAGGGCGTGTTTTCGGTGTCCTCGGGATCGAGCGGAGTCGTGTCAGAAGACTCCTCTCTCCCAAGTGTCGACAGGGAGGAGAGCTGGGTGGGCCCATGTGCGGGCTCAGACCGTCTTCGTCGACGTAAATGGAGCGCGACTTCTTGCGAGAGCGAGCCCTCCCACTGCGCCTCCCAGGCTTGCTTATCCCACCTGGCGTCGTCCCTCTGGGTCTCCTGACTTCTGCTGATACCTGGACGAGAGTTCGTGATGATACGGTTCTTCATCGAGTCTGTGCTCCATTGAACACGCTCCACTGCGCGCTCAACTTCGCGCCAACGAAGGAAGCGCGAAGCCGCTTCTGATCGGAGTGTGCTGAGGACACTTGGAGTGCGGAAGAGTCCCGAGCGAAGAGCATCGATGGACGTGGGCCGGAAGGAGGAAAGATGTGAAGCAGAAGCTCGACGAGCCCGGTCGCGTAAATGAGACGACACTGTAGACGGATGAGATGATGGTAGCAGGATGATGGGGATGTGTGCGCTGAGTGACTCGATGAGAGCTTTCGCACATGGAGACGATGTCGCTGCAAAGGAAGCGTTAGGAACAACCAGTGACAGACAGGTGGGAACTTACTAGGTGATGCAGAAAAGATCAAAGCCGTGTACAGTGGAGAGCAAGACGACGAAAGCAGGTGTGCAAGTGTACCACTTGGTGGATATTCTTGACTGAGTATATCTAGTACTTCACGGAATGGTGAATGAATTACGGGAAGGACGCGCTCCACAACGTCCTCAGACTAGACATACAGTAAGCTCTTGTACGTGGAGAGTTGGAGGGGAATCATACCTCAGAAGAAAGATCATAGGGAGGAAGCTCCACAATCTCGACATTGCGTGCAGGCTCGACGTATTCAAGACCATGCCTGTCTCTGTGCTCGACCCAATCTGTCGACACATGCAGGACTGCTTTCCGCTTGCCACGACCACTCTGACTTTCGTTCCGAGCCTCCTCCCATATACCAACCTCGACCACATCTTCGTTATCGTCCACGAGTTGCGAAGCGATAGCGCTCATGTCTGAACCCTTCGGCCCAAGTAGTAATAATCGCAAATCACCCAGAGTCTGACCATGCACCGTAGGTCGCCTTGAGGGCGACGGAAGAGTGAGCGAGGGGATCACCAAACCGCTCGTTGAGTCGCCCAATCCATCTTCGTCTCCCGCGGAGTGGTGGGCTGGATGCGGCGGCGAAGTCGGGCCGGACGAGAAGAGGAATGAGGAGCCGACAGAAGGGAACGATGAGACCGAGTCTCCTGAAGGGCTGCCTGGCTCGGACTGGAACGCGCTATGAGGTGAAGAAGGTCGGAAGGGCGAATGGGACTCCCGGTGGTCGTCGTGTAAGGGTCCGGTGGACGCCTCGGAGAGGAGGGCCATGTCGAGGTGTCGTAGGCCGCGAATGGTGGATGCGCTGGTGCTTGGCTCATGCTCGTGTTGCGACTCCATCGCGCTGAGCGAAGACTCAAATCTATTTACGCGTGAGTTACTGGGTTGCCAATGCATCTACTGTCGTCGGCATACCGTACTCAGGCTTCCGATCTCAGGACAGTCTGCACTGCACCAGCCGTGGTTGTTGAGATGTCGAGCGTATCCAATGCGCCTCGTGTGTTCTGCGTTGCTGGAGTGAAAGCACGGCAAGAGGAGGTGGTGGTCGCAGAGAGAGGATTGTCGGACGAGAACGCAGATCACTGAATTTGGACAAGAGCAACGAGCTAGCACGCCACCTGATTGAGTCCACACGATAAATCTAATCTGATAACTGCGAGCAAACCGTCTACTGTATCCTCAGCACGTGAACACGACGCGCTACACGGGCGCCCGAACGCGCCTCAGCAACCACTGGAACGAAACCTTCCTTTCGTCCGCCATCTGACCATACCCCCCTTCGCCATCGATCTCTCCAAATTGCCTCAGTGAAGGGGGTTTATGTCCGTGTAGTATGACGAGGAGCGCAGTACCGATCACGACTACGACGAACAAGAAACGGAAGTCAACCGGTGGTTTGGACTCGACCAAGAATGGCGCGGACGCGAGCAACAAGCGACGAAAGACCTTGGACGCGTTCTTCTCGCCTCAAGTGACTCAGTCCGTCGTTGCTAAGGATAAGGATAGCAAGGGCTTGCGCGAAACCATCAGCCTCAATAAAGAGCAGAGTAGGGTCTTGCAGATGGCTGTGAACGAGGGGAAGAATGTGTTCTTCACTGGGGCCGCAGGTGAGCTATCGCTGTCAAACAGATGTACAAATCTACGCGCATTGGGAGCTCCTCAACCCGCACCCTGAGCTTGGAGTAATCAGGAATGGTCGCATGCCGGACTGGAAGATTGACTCCAGGCTGCTCATAGGTTCTGGCAAATCCCTGCTCCTTCGCGCTATCATAGCTGCCCTTGGAAGAAAGTACTCAAAGAACATATCGGTTGTCTCCGTGACGGCAAGCACCGGAATGGCAGCTTCCAACATTGGAGGTGAGTACCTCGTTCTATAATGTTTGGCCTTAACTCACCATTGCAAAGGTATGACCATCCACTCCTGGGGCGCGGTAACCCCAGGCATGCACAATATCGACAGGCAGATCAGTTGCATCAAGACTTGCAAGCCTGCATTCAAGCGCTGGAAGGACACGAAGGTACTCGTCATTGACGAAGGTCAGCCATTTATGAAATCCTGATCTCTCGTGTTTGACTCAATAACCGGCTAGTATCAATGGTGGACGGTTACTTGTTCGACACGCTCGCGAAGCTAGCTGAACAGCTGCGAAACAAGAGGACGGATAGACCTTTTGGTGGCATACAGGTATATGTTACGGTGCAATCCATGGACCTTGGTAATCATCCTGAACCTGCATTCCTAGCTTGTCGTCACAGGAGACTTCTTCCAGTTGCCCCCCGTCACAAAGTCTGGGGAGGAGCCATTCTTCGCATTTGAGAGCGAAGCCTGGAAGCAATGCATCGAGCATACTGTGACGCTCACCCAAGTCTACAGGCAGAAAGACACCCGTGCGTGCCTTCCCGGCGCTCTTGTCCCTTCTCTGACGAACACGCGGATTAGAATTCGTCGAGCTTCTGTACGAGCTCCGAAAGGGGACCATCTCGCCTTCCGCCCAGCAAACCTTCACCAAATTGTCTCGTCCGTTACCACCACTGCCTTCCGGTATCCTTCCCACCGAGCTCTATCCCCTTCGTGCTCAAGTCGAGCGCGCGAACACGACACGGCTCGCCGCCCTCTCTGGCGATGTGCACGCATACACCGCGCGTGACACCGGCACCCACCAGAAGGTACTTGACCATATGGTCGTGCCCTCGCGACTTGCTTTCAAGGTCGACGCGCAAGTGATGCTCGTCAAGAACGTCGACGAGCAGCTTGTGAACGGCGCTGTCGGTCGTGTGCTCGGCTTCTACACCATCGCTGACTGCCAAGCGAGCACCGGGCTGCCTGCATCGCCGGAGAAGGGTGTGAATTTGCCTAGTAGTTCAGTCAGCACGAAAGGAAGGCCTGCATCTTCATATGCAGCAAGTTCGCAGGAGTCGACTGCGAGCAGCCCGAAGGCCAACGGTGCTGTGCGCAATGTTCAGGTAGGGACTGATGGGCGAACCCCGATCGCCCTGTTTGGGAGGACCTCTGCCGACAAGGAAAATGTCGGGCCCATAACCGTGCTGAAGACGGAGAAAGACGTAAGGCCCACCATGGGCACGCCGTCATTGAAGGGCAAGGCGAAGGACGAAGAGCTTTATCCTTTAGTCGAGTTCCGCACCCAGCAGGGCACGGAGATCGTCCTCGTCGTACGTGACGAGTTCCGCGTGGAAGATAACGAGGGCAAACTGCTCGCGCGCCGCGTGCAGGTGCGTCCGTTCGTCTGTGTCATGTCTGAGTCGCGTCTGGACGTGGAGCTGATGTATGCGTTGGGCTCCAGCTCCCGCTTGTGCTCGCGTGGGCGATGTCGATACACAAGAGCCAGGGGCAGACGATCCAGCATGTAAAGATCGACTTGCGGAGCGTGTTCGAGAAGGGACAAAGTTATGTTGCCCTTTCTCGTGCCTCTTCGCCGGAAGGACTGCAGGTCCTCGGCTTTGACCCGAAGAAGGTGGGTTTCGCTTTGCTCCAAGTCCTGGTCTGAATGTCGTGACATTGACCTCATCGCAGGTCAAGGCGCATCCGAAGGTGATTGCATGGAGCGCCACCTTGGAGGAGGTGGCTGCCCGTACGTGAAAGGTCCAGCGCAGGACGCTGCAAGATCATGGTACATTATCGCGGACATGACGAGGACTTACAACACGTCCTATAGCAATATCAATATGCAGACATAATGCGTACTATACAACAATGCATGAGTGCTGCATACAAGAACCAATGTATTCTGATTGATACCATTAAAGAAACACTGACATGTGGCGGAGAATCAAGGCTTTGCAGTCCTACGGGCCTATGCATTATGGTGCTCCAATGCGCCACAATATAGCGTTTCAAGTGTTTCAGCAGCCCGCCGCCGCGCCGCCCCAACCCTAGCCGGCGGATACAGAACCCGTCACATTTGAGGCTATAGGCGGTATTTGCGCCGCCTCGCGGGCATCGTGCCACGACACAACCCCATCGACTCATGCCGGTTGCCGTTGGGGTCACTGTGTATATAAACGATTCAAGGAGACAGCGAAGAGGTAGGCACTCATTCACCTCACCACATCAATCCTCGTAGAACGTCCACTTCCTTCGCTGCCTGTTCATCATGCCTTCCCGCCAAGTCCACAAGCGCGCTGCCGACATCGTCGTCCGCCCCATGGGGCGCGGGTCTCGTGCAACCACGAAGACGGTTCTCGGGACGATGAGCGAGCTCAACCGACATGCTCCTCTCGTGAGTTGTTCTGCCGCCTTAAGCTTTCTCGTATGTTTTGATTGTCCATTGACTGGTCACTGGTGTCATCGCAGGAGGATATTGCTCCCCACTTGATCGTGGACAACCCGAAGCCATGGAAGCAGGCTAGTCGAGCCGCACCGCGACTCGGGCGGGCGAACCGCCGTAACGCCGGACGGGATGACGGGAGGACGTGGGTCTCGCGCCGCTTCGTCTGCGGCGCGGCGATGGAATCGGAATGGGACGGGCCATCGGAAGAGGACACAGACGCGGACGAGGAGTGGGCGCAAGACCCACCAGCAAAGTCGCGCAGTCCACCTCCGGTGGAATTCTGCCTCATGGACATTGCTCGGCCGGCCAAACAGCGAGGTGCGTACACTAAAGGATAGTTGGGGAGGGGCATGATGCTGAACAATGGCATTTCCAGGTTCGCCGCGGGGTTATGCAGTCGTAGGCCGTGCAGGTACTCTGCTTCCTCTAGAAGACGAGTGGGAAATTCTGGCCGGAGACGACGACGACGAATGGGAGAGTGTGGTAGCATGATGAGCTATAGAGGTCTACTTGGATGTCATGAAATTACTAGTCGTAGTCTACACTTGAGTTAAGTAGCAGTAGAAGATGACGGAGTGCCGTAATAATCTAATGATCGGGTTTTCGGTGTTGAGCTTCACTATATCTCAACTATCGAAACGACAGGATAACGTGAAAGTACAACGGCGATGATAGGAGAAGTAGACACCAAAAGAACAAACCATTAGCGGGTTTGAACTGCCCCAGTGAGGCTCGAACTCACGACCTTCCGATTAAACGGTGAACGTAACAGTCGGACGCTGTAACCAACTCAGCCATGGGGCACGCCTTTTAGTTGATGTGCAAAGCAATATAACATCATACCTCTTTGGTTCACTGGGAGGATCTCGAGCGAGGATGGTGAACTTGATTCCTTCATCCCCGACCGCGCCCGAGTGGACCACCATGGCTAGCTTTGCAACGGACCCGGGCCACGCCGATACACATCTTGAGTCTGACGCTGTCGCTGCTGACTCCACGCACTCGCAGAACGGCCAGGACGGCACAGACCAGCTCGGGAATGGAGAACACGACACGGACAACGATGGTCCCGGCAAGAAAAAGAAAGGAACAAAACGGAGAAAGGTCAACCATGCATGCCTCTACTGTCGCCGGAGCCATATGACCTGTGATGAGGGGCGTCCCTGTCAGCGATGGTGCGAGTCTTCCAACAATCTTCGAATCTCACCACCAACTCTGAGACTGACCGGTGAGCCAGCATAAAGCGCGAAATCGGCCACCTTTGCCACGACGAACGGAGAGCTGCGGGCAAAGACAAGGCGTCTACCTCTTCTGCTCCTGCCCCAAACAATATCACGAATCCTCCGATAGACGTCGCGAGGCTTCCTGGCGAGTATACTTTTCACCCCCATATTCCCCCGACAAACCTCTAACGCACCAGCCACGGGTTTGCTCCCTCGCAAACTTTTAGCGGGGCAGTACGGATCCGCTTCGGTCCCCATGAACTCGACATGGCCTGGGATGGGCTTGGGCATGGCACAAGGTGGATGGTTATACCCACCAGAGACTCTGAGCAACGAGTTCTCTGTCCTCTCGTGAGTGTCTTCCTGTGAGCTGCGCGTGAGTTCAATTGGGTGGAGGTGTGCATTATGTTCCTTCATCTGAACTATGCGCAGACCAGTAATATCCATGTGCAAAGTATACGAGAAATTCCCTCAACTTTTGTTCATGCTCTCTCGAAGTTGATGCACACTGGACCCCATGCTCGATGACGCAGAACACTGACGGAGTACTCACAGGGACTTCCTTGAGTCATTAGACGACGGATCATTTTTCAGTCAGCCCTCTGCAGTTGCCCCCTCAATGATGTCCAGCCCCACATATGCCAACCCGGTCTCACTTGGAGTCGACAACCCGTACATCACCCAGCCAGCAGGTCTTCCCGCACCAACCAATGCGGCAACTCCTGGTCCTGGTCCCGGGAGCCCAGAACGTGACCGTGACAGGGCAGAAGAGCCTGCACCCGTCGTGCTCCCTGCCGCTACCAAGACGGAACGTTTCTTCCTCACGGCTGCCGATCAGGCCTCAGGTTCGCGCAATGAGCGGCTGAACATGGTCATCCGTAGTAAGTACGAGGCCGGGCTGCTCAAGCCTTATAACTACGTCAAGGGTTATGCAAGATTATCCCGCTGGATGGACAGAAAGTACGTCTGTGCATGTGTGTAGAATCATCTGCCAGGCTCACTCATGTGGTGTAGTGTGTCCCAAGAATCGAAGCAGAAAATTCTACAGCCATTGTCTGTTCTCAGGCCCAAATTCAGAGTGAGCCTCCGATTATCTGCATGGCACGTTGCTAACCGCTCTTTCAGGCGATAGCTCAATCAGAGTCTCTAACAGATATTGTACGCACGCCCGTGGATGTCCAGGACCACTGAACGCGTTCGCTTACCCCTCTCTAGGACCTGGTCTTCATTGAGGAAGCTTTCGAGCGCCTGCTCTTGGACTATGACCGTGTGTTCTCAGCCATGGCGATTCCTGCATGTCTTTGGCGCCGTACTGGCGAGATCTACAAGGCCAATCGCGAATTTGCTGAGCTGGTCGGGGTGGACGGGTACATGTTGCGTGATGTACGTCCAAGATCCTTCCGTCCTCTGAGTTTGGCTCTCTATTGAGAGGACGCTGAAGCCACGTCTCTGGTCAGGGTCGACTATGCATCTACGAGCTCATGGCCGAGGACGCAGCTGTGAATTACTGGGAGGTGCGGATCGCGCCCGCTGTCATCGCGTTACGCTCGCTGACTGAACGCTGTGGCTAACGCCTCACCTCCGGCACGTACCACGTACATAGAAATACGGCAACGTGGCATTTGACTCGAACCAAAAGGCGGTCCTGACCTCGTGCATGCTCCGCTTTAAACCGCTCTTGCCTTCGTCTGGCGCGGTGACGCCTGCACGGGGCAAGGAGCCGCCGCCGAATGAGGAGGGCTTCATCAGCTGCTGCTTCTCGTTCACCATCCGACGCGACCCATATGGCATCCCGACGCTCATCGTCGGGAACTTCATCAAGTGTTAGACCTCATCAGGAACTCCCCCAAGTGCCATTCCTCGTCTAGAGCGTCCACATATTTCCACTCCAAACTTTCAATATTCCCGTAGACTTGTGCTCTTGTTTTCCTTTGTGTCTGTCATCGAGCTTGCTTTCGCTAATTTATCTCTAGCGTACCATGACGCCCGCTGTGCGCACCTTGCGGCGCGTGCAGTTGGCAGCTGTAATCTGGGCTCTGCGCAGTATGTCTTCTGTTGTACTTTGTTTGCGTTGACTCCGCCGTTGTTAGACACAAGCTAGCAGTTTGAAGACCAGTGAAGAATGAGAATGTACATTGCTGTTCACACACGCTTTATTGGTTTCGGTCGTCTGACTGCGCTGCAAGACGCACGTTCGCGTATGGTTTTCTCAACATCACCGCAGTTGGCAGAAGGTTGTACTGTTTGTTCCCGGTAGACCCGGCCTTATGCATTGATCTTCCACCGTTGTCCTGGAAAGTTCCTACCCTCATCAGCGCTCAGCGGTCGTCCCGGGTCCGTGCATTGGATCCGGTGCAGACGGACCTTGACCGCCGTCGCAGCCATCTTCTCTTCAACGATGCTGTTACTGGGGTACACGTGCCATCCCCCCAATTCATGAGTAGCAAATTACTGGTAGAGTGTCTTTGAATATATGTCCTTATGGAGTATGGCCCTACTCGGGTGTTTGCCGTTCGGCCATTGTTGTCTGTTCGCAGTGGACACCGCAGTTGTGAATTGTATCGCTGGTCTCAGGCGGCTACAGCCGTCCGCCCCAGAACGGCGCGCTGGAGCAGGAACCAATTGTTGTTGCCAGACGCGTGAAACAAGCCTTGCCGGAACCGAGCGCGAAGATCGCTGACTAGTAGAGATGTGGATGTATACAGACAGTTCTGCATCGACACTACTTCATCTTTGCTCTTACCTGCCGCTCGCGACCACACTCTCCTTCCCTCTTATACCCGCATGGCTATTTCATGAATATCCATGCCTCCAGTTCGTCGACGCTCGGCATGGCAAAGGACTCCAACCCGCCACGCCCGCGTATACTGCACCGCGCCCGGAACCTGCTCACGACAAAGGGCGAGCCCGTACCAGCGATAGCGGACACCCTCCTCGCTGCCAACCCCGATCCCGGCTATGTACCACTACGACGGCGGAGAACGGAGGGCGGGACTGGCTTCGGAGGGTCCATACGGCGCACGTTGAGCCAGGTGAAGGATGTGGGGACGACCGTCGCGCGCCGCGCGAGCTTCAAGCGTTCTCCCTCGTCGCCGCCGCCCACCGCGTACGCAAAGACACCTGTCGTGCTGGAAGAGAAAGCGGCGGGAGAGAGCGCAACGTTCACGCTCTCGCCAGTGTACTGGGTGAAGCGGAGGAAGAGCCACCGCCGCGCCCAGTCTGAGTCTCTGCCCACGCGGCCCAAAGTCGATCACGCTGTGCCGGGCGACAACAGACTGAGCTTGAGTGGCCCCTCCCCTTTCCTCCCCTTTCCAGACCGTCCAGCACAGACCAGGATGTCCTCTCTTCCCGAGTCTCACTCTGTCGAGCAGCAGCAGCACGAGCAACAACAACAGCAACAACAGCAACAGCAACAGCAGACGCAGGCTCAGATATCTGTGCCTGCGGTCGCGCAGCCCGCGTCTGGCTTGGACGCCACCGTGCCGCCGCTGCTGCAGCAGGGCGTGCCGATGCTCAAGGTGTCCGCCAAGAAGCAGAAACGATACGTCTTCAGGCTCGATCCCGACCAAGGACAGATTGTATGGGAGTCCAAGAAGCTGCGATATAGTGAGTGCTTTCTTCTGATGGTCCCCGTACCCGTGGCTCTCCCACCAGCCATCTTCTTCATCGCCCACACGCTCTGTACAACAAGGTGTAGATGTCCCATTCGAACGACACTTCATCCCTTTTCAATTAATTGCCCCCGTCCCCGTGCCCGTCCTATCGAAGATCACCCCCATCGCCTGTGTGTGCTACCGGCATCGGAGCTTCCCCCCTGTCGTGTGCTGCACTGCCAATGGCCCGATGCTAACATTATTGGTGCAGTTCCAATCGAGAACATCAAGGAGCTTCGTTCCGGTGCGGATGCACGCTACTACCGCGAGCAGTTCCAGCTCGCACAAGAGTACGAGGACAAATGGCTCACGATTGTCTACATCCTCGATGGCGGCTACAAGACCCTACACTTGATCGCCGCCACCCGCGATGTTTTCCAGATGTGGGACGTCACTCTGCGCCGACTATATGCTATCCGGCAGCAGCTCATGAGCGGCCTGGGCAGCGCGGACGTGCGCCAGGCACTCTGGGAGAAGCAGTTCTGGAAAGGTGCAGATGATGAGAAGGACCAGCGGCTGGACTTTGACGACGTCGAACGCTTGTGCCGGCGACTGAACATCAATCCGTCTCGAGAAGATCTGCTCAGACGATTCAAGCAGGCAGACAGTCAGGAGAGGGGATACCTCGACTTTGCGGACTTCAAGCGCTTCGTGAAGTCCCTCAAGGCGCGTCCAGAGCTCGACAGGCTGTACAAGAAGATCGCAAATGGTGACTCCGGCTTGGCTTTCGCTGCTTTCGAGCAATTCATGAGAACCTCGCAGAAGGTATGTCGCTTCCTTGTCACAGGGAGAGACGCTCATGAAGCCCTGGCTCGCAGTCTTCCCTGAGCCAACCTGAGCTGGAGCACCTCTTCCTGCGCTATGCTGTACCTGCCTCAGGCTCCGGGACTGTGCCCGGGTCCCCACCTCAGACCTCGCTGGAATTTGCGATGCAATCCGTCTCTATTTCGGGGCAGCCGCAGTCTCCGCCAACGTCAGCAACCACCTCAGAGGGCCCTGCTTTACCCGCCGCACCGTTCACAGTCGAGACTGCGAAGTTGTCATTGAGTAGTTTCACGACGTTCCTGTTGTCAGTGGACAACTCTGCGTTCACAGACCAGCATGGCCAGATCTACCACGACATGACGCGACCCTTGCCAGAGTACTACATCTCATCGTCGCATAACACCTACCTCGTTGGACACCAGCTGGTCGGTGAGAGCACGATCGAGGGGTACATCCGCGCACTGCTTCACTCGTGTCGCTGTGTAGAACGTAAGTGATCTAATGGCGCCTCTCTAACTCAGGCTCACGACCGTCTATTCAGTGGACATCTGGGATGGCGAGACTGAACCCATGGTATATCACGGCCGGACGCTGACGTCAAAGGTCTCTGTGCGCGACACGTGTGCAGCGATCATGAAGTATGCCTTCGTGGCCTCTCCGTACCCGATCATTCTATCCGCCGAGATTCACTGCGGTGTACAACAGCAGGAGCAGCTCGTGGGGATCATGAAGGAGGTCTTCGGCGACCACCTCGTGTACGCCCCAGCGGATGGTCGCCCAAAGATCACGGCGCTCCCGAGTCCGGAAGATCTCAAGTACCGCGTGCTCGTCAAGGCGAAGAACCTGTACGTCTCGGAAAGGCAGGGGGAGAAGGAAGTTCTAGTCGAGGCCGATTCCTCCACGTCCAATACAGACACCTCGGACAATGAAGTGGGGCAAGAGATCAAACACGAGTGGCGGAAGGCGCGCGAGAACGAGGCTGAGCTCATCAAAGGTGTGTGTTGCCCTCGGCGGTGGTGGCTTCACCGGATTCCTGTGTATATCCAGACCCCCTCGTGTCCATGCTCATCGCGTCTATCTCTCTAGACCTCAAGTCAGAGTTCAAGAAAGCACGCGGGGCCCTGCAGCGTGTACGTGGGGCGGGCTCGTCTAAGGCTGCGGTTCCAAGCTCTCCTCCAGCCGTGCCGCAGTCGCCCCCCGCACAGCCACCAAAGGTGAAGATGTCGATGGAACTCGTGGCCCTCCTCGTGTACACCGTTGGCGTGAAGTGTCGCGGACTAAACAAGAAGGAGGAATACGCGCCAGAGCACCTGTTCTCACTCTCGGAGAACACGGCGAACAGGCTGCTCAAGCAGGGCATGATAGACCTGATCAAGCACACCCGGACGCATCTCGTCAGGACGTACCCCAAGGGCACGCGCATCGGCTCGACGAACTACGAGCCGCACCGGTACTGGTCGGCTGGGTGCCAGCTCGTTGCGCTCAACTGGCAGACGTTCGGTGAGTGACGGCTTATTTTCCGGAAGTTCGGAGGCCGAATACTGAGCGCTGGGTGTTCTTGTTCCATGACATGAAGACCTCGGTTACATGATCAACCACGCGATGTTCCAGCGGAATGGGCGTGCTGGGTATGTCTTGAAGCCAGCCCCTCTGCGGGGCACAGACAAGGCAAAGTTACAGCTTGGCACGTTGACTAAGCACTTCCTCAACATCACCGTACGTATTCCCCCTCATGCTGAGCTCGTGCACTCTCACATATGCCTGTGGTCTAGGTCATATCCGCACAGCAGCTTCCGCGCCCGAAGGACTCGGAAGGGCGCGAGATCATCGACAAGTCCATCATCGATCCCTTCATCGAAGTCTCGATTCACATCCCGGACTGGACGCACTCGCCATTCCACCCCGACTCGACCGCAGACGCGAACGCGCCTCCGACGACGGGCACCGCGGCCGCGATCGCGGCGACGTCCGCGCGCACGGTGACGTGCAAGACGGGCGTGGTGAAGAACAACGGGTTCAACCCGGTCTGGGAGCAGCAGATCTGCCTCCCGTTCGACCTCGTCGGGGACATGAAAGACCTTGTGTTCGTGCGCTTCGCGGTCAAGCAGGAGGACAAGGACGACGACGAGCCCCTCGCGGTGTACTGCGCCAGCTTGGGCAGCCTCAACCTCGGTACGATCTTTGTTTCTCCTGCGCGTGGATGTTGAGAGCGAGATCTGACGGAGTTATGCTCACAGGTTATCGCCACCTCCCGCTGCACGACGCACAGCTCTCGCAGTACCTGTTCTCCACGCTCTTCGTCAAGATCGAGGTCGAGGACGCCGCTGCCTGAGGCACGTCCTGTCCTACCGGGTATCTCAATCACGTCTTCCCCACTCCTGACACACCAACACCAACTCGCCTCCTGCATCGCACGCATCACGCATTCCGCATCTACGCTATCTTACTATCTATCTCCGCGCATCTCCTGTTCTTGCTCTGTCTGTATATCACCGTGCTTTCTTTACATACTGTGTAGTAAGTAGTAGTAGAGGCGCCGCTCCTTTCCCCTGCCCCTCGACCCCTCGACCCCTCCCCATCGTTCGCTCCACATCTGACGAGAGAATCCACGACAGCCTCACTGACCATTAACCAGATACCGTATTCTGCCTATTTCTCGGCGGCCGAGATCTGTACATACACTGTATACAACGCGCAGCAGCAGCACTACTACCACTACCACAACTGCAATCACAACAGTAGTAGCCTACATGGACCTCATAATTATGTCTTCTCGCGTTCTTTCGTGGTCTGTCCGAGGCTGAGCTTCCTTGGACTTGTTGCGTTGACGTAAGCGCAAGCGCAATCTAGATCATTTGAACGGACGTGGGGGAGCAGATATATAGAGACAGCAATGTTACAGCAGGCTACGGATACGGTAAGTAGATCATGGTAGGGGCGTCGTGTAGAAGAACAGAGACCAAGGCGAGTCGAGCGGAGAGAGCAGAGTGGATAAATCAGAGGAGATGAAAGATGAGAGGAGATGAGAGGAGGTGATTACAACTGCAGACGGGGATGCTCCAGTGATTGTATTGGGCCATGCATGACGCGGACGCGATTGACGATCGATCGGCAGGGCGATCGCACACTGCGATGCGTGTTTCTTGTTTCTTAACGTCTCTACTTGAGAGGAGGAGGCGAGGGCGGACCTGTGGGGATCGATGGCAGACACGGCACATGTAAGAAGGGACGATAGGAGCACACGCGAGCCGGGAGGAACGCAACGCACCAAACAGGCCGGATCGAGAGACGGGGATGTCTCCAGGGAGCGGCGCAGAAGCTGACCCCGCGATCGGGACGGGCGACAACAGCGGATTCGCTACGCAACACAAAGACACGGGCACAGACCGCATGAGCACGCTAGCTGATTGTAATACCACAGCAGATAAAACGAAGACGAAGGAGACGGAGACGTACGCTTCCACTGCGCCCACGCGGGCAGATTCGCGGCCTCGGGCGGCGGGGGGAGGGCAGGCGGGGCGGCAGCGGGGGCGGGGAGGGCCTTGGCCTTGGCCTTTGCTCGACGCTCTTCGCGTTTGTGCACCGTGCGCCACGCGGGCCGCGCGGGTGCGGCGTCTTCGATCACGCTGGGCGCGGGCGGCGGGGCAGGAGAGGCCGGTGCGGGCTCTTCGTGCTGCATATATCCCATATCGAGAGTCAAAGTCAGCGTGTAGGAGAACTTGAGAAGGGAGACAAGGGGACGGGGGGACGCACCTTAGGCATCCAATCTGGATTGTACTCCGAGGGCCCGCCGCCATACTTGGACTTGACGGCCATAAGCTCTGCGATCTCACTGTGCACCCCACCGACCGACCGACCCAGCAGCCAATGCGGACCCACGCAAAAGACGATGCGCAGAAGAACCCAACCGAGATGTTTTCCTTGAGCATGTGTTGCAGGACCTCAACAAAGGATCGAGTAGAAAAGGGTACGCACTACTGCAGCTGGCGGCGCTCGTCTCTGAGCTTCCCGACCTCGGCGAGGAGGATGCGCACTTCGCTCGCGAGCGCCTTGCTGAAGTCGTTCAGATACCTGCCACCCCCATCACCACACAAAAAAAAACACCACCGCGCGTGCTCAACGTTAGATACATGTAACAATACCGGCCAGGATCTCTTCAATTAAGGGGGAAGAGGGGACATGAGCGTACTTTGGAGGGGCAGGGTAGTTTCCCTTCTGCGACGACATCGTGCTGTGCGTACGTACGAGTTCACGTTTGTCTCCACAGTATTACAACGTTCCGCAGCTCGTCAGAGTCTCTCGCCAAAGCCAAAGCAGGATCCAGGCAGTCGTAAGGACGCAGAGGACAGCAGACAGTCGAGGTGGGCGGTTCCGGGCGTGAAGAGGACGTCGAAGGCTGTGGACAAGGTGCGTTCGCTTTACATTGAGGGCGCCTATCTGCAGACGATGTACTGGGCTACTACCGCCGTGCGCCACGAGGCCGCCGCGTCCTATCTTGCCTGCCTTTCTCATCCATCTTGCATGGTTTGGAGTACCGTACCTCGCCGCACGGTACACCTGTCTTGTACAGACAAACACAAGCATGCACTGCGACGTGGAGAAAAGGGAGCCAGAGATAATTAAATCCATTCAACTGAAGGGGTGCAGGCCAATATTAGCGTGCGCATGCGAGTAGTTGCGATGGCTGGATGGTGAGACAGAGACAAGAAAGAGACATGGAGAGAGGGGTGGGGAGAGATCGAGCGAGGAAAGGAGAAGAAGGAAATCAAGACGGACGGGTCGACGGTGTACAAGTACAAGTACAAGGTGCGGTGATGCGGAAGGATCAGCTATCTACATGTGAAAAGATGAAGGTACGATTGTGGTCGCCAACATAACGGTGGATGAGGCGATAGGGATATGAGCTGGGGATGAGGTACAGGCAACAGCATCGTGGTAGATAACAGCTAACACGAGCTGGAGTGTTGGTATGGACAATGTGCAGGAGGAGGAGACTCGGAAGGGGAGGGGAGGGGAAGGAAGAAAATAGATATGCACGAACGAGGAGAGCATGACAGCAGGTGCGGGGTTGGTATGCAGGTACCGTGACACTTAGGGAGAACTCTGTGCTCACTGACCGACTGACTGGCGAGTACTGACACTGACCAGTGACTGTTCACGCTCAGATGCCGAGGAAGGTCGAGATGTACGCCGTGATGCGTGCGAACGGCGCCTTCCTAGTCTTCTTCTTCTTGGGCTGTTCAATCACACCCATCATCAGTCATCCAGTCCACCTAGGCCTCAAGAGCCAATAGCCACAACAACGACCACAGGAGACACACCTTCGGCGAGGCAGCATCGCCGTTCGCAACGCACTTCGTCGCAGTCGAGTCCGCAGTCTCGACGGTCGGCGTCGACGCACTGCTATCAGCGTGTGCGCGCTCCTTCGCCGGGAGCTCAGGCTGCGGCTCCGACGCCTTCTCAGGTGCCGGTGCGTCGGCGAGGTGCTCCTTGAACCACTGCACGAAAAACTTTGCCGAGTCCTTCGGGTACCGCTTCTGCGTCTCGTAATCGACGTACGTCAGCCCGAACCGCGTCACGTAGCCGTCCGCCCACTCGAAGTTGTCGAGCAAACTCCACGCAAAGTACGCGCGGATATCCACGCCGTCTTCGTTCACCGCGGCGAGGATCGCTGCCGTGTTCCCCTTGAAGTACTGCACGCGGTCGTGGTCGGCGAGCGCGTGCTCGACCGACATCTTGTCCTCGTCCTTGACCGCGAACCCGTTCTCCGTCACGCTGCAATCCAGGTCAGCCTCGGGCATCTGCTTGCGCCATGGGCCAGACGTGGGCATGGACATGAGAGGTACGTACTAGATCGGCTTGTTGTAGCGCTTGTAGAGGTAGTTGAGCAGCTGGCGGAAGCCCTCAGGGTCTGCGTGCGGACGCGGAGAATTAGCGGTCGAACAACACGCGCGGCGCTCATGATAGAAGGTAACGGTACTACTTACAGTCTTGCAGCCACGCACAGTGTGCTGTGTTCGCCGTCAGCCATACTCTTACTGCATATATGCGGGGATAATGCAAGACTAACCTTGGGTCCCGAGCTGGGTCCCGTCTGGCCGGGTAAATGTGTACTCAACGCGGCCCTGGAACTCGTCGTCGCCGCCCGCCTCTGCACCACCATCGTGCGTCAGCGAAGTCAAGTCAAGTATTGCCAGAGGAGAGAGGAGGGAGGACGCACTGCAGAGGTTCGTGGTGTACGTGTTCATGCCATAGAACTCAGAGGAGCCGTGCACGACCGCGAGTTCCTCGGGCGTGAAGCGGGGGAGGCGGTCGCCCAGCATCTCCTTGAGATACGCCGGGTAATCGCCGAGGTAGATCGGGTCCTAGCAGGAGCGGGTCATGAGTATCGGAGGGAGAGCATGGTGGAGCGTGCACGCGACGTTGTTGCAGATGAAAGGTAATAATCAAATGCAGCATGAGGGTCGAGAGAAGGGGTGGGAGAGGGGAAGGGCCGAGCATCGCGCGAGAGGTGGGTAGGGAAAATGATATAGTAAGGGACAAGGGGGTTTGAGTGGAAGAAAACAGGGTAAGGCATGATGTAAAAGAAGGAGAAGAGCGAGGGGGAGAAAGCACAGTGACATATGGATGATGGCCGGACAGGATACTCACAGCGAACCAACCTAACAAGGACGCAGGTTAGGACGTCAGTATGGCGCATATATGCATGACTGCAACAACAAACATACCGATAGCGACGTCCAGCGCATGTTGGGCCGCAGCGATGTCTACAAAGGCAGACACCCGTCAGCCTCTCCTCCCTCGGAGCACACTATATGCGCAAGGAAAGTGAAGCACTCACTCTCCGGAGAGTCGTCGTAGGGCAGCGCCATATCGCCATTGAGGGTGATGCCAATTTGGCCGCCCTGAGCGGCCTTGAACTGCTCGCGGTAGAGCTTGCATGCGTACGCGTGCGCGAGGATCAAGTTGTGGCCGACACTAGAAAAGTGTGCGGGGGTGCAAGATGAGATTCATGAGTGAGGCGAGGCGGGCAGGCGGGAGACGCAAACAGAAAGCGGGCGCAACGTCAGCTGGCGGTCATTACAAGCGAAGAATGACGTGAGGGGGAGAAGACACGTACATCCACGGTTCAGTCGAGGAATTGCCCTCGGGCGAGCGTGTGCGGTCACTTGACCGCCCTGGCGCGAACACGCCGCGCCCGTGCCCCAGCACGGACACGCACCACGGCTCGTTGTGCGTCAGCCTATGATAATACAGACGTTATGAGTGGTCAGCGTCTAGCGCGCCATGAAAGGCAGAGGAAGCTTGCTTACCAGTTCTTGACGCGGTCACCGAACCGCTCGAAACAGATCTGTTCCAGCAAGGAAAGACAGGCAAGGTTAGCTCATGCGAGGCTGGTGCGGATCCGGCGGAGAAGACGAGCACGCACTTTAGCATAGTGGACATAGTCGTCGACGATCTCCCTGCCCAGCCATCCGCCGTAGCGTTCGTAGAGGGCTTGAGGGAGGTCCCAGTGGTACAACGTCTGTGTGTGGGGGGATAAACCGCGGATGATTAGAAGCACGAACGAAAGCAGGAAGCCAACAAGGCGGCAGCCACGCACCACGAACGGAACAATCCCGCGCTCAAGCAGCCCGTCGATCAGATTCGAGTACCACTCGATCCCGGCCTCGTTCACACTGTCCTCGCGCCCCCCAAGAGGAATGATACGCGACCACGCGATGGAGAATCTGCGAATCCTCCCCGGTAAGCGCGTGCCCGGCAAAATGCGAGTGTTGTGGCAGAACTGGGTCAGTGGGTATAAGGGACGCGTACCGGTATGACTTGACGCCGTACGAGACCAGCAGGTCGAGGTCCTCCTGCCAGCGGTTATACGAGTCCGTCGCCACCTCTCCGTCCCGCCCGTCCAGGGTCTTGCCCGGGATCTTGGAAAAGTCATCCCATATTGACTTTCCGCGGCCGTCGACGTCGGTGGAGCCCTCAATCTGGAAGCTCGCTAACATGGCCAAGCACGAAGAGAAAAAGAATGAAAAAAAGAATGAATAAATATCAGTCAACGAGGATGGGTCCAGTAGGACTCTAGGAGGAGAGATGACGGACCGGTGGCGAACCCCCAAAGGAAGTCGTGCGGAAGCTTGTCCTTGTCACTGTCAGTGTTCGTCTGAGAGCCCATTGTGGCTGTGGGCTGTGGCTGTGGCTGGGCTGCAAGGGGAATCTATAGCCTGAGGCCGAAAGTGTACGGGAAACGCGGCGGACTGCCTGCGACCATGGTTTGCTCTTAAAGCTCGCACAGGCGAGGAGTGCCGATATCATCTCCAGCCCTTGGGTCGACGGCACATCCGACAACGGACGGCCGAGGTTAGTCCGCGCAGGGGGAAACCGCTCCCTGAGCCCTCCTCGCGAAGCCGGAACCTGGCTGGCAACTGCACGCCCCACCGCCACGGGCCCGTGTGTTGGGAATAATCTCCAGTTGCGATCTTGCCGCCAGTGCCAATACATACGTTACTTCCGTTACCGCCACGAAATTTCCCGCAGAACACGTACCTCGTCCGCCTGAGACTTCCCTGGCTCCCAGCACGCGTACCGCCCACCAGTACGTATGCTGTGGAGAGATCCGGAAGCGGCATGGCGGGAGTAGACGTGGCCCTAAGACGAAATTGAGTTTTTGGTGTCCTCAATAACTCCGGGGCAGCTCCGGCGCACCGTGACCAGGCGTACCGCCTTTTGTCATTGCACCGTGGCCAGACGGCAACCTACGGCAACAGGACTGGTTGGCTCTGGGTTGGTGAGTAGGGCTTGGGCTTGGGCTGCCCAGCCGTTAATGCCGCCATCTGGTACTACACCTCGGCTGTGGCGCTGGTGCACAGTATGCATATGCATATGCACTGATGCGTCTCACTGATAGCCAACTAGTACGGTACAACTACATACTTGTAACATAAGCATCCTGATCCACTGGCATATTGCCTGCACAAAACACTCGCACTCACCCACTCCCACTCTGGATGCGCTCGTGCTGCGATAGCCATTCATGGGGTGCAAGCACTTATGCGCACGTCGCATTGAAACCCCAAGGTTGCAATTGCAACTGGGCCCGAATTCGAACAGAGCTCACGATCAGGAAGAGCAGAAGCCTAGTAGGGCAGCACGAGCGCCTGCTCATCGCATCCGCGCCCGAGGTTTCGCCGTGGGGAACGGGTTGGGGGTGCTGCTGAAAAGAGGAGAGAAGAAAGGGTAAGTATGGCGTCACGACGTGCCCTGCGGCATGCCCCGGTCCGGGATATTCAAGGGAGATTGGGTGGCGGTTTATAGTTTCCTACAGCTTTCCCCGAGGGCCATTTTATGCAGGGTATCCCTAATATCCTTGCATCCCTGGCTTGAGGATTGCATCTGGGATCGGGCAGATACAAATGGTGATTCTTTCAATCCATGCAACAGGGCATGATCTGGAAATGCTATGGATGAACCGCCACCCTTGAATATCCCGGACCGGGGTATTATTAAGTGCCAGTGTGCGACAATCTGGGTATCGGATTCCGCATCTGCCTGCGATCCATCGGCCAGGGAAACTACGTAGGTGCTACTAAGTACTGTAGCCTCAGTAACGGTACATAACAACGTCGCCACCGCCCCAGATCTCGCTATATAGGCAAGTCACTCTTCGGCGTATTCGACGGACAAACTCGCTCCTGCCTATCCATCCTCGAAGCCTCGAACGCGCACCCCCGACTCGGATATCAATCCAACTGAACGCAGAACTCATGGCTCCCAAAGGTCTTGCCATCCTGGGCGCCGGAATCTTCGCCAAAGAGGGTGAGTCCGAGTCCCGTCCTATAGTTTAGCACTCTCTGCACTTCGAGTCGTCGAAGTCGAGCTCCCTAAGCACAATGACACAAGCAGCAGTACTCTCGAGGTACCTCCGGGAATTCGCCTTTCCCGAATCTATCAGGCTTTGTGGCTCGAGGCTTGAGGCTGCTGTAATCTGTTGTAGCCTGCACTATCCCACCAAACCTTGTGCATTGAGCGACAATCGCCTGCATGATCGCCCGCTCGTCTCACCTCCCGCGCCCGTCCATTGCCCTCCATTCGCGCCCGTACTGCCACTGACGCTCACCATCGCATACGATCTCGCCATCAGCCCACCTCCCAGCGCTCGCCGCGCTCGGCTCCGCCGTCATCGACCTCAAAGCAGTCTACTCGCGCTCGATCAAGAGCGCAGCCGCGTTCGCCCAGAACGCAGAGCAGACCCTCGGCCTGCAACACAAGCTCGACATCTACAATGACGAAGACACCAAAAAGTCGCTCGACGCGCTCCTCGCACGCACAGACATCGCCGGCGTCATCGTCGTGCTCCCCATCACGACCCAGCCTGACGTCATCCGCAAGGCGCTCGCGGCGGGCAAACATGTCCTCAGCGAGAAGCCGGTAGCGCCCGACGTGAAGAGCGGCAGGGAGCTCGTGGCGGAGTACGAGGCCAAGTGGAAGCCAAAGGGTCTTGTGTGGCGCGTTGCGGAGAACTTTGAGCAGGAGCCTGGGTACCAGGCTGCGAGACGCGTCATTCAGGAGGGCAAAATTGGCGCGGTCAAGTATTACAACGCGCGTGCGTACAGCTGGGTCGACGGGCATTCGAAGTGGTACAACACCCCCTGGCGCACTGTTCCTGACGTGAGTGACTGGGTCTCTTCTCCTCAATTCCCCATGACATATATTTGATCACTTACTCCAATTATTCGTATGTCGTGTGCACCCATGTGCACTCACTCACGTTATGTTCTGTCTTCTATCTTCACACTGCTCGTCCCGTCGGTGCCGGCTTTACGACATCCGCCCGACAGTATCAAGGCGGTTTCCTGGTGCGTACACACAAGCATATCATATGTTGCAGCTCGTATCGCCGTATTGACAAAGCCCCGGCTCGGTGCCTGACGCGCCGCCCGGTCTTCGGTTTTCGGTTTTAGCTTGATGGTGGCGTCGTAAGTCCCCGTGCATTTCACCCGGTGCCCCTTGCTGACCTCACCGCGTTATTTCTCCGTGCGCTCGTCCCGCCATACGACCGCATATGGCTATGTATGCGGTTCGGCTTCCGGTCCTGTGCCGACCGCCCACATCCTCGACTCTTGGACTCGCTTGTTGCATAACCTTGCACGCCGTCGCGTTTGAACAACAACCGGTCCGTGAACATGAACGTGAACGCAGCACACGCTCGCCGCGCTGCGCCTCATCCTCCCGAGCCCGCTCGTGTCCATCTCCGCCCACGCCTCGCTCGCCAAACCGATCCTCGTCCCGCACGACACGATCAACGCGGTCGTGCGCTCCGCCGACGGCTCGCACGGCATCATCGAGCTCTCCTGGGGCGGGCCCGTGCAGTCGCGCGTCACCGAGGCGCACGACAGCATTTCCGTCACTGGCGACCGCGGCTGGCTCGAGATCACGCGCGGGCCGCAGGGCATCCGCGTCGTCGTGCGCACTGCCGTGTTCGACGACAAGGGCAAGCCCGTCCCGGACGCGGAGACGGGAAAGTGGAAGGAGGACGTGCTTGTGGTCGAGGAGAAGAGCGTGGGGGTTGAGAAGGAGATCAGGGGATGGTTGGACGAGGCTGAGGGCAAGAATGACGGGCTGGACGATCCGAGAGGCACGTTGTGGGACGTTGCGTTCATCGAGGCGGCGTTGGGAAGCGACGGGAAGCCTGTGGATCTGGTGAAGCTTGTGGAGGGGAAGGAGCAGTGAGTGGAGGGTCGGGAGAGACACGGAAGAATTCACGTACCGCCACGAGCTGGTGGGGGCAGGGGTATGGAAGCGTGATAATGTGGTAGGGGTTGAAACGAAGGATGTCGATATTCCAGTGATGTATTGGTAGCCAAGTGAATTTGCTGTAGCTTTGTGATCATCAGTCCCGCAAGTGCCTGAACAAGTACTGCGACGGCCACATGTGGCGGTCTGACCACGGAAGTTCAGAAGTCACGACGCATCTGTTCGTCTCATACTTTCTGGCAACAGAGTCAACCAGAACGTCCTCATGATAGTGCGCGACAAACGTACCCGTACCCGTACCCGCACCCATCACCCCATTCAGTATGTATGCAGCGTTCCACGCACCGCGCAGATAACCTCCTGAACTCGCACAATCAACTCACAAGAAGACACAGTAAAACAAAGCGAGATGGACAGCTCCCCTCGGGAGAATTACGGCAACCTCTCCAGCGTGCACTTTGAGCGCACCAGCGCAATGGGTACACCGTATACCGGATGCGTAGGGCGTCTTCAGTCTGTAGAAGAAGCTCAATCGTCTTTCCAGCTCGAAGTTCGGAATGACGAAGCACGCCAGCCATTTCCTCCCGAACCCCCGGAAGGCTGAAGCACGGGAAGCGCTCTCGCGCACGCGTATACCTCGGTGGAATCGAAGTTCGCGCTCCGCGAGCGACCGTGTTCTTGCTCCGCCCGGCTCTATGACCTCTGATATGCGTTCCAGTGCGCTCGCGACTCCAACAGCCAGCTGTTCTTATCCCACCGTGACTCAGACTGGGAATGCCTGAGCTTGGGAGGGAAGAGTACGTACACACATGGTTACATGCGGGCCTGAATGCAATTGGACCTTGCACGAAGTATTTATTGCCCCGGGTGGCCCGGTGCTGGCACCGACCCTGCGGGATGCGGAGGAGGAGAAGTAGATAGGGCGAGGACGGCGGTGATAATACTTGCGGTGACGCCGGAATATGAGGTTCAGAAGCCCGAGGTAACGATCGTCAACAGCTGTTGCAGGTGCGGCATGACTGAAATAGCATCCACATGAGAAACTGGGGTAGGAAATGCACCGACTGCCTAGTGGTTGAAGGATGCCCGGGGTTCGGCGACAAGACGTGTATGCGGTATAACCGCGTACACCATGTTCACGCCTCGGTATCCAGATGGCGAAGAAGGCGAGACGGCGTGATTCAACCTTGGTATGTATACAAGGGTATTGCACCCTGAATGTTAATGCTGTCGGACTCGGCGACGATGATACCGCTCCACCCTTCGACGCTTGCCGCGCTCGAGCTCGTGGATTTCCAGAAAGCATCGACAAGCATGCAGGGAAGCATGGGCGCAAGAGAGACGGCGATGACGGGTGGTATGCGAAGAACAGACCTACCGGGCGACACCGGACAGTCGAGAGAAACGCGCTTGCAGTTGCATTGGCCAAGCTGCGAAAGCTCTGACGCCGGACACCATCTCTCGTCCGTCACCTGCGCCACGCGAAGAGCTTCGGTGACAGGGAAGGGCGGTGACAGGTTCCTGGACTACTGGATCAGAGAGAGGGACCGGAGGAGATCGTCGACAGACATACTGAGCAGCTATGACGCCGGTGGGCACAGAACCCACGGATGGTTGCGCTCTGACTTGTCCTGATAGCCATCGACCGCGTGATAGAAGGCGGTTTCGCTCGCGGGAGGGAACTCTACTTACTCTCCGCCTGGTGGGAGAGCCGCTAGACGCGTGCTATACTTGGAACATGCCCCGGGATCCTCTCTTGCACTTCGTACGGGACAAGGGAGGTCACAACGACGGCCCCGAGGACGGGTGGGTCCAAGTTGACGGTGGTGTATGCGACATGTGTATGTGTGCGTAAAGCATAATAAGCCTAAAGCTGCGCACCTGAGCCCGGACGACGGACAGTGGATGGGCACACTCCTTGTATGTCAGATGCCAGCCACTCGCGGGATCCGCAGTAGCAGCGTGTGGGACCCGTTTTCGTTCCTTTTCTCGGTCACTAGCTTACTTGAAGTTTGCCATGCGCTCCCCTGCAGCTTGCCTGACCCGGATGAGAGACTGGAGCCGGATCCGCCAGTGTGGTACAGGTTGCGTTGTGCCACGGTCGCAGGGATAGACATAGACCAGGCAGAGGATAGACCAGCTGACGCGCAGTGCCTTGCAGGAGCATTTGCTCACATTCCTCCGCAGCTGTTGCATGAGTTACCGTGCCTGGCTTGCAAGTGAAGGACTACCGAACGCTGTGGCTCATGACCTCCGCATTCGAGTCGCGGAAGAGGGGCACGGAACGGTGATTTTCACTCAAACATGAGCAGTCCCACAAGAAGCGCATAGATTACCGAATGTTTCAATCGATCAACCACAATGTCGGAAACCTAGGAGGCTGATACATGGGGTCAGCCGGAGATATCGCTAATGACTAACGTTGATACGTACCACAACTACTGGACTCACTCCGCGGGACTGCTCTTCCAAAACCCATTGAATCAATTGTTGCTTGTGGTTGTCACGGAAGGCCTTCTTCCGCATCCTCATCTTTTGCATGACCACGCCTCGAGCTGTATGCATGATCAGCGTGAGACTGACTACGAACACTGACTGGTTCAAAACGCACGCCAGATATCCCGAGGCCAGAGCATTTGCATATAACGAGCCTCCTTGAACTCTTCCATTTGCAACAGTTCCGGGGGGAACCAATGGTTGAGGTACTTCCGGACTTTGTCGTCTAGGGGCAACTCCGGAGGCTTAGCCGTAGGATGGAAGAATGCGGCCTTTCCGGTAAGAAGCCATCCCCCTTCAAGTCGGTTAGGAGTCGACCGAGAGTGATACGACACCGGCAAGAGGCATGGAGCATCGATAATGCGACGTCTGTTGTAGTACATCGCGGCAGCATCCACAGGGCCGACGTGCTCGACTTCGGCCTCCGAGTAGCCGTACTTGAGGATGCACAAGTGTTTGAGCATTTCTGGGGTGAGTAGGTACCCCGCGACGGTGATGTCGACCGACTTCGGCGTAGGAGAAGTGGCGGGTTCAGCCATGATGTTCAATACACACTGCAAAGATCGGCAGGTAAGGAAAAGGGGTAAAATGGAAGAAAGGAGTTTCACGCAGAGAAGTAAGTCCCTTAAACCTGCCAAGATAGGCCTCCAACGCCTTTACGATGCAGTTAAATCAGACTTACTTATGTTTATAAACCTAACCCAACGGACCTTGTGAAACTGAGGAAACGATGCGTTCAGGATAGTGACAAGTCGAACATGGGCGCCTATTGACCAACGAGTTCCACATCTTGACCATCGGCGGCTATGTTGGTCACGGTTTGAGCAACGACTTCTGCAGCGCCATCGTCAGTGCACATGGTAGTTGCTTGACGAGGGTCCACTACGTCGGCATGAAGCTCCACATAAGTACACCATACATGTGGTCGAGGTTCCTGGTTGGCGAGCACAGGAAGAGAGAGATATATATGTGATACTTCACGACGGCGAGTACGGGGTAGAGTTCACTCTGCTACAAGCTGGTGCCAGCAGGACCCAATGGACGACACAACTACAACTACACAACAAGCTGCAGGAGATCTCCGAGAACCACCGACGGCCGGGGAGAGAATCGTTGCTCTGCTCCCACGACGAACTCGACGTGTCCTTCAAAGTTCTCCGATCTCTGCACCAGGGCTGTTGCATGCCCCGCAGACTGAGCTGCATGCAGAACACGACCAACGCTCGTGCTCACCACGAGGATTTCCTCCCGCTCCAACGCGCCACCGACCAAGGACTGGCAGAAGGAGAATAGGTTATGAAGCAGGATGAACTCTGCAACAAAGTGCATCGATACGCATTCAGGGAAGAACCGAACGTGCTCCACGAATACGCGGGGTAGTGACGGGAGGATGTGCGTCATGGTCGTCTGGGAGTGCGTTGGGAGACCCACGAGCATATACCCGCGCTGGAGCAATGTGTGCGTGACGGCTTCGACTTCTGGGTGCGGCGGAGGATTGAGAATATGCGTGAATGCGTTCATGAAGAGCGGGGAGTGTTCATCAATTTGTAGCTCGACTTGCTGCGCGAGGGACAACAGAGCCTGGCGAACGGATGTTGCAAGAGAGCTTGGAGATCCGGCGGCCCGCGCATCCCGCTCGTTCAAGGCCTCAAGCATCAAATAACGCTCAGTGAGTCGATAGATGCTCATTCTTGCTGCGGCAACCGAATGCTGCTGCCACAGAGACAGAGCATTTCTGATAGACCCTTCCCGATCCTATGCATGATAAGTCAGACTCACTTTGAGACAAAAGCAAGATAAAGACATACTAAGATTGCCCCAAAAAGGTCAAACACTACGACCTTCATCGTGCCCATCGGGATAAAAGGGTAAGTGATTGGGAGATGCTGGTATACCCACGGAAGGCGCTCCGTGTGTACTGAACTGCCAGAAGAGGCGGTATTGGCCTCAGCGCGGGCGTCGGCGATAGCACGGAGGCGTACGTGAGGGTTGGGTTGAGAGAACAACTCTAGTGCGGAACTACGTAGGGCTACCTCATCAACTACCGACTGGACGATTCTGTAGGGTTGTGTTGGCCTGTCGTTCTGTAATATCTGCATCGAGTCAAAGTGGCGTCAATATCCAGCTTAGAAAGAGAATTAGTGGCTCGTACGGTGCGCATGTTACGCGTCCAGAGAACAGTATCTTCAACAGCCATCCATCTATAATCTTTACACAATCTGTCACATTATCGGCACCTTGTCGTATACGAGAAATATGTGTACTCACTGGACGTATAACATCAACTCGTCATACACGGTAGCTTTTCCTTCGAAACACGGTGTAGCTTCAGGTGGTCCGAAGTCAAAGACGTATGTATGGGGATCGTTCAGAGCGACACCAAACCCCATGCGTCCTGCGTCCTGCGTCGGAGCAGCCCAGCCATTCTTGATAGCTTCGTAACCGTAAGTAGATAACGCGTTTTCCCGATACTCGTGTGCCTGTCGCATATCATCTTCGACACGGGCTATGAATTTGCGCAGGCTATCTTGCTCTAGACCATAGTAATATGACTTGAGAGGCGGGCAGTAGTACATGGAGAGATGTAGGGCAGGGACAGTGTGCAGATACAAAGGCTCGTCGATGACGCTCTCCATGGAAGGTAACGGCCCATTTCGAACGATGAGTTCTGCGTCATCACCCCTGCATCTTCCAGTGTCTTGCGTCTTCCTGGGCCCCAACGTAAGTGACGCGTTGAGTATGGGATACGGAGAGGGTTCAGATGCAACTAGGAACAGTAGGGGAGGTGCATCAAGTCCGTACGAGTCCGGATCTACAATCGAAGCTCGAAGGGCCCAAAACCAACCAGTTGGTAGTCGACAGGCTGCAGCTTGTCCTGAAGGAGGGAGCCAATAAGCGGAGCGTCCTGGGTGAAGTCTTGCAGGGACGAAGGAGTGATTCATGATGGTAGCGAGTCAAGGGAATATCAACACTACGTGCATTAGCCCAAAAATTGTGTTGGGATAGGCATGGGAAATGTCGGGGCGGTCTTACCTTCCCCAAAGATTTGACTTGAAGGTAAGAGTAAACTTATACTGATATATTGAGCAGTTTTCACATAAGGTGTAAGTATACCTATCCCATCGTCGATAACAGGGCTGTAAAGTTCAACTTTGCTGTCGCTTTCCTGTCGTGTGAATGGCGTAGGAAGACTCAACCTATGTAATGCATTCCGTAGACTGCAATAGGCAGCCTTTCACATACCAAACCCGATCCGCGGTAGCGTTGGAAAAGAGTACCTTTGGCGCCAAAGGAAATTGCGAAAAGAGGTAAAATTACCCGATGTGGAAAGGGACGGGGAAAGTTCACCTTTTACATCCAATTTCCAGTGTCGGTATTGTATGAATTTCTCATGCGTTTCCTGCAGTGGCTGCTCCGGTGTGAAAGATTGCCTGACTCGGTCGTGGAAAGTGTTGGCAAATTGAACGGAAAGTTCAACTTTTACATGACGGCATTAACTTTGAGAAAGGTTAGACCGCCCCGACATTTCCCATGCCTATCCCAACACAATTTTTGGGCTAATGCACGTAGTGCAAATCACTTCACATCCGAGTACTTACGTCCAGATGCTTATCTAATCACCCTCCGACCCACACACGGCTCCGACAATATTTCGGCGCCTCCTTCAAGCTTGTATGATGTATCTCTAGATCTCTCTCGCATCATCTGAATCATAACGTTCAATATCCATGAGCTAATCTGATTCGTCATCAATGAGCGCGACTCTAAAGGAGGACAGGAGAGAGGAGAAATGGGCAAGGATGACGTAGAATGGACTTGCCAACTGGTTGAGTGTTGGCACCGCGTCTCTAATTGAAGATCTGTATCCAAAGTGAATTGTCGCCCCGGCTGAGTTAGACCTAAAGGTATATCATAGTAACTCGTTTCCGGCTACCTCTATCTACGCCCTATTTGCCAGAGTGCTACCTCTTCTGCCAGGGCCTAGTAGTGTGTGCCACTGCCATGCAATAAGACGTGATACATCAACATACGACCTCCTTTACTAAGTGCTCATACACAGCACAAGGGTGTCACACCCGTGAACTGAGGTCGTCCGTAAGGTTTTCCAACCCGATAGCAGAATCTTCCCCTACATCTCGATTCGCAAATACGAGGCGGGATGACAGATCTCCTTCGGTAGCACCTGGTAGACGTTGCGTGTCGACACCACTGAGCAAGCTCTCATGCGTCCCAATAGCAAACTTTGTGAGATGCAAGAGGACATGCGATCCCTGGAGAATCCATCCGTGAGTATATGGCATGGCATGGAGGTGTGTGCAAAGGCTTACCGCGAACGAGGTGACTGCGAGGACCCAACTAGTACCATTGTCACACACCGGCATCGTCAAAGCACCACTGTGACTCACGGGTAGGTTACAGATACGAGATTGTCTTGCTTCGTTCGGGACATAGCAGCGCTCAACACCAGTGCACCTATGAGTTATCAGCGTGATGTGTGTGTTGTACGAAGGGTAGATGCACGAAAAAAATATGACAGCATACACCCAAGTACCGTCCCTCACAAGAACTCTGAGAATAGATTGTCGTCCAAGATGCCCATGCGTCATAACCCATGCAGCGAACTTGACGAGGGTCAATGCGAACAGGGTCGTCTCAAATGCCAGTGCCAGGATCCTGTTTGGAGAGTCATCGAGCCATTCACGGTGTATCTGGATCAGGAGTGGAATAGCTCACCAGATCAGAGAAAGTGTTATAGGCGTGGAATCCATGATGATGCATGATGGCGGAGTGAACTCCATCATCATCATGGGTATAGAGAGTGCCAGAAGCACGGATATTCCCGCAATGTATGCTAAGAACAGAGCCACAAGTACTGTGAGCAGAACGCGATTGCGGTTGAGCATAGCGTAGACTGCCAGGTCATCCCAGAACACATCGTTAGGAAGTGGAACAGAGCGCTATCATCCAAGCACATACCCCGAAGAACCAGGACGACGTCGACAGCGACTATCAGAGATAACGCCACGATGGCGTTGTAGGCAACCAAAGCCCTGCACGGGCTAAGGTGCCACGTCCCCATCGGACCGACGAAGAACGCTTTTGCGAGTACAGCCCTAGAACAATATAAGACAGCAATTTATCACAATCATGCAGATGGATGTACCAATTAAGGCTGCTGTATTGCGAGATATGGCATATGGCGAGTGAATAGATACAGCCATTTCGTCGTGTTATGGGGGGTCCTGATACAAGTTGGTCGATCGGAGGTGAGTAGTTGTCAGCAAACGTACCGCCATATGTATTCGACCTATACATTAATTCCCGGTTTCAGTGACTATGGCTAAAGACGTACACATTGGAAATGGACTGCTCACCTCGGTGCCGATGTTGAATAGCATGTCCCAGACAAGGAACATCGTTGCAGAACAAGTGACTTCTAATATTACTAATGGATGAAGTATGAGTACTTCAAGTCTTCAACGCCGCTCAACACGAATGAGTGGGATGTACCCCGCCGAGCGCCATTATCATTGCGCCTTCCATTTGAGTGCGCAGAGAGAATGTACGACAGCATCGCGCAAAGAGATTTTCTCGATACTATGGAGGAGGATCGTCACTGAGGTACCGGTGCCAGTCCGGCGCTGACGCCTGAATATGTACTTCCTAAAATATGGTGGGAGCCCCAGATCTACGTGGCCAAACTGGGACGATCAGGTGCGATGGAGCTTACGCCAGCAGCGGCGTTTGAATGGATGATGTAGACAGTAAGGTTGCCATTGGTCAATCGAATCTTTGGTTGCTCTGCTCGCGCAGTGGAGGTTGGCCAGCACCTTCTCTTCCTACACTACCAGAAAATTGAAGAAGGCGTCTCGCAGGCGAGGCAAGCTTCAGCTTGCAATTTGGAACGGAGTTCATTCCTTGCTAGAGTGGTGCGACTATCGTGAAGGACAGATCGCATCCGTCGCAGGCTAGATCGCAACCGTCGTAGGTCGCATCTGTCGCAGCCACGTCCAGGGCCCCTGCATGACTCACTATGACAGTGAGTGTACTTGAGAGCATCTTGTGTACCATTAATCGCAGTTTACATAGTGCTGGCGTATCAAGTCACGAAGTGCTTGTCTTGGACTTGTGGTCGAGGCTTGAGTGACCGCATGAGTCGAATCTGCGATGTTAAAGAGTGCATACGCCGGCATGCCTGGTGGTCGGCCAAATGCCTTGATTGAAGTACACACATAGGTTTCTGCTAAGCTTCGCGCAGCATATCCCGTGCCTACGAAATGGATGAGTACTAAGTACAGCATGAGAACGATCACTCGCACCTTCTCTCGCGAGCTCGATGATCTCCTTGTCAGGAAGCAACAGTGACGTGCCCGCACGGCTTCATCACTTGACCAAACATACCTCGTAAGCCTTGCGACTACGCTCGACATTGAGGAGGGCACGTACGATGCATGAGCAAGTTGTTTGACAGCTGCTTCTCATATTGGTGAGATTAGTGTTACGTGACGATTACGGACGATGGATATACCTCAGCCGGTCGCGAGCTCTGAAAATCTGACGTCTCCACCCCCACTCCGCCACTCTGTGAACTTGCCAGCCGTTTCTGCATTAGTCGCCTTGGTGTCACCCAAAGACAATCGTAAATGTGAGGCATCGAGTGAGGGCCGATTATAAGGGGCCCACAAGTATGATTCTATGAGCGTACCGGGGAACCGGTAGAAACTGACCATCGAAAGTTTCTGGCATGTGTAGAGTAAAATGTGATCGCACAAGAAGGGAACGAGGACTTGAGTTGGCCAACTGTACGCTCTGCTAGTTGACGTGGTCATTCAACTTTATGCGGCAGCATTAATCAGCCGCGTGCTCGCATAATTGTCGGGCACTCGTCTTGCCATCAGCCATACTCTTTCTTCTACCTTGCCATGAGTCGGTATAAGGTGACAATGATGTTATTCAACGATACTGTTCTAACTACTTATACTTCCGAACGCTCGGTTGATGACCAGGAAGAATGTGACTAGCGATTACAGAGGATCTAATCCAATACGCTCGACGAACTGCATGTCAAATACATAATCTTCTGGCACAAGGGTACCTTTTTCTAAACTCGCCCCGTCTTCCCAGTCAAATTTCCAATCATACAGCCACCCGTCAGACAGCATGCGCGCGCGGAAGAGACCCTTGAGAAATGAGTATTTAGGTTTCTCGCCAAAGGATAGAGCAGAGCAATGATCGTGATATGCTTTGAACTCCGGCAACGACTGGGACAGGTAATCTTGAAAACCCTTCCCAGCCTTCATCTCATGTATGAGATCAAGTCGCTCCTGATGAGCCTGGGCCGAGACGTCCTGCCACGGAAGGCATCCATGGTATAATTCCATGAGGACGTATAACAAAGATTCGACATCGTCCCGACGGGAGACCTCTAACACAACGTGCCATGAGATTAAGGTTGAGTACGTACGTTCGAATGTGTCAGTAAACAACATACCATGATGTAAATGGGCCGCGACACTTGCGTATCGCGGGGTGCCCATCGTGCTCCGTTCAGAACAAAAGGGGATGTGGGCGCCAGTAGTTGGATCGACGAAGAGTTGCGCATGACTGAAGTCGAAGAGATGGACAATGCGAACATTTTCCTGGAAACCCATGGCGAAGTTATGAGGTTTGATGTCGCATGAGACAATCCCTCTAGAGTGTATGAACTCGAGCCTGTCAAGCTGTCCTTAGGCGTGAGATCGATGGCCTCAATCAGAGGTAGATCACGCACCATTTGTTCCGCTAACATACAAATGGAACGTAGCGTGAACGTTCCCCTGCATAATCTTTGCAGTGAGCGAAGATTAGGACCGAGAAGGTCCATCACTATGACGAATTGATTTCCATCGATTCCTGACCAATGGATCTGGGGTATACCCTCGGGTGCGCCACACAGTAACCGGTAGATACCAGCTTCATGCTGCAGCAGAAGAGGTACCGTCTTATCCGCAGGGACTCCTTCTATTTTCAGTGCGAACAGTCGGCTGGTAAGAGTGCTGAACGCTTTCCACACTTCACCTACGGTCGGATAAGCTTCAACTTCCCTTGTGGCGCAGGCAGATGGTCCTTCCACATACCCGATGAGCCAGTTCCGATTTGATGAGTGACTTGATAGATGCCACAGACGGTGAAGCTGTTGATGAATTCAAAAGACATTCCAACAGCGAATGGGCCAGATAGTTATGACAGCAAAAACCAAGCGGCCAAGGATCAACGGACAGAAAAGGTTTATGTGGCAACGAAGACTCGGCGGTCACCGTACCGCACTTGTATAGATACAAATCAGGCAATCTTTTTGGTCGACGTTGCCTAACACAAGCAAACAATGAATTACGTCATTCCACAAACTTCCCGCTGATTTCAACAATCACATATCGACATAGTAAGAGCACCAAGCAGCAGCCTGCTGCCACTGCCAATCAGTGTTAAGTATCATACGTTCTTGCTTCGTGTGTCAGGCCCGAGCACGCCCGCCCTCATGCACATGATTCCGAGTCGGTGTACGCCATCTAGTAGTACTCGTTATTAGCCGGCGATATACTACTAAAGTTTACTTCAAACTTGCAATTGGTGCCGCCACTTGCTGAGGCTACTAACCGCAACAGTGATTCGCGGGTGATGTCCAGTTAGATATACGTAGTGGGTTTCCTAATATTGTGCCTCCTAATATTGCGCCACAATGCAGCAACAATTCAAGGTGGAGATGTATTTCCGTACTTGTAGACTCGGAAGTAGAAGTCCGATCATCCTCATAGAAACACCATGCACGGCGGCCTGATACTAATCTTCCTTCTAGATTGTTTCGTGCGCCTTCTATCATGCACCCAAGGACCATAGAAGCTCTCATCCTTTGGTGAGCCAGATCGAGCCTCGTTTTTCTTCTCTCCGTGCTGATGCGCCCAAACCACAATAAAGCGATCCGGAAGCTTCTGTGATCTCTGCACCCACGATTAGCTAGTGATACGACCTTGATAACTTGAACTGAGCGCTCATAGCATCCGCCCAGCCAGGCTACACTGCCTTTCAACGCGATCCATGACTCATCCGTGGAATCATGGGACAAGGAAGCAGGGATGGACCGTCAATTGATGACCTGGAAGTCTACAGGGTATGGAGACTTTATATTATGGATGGAACGATGCATTCTGAAGTCAAACCCTACTCCCAATGCATCCCTCGCACGGAATGGGGTCCTCTGAATTGCCGTTAGGAGGCCAGCCTCCGTTCCCTGATCGCCGCTATCACATACCCGCTGGCTCAATCAACGCGAACTCTGGTCATGCCCCTCAGGTTCGAGCAGTTTCTCCCTCCATGACCGTTCAGTAGCTTAAGTTCCCTCTATACGAGCAGCAGCATGGATATGCCCCAACGTCGGGATTCAACCTCGCGCAATCAGGAGCTCAGGTACAACTACCTATGGCGCAGCATCCGGTAGGGTTTTTACATCCCGCTTCCCGGACGTTGTACATGTATGGCGTATCAATTGACTTCATTGTCCCAGCATGGTGTTCCCGCTTTGCCGGGAACCCCCAATGCATCTGGGATCCTACTACCTTATCCTCAAATGCCATTCAATCAAGCTCGTAAGCTACCCTTTGTCCTTCCTTGCGCTTTAGTTAAGCCTAAGCCTGAATGTACCCATGCTCCAATGTGTTAGTGCACCAGCAAACGTCGTTCAATCCCTCCCTCCAGGTGACTAATCCAAGTGCCACTGTACCGCCAGGGCTCGGACCCTACCCTGATCCGAGGATTCTGCCATACGGGTACGTCCACTGCATACAATGTGTGCTAAGACCGACATATCATCTGACGGAGTTCAAGAGGTCCACAGGCCACACATGGCACCCAAGCAGTCGGGTTCCAGCAAGCCCACTTCGGTATCGGACAAGTACCACCAGTGATCAATCAGTACGTGGTGCCGCATACCAGAGCCACTCATAATCCCCAACAACCCCCATACGGTGTTGGACACCTACCACCGTTGAATCAGTATGTGGCGCCGCATACCAGAGCCACTCATAATCCCCAACAACCCTTGTACGGTGTTGGACACCTACCACCGTTGCCTCCGATGAATCAATTGCAGGGTATAGCTTCCCCGCAGTCGCACCGTCCGCCACACCAACAATATTCTTCTGGCATACCATGGCCTCCCGCCGGTATGCCATATGGCCGGCTCGGGATGAGTGTTTCCAGTAATTATCAACGTGGCCAACAGGGAGGCATGATGCATGATCCTAGAGAGCGATATACATCCCACCACTCGAACGTGATTAATCTCGATGACCCCCAAGAGCAGATGACTCAGCGACCATCGCCACCGCCTGCTAGAGCCAGCCGTTCTCTCCTCCTGTCTTACATACCTGATGGCCCAAATTGGCACCAAAAGATAACGACGGAAAACATCCATGCCGAGGGTCTGAGAGCCAAAGCCATTCAAGAAGGAAATGCCGGAGTCACAGACTTCACACCGCCAGTTTGGATAGGTTCTGCCCCTGTCCCCGGTATGTTGTACCTTTAATCTGATACAAGCTCCACTCTTGTATTGACGGTGTCCTAGAATCCGTGTTAGACGGTCAATTTTCTCGGGGTAGAGCTTGTCGGTTTCCTTTCACTGACCCGGACCTCGAACCAGCCTCGCTGTCGAGCAGCCCCGGTTCAACGCAGCAACCCGTCGATCAAGAAAAACAGCGACCGTGCTTTCCAACATGGTACCATACGGCGGCGGGCAGCGGTTTGCCAAACTTGACGGTACCCCAAGGTGTCTATCTTGCACCTATAGTGACTTCCAATGAGGAAAAGAACCATAAACCTGATTTCCACAACCTAGTGAGCTATTATCCCATTTCTCTTGTTTTGATCTGACACATTGTCATTGCAGTCGCCCCAAAGAAGAGAGTGGTGGCTGCCCGTCCGTTACATCAATGCGGAACCCATCCGTCACGCTACTGACGTTGATATCCCTGTCCCTCCTATACATCCTAACGACGAGACTCGAATCATTAAGGAGGTTGATAACAGACCTGTCCCAATGCCCTTCACGACTTATCCCCACCCCGCCATTGAAATTAAATGGCAAGTGACTGCACAATGGTTTCCGACCAAGCGTGGGCAGAAATTGTCGATGAGCTTCATCTGGTGTGGCGATCCCGGGCAGTATGTGGTCCCTTCACTCCCATCCAGGAAGGGGAATCAGATACGTCAGGAAATCCGTAACATCTGGATCGAGGACAGCGAGTTGGACAAGATGCGCGCCTGGTGGCGACTGCGTACGTGCGAGCTCTCTCCGCGATCCCATACTCTGTCCTGACTCCCCCATCCCTAGTATATTGGAAGGGTATTGCTCGAGGGCCTCCGGGCCCAAAGGCATCCTGACTAACGTCGAGCTCGAGCAGTTTCGGTTGTGACGGTGAATTGTCGTCATGTAGCATGTTGAAACTCAGAATTCGCCACAAAGGTGCAGAACTGATAAGTTGGAGCTACGGCGTTGACAGCCTACATAGTATTGTCTGATTTGAGATACAATGCCTTCGTGGTATTTCCGCCAGACCTCTCTTTTTACTGCATACCGCGATACGCAATAAGAGCAACACTACGGCTAGCATTTCCCGCCTCGTGAGGGAAGACTGACGTTACGAGGAGGGACCTAGCAGCAGCAACAGCAGTAGCAATTGTTCATACTTACCCTATAGCAAGGCAAGGGATTAGGCGGATGAACAGATACACCCCATCCGCCGGGCTCCTGACGAACCGCCATGTCAGAATCGTGATGGCTGTCACAACAGACCGTAGGATGTGGAGTTCCCTCACCTGAAGTTTGTAAGCATACATTCGCATTCTGGTAGTTTCGCTGCCAAATGTATAGGTCAGTAGGCTGATCAGGTGTACGAGTGCTTCGCTTAAGGCTCGAACACATCGCAAACGTACCGCCATACATGTCTGATTGAGCAGCACGTCGCAGAGAGTTTTGTCCGGCTGTAGCATCAAACACACGACACAATGAAGGTAGAAACCTTCCATGTATAAGGAAGGACGTACCTCGGAGCTTGCAGTATATACGCTCGAATAGGACGTATGCCGACTATCGCATAACCAAAGAGCACAAGGACCTCATACGTCGAGCGTGGAGCTATAGGCGGGCAGAGGTACCTCCGTGGTTTCTCCTTGTCGGCGTAATGGCAATGCGCCACTATTCGATAGAAGGGTGTGATACACTCCACAGAAGCACAATAAAATAAGCGAGCGCACCGAGGTCTCCTCATGGACTCCTACTTATCAGAGTACAAGCTGTGCTCGGTGAAACGTAGGTAGTTGCTCCCATAATGACGAGGTGCCGTACTGGCCCGTACTGTTTGTTTGGTGTTCAATTGTTCGAGCATGGTCTGCGCGCATTCAAAATGAGTCGGTTACAATACTGCGAAGGAACGTATCATACAAGATGCGCATCCCGTTAATATCCCGAGGAGAATATCCGGAGTTTTTTTCAGTCTGCAGCATTGCGACGCTTGTCGCGAGTGTGAACATCGTGTACCACGATAGCCGTACCTAGATGATGCATTCTGGGTAGAGAGTAGCCTTCTGCTTGCGACAGGATGGGTCAACGTATGCTGGCACAATGCATCAGACAGGGCGGAAAAGCGCGAATGCGATCATGTTCATCGTGTAAGGCACAGGATGCAGGAGTGCTATTCTATTGGGGAGCTGCGTTCTTCTGTTCCCTATACTGCCTTGCCCACTGCAAGGGTGAAGACGTATGAATCATCACCGTCAGACCACTTGGGAAGAATAGGTGTCACGTACCCGCTGTGATGGAATTGGCCTAACAGGTTCTACCAGTCTCCGCTGAGAGTGACGGATGCGAGTGTTATTCCGTGTCCTGAGACCTTGGATGGACGGCATGATGATATTGAACGCACCTCTTTGTCCGCGCTGACCGTGAAGACACCATAAGCGACAGCAAAAATTCCAGCAAATGCAATCGCGGTGTTAGACTTCCAGTTGGCAGGTCGCGTCCACCAGCCACCTGTACCAGACGTGGATGAGCATCGGCACAACCTCCTGTGGTCGTGCACGTTGCGTGGTGCTACGACGAGACATGGGAACGGAACGTACCAGCTGGCGACCAAACCTCTTTCGGGTAGGGATATCTCGCTCCTCCGCCCTACGACATCCGCAATGAGACCCACTGATTCCGCGCACGACTGAGAGGAGAAACGCACCATGCTGAGACGAATGAGTGATGGTGGAAGGAAAGCTTGAGTTGGGCGACAGCACGTGTTTGGCAGCGCCGGCTACTCCGACGCGCCCGGCGTCGGACGCGAAGACGTGCGTGGGGTTGACGCGTTGACGACTGCCCAACCGCATCTGGCTCTGGCGACACGTTCAATCCTCCTTGCTTGTATGCGACCACGGCCACGACTTTGGAATGTTCAACGCCCTCGGGAACTACGTTCATGACCGGCGGAGAGGGCTTACGAAGGCCGCGGCATACGTCGGCGGCGCGTACTTCATCGGACGCTATGTTTCGGAACGACTGGAGGACGTCCGGAATTCAATCTTACAAGAGCGGGGTGCACGGGAAAAGTGAGTTGCTGCCTGCGTTACTTTCTCTTGTGTTCCGAAGGCTGAGGTACCGTCGGAACGCGTGTTGCAGTCTCCGGAGGAGATTCGAGCAGAACCAACAGGACATCTCCTTCACGGTCATGGCTCTCCTTCCAGCACTCAGCAAACACATCCTGCAGGGTATGGATGTCGAGAGTGTCACTCAGGAACTGCAGTCCTATTCCCGCGCACCCAAATCTCGGCTCGAGCTCCAACCTCCTCCCGTACCGTCGAGCCTCGCCTCCAGTACCCCCGGTGCAGACTCGGAAACGCGATCTGACAACGGTTCTGTCTCCGTCATCTCTTCAATAGATGACGTGCAAACAGATATGTCGGCTTCATCAACGAGCTGGGTAGACCAGTTCTCGTCTTTGGGGTCATCTCAGGTCTCTGCTGTCCCTCCATCTTCCGATGCGAATGGCGAGCCTTCTGGCTCTTCACCGTCAAGTTCAACGGGTGCCGACCTGACGGAGTCAATACTCACGACTAGCTCCATGTCAAGTTCATCTGCTGCACCCGGATTATCGAACCCGGTATGCCACTCCACTCCATTCATTCGCATACCTTTGACTCACGTCAAGCAAAGACTCCAGAGGATGCTCATCTTGATGTACTCAGTCCATCCACAAGAAGCAAAGCTGAGCTATGGAGAGAGGTCAAAATACTCAGTACGTGGCACCAACCATCCTTCCTCGGTTGCATGATCGCATGAATGAATGCTCCCTCCCCAACAGCATTTACTCGTACATTAACTGTAATCTACTCAATGACCCTCCTCACCCTCTTCACACACATTCAACTCAACGTCCTCGGACGCTCAAAGTATATACAGTCCCTGATCCAGCAGGAACGCGACGAGCGCATCCGCGAACAGCTACAATATAGCACATCGGTGTATTCACTGTTCTGGGGGGACAAGAGTCTTGAAGATCCAGAAACGGACGAACTCGAGGAGTGCGAGAACGTGAGCGAGGAGACAGAGCGTAAATACCTCACGCTCAGCTGGTGGATCCTCCACGTTGGCTGGAAGGACGTCGGGGAGCGCGTGAGGAGAGGCGTCGAGGAAGTCTTCGAAGGGTACGCCCTCGTTTAACTGGTGTGATTGTAGACCGCCATCGCTGAACATGATGCTAGCGTCTCCCTCAAGACGAAGCTCTCGGCGGCAGACTTGCATCGCCTTATATGCGACGTGCGCCGTCGTGTAGAGTATGAAGTGACATTCGAAGGCAAGGAACGCCGAATAAAGTACGTCTAGGACCAATAACCCCTCTCCTTCGCACTCTTACGCTTACACTCATACATTCATCTATTCCCGTCCCTACCTATTCTTGCCTTTCCATCGCAGCTTCATGTCGACGCTTCTCCCACCCACGCCTGAAACGCTACAACACGTGCTTACTCAGGGCGGGATCCCCTCCTGGCTCGCGACTGCACATGAACCGACATTCGACGCCTTCCTCTCAGAAACCCGCACGCACGTCGCCTCGGGCTCTTTTGAGCGCGTGCTCGAGGTCTGCCTGGACCACGCTACTGACGTCCTCTGTCGCGGTGTCGAGAAGCATGTTTTTGGGTCCAAAATTGATGACTCCGACTTGCTCTCGCTGGGCGGACAGGAACCACGAGAACGGCTCGCTGCAATGCTGCCCGGGCTGGCAAGATGGTGTCATTTGGCGCTGGAAGGGCTTCCGAATGAGCTTGTGGACGTGCGTGTTTCCTTTACTGCGTACGAGCGAGGGATAGCTGCTGATGCCTGTTTTTGCCCTGTATGATCCAGGAACTGGCGGAAACGAGGGAAGTGTCGGCGCTTTCGGCTATCATATATACCAGCTATGAGGATCGCTTTCGGTAATCCATGCGCTTCTTGTGGGACTGCTCATGTTTGAGTGAAAAGTTAGCGTTCCGTCTCGCTCTTCCGCGACCTCCGTCGCGGAGGTCATGTCCTTCACCTGCGAACCAGGCACAGCCCCTGCAACAGCTGCGGAAGATCGCTACTGCAAGGTACGGCGCATCAGCTGATCTATCCTCTGCCTGGTCTATCTCTATCCCTGCGACCGTGGCACAACGCAGCCTGTATCACACTGGCGGATGCGGCTCCAGTCTCTCATCCCGCTCAGGGAAGCTGCAGTGAGCGCATGGCGAACTGTAAATAAGCTAGTCACCGAGAAAAGGAAAGAAATCGGGTCGCACACGCTGCTGCTGCGGACGCCGCGGGTGGCTGGCATCTGACATACAAGGAGTGTGACCCTCCACTGTCCGTCGTCCGGGCTCAGATGCGCAGCCTTAGGCTCATTATGCTTTACGCACACATACGCATGTCGCATACACCACCGTCAACTTGGACCCACCCGCCCTCGAGGCCGTCGGTGTGGCATCTCCATCCCTTGGTGTCTGATATGAAGGTCCCCTTTGGACAAAAATAATGGGGAATCATGCATTCACGACGAATCATGCATGATCACGAGGGATCACGAGGGATCACGAGTGGTCACACATGATCCCGAGTGATCCCGAGTGTTCCTGAGTGATCCCGAGTGAACACGAGTGAACACGAGTGATCATGCATGGCCTCCCTGTTCAATACAGGGATGTCACCACTATGGTTCATCTTGAATCATGATGATTCACGATGAACCATGATGAAACATGATGATTCACGATGGGTACTTTGTCTCGATTGTTATACAGTTACAAAATGATTCATCATGGTTCAGAATGAATCAGAATGGAACTGTATCGACCATCGCTGCATACAAGCCAGGGAAACCATCTCGAAATCATGGCACCCCTTCTGATTCACTATGATTCACGATGAATCCTCGTGAATCATCGTGAATCATAGTGAATCAGAAGGGGTCTTATGTAACCTGTATGCAATGCTGCCCACTCGTTCGACACTGTCGCAGGTTTTTCCTTGCCCTCGCTGCCTCGCTTTGCCTCGCAATCCAAACCTAGTATTCATAAATGTCTCTGCCTGTACCTTCTTCGACTCTGCGACTCTATCCTCGCACCACCTGTGTGGTACAACACTGTACATGTGCTGCATTTCTTTTACAAACTGGCCCCAACAATTACCATCCTGTTAGTTCAGCATCGTTGCTAGTGTTCCTGTACAATACTAAGACATGCATCACATAGATTCCTTCTTATCCCCATGCTCAGTGTGTAATGTGTAACCACCAGTGGTATCAGCACACAGCCAATGTGGGGTTGCTCGAGCCTGACCAACAGCAGCTCGCAACCACATACCTTGCAGGATCGTCGTCGTTCCCTCAAGGCGAATGTGGTGGTTTCCATCCAGTTCGTTCAGTTTCCTTTGCCCAACCCAGTGGCAATCTTTCATGAACATTCTCCCATTAGGTCAACTTCGCAGACTGCCAGAACCCTGGAGCGATGTGTGTATGTGGTCAGGTTCGGGCTTATCATACGAATGGGTGCGAGTCAATCTTCGTCACCTCTTTAATACTCTTTACTCAATTCTAGTGATCTGGTACTTTTTCAACAGTATTCCAGCATCGTCTAGGGGTGGTCCAACTCCTGACTATACACCATCATCCATCATCGTCTCGGCAATGTCATCCCCAGGGGTTCCCTCCTCTGCTATGCAATCGTCGTCTATGCCTCCAATCTCTACATCGTCTATGTCTTCTCTCCCCTCATCGTCGTCTATGCCTTCCCTCTCCTCCTCGTCGCCTATGCCTTCCCTCCCCTCATCATCGCCTATGTCTTCCCTCCCTTCGTCGTCATCTATGCCCTCTCTCTCTTGTTCGTCTATGTCCTCTCTCCCTTCATCATCTATGTCCCCCCATCACCCTATGATCTCTCCCTTCCAGCCAGCAAGTCAAGCCAATCCTTTCATCCCTCCTTCTGGTTTCTCTTTCAATGCTCGTCCAATGAATCCTATGAGCATCCCTCTCAACGAAATCCCCCCAATCAGTGTTCTCGCTGGTTCTCTTGCTCGTGGGCAGAATGTCGCACAACTTCGTACTGCCAGTGCCCAGCGAAATCTTCCACAGCATGCCAGAGCAAACTCGATCAAGGTCACTCGTGGCTCAGCAAAGATTACTTCGCCAGCGACAGTCGTGTCCACACGAGCTGACATTGCGATCATCCCTATCCCAGTCAGTGTTCACCTCAGCCCTTGTACCTTCAATACTAATGCACCTGGCAGGATGGAAAGGCGATTCGGGACAACGGATATGGCATCTTTCGCCCTTTACACCTCCATTTTTACAACAACGACCTACCTACTTTTCTACAGTTGCTTCGCGATCGCTCGCTCGTTATCGAGGTGCAGATTGCTCGCTCCTATCGTGAGGAGATCTGGCTGGAACTTCACACCATGATTTCTGCGCATCTCGCAGTGCATGGTCTCATTCTGCCTTCCGATCCCTCGCGCTCATCTGGAACTGGCGACAATGCACCATTCACTCCTTCTTCTTATCATGATCTTGACTGGGCACTCATGGAGAAAAAGCGCACAACCAATGGCTTCTACATTGAATGGGCTGATATCCATGGTAGCTCTGTTACTCTGGAGCGGCTTTTGGCAGGTACTAAACATGGCATACCCCATCCCGACGACAAACCAGATAGGCGAGTGGCTCTTATTGCCATATGTGAGTGAGACTGCAGTTATCGCTATGATATCCATTGGCTTACGATCACAATATTGGGATATATAGGCCCTCGGTTTTCGCCGATCAAGCTTCCTCTCACTCGGGACCTTGTCCAGGGAGACCCATGTCCTTGTCATGATATGCCTCACTGCTGTGCTGGCTTTCGGCTGCTTCTGCGGTACATCAAGTATCGAGGCCGCAACAAGGGGGTACCTGATTCATTCGAGTGCGATCACAACTACTGTCCCTTGTGCGATCTCTGTAGTCGGCACCCAATCCAGTCTCGGACACCACCACGCGCATCTACTTCTACTCGCATACATCCTCGCTCTCCAGGAAGCCCACCATCCATCAAGTATGCTCGTACTACCTCATCGACTCGACCTCGTCGTCCTTCAGTATCCCTACCTCCTTTGCAGATTCCAGCTCCATCATCATCTCTCACACCAGCTTTCAACACCATGGCTCTCAGCTCTATCTCATCTAACACCCCTGTAGAAGATGATGGTGCAGAGCTATACTTTCCAAACATTCGCGAGATTCTTGACGAGGACCATGCTCGCCAGCACCCAGTCATCCCAAATACAATTCGCTCATCGCAATCGGGCTCGAATCGTCCCATCGCCCCCTCACAGTCACAGTCGCAGTCTGTGCCCAACTCGTCATCGTCGTACTTGAGCTTGACCCGTCCGAGTCCCATCGCCCCCTCGCAGTCGCAGTCGCAGTCAGTGCCCAACTCGTCGTCGTCGCACTCGAGCTTGACTCGTCCGAGTTCCATCGCCCCCTCACAGTCGCAGTCGGTGTCGTCGTCGCCATACTTGGGCTTGACTCATCCGAGTCCCATCGCCCCCTCGCAGTCGCAGTCGCAGTCGGTGCCCAACTCGTCGTCGTCGTACTCGAGCTTGACTCGTCCGAGTCCCATCGCCCCCTCGCAGTTGCAGTTGCAGTCGGTGCCCAACTCGTCGTCGTACCTACAGTTGGGCTCTGCTCATCCAGTTGCACTGCTTCCAGAGCCATCTGAGCCACTACTTCTTGAACATGGGGAGTGGGTAGAGGCATTGAGCGATGCTCGGTTTGAAGTGCGAAATATGACTATCGCCATTGAGCTCCATGGTGAATCACCACAGGTGTTGGGCCGTGCACTGCTGTCGTATCTGCAGTACATTGCTGAACATCCTTTGGGACACTATGAATGGGTTAAGCCTGCTGGGGTGGCCGAATTTACACCCTTTGTGGTCAGCGATTTGACTGCATCGTTCATTCCTTCTTTCAAAGTGTGAGTCTGCCACTATGGTTTGCAGCCCAAGATGGCTGACCTGGTCTGTAGGGGACAAGCTGTTGGTGATGGTGTCGGTCGTGCAGTGCTTATCGAGGCTGTCCGAACGATGACTAGCGATGCAGCATTCTGGCGAGAGTGTAGAGGGTACATGCAACCAGTCTTTCTGGATGACAGCACAAGCAATTCCAGTCGCAAAACCACTTGGATGGCCTATGGTACCCTGTGTGGGCTGTACCTCGCTCGGCTCGCTACTGGTCCCTTGCCAGTCTCACCCTTTCTCATTATGACTGCTTTACTCTCACTCTTTGGGCCTGACTCTGACCAAAATTTTGACTATCTTGGCAACATCCATCCATCTGTCTATGGGACCGACCCTCGTTATGTTGCCGATATCGTTCTGCCAATGACTGAGCTCGGTAACTTGACTGCCTACGACCCCGATCTCGCCCGAGAACTACAGCCATGGATAGAGTTGCAGTGGAACGATCCAGTCCCCTCTGACTTCTCGCATCCTGTTCGACAGTTCATCATTGGGGTTCTCGACAAGAATGTATGATCTTCTCGCATGTTTACAAACATCGTCTATGTGTCTCACTTGACGACTTCACTCTTAGATCATCGAGGTCACAAGCTCTCGCCAGAGTGCCACTTCCCCAAGTGCACACAATGCATGGCTGTTCCAGGCATTCTTCAAATTGGTCTTTGGGCACTCAGGAAGTGTCCTTGGGTTAGGCGAATTCGTTGCTTTTCGCCAAGGGCTCAATGTTGCAGTTCCTACAGTTGGCGATGTCAGTGATCTCGGCATTCTTCAAAAAGGACCAGAGATCTCTCTGGTGAAGGTATGGCCTTGACATGTACATTGAAATAGGCTCTAACATCTATCAGTCAATGGCAGAGGTTATCGATCGCACAGACATTCCTCGATTTGTGCTGGCGATGTACAACCGACGAATTGTCGATGCGAAGGCATTTTTCAACAAACATATCAGCTTTCCAAACCTCACTAACACACCTTCAACCAAGGGCAAGAATCGGGCTGACCAGCCTGACCCTGCTGTTGTACAAGCAAAGCTTCGTCGCTTTCGTGAAGAAGTCTTCGTACGACGATTGAAGCGATATCTAACCGAAGGTCGTGGTCACCCACTCTTTCCCAATCTTCACGAGACATGCATGCTTTCCTCTGAGGAAGTTATGGCAGAGGTGTGTGTATGATGCTCATGATTAACTGTGTGCTGACATTTTGATTTCAGAGGCATTCGAGCACCCTTCGAGCGACTGCCTTACTTCGGGCCTTGACTGACTCAGACTTGATTCCAGCCCAGGCTGGGTGGCATATCAATGTAAGCTACTTCTTGGTTCATTCATTTCGGACATCAGAATACTGATTCATATTATGACAGTTTGCTTTCCAGCACGACAATGTCCCTGCCAACGAAAACTGGCTATTCATTCACACTTGCACAGCTAATGTCGATGTTCGGTTTACGACTGAACTTGTCAAGCTGATTACTACAGAGGACATTCCAAAGTCATCCAGTATCGCGACTGGTTTTGATGCTTCCCTGCATGCCCAACTGTGGCTCGCTCCGAGAAGCTTCAACCGAATCTGAATTGGTGGGAGTGGTGGGGATTAGGCGATCATTACGACAGTGTGACTCCTTCTCGAAGTAGTGTGACCGAGGCTTGGTTCATATAAGGTTTATGGAGTTGTGGTTCGATCATTTGTAGCTTTCTGTGGTAGTATACATACCATATCGTGCTGCAACAGACTGCTAGGTTTCTCTTGTAGGTTGACCGACTGCTCGGATATACCCTGTCACTTGTGACATCATATCGCCGAGCAGGTTTCACTCTGCGATCTCAGGTCACCAATTGTGCTTGTCGTACTTTCGTTTTGCATCGAGTCTATGCTGCTATGGCCTCAGTTTCACGAGCCTGCTCCCCTTCAAATGGTAAGCTGAGACCTTGGCCATCCCTGGATTCGTGAGCATTGAATGGGGTTCTGGCAATCAGATTCCCCTTCGTCGCCAATGAGTGCTCACTCTAAGTCCCCCGAAGCAGAGGTAGCTTTGGAGGACATGGATGATGCTGCTCTTCTGGACAACTTGCGAGTGCTTACTCAAACTGGCGACGAAGGCCGATGGGAGGAGATGAGGAGCTTGGTTGGCTTAAATGCTGGGGGAGTCGAGGTCACAGACCCAGCAGCTTGTGAGGATGGATTTGGCGAGTCTGATTTCACCAACCGATCAAGTGTGAGTTCCAATATCATATGTTCAATGGGCTGTGGTGAATGTTCATTGGGTGTATCAGACACCTCTTTTTGGGCCTTCACCACTGGCTGTGACATCGCTTCAGTTGTCGTTGCCAGGTACTCCGAACATCTCTGAAGGTCCTCTGAACCACCCTTCAGGCCCTCTGAACATTTCGACCAATCTTCAAGGCACTCCAAACAATCGCATTGGTCGAACTAACTCTCTTGGCTTAGTACATAATTATGATCAGAGTCATCGCGAGGTATGTCGCCGACACATATGTGAACTTCTAGTTCATCTTCTCATCCATGCGACTGTGTAGGTGCCGATTCATCTTGAAGGTGGTCACATTTCCTTTCGTTCGTCGCCTCCAAACCTGGCCGAAGTAATACCACAGCCTCCACATCACACTGCGATGGTCGCACCAGGTTATGTCAACTTAGTATGATTTGATTTGTTCAGCAGTAGACGAGATACCATCCACTCATGGGCAATCCAGGACACATCTACTATCTTGGAAGCTCTCTACCCTGATCAGCGAGCAGCATATCATGCTATTAACAAGGCCGACTACAACTCAGGTTACAAGCAGTTCCTTCTCATACGAAAGTGGCGAGAGGTTCTCACTCTGCTCGAGCTGGTTCCTGAAGACACCCAGGGAACCCTCGTTCAAGGGGTACTCATCACTCCAAAGGCAGTCAAGCAATGGCTGTCTCCCACTCCAAGCTATGGGACATTCAGTAACTGGCGAACAAACTATGCTCGTGTCCGAGGTGCACACCAAGCTCTCGCAATTAGTGCAGGTCTAGGGCTCCCTCGCACCACCGAAGAGAACCAGCTTTGGGAGATCGTGAGTCGCTGGGATTGCGAGGCTCTGCTCCCTCCTCGCAGCCAGATCGCTCCTGGATCACTCGACTCAGTGGCTGCAGGGACGACTGCAAAAGCAGTCAGCGATATGACTGCTACCCTGCAGAAGAAGTATCCAGCTGTAAGCAGCTATTTCCTCAGTGATTGGATTGAGAGACTCATTTGATACCCTTAGCACTTCACTCGAGGTGGTTGATTTTGTCACAACACCCATAGTATTGTACCTATAGATGTAACAACTGTGTACTACATGCAAATCCATCTCACTTCCTGGTGCTAATGCTACATCGTCGTCCTTGCCCCGTCGTCTGCACCGTCCTCGCACCCCCACCCACGGCATCGTCCGTCGTTCGCCTGCCACTCGCCGTCCATCGTGGACATCATGGCCGACGACTGCTGTGGATGTCGTGGCCGTCGTCTGCTGCAGTCGTCCGCCCGCCGTTCACTGCCGTCCTCGTTGTCGCCCTGCCGTCGCCCTGCTGTCGTCGCCCTGCTGTCGTCGTCATCGTCGTCCGGGTCGTGGTCGCCATGTGGCCGTTGTCGTCGCCCTGCTGTCCTCGTCGTGGTCCTCGTCGTCGCCCGGTCGTCCTCGTCGTCCGGGTCGTCGTCGCCCTGCCGCCGTCGTCGTCGTCCTCGCGCTGTCGTCCGCGTTGTCGTTGCCGTGGCCTGGTCGTCCGCGCCTCGTCGTGGTGGTCGTCCTCCGTCGCGTCGTCTGCGTGGTCCTGGTCGCGTCGCGCCGTCCTCGTCCTCGCCCCACCGTCCGCGTCGTCGTCCTCGTCGCCGTCGTGGTTGGTCTGGGTGGTCGTTGCCGTTGGTCGCGTGGATGATGATTGAGGCGCAGAAGAGTGGCTTGACGCCAGTGTGACCTAATATTCAATCTCCGATTAAATATCTTCCCACGCCACAGTGGCGCGTTTGAGTTCGTTCGCCGAATCGGAGATTGAATATCTTCTCACGCCACATGGGCGCTTGGCCCATGTGGCGTGAGAAGATATTCAATCTCCGACTGGATCCTTTGCCAGCGCATGCTCTCTCCCTCTCTCTTCCCTACACCACCACCACCGCAGGGTGCTGGGCGCAGCGCAGCCGCCCGGGTGCAACCAAGGCCGGTGGTGCGGCCATCGGGTTGAGGCGGGCCCATTTGGCAAATCCAATGGGCACCCCGCTCGATGGCGCACTGCTTAGGCTGCGCTTGCCCTGGGCAGGTCTCGCAGCTGCACATAAGCCCAGTGCCCCCGGTGCACGGTGGCAGGCGCAGCGCCGCGCGACGCGGCGGACGCGACGGCGGCGGCGCACGACGGACAACGGACAACGGACGGCGGACAACGGGCACAACGGATGACCGCAGCAGGCGGCGAGCGGACGGCGGGCACGACGTCCGCAGTGGGCGGCGGGCAGACGGCAGGCAGACGACAGACGGCGCGGCGGACGGCGGTGCGAGCACGACGGCAACGACGACGACAGCAGGGCGACGACGACAACAACAGGGCGACGAGGACCCGGACGACGAGGACGACCAGGCGACGACGAGCCGGAGGACGAGGACGACCGGGCGACCATGACTGGGCGACCACGACCCGGATGACGAGGACGGCAGGGCGACGAGGACGGCAGGGCGACGAGGACCCGGACGACGAGGACCCGGACGACAACTGGGCGACGACGAGGACCACGACGAGGACAGCAGGGCGACGAGGATGGCACGACGACCGCAGTGAACGGCGGGCGGACGACTGCAGCGGACAACGGCCACGACGTCCACAGCAGACTATGGGCACGACGTCCACGACGGACGACGGGCGGACGACACGACGACCGCAGCAGACAGCGGGGACGATGTCCACAGCGGCCAGTGGGCGGACAAAGGACATGGCGACCGCAGTGGACGATGGGCACGATGCAACACATGTCGGCGAAGTGGGTTACAAGGATGTGGATGACCTGTGGACAATGGTGGGCTATCGAGGGAAGGGCGCGGAGGGAGTGTAGTTGTAAATCAATAACAAACTGTAGCTCTTCGATAGCCTTGTACCATGTAGGACAACCAATGATAATTTGGTTCTATTGAGTGAAAAATGAGGTTCCAATTGTGCAATTGAATATTGCTATGTGTATACTTTGTGGCCCTTTACCTTGCCGCTTGCCACCTTTGCCTGCTTCACCATCCCTACCCTTAGTGCTTGTGTACTCGGCCCTCCTGTAAGTCCACCCATGGTTGGCAAGCTGTGTTGTTGGACTCTACTCATACAATACAGCTATAATGCCGAAGCTTGCAAACTCGCGAGCAACCATCCGAAGTCGTCGGGAGGCTTACACTCGCATCTGCGAGCTACTGGCTCTCCACCCTCCTTTGCTGAATCTCCTTTCGAATGCCGGCCTGCCAGGGATCTCTCGAACTACATTTGAAACCCTCCTTGCCAGGCTCGTGGAGGACGAACACCTTGAGATTCTTGCTGGGCGATCGCCAAAAGTCCTCTTCGATGACTTAATCGGATACATCGTTGCGAACATAGCCGAGGGGCCTCTCGCAGCAGCAGCCAAGAAGTATCGGGTGGATAAGAAGGCAAACAAGTGGGTACATCGGTTTGTCGCTCATGAGCTGGGTTTGGCAGGAGCCGATGGTTGTCGGCGAACCGATAGTCTCAAGACCATCTTCGTCGATAAACTCGATACCCCCTATCCCCCGAAGTCTGCCCACATCAGCGAGGATCCAGATGTCGCTGCTAAGTGGTACGACCACATCTACAAGAAGAAACAGGCCGATAGCCGGAAGAAGAGGTGGCCGATTCATGAGCTGGATCCCACTAAGCTCCAGCAAACGATCCCTGCTGATGAAAGTTGCAAGATCGTCGATGCCAACACAGGCGAGCTGCTCGCTGTCGTCTGGCGCGATATCATCGCTGCTCGGGATGGAGGGGATAGGGAGGAAGTAGTGTCTGGAGACGACACTGTAGGCTTCATCGATTGGGCGATCGAGGCTGTTAAGGATGGTCTCAGGGGCCGCCGGTCTGTTAGGGTGTGTGAGCATTGTTTTGGTCTGTTATAACATACCACTCATAAGACTATATGCAGCTCGAGGATCCAGGAACTCTTGTGCAGACTGGCTACACTGCAGGCTCGCGCTCGAAGCCTTCCTTCGACTGGGTGCGCAATCTGCTTTGGAAGCGAGAACTTACCCCCGAATTCCTCGCCACTGCCGACCACCGCACCAGCTGTCTTTTTGCCATCTTTTGGAACATCTGTCGCAACCATCTGCCAGCCGAGGTAATCGAACCTTGGGTTGCATACAACGCAGAGCACATGCTTCCCCGAATGGATGGGGGTCTTCGCTCAGACCGCGATACTGGTGATGTGACCATTGAGCTTGGTGATGATTCTGTGACCTTTCGCGACATGGAGCTCGCACCAGCCTGCGGGTTGCTGGGCCAGAACTACTCCAGGTAAGAAGCCTTTCCTGTAAGAAGTTTGTCAGCTAACAGCTCTTAAACAGAGGGGTCCATAGTGAGAAACAGCCCCATCCTTTTGCTGTGCAGTGGCTGCTGAGCCGAAATGCCGACGACACAGCTGGCGCCCATTTCTATCTCGCTGACTATGGTATCAAGATTGTCCATGCCCCAAACACGATCATAGCCTGGCAGCCGAGTCATTGTCATGGCACCAGCCTTGGTGATTGGCACCCTGATGATGCGGAACCTGATTTCGAGCAGCTCGGCATCGCTTTCGTGACCCCTCCGCGCCTTGCCCAGGTTTTCGGACGATACAGCCAGCACTTTAAGCGCCTCTGCACCTCTGCGAGGTTTAGCGATGTCTACACTGCCCAAGATGAGGCTGCGCGGCTTGCAGGGGAGGAGTTTATTGCCGATACAATTTCTGCACTGCGAGCCACAGGAGGGTTGGAGGACTCTGAAGAAGAATATGACTCGAGCGAGGGGATGGAAGATGAAGAATCCGACAACGAGGAGTCGGATGGTGAATAGGTGGATTGTAAAGTGATAATTAGGTGGATATTATAGAATGATACAAGCAGGTGCTGCGTTGCAGAACCCCCCTTTCCTTCTTCATCCCATGTTCAAACTCTGTATGATACTTTCTCACAATTATTTATATGGGAGTGCATCGGTGAAGGCCTTAGGTAGGGTGTGCGCGCATGAGTTAGACAGATTGGCACTTCCTGCAGTTCTCTTCCATAGTGCTGCAATCTCCCTTTCTCTCTTATTCCTGGTGCGAAGTGTTGCGACTCCCAAATCTCACCCTGTTGCTTGGCCAGTGTTCTTCCACACTGCCCACACAAGTTCTCTTCGACTCGTCGCCGACTCGCAGATCCGATTTCTGCCCATGCTTTGCCTTACAATATATTACATATAACCATTCCGCTGCATAATATCACCACAAAACTGGAATGCTGTAATCCAGATCAGGCGACGAACCTCCATATTTCGCGACGCCATTCTCTCAGCTCCTAGTGTCCGGTACAACCGCACTGAGAGTTCCTGCACCTCCCATGGCTTCAAAAAATCCTCAGGAGGATCACATGGAACATGAGGTGCTCTTTGTGGGCGGTTAGACAAAGGAGGAGCAACAAAAGGATTAACCTTGTCCCACTCATTGGGCTCGCGCTCAAGTAAATGGTTCATAATGCGAGGGTCATCGGCAGCAGCCCAGTCGATGCCATATTCTGCAATGTCACCAATGTCTGCACCAGTCTCCAGCAGTGCATCAGCACCGCGTGCGCCATCGGTAGCAAGACTGAGCAGATACATATCGTAGGGACTGCGATTTGGTGCCCCTAATAGTATACCAGAGTTAGTAGTGGACCAGCAGCAACTAGAAAGGCTTACCTTTGATCTGCATGGTATGATGATTCCATGTCTGGACCCAGTCTGAAGCATCTTGGTTGATTGCACCCTTGAATAGGAAGTGTAGCAGCCAGAGGTGGCACCGATCGCTCGCATTGAGGTGGCAATGTGTTTCGAGTTCGATAAAGAAGTTCTTCCACTTCTGACCAAACCCTGATGTGACATCATACCAGAGTCGCTCGATGCGGGTGTTGTGGACACTACTATAAGAATGTGAAACTTCTGCAGAAACGGCAGCAGCAGATGTATGGAACATACCGGCCAAAGATATAAGAACCTCGCCCTTGGCCTCGGTACTGTTCCATGAACTCGGCGACGAGAACATTCTCGCCACCATGATCGCCTCGTACCCGACTGGGTACACCATTCTTGGCAGTTGCATCTTGGAAGACCTCAAGAACAGTATCTGCTCGATTGTTGTCGCTGACACGAAAGCCAGTGACGTATCGCGAATGACCGTCGATAAAGGCATGCATGACAAACTTCCACCGAATCAGACCTAGATGTCATATATCTATGAGTTCAAGGTATATCTAGTCATTACAAACTACTAACCATGCTGGCCATCATGGTGCCACAGAGCATTTGCACCTGCGACTCTGTAGACTCGCCGATGAATGCGGCGGCTGCCGAAAACTCCTGGCACGCCATGGACACGAATGAACGACTCGCGAAGCCGTTGTCGAGGAACTCGGTGGCCCATAGCAGTAAGATGGCCATGTAGCATTTGTCGCCGATAGTTCGGGAAGCTCTCTAATGTGAGGGCGACAATAGAGTCGAGTTCGGCATCGGTAAGTGTGGAGACAGGGCGCGTGGACGACTGCTGGATAGTGGTGGTGCTCCCATCAGGATGCTCAACTGTCTGGAAGACAGGTGCACCAGGTGGTCGAATGCCGTACTCAACTGCGCGCCGAGAGACTGTGCGCGAAGACCAACCAAGAACAGGTGCGAGGCCTGTCGGACCACGAAGGTCAACTGCCATGGCCAAGAATGTAGGATCACATTCCTTTCGGGGTCGACCACGACAACCTGTTTGGGCCTCCCATGTAACGATGACAGGAGGAGTCTCAATAGCATCAGCCGAAGCATGGCAAGCATCGTCAAGAGCTTCGACAATACTGCTGATCACTACATTGAGAGCAGCGAACTCCTCAGGAGGAATGAGGGTTCTGTTCTACACGAGCCATTGAGACTCGCTTGCTAGACATCGCAATAGTCGAGTACTCACTTGTTCAGCATGGCCCATAAGCTCCAAAGCTTCTCGCCGAACCTCGTCTAGGTGAGCAGCATCCCCAATTCGGGTGTGTATTGCCTGCGAGAATCGCTCATGAAGTATAGCATAGGCAGATCGAATGTTTGCGAGTATCAGAGATTCAGAAGATGAAGCCTGAGCCATGTTGACAGCTAAAACAGTATAGCAGATATATTTGGAGGGTACACTGTGCAGGACGAGTGCATAAGAGGATGGCTGGTGTTCGTCATCGTAAAGGGAGCTGCTTGCTTATGTCATTCACGATGATTCATAATGATTCACAGTGAATCACGATGAATCATGATGATTCACAATGATTCACGAAGAGTCACGATGACTACCTAAACAGCAATTCTTGACAATGAATCATCGTGAATCATCGTGATTCACTGTGAATCATTATGAATGCCTTGACAACCAGCCTCAGCGAGAGGTTCTCTGCATCTGTTCCCAAATTTCCCTTCAGACTGATTCAGACTGATTCATGATGAATCGGTTAAGCACCTGCAGAAATGGATGTTTAGTAATCATTATGATTCACGATGAATCACGATGAATCATCGTGAATCATAATGAATCATCGTGAATCATAATGAATCATCGTGAATCATAATGATTGCAATGATGTCAAAGACTGCATACAACAAAAATTCACAATGATCATGCATGATCACTCGTGTTCATGCCTGTTCACAAGTGATCACGAATGAACACGAGTGAACACGAGTGAACAGGCATGATCAGGCATGAACACGAGTGATCATGACGAATTAAGCAATCAAATGGTATTTTTGGCCTATGGGGTCACTCATAGTCTGAGCCATTTACGAGGTGCAAGAGAGAGGATCCCGGGGCACGCGTGTGATAGTCCAAGTATAGCACCCGTCTAGCGGCTCTCCCACCTTCTATCACGCGGTCGACGGCTATCAGGACAAGTCGTAGGATAACGCAACCTCCTATGAATGACCCCACTGGACAAAAATGGTGTTGGGATGCAATATCGTGAATGATCACTCATGATCATTAATGATCACTCGCTTTCACTAATGATCACTAATGATCACGAATGATCACGAATGATCATGCTCTGCCAATGTTGCAAGCTGCACTTTGGGTTGCTGCAACCATTGTCAAACATCATGAAACACAATGAATCATCATGAAACACGATGATACATCACTGAGACAATAACCCCATGCACAGCCGAATCACGATGTTTCATTATGATTCACCATGATCGCTTAACACCTGGACCAGTCGGACCAAGTACAGAGAGGTTATTGCCAGGTCATTTCACGATGATTCATCATGAATCATCATGAATCATCGTGAAATGACCTCAGAGGCTGCTTTTCATACCTGCTCTTCAGGCTTGTCGTTCGCCTTCAGTATTATTGTACAGCTATAGACATTCACAATGGCTGATTCTAGTTCCCCCCCCTCATCCTGGCCAATATTCGTTCAGCATATGCTATACTTGTGGAACGGTTCTCTCAGGCCATCCATACCTGAATCGGGGATGCACCTCACCTTGACGAAGTTCGGAGGCAAGCCTTAGAGCTTATGAGCCATGCTTCTCTGGTACTGTGATGATATCTCACTAGTATGATTGAGTACTTATTCCTTTCATACAGCATCGTGAAGTTCTACCAGCAGATGAATATTCAGTCCTTAGCACTGCTGTCGCTGGTATGGTGCAGGCTCTCGACGATGCATGCCATGCCTCTGCAGATGCCATCGAGACACCTCCAATGGTGATAACCTGGGAGTCTTGGACAGGACAGCGAGGCCGGCCTCGCAAGGATTGCGATCCCACATTTCTGGCTATGGCTGTCGATGTCTGTGGCCCCACCCAACTAGCCCCAGTTCTCGGTTGGTCATCACGAACTATATCTCGTCGTGCTGTCGAGTATGGGATCCGCCCTCCTGGAGCTCCTGTCTTCGAGATGATATCCGACTCTGATGGCAGCACTACACGCATTCACCAGTCGTCGACCCATCCAGCTTCTACTCTCACAGATGCTGAATTGGACCAAATTGTTGCACTCACATTAGAGAGCTTCCCCAACAATCGCCAGCAGATGTTACAAGGCCATCTTACAGCTATGGGTCACCGGGTCCCTCGTCGTCAGCTTCGCGAGTCGTTCCACCGTGTCCATGGTGTGCCAGGTGTTTTCGGCAGCCGTCGCATCCATCGCAGAGTATACAAGGTGGCTGGAGCCAATGCACTGTGGCATCATGATGGCCAGCATGGTATGTGCAATACCAAATCAGCCATCCCACAAAATTAATCTTATGAATAGGTCTCATTCGGTGGAAGCTTGTGATCCATGGTTTCATTGATGGGCATTCGCGCTACATTACTGGCTTTCGTGTCAGTGATAACAACCGTGCAGCCACTGTGCTAGATGTCTTCTATGAGGCCATCTCCCACCATGGTTGTCCAAGCCGAGTCCGTGGCGATCATGGTGGTGAGAATGTGCGTGTTGCTGCATTTATGGAGGAATATTGTGGTACTGGTCGGGGGTCGTACATCTTTGGCCGGTAAGTGCAATCGCCTGTGATCTGACTTTTTAGTAAGCTCATTACAATTGCATCTATAGCAGTGTTCACAATACATGGATCGAGCGCCTTTGGTACAATGTGACTAATGGCTTTGGGCAGAAGTGGAAAAACTTCTTCACTGAGCTAGAGGCACACTGTCACCTGCAGGCACACAACGATTCCCATATCTGGCTTGTGCACTTCCTCTTCAAAGGTGCAATTAACCAGGATGCAGCTGATTGGGTTCGTGCATGGAACCACCATACCATGCAACTCAAAAGTAAGTGATTCCAGAAGTTGGCCACCATCTGCTTGACTAATATCTGCAATAGATGAGACAAATCGCAGCCCCTATGCGATGTACTTTGTCAGCTTGATCCGTGATGGTCCACGCGGGTTGGAGGGTGTAGCACAGGAGGAGGAGATTGGGGACATTGCTGAGTATGGCATTGATTGGGCTGCTGCTGATGATCCCCACATTATGGATCATCTGCTCGAGCGCGAGTCTGATGCATGGGATACCGAGAATCCTTTCGCTGCTCCTCCCAAACAGCGTCCTCATGTTCCATGCGACTCTCCTGGGGATTGCTTTAGTCCTTGGGAAGTGCAGGAGCTTACCATGTGGCTGCGCCAGAGCCTTGGTGAGCTACTAGCCTCCCGCAACATGGAGGTCTGGCGACAGATTTGGATAGTTGCTTTTGAGATATGTGGGGACATTTTAGCCAAGCGGATGCAGATGTAGAGATGTTACCTTATGGCACAAATTCATCAGACTAGTGCTGCAGCAAGCAGACCACAGCTCGATGCATGATGATGATTAACAAGAATAGATGTCTTATGTCTGAGTCCAGCACATTTGGTTGCCAGAGAATATGGCCACCCACTCCAGAGATACCGCCCTGGGATCCACCTGGTGCATCGCGCAGCATGAAACCTGGCACATACATAGGTGTGGTTTGTCTGAGCTGAGCGCAACTTGGTGCAAGCAAATACGGTCACCCGCTCCAGAGATACAGCTTTGGGATTCTGGAAGCCACACTGGAAGCGGTCAGCTTTTTGTATTGGGGGTTGTGGTGCGTCGTTCAGCATGAAGCCTGGTGCAGACATAGGTGCAATATGTATGAACCCAAAGCATTTTGTTTTGAGTGCTTACGTTCACCCACTCCAAAGATATTCAGCTTACAACTGGGTACCCATTTATCCAAAAAAATCTAAACTGCATGGAAAGTTATCGACATTGTGCAAAGTGCTGCTGATCACATTTATAGATCCTTCATTCGCTCTCATACTTATCTCCATCATCGTCCCCATCCTCGTCCTCGCCCCCATCCTCGTCCTCACCCTCGTCCTCGCCCCCATCCTCGTCCTCGTTCTCGTCCTCGCTATCATCCATCTCCAGAATTGCAGCTGCAACTTCTTGAATGAATGCCTGACCTGCTGCTGCAGCAGCAAGTTCTTTGACAGTGGATATCTTCTCGAAGGGTTTGGCCTCTCTGGCAGCATGGAATGCAGCACTGTGCTTAGTGAAAACAGTTGCGAGGCGAGGAGGGGTGACAAAGGAGATGCCTATCTGCTGATACTTGGGGTAAGGATCCTCGGGATCATAATTGGCCAGGCTCGTAGCATGCCAGTGCCATGGCTGCCAAGCAGTAAAGGTGTCTGTGGTGTTCACGATCTTCACCCCATAAGAGGCAATGTAGAAGTGGCCACCAGCTGCAGCACCCTGGTTGCGGCGGAGGATCCACTGCACAGCAAACGCATGGGGCTGCCGCTCGTGATGGACCCCACTGACCTAGCTTAAGCAAGGTTGGAATTGTGAGTTGCTGAATACCATGCACCGAGAGTAGTTTTGACCCATCATCCCACAAGCAGGGGCCAACTCCATGCCATTGAAGACAATTTCGGATTCACCGAGGTTTAATGAAACCTCACCAGTGGTTGCTGAGGTACCAATGCCACCATCCATGCGAGGGAGTTGGTTCTGCTGGTTGAAATTGAGCCAGTCACCCATGACTGTGGCTGGTAGCCGCGATCGACAGATATTCCAGGCAATGGCAAATAGACAGCTGGTGCAGTAGTCGGAGCTCGCTATGAAGTCAGGTGTAAGCTCCCGCTTCCGCAGTATGTTCCGAACCCAGGCGAATGCAGGTTTTGAGCGCGCTCCTGCAGAGTAGCCAGTTTGAATTAGCTTCCCTGGATCCTCAAGCTAGTGGAAAGCATTAATGCTAAGAGTGCAAACAATAAATTATGCATCCATACTCTGATTGATCGCCTGCCACAAATGCCATCCTCGACAGCTTGTGCACCCCAGGCAAGGATACCAACGTTATCTGGCAGAATAAGTGGAGTTTACATCAGTCTAGCTTTATTTTGAGTCATTGTAGATATATACATACCCTCCTGCTCCATTGGGGCTGCACCTGGAGTGTCTCCAAGTGACGAAACAACCCCACGAAGGACGATGGCGATGAGCTCTTTGGTCTTGCGATCAACGATCTTGCAACTTGTCTCGGGCCCTATGATGGCTTGAAGCTTCGAAGGTTGCACTTGATGTATCGGTCGTCGCTTCTGTCGTTTGTCTGGTTGAGGATCCTCGTAGATTCGCTTCTTCCACTTCACTGTGATAATCAGGTCTTCACTGAGATGTGTGTCTCGAGGAGGGTAGGGCTGCCTCAGCTTAGTAACCCAAACAGTCTCCAATGAGTTAACCCAAGCCTGCCCAGTCTCACGATTGAGACCGAGCTGGTCCACAGCATGTCTGGTACTGCATAAAGAATGTGTGTGGTGGTAGTTGACAGTGCACACTCACTTGTGTAGCCACCAATATGCCATTCGGTTTGCCCGATATTGCCCCACTGCATCACTGAGTTCACCCTTAACCCCTGCAAGGTCGACATACTGCAAGAAGTTGCGAAAGAGATCGTTGTCAGTAGCACTGGCAAGAATGCCAAGCTCTGGCTTTTGGGCAATGAGAGTGCGAAGGAGCTGAATAAAAGCCTCCTGAGAGCGAGGTACCGATGCATTCTGCAGCAGTGTAAGGCCTTGTGGAGACCTATTAAGACATGTCGCGAGTTCAGCGAAAGCAAGCTTGCGAGCTTTGCAGTGAGCTCGAGTCCCACTGTTGTGAGGCATAGCAGCGATGCAAGGGGAGGAAGCGAAAGTGCACCAATTGCAGTAATGCGAGAACACCCTATGACAGCTTACTAATCATGCATTATATTGCTACTTATAGATCTAACAAAGGGTACATAGTATCTAAGGCCCTGGTCGGCTGCACGGGATCTCAAAATCCGCGTGGATATGGATATGGGCCGAGGTCCCCGAAAAGGCAGAGATCCAAGCGTGCGGATTTGACGAGTTGTGTAACACTTAGTCACATAGTGTAACAAATAGTCACAAAATGCGTGCTGGATGTGCAATCCACTCTTTGTGCCCTCCCGCCATGACACAAATCACCTCTAGCACCACTGCAGGCAAAATATTTGCTGCAAAAGCTTCTCTGCAACTTTCCATACGCTCAGCAGCTCTCATCTCAACCATTGCAGCAGCGGCAGCCACCACCACCCTAACCCCAGATCTCATGAGTCAAGCGCCGGTGCTCGCCTTGAGCGGGGAAATGTCGGAACTTTCCCACGAGCATCTGGAGGAACCGCCGTTAAGCACCCGTCTTCTGCCTCCTCCTGACAATGCTCCGCCGGAAGTTCTGGGGTAGAAGTTACATAGCGTAGTCGAGCAGTACTATAGGATGTTTTAGAGGTATCACAAAGCCAGCACACACTGGCAGTGACCAGCTAGTAACTGCATCCGGATGCAAAGGTCGTCGGGATGCCGAGATGGGCCCCGGAAATTTCCGACATAAGGAACGGCGGACAATGCGCGGCCGTCCAGCGTGACCGTGGATCTGTGTCTCCGCAGTGTCCACCGAACGGTTTTCCGGATCTGGATTTCCCAAATCCCAGCGCTTAACTACGGCGAAATCCATATCCATCATTTTGGCTGTATCCACGTCCGAGATCCCGTGCAGCCGACCAGGGCCTAAGAATGCTTTGAAACACAGACCTAGCCACCTGCGAAGCTCTGCAAACCCCGGCAGACAAGCACTGGTTGTATAGTTTCGGTTGGATCGCGAGATGGGTGTGAGCAAGCAGTGCGGGCGACACAGGTCGCAGCGCACGATTTCTCGTGCTCTGCGGCGCCTGCCCCGGTCGTGCAGGGTCTTAGTGGTGTTTGTGTGGTGTTGAGGATGCGAGAGAGGAGGCCAGGGTAGAACAACAGCGGTGGCGGCCGGCTGGAGTGCGAGGCGGGCGTGAGCGGGCGGTGCGGGCAGCACAGAAGTCGCAGAGCATGATTTCTCGTGCTCTGCAGCCCCTGCGCCGGTCGTACGGGGTTGTGGGGGTCTTTGCGTGGTGCGGCAGGCCTGGGAGAGGCAGCGGGGGAGGAAGGAGGACGGTGGAGGCTGGTAGGTGGCGGCTGGGGAGAGAGGAGCCGAGGTTAGGCATGCAAGGCGTAGGCGGGCAGCCCGGCCCGGCTGGGCGGATTGGTCCGGCCCCCAGCTTGCCAGCACATTGGGCGCCTCGTCCCTCCCTCCCACCCACCACCACCACCACCACTATGGCCACCCCGCCTTCCGGCTGCGACGTCTGCGTAGGCATTGTGACCGGCTGGGGGCACCCGTTTGGCAGGGCCAACGCGTACCCTGCCAATGTTGCAATGCTTGCGAGCGCGGAGCAGCCAGTTTGGGCACCCAACACCACAATGCCCCCACCTCTCTGCCCCCACCCCTCCCGCCTCCTGGCCAGGTCCTCCCACGAACACCCAAGACCGCTATAAGGGCCGCACAGCACGCGAGATCGTGGTGTGCGACCCGCAGCGCCAACCCACGCCCGCCTCACATCCCAGCCGGCCGCCGCCGCTGCCGATCTACCCCCGCCTCCTCTCCCGCATCTTCAACACCACGCAAACACCCCCACGACCCCGTACGACTGGTGCAGGGGCCGCAGAGTACGAGAAATCGTGCTCTGCGACTTCTGTGCTGCCCGCACCGCCCGCTCACGCCCGCCTCACATCCCAGCCGGCCGCCGCCACCCTCCTTCCTCCCCCGCTGCCTCTCCCGCATCTTCAACACCACAAGAACACCCCCACGACCCCGTACGACCGGCGCAGGGGCTGCAGAGCACGAGAAATCGTGCTCTGTGGCCCCGCTGTGCTGCATCCCTCACTGGCCCTGATGTGTCTTACATGGCTGACACCTGCCTGTGACTGGTATCGCGATGCACCTGCCCGAGGGACCCACGACCATGCTCAGCACTCTGTACTACCAGGTAGGAGATTGTTGGGCACAGGATGTGACGATCTGCGACCATTCTGCCATAATAGAAGACATTCGTTTGTAAACCTTAGTACAGTTTGCAATCCAAGCCATTTAGCCACCCCGAGTAAACCACTGCCAGCATCACTGATCTTAGCAACGAGTATTTACTTTGCAAGAGGGCATTCTCACCTCTGCATATGTTGGTTTCTTCTTCAAGTTGCGACACAGAGCTGCAACCTCGTGGGCTTTGACATTGACTGCAACTTGATCCCATGCATTCTCGGCTCCTGGAGTGACCTGAGTTCTCGTCTTAAGGGTATCCTTGCCAACCCATCTACTGACGATCTCCCACAGTCTTGTCTCCTCAGTAGAACGAGGGATCCCCCGAACACCATTGACATCAAGTGCGAGCTTCGCAGCGACTGCATGGTTGTAATTCGTGCGCCAGTTACCGAAAGTGTGCCACTTGGGCTCGCTTGCAAGCCAGTCCTTGACATGCTCAGGAGTGATGGTGACACCATCTAAGACAATTCCTCCTGAATTGTCGTGGCGGAGACCGATCATGTCCATGACCTTGACCCATTGTCGCACGAGCAAAAATTGCTTGTAACCTGTTTGATAATTAGCCTGCTCATACTTGGCCCATTCCACCGGAAGCTCTCCAAGGCATTGATCAAGCACCTCCGAGGCATTCTAAGTGTCCTAGTGAGCCTCAGTTGCATGGTCAGATGTAAGAGCTGAATACGATCTGTGGAGCGACCATTGTGTGTGCCGATGTGAGGGGATCCTGAACCCATTGGGAAGAATCCCACTGAGCATTGGGCACTATCGTTGATTGATAGTAGGCCCCTGGAATATCGCGAACATCACAACTGTTGGCAGGAATGTCTGGCATGATTGAGTCGGCGACTGGGGCACTGGCACCCAAATTCTGCTTGATAGCAAGTCGGCAAAATCATACTGCAGTGGAAACCATAGACAACATACCTCGGGCTCGGCAATGGTCAATCCTAGGGTGGAATTGGAGCGACTGAGGTGGCTATCTGGGAATAAGGGAGCATCGGCGACAATTGGTGTTTTCGTACTGTCACTGCCAGGTGAGGGAGGCAAAACAGACTCCTGTTGAAAGCAAATGAGAATATGTATGTCTCCAAACCCCAAGGGAAATAACCTGAACCCCAGCAGCATTCTGAGATGCATTGTCCCAAACAAAGTCCAATTCGGGAAGGCCAGATTGACGACTTGGTTCTTGTAAGCGAACTACTTCCTTTTGAGCCTCAGTCTCAATGACCCAGTTCCAAGTCCCTGGTTCCTCAGACTGGGTCAAGTTCCGAATCGTGTCCAACAAATCTGCATCGTCCATCTCATCGGTACTTCGGTTGCCAACTTTGTTTAACGACACGACCATGGCGAAATATTACTCAGCTTCACAAGATCAAGGAATTGAATCTATTGCTCACCGACCTTCAACATCTGACCCAACAGGGGATATGTCGCCTGAGGGCAGTTCAGGCATGGTTACCTGGATTTGAATGGGTAGAGAGATGGAAAGGAAGGGGCATCGATAGGCGATACTAAGCAAGGCTCAAGTGTGATGTCACACTGACTCTGCAGTCACATCAGCCACTCGAAGCAAGTCATATCATGCAATACCTAGGCAGCCTCACTGTTGCAATATTCTACACAAATAAGAACTACCAATGTCGTAGAAGATTGGCTCCCAGCCCTCAAGTACACCTGAGAACTACAGAAACCCAAAATGATATAATGCTGTGTCCGACCTGCTTCGCGAACCACCCACAATGACGACACTGTCGTAATGGACCTAGATGTGATTGTATTGCATCGGGGCTGTCCACAGCAGCTGGTGGAGACTAGCATCAAATGCAGTGGCAGTCTCTGGAGGCGATGAGAGATTGTTAGCAGTTATTAGGACATTAAGTTCTTCGGTAAACCGAATGTCGATTGTCGCAGTGCAAGTGTGAATATGGAGCCAACTGCTGTTCGGCTCCACATCCTCATGCTGGAATTTGATCTGCACAATTCCAATAAGTCATGCCTTGGCCCAGAGATGCAACCCAATTACTTACGAGAATCTGAAACCACTGATCAATAGGAATGAGAACCGAGTCGGTAATAGCTCGGAGCAATGCTGTTGCTCAAATCGTGGAAGACTCTGCCTAGAATGCAGCATCAGACAACTTGGAGACTGTGCGACTTGGACTGCACATGGCACCACATACCTCGGATGCAAACTCTTCATCAGAAATCATGCATGCCTCGCATAATCCAGGATAAGCAGGATGCCCAATACCTTGTGTGAGATATCGTTTGAAACGACGGACAAACATGCGTTCCCGAACAATCTGGAGTTGTTGTGCTCGTGACACAGAAGGTGTACCGAGGCCATCTTTGTTCTTGTCCTTTGGCCCTGGCTCCTTCGTGAGAGTGACAGCGATAAACTTGACATAGAAATCTTTGGCATCCACCACTCGTCTGTCGTACATTGCCAAGACGAAACGAGGGATGTCATCTCGGTCCAACAGCTCTGACAAAGACTGGTAACATCCTTTAGTACCTCTCTGTCAAGCAACACAGGTATAGACTAGGCTCACACTGATGAGAGAACTGCTATTTTTCTCGTCAACGACAGGTACTTGAATGTTCAGGCCATCGCGAAAGGCGATAAACTCGCCCATGCCTAGGATACTCGATGAATGGCCAAAGACGAGCTTGAAGATAGCCTTGAACAGCCACACATTGTGTGACTCAGGGGAGGGATCACTATCCCTGGTGTTCGTCACCTCGATGATCTGTATCGCACCATAATGGTTAGCTAACCCACTAGGTTTCTCGCATACGATACAACACATACATTTTGCTCGAGAACCTCAATGATAAACTGTCGTGCAGGGTCACTATAGTCTGATGGTAGTGGCTTATCCCATGGCAACAGCAGCCAGGGACACAGCTGCTGTGCAAGGTCCCTGTCAAGAGCTCCGAGAATCGAAAGCTCAGCGAATGGCAGGAGGACATCAGAGATATAGCGGGCATTAGTCCCTGCAACTGCAGGATGCAGGTCACGAAGATACTGAAATTTGAGATCCTCGCTGGAGCCGAAGAGAGCGAGAAGAGCAGTCATAATGAAGAAGGGCGAGACAGGAAGTGGAGCCAAACCGAGACGAGCAACGTAAATCCCACATAGGGTGCCAAATGCTCGCCAAGTGCTTTTGCGATTGCTATTGCTGGTGCTGTCATCGACGAAGTCATATCATCGATCACTGCAACAAGCAATGAACGGACAACACCACTGCCAAGTCCCCTGCCACTGAATTGATATCAGTATCACAATCCGAATGGCCATGAAAGAAATACATACACTGAGATAGTTGGTGACCAGCAGGCCACAAAATCGAGCACCTCGAATGGTGTGAACTTGGTGACCCGAGCTGGAACAGCCCATGCATCGCGAGACCATTTGAGAGGTTGCTCAACAATGTGCTGCACATAGCTTATGAAAGCTGGAGCGAGCTCTTCAGGTGAACGAGCCTCCAGCTCAATATAGATTTTGGCTGCATCTTCCTCATCCCTTGCTTTCTCAAGTGCCCCAAACCACTCAAAGAGTTGTTCGCTCAACCCTTGTGCAGGTGGAGGAAGAGTGAGACTTGGGATGCCAGAAGTCCTCATTGATGATGACAGCAGCCTTGGAGTTGGGTGCGAGCTCGTCGACGATGACGACAGCCTTGGAGTGGGGTGCGAGCTCATCGACGATGTGGACGACAATGACGACAGACTCGGAGTGGGGTGCGATCTTGTCGAGGGCGACGACAGCCTCGGAGTGGGGTGTGAGCTTGTTGGGTGCGAGCCTGTTGGGTGCAAGCTCGTCGGGTGGGAGCCCATCGAGGACAGCTGTGGAGTCACTATTGGGAGGGTAGTACTCTGTTGGGATGTGCGACCAAGGGTGTCTGCCTCAAGTATGTCGCGAATAGAGGGAAAGTCGCCATCAGAATCGCACAATCCATCTTCTACACTGTACTCCAACGACATCGTGTCAAGTCCTGGAGTAAGAGATGATGAAGCCCCTGCAATGTTCAAGGGAGTGGGCGAATCTGAAGGGCGACAAGGCCGGAACAATGAAGACTCGGTTCGTGCATATTTGATTGAGGGTGGAGTGGGTGGGGAACGAGGGTGGATACGTGATATCTGCGAGGGGCGAGGAGGTGTTATTTGTTGGCGAACCTCCGGAAGGTATCGTGCAGGGTCGCGATCGCAAAGAGTGCAAGGTGGACACCTGTTGTCGTCACACTCAATAGTCACTGGAACTGGAACACGGGTGCGACCACGGAATTTGATATACCGAAGAAACATGCGAAATGCAGTGCAATAGTGTGGCTGGTCATGGCAGGCACAGATGCGACCAGCTCCGACAAGGTCGTGTGAGAGTGGAAGTGCGAGTGATTGAAACAGAGGGCCTAAGATGGTGAATGTTCAGGGCAAGAGCTACAGCACACACTAAACTCACTCACATATGAGAATGAGACACACATTCTTGTCCAATGGATGTGGTATCAACTTGAGCAACTTTTCTAAGGTCACGTCGACAGGATTAAGATCAGCCCATTCCAAATAATAACTCCTTTCAGGAGCCCGGGTCTTTTGCATGATACCCCAGCCAAGCTCGTGATAGCCAGCAGGAGGTGGGACTATCGCCGAAGACGACGAGGTTGGCGGCCCCGATGATGATGTTGCGAAAAGAGGGAGATGAAGATTGGTAAGATGGGATCGGACAGCTGTGTCGATCTCTGGGCAGATCGGCTGGGTATGTGGTGCTTCAAACTCGATATTATCGATGAGCAAAGCATGCTGTTGAAGGGAGACCAGGATTGTCGGGATGTCGCTGTTTTGTATATTAAGATGGAAAGCTTTGAGGAGGCCATGACCAGACTTTTGGTGCTCAGAACCATCCTAACCAATGTAAGATTGGCATTTGTCATACCCCCACTAGAGCTTAATGTGCTGGACTCACTGCGATTGGGACAATCCCTATCTGAACCCGTGTTTTCATGCGCACAGAATTGGTTGCTGTCGCTGCAGCAACTGCCTTGCCAGAGCCTCGAGTAACATTGAGCGTGTTCGCAGCAGCATGCTGAGGAAGGGCACTTGCAGAGCGCAGCTGGGCGACATTGCGACCCATCGCCAATGGACCAGACAGTGCTGCGATCGGCGATATGGCAGGAACCTCATTCAGAGGAACACTCATGGCTGAGATTGGCCGGGGATTGAAAGAGAACCCAGAGGAAGACATGAAGGGATTGTACATAGTAGAAGGAGAGGTGGCATTGGGCATATTCAAGGCTGAATTGGGGATAGACATAGATTGAGAGGAAGTGGTCATAGGCATAGTAGTGGGCATAGATTGAGACGAGAACGAAGGCATAGGTGCACCAGATGTAGATGTAGACAAAGACTGGTTGGGCGAAGGCACCCCAATAGACAACATGGCCGAAACAAGATACGAAGACGACGGGTAGCCACTGGTCAGGGTCGTACCCCCAAGTGGGCCAGAGACACTCGCCGAGTCTCCACCTGAAGTCATCCTGTGCTGTGCATGTCAGATTAAATGTTGGTGAGTATCGAACGAGACAGTCGCACCCAGTATTAGCATGGAGGCTTCGTTTCTGGCCACACACACACACTGCCTCTGGATTAGGCTGGTCTGTGAGAGTAACCTGTAGCAATCTGACTCAGTGATGAAGACAGTAGAGCTCTAGATGGCAAAACGAACCGGGTGGTACCCTCCACATGTCGTCTCCAGACATGACAGGTGGCCTGATAAGTACGACAGAGCAGGTTGTTTCATATTGGGAGTGAGCTTGTCGATGTCGACTTTGTGCTGGAACCAAGGGTGACTACACATCGCACAATCGGTTTGTGGATAGGGGGAACCTGTGGATGTCAAAGGACATGTAAGTATCTATCGGCCCTTGCTTCGGTACTACAACAGATAAAGAAACTAACATGGTAAAACTGGTCCTGCACTTGTATTATAAAGGCCCGACAGTTACACCTTGTAATGGGCTGTAGCCCGAGCCCGGCGAGGTCTGAGTGCGAAGACTTGATTCGAGGGTCTGAGATGTAGTACAGGGGTATGGAGGACGAGGTGGGATGGGGCTCGGGTGCCAACGCCGTGTACTGGCGTTGGTTCGTCTGGAGAAACGAGACATAGCGTAGAGCGTAACTAGGTGAGTCCAAAACAGGAAGGTCACGGTCACGGTGCCGTTACACTACCTCCTCCTTTAAGCTGCGGCTCGAGGAGTGGGTGACGAGAGACAGAGCTACTAGTAAGTATGCAAGCAAGGGGGACTAAGTAAAGAATGCGAGAGGATCAAAAAACATGAAATAACTGAATAACAATAAGTGGTAAACGACGTAGTGCATGGACGTGATACCAGAACGGGGGCAAGCAAGAAGCGGGGGCGGACAAGATGATGTGGGGGACTAGACATGAGACGGGAGAGGACGGGATACGAGACGGGGTGCTGCGAGAGCCATAGACGAGACGAGAGGGGTCCGTACATACCAAACTTATGGCTATGTCGGTGTCCAGGGGAGAGCGACTCCCTCAGGACCGAAGTTGTCAACCCAGAGGGACGGGACCATGGGAAGACCAAAGACGAGGGTGAGAACGAGAAGAGCATCGAGCCAGTTAAGATCGTAGCCTAGGCCTGGACACGACCCCCGTAAGCCGAGAATACGAGGCACTCGACGGTTAAGACCGTAGCCTAGGTCCGTGAGTCCAAGCGGATGCAAAGGAGGACGGGACGGGAGGAAGATATGGCCACTGCCGATTCTACCTGGGTGTCGACGCGGTTTGACCACTGCCAAGGTGCGTGCGACCGGACAGAAGGATGCACTGGGAAAGAACAAGAGTCGGGGAGCAAGGACGAGGGATGTGATGTGGATGCGATGGCTGAGCGATGACGAGAGGTGATGGTGCTGAACATGAGTCAGGGTGCGGCGAGGAAGAGAGGTTGATGATGATGTGAATGGGCAGTGCGGGATGGTCATGGGTCGAGGACATCGGTGAGATAAGTCAATAGGGGAGACCAACGGCGACTGGATAGCGACAAGTTGAGGGAATGGAACCGAGCATAAGTCGGGATGCGGTTGAAAGGAGCGTGTTGATGATGTGAATGAGAGAGCGGATGGGGTCAAAATCGGGGTACGCCGTGGTAACGAAGGTCAAGAGTTACGAGAGGGGTCGAAGGTTGGTTGAAGTAACGTGGAATGAATGTGGAGCGGGGCGTGAAGGCGATGATAACAAGAGGAATTGAAGATTTTTGAAAAACGTTGAAAAATCAGAGGACACCGCTCGTCCCGAGGCGGCGTCCAGCGAGAGGAAAGGGAGAGCGCGTTGTGCTGCACGCTACGACGGCCAGGAAGAGAGGCCCGGGTGGAGACCTGCATCCTCGCGATGTTCTCCACCTCTGCTGCGAACCTGCATGGATGCGCCGACTGTGCTCCGGCGTCCTACGCACCCTTCGGCCTGCCTCCACAAGTCGTCCGGGAGGTCTCCACGGATGCTCGTCCGTCGCGCCTGCTTTGTCCTCACATCCGTCTGGAGGTTCCGTCTTCACTACACCTATCCCCCTTTTTTCCGCCGAGGCTTTCCTCGACGGAGCCTGAGGAGAGGAAAGGCGAGGTGATCCGAAAGAAATGGGCCGGAGGAGAGGGGATGGAGGGTGGGCTTGACTTAAAACAGCAGTTGCGAGGGTGAGAGTGGGGAAGACGACGGCAGGACAGGAGGATAATTGGGCCGTGACGGGGGTTCGAGAAGATGATCGGGAGGGTGGACGAGGAGGAAGGAGAAAAAAAAAAAAAAAAAAACAACGGCGACAAACCGTTCGCATGTAACCAGCGAGCCTTCGACTAGAAGCGAGCTCCGACCGTCCGTAGTAATGGAGTGGTGGGCGACGGCCAGCGATGAATCATATGAGCGACGGGGGAAGGGAGTTGCTCTGCGGGCGGATAGGGGCTAGGCGGGCAGTGTCGAGGCCATGAAAATGTGCTGGCCTGTGGAGCATTGACAGGCGGGTGCAGCCAGAGTGAAAGGCGAAGGCGAAGCGAAGGGATCGGGAGTCGATGGTGACCGCGAGGAACGACGGCCAAAGGAGGGTGCGAGGGCCGAACGGCTTGACGTCTCGCAGGTTCGGAGACGAACCAAACTGTAACGGGCTGTAGCCCGAGCCCGGCGAGGTCTGAGTGCGAAGACTTGATTCGAGGGTCTGAGACGTAGTACAGGGGTACGGAGGATGAGGTGGGACGGGGCTCGGGTGCCAATGCCGTGTACTGGCGTTGGTTCGTCTGGAGAAACGAGACGTAGCGTAGAGCGTAACTAGGTGAGTCCAAAACAGGAAGGTCACGGTCACGGTGCCGTTACACACCTGCCACACTGGGAGCGAGGATACAGGGGGGGCAGAGCAGTAGGGGCAGACATTGCGAAAGGTATAGCGAGCAGTATAGCAAGCGAGAATCGAAGGCCAGTGGAATTGGGGAACAATGCTTCGGATCCTTTCACAGGTAATCATTGTGAATCATTGTGAATCATCGTGAATCACAACGATTCACAATGAATGATGCTTGGACCAGCACCCAAGGCCATGCACCTCGCACACAATATGAGATCCGAGCCATTGTGTTTCACAAGGATTCATGATGATTCATGACAATTCATCATGGTTCACGATATAAGGACCTTCGATGGTGTATTGTACAGTGGTAACAGATGACAAGCAGTAACGATGATTCACGATGATTCACGATGTGTGTCTCAGCCTGTCCTCGACAATTCACTCATGATCACTGATGATCATGAATGATCACTCGGGTTCATTCGTGTTCATCTGTGTTCATTCGTGTTCATCAGTGTTCATTAGTGTTCATAGGTGATCATTAGTGATCACGAGTGATTACTTCATTCCAATTGTTTTTGTCCAATGGGGCCCTTCATAACCTCCCAACTGTGGGTTCTGCGCCCACCAGTGTCATGGCTGCTCAGTATGTCCGTCGACGATCTCCTCCGGTCCCTTCTTCTAATCCAGTAGTCTAGGACCTCGCCGTCGCCCTTCCCTGTCCCTGGAGCTCTCCATTCCAGAGATTATCTTCCTTCCTTCAATGAAAAGGGTCAGATATAATAAGAGAATAAAAACGAGCTCGTACAAGAGAGGCCAGATACTCTGCCACTTTTGCTACAACCACCTCCAATATTGGTCAGTGCAGGCAACTAGAGTAATGCAGAGTGTCTTCACATCTCATCCATGCAAACAACCATGACATTCCCGATCAACTCTGGTGGTCAGTGGATGGATGATCAGGCGCTTGCCAAAGATATAGTATCCCAGATCATATGTTCTAGCATACATGTGAATGTCATCCTGATGTCTTCCCCCATAGTAACTGTTTGCATGCTGTGCGCGAACTCGTATGTGCCTATTTCACTCATTGGATATTGGTTGCCTGACCATACAGTGTCTCATATAGCCAGACCATCTGTCCCGCACCCAATGGTCGCAGATCACTTCCACCACCATTCTATGACCACTCCTGGCCGAACCTGTTGGTTGGTAAGCGCCCATGTTCGACTTGTCGTCTGCCTACCTGAACAGAGTCATGGCCAGTGAATCCGCCACTAACCATTCGGCGTCCTCTTCTCCGAGGCCGGTCGACATCACCGTCGCGGGGTACCTACTCACCCCAGACATGCTCAAACACTTGTGCATCCTCAGGTACGGGTACTCGGAGGCCGAAGTCGACGAGGTCGGCCCTGTGGATGCTGCCGCGATTCACTACTCCAGACATGGCATCATCGATGCTCCATGCCTCGTACCCGTGTCGTATCGCCGTCGGTCGACTCCTAATCGACTTGAAGAGGGATGGCTCCTCACCGGAAAGGCCGCGTTCTTCCATCCCACGGCTAAGCCTCCGGAGTTGCCCCTAGACGACAAAATCCGGAAGTACCTGAACCTTTGGTTCCCCTCGGAACTGTTGCAAATGGAAGAATTCAAGGAGGTTCCCTATATGCAGATGCTTTGGCCTCGGGATTTGTGGCGTACGTCTCTACTGATTGGTGTTCGTAGTCAGTCTCACGCTGATCATGCATACAGCTCGAGGCGTGGTTTTGAAAAAGATGAGGATGCGGCAGAAGGCCTTCCGTGACAACCACAAGCGACAATTGATTGGATGGGCTTTGGGAGAGCAGTCCCGCGGAGTGAGTCCAGTAGTTGTGGTACGTATCAACGTTGGTCGTCAGCTACACTCCAGCTGACCCCAGTATCAGCCTCCTAGGTTTCCGACATTGTGGTTGATCAATTGAAATCTCGGTGCATCGTCTCAATGATCGCAAACTATCCGCACTCTCCGACATACTATTCCTTGTCCAGCCAAACCCTCTCGGGCTCGGTACTAGTCCTTCGGGTTCGTTGAGCGCATTGGATTAGATCCTCTGTCATCAGAACTCCTGCCGCACTCCGAGTCGCTCTGGCAAGGCCAGTGTAAGCCGAGCGTTCCGTCACCTTATACCGATGGCAAGGTAGTAAGAAGAGTACGGCTGTTGCTGGCAAAACGAGTGTCCGACAATTGCCATGCCAACTAATGGTGACCGCACAAAGCAACGACAGTAAACTAGTGCTTGCCAGCGCTAGTCTTCTTTCCCTTCTTGTGCAATCAAATTGTACTCTATGCCTGACAATTACGATTGCCTTTGGCCAACCGTACCAAGGTAATGCAGAAACTGTTGGCAGGTGCAGAGAGAAACTTCCTGTCCTCCTTGAGAGTCGCGCTCATTGATGACGAAACAGATCAGCTCATAAATATTGCAATTGAATGATATGATTCAGATGGAACATAGAGACGAGAGAGCAGCGCCAAAATATGCGTGTCGGCTAGAGGGTGATTATCTAAGCCTCTACCACTGAGAGGACGTAAGTACTCGGATGTGAAGTGATTTGATATTCCCTTGACTCGCTACCACCATGAATCACTCCTTCGTCCCTGCAAGATTTCACCCAGGACGCTCTGCTTATTGGCTCCCTCCTTCAGGACAAGCTGCAGCCTGTCGACTACCAACTGGTTGGTTTTGGGCCCTTCGAGCTTCGATTGTAGATCCGGACTCGTACGGACTTGATGCACCTCCCCTACTGTTCCTAGTTGCATCTGAACCCTCTCCGTATCCCATACCCAACGCGTCACTTACGTTGGGGCCCAGGAAGACGCAAGACACTGGAAGATGCAGGGGTGGTGACGCAGAACTCATCGTTCGAAATGGGCCGTTACCTTCCATGGAGAGCGTCATCGACGAGCCTTTGTATCTGCACACTGTCCCTGCCCTACATCTCTCCATGTACTCCCGACCGCCTCTCACGTCATACCACTTTGGTCTAGAGCAAGATAGCTTGCGCCAATTTATAGCCCGTGTTCAAGATGATATGCGACAGGCATGCGAGTATCGGGAAAACGCGTTATCTACTTACGGTTACGAAGCTATCAAGAATGGCTGGGCTGCTCCGACGCAGGATGCAGGCCGCATGGGGTTTGGTGTCGCGCCGGACGATCCTCATACATACGCCTTTGACTTCGGACCATTTGAAGCCACACCGTGTTTCGAAGGAAAAGCTACCGTATATGACGAGTTGATGATATACGTACAGTGAGTGCAAATATACTTCTCGTGTACGACAAGGTGCCGATAATGTGACAGATTGTGTAAAGATTATAGATGGATGGGTGTCGAGGAGACTATTCTCTGGACACGTAACATGCGCACTGTACGAATCATTAATTCTCTTTCCAAGCTGTATATATTGAGGCCACTTTGACTTGACGCAGATTTTACAGAACGGCAGGCCAAAACAACCTTACAATATCGTCCAATCGGTAGTTGATGAGGTAGCCCTACGTAGTTCCGCGCTGGAGTTGTTCTCTCAACCCAACCCTCACGTACGCATCCGTGCTATCGCCGACGCCCGCGCTGAGGCCAATACCGCCTCTTCTGGAAGTTCAGTACATACGGAGCGCCTTCCGTGGGTATACCAGCATCTCCCAATCACTTACCCTTTCATCCCGCTGGGCACGACGAAGGTCATAGTGTTTGACCTTTCTGGGACAATCTTGGTATGTCTTTATCTTGCTTTTGTCTCAAGTGGGTCTGACTTATCATGCATAGGATCGGGAAGGGTCCATCAGAAATGCTCTGTCTCTGTGGCAGCAGTATTCGGTTGCCGCAGCAAGAATGAGCATCTATCGACTCACTGAGCGTTATATAATGCTTGAGGCCTTGAACGAGCGGGATGCGCAGGCCGCTGGATCTCCAAGCTCTCTTGCAACATCCGTTGGCCAGGCTCTGTTGTCTCTCGCGCAGCAAGTCGAGCTACAGATTGATGAACACTCCCCGCTGTTCATGAACGCCTTTACGCAGATTCTCAATCCTCCGCCGCACCCAGAAGTCGAAGCCGTCATGCACACATTGCTCCAGCGCGGGTATACGCTCGTGGGCCTCCCAACGCACTCCCAGACGACCATGACGCACATCCTCCCGTCACTACCCCGCGTATTCGTGGAGCACGTTCGTTTCTTCCCTGAATACGTATCGATGCACTTTGTTGCACATCCTTTCCTGCTTCATAACCTATTCTCCTTCTGCCAGTCCTTGGTCGGTGGCGCGTTGGAGCGGGAGGAAATCCTCGTGGTGAGCACGAGCGTTGGTCGTGTTCTGCATGTAGCTCAGTTTGCGGGGCAGGCGACAGCCGTCGTGCAGAGATCGGAGAACTTCGAAGGACACGTCGAGTTCGTCGTGGCAGCAGAGCCAGAAGACTCTCCCCGGCCGTCGGTGGATGTCGAAGATCTCCTGCAACTTGTTGCGATGCTCAAGTAGATGTGTTGTCGTTGATTGTGCCATGCTGGCACCAGATTGTAGCAGAGTGCACACTGCTCCATGCTCGCCGTCGTGAAGGCATATATATCTCTCCCTTCTTGTGCTCGCCAATCAGGAAACTCGACCACATGTATGGTGTACTTTTGTGGAGCTTCATGCCGATGTAGTGTGATTAGATAAGTATCACTGTCAGCTCGGGTTGATCACATATAGATAGGGGCATCAACTCTTCATCTTCCCTTGACCTTGTTGTAGCCGCCAGTTTGCTTTCCAGAGCTCCGGGCTCATCCGCTATCATCATGTCGTTTGAGCTGGTCAACTCCTTCACCGTCTGTGGCATCTATCAAGTGATAATGCATATCGGATCTGGCGGTGCGGGTATGTAGAAGAGTCCTATGCATTGTGCAGCAGCTAATTGTCAATGGAGGTGACGTGTGGAAAGCTTTCTGTATCCTTACGAACCAACTCTTTGCCTTGAAGATGGAGGGCATCCCTGTGGATAGAACGACACCACTTCTCCTACAATATGAAGCCATCATCTACCGGTTTCTGGCCGGTGCACCCGAGGGTATACCCCAGATCCATTGGTCAGGAATCGACGGGAATCACTTTGTCATGGTGATGGATCTTCTTGGCCCTAATCTTCGCTCACTGCAAAGATTGTGCAGGGGAGCGTTCACGCTACGTTCCATTTGTATGTTGGCGGAACAAATGGTATGTAATCTACTATCTCCGACCAAGGACATTGCTCTCACTCCCAGGTACTATCAGATTGACCGGCTCGAGTTCATACACTCGAGAGGGATTGTTTCATGCGACATCAAACCCCCAAAACTTCGCCATGGGTTTCCGGGAGAATGTTCGCATCGTCCATCTCTTTGACTTCAGCCACGCGCAACTCTTCGTTAACTCATATACCAACGCGCACATCCCCTTCCGTTTGGAACGAAGCACAATGGGCACCCTACGGTATGCAAGTGTCGCGGCTCATCTAAACCATGCTATGTTTCGCGCTGGCATATGCGGCGCCGAATCTGAATATCGCGTTTGTTGCGCCAGAGGTCTCCCGTGGTGACGATATCGAATCCCTGCTATATGTCCTGATGGAACTATACCATGGAAGCCTTCCGTGGCATGACGTATCAGCCGATGATCATCAGGAACGAACTCGTATTGTACACGAGATGAAGGCTGGGAAGGTGTTTCATGACTTTCTATCGCAGTCGCTGCCAGAGTTTGGAGCATATTACTCGCATTGCTCTGCTCTACTCTTTGGAGAGAGACCTGACTATCTGTTGCTCAAGGGTCTTTTCCGTACGCGCATGCGTTCTGAGGGATGGTTATACGATTCGAAGTTCGACTGGGAGGATGGGGTGAATTTGGAGAAGGGTACCCTTGTGCCAGAAGATTACGTATTTGACATGCGGTTTGTCGAGCGTCACGGGCTAGATCCTGTGTGATCTCGAGTCGCGCCGTTCGTTGTAGTGGTCTGTAATGCCAGCCACGAGCGGCCTGAAGGAGTGCGGACGATGGAGAGTCAGTCCTGTATTCAGTACAAGGCTCTTGATCACGGTATCAGATAAGATAAGCATCCACCGCGCTAACCATGAATCACGCCTTCGTCCCTACAAAATTTGATCCCCAACGCTCTGCTTACTGGCTCTCTGACTCTGCGGAGGCCGCGGCACGTCGCTTGCCAACCAGTTGGTTTTGGGCCCTTCGAGCGTCTGTTGTAGATCCGGAGTCGGACGGCCCCGATGACCCTCCCCTATTGTTCTTGGTCGCATCTGAACCCTCTCCGTATCCCATATCCAGTGCTTCATTGACCTTGGGCCCAAGGAAAGCTCAAGATACAGGCACATATCTCGGTAATGATGCCCAACTCATCGTTCGCAATGGTCCGTTACCTTCTATGGAGAGTGTCATCCACGAGCCCCTGTATTTGCACACCATCCCTGCGCTACCCATTGATGAACCCCGGCCTCTCACAACATATTACTTCGTTCTGAACCAAGATAGCCTGCGTAGGTTCTTCGCCCGGGTCCGAGAAGACGTGCGGCTTGCACGCGAGTACCGGGAACACGCGTCATCTACTCAGGGTTGCCAAGCTGTCAAGAATGGGTGGGCTGGTCCGACGGAGGACACAAGCCGAATGGGGGAGGACCCCCGTGCATACGTCTTTGACTTCGGACCACCTGAAGCTATGCCGACTTTCGAAGGAAAGGCTACAGTGTACGAGGAGTTGATGTTATATGCCCAGTGAGTTACGAGCTACCTAAGCAAACCGCTCTCGCTTATGAAACACTTCAATACGGCAGGTTGTGCAAAGACTACAGATGGAGGGCTGTCGAAGACACTATTCTTTGGACGCGTAATATGCGCGAGGTACGAGCCTCAACATCCTGACAGCTCCACATTGAAAAGTTGACACTCTTCGACCGCCAAAGATAGCTCGGGAGGGCAATGACAAACAGCCCTGCTGCCTAGCCGAGGCGACAACTCGATGAAGTGCATATTCACCCAGCTCTATGGAGCGTTGCTCTGGAGTTGTTCTCTCAACCTAACCCTCACGTTCGCCTCCGGGCTATCGCCGATGCCCGCGCAGCGGTCAATACTACCTCTTCTGCCAGTTCTGTATACACGGAGCGTATGCCGTGGACATTCATACGTCCCCCACTCATTATCCTGACCGACCGCTGGGCGCGACGAAGGTCATAGTGTTTGACCTTCTCGGGGCGATTGTGGTGTGTATCCATTTTGCTTTTTGTCTTCAAGGAAGTCTGACTCGTCATGCGCAGGATCGCGAAGGGGCTATCAGGAACGCTCTGTCTATGTGGCAGGGGTATTTCCCTGCTGTGGCAAAAACCCATATCTATCGACTAACGGAACGTTACATGACGCTCGAGGGCCAGAGCGAGTGGAACGCTCAAACAGCCGGGCTCCCGAACTCCCCCGTAGTATCCGTTCACCAAGCTCTCTTAAGCCTCGCGCACGAAGTAGATTTGCGAATCGATGAATACTCCCCGTTGTTCATCCGCGCCTTCGCCCAGATCCTCAATCCTCCGCCGCACCCAGAAGTCGAAGCCGTCACGCACACGTTGCTCCAGCGCGGGTATACGCTCGTGGGTCTCCCAGCGCACTCCGAAACCACCATGATGCACATCGTCCCGTTACTACCCCGCGTATTTGTGGAGCACGTTCATCTCTTCCCCGAAGGTGTCTCGATGCACTTTGTCGCAGATTCCCCAATGCTTAAGAACCTATACTCTTTCTGTCAGTCCTTGGTCGGCGGCGCATTGGAGCGGCAGGATATCCTCGTGGTTAGTGCGAGCGTTGGTCGTGTTCTGCATGCAGCTCAGTATATGGCGCATGCGACGGCCCTCGTGCAGAGACCCGGGGACTTTGAAGGGCACGTCGAGTCCGTCGTGGGAGGAAAGCCGGAATACTCTCCGCGGCCTTCGGTGACTGTCCAAGATCTCCGGCAACTTGCTGCGATGCTCCAGTAGTTGTGCCACTCACTGGGCCCCATTGGCCCGAGCTGGTGTCTAGCCTCCCCTCCGACTGTGATCCCTCCTATCGCTGCCTGCACGCATCAGGATCTCATTCAACCCATCTATCCAACCGGGAAGCTTTACTGTGACCAGCATATACCTCAGCTTGTTCACGTACCAAATCGGCATACCTCTACGCGTGCAAAGTCTAGACTACTGTGATGGTCACGATTTCCGTACACGTCAAATCCGGGTCTAGCCTTGAGTACGTCATCCTATAGCACTGTGTATCATTTAGAGGAGCCCTCCGTCATGCACCTTCCACCTGAACAATAGTGTGAACAAGCTGCTCGAGCTTCCTGCTTAATCCTTCCGCCACACTCCTGAGCTCCGGATTCACGGCCTCCCCATCCTTCGCAGGCACGGCGATGACAGACAGCGGATCATCATACACCACCCTCGTCCCCGTCCCGTCTGCCTTCTCCGACACGAGGATCCTTGGAGGGATGTGCAACGCACCGTTGATGTCGTGCCGCAGCATCCCCTGCGCGATGAGCGGGTTTCCGAACGTGTAGACGTAGGTGGCGGGCGTGCTCATCGTACCCGTGTACGCGTTCAGCCAGCGATGATACGGATTGTCCATGAAGTACCTATGACGCGTTCCGACGTCAGTGTCCAGAAGCGTCAAGATTCGGATTTTCGGGCCTGCGCTGATGTGAAATGCGGGAACCTACACAAAGTCGCGCCCTTGCGTGAGTGCGCTGAAACCTTCCTCAAGCTCGGCCTTGTTCTTGGATGCACGCATGATGCGGAATACTTCAGGTCCGCCGCCTTGTTTGTTGATCTCCTTGTCCAGCCGCGCGATGACTTCTGCTAGTGGGAGGGGCGTCTCGTAAGTCACCCGACGGGTGGTATATTCGACCACACTCTTTGATGCCATGCTGCTGGCAACTAATGTGTTAGAGGATGCATAGCGAGGTGGAGGACGACATACGGACACAAGAGTCGAGACTAGAGTCGATAGTGGTATGTAGATGGCGCTGAGCTTAGAGGAATATATAGCCCTCCCTACCTTCGGCGATGACTGTGCAGCCGCCCATCATCGCCGCCCACAATTCACCCCAGAACTTCTGACAGTCAGCATCGGACATCCATTGGGACACTACCCTGCTCCCGAGCAGAGGATTGGGCACCAAACAGTATCTTTGGCTCGTGAGTGGAAGAAGCCTTAGTAACGGGGAGGAAGTCTCGGTGCGAATTTATACCCGACCGCCGAACGCACAATGCATTCCCAACAGGGATGAAAGCACTTGCCCACCGAGAACACTATACCACATCGATTTATGTTCTTACCACAAGGAACTGCTCTGGGATCTCGGGGTTCTCATACGACGAGAGCACGACTTCCATTCTGACTACACCATCCTCTCCCACTGGCACATGCGAACGTCTCTCAACCTGCCATGGCAACGAATTAGTCTACATTCTGGGGACGGTCGAAGGAAGAAGACACACTTGGAAGACACGAGTGTTAAAGCCAAATTGCTGTACCGTCGAAGGACATTGACGTGCGATGGACAGGATCTTGTCGTATGACTGCTTGGGCACGTCCTCAGAACCAAGGTCAAGTGGCCTGCTGACGTGGACCGCGCGTAACTTCCGCGCTTGGGCGAAACAGGGTCCTAGTGCGTCCTGCACATGTGATACGCTTGTTAGAAGCTTCTATGGCACATGAAGAAACACTGAGACACACCATATCATTTTGATCCACAACGATAAATAGCTGCTGCAAGACGATGCATCGTTGACAGATATCCGCTATGGCGTTGATGCTCGTCCGCATGCGATGTACAGAGAACCTCGTCAAGCGACTACCATGTGCACTGACGATGGCGCTGCAGAAGTCGTCGCTCAGACGGTGACCAACATGGCCGCCGATGGTCGAGATGTGGAACTGCTGCAAAGGAGCGCTCGATAGGAGATCGAGCACGTGTTGTTGCCATTCGGCGAGTGAGGTATGGTCGTCCACCGTTAGAGTGATCGAGCGAAGACGGGAGAGCGTACCTGCGCGGATGCAGTTTTCGCTGAAGATACGCATGTCCTGAGGTTCAAGACGCACTTCAGCAGATCCGAGAAGACAAACAATCTCACTCACAAAGGCAGTCGACAACCCTTCCATGCCAAGTGCGACGATGCCTCTGTAGTTCGTCGATAGCAAAGCCCACAAACCTTCGTGTGTTAGCTTGGGGCATCCAACGAAGTATATGTATTCCAGGTTAGTTGTGTAAGGCGCGATCTCGTGCAGTATATCGTTGTTAATGCGAGTCGAGGACTGGCGAGTGACGAGTCAACATGTTGTCGATGACGACGTCGAAGGTCTGCTCGCCTTGCAAATGATGCTGAGATACTGTAGCGTCGCGCTGGCGCTGCGGGTCCAGGGTAAAAGGGTGTTGGCGACGGCAGCGCTGGGCATGATGAGGGAGAGCTTCCGTAGATGGGAGAACCGTGGTAGGATCATCGGATCGTAGTAGCCAGTGTTTTCGCCATTGATCTCCAGCTCTTGCAGCCGCGAGCAATCGGCCAAGGTCTCCAGCACAGATGATGTGAGCGACCCGTGGCGCGTCCAGGTGCAAGTTCGGAGATTGACGCAGTTGCGGATACCGGCCAGGCAGGCGTCCAGAATTTGGTCGTATTCCTCTGATTGCAATGCCTTAGGAAAGTCACGAATTGCTAGAAGTGCGTCAGATACCGTGAAGCGCGAGGGTAACACTGATACGACTCTCACGTCTGCCGTGGAACCGTAAATTTGGTCTCGGCAAGAGTAACCACTAATGAGACTGCCGATGTGCAACAGAAGAGAAAATGCAGGACACGTAGAGTTTGGAGATTACATACCTAACTGCTGCACCAGTTTCGCTAGATGGGGATACTCCGCCAACGTCCTGAAGACTTTAATCACCTTGGATTGCGATAAGCTTAGACTGGCTAGTATCGCTAATCAGGACACGACATGCCTTTGCTTTCCCTTCTTTGTGCCATGCATAGATGAAGATGCGTTCGTAGAGTAGAAGCACCACAAACGTATAGAACGACTTGTTTACAAGACACAGAGCCACGAGATGACTAGGCTTCACGACGTGCTGAACGATGAGGGGCAATAATTCCACAGGTAGATCGTTGAATTGTGCAACATCTCTGCATCCTTCAGACATAAGATCGTTGTTCCAGCCTATTGGCCTGTATAAGATGAGCCCAGCGCACAGAAAGTCGAAGACGAATAAATCAGAAAGAAGACAAGTAAAGCAAGCGCCTGTGTTAGAATCCTCTTATTACAACTCCGACAGTCGGAGGATAGAAATCTGCAGCCACAATACTAGCGCCGGTTGAACCGTGACGCTGGCCATGGCTTGCTACTCATAAGGTAGAGTAGCACTCAGCCTTGAACGAACACTTTCCCCCCAACTACCACCTGCTTGCCCCATTTACGTTTCCTGACGATGTCTGATATTGAGGACGACGTCAACCCCTACAGCGGCGACGCCGGTGAAGACCACGAAGACGAGCAGGAGAACCGTCCATCGAAGAACCGAAGACGTGACTATGATGAGGAAGAAGAGGATGAAGAAGAGGAAGAGGACGAAGACGAGGACGAGGGTGAAGAGGAAGAAGGCACGAAACGAGGTCAAAAGCGGGCCAAGGTATGTGGCGCGTACGGTGAACACAGTATTTTGTTAACTCCACACTAGCATCGGCACAAACGTCCTGCAGTCAATCGCTTCCTCGATGTAGAGGCCGAAGTGGACGAGGAAGAGGATGAAGAAGAGGAAGAGGACGAATATGCACGAGGTAGCTATCCCCTTCGCACGAACTTGAACGTGTGCAATACTTATTTATTGCTCTAGATGAGTTCATCGCAGATACGGGTGTGGAAGGCGAAGAAGACTACGACGCCGTTCGCAGGGCCGCGGACCACGCTCGCTATGACCGACGAGTTCGGGAGATGGACGACCGGGACCTCGAACAAGTGGCTGAGGATATCAGTCAACGGTACCGAAGAACTGCTGTCCGCTATACGGGAGACATGAGCGATGTGCCTCAACGTCTCTTGATGCCGTCAGTGCACGACGCGAACCTATGGCAAGTACGAGTCAGGGTACGTCCAATCACTCCCGGTGAGGTCATGGCTCCCTCTCATTTTGCATGCACAGCCTGGAAAAGAGAGGGATCTCGTGTTCAGTCTCATGCGCAAGGCTATGAGTCTTGAATACGCCGCCCGACCATTGCAAATACTGTCCGCCTTCCAGCGTGACTCGCTGCCCGGTATGATTTATGTCGAAGCGCGCAGCGCGAAGCAAGTCAGCGAAGCTATCAACGGTCTCGTCGGTGTCTTCCCAAGTCGTGGAATCACTCTAGTTCCCATCGAGGAAATGGCCAGCTTGCTCCAGATCAAGCAGCAGGAGCTGACGGTCACCCCTGGCACCTGGGTACGCATCAAGCGTGGCAAGTATCAGGGTGATCTTGCGCAGGTGATGGATGTCACGGAGAACGGGGAGGAGGTCGGTTTGAAATTCATTCCCCGCATCGACCTCAATCCCAAGGACGATGCTTCGCTCGATGGCAAGAAGCGGAAGAAGCCCGGCGCCGGTCTCTCGTCCTTCAACATGCGCCCGCCTCAACGCTTCTTCAACTATGAGGAAGTCGTCAAGGTGTACGGTCGCAAGTCGGTCTACAAGCGGAACCAGGCATATGTCTTCCAGAATGACACTTATAAGGACGGCTTCATTGAGAAGGATTTCCGGGTCACGGCACTCCAGCTGGACGACGTCAACCCTACACTCGACGAGATCACGCGCTTTACTCGAGGGCAAGACGGTACAGAGAACGAGTCCAGCGTCGACTTATCCATCATTGCGGAGGCGTCTCGCAAGGCTGCAATCTCAGTACTGCAGCCCGGTGATAACGTCGAGGTCTTCGAGGGAGAGCAGGCCGGTGCCCGTGGTACCGTACACAGCATCGAACAAGACGTAGTCACCATAGAAGGCGGAGACTTTGAGGGTCAGCTCGTACAGATCCCCGCTCGCAGCGTGCGGAAGCGCTTCCAGCCCGGAATGCATGTCAAGGTCATGACGGGCAAGAACGCAGACGAGACCGGCCTAGTGGTCTCCGTCTTGGACAATGTCGTGACGTTCCTATCGGACATGTCGATGCAGGAGGTGGGTGCCTCATTTGGATCAGAACAAACATGTTGCTCATGTGTGATGCTACGATCAGGTCTCTGTGTTCTCCAAAGACTTGCGTGTGGCGGCGGAGGTCGGTACCGGAACGAACATCGTCGGCAACTACGAGTTGCACGATCTGGTCTCAATCGAGTAAGTCCCAATGTTGACTGCGCGCGTGTATGCAAGCCGATCTCTTATTGTTATGTAGTCAACAGACTGTTGGTGTCATCTTCAAGACCGAGCGTGATTCGTTCCGCGTACTAGATCAGAATGGCCACGTCCGCCTCGTGCAACCACATCAAATCACTATGCGCCGAGACTCACATCGGGCCATTGCAGTAGATTCGGAAGGCCACGAATTGCGCGTGAATGACAACGTCAAGGAGGTTGATGGCGAGGTAAGTGTTGATTCGCCTCCATTCTTGGGAATCGTCTTCATAGGGCTGGTCTAGCAACGGAAAGGTCGTGTGCTGCACATACACCAATCCTTCTTCGCATTCCTGCACAATCGTGACTACGCTGAGAATGGCGGCGTGTTCGTCACCCGTGCACGTTCACTGGCGTCGTTAGCGCCAAAGGGCCAAAAACTCGCCAACACGGACTTATCGAAGATGAACCCTGCACTTAGTGGTGGTGCGGGCGGCATGGTCGGCTCTGGCACCATGGGACGTGGGCCTCGCGATCGCCTCATCGGTGTGTCTGTGATGGTAATCAAAGGTCCCAATAAGGGCTACGTTGGCACCGTCAAAGACACCAACGGCCCTCATGTGCGCGTCGAGCTGTTGACAGGGAACAAGGTCATCACCATAGATAAGGACAGGCTACGGCGTCGAAAGTGCGTACATTCATATTCGTGTAGTTGTCCCGAGTCTCACGATCCCACCAGTCCCGATGGGAGTCTAGAACCCCTCGAGAGGCCTATGGCTGCAATGGGTCCACCACGCAGCTTCGGCGGTCCAGGTGGTCCAGGTGGCGGCCAAACCCAAAACCCGTACAATGCTGGCGGTGGACGGACACCGGGCTGGGGTGCCAACAATACCGGTCGGACACCAAATCCATACAACGAGAGTCGCACACCTGCATGGGCGGCGAACTCGCGTACGCCGAACCCATACGCCGAACACGGGAAGACACCAGCATGGGACGCTACGGCACGGACTCCGAATCCTTATACTCAGGGAGGCGGAGGGAAGACACCGGCGTGGAGCTCGTCAGCAAAGACACCAAATCCTTACGCGAACGGCGGTGGGTCGTCAACATGGGGCGGCGCGACACCTGGACGACCAGCAGGGGGAGGATGGGACGCATGGGTATGTGGCAATATCTTTCTACTATCCTTGGATATGGCTCACGATTCGATATCACAGGACCCTCGTTCCGCACCGACACCTGCGTTCACACCTGGGGCGCCGACGCCGGCACCATACTCAACCATGCAAACCCCTGGCGTGTACGAATACCAGACACCTGCGCAGACGTCGAGTTTCCCGCAAACACCCGGTATCATGGGCGGCAGCAGCTTTGGCTCCTCCGAGATGCCATTCGGTGAGTCATCCTGACTATTCCGTTCGGGACGCCAACAAACAGTAACATACTATCACGCGTAGAACTCTCACCGAAATGGCTACTCGACCCGGAGCTCGCAGAGCGTCTACAGGGCATCATGGTCGAAGTTCGAGGCTCGATGGTCGGCGGTGCACATACATGGCACAACGGCGACTTCGAGGGCAAGCAGGGTGTCGTCCTCTCCGTCTTCAACACAAACAACGACACGTTCGAGTCCACCGCCCGTGTTCGCTTCTTTAACCCCGTCGACCCCCTCCAACCGATTTTGCCCGTACCCATCACGTTCCTCTGGCCCGTGCACCCCACACAGAAGGGTGAGGACGTGATCATACTCGCAGGAGCGCAAGGCAAGGGCCAGGAGGCTACCGTGGAAGCCGTCGAGAGCAATCACGTGATGGTCTTGACGACCAAGAAGACCTTCCTGGTCATTGATAGTCCCTCGGAGCGACTCGTGCGTACAAGGCATGTTGACGAGGTGGGCAACTTCACCCGGTGATCCCGGCGGACGACTGGAGCAACCTGGGTTCGGGAGGAATATCTACACACATTGACTTTGCTTTGCTCGTTGGGCAACTTTGTTAACTTACTCGCACTGTTCTGCAGCTGTTGTACGACGCTCGCACTGTGTATCATACGGATATCCATGCCGACTTCTGCAGTAATCTCATCACATGTTTCGCAACGGTACCACTGATTACCACTCGAGCGTCCTCAAAGGCTGCCAAAGATTGGAGAAGAACTTGAACCTATTTTTCGAATGAAGGCTGACTGCGTGGTATAGTGCGGCGCGTGCACACGGAAAGATGGCGCGATTGGTGAGTGCGGAGGGTCTGACAAGGTTGGAAAGTCGTGGGGGCCCAAATCGACTATCCGGCGTAGAATATTTAGGGGGACAGCCAGGACCTGCATGGTAAAGCTTAGAGTAGAGGCTGCACAGGACTTGACGGAGGTACTGGTAGTATATGTAGCTTCGAGGCAAGGTTGCACCGGTAGTAATTACCTCGATTGAGAGTCACAGGCGCGATACCTCAGTAGTAATTTGTCGTACGTGTCAGAACGAATATATTATATGCATAATCATTCACGCCCTCTCGATGTGTTCTCGTTGATCAAGCACGATATACTTGCAGCTATTTGCAGCAGGTCCTCCTGTCGTGAAGCAAGCTGCTATGTTTGAAGAACTGTCCGAAGAACAGCTAGGCGGATGGGAGATCCACGGGCGCCGGGTGCAGTGGGACGGTGAACAACTCGACTAGATCCGCACCTCTCATACCTACCACCTACCAGATAGGAGAGAAAGAGCTGATTCCTCGGAGGCGCGCACGGACTCATGACATCCGCAAGCTCGTGCACCGACAACTGCAGGCACAACGAACAATACTAGCGATCAACGAAATCTCGACATTGTAAAGGGGCCAATCATGCCATCACAAGTGTACTCTCCTGCAGCATCAGCCGCATCGAGTCTTCGTCCATAGGAATCCGGTCAGGCTGATCGTCGAACTGGATGGAATACTGGATGCCAGATCTCTCCTGTGTGAACGATACAAGCCCCCACGCGAGGTCGCCTTCTTGAGTATTGTAGCTGAACTGGGAACTGAACATGTCGCTGGGCTTGCGCAGTAGATCCTCGATGGCAGATGGACTAAGTTTGCGTGGCGGCGACGAGTGACGGCGGGACGGAGTCTGAGGAGGCCTGCCGCTCTCAGATCCAGACGCCGACACTTTCGACACTTTGGTTGGGACGGATTGGCTGGACGCCGCGGTCGGCTTTGGACAAACACCATGAGTAGGAGGACCCCAAGCGTCCAGCCATTGGAAATGACTGTGTCCAGGTCAATAACGTTCATGGCGTAGACACGACAGCACTCACAGATCATCAGCACGTGTATTAATCCGCATATAAACGTCGGAGTGGTCCAGGTATGCAAGGCGAACTTTGTACTCGTCGAAGACGAACTGGGCAGAGAAGGTGCAGTGCGCACGGAGGACACGACTGCAAAACAGTTATGTAAATTGGGAATACAGAGAAACCGAATATAACATGAGGACGAACTCTTCGGTCGACAATTCCTTCTTGCTGCTGATCCTCTCGATCTCGGCATCGACATGAGCGAGGTAATCATCAGGATTATCTCCAAGCGGGACAAGGGCTTACGGAGAGAGCGTACTCTCAAACCCTGGCCCTTCATACATGGTAGCCATGACCTGGTCGCGAGTGGTGGGGTCTTGAAATGCATAATGAGAGTCTTCTGTGAAGATATTGCAGTAGTTCGCGATGCGTTTCGCATACTGTTCTATGACCTGAGGGGATGGAGGAGTCGCGACTTTGTAGTGTGCGACGCCACTCATAGTGAGCAGAGAGGATCAGGACAAACAGTTTTGGGGGACGTTGCGAAGTTGAACGTTTGATTGAATTGAACATTCGAATGTGTCACGTGCATGAGACATCCGGCTAGCGCTTTCTCAAAACCGTGTCGTGGAATACCACTGACATCTGCGCAGCGCTTCTTCACAAGGAGCATAGGAGAATCAAGTTCAATCAAGGTATAACATAATGATCGTGCAACTGCGCTGAAGACAGTAATGTAGACGCCCGTGATGTTTTGGCAGAGTGGCAATAGATGGCCGCGCAAACCTTGAAACTCTAGATCTGCGGGTGTTTTCAAGTTGCTACTCGAAGGCTCATCATATGGATGACTATCCCCCCGGATATCATAGACCCGCGCGGTATTCTGCACAATATCGGGCCCCCTAGTTCTCCTCCCCGCCGGCTTTGCAAGCCTGCGCGCTCACAAACCGCTGACTCGGAGTCAGGGCGTGCCACTCCTCCCCTTTGAGCGATTTAGGACCCACCTGGACACAACTTCATCGCCAGTCAGCCAACTTTGCGACCCATAATTCCCCAAGAGTCTAACTTATCCAAAAGCGTTGATCCAAAAGTTTTGTTGGTTACACCGAGCACCACCCTCAGCCCTTCACCGTGTCCCATCCCGCCAAAGCAAACAGCAACACCGTCGCGCTTCCCACCAATGTTGTAGGTGCAGCTCCAGCCGACGGATATTCCCATGGAGGGAGAAAAGCAATCATCACCATGCCTATTGTATGCGCACGGGCGCGAGAGGGATTGAAGCCATACAGTGGTTTGAGTAGTACGCCGGTAGACTAATGAAATGCCTGTCGAGGCAATAACGCATAGATGCAGCCTCCCCCAAAAGTTCTCATCGCGTCGACCCCTTCTGTTCTGTTTTCCATCCTCACGACCTTTCTGGCAGCATCACGTATACTACTAATCTCATGTCTGCGAGCGTCCTGTCTCTCCTTCAACTCCTGGCACATTAGCGGGAGCAGAGGGGAGACTGTCACTCGAGGAAGAGAGTCGGTGGCCAGAATGCACAAGTGCGCAGTGGTATGGGTCGAGAGGAGCGCACCTGCCTTGGATCAACATGCGTGTTAGACCCGCCTATGCCAGTACTACTTGTCATCCCGCGATGTGCCGTTCATATGGCTGTCTCCAGCGAACATCGGAACGTGCTTCTAGCTGCAGAAGAAGAAGAATGCAGAAACGATGGACATGTGGCGGCTGCGACGTCGACGTAAGTACGAGGGAATTGCCAGTGTTACCGCGGTTTCACGTTTAAATAGGGATTGCATCGGCGGGCTGGGCCCGCGGGGAAGGGGATGGGCGAAGCTGTCATGCTGACCTTGCCATATCGTTCCTTACTAATGCGTCTCAGAAGGTCATGCATGCCTAACGCTTCAGCACGAACAGCTGCGGGGAAGGCTGCTGGCCTTCCGACAGAATAGACGTCCAGAAACGGAAACCCCTTCGTTCCTGAGCTCGCGACATCGAATTATCCATTATACGAGCATGGGCACGATAGATCCTTCACCATTCATTGCAATGCATCGTCAAACTGTATGCAGCCCAAGACAGCCGTATCCGTATTCAGCCAGCCATGTTGGCGGCCCGGGAACGAGAAGATCGGGAGCGCGAGGGTCGTTCGATCCGATGTCGTGCGTCCCATGGAAGGTCCGGCGGGGAAGTTGGGAAGGTGAGGATGGGCTGTATGCGGTGGCGGGTGGTCTCCTCGGATTCGGAGCTCCAGCCGGCAGCGGCAGGCAGCGTCCCCGCCGACTCGCCGGGGAGCGATCGGCAGCGAAGGTGAGTGCCAATGGACAGAGGGGGGCGTGCAGCACATTGTGTACCTGCATCATCTGCAGGCAGATCGTGCGGCTGGTATCCGGCCGTGCTCCTCAGAAGTTTCCTCTGCAACTTCCAACTGCCAACTACCACCGGTGCACACCGCAGCTACAACGTACACGCACCGCATCATCTTCACCCGTCATCCGTACTTGGCACGCCGACTGACTCGGAGGGGCATTACGGCATATCGTGGCAGAGAAGATCCTGGTACTTACGTGCCACGCGCCAGGGCTGACTCGGATTCCTCTCTTGAGCGAGCGCGACGGGCGGTATTAGTCAGAATTGCCAGTGGGCTGCTCATACTGCCGGGGCGAGACGGAAATGGGGCTCGGGGCCGTTACCCAACCCTCTCCGAGATCCGTGGGCGTGAGCCGGTCGAGACGAAGCCACGCACGGAGGTCGGACACCTGGCACTAAGTACTAAGTGTTAGCCAAGTGCGTCCAGGATGAGGCCGTGCAAGCACCGTCACCTAGCATCTCTCGCGCCTTCGGTGACTCTACAGACCAGGGTGACAAGTTGAGGCTACTGTGCTGTGCACACGGAGGACGGTAGGGCTGCGTACACAGCTGTCAACTAGCTAGCGCGGCCTGGCAAATGAGGGCGACTAAGTATACCACTGCGGTGAACCGACATTTCCCGAGAGCTGTCGATGACGAGAACATGGTGCTGGAGGACCCTGCAAGGCGGTTGAGTTGCGTTTCTGAGCGAGCGCTTGCTGCTCGGCTAGTTCCGAGCAAGGTACACTGTCCGCGTAGCGGCACGAGACGTGAGTTCAGTCCGCATCATCCGTTTGCCCTCATACCACGACCGTCGACTACGGAGCGGGAAGTTATGCTCTACCGCTCTGACCGCACGTGCTCCGACGCGCTCTCGTGCAGGAATTGGACCGGATGTGTTGTGAATCCGTGATCGTAATTCTTGCTTCCCATTCTCTCCTGCCGCCTCGCCTCCCTCACCCTCATCGCCTTGACCAGGACACGGTGGGCCGAGGGAAAGCAGGCTGGGAAACGAGCTCGAGGTTTCGACGTCGACATAATGCACGTCCGACGGATTCGACGGCAGAAGTGATGGGTCTACGGAGACCATTTGATCGTCGCGCTTCTCCATGGTTCAGTGCGAGATGCCAGTCAAGAGTCTAGCAAGGGCTGCTCGCTCATCAGAAGCGCACAATGAGCGTCGAGGTACGTGAAGTCGCCCTGTATGAGTGGCTGAGTCTGAGTCGTTCGTAGGATCCGCTGGTGAAGTCAGCATCTTCATGAGTTAGGAGGTAGGAGAGGAAGCGGAGACGAACCACACTGAATATTTCCTCCCATGAATTTCGACTATGATTGATCCGGAGCGGGTGGCGGGAGGCTGTCATACATCAACAACGGCGATATGGTTCGGAGGATGCCTCCTGCGGACCTCATAGGGCGGCACTCGCTTTCCGACCTGGTGGCCTTCTGTATAACTTACGACATTCTGAGGCTTCGGCCTTTTGATATCGTGCAGGTGACATCCAGGTAGTCCACATGTCGGTGAGCTTCCGACTGTAACGGATTTCGGGTCAGGTTGAACCATCGTGCATTGTGAACTGCGATGAGGGGGTGCTACAACGACCGCAACATGAATGGGTATACAGTGAATGCATGAAATCCGAGTCGCCGCTCGGACACTCACTTAAACACACCAGGTATCGCATACTCCGCCACTGTAAATCCTAGAGTTATCATCGGCAGCTGTAACTTGGCACCGCACATCGTGGGAGCACTAGCACCACTACAGGAGAATCACTCACCTTGTACGTGTGAGTCAATCGAACAGCCGGCCCTCGGGGCGGAGTGTATTCATAGTCTATGACGGGGACCGTGAATGCTGCTCTCACTGTTGGGCGATGCAGCCTGAGAACGGAACCGCAGAGAACTTGAAATGCTCTTCTCTTTTCCCCGTGCGCCCACATTCGGTTGCTCTGTCTTTCACGGCCTTGTGTCATCGCACATACGGACATCTCCCGCGAAGCGTGCAGAATCGACGCAGGCGGGCGGGCTAGTAGCAAGGCGGGCCAGAAGCCACGGCAAAGCTGGGCGAAGGACGCACGAGTGCTCCAAGTACCAGCTCGTAGTTTGCATCGGCTTCCAGGCGTCAGCGATTCATTCTCTGTGCCCATCCGGGAAGATGCCTGGAAGATGAATGATGATAGATGCACATCTCCCCCCCCCTCAATCCGAGCGAGAGACTGTCTGTCATGCGTACGCGCTGTCGTCCTACTGCAGTTTGTCATCCTACCGCACCAGAACCGGAGCGGACGCCTCCCGCGAAGCGTTGGCTGAAGCTTTGAACTTTGAGGCGGGGAGTGTGCTTCTAGCTGCAGAAGCTGCGGAAGGGTATCGAGAAGTATAGCTAGGCTGATAAGCCCGCGATGACGACATCATCTGGAAGCACATACGGAAGCGAGACAAGGACGGCGCACCACGGGTCTGCAGCCGTCAATATTTGGGCGTGATCCTGGATGTCGATCGTCGGCGGTGGGCCGGCTCTCACATCGCCTGTAGCCCGGCACATCCATGATCCATCTCAAAAGGTGGTTCTGAATGTCGACGTAAACGGGAAGTCCAGCGACCTGGTATACCGCTCTTCCGCGAGGCTGGAACGTGCAGGGCAGTGGCGGTGACGTACATGAATGAGCATGGACATAGGGAGTGGAAAGTAAATTAGCAGATGGGTGATAGATCCGATACATGCTCTACCTTTGATTGTATGCAAAGCCTGGGCCGGGGAACCTGAGGCTGGACGGCCGCGAAGCCCAAGTGCTAACCCGTCACCTGTCGCCGGCCACGCTCAATGCAGGCAAATACAGCCGTACTCAGCAAGTACGTTGGCGGCCCGGGGAACGAGAAGCTCGGAAGCACGAGTCTCGTTCGATCCGATGTCGTGCGTCCGCGGCAGGTCCACGCGCGCAACTTGAAGAGAGAAGTTGGGGTTGAATTGTATGCGGGACGATGTGGTCTCCGACTCGGAGCTCCAGCAGCCAGGCAACGTCCCGATATCGATGCTGCCGCCTGGCCATATTCGCCGCCAACAACCACCGATGGCCGGTAGCAGAGGGAGATAGTCAGGAGGGGAGTGCGCTTGAGCTTGAGTGCAGCATCTATGCACGGGACGGAGGATACCGCATCATCTGGCGGCAGATCGCGCGGTGGGTTTGCATCGGCACGTCCCCGTTCCGTTCCCCCTGGCCTCTGGGCTCAGAAGCTTCCTGTGCAACTTCCAACTACCACCGGAGCGCACTACAGAACGTACCTCGTTATCCGTCATCCGTACTGCCCGCCGAAGGCGGCCGAACGGCAGATCGCGTACTGTAATCAAGGTATGCAGAGAGGATACTTAGCACATGCGCCAGAGGAGTGAACCTGCCCCAACCGCGACGGGAAGACGCTCAGGGAGCCACTTCTTGCAGCGAGTGTTGCGAAGTGGGTTACAGGATGAGGCCGTGCGAGTACCAGGAAACCGGTGACCTAACACCCCTCGGCGTTTGGTGACGAGAAAATAGGCATAGGGAAGGTTGTGATGCAGGGGCCGGTGACACTGACAGATCCCGTACGTACAAGGACACGTACACGAACACTGGTACATGGCAAGGTCCGTATGCGCTGTCTCCGTCACGTCAACCGGGGGCATCCGTGCTCCTCCAACGGATGGATTGACAGATGGGCAGATGCCGGTGAGCGAAAGAGCTCGGGTCGTCCAGAGAAGACTAGTACTGCTTGAGACCGCCATGTCTTGTTAACAAGTGAGTATGCTGAGCTGCTACGGGGCGGGCCCAAGCACTTGGGTGATTGAGGCCTGAAGTCGCCGAGTGTGAGGGGCGACTGAGGGAAGGGAGCAAGCTGGAGTCTTGGGCAGGGCTAGACCACGCGGGCGGCGGAGGATCCTTGCGCGAAGATTACGAAAGGATGGGCGCGTGAGCCGGACGACATGATGTGTTGAATTGACAAATTCCGAGATGACACGGAGATGACACTGATGAGAACCCAGAAGTGTGGTAGAAAGGTTAATTCGATGAGTTACGACTCGCGTGCTCACCAGAACGGAGAAGGAGAGAGCACGGACGGGACGGCAGCAGGACCAGCGACCTGCATAGAGAACAGCGGACAAGGATGAACTTAAGCGGACAAGAAGCCGGTGTGAGTGTTCGGGCCGGCGGTACAAGCCGGCGGAGAACACCGATAGCAGATCTGAGATGTGATCGAGGTGTGTGAGTGCTGGAGTGCGTCGATGGAGTGGACCCTGGCGGTTTGTCCCGCTCTTAATAGTCGCTCTCCAGCCATGGCTCGCCCAAGTGAACCCTTCGCACTGCCCGCCCTCTTCGCTCCTACTCTCTGCTTCCATCTCTGCTATAATGCCCTTTCAAGACCGTCCTTCAAGCTCACAAACGCGCTCTGCCATCTCCCAGCCGGACGTTTTTGTCAGTTCTCTCCCTCGTTCCCCCTTGATGCACGCATCGTCTCTCGAAGCACCCCTCCTGACCGCTCTTGCTCTTTGTCTGTTTAGTTTGACGTCGAGATTGACGGCAGTCCAGCCGGCCGCATCGTGTTCCATCTTTTCGACGCAGTGTGCCCCATCACTGCCCGCAACTTCCGCGAGCTCTCCACCGGCGAGAACGGCTACGGCTACTCGCAGTCGTACTTCCACCGCATTGTACCGCATGTGCGTTTATTGCAGCACCTCAGCACCAGCTGTGCTGCAGTCTGATATGCGTGCGTAGTTCATGATACAGGGAGGAGACATCGTAGAAGGAAACGGCACGACCGGGCGGTCCATCTACGGACCCACGTTCCCGGGTGAGTCTATTTGGCACCGCAGATCGCATCGTACTCGGCCGCTCATTCCCCCTCCTATAACCCTTCCACCCACCCTTCTGCTCTCTCACCATCTCATCCCGCTTGTTCTTCCGGCCCTGGCGCCCTGCCCTGATGCTGGGGCTCGTCCAACTCCCGACTCGGACATTCGAACGACTCGGATCTACGTATATATGCACCCACCCACCTACCGTCGCGCGTCCCGATCGACCTTCTGGGCCCCGGTCGCAGACGAGAACTTCCGCCTGCGCCACGACCGCCCCGGGCTGCTCTCCATGGCCAATCGCGGACCGCACACGAATTCATCTCAGGTACGTCGCGTCCTCGTTCACGGGATCACTCTCTATCTCCCTCTGTTTGCAAATTCGGTCTGTATTGAGAGGGTGCCGTGCCGTACCGTGTGGGGCACCGTGGACTGCATCCGCCCAATGGCGTCTTGGCGCCTCAAGCTCTCGATGCGTGCCCCACGTTATCTCAGCACTCGGGCGAGGCTGCTTGGATTTCCAATAGCGTAGTGGGCCTGAGGTACTGGCACCGTATCGGCACCCTCCGCCAAGCCCGTTCTATGGCCGTTTCCCCATAGTGGCCCCGGGTCTGTGTGGTATTGGCTCCCTCCCTATAGCCCACGAAGGACCACTCACATTCTGTTCCTTGCTGCAGCACAAGTGGTCCGCCTACTGAGAGCACGGGAGCGACCGGCAATGGTGAAAGGACATGCAATGTACAACCATGGGTGACAGTTTGCGACTGCCCCAGTACATGTCGCCTACCCGTGAATTTTACGAGCAGGTCTTGACTGTGAGTCCTGCTGTCTTGGTCGCTGTCGCTATCCGTCTCGACGTTTCCTCATCTACTCGTGACGAGCTCACTATCTTTGAGGACTCATACTTTTTGACTCTCCGGATGATGACTTCGATTCTATCACCTGTGTATGTGATATCCACCATAAGTTGTGTCGGTACGCCCGACAACTGCAAAGCGGAGTAGTACTTCTGCGCGAGGCTGAACAGTCCATAGTTGAGCGCACGTCAAGCCGCGAGCGCCGCTATACTACATACAGTTCTTTGCTTCGGTTTCTCCTCTCCCCGCTCACTTCAATTCTGACGCTCTCTCTCTCCCCCCGTTTGCCGTTTTTGTAGTTCTTCATTACGACCGTGCCCGCGCCGTGGTGCGACCGGCGGAACGTCGTGTTCGGTGAGGTCGTGCGCGGGATGGACGTGGTGCACAAGATCGAGTCGTACGCGACGGACCACATACTGTACAAGCCTGCTGTGGACGTCTTGATTGCGCGGTGTGGGACGCTGTAACTTGGTCCAGCTGGCTCGAACGCCGTGTTGTTGCATAGTAATTTATGTGAGCAGACCCCTGGCCTCTGCGGTGGGTTCAGGTGGACTTGATTCCTTGCCTTTCTCCCATATCTATTGTTTTGCGTAGTTTACAAGGAATAACAAATATGTACCTTTTTTGCAAAAGAGAAAAAACATGCCAAAAGTTCAGTAACCACGTGTGATTCGACATCAAGTAAGCGTGTGCAGACAGAACAGGTTTCTCAAGCATGCCAGGTGCTGGCAGTGAGGACAACGTCAGAGCGGGATGGCAGAGGAAATTCTGCCGGAAGGTATTCGAAGCAATATATCGTGATTTCTTGACCTACTTGATCGATTTACTGTGTCGCGGTCCTAAGTTTCCACCGATCTCTACGCTCGAACAGCTGCGCTTCTGTGGCAGCAATTCAACGATATGTGCGTGTTGTAGCCAGAAGCACACCAGTATGGAAAACCTTGAATGCGCAGCTGTAGAGCGGCCCGGGACGGAGATGTGGCGAGGAGTCAGCGTAGCGTGAGCTTCCGCTTCGGCGACGTTGGATCCTGTGCGAGCTAGATTGGTGTAGGTGAGCGTGAGCCAACACTCAACATGCGACGGAGATAAGGCGTCATGTAGACGCTAATCGTGACGGTCGTCCGAGAGGGCCTTAATGGATTTGAAGCCTATCTCTGCTGTTCGCTATCGCGTCAACAATCGCGCCAAAGTCTGAGAATCAGATAGATGCGAATTTGGTTGTGTGAAGAAGAGAGTGATTATCGATGCTTACCAACCTGATACATACTTACGTGGAGTCCGAGAGCCGCGCTCGCAGGACACGAGCTGCGCGCACGCCCTACATATCAAAGCTGGGTCATCGGCACGGAGAGTGTGCGCATCCAGTTTCGGCCGATGATGTCCTGCATGAGGGGTGAACAGTGAGCCGACGCGAGACATGCCGTCGCTGTCTTCAAAGACCGTGTTTCAGACAGCTGCTGTCACGGTGCAGGTGGGCAAAGCATAGCGTTCGTTACGACTTTGCCCCGTGCACCCGCCGAATATTGGAGGATTCATCCCTTCGTGTAGGCTCGTGTAGACTTTTAGGTCATCGGATGTGGTGATCATGACCGCCACACACCGCCGGAGGCGAGGGGCGGGACCGGGGCCTTTGAGTAGTGCCCGAGAGGTGGCAAAGGTGGGGACGAGGGCGAGAGGCGGCTCAGAGCGCATAGGGAGCTCCTCTCCTTGGAGACGTCGAGACCGAGACCGAGATGATGGTGCGGAAGAGGAGAGGCCAGAGGAGGAGACGAGGATCAAGGAAGGACAAGAAGTGGGCGTGTTCGAACGAGCGTGAACAGTGACCCGATCGCACAAGTCGGACCATCGACAGGAATACACTGACCTGTGCATGGCAGCTGCAGACATAGCAGGAAATCGACGCAAGAAGCGAGGCATCATCGGACCACTTGCAAACGCGGCCTTCGAGCATGTGCAACCGCGCACGCTCCCTGTATTTGAGCATACGCTACTCCGTGCGCTCCTCATCGGGACACATGATGTGTCCTGCTGGACCGGCGCAACACTCGTTCGAGCATAGCGAAGGTGCGTCCTGAACAGATTGGGTCAGTGGCGGAGCGAGCGATCATCGTCTCTTGATGCGTAAGGCCTTCGGGATGGGAGTCGTATGGCGCGAAGAGTTGATAGAGAGTACAGAAAGGAAAGCGACAATGAATGAATTGAGTGGACACTCACCAGTGTCTGAATTCCCGGCCTCTAGAGGCAACTTCTGCACTACTTCACCCAGGGCCGAGATCGACATCCGCGCATCACCTTAGGTCTTCTATGCATCCATCTTGGGTCAGACGTGATCGCGAAGTGGAACTGGAATCATAGAGAGAGGTGTCGTGTTCGAACCTCGAGGTTTGCGGCTCCAGGTCAAAGAACGGAAGAGGGAACTAATATCTATGAGCGCTTGTGCTACTTGCGCTCAATGACTGTGACTTCTCCTGCTTAGCATGTGCTTTGTCGCCGATCTTCAAACTTGCTCACCTTGAAAGGCGACCCGAGCAAGGCTCAAAGTACAGGTACGCGTTTGAAAGCTCTATATAGGACGAAATATAAATCTGACATGGCGCAGTGCTCCGTACTGGCAGTGAACGTGAACAATCCTAACGAGCCTGCCCTGTCATGTCAATCACGGCCTCCAAGACATTGTCACATTACTGCAACTAAATCACAGGAAATAAACACCGCCTTTGTACGCACGACACGTCGCTCTGCACCATCGAGCCTCCCTCGCTCTCCTTGCGCTTCGTGTTCCTCACACCCCACACGTACCTCCCCATGCTCAAACGCCCATTTCATCTTAACCGCCGAAGTACTTTCATGCGACCCAGACCCGCACTCCATCGCGACCGGTAATAGGCTCTCGCTCGAGACACACAACCTATGGCTCGAGTACGTCCTAGACATTGCGCAGCGCCTACCCTCGCCGTGCTCGCCGACGCGGTATGTAAGTTCTTCTCTGATACCACCTTGCTATAGCCATTCCCGTGCTGCTCTTCGTGGAGTGCGGCACAAGCGCGCTGCCGGTGCTCGACCACGCACTGCCGGTGCACAGCCCGAGTGGAAGAGGAAGCGGTGGAAGAAGGCAAAGTGGCACTGGGCCGGCGAAGCCAGATTGTGATGCTGCTTGACGTGTTCACGAGGCTGGACGTGAGGAGCTGTGTGGTGCTGTACTACGAGTGGAAATGTTCTAGTGTGTGGCGGAGGAGCGTGGATGATGGGGGCAGGCGTCATCCAGGTCTGGACGCTGCTTTGGTCCACATCCAGTGCGAGTGACAAGTGAGGTCTCGTTGTATGCGACCCAGGGTCCTAGGTGGGTTGGTGTATATCGTTGTCAACGAGTTATGTGTCTCTGACTGACTACATCTGATAGATTGGCTCCTTCACGGTTCGCGTGCACGTACCAAGTAGCAGTTGCCGCCTTATCGTTCTAAATAGACCCGAACGCATGTAGAGCGGCCGGTGGCTGTCAATCACAACGCATGCCTGTGCTGTCCCAAATATGCCACCGATGAGGCTGTATGCCTCCATGAGCGCGCGCCTGTCACTCCACAACGCGTCTTTCGCAGGCGGTGATCGACGGGACCACATTCCCTCTGATCACGCTCAGCTCTCTCAAGCACGCCGTCCATCTGCTGGGGTGATGATTCCCTTCGAGCTTTTGCATAGCATCATTGTGACCGACTGTGGCTCTGATCAGCAGCTGATATTATCTTCTCCTGTGCAGTTCGACTTCTTGCGTCCACAATTAGACGTAAACCCTCAAGCACAGGCCAATCTTGCCGACAATCAACTTGAGTCGGCACCGATCCCGTCCTTGAGCCCCCAAATCAACCTTCTCGATGTTTACACTCTCACACTTCCTTCATTCAGGGTGACATGTCATCGTGTGGGTATTCGTACTTTGTTTGTTTGGGCTTCAAGCAGTGCAGTATGTCATACACTTTACCCACTACATCTGTACTATCAATAACTATAGATGGCAGGTACCAGGTGTTCTCACAGAATTCCGGACGAGGACTCCAATGTCAGTCCCTCAGTCGGGTGGGCATCATGAACATGGCTATTTGTGCCCTGACTGTGAGACGCCTTGAACTGATAGGTCAATACTCTCAAGGAAAATGGCAATGACAGTCATCGTCAAGCTCCACTCCCTGCACTTTATGGAGAATATACTAGCACATGATACTGCCTAGTGGCACTGCAGGTTGACATGAGCGATGAGGCTGTACATCAATCAGGTACTACAATAATCTGTTCGGACACACTTATATAGAACAGCACTCCATCTGACGTCGTCTCCATCTCCTGGAGTTTGTTGCTACACCTACTACCCATGGATGACAGTCGCCTTCCTATCGAGATGTGTGAGCACATCATCGACTTATTGGACGACGCCTGGGCGGCACACGAGACAAAGACGGCTTGGCGCCACACCTCCCTCGTCTGTTGTGCCTGGCTCCCTCGAAGCCGCTTCAATCTCTACCGTCAAGTCTACCTATCGCGTCCAGAACAGGCCCGCCTCCTCTTGAAGACCCTGGAAGACAACTCCCATCTCGCACGTCTGGTCGTTGAGTTCGAAGTCACACCGGACCATCCTCCAGACAAATATATACCATTCTCGCAGCTTGCTCGCCTACTGCAGAACTGCGTCATCCTCAATCTCGACGTAGCGTGGGACAAACGCTGCCCACCTCGCTTTGTGGACACATGTCTTCATCAGTTCTCCCTGCTGGGAATTGTGGATTTCACCGCGAGTGTAACAAAATCCACGGCTCGTGGACTCCTGCGCTTCACCCGCTCACTCACAAAGTTGGAAAAACTCACTCTTTGGGGGATGAGTCCTTGCGGAATATGGAGCCAATTCGGTCGCTCGGCGCTCGGCGCTCACAAGACGAGAAACCTGCAGCACTCTCAGAGCTCAAGGAGCTCGACTTGTTAGTGCGTAATAATCGTCCTGAAAGGCATTGCTCTGATCCGGATGGGGCTTCCACAGTGGCACAGTGTATCCATCAAATTCCCGCCGCATTACTTTGGAGACACAGTGGTGGACCTACATCTGAACTGTTGCAGTACCGTAATCGACGAGTCGGTGGAGATCTCATGTATGTGCTATTGTTATCCGTATCTGCTCTTCAACTCACCAACAGTAGTTGAACTGCTGCAGTGCATTGAGAACTTTCAACGATTACAAACGCTCTTCATCCAGGTGGATTCAGACAAGCAGGATGACACCTATAATCCTCTGCGAATGAGTAAAATCAGGAGACTCTTCTCGATTCTGACAAGGGTGTCATCAGGCTCGGCTCTGCAAACTCTGAGCATTGAGTTGGATCCTCAAGAAAGGCCAGAAAGGAGTTATAACGTTGGCCGCAGTGGTCTACTGGACCTTTTGGTCGGAGTAGATATGCTCAAAGTTCTAGATGGGTTTCCCTCATTGAGTGAACTCCATTTCAAGCTCTGGGAGAACGACGAAGATTACGATGAGGTGTGGTGGGAGGAACAAATGGTGCGCCGGCTGCCAGACCGCCTTCACACAGTCACAGTGGCGATTACGGAGCAAGTCGAGGATGGTATGTGTGTCTCATATCCACGGACTTGCAACAGGCATAATACATCATGTGGTCATAGAATATCCCCGCCTATGGCTTACAGAAGATGAGAGAGCCACACCCAAGCGGATGCAGAAGACATCACAATAAACTCAGTGTTCAACCCATCAATATCACTTGACCCTTGTACGAATTTTGGAGGGCATCGGAGGGAGGATCGGTGGTGCGTCGTGCATAGGCTGCCTATCACATCTAACAGACTCACTCAATTCATGGACATTTTCAAACAGTTGCCGAACGCTGTAGCAATGATCAACAAATTGGACCCTCACCTAGACAATCTGGAAGAAACCATGAGCTCTCAACCTATTTTGAAGTCGCGGTAGCGCCGGATATCATCCTATTGACCAATCCCACGACTCATAAAAGTTAGCGCTTCTTTATCTCTCTCCTGTTTAGCACAACCATAGCTGACCAGAACACGTGTTATTGTAGACCAGCCTCCTCTACCCTTCTCCTCTCTCTTCACTGTTCCTACCCCCATCGCTTCCAGGTCTGTCATGCCCTTCCCATGCTGTCTCCATATCGTGGATTAGTCTGTCTCAGTAGTCTCCATCGCCTTATACAAGAGTACCTATGGCGGTCTCTTCACTGCGAGTCTTCAGCTCCGAACGAGAATGGTCGTCGCTCAGGAATGAGATCCGTCCCAGTCTCCAAACACCACATGCTCTCCCTTTCGTACTCCCGTCGAATCGCACCAAGTAGTTCTCTGTCGCCGCGTATTATTTATCCTACTGGCCGATTCATATGCTACAGTTCATTGTGCTCATTCTCCTAGACTATATATCTATCCACTGCGCACGTCTCTTCTATCACAGTGCACTCGACGTAGGTCCGCCGCTACGATATTGTGATGACTTTGTGCAATGCCCAGAGCCCCTCGATTCTACTATGTATCATATCTCGAAATCTCACAATCGTCGTTTTGGCCTGGGTAAAGCTAGCGTTCGCGACGACTTTGGTCCGTGCACGATTCAAAGACTGGAGGATTCAACCCGCTAGTGTCGGCTTTCAATGAAGACGTCGAGACCGAGATGAGCGGGAAGCACTGAGGACGGCGGTGCGGCAGACGAGAGGCCAGAGGAGGAGACCGAGATCGGGGCAGGACAGCAAGTGGACGTGTTCGGACGCACGCGAACAGTTGCCTGATCACACATGTTGGGCCTTCCACTCTGAGTCCTATGCCCTGGCCTGTGCATCGGGACATATGATGTGTCCTGTTGGACCAGCGCAACACTCGTTCGAGCATAACGGATGTACGCCGCACGAGGCTTGAAGGGTCAGCGGCGGAGCGATCATCGTCTCTTGATCTTTAAGGCCTTTGGGATGGGAGTCGTGTGGTGCGAAGGGTTGAGGACCCAAAGGAGAGCTGCAACGAAACAGTGAGCACTCATCAGTTTCTGAAGCCCCGCCGGCTCCTGCACTAGTGCATCCAGCTCGATATCTTCCAAGTCGAGATCGCCATCCGCGCATCACCCAATGTCTTCTGTGCGCCCATCTCAGGTTATACTTGATCGCGCAGTGGTAGTGGAAGCAGATTTCAAGCATCTAGGTTTGCGGCTCCAGGTCAAAAGAACGGAGAGGAAGTGAAATGAGCGCTTGTGCTCATCCGTAAACATCTCCTGCTTAGCATGTGCTTTGTCTCCGATGTTCGATCTTTCACACTTTCTTCGCGACTCGAAAAAGGATGTATCCATAGTACAGGTATGCTTTCGAGAGGTGTAGGACCAAACTGACATAGCTTAATGCTCGGTACTACTAGCGAACGTGAGGAATCGTAACGAGGTCACGACGAGCTCCAGGATGTTGTCCCCTTGCTGCATAAAGATCATAGGAAACGTCATATGCATGACACGCCGCTCTGCGGTGCGAATACTCTCGAGTATCTATCCTCATCCACACAAATTTTCTCGCTCCTTCTTGTGCCATGGTCGTCTTGGATCAGATTTGACTGAGGGTCGAATTGGGCAGCCCCGGGTGCTACATAGCAAGTATCTCCTGGTGGGAGCTAAGACGCCTCCCTTCCTATGATTCTCTAGATCTACTTGTGTTCTCAAGTCCGAATTTTGAACGCTACTGTCCCCATGTCAGAAACACGCTCAGGGTTCTACTCTGCTGCATGCATAGCCCATGGGTAGTGGATCATGTTCTGCATCCGCTCCATCTCGTCCGTTCGCTGCAGAAGACGAGCAGAGGACGAGTGCTCGCATCATAATCTCCGGTCAACATGAAGTTGTGGACAAGTTTATCGGACTCTGTCGAGGGATATCATCGAGCTTGGGAAACCTATCAACGCTGTACTCGAACGAACTTCATCTCGTATACGTAATCCGGACTCCAGCCTGAGGCGCTCGCTTGTCTTATCAGGTGGTCGCTCTGTCGCCCTTATCCCTCCTAGTCCTAATGCTCACGTCGCCTTACCCTCCTGACCTCTACGCTCTTGACTTGAAATTCGGCCACCGCCACAGGGATCTTCTGTCACACGCCATACAAGTGGTGCATCAGCAGCTACGGAATAAGCTGACCGGCCTCCACTCCAGGTTGGCACCTGCAATGACAATTTTAGCGCACGGCCCAGGAACGTCAAGATGCATACTGTATACCGCTCGGGATTCAAGGCGGATACCAGCTATGCAAGTAAAATCTTGTGAGTCTAGTTGTCCTTGCGAACAAGACGATGCTCACATAGTAGTATAGGCCTGGCGTCCTTACTCTACCTTGCGATGCACGGTTACAACAGTCCGCTGTCTGCGTCACCCCTTGGCTTTTCGCTGTGAACTCTTGTCCTTATCCGTGTAGACCTCGTTAGGGCCCTAACGCCAACTTTGTTAGATTCCCTCAAGAGCCTATCGCTTATCCTCGCGAGCAGCGGGAAAGAAACGTAAGGTCTCCACCACCTTGAAACCAATATTGGCAACCCTGATGATCGCTCGACCGGTTGACCCAACAGACTGTCTCCACGTCCCTTCCTCCTCGCGCTTTGTCTCGCTCCTCACATCCTACACGTACCTCGACATGTTCGCGACCGATGATAGGCATTCGCGCGAGAAACACAACCTATGGCTCGAGTACGTCCTAGACATCGCGCAGCGCCTACCCTCGCCGCCCTCGCCGCCCTCGCCGACACGATATGTTAGTGCCTCTTCTGATACCGCCTTGCTATAGCCATCCCGTGCTACTCTTCGTGGAGTGCGGCACAAGCACCCTTCCGGTGCTCGACCACGCACTGCTGGCAGCGCACAGCCCCAGTGGAAGAGCAACCACAAACGGTGGAAGAAGGGCAAGGCAAAGCGGGTCTAGGGCGGAGAAGTAGGTGCACATTGCGGTGCTGCTTGACCGCATGTTCCCGAGGCTGGACGTGAGCAGCTGTGTGGTGTTGTACGAGTGGAAATGTTCTAGTGTATGTCGGCGGAGGAGCGTGGATGATGGGGGCAGGCGTCATCCAGGTCTGGACACTGCTTTGGTCCACATCCAGTGCGAGTGAGGAGCGAAGTCTCGTTGTATGCGGCCGAGGGTCCTAGGTGAAGTAGGTGTATACCGTTGTCAACGAGTTATGTGTCTCGCGATGACTGACTGCATCTGATAGATTGGCTCGCTAAGGGTTGACGGTGTGCAGGTACCAAGTAGCAGTTGCCGCCCCATCGTACCCGAACGCATGTAGAACGGCTGGCGGCTGTCAATCACAACGCATGCCTGTGCTGTCCCCAAATATGCCACTGATGAGGCTGTATGGCTTCGTGAGCATGTGATTGCCTCGTGTATTGCACGCCACAATGCTTCTTTGTACTTCTACCGGATGCGGTGATTGGTATTTCATCCCTGGACCACGTTCACTCCGATCACGCTCAGCTCTCTAAATTACGCCGTCCCCTTGCTCGAGTGGTTCGCTTCTGCACAGCATCACTATGACCGACTGTGGCTCTGATCAGCAGGTGGTGTCTTGTCCTGTGCAATTCAAATTCTTGTGTCCGCAACTAGACGCAAACCGGCAAGCACAGGAAACTTGAGTCGGCACCGATTTCGTTCTTGAGCCCCCCGAATCAACCGCCTCGAAGTTTACACTCTCACACTTCCTTCTTTCAGGGTGACATGTCATCGTGTGGGTATCAGTACTTTGTTTGCTTGGGCTTCAAGCAGTGCGGCATGTCATACACTTTACCCACCACAATTGTACCATCATAGATGCTGGGTGTCAGGTGCTCCCACAGAGGCCCATACGAGGACTCCGATGTCACTGAGACCCTGTGAAGGTGAGTACACATCTAGAGTGCACCTCATTTGCTGGTGTTGAAATCGGATAAGAGCATTTTACGGAGAATATACCACCACATGTACCCCGCTGGTGGCACTACAGGTTATCCATGAGGCGCCACAATAATCTATGTCGGACGCACTTATATAGAGCAGCACTCTCTGACGTTGTCTCCACCCCCTAATATTTGTTGCTGCACCTACTACTAGCCATGGACCACAGCCGCCCCCCTATCGAGATGTGCGAGCACATTATTGACTCAGTGGGCCACAGGACGGGTTGGTACCACACCGCCCTCGTCTGTTCTGCCTGGCTCCCTCGAAGCCGCTTCAATCTCTACCATCATATCTCCCTACAGCGTCCAAAACAGGCCGACCTCCTCTTACAGACCTTGGAAGAAAATTCCCGTCTTGCACATCTGGTCGTCGGGTTGGAAGTCGGGATCGTCTTACATCCACTACCGTACACACCATTTGCCCAGCTTTTTCACCTACTGCAGAACTGCGTCATCCTCGATCTCAGGGACATAGATTGGGAAACGTACCCACCTCGCTTTGTGGACACATGTCTGTATCGGATCTCCCTGATGGGAATTGCGGATTTCAAAGTAAAAGTATCACGATCCACGGCTCGTAGACTCCTGCGCCTCATTCGCTCACTCACAAAGCTGGAACAACTCACTCTTTTTGAGGATTTTCGGGATAAGTCCTTTTCGAAGATGGAGCCAATTCGCGCACTCGGTGCTCGGCGTGAACAAAACGGGAAGCCCGCAGCACTCTCAACACTCAAGCAGCTCCGGTTGATGGTGCGTAATCTTCCTCTAAAGTGCCTCACTCTGATTCGGATGGCCTCCACAGGGGAATAGTGTATCCATCAAATTTCCGCCACATTACTTTGGAGACACTGTGGTGGACCTATCTCTGTGCTGTCTCTGGCGTGAGGACGACTCCACCTCACTGAAGATCTCACGTATGTGCTATTACTATCCGTATCTGCTCTTCAGCTTACCAACAATAGTCGAACTGCTGCAGTGCATTGAGAACTTTCAACGATTACGAACACTCCATATCGAGCTGGGATTAGACAAGCAGGATGACACCTATGACCCTCTGCCAATGAGTAAAATTAGGAAACTCTTCTCGATTCTGACGAGAGTGTCATCAGGCTCAGCTCTGCATACTCTGAGCATTAACCTGTATCCTCAACAAGGACCAGAAACAGGCTACACCGTTGGCCGCAGTGGTCTACTGGACCTTTTGCTTGGAGTAGATATGCTGAAAGTTCTGGACGGGTTTCCCTCGTTGAGTCAACTCCACTTCAGGCTCCGGGAGGACGACGAAGACCACGACAAGGTGTGGTGGAAGGAACAAATGGTGCGCCGGCTGCCAAGCCATCTTTACACAGTCACAGTGACGATCGAGCCATACATGTACAACAGTATGTATGTGTTTCTCATATCCACGATGGCAGCATGCATGATACATCATGTGGTAATAGATGGTCCCTACCTATGGCAGACCGAAGACGAGATAAATCCCCTTACCCAAAAGAACGCAGAAAACATCGTAACAAATGAGTCGACGGTCAACCCATCCATTATCGCTCTCTCAACTTGACCCTTGGACGTAGTATGAGGACGTCGGAGGAAATATTGGCGGTACGTCATGCATAGTCTGCATGTCACACCTAATAGACTCAATCTATTCATGGACACTGTCGAACAGTTGCAGACTCGGAACGCTGGAGCGATGATTAACAAGTTGGACCTTCACCGAGACAATCAAGAAGATACCATTTTGAGCTACTCTCAACCTATTCTGAGCTCGCGATCTAATCTCATATTGACCAGTTCCACGACTCATGAAGTTGGTGCTTCTTCATCTCTCTCCTGTTCGGCGCAACCATAACTGACCAGAACACGTGTTATTGTAGGCCAGCCTCCTCTACCCCTTTCTCTCTCTCTTCACTGTTCCTGCCCCATCGCTTACAAGTCCGTCGTGCCCTTCCCATGCTGTCTCCATCTCGTGGATCAGTCTATCTCAGTAGCCTCCATCGCTTCGGACCCCACTACGAGAGTATCCATGGCGGCCTCTTTACTCGGCGTGGTCAGCTCAGAACCAGGAGAATAGTTGTCGCTCAGTAGCGAGATCCGTCCCAGTCTTCGAACACCACATGCTTTCCCTTTCGTACTCCTCCCGTTGAATCTTACCAAGTAGTTCTTTGAACTAAGCCCTGTCCTCACGTAATGATAATGCTACCGGCCGATTCATGTGCTGTAGTCCATTGTGCTCATTCTCCTAGTCTCAGCACACTATACTATATCCGTCCACTGCGCAAGTGTCTTCTACTACAGTGCACTCGACGTAGGTGCGTATACCGCCGCTGCTATGATACTGTGATGACTTTTTGCAACCCCCCGAGCCCCTCGACTCTACTACGCATCATGCCTCGAAATCTCACAGTTGTCGTTTTGGTCCGGCAGTATTCTGTGACGTCGACGGCAAAAAACAACTATTAGAGAAATAGTACTATATATGTTGCGATCACCATGTAGCCACGTTTGGACCAGTTAATGTGGCGGTGCATCGCATCCCCATTTCATTTGCCAACAGCCGTGCAGCGCAATGTCTGTTTTGAAGGACATTCGGAGTCATCCGACTTGTATCAAGCTTAAGTTTGCCCAGTCGATCCCTGAGGTGGAAGTTTCGAGCTGCCAGTCGAGTTGATGGATAAGGCCGCCGCAGCATTTTTGGGTGGTTTGCGACACTGTTCATGTTCTGATTGGAGACTCGGCGTAGTATACAAATAACACCGTTCAACTTCGAGTCAGACGGAGAGGAGGATGGCGCTGTGACAGTGTGGGGCAACGTGACCAGAAGCCCGTGGCTGTGACTTTGCGCATCTGTGACAAACGCGACCAATAACGCGCACGAAGGCCTCTTTGTTCGACGCTTTTGTGCTGCTGCGATCCCTCAGCTATGTGGTCGGACTCCCTCGGTATAAGATCTCAACCCATCACGTTTGAGGTTCGGCCCCCCTGAGTTCTCCTCGTCACACTATCACCAACTCACCATTTGGAGCCTCTTGAAAAGTTGAAACCGTTCAACTGCTCACTCGCAATCACTCCATCGCCAACCATGCCATTCGATTTTAACCCAAACACCATCCTCCTCAACATCACCACTGAAGTGCCTATTGGTCAGCCCAACAGCGACGGCCGCATGCGGTTCATCCGCAACATGTGGCCGCGCTCTCGAGACGGGGTGTACCTCGAGAAAGACCACGGCCCCCTGGGCTTCCGCACGCCCAACGGCGAAGTCTGGGGCCACTCGCTCGACGAGCTCGGTTACATCCAGCGCGCCCCGAACATTCCTGGGTGGGTCACCGTGTACTCGCGCAGCCAGATAAAGGAGCTCGGAGAGAACTACGACGACGATGTGTACGACGAGCCCCTCAGGCGTTCGCGTGTGCGCCGCCCGTGGCCGGTGCTGAAGCTGCCGCGGAGGCACCCGGCGAACACGGACCCTCCGCTTGGTGCGATTGACGGAGGGTGTGAGGAGGAGCATGCGGATCCCGAGGAGCGGACGTACATCATGCGCTGGGACGAGTACAGCGACGACAAGACGTCTGGTAAGGCACCGCTCTCTGACTCGGATTCGAAAGGCAAGGCAAAGAAGGAAGAGACGAAGTACGTGTGCCCTCCCCTGACGTGCTCTGCCGACCCCTCTCAACCTTGCCGCGGCCGACTGGTTCCCAACGACGGCCCCGAGCCTCGCCCGCACCGCGCTGGTTACGCGTACGACTACATCTGGTGCAAGCACTTCGTTGCGCGTCTCAAGGCGCATAAGGATCCCTTCAGGCTCGTGGCGGGCACGATCCACGAGATGAGCCAGCCGCGCCTGGCTGCGGACGCCGACGGCTTACTCATTCTCAACGAGACTCTCAACTCGCGCGACGTGCTGGTTTGCCATGCTGGTGCGAGTCGCAGGGGCTATGGCGATCTCAACAATTTCCTTGCTGCTGCGGAGGACTCGATCTTTGGCCGGCCTGCTGCTGAACTTGAGCTTGTGCTGCCTGACGTCGAGCCTGAGGAAGGCGGAGGAGGGCCTGGCGTGATCCGCAACGACTCTGAGAGCAAGGACGATGATGTGATCATGGACGAAGAGGGATTGTCTGACCAGCCGATGAGTGATATGTCTAGGTCTGAGAAGGAAAAAGTACAGCACGCACCGGGCCTGTTCTCTACGCAAGACCTCCCAAAGCTCGAGGAGTTCATCCCAGAGGCCCTCTTTCCCGACGTGCTCCTCGTTCACGACCCGCACAAGCTCACGAACCATAGCCAGCCCGGGTCCGGGGTCGACTCGGAGGACAAGCCGATCAAGTACAAGCGCATATACCCAGTCTTGCCATCGAAAGAACTCAAGGGGGATGAGGAACACGTCGCGCACCTGCACCTGCACCCGACGAACCGCTTCGGACAAGGGCATCACTCGTACGTCTATCGCGCCCCGCTCACCTTGCCCGCGCCGCTCTCTGCGCGCTCGCGCACGGGTCAGTGCACCGTCGCGGCGAAGCTCGCGTACCCGCGATGCACCGCGCACCGGCTCCTGCGGAACGAGGGGAAGATGTATGCGGCGCTCCCGAAGCACACGCAGGAGGAGTATTGCGGGTATAATGTCATCCGGCCGTGCAGGCACCCCGTGCCTGTGGGTGCGATCGTGCCAAAGTTCTATGGGTACTACTTGCCTGTCGACGAGGGGGTCGAGAATGAAGGTGAGCGCGCTCAGGATATGGAGGAGGAGTGGGGAGAACATGCGGAGTGCGAGCAGTACAGACCGTGCAGGGTGAAGTGGACGAGCCCGATCTTGCTCATGGAGGAGTGCGGGCAGCCTGTGCAGCCAGAGAAGTTCACGCCCGATCAGAGGTGCGCTTTTCCACTGTGTTGAGTCGTCGTCATGTCCTCTTACTGACTGAACCTGGATTCAGGACGGAATGCTTCTCGCTCATCCTCCGGCTGAACGTCATGAACATCATCCAGGGCTCGTTCTACGTCCGCAACGTGATGATCCAACCGGGCCCGCTCACCGCCCCGCCCTCGCTGCGCTCGTTCGACTGGCCGAGCTTCCGGATCATCGACTTTGGGCGTGGGGATATGTGGGGCTCGGAGGAGAGGAAGAGGCAGCGCGAGGGGTGGACGAAGGAGGAGCTTGCAAAGGCGTACGATAGCTGGCATTGCAAGTTGCGGGAGGAGCTGGCGGATGCGAGGAGGGCGCTGTTGCTCGAGCAGCATATTGGGTTCTGAGAAAGCTTAGTGTATGCGTATACGTAGAAGTCAGGCTGATCCTTGCACGAGTCAAGGTAGTACTACTACGACACTGGCAGGGTACGACTTAGCGCAAGTAATATGATTACCAGGGAGAGTGCATAGACAAAGACGAATTAAATTGAATTACAACTGTATGACAGCCTCATGCAAACTACTTCGGGAGCCGACGCACGCGTTTGACAATCACGCACAAAAATGATATGGATTTGATACAACTACACCCGTGGATTCACTCGAAGCTTTACAACTATGTTACATTATGCTTGGAAGTCCTGCTTGAACAATGATTATATATGCATTGTCATATAGACAATAAGTTAGACGTCTTGAACGGCGTTGGTCTGCAACAAACAATCGATCAAAACCCGTCATTGTCATATCGTCGTTGATCATTGGGGGACAACATACCTGAGCATCGGTAACAATGGTGATAGGCTGCTTAGGGGAAGTCGAAAGGGCTGGCGCGGTGCGCGCGATGGAGCCAAGGTCGACGTCGGGCGACTTGAGCGCCTTCTTGCGGAACTCGATACCCTGCTGGACTTCCTCGGGCGAGAGCGAACTCGCACGACGCTCAGGGACAGCAGCACGCTCACGCTCGTTCTGTGCATTCACAGCAACGCCTGGAAGAAGGAAGCAGTTGTATGAGTACCTAGCACGCGATCAACCTTATACGGCCAAGGGCGAAAGCTTGAGCCTAAGGGGTTGGAGCGGATACTTACCGGTAGCCTCCTCGAATTCGGCCTCTTCATCTTGAAGAGCAGCGTTCTCAATGTCAAGCTCGTCCTCGAGGCGACCCCAGTTGTGTGGACCCGCACCCTTCTTGGGGATGCGCTTGTCCATGCCGTTCTTGGCCTCAGAACGGTCCTTGTTGAGCGCGTTAGGGTAGGATGCGCGGGCGGTGCGAGTCATGATGGAGGGCGAGTGTATGTGGGTATGTAGAGACAACAGATGTGATCCGATTAGAGGAGACGACAACTGCAAGGGGTGAGATGACGGTGAGAGCAAGAGAGACGTGGTACGGGCGGGTGTTATATAGTCTGGGGCAATCCCGGCTGGTGCTGCGCCACCAGAGCACCAAGGTTCGTGAGCCTGCGCCCGCTCGCGTGACAGTGTCGCCAAAGAGGGGAGGGAGCCCGTGGCCAGGTCTCGTCGCGCCTTCTGGGACTTTCGAACACGCCCGCTGTCCTGGGGCCTTCCCGTCCGTTCTAGTCCCTGCCATCTTCTGTTTTGTCTTCGCGGTGTTCTCGACCTTCGCGTATGTACGCGTGCTACTGTTCCTTTGCCTCACGCAAGGTCCTTCACTCTGTAGTGTTTGCCTGCTCCTGAATGCTGGATTGTGCGGGGATGAACAAAGGCACAGACCAGTGGGGTCGCGTGCGGGCGGAGAATGGACCGTCATCATATCATGACACCGTCCATGCCAATGACCTATGCGGGGAAACGTGGGAATCCGGTTCGGCACAGTGACATCTGGAAATTGCCGGCGCTCTCTTGGGACCCGGAACACCCCGCATACACCGCTCCTGGTGCGGCTCCATCCATAGCGAACTTGAATATACTCTGACCCACTGTCTTCGACGAGCTTCGAGCACCACGCTTCTGCTTCCCGAGCTTTCTCATACCTGCTCTTCCGAGACCGGAGTTGACGACAACGGCAACGACAACGACTGAAAGGGTGACCGACGTTCAAGGCCGACGCGACACGGCGTCACTAGAGAACTCGCTTGGCTTAACTTGACTCTCCAAGCTTCAGGAACAGAGACATGGCGCAGTCCAGGCCTGCTATGGACGTGGCTCAAGACATCATCCGTCCGACGGAGGACGTCAAGGTCGCGATCGACGCCCGCTTCGCGCCCAGGACCGACGTCGACTCCGAGAACTGGTCGGTGAATGACCACGAGCCATCTGTCCCGAGGAGGAAGATCCTTGCCGTCATCGTCCATGTGCACTCGGATGGCAGACATGAGCAGGGATGGTGAGTGCTTCTGCTAATTCTTGCCGTCTGTGCGGTCCTCGGGTCAGTGGCTGCGGCACTCGTGAAGTGTGTTCGAACCTTGCGGGGTACGTCCGAAGCATCATGTGAGTGCCTTGTGGGCTATGTATGGACGTTGAGAAGACGTATTCTGGGACTTAGTGTCTTGCGTCGGGGCGCGTAGGATTGCGCTGTCCGCATGTCTTGATAGCAAGGACATGCTGCGTTGATTCGGGTGCACATGATGCGAAGGATGCTGCAGCCTTCGCGTCTCGTGCTCGCGTATGCACCTACTGGCTGGGTTTTTGGTACCATGGTCGATCGCAAACGTGCTTGAGGGAGAGCATCTGCTTCCGGCAAGTAGTTGAGCGTTCTCGGTGGGAGAGACGCATCTCAACGGGCATTCTTGCGAAAGAACACCGACGCTTCGTCCCTTGCATGCTCTCTCGGTCGCGCCTCGTGCATGGCGGGTGGAGTAGTGTTTCCCGCATTACTGCCGCAGTCATACCACGCTTGAGTGTGTTGAGTGTGGAGAACAAGTTGGGAACACCTACCTTTAGCTGTTCCCCCGAGCCATGTTGTTATGCTTGATGAACTTTGCAGAAGCCTCCAGAACCTAAAGAAGGCCTTGGAACGTTTGTTCCGCCTCATATGCAGTTCTTGGAGGTGCTCGTAAAGACGAGAAGACGGCAGCGGCCGTGTATGCGCTATACATGAGAACGATAGCTCAATGGAAGCTCCGCCCTCCGAACATGATATCAGAATGTCCCTCACCTGCGGTCGTGTTTAGGTCAGGAATGCCGCATATGCTCTCGTATCCGTGTGACGAGGTGTATGCATGGGTCACATCTAGTCGCGCAAACTCGGATATGTGGCTCTCCCCGGCTCCACCGCGTGCGGGAGTACAGGGACACCATCGCACCTACAGTTTGGTTTCCGGGATTGTTTGCCGTGAGTACATAGTTGCCGATTGGCCCGGCATATCGTGCGCCGCGGTCGAATGGCGCTGCTATCCATGAATCATCTGTCGCGCTTCACGGCCGTTGAGAGGTGATTGCATGTCAAACAAGGATCCGGGCTTCACGCACGCTCATCGGGACGCGAGTGAAAGCCCGTGTTTCTTGTTGGACATGCTCAGCCTTTCGCCGTATGTGTGCGGGGCCGAGGTGGTTGGGGAGTATGCCACGAAGTGTCCATTACGATGCAACCACCTGCGCGAGATCGGTTGGAGGCGCACACAAAGAGGTTCAGTAATGATCATTGCAAATGTGCATCTACATGGTATGCGTAGTGTGCACTACACTTCCAAGACACCGGGGTTCTTGAAATACTTGGCAGCAAGGCCAGATTAGTGGACCACAAATCTTAGAATCGCTCTGCGCGTCGCTCCGCCCTAGATCGGACCAAGAAAGATGATGACTCACATGCTGCATTCACAGTATCTTCGTATTCGCTCAGAAGCCTCCAAGGATACATTCTATACCTGACGACTACGTGGTTGAACACGCCTTTCCGGTCATCAACGGCTTCTCAATATCTATGTCCCAGCCCCGGCAGATGACCATAGACCTGTCCTCGCCTCAGCCTGGAAGCTCGTTTTCTAAAACTCAGCCTAGAACAGGTACGTTCATAAGCCGAAAGCGCTGGGCGTTGTGGTTTCCGCATTCCTTCCGCAGTCGGACCTAGGGTCCGCTGAAGCTCCGTGCCAGGATCCACTACCGGGTAAGAAGGGCATGTCAAGTATGGTGATACAGATGCCTCCACGCAGCACTTGGCGGCGTCTCTCCGTTAATGCTGGCTGTGCCTCAGAGGCCAACCTTCCTCTGCCGCCTACTCAGTGTACCCGGTAATCGATTGACATCACACATCAGTGACCACACATGGTCGAGACGGAAGCGAATCGAGCCACAGTGCTTACCATCTTGTCATGCTTGTCATGGCCGCCCCTGTCGGAAGCGATGTGTGGTTCACCATGCTGATCTCTAGTGCTTGCAGAACTTACCGTCACCATCAACCCGGGAGAAGATACCCCATTTTCACCTATCACCCTGCAGACGAGCGATACCCAGGGCCTGCGTCGTCTTCTCGACGAGTGCAAGCGTCTCAAGGAGAACTTCAGTAAGCTTGTTACGCCACTTTCCCGGGAACAAATTTTGTGATATCGTTCAGCCGCGTTGACGGACGATGACTACGACTTCGAACCCTTCGCGTGGGTGGCGCCGTACATGGCCGACCATGCGATCCCACCACTCCGTGAGTGCTTGTGGAGTCTCCGATCCGTGTGTGTGGTTTACGAGACAAGGGGATTGACAGTTTCGCCGATACCAACCGACTTACGAACACTGAAGAAGCCAATCTATGACCGTCTTGCGCCAGCTAGCGCCGGTCTGCCCGGCAACGACGTCGCGGACGTCGAACTTATCCGGGAAGAGTGGTTGCGCCAGAAGGTCCAGGGCGACCTGTTCGCGCTGCGCGCGAAGGCGGAGCTCAAGTGCGTAGCAGCTTGTCCGCACCCGAGAGAGAAGTCACTGCGGGTCGCGGGTGGTGCGGTTGAAAGGTTCTAACCGCAAGTGGCCCGGCAGGATCCGTGTTGGTACGTTCAACGTGAACGGCAAGTTCCCGTCGCAGGATCTGTCGGCGTGGGTTCGGAGGGAAGAGCCCCGGACTGCTGCTGCTTCTTCGGCGTTCACAGGTATTCCGCCCTTGAGAGAGATATCCCCTCTTTCGTTAGGAGAACATCAGAAGGTCCCTATTGAGGGGATGATCAGTAAGTATCGTTGAGCCTGTCTACTATCTCGTACTGTGCACATGGAAATGACACATCCATGCGGCCCCCTGCAGCGCACCCTGGCAACCTGACCCCGACGGGGACGGCAACGGGGCATCCTTCAGCCTTAGGCTCAGCAGAGACGAAGTCGCTCTCCGCAGAGTCAAACGCCACCACAGTCGCGAACCCGCCTGTGCCGGTGTCTGGCGAAACACTTGTTTCACATACATCGCAGGATGTCCCTGAGGACCCGAACGATCCAGACATGCTCGTGCTTGGTTTCCAGGAGCTCGACCTGTCGACGGAGGCTCTGCTGTATTCTACGACGACCGCTCGTGAGGAGGCGTGGTGCATGGCCGTATTCGCGGGATTGGGCGAGAAGGCGGTCCTGTACGAGAAGGTGAGCGCCCGACGTTATCGTCTCCTCGTTCTTAGTTCATTCAGCGGTGGCTATGCGGGACGAAACGACCCTGTCCGCCACTGCGAACCAATTGCACTGCTCCTCACTCGTTAGCTTGCGTCAAAACAACTTGTCGGGATGCTTTTGGTCATCATCGTGAAGAGGCGGCTTCGGTCCCAGTTCAGCGAGATACGCACGACCTCAATCGGAGTTGGCATCATGGGCATAATGGTATGCACGGAAGATGGCTTGTGGTGCGCGCTTGTTGATGGCGGCTTCGTCCCACCGTATTAGGGCAACAAGGGTGCCACAGCGATACGCCTCTTGTTCACGCCGACGCCGTCCCCTCCCTCCGGGCCGGTGGCAGACTCGGATGGAGAGGAGCCTCAGGGCCGGCCCACTGCGCTCACCTTCGTGAACGCGCACTTAGCCGCGTTCGACGAAATGTTTGAGAAACGGAACGCCGACTTCCATGACCTGTCAAAGCGGCTGGTGTTTGAGCCCGTGATCTCCGTGGTCGAGGAGCAGCTGCCCGGGAACGGCAGCTGGTACACTCGGGCGGCGACCCCGCTCAGTATCTTCGATTCGGACGCCCTCTTCTGGCTAGTGAGTACTAATTGGCTTTTCTGTGTTACTCCGCGTGGCTGTCGGCGAGGCGCTGATGCATCGCGGCTCTTGGGTGGTGCATCGGGTGTAGGGCGGTAAGTGTGATAATATCCAACACCCTGATGCGCTGGAAGTCGGGAGTTGTGACGAACTAATCTCCTTTGGTGCAGACTTGAACTATCGGCTGGTGCTGCCGGACGCCGACGTGCGGACCTTGCTTGCGGAAGAGCAGCTGCGTGACGAGAACATCAAGCTCTTGCGAAGGTTTGATCAGGTTCAAGCGGCGTTACATTTTGGTGCGCGTCACTGCGCTGACGCCTCCATCTTTACAACCACAGTTGGCATCCGCGATGAGGACCAATAAGGCATTTGAGGAGTTTGTTGAGCAGCCTATCACGCACGCGCCGTGAGTCTGTTGGATTGTTCGGAATTTGCCATTAAACAGAAATGCTCATGGAATTCCCCTCAGCTCGTATCGCTTCAACACGGGTACCCTCGCGGATTCACTTGGTTACGACATGAAGTGCGTACGCATGCTCCTCCCAGCGTTGTCGTGTGGGTACTTAGATCATCCCGCCCGCACAGACGCAAGCCTGCTTGGACCGATCGGATTCTTCACCTGGCGTCAGAGGCGGTGACGGTGAAACAGCGGTCGTACTCGAGCCATGCCACCATCACGATGAGCGACCATCGACCCGTGTCTGCAGAGTTCGAGCTGGAGGTACGTGCGTTTGGCACGGCGAGCAATCCAGCGCCACAGGACAAGCTATCCATTCTCCGAGCTGTCCGATGCCGGCATGGATCTGGCCCAAGGGCTTCTGTGACGTTCAGACCTGTCGCTGAGTCTTCTTGGTAATCCCGCACGCTGACTTGGTCTGGCCAGGTATCCGCGCTTAGCCTTTCGGAGTACGAGTCATTCGTGCACCGCCTCTGGCGGGATGTGTCAGGCATCGAATACGTCGAAGAACGGCCACGGGTTCGGGTGGCGCCGACCAACATTGACTTTGCGAGATTATCGTGGGTGCAGCCTTTTGACCATGTGCTGTCCGTTTGCGTTGGGACTGAAAAGGGTTACACCAGGTACAAACACCCCGTAACGAGGACAGTGGAAGTCGTGAACGTCGGCAAGGTGCGTCGATCCGCGGACGAGAAGCAAAACTCTGTTTGTGACGGAAACCCGTAGGTCCCATGTTCGTTCCGGTTTGTGTCTCACAGCCCTGTCGCGACTGCGTGTAAGCTGTTGTACCCCTCACTTCAAAGCCGGAGCGCTGATCTAGATTGCCCTCAAGGTCCATCCTGGCTGCGCATAGACAGAGCGACTGTATGTGCTAATCTCGGATGCGAAGCTTGTGACCTGCCTCACAGTATCTTACGTGCAGGGACTTGTTCTTCCAGGGGAGACGGTGGAAGTTACCATCACCGCTCATGTGGATGATACGCTCGCGGCGCAACTGAATGTCGGTCAGGTCCATCTCGAAGACACCCTAGTGCTACACACGGCGTTCGGTCGGGACCACTTTGTTGCGGTCTCAGTGGATTATGGTCCGTGATGCCTCGGCCGCCTCGAACAACTTGCTAATCGTCGGCTTTAGAGCGCACATGTTTCGCAACTAGCATGTCGTGGCTTGTCCGCCTTCCAGGACCTATCAGGGCTCTGCAGTCTCCGAATGACGTCTTGTCGGAAGATCGTGGCGTCAACGCACCTCGCGAGATTATGAGACTAGTGAATTGGTTGATGAGTAATGCGACGACGGTAAGGCGCTACTCTTCGAAATGACGGGCTACCCTCAATGGGTTACTCGGACGTAGGACGGCCTCTTCTTACTTCCAGGCGAAGAGGATCTTGTTCGCAAGATTCGCGAGGTAAGTTCATCCATTGCACTCCCACGTACCATGCACAAGACCAAATGTGATCCATGGAGAATTTGGATACGGGGGAAGACTTCAACATCGGCGGTTCCGAAACCGATCCAAGAGTAGCAGTAGCGGTCGCAGATACGCTTCTGCAACTCCTTCAATCATTATTGGAACCCATCATCCCCGCTTCACTGCACGCACGATGCGCACAGATGACCAGCAGAGACGAAGCATTTGAAGTAATAATACCTTTCTTGTCGATGGTTGATTGGAGATTGATTGAGCTTTGTCCGACAGCTCCTGAGCGAACTTCCACCAGTGAATGTAAACGTGAGTGCATCCGTTGATCACTGTATGGAGGTTGTCCTCATCAGTTATTTACTTCTTAAGGTCTGGATATCTCTCACGGCTTTCTTGCATTACATCGGTCAACAAGCAGCATCCGAAGGTAGCGTCGACCGTCTTGGTAAGTTTGCGCACTTTCCCGTGACGGTTCCGATCGCTTATTGCTCCCGCGACGTGGACTTGCCGACAGTCGCTATCTTCACACCGGTCCTTTTCCGCGACGATTTAGCCTCCCCGATTCCCGTGTCTGTGGTCGGCCGGAGGAACTTCCTGCGATACTTCATCGGGTGAGATCTCACCGACACTTGGAATACCAGAACCGCAGGCTTCGTGGCGTCGAGGCGAGGTTCATCAGGAGATTCCGTATTTATCCGTATTAGCATTATATACGACTAATTTATATAGGAATGATGGTACGCGACAGTGCGGGGACAGGGTCCATTACAAGCGGATTACTATTTCTGACTGCAAACGATACGTCAATGTCATGCTGCCGAACAGAGAAAGGAGAGACAGCGTACACTGGGACGTAAGTGCAAGCGATACCACGACGTTGACAGTTGGCGCATGTTTGTCTCCCGTCGCATTTCAGCTTGCGCCCTGCGAAACCACAGGTCAGTCAGCCTGATCACTCGTATAGCGCCTGCGCTCATTACCTCTGCAGAATTGGCACGCCATTGGCGTGCGGCGCGGAGTGCGGGGCATGTCGTAGACATCATCGTCAGAGTCCTGTTGGTTGTTGTACTGCTGGCTTGTTCCGGCCTGTGTTTCTCGGCTGAGTCCGCAGCAGTGCCACCGCCCATAATCCACTCACTTGAGAACTCATAATGACGATGACAGAAGATGCGAGAAGAATGAGGTGCTCAAGTGAAGGGCAGGCTTGCAGGCTTATGTATGTCGCTTGGCGCGCTCTGACGACGCCGCAAAGGATCTGAGACTCCCGTCTTGACGGAAAGTCTGTGCAGGCGTCCTACTTCCCAAATGTTTCCCTGGCGAGCGGCGGTTCGAGCCGAATCCAGGGCGTGCGCGGGAGGCACTCTACGCCTCCGACGCTCACCATGGTATTCCCGACAAATTGTGACAGAGTCTCAAGTTCGCAGCAAGTCATGGTGTCCGATATGGGTAGCTCTCTGCTCTGAACACACAGGACCGGAGGGAAGTGCCGCTCCTACCGGACGGCAATGGACGGATCCTGCCTCGGTCTACCAATATTGGGACTTGTCCAGAAGAATTGTCTTCCATGACAAAGCAGACGCGAGTCAATCGAGATGCGCGGTGAATCGAGTCAATCGCTAGGCACGTACGTTATCAAGGGACCTTATTTTCAGACCCATGTCTGGAGAAGCAGCTTCTTGATCCAACCCTCACTGCCCAAGGGATGACGCACACACAATCGCCAACAGTTTGGACCCGTGCGCGAAATAGAAAGCTAGTTGCTCATCGGCTGACGAGATCTTCCGGCTTGCGCCGCATCGTCACGAGGCATTTGGTCCGATGTCGGAGAACCTAAGCGTAAGGTCATCGCTTTGTGTGTACCCAAGGGGCTGGTTGTGATGTTCGTCGTCAGGATTCGTACAATAACTACGCGCTTCGTTTTCACGCGGCTGGTGGCCGGTAGTGGGGCGCAGCCACATGGGGACCCGTGTGGCAAAAGTCACACGAAGCATGCTCTGGGCGACCTCTGGGCAGCCATGGTGGAAGAATATGGTTATGATAGTGCGCAGAGTGCATGGCAGTACGCCGGGCAGGATCTCGCGCACATTGGGCTTAGGACCGACTAAGCAGCGTCGGACACAGCAACGTGTATGTCCGAATACTGTTTCTGCCAGCGGGACACCTGTCAGTGGTACATGAGTCGCCCACGAGGTCTGGTCTGGGTGACAAATTTCAGGCGCAGCTCAATTTTATCCACACCGGACGCCCGAAACGTCGCCGCCAGCCCTTCCCCGTTCACGAGAGCCCGTGTGTAGTAACAACATCGCACGGGGCTTACCACAGCTGCACAGCTTTACATAGATCAGGCCGGATACATGGGGGCTAGACCAAAGCGAGCCGTCTCTCGCAGAGCCCGGGTATAGGCACGGTTGTGATCCCACAAGTTGGACAAGGCAACCCGCCAAACGTATCAAGCCCTATAGACAAACGCCCACCAGCACCCTGAGGGGCCTGGATAAACGCTTGACGCAGCGGGAGCGCTTCGGCTCAATGGAAGAGACGAAACTCTGATGACTGCCCGATGGAGCTTGCATCGTCATATCCAGGCGGGGAGTAGACTCTTGGTCTGGGTCCCGGTGCGTGGGCGGTGCCGATGACCACAGGTTCCCGTTGGAGTACAATATTGCCGCCACCCTCGGGCTGGAATGCAACCGCCTTGGGCGGGTAAACCACGACAGCGTACTTCCAGCCAACAGGTCACGGAACGTTAAACCTCAAAAATTGCGCGCGCGTAGTAGAGAAGCAAGGCACTCACAGCGAGCTCGAACTTGCCCAGGCGGCAGGTAGGCTTGAGACCTGCTGGAAGGTGGATCTCGCCGTGCAGGGTGCGCCGGTGCGGATGCCGGCTGCTGTCGGGCCACCAGACGGCGGTTGCTAGCTCCTGCACACCGTGCTCGTATTCGAGGCTGGGAAGCCTTTTGCTTCCACTGGGGTTCAAGCTCGCTTCCCCTGTCGCGATTTGCCGTAGCAATCGGACGACGGGGGTTTGCGGTCCGGACAGAAGATCCAGGGCTTGAGGATCTTTAGTCTCGATGGTTATGACACAAGGGATGACGCTCCCGCGAGTATAGCAGAGCTAGTGGGGTATGTGAGTGTAGACAATCATCGATGGAAGAAGACCGAGGACATACAGGTTTGGCTAGGGCGAGCTGTCCAATGTAGACGTATTCGTGAGAAGGAAGCTCAGGCACAGAAGACTCCGTACACACCGTACATAACGCATCAACTGATCGTGTGGAAAACACCGAGCCGTGAATTGGGAGAGGCGGGAGACATTTCCAGCCGTCGGGGTCGCTGTCGGGGCCAGGCAATGGCGTATTCTCGAGATAGGCAAGTTGTCGGGCCATGGAGGGCGCGTCAGGCCGTATTAGTGGAGAATATCCGATAACAGTCCCGAGTCTGATCGTAAGAGCGTGAGAACGGGCAATCATGAGGAAGGGAAGTCAGCGCGATCAGAAAGAAACTTAGAACGCACTTGCTGTCCACGCGGAACCGGCTTCGATGAACGGTGACGAGTACTTGGTATTGTATGTGGACGCGCGCCATTCGCTCGGAGAAGGAATTGGGGAGTCGGTATGACTGCTCTTGGCCGTTTGATGACTTCAGTTGGCAGTGGGTTGGCAGTGTTAATGAGAAGGGCCAGCTATGGCGCCCGACAAGCTTGCTGGGCGAGCAGGAAGAGGACGGGGAAGAAGCATCCCATAGCGTTTCGGATATCTGCACGAAGTCGAGAACCTCCGTGACAGAGGATGTCATCTGACCGATGACCTGTTCGCTTGCGTTAGCGAAAACCCATCGCATTCCACGTCGTCTCAGAGACGAGCGTGGGTTGTATGAAGACGGCATAGTGAGTGCTTGCAGATCCACCGCCAGCGCCATGATTTAATCAATCGTCACCTTACCTGCACGGATATAGATCTGATAGAATCCTCTTTTTCGCGATGGAGTGTGACGCTACCAGTGATGGCTTTGCCTTCGAAGAAGGCCGGGAGATAGGCAGATGCTGGTACTCCGCTGATCACCTTGAGAATGAGCCATGGTTGTCCCTTTGAATTTGCGAGGTGATAGGAATGCTCTGTGCGCGTTTGTGAGGGCGAACTCAGGTGTGATGTCGACGGACTTGGGCGTGTATCACGCGTCCGCGGCTGGTCGTGGTGCTGTGAGGACCGGCGTGTGTACTGCGGGAGCTCTGAGTCCATGGCAGTACACGCGACGGGAGTGTGGGGAGCCGCAACCAGTGCACAGAGGCCAATCAGGGTGTAGCGTCCTGTTATATGCAAAGGGGAAGGGCGGCGGTCAGTGGCACCATTCTCTATTGATGCCTATGATAGGGGGGATGTTCTTGGATGGCGGAACCCAGTTAGCCACCACGAGGACTCGGCTATAGAGTGAGATAGCAGGAGAGTACACGGGAGGGAGGAGTCTCAGCATAAGAAGAGATGTTTTAAAGTTGGGAGCATGAGGTCTTCTGTCGTATTTTCAACCTATGCGAGTTCGGCGCAGGTTAGCGACGATATTGCGCATTGTATCATGATGGTCTAAAGGCTTCCGTTCATTGCTATCTAGTCGCCCAGGTCATGAAGAAGAAGGATTGAACAGACCGCATGCTCTCCCATGTCACGACATGCATATGCATATGGAGGTCTAGTGCAGAGACGCCAATCTGAGCCAACTCTGGGTGAAAATGCCTTGACAAGTCCAAATATGGACCAAATAAGTCCTGTCAAGGTATTCCCATAATCCAGTTTAACCCGCTTGATACTTAGGCGCCGGAGTGTCTGGTCCTAATAGGGAACGCGAGCTATTGAGTACCTTCTTGTCGCCGCAGCGTGTCCCTCTTTGCACCTCCCAACGGCCGCAACTGACTTAGGACACAGGGGGCCGAGCATGTGCGAACGTGAGCACATGCTCTCTGATAGCAGCAGTGTTCCATATGGCACACTGCGTCGCCCACCTGATCCAACCCAGCGTTCTTGTGTTGCAATCATCCTCGAGGCAACCGGAACCAATAAAGACGATTGACTCGAGAATGCGTAGATTTGGCGACATATCATACTGCTTGAAGCATATCTTGTCTTCAAGCCACCACGACGCTTTGCTCGTCTCCAAGTTGTGCCTTTGTCGTTCATTGGGGCCCGGTCCCAGTTCTCGAATCCCCCGTTCTTCAGGGTACTCGGACGCGGCGCCCTGGCGCTGGACCACACGTAAACATCGGCAGCTCGCTTCCCTGGCTTCGACAGACTCTATTGACTTGCTCTCGACCACGTTGTAACCGATGGGGACCGTGGCAGTCTTCTAGCCAGACAGCCTCTCTCCGGTGACGTCTGCAACGCAACAGTCTATCTGTGGAACTGGATCTCCCCCGTGACCGAATGGATTGTACCCTCCCCCCTTCTTACGCCCCACCGAGCTATCGGGACGTCTCCTACGACAGCACGTAACTCAACGGCGCGGTCTCTCAGGCTGCCTCCTTGGCCGAGCTTGCTGAGGGCGCCGCCCGACGCCGCCGCCCATCGGCATACTCCCGCTATGTGCACGGAACCTACCACATATCACCCCCATACCCTTCGATCGAAACGCTCTGCTACCATGCCGCTCAAACGGAATATAACTATTCTAGGCTCCGATACGCGGGACTTGTCGCTTCCTGTAGACCCAAGTGATGGTTTACGGGCGTAGTAACTCCGTCTGGCGGTGTCGCGCTTGCTAATCTGCTTGGAAGGAAACTTCAGCATATGTCCGGCCTTGTGTGGCTGCTCGTACCTATGCATCGTCAAACCTTGTGGAGGTAAAACGCCTGAGGAAGAAGTTCGCGGCATTAACTGCCTGGCAGTCAAGGGGAGACTGCTTCCGAAGAGCACCGGTACTCAGATGAGGTATCTGAGTTGCTCCTAACTAATCCTTATGAGATTCGACAGGGATACGAACATGCACTGGTAACTGTGGATTAAATCGACAAGGTCACCAGCAAGCCTTAAAGGATCGGAAGACACCGTTCCAAGTCGTTCGTATTCAAGATTGCCTCGACGTATGATGGAGAACTTTCAGTTTTCGCTCTCTACGACATCAACACTGTCGCTTGTGCCTCTTATAATGGTGTGGAAACAGCGAAAACCCCGCTCTTCCTCGGGAGTCCTTTTTGGGCGCCGGGACCGGCTGTTCGGGCCGAGAAGGCCAAATACCCGATTTGGGAAATGCACCCGGTGTCGGGCCTCGGGTGCATTCTGGCACTTTCTCGAACTCGTTCTCCCTCCATCCATCTTCAAAATGGCCGCTCTCCGACCTTGCTTCGACCACCGTATACCATCTCCACATCGTCTAGCTAGAGAGTGCACGCAATCTCAACGGCGACGACGACGACACTAATCATGGCATCCGATTCAACCAGATCCGTCGTCTTCTTCGACGTCACCATCGGGGGCAGGCCCGCAGGGCGGATAGTCATCCGGCTATTCAACGACATCGTGCCCAAGACTGTCGACAATTTCCGTGAGTGACGCCTCCCATGACCCTGCGCGCAAAGCAGGCTGACGTCTCGGCGCATGACAGGCGCATTATGCACAGGAGAGAAGGGTGAAGGCAAGGCCGGAAAGCCCCTACACTACAAGGGCAGTACTTTCCACCGTGTAATCAAAGGGTACGCCACCCCGTTCCCGTCGTCTCTACGGGCAGAAGGCGGCCGATATTAACGAGATCTCAAGGTTCATGGTGCAGGGAGGAGACTTCACGGCCGGGAATGGAACCGGCGGCGAGTCAATATACGGGGAGAAGTTCGAAGATGAGAACTTCGAGGTGAAGCACTCGAAGCGCTTCCTGCTGTCCATGGTGCGTGCTCCGCTCTTGCTCGGTCACACGCGCAAGAATACCCACACATGGACAGGCGAACGCAGGCGCGAACACGAACGGCTCGCAGTTCTTCATCACATGCAACCCGACGCCACACCTTGACGGCAAGCACGTTGTGTTCGGCGAGGTCGTTCGTGGCAAGTCTGTCGTGCGTGCGATCGAGAACACGGAGACGTCTAGTGGAGACCTCCCGGTCGAGCCTTGTGTCATCGCAGACTGCGGCGAGCTTTCTCCGGACGATCCGGCCCTCTCCGTCCCCGCCACGGCAGACGGCGACATCTACGAAGATTACCCGGAGGACCAAGACCCTGTCGATGGCCAGGACATCGGCGAGCACCCAGAGGGCGCACTGAAGATCGCGCGTGAGGTCCGCGAGGTTGGAAACAAGTTGTTCAAAGATGGCAAGTACGAGGACGCTCTACACAAATACCAAAGTACGTAAACCATTCGCCACAGTCGGCTCTCCTCTTGTACGGTATCTCGGTAACCTCGGGGACGGTGACAATGCCAAACAACCGCCACTGACGCGTCTCCCGGTGTTTCTTGTGTCCACAGAAGCCATCCGGTATCTTGACTTCCACGTCGACCTTCCCGAGGGCGCACCGCCAGAGCTCAGAGACTCGTTTGACGCGCTGCTCGCGCCCCTGCTGCTCAACTCCGCGTTTGCGGCGCTCCGCGCAGGTGGTCCTCCGAACGCGCGGCTGGCACTGCGTGTAACAGATCGCGCGCTCGCGAACCTGGAGCTCAACGACACGGATAAAGGTACGCAGCGTTGTCCTCGCTCGAATGTTGTCACTTTGGCGTCATCATCCTCGCCCATTGCTCTGTTCCTGTACCTATTCGCTTCGCTCCATCATCTCTTCTGACACATCGCGCGTCCGGGCGTTGTTTCCTCCTGTCAAATCTTCCCTAATCCTCGTTCTGTTCTGCACGGGCGAACCGCTGACTCCTGCTGTGACTCTTGGACGTTTTCATCTACAGCGAAGGCATACTACCGCAAGGGCCTTGCACACATCGTGATCAACGAGGACGACGAGGCGGAGGAAGCGCTCGTGAAGGCACACGGGCTGCTCAAGGACGACAAGGCGATCCTCGCCGAGCTCGAGAAGGTGCGCGGACGCCTGCGCGGGAAGCGCGAAAAGGAGAAGAAGGCGTTCAAGAAGCTGTTCGCATGACAACTGGGGTAGTGGCTGGCGTGTGGTGGTGCTGGACTGAACTCTCGAAGCGAAGCGTGTGCGTGTACTATTTGAGGAGTATTGGGACTGGAGTTGGAAAGCTTGCAGAAGCGTCTATCTTGTTGTAGCATTCAACCCAATCTAATCGCAGTGTTGTTTGGTTATGAATGATTGATCGGATGGACTCGTATACACATGTGCAGCTACTTCCAGCTAATGATACAAACGTCCGCAAGCTATGATCGATGCCCCGGCTGTCGCCGCCGACGCATTGCGACATTATGGATCATACATCGCACATCACGACTTGTCGGCAACGGGGAAGTCCTTGCCCGTGGCGTTCTTGTACTGGGAGCGGATGAAGTCGCTGATCTGCTCGTCCTTGAACTGCTCCTGCGCACTCTCGTTCGACTGCTGGCCCTCCTTGAGAACGTGCTCCTGCACCCAGTCGACCGCTGCGATGGTGAGACCGTTGGTAAGTCAAAGATCGATATGGATCGGGATTCGATATTGAGGGTGTGTCGGCGCGCGGTGACAGTACCGGGTACGGCGAAGGATACTAGTAGGATGCATGGGATACGCACCCTTGTCGAGCTGGTCCTCCTTCTGCTCCCCAGATGTGCCTCCTCCTGCGATCTCGTTCAGCTGTGCCACATCGCGTGCATGAGTGTGCCAGCCTCGTGCGTGCGGAGGAAATGAGACGGTACCTTCTTGCCGAAGCCGCCGAGGAAGCCTCCAGACTGCTGCTCGCCGCCCTCCTTACGGTCGTGTTCAGGCATAGTAAACGATGGTGGTGGTGGTGGTGGTGGAAGATGAAAATGAAGACGGGGTCGGAAGGAGATGGGAGGGTGGTGATGTGCTTATGATACGGTTTGTTGAGATAGGGGTGTAGAATGCGGTGCTTGGTAGACGTGTGCCAAGGCAAGGAGCGTGACACCATGCTTCCTGTCAGTGTTGGCTGACGTCATGGTATCAGTGTGTTGATCGGGAGGGCAAGTCAATGCGAAGTGTCGTTTGTGAGAGCTGCAACTTGAACCAGCTCTATCATCATGAACATCTTCCACCTCCTGGGCTCCCCACAGCGGGCACAGACAACGCACGCCATCCTCGTAATCCGCCGAAACACTGAATTTGATGTTAGTCTCCGAGTCCCGTTCCCCTGACTCGGCCGGAAAGTTGGAATACCAAGGTCGGTGGAGCGCAACGATTCCTACGGGTTCTGGATCTAGGCTGTGATGATCTTCAAGTTCCACCTTCACCATTACGCGAACTGGGCCAACTGACGGCCTGTCCGGCCAGATGATAAACCCGATACGGAGAGAGCTGTGATTCTTCTTGTGGAGCGTGATCGTATGCCTATGCATGCTCCTGGGCGGGTGCCGCACCTGGAATCCACCTCGTGTACCATAATGCTGTACCAAGCTTCCATCCCTCTCGTGCATGGTCATACACCACGGGTCTAGCTCGACACCTGGCATGCTCGTTATGCCATGGGCACCTAGCCGGCGACCGTATCGATCTGGCGTCATCGTGCCATTGACTATGAATGGGCATATAGATGTGTTTGAGCACGACATGGCACCTCCACATGGTCAATTGCTCGTGCGATACACGCCATAAGCGAGCATTAGGGCTGGTATGCCGGCCGCGGAGCTTTATGGTCCCACCAGCCATCTCCATACAGGCATCCCGAGATTCGATGGATCCGGCGGGTATTTTGGTAGGCCTGAATCCCACAGAGATGGCCGGCCATACAGACAGGGACGTCCGACGCCGTGCATCTTTGCTCGTGGTTGGGGAACGTCTACAGCATACAAAAACGAGGAGTCCTCCTGCCCCTGCGTGAGACTCGTCCACAAGTTCACATGGTAGGATCGCAAACTACCACGAGTCATCGCCATCGCAGAAAGTAGCGCAATATCGGGTAAGTAACTCGGGGTAGCACTGTGCGAAGGAAAGGAGGGGAAAAGAGATACGCACGCCATAAGGAGTCACCACCATCGCAGAAGGGATTATCATTTGAAGGCGGCGCATATATTCTGGGTGCGACATGCACCTAACTGAGGAGCTGCATGTAATGTCTTTGGGAGAGTGTGCAAGGATGGAATCAGGAACCACAGATGGGAGTCATGCTGACGTCGCCGGTACGTGAAGTCAGGGCACAGATAGTCGACGCATTTCTTCGTGACGTTGTATGTGAACCTCGGCCTGTCAGCGCTCAGACTCGGAATGGCCACATCTCCTACGTCACTCGCTGTCACCGGAAGATGCCATCCACTGAGGAGCCCCCAGGCAAGCAATGCTCTTGTCGGGATCCTTGCACATCATCTCTTCCTGTAGCCTGAGGAACGCCCGACTACCCTTGCCAGGAAGGATGGGCATAGAGATATTGAAGATCCCCAGCAGGGCATACACCATGTCCTCCACTCTCGTCGTTCTGCGCAACACGGCCCACGACATGCGTTGGGTTACGCTGAGACGTGACCGCTCCGTTCCCCTCCCGAGAACAGCCCGGTCGACCCGGGTGATTTCGTGTATCGTCCTGCAGAGTGTATGTACCCTTTGTACCGAGGTAGGTCCAGTCCCTTGACAGGAACACCACCGTCGCTGGTGCCACAAGCTCCTGGAGAGTCCACCCTCGAGTGAACCATTTACTCTCGCGGAAAGAAGAGCCCTCACCTCGGAAGTGATAGGCTGGCAGTCTGCGCGCGGGGGAGGGACGTCCGCGAGGTATGCATAGCAGATTCGTGCGGAACGATACCAGTTGTACAAGGAGTTGATCGCCTCGGAGACCTGGTGCCTGCTCGACTTGTCGATGCAACACGAATCAATCCATATGTAGCGGAAGCTGTGCGTGCGCGCGACCGCACACGCTCCCCCGATATTCGCGCAGACCCTGGAACCGTAGAAGATGTTGAACGCTCGTAGGCGGGTCTCTTGGACAGCGGCTTCGAGGCTGATGCACCACTCCGCCAGACGATGTGCAAGACCCGCCTCCATCCTGCGGAGCAGTGGAAGACGCGCGCGGTAGAGGAACAGGCGCAGATGCGTGCAGATGAGGGAAAGGAGAGAGAAAATGTATAGCAGGATGACACGACAAACTCGTGCAAGGACTGAGCTCCGTGCCCGATCGAGCACATAGATTCTTGGATAGCACGTATGTCCATGTACGACTGCTCTCCATCTGGATCCCATACGTGTGATAGTGATAGGATGGCTTAGCGAACTTCATCGTGGCTAGTGAAGGAACGAACCTCTCCGGTGACTGTTGAGCAACCGCTTTCGATCCAGGATGGAGTGTTGTGATCAGTCACGTAATCTGCCAACGAGGATGGTAGTGATTCAGCAGTATCACTGACCTGAGGACCTCCAAGTACGATGTGCTGTGATTGTGCTGAAGATGAGATTGGCGTTCGATGGTGGTCGACTCACAACTTGAAGTTGAACTTCATCACCGTGAGAGGACTTCAGATAATGTCTCTGAGAGATACAGTGATCGGCCCGGCCCGGCCGCGAATTTTGATTGCCAGGGAACGGTCCTGTCTCCTCAAAGCACCCAAGCTTACAGTAAAGTGAGGCCTATAGATTCGACAACCACTATAATGAATGGATATGACCAAAGGTCACTACATTGACGGGAGAGTGCCATTCTGGTCTCCGCCAATCAGCGCCCAAACCAAGTCACAGTACTGTCACGGACTCCGAATCCACAGGCCTCGCACTGCATGTCCTAGGGCCCATCACAAACCTAAGCAGCAGCCCTTTACTCCAACAGGCACATATTAGTCTACTATGGTTAGTCACAGTGGCAAATATTCATCAGGCAATAACTCGTGCCAGTATCTGCGCTCCTACCATGCGAACACTAGCCCGTCCGACCGGGGGTCTGTACAACAGCAATCTTGCATCACGTCGAAGCGTGGTTGTGAGTTCTTCCCATGAGAGACACTAGATCCGAGTTCCATCTCAAGGGAGCAACAGTGTCGACCGGGTGGCTAGGTGACAGCAGAATCCACTCCGGGCGACTTGAGAGGTAGCATTCTGGCCGATGATGAGAATCATATCGAGAAGGTGCACAGTCTAATAGAGCGTAGAGGGAGAGCAGACTAGACCCTGACCGGTCACTGCAACGTATCGAGCACAGTTACAAGCAGCGCATTCTTAGTCTCCCCATGGACGTGGGGAAGGGCGATCATATAACAAAGCATTCTGCAACGGCGAAAGACCACGGTAAATACCAAGTAGCACGTCAACGTCCAGGCACTCACAGCATTCAGGTGCTGTCTGTAGTCAACGATCCTTCATATATTCGAGCATCTGTTTTACTCTCGGGTTGTGACTGCTTTCGACAGTGCCTCGGGCGAGAAGATCTGTAGTCAACGAATCAACCACATGCATGTATGAATAACAACAGAATGAAGCAATACACACCACTATCTGACCCGGTGCGGGCAATAGCAAAGCAGTTTGGTGCTCAGCCGCTGAGTGTGAGCGACACCCCTTGCGTCTGAGTAGGAGCCCAACCGAGAGCCTCCGCCAGCTCTTGATCCACATAGACGGTGTCGTTATCGAGGACTACCTTGAACTCCTTAGCAGTGCAGCTAGAGCTCAGAACAGACTGGAAGCGGAGCCCATGAATACGACGTGTCGCAGAGCGAAGGATGCGCGATAATAGCATTGCACAAAGGCGTATTGGCCAAAAGTCGATGTCACTGAACACGAGCAACGTGGCGTTCTACACGAAGCGCTCAGTCACCGAGGTCAGCGCTTTACTAGTAGTACTACTAGTCACCGGGGGCATAGATTGATGGGACAGCCTGTTATATTGTAGAGATTTTGTAGAACTTGGCAAAATAAGTTTACTGTAGCACATGGTGTTATCTGGTAATCGAATGAATGTCCCATTTTGGATAGAAAAAACAAAGGAATCTCAATGGAACAGCACTGTCTTATCCTTTGTCCATTTATCCTTGATATACTATAGAACAGGGTGTGGCACATATGTTCCATGCAAATTGAGCCACTGATGGTGTTAGCATGGGACAGACTGTCCCATTGATGAGCCACTTCAAAAAAAGGTGGCATAGGACAAATGATGAATAAAGAGTGGACCACTCTGTCCTACAGAATTCCCTTTTGACATTCACCAGTGTCCATTTTTAAATGGAGCAAGCAGGAAACAACAGTAGAGCTAGAATGTAATTCCATGTTCTATGGGTGAATCACCATATATTAGTTCAAAATGCAATTCAAATCATACAGAGAGAATAGTGCTCACAATCAATTCCTAATGGTGGCTTGGATACAGGGGCCAGATATCAGTAGTGAAGGTGATGCTATGCTCCTTATGGTATCTCGGTTTCCATGCTATATATGCTAACTCTGGACGGTGATGCTAGTACTGCTATATATGCTAACATTAGCTGTGATTGCTTGTACTGCTATATATGCTAACACTAGCTGTGATTGCTAGTATGCCTATATATGCTAACACTGGATGGTGATGCTAGTACGCCTATATATGCTAAGACACAAGCAATTACAGCTAGTGTTACCATATATAGGCGTACTAGCATCACCATCCAGTGTTAGCATATATAGGCATACTAGCAATCACAGCTAGTGTTAGCATATATAGCAGTACAAGCAATCACAGCTAATGTTAGCATATATAGCAGTACTAGCATCACCGTCCAGAGTTAGCATATATAGCATGGAAACCGAGATACCATAAGGAGCATAGCATCACCTTCACTACTGATATCTGGCCCCTGTATCCAAGCCACCATTAGGAATTGATTGTGAGCACTATTCTCTCTGTATGATTTGAATTGCATTTTGAACTAATATATGGTGATTCACCCATAGAACATGGAATTACATTCTAGCTCTACTGTTGTTTCCTGCTTGCTCCATTTAAAAATGGACACTGGTGAATGTCAAAAGGGAATTCTGTAGGACAGAGTGGTCCACTCTTTATTCATCATTTGTCCTATGCCACCTTTTTTTGAAGTGGCTCATCAATGGGACAGTCTGTCCCATGCTAACACCATCAGTGGCTCAATTTGCATGGAACATATGTGCCACACCCTGTTCTATAGTATATCAAGGATAAATGGACAAAGGATAAGACAGTGCTGTTCCATTGAGATTCCTTTGTTTTTTCTATCCAAAATGGGACATTCATTCGATTACCAGATAACACCATGTGCTACAGTAAACTTATTTTGCCAAGTTCTACAAAATCTCTACAATATAACAGGCTGTCCCATCAATCTATGCCCCCGGTGAGTACCTCCTGCATCTCATCCAAACGAAATGGCCGCGCATGCTGCTCGCCTTGCCCATCTCCTCACTCCAGAGTTCGCATGCCGGATAAATGCACAGATTGTGCACCCTTCCATCTCGAAGCTCGTAAAGCCTAGCGAGCTCGAGTCAGCGTTGGCTCGTCCGTTGACTGTAGCTATGCAAGAGCCCAACTGCCACGCCACATACCTCGCCGCGAGCCTCTCATACGGTATTATACAAGGTAGCATGGCCTCCATATTCGATGTGCATCATCACTCATCAAAGCCATTGCTCAGGACATCCGTTCTTGGATGGTAACAAACGAACAGGTATGTCTTCTGTTACGATCTTCGAAGTTGCGCGTCCGGGCCTCATTTCTGTCGGAGCTTTCTTGCTCGCCAATGAATACTTGCGTGCCCAAGGGCTTCCAGGTGTACTCGACGAAGGGAAAATTGGCACTGTCTATCAGGGGCTTATAGATATCGCCGATCGTCACATGAATGCTGCAGTCGGAAAGCTGGATGACAATGGAGGGGGGCTTGCTCGGAATGTAGGTGCCGCGAAGTCGGAACCTTGAGTTCTTACAATCGAAATGCGCACTCTGGGAAACCATCGCCTTCGCTCAGCGCCACAACCTACGTATAGCGGTTTATTGAACAAGAGAGTAACAACGACATCGCATCAGCGTGAAGGGGACAGACATTGACTTGATCAGAAACCGAAAATCTCGATGAGCAGCTCGCTTCGAGCCAAATCGGCCTCTCCTCTTATCCTAGTGATGAACTTCACCTTGCGGTTCTCCACATCCGGTTGGTTCACCTCCCAGTCCCAAAGCTTGCCGCGGCCATAGTCGATGATACGAAAGCTCGGCTGCTTGTACGTACGCTCGTCTGGGGGAAGTGTGAGCGGACCCGGCTGGATCAGGATGTTGCGGACATATGGCGAGCCCTGAAGGTAGCGGAGATGGTGGAGACGCATGATAAGAGTGAAGCATTCCGTCCTGCCATGTTGATCAGCATAGACGTTGTAGGGAGGAGGTAGGAAACGTACCTCTGATCAGCGGTGAATTCAGACGGGTCGACTGGCGTGCCACACTCCTCCATCAGCAGAATCGGCGAGGACCATTCGACGGTGCAAGGGTAGTCCTCTTGGCAGCCAGTGTGCTTCCTCTCGATGATCTTCCCGTTCTCGTCGACAGGAAGGTAGTACCCAAAGAATTTGGGCGCGACCGCACCAACTGGGACAGGGAAACGGCACTGTGGTACGACCTCATAGCCACACCACTCCTCTTGGGTGTGCTTAGGTAGCGAGTCGTATACGCGAGCCTCGTTGTGCAGCAGACCATGGGCAGTACAACGGTTGTATGCGAGCTTAGCCGCGACCGTAACCTGACCTGTCGGGGAGCGTGCGGAGAGGGGCGGAGGGAGAGTGAGAGGAGCACGGTAGACGTACGAATGGTGACCTGACCCCAACCGGTTCGATTGGCTGAGATGGAGGTGGGCAATGTTCTCCTTGGGTGGGGTGCCCGAGTCCTCTGTCTTGTCTGCGTTTTGGCGGAAGGGATAGAAACGCTTGTATTGAATTGGCTCGTCCTTGTCTTCCGCATGATCTGCCTTTCGGGAGCGCGTCACATTTTGCGGGTCGTGGACCAAGAGCACGTCAGGCAAGTACTCGGAGGGGATAAACTCCTCCAGCTTCGGAAGACCGTCGACCGAGTGTAGATCGCGAGCAGCTCCCTCATTCTCTACACCTACAGCAGACGCAGTGTTGCACAGTGGGGTGATCGTAGCGTTAGATAGGGGCTTCTCCCCGAGGTCCTCAGCCGGATCCGCCACGACAACGCCTGCGGCTCTAGCGCTCTCCGAGTCGCTATCCGGGTGGGTATACTCTGGAGACGCAGAGTTTCCGATCGCGTCATCGCCAGAGTCTGAAGGTACGTAGATGGAGGACCCAGCAGTGTCATGGGCACCAGTGATAGAGATCTTGCGGGCGAATTCGTGTTGAACGCGATTGAACCTCTCCTTGACGTGATCGCACCAGATGTAGCCGTAGTACATGCCGTGCTCGTTCTTCAACCGCTCCGGCCCAACATTCGCCAACAACGGCCCAGTGCATATCCCCTCTGGATCGTACGGGCACCCTCCCGTGACCGCGGGCATCTCAGGGGATTCAACTGCGTCGCGCTTGCCCACCGAACCCTCGTCGTGCGGGGCCATCTGCGAGTGCTCGAGATTGCACCCCCTATCGCGTGCGTTGAGGGTACCTGTAGCGCGTCCGTTCGCATTGAGGACCTGCAACACTGGCCAGGGCCGAACAAGACGTGGCGGGACGAGCGGCTCGTCCCACTCATGGTCGTCGTAGCCCTCACCGAACTCCTTGATCATGCTGCGTGACCAGATGGTGACATATTGTTCCACATCCGGGTTTCGTGGGATCCAGAAGAAGTGCGCGAGTTGGTGGCCCCAGATGAAGCCGTGCGGGGTGCGGAAGCCCGGAGGGGCGCGGTTACGGTGAAGGATGGCACCGTTCGGGTCGCGCACCCACCCGAGGAGGATGTCGCGTTCGCGTTCCTCAACGGCTTTGGAGGACATTCCAATCTTTCGAGTGGCTGGAAAGTCGGTGGTGAGAGCGAGATAGTGGTAGAAGGAAGTCAACGAGGGGATCAGTTCGACGGGTCACCGGGTGACAGGAAGCTTCAAATATATACCTCCAGTACAAGCTGTCAGATTAGATCGATTCCCACCGATGAGGCATGCCTTTGCCTGCTGCCTCGAGCGTGGTGCACCGACTACCTTGAGTCATGCGCTTTGTCGTCGCAACATGAGGAGCAAAATATACTAGTGTTCACGGCACAGCCATACCGGTTATGTACTTAACCTAGTCCTCGCGTTTCAGAGTGATTAGCTCGGATCCTCGAGAAGCGGCACGTCTATCGCATCATGTACACTAACGTATGATACACAGTGACAAAAGCTCGAAACTCTATGGTACAGGGAGTCTCCATCTATCCTACAGATGCGAACAGTGTGATTAGCCTCATACTAACTATCTATTGCATCGGTGAAGGAGAGGGATATGCACTTGATCAGAACCCGAGATCCTCTATGAGCAGTTCACTGCGAGCCCGGGCGATCTCCTCTCCCGCCCTACGGGCGAAGTCGAACTTGCGCTTCTCCATATCCGGTTTGTTCATCTCCCAGTCCCAGCATTCGCCGCGGCCATAGTCGATGATACGAAAGCTCGGCTGCTTGTACGTACGCTCGTCTGGGGGAAGCGTGAGCGGACCCGGCTGGATCATGATGTTGCGGACATAGAACGAGCCCTGAATGTAGTCGAGGTGGTGGAGACGCTGGACAAGGGAGAAACATTCGGTTCTACAATGGTGCGATAATCAGCATAGCAGGCGTAGGGAGGAGGTAGGCAACATACCTCTGATCAGCGGTGAACTTGGACGGTTCGACTGGCGTGCCGCACTCCTCCATCAGCAGAATCGGCGAGGGCCATTCGACGGTGCAAGGGTAGTCCTCTTGGCAGCCAGTGTGCTTCTTCTCAACGATCTTTCCGTTCGCATCGACAGGCAGGTAGTACCCGAAGAACTTGGGCGCAATCGCCCCCACTGGGACAGGGAAACGGCATTGAGGTACCACATTATACCCACACCACTCCTCTTGGGTATGCTTAGGTAGTGAGTCGTATACGCGAGCCTCGTTGTGTAGCAGACCATGGGCAGTACAACGGTTGTATGCGAGCTTAGCCGCGACTGTAACCTGACCTGTCGGGGAGCGTGCGGAGAGGGGCGGAGGGAGAGTGAGAGGAGCGCGATAGACGTACGAATGGTGACCTGATCCCAACCGGTTCGATTTGTTGAGATGGAGGTGGGCAATGTTCTCCTTGGGTGGGATGCCCGAGTCCTCTGTCTTGTCTGCGTTTTGGCGGAAGGGATAGAAACGCTTGTACTGGATTGGTTCGTCCTTGTCTTTCGCATTACCCTCCTTTCCGGAGTGCGTCACATTTTGCGGGTCGTGGACCAGGAGCACGTCAGGCAAGTACTCGGAGGGGATAAACTCCTCCAGCTTCGGAAGACCATCGACCGAGTATAGATCGCGAGCAGCTCCCTCGTTCCGCTCGCCGGACTTACTCTCTGCACCTGTGTCAGACGCGGTATTGCCTGGTGTGGCGTTCGTAGCATCAGAGGGGGACTTCTCCCCGTGGCCATCAGCCGCATCCGCCACGACAAAGTCATCGCCAGAGTCTGGAGGCACGTAGTGGCAAAGCCCTATAGTGTCGGGAACGAGGTGGACATGCCCAGTGACGGAGATCGCGTGGGCGAAGAAGCGGCTGGGTTCGTCAACGCTGTTGATCCTCTCCTTGAAGTGCTCGCACCAGATGTAGTCGTAGTACTCGCCGTCCTCGTTCTTCAGCCGCTCCGGTCCAACATTTGCCAACATCGGCCCAGTGCATATCTCCTCCGGGTCATCCGGGCACTCTCCGAAGAACGCGAGCATCGCAGGGGACATGGCTGCGTCGGGCTTGCGCACCCAACCCGCGGGCGGCGCGATCTTCGAGTGCTCAAGCTTGCATCCCCTATCGCGTGCGTTGAGAGTATGTGTAGCTCGTCCGTTCGCATTGAGGACCTGCAACACTGGCCAGGACCGAACTAGACGTGGTTCGACGAGTGGCTCGTCCCACTCCTTGTCGACGTAACCCTCGCCGAACTCCTTGATCATGCTGCGCGACCAGACAGTGATAGCATTCGCACCAGGAATTCGTTGAATCCAGAAGATGTGCCCCAGTTGGTGGCCCCAGACGAAACCGTTCGCGGTACGGAAGCCCGGAGGTGCGCGATCGCGTTGAAGGATGGGACCCTTCGGGTCGCGCTCCCACCAGAGGCGGATGTCACGTTCGCGCTGCTCAACGGCTTTGAAGGACATTGCAATCTGTCGAGTCGCTGGGAAGTCGATTGGTTATGTGGTGGAGAAGGTGAGATAATGGTGGAAGGAAGTCAATGTGTGGATTAGTTCGACGCGTGACAGTCGAAGCTTATATACCTCAGGCAGTCCAAGGTGGCAGATTGGATCGATGCTCACCGATGACGCATGTCTTTGGTCGCTTTGGTCCAGCTTGGTGCCGCACGGGCCACCTCAAGACTGCGCTTTGTGGTCGTGGACAGGGAACAAAAGAAACAACTGTGACTATTCACGACCTAATCTGGCGTGCTGGCACAGCCATGTCGGTTAACCTCGTGTTTTAGCGTAATTGACTCGGATCCTCGACAAGCGATAGCCATGATCTATCCTTTGTCTGTATGACTGAATGTAATGTACAGGAATCTACAAAGTATGATACACAAGTGGCAAGATCTCGAAAATCTATGGTACAGGGAGTCTCAATCTATTCTACAGATGCGAACAATGCGAACAGATACAAGACAAAAAAAAGGATACAGAACTTCGTACTTTTCTCGTTCGGCACGGCTTCCCATCCTACAGTATGTTGATAAAACCCAACTCCTGCATCGTGACAAGCACATCTCGTTCCCGACCCTTCTCAAATGCGCGCTTCGCTCCCATGGCGCTCTCCAATGGCAGTATGTGGGCAAACCCCCGCCAACGACCAAAGCTGATGAGCCTGTAGCTCGGATTGTCCATTGAGCGTTCCTCAGGAGGCGCAGTGAGCGGGCCCGCTTGCACGAGCATGTTGCCCGGGATCGGGGAGCCGCGCGAGAAGCCCTGGCGATGCATGCGCTGGACGAGCTCTAAGCAGTGCTCTCTGTGACAAATCGCGTAAACGTGAGCATCGGGTTATGACACAAGCACGACACAGTGACTCGGACTCGGGTACGAACCTGTGTGCTAACGACATGACCTCGGGCTGCTCCACAGGCTCTCCGCAATCCTGCATGAGCAGGATAGAGTTGGGCCAGTGCGGGACGTGACAGTCCGAGTTCGCGAAATCCTTGCACTCTTCGTGCGTGCGCGCGAGGATCTTTCCCTTAGAGTTCACGGGGACGTAGAAGCCGTAGAAGTTCGGCACGATTGGTGGTGCGAGGTTCTTGGGCTTCGACTTGGGGTTCATCACGACGCCCCAGCCGGGAAACCCGCGCGGACGCATGGCGGGCAGATGTGCCTTGAGTGGCGCGTCGGCGGAGATGAGCTCGGAGTCCTCGAAGAACTCGCGCGGGAAAGCAGCGTAGCCTTTCGCCTCCTCCTTCAGGAGGTGGTGGGAGCGACAGCGAGATGTCGCTGTCTTTGCCACGACAGCAACGCGTGTTGGCGATGCGTCTGTGGGATGGAGTGTGGCGACGAGGGACGCGCGATGGACGTATGAGCGACGGCCTTCGGCCACAAGGTTTGAAGAGTCGAGGTGAAGCTGGCCCTCGCGTGGCTCCCTGTCTCGGGCTGGAACCTCGGGGAACACGCGCTTGTAGCGCAGAGGCTGACCCGCCCTCTTCGTCCTCCGATTGGTTACGTTGCTACGATCGAACACGACGAGGACCTCGGGAAGATGGTCCATCTCAATGAATCTTTCGAGCTTCGGGACACCATCTATCGAGTACGGATCTTCGACGTCCGGATACTGATTCTGTGTCGGGATGGACTTCCCAGCAACTTGGACGAGTGGCGTAGGTGAGGTGTTCTCCTTCCCAGAATCGGAAGATGAGGAGATGTCCTCAATAGAGGGTTGGCGTGGTACTCCAGGCATAATGGGGTAAGGAAAGGGTATGTGGTTGTGCGATCACTGCTGCAGCGACTTGTCTACGGTGATTACTAAGATGTGGTTGGATAGTCGCACTGAAGCCGCTAGTGACAAACGGAACACAAAGCGTCAGTATCACATGTTCTGTTAAGCCTGCAGCTTCAGCAGCAGCAAGCTTACGTTCTGAGACCGTAGTATGTGGCCTGAGGTTGGGCGGGTCGAAGGTTGGTGGTGGTTGAGGTCGAAAGTGAATCGATCATCAAGCGCCCGTATCAAGCTTGCATTCTTCCGTCCGACATGTGGCCGGCGTGGCCACTTTCTCAAGGTGCTTCTTTGCGTTATCATTACTCCGACGACCACAATCGTGTTTATCTTCCCGCATACGTATCATGATCATTGTCGTAGTGCATTACATAGTAATGTAGTAACAAGCCGCTGACGTGACGTAGGTCCGCCCAGTCAAGACAAGGAAGCGCTGAGCGCTGAGAGGCTGACCGCCACGATTCATTATAGTACATCTGCTGTAGCAAGCGTTCGCAATCTACAGTAGACCTTGATACGTCAAAAAACAACGAAATAACGAAGTAGACGCACCACCAAGCACCTTAATCCTCCCACTCATCCGAGTCCGAATCCGAGTCATAGTACCCTGAGTTATCCGTCTCGCTCACGTCCTCGTCGATGCCGTATTCGCCGATGTCAACCCCAAGATCGTCCCAAAGCGCAGCAAAGTCTGCGCCGCGCATAGCGCAGAAGCCAGCCCGGAACAACGGGTTGTTCGTCAACGTGAACCCATCCCCCAACCCAAAGTCGACAATCCTGAAGCTCGGCTCGTCGAGCGAGCGCTCTGTCGGAGGCGCGGACAGAGGACCGGGTTGTATGAGGAGCTTGTCCGCAGAGAGGCTACCGTGAATGAAGCCTGACTCGTGGAACAAGTTGAGAAGCATCAGGAGAAGCATCCTGTACCGGGGTCGTCGTATGTCAGCTATGTATATTCTCAAATACGGCGGAAGGAGAGAGGTGAATGAAGACGGGGGAGGACGTACTTCTGGGCCTTCGTGATGCCCGCCGGATCGACGGGGTCGCCGCAATCCTCGATCAACAAGATTGGGCACGGCACATCGTAAGCCTGGTGATCGCCATCAGGGCCACAGTCGTTTGCAAACAGCCCATCCTCGTGGCCCTCGAGGACCGGGACGTAGTACCCGTAGAACCTGGGGATTGTCGGAGGAACTTCAACCTGCGCGAGGTCTCCACGCGAGAAGCGGAGTTGAGCTGGGGGTGGCTTGTTCTCTCCTGCTGAGGAAGCGTCCTTGGATTTGAACGTTTTCTTCATCAAGCTGCGGAGCATCTTCTTTACGGGCCCTTTGTGGCTCGACTTTCCTTTGCCCATCGACGGCTGCTTCTCCTTGCCGTCAGTCTCTTGCGACGGTGCAGAGTTGGACGCGGACGCAGATGGGTTTGCGCCTGACGTGGAAGCCTTGGTTTTGTTCTCCTCAACGTACTCGAGCATGGTCCCGCGCATGTGTCGAGGTAGCGTCACCATGTACGTCTTCATATAATCCTCCGGGACCGCCTGGTACATGCGGGCCTCTTGGTTGATCTGAGAATGGGCGCCGCAGACTGACACCGGGATCTTCGCGACCACACGGGAGCGACGGGGGACACCGTCAGCAGGCTTGTACGCGAACTCGATCGGCGCCCTGTAGACGTCGGAGTGAGCGCTGCGGGCGATCTGGTTGCCACCGGAGAGATAAAGGGTAGCCGTGCCTCGGGGAGGGTTGTGATCCGTTGTTGCACGTAGAGGCGAGACTTCTTGTCCCTTCACGGTCAGTTCTGCGTTGACCCGGATGTAGCGGATGGGAGAGACAGAAGTGGGGATGGTTTGCGAGATGCGGTGGGGGTCGTGTACGTAGAGATCGTCAGGAAGCTCGTGGCTAGGAATCAAAACATCTAGGGCTGCCAGACCAGCTAGAGAATAAGCGCCGACTTCATGGTCGGCGAGGGTGCTGGCAATGGGGGCAACCTGCACATCCTAGCGGACAGCGATGATGAGAGGGGAGGCGAGAAGTAGGAGGTAGTGAATGAGGATTAGTTAGTGAGCAGAAGACCAGGAATCACTCACAATGTCGTCCGATAGCGAATATCTTGGGGCGAGGCCGGGCGGAGAGAGGTCGTTCGCGGGCGAGTTGCTCGAGTTCGAGCCGTAACCTTCGGTGATCGGCGAGTCGTCAGTGGATGGCGAAATCTTCTCGACCTTGAAAGAAAGGTCTGTAGAGAGTTTGGAGAGCGGAAGTGGGTGTGAAGCGGAGTCCGACTCCCTAACCATCTGGTTCTTCAAGCCGATCGAGCCTCGGAGGCTCGGGACTGGGGTCGGTGGGGGAACGGGCGGGAAGTATTCGTCGGCGTCGAGCGTAGGAAACTGAGCAGCAGCCATATTGGAGGGTTTTGGTCGCAAGTACTGCGTCAGATTCAAAGTGAAGGGCGAGAATGCAGAAGCGCGGGAGCGCGCCTGCGTTTTGAGCTGCCCGTAAGCGGCTTTTGGCGCCGGTTTAACCGACGGTGCGCTGTTGGCGTGGAGCCGGGAGAGCAACCTGCCACGCTGGTTGCCATGGCTGGAGGGCCGGGATGTGGGGTTGGGAAGGGGTTCGTCGATGTAGTCGAAATGATGGACCGAGCCGTTCTTGGACTTCGATGGATAGTTTGGACCACGTTCAGACGACCGGCGAGTGAACCTAGCGTTAGGCATCGTAGTCTTGAGGTCTTGAGATGTTGTACTCCGCCTACTACAACCCGATATCGATGCTGATCTGTAGTCAATCGAGGACCACTGCGTTGAAGGCAATCAGTCTTGTTTGCGGTCTACTGAGCGGTGGGATCTTGTCGTCGCAGGCGGGAGTCGAGTCTGCGACGTCTCCGTCTTGCTGATATACAGAGGATCAGCCACGATGTGTGGCCGTTGTGGCCTTACGGAGGCTGGACTCAGGGGCATTACCATTCGACGATCGCTTGAGTGAGAAGTTTGACATGCCCGATAAGGCGACGAAACCCACCAGTCTGACTAGAACCCTGTCGGATCCGCACTGAGTTCTTGCGACGGTGGCTGATCCTACTCATGAACAACGGAGAAGCTGGCGTCCGTTGGCTCCGAATGCATACCTAGAAGGATGCCAGCTCACGGTCGCAGCGTCAAGACAAGGATAAGCCTCGGGGCCACACCTGCAAGACGCACGGGTGCAATTAGCCCACGAGGTTCGGCGAAGATCAAGAACAGATCGAGGCCATGCTCACCACACGAGAACAGATGACGCAGGTGCCACCCACCAGATGCTCATGTATGTGGAGTACTATACTCGCTAGTTTCCGCAGACAGCAGACAGCTCATCACGCCTTCGACAAGGATGGAAATAAAGTGAATTCTAGTGGTACGTAAGGTAAGTGTGTGGGGTGATAGATAGAGCAACAGAGGGGCATAAGAAGACCCCGAACGTCGCTGAGGAAGGGTCAGTAACTACGTCCGAACTCGAAAGAAGCAAAAGCCGAGCCAATGCAAGCGACTCGAAGAGAGAAAGTCCGCAAAGCCATAGACAACTCGGAAAGTCCGACGAAAGGGATAGGGTGTTGTGAAGGGATGATACAATGCTCGGGATTTCAACGGATACATGGGCAATACACAATGAATGGCTCTTGAGTCGTCGGAAGTCGTGGAAAGGTCACACGAAGTATTCGGCGAGTCGTGATCGAGGCATTGGAGGACGAGTCATCCCCGGTATACGTCGTGAAAGTCTCGTTGGTCGTCGTTGGATCTGCGAGCAAGATTATCAGCGGATCCTGCTCGACAAGGCCACAATATCGTGCGCAAGCCACAAATAGCATGGATGAACACCGATATTCGTGCGATACGGCGATGTCTATCAGCACGTCAATCTCACGTAAGCCAGTCTATTATCCAGCGAAGACCAGGCTTTCAAGCAAGATAACAGACTGCTTCCTTGAGCTCAGTGCATGCCGGGCTTTGGCCGTCTTGCAGACGCGCTGTAATCACAAGACCCAGGAGAGAGGAAGACACCTACGTGGCGAGTCATGATAAGTTTCGCCATGGACATGGGCGCCCGTGAATCATACGGTTGTGTGACTGGGAGAGTATGAGACGACGAGGGCGAGAGACGGGCAAGGGGTCTACACACCGAATCGCGAACGGCTGACTTGCCAGTCCATCCTCGTCAGCTCCGTACCGCCGACATAGCCTTTGGGCTCCTCTAACTGCTCATCCTCACCGATGAGGGAGTCTAATGAGAAGGAGACAGGGAGGCCGCTCCAATTCCAGAGTGGGCTCTTGCCGGAAGTGATGCTCATGTCTGGAGCCGGGGTGTCGACCCCTGACTCGACTCTATGCGCGAGGCGGTGGAGGGAGCCGGAGCCGACACAGACGACGGCGAGTACGGAGGTGAGGAAGGAGAAGACTAAGAGGAGCTGGAGAAGTGAGAGCGAGAGAATTTCGCTCATGGTCGATAGCCGTAGACGGGGTGATGCCGGGGAGGCCTGCGTCGACGTCTGCTGGAGAGTGCTAGCAGCACTGGCGGACGCGGCGAATGATGAGCTCGACAGCTGTCGTGGTTGTCGAAGCGGGGAGAGCGGCGACGACAAGCACTGGAGGTGGGAGCTGAGAGGAGCGAATCCCACCCCAGCCGTTGCTATCTTTGCCTGCGCACTCATCCCGGCAACGCCCGGCTGAGCACTGTTACCCACCGCCTTCATCGCGCCTTCTCTCGTCGCCATCCTGTTTCTGTCGTCGTCGTCGTCGGACTCGTTGATTTGCTCGCTGTTTTGCTCTGGCTGCTCTGCCTCGGGTATTCTCTTGCTGGGTGTGCAAAGGGGCAGGTACCACGCCCTCTGTCGATCTCGCGGCTCTACCGTTGCCAGGCTCTACGAAGGTGTCTCAAACGCGTGCCATTCATATGTTGTACCAGGTAAGCGGTTCACGGTAATGTATTGCTATGCTACAGAGACCAGGCAACATTTTTCAATGAATGTATTCAATGCTTGACTGGACGACAACTTCTTTGCACGTCTGGACCTGGAAGTTCTGCCCTCACGTTCATCCTCCCACCAATCATCGAGATTATGAGTGTGGAAGCTTATGAGCAGTCCTCCCGTTCCTTTCTCTATCCTGCTACTGGGCCGTCAAATCGTTAGCTCAACCTTGCATAGATGGTCTGAAGCGTGGTCAACATCCCTGCGCTATAGATTGAGTTCAAATGACATAGAATGTAGTGCATCGCGGCGGGACAAAAGCCTTTGTCTTGCGGCGGCCTGGGCGTTCGTTCGTATGTATACCACAGTCTCTCATCCTACCAACAACCAACCACCAACCTCACGAACACGATGCTCAATTTGCTGCGCGAGCTTCCCCGAAACGTATACGAACGGTCCCCTTCAAAGCGTCGCTCCAGCTCCTCTATCCCAGTCACGCTACTACCAAAGTATGTGGCCCCAAACGTGGACAGCATCCCTGCTCTGAACGTAACCATACGGGATGAATGCCTCCCGGACGACCTGATGGTTTACGACCGATTGGGCCTTACGGGACGTATCGCTCAGACCCCAATTCACTATGCGCGGTTCTACCCTGTCCTGCCTCGAGACTCGAGTGGCTTCCCGAATGGCAAGCGAGGACGCATGCCCAAGTACTTCTCGGGCCCCTGCGCCATGTGGCTCATCTGTACCTTGATTGTGCAGCACAGCTCTCTAGTGGATCGCAAAGTGTGGTTCTACGGACGCCGGTTGTGCTGCCCGATTACCTCGATGGGCGGGATGAAGGGAAGACCAGCATGGTCTCCGTGGTGGTGAAGTTGGCACGTGGTGTATGTGGCGCGCATCAACGCCTCATGGAAGAAGCAAGCCTCTTCAGCAGCGTGTCGCGCATGTTCGCAACCACAGCGCACTGCTATGACGCGGCCTTGGACGGTAACGTGGACTTCGGAGTGGACGACATCCCCAAGTTCTACGGCTGTTATCTCCCAGTGCGGAGGGATGGCTCGATGAAAATCCGAGCTCACGACGATGGGTGTAATGAGGAGTGCGAGCGCGAGATAATGTGGGCATCGCCCATCCTGCTCTTGGAGGAATGCGAGGAGACGATCAGCGCGGATTAGATTTGTGCGTACTATTGTCGCTGTCTTACCTGAGTACACGCGTTCATGGGTATGGTGGTTAGACAGGGCATCGATTACATCCATTATACACGTTGCAACATGTGCGTCCCCCGTTTCTGCTGTAGCCTTTCGAGGTTGACGTGCGTTGCAGGCGGTGTTTGTCCCTGCTTGAACGAGACATCACGATTTTGGCGTCGATGACTCGGTGTGCGAGTCAGATCCAGATTGAGTCACCCGATCGTCCAGGGAAAGGTACGAGGGGATTCCTTTGAACGGTTCACGACCGAATCGTGTCGTCGGTGCTTGGGGTGAATCGGTGGGGCACCTCCGGCGAGAACAATTTTGCATATTCGATTGTATGGATTTGTTATAGAGGGAGGCCGATCCAGGAACACTCCGTGAAGGTATGCACGCATGGTCGAATTATCGAAGACTGGCAGGGAGCTGGTATTAGCGCTCGAGGACAATTACTCTGGTCGGACAATGACTTGGCATTAACCGGTGCGTCATTCATGGCTAGATTTGGCGCCATGGCCGCTGTGGTCCACGTTCGCTTCCTGATAACATCGCACCGCCTCTGTCCACAACCACTTGGACGTGCATATATATACCTCCCGTCCCTTAACCTTCCTCATCCACCTTCTCTAACTCCAATATGTCTGCCAATGCCGGGAATCCCATTTACCCAGGCCACGATGGCATCATTGAAAAGACGTCGCTACACAAAGCTGGCGAAGACATCAACGACCTTTCAGCCGGGACGTTCATCGTTGACCTCAGCCCTGCATCTGACGACCCTGCAGACGCGAAAGGAGCGAAGCAGGTCGAGCTACCTGGTGAGCATAGTCTAACCACTTCTTGTGCGAAGTCGAGGTAACGCCCGATGTCCTGCCCTCTCTGCGCACGGATAGTGACAGACGAGTCGTCTGTATGCACGAGTGATTCCGAGTCTGTGCACACCCCTGTTCACCCCCCGGGCCTTCGCGACGACGCTGCGACCTCGGAACCAGACGTTGAGGATCAAGTCAAGGCAGCCGAAACCATCCCCATGCCGACACTCGATGCGTCCGACAAAACCGTCAAGCCTCTCAACGACGTGCTCAATGACCCCTTACTTGACATCGACACCAGCGCATTCGAGGAATACAATTACTCGCTATCGGGTCTTCCTACGCTCGACACTTTCATCCCTGACGATCTCCTCCCTGACGACCTCCTCGTGCACGACATCGATAACCTCACCCATCCACAGTCGTCACAATCACCCCCACATCTCCCCATTCACTATGTACGCATCCTCCCAAAAACGCCACGTGAGAGCGCTGCCGCGCAGAACGCGTTTCATGGGAGAGACCCAAACGCCCACGCGCGCGTCGCGCACCTGTACCTCAAGCACTCAAACACGCTTGGGACGGGTCACCACGGCTCCGTCTACCGCGCGCCGTTCAGGCTGCGACTCGACGCTGACTCGCAGGAAGAGCGCACTGTGAGCGTCGCGGTAAAGACTGCGCACAATGAGTGTGGTGCGCATTACATGCTGAACAACGAGGCGCGCATGTACGCTGCGCTGCCGCGTTCGTTCATGGAAGACCGTCGCGTGCTGCCTGAAGACGCTGAGTCGCAGCCGGCTGATCTTGGGGGTGAGGGAGACGGGCGTGCGGTGCAGAAGGTTCCAGAAGACAATGGTAAGGCTAACGTCGGCTTTGACTCAAAGGTTTCGTCCGAGTCGCCAGGATCTGACCCTCCTGCGGCGGCCTGCGGGGACGGCGAGGCTGCACTCCCGTCTGATGCAGAAAGACCCACGGCGACGGAGGCAGAGGCGAAGGTGGAGGTAGGGGCAGAGGCGAAGGCAGAGGTAGGGGCAGAGGTGAAGATACAGGGAGGAGCAGAGGCAAAGGTAGACGGAGGGGCAGAGGCGAAAGATGATGTCGCCGATGCCGGTGCTGAAAAACAGTCTGAGCCACACGACCAAACTGGGGGATTCGAGCCCGCGGTGCTGCCCAAGTTCTATGGGTATTATGCCGCGTTGAATGCAGACGGCACCCCCAGAGACGACAATCACTCTTCGTGCGGAGAGAACGCCAGATGTAGAGTGTTGTGGCCCACGCGTCTCCTGCTCGTTGAAGAGTGCGGGGCGCCTGTCACGCCGTACTACTTGACTCGTTGCAAGCGGTGAGTCGTGCTTCTCACATCCACTCAACCGTACAAAGTTGACTCAAAAACGTTTCGTTGCCAACAGAGAAGAGTGTCTCGCACTCGTCGAGCGTCTACACCGGGCGGGAGTTCTTCACGGGTCCACATACGCGCGGAACATGCTTGTGCAGCCGGGCCCGCTCTCTGCACCTCGCTCCGAACGCACGATGGGACACCCCAGCTTCAGACTGATTGACCTTGGGCGATCTGAATTTTCAACTGACTCTGAGTTGCGTACTACTGAGTTGCGGAGGGCGAAAGGGGAGTTGTACATGTTTCATTGGTGCTAATATTGGCGTAGACTACTAGGTTGTATGTTCAGTATGTGTAATTTCGCCGTGATTGTGTTGTCAGCTAGATTTGAATTATAGATTTGAGATTGGCGTCCCGGTAATGCACCAACGGTCGCCACAATTCGAAACTCGGTGTAGCTTCAGGTGATCCGAAGTCGAAGACAAAGTCATAATGCATAGCCTGCGTCCTCCACCGGAGTAGCCCTCCTATCCTTACCTATCCTTACAACAGAAGCTGGTGGGCGAACGTGATGCCGCGGCACTGAAGAACGGATATATAGAATGTGGATGAAATCTTGTAGAGACGAAGGAGCAATAATTCGTGGTCAGCCATTCGAGACAACTTGAAGCTTTACGTGGGAGAATGATCATCGCACGCTCGATTACAGCCTGCTTTTTGGCCGAGAAAAAACGTATTATAAGGGACGTCTGATCCTGGCGCACAGTGACCTGGTAGAATACCTCTCTGCCAGCCAGACTTGGTACGTCATTCATTGCTTCTTTCCAAGGTCGCTTCCTGACGGACGGGCGCCTCCGTCCGACCCTTGTATACTTATATGCAGTACGTACCTCCCGCTCGTCTTCGCCCCCTCTCACCTACCTGCTCTACCAGCAGTATGTGCGCCGCGACCGCGAATCCCAGTCATCCCACGGAGGACGGTCAGGACAGTATCATGAATGCGAGGACACAATCAGCGCGCCGGATCAGAATTGTGCGTGCCGCTAATGTCGCTGTCTACCATAAGTAGTAAACGCGTTCACGGGTATGGTGGTCAGACACTGGGCATCCATTATACACGTTGCAACATGTGCGTCTCCCGTTTCTGCTGTAGCCTAAGCCATTCGAGGTTGCAGACGGCTGTTGTCTCTTTGAGGCGGGTATAGATCTAAATCACGGTTTGCCGCATTTGGGGGAGTCGATATTCAGGTGAATTGGTGGAGTTCCTCCGAAGCTGTACTCCTGAATCGCGCGCTCGATTACAGCCTGCTCGAGCAAAACCTTTGCTTATGCAAATTGTTGATGTGTTTGCTATAGGGGGGGCGGCCGATACTTGCGCTTCTACCCCTAGTACGCGTCCGCCAGCCGGTCGAATTATCCGGTGCGTCTTCTCTCCGCGGTTCGCTTCCTGACAGACGGGCGCCTCCGTCCAAACGACTAGGGTTGGGTATACTTATATGCAGTACCTCCCGGCCTCACCCTCTCTCACGCTCCCACTCTGCCTGAAGTATGTCCGCCGCTAACCCCATCCACCCCGCCGAGCACGGTCACGACCGCATCACCCAAAAGACGTCGTCTCTCACACTCACCCCTGCGAATGCACCCATCTCTCTACCCAAAACTGGCAAACACTCCAACGAATATTCGGACCGGAAATTCATCGTTGACCTCAGCCTTGCGTCTGCAGACCCTGCGGACACGAAGGGAGCGAAGCAGGTCGAACTTCCTGGTGAGCATAGTCTAACCACTTGCTGGTGAAGACGATGTAACGCCTAATGTCCTGCCCTCTCTGCCAGGGACAGATCAGTGGCCTGTATACACGAGTGACTCCCAGTCCGTGACCAGTACCCCTATCCACCCCCCGGGTCTCCGCGACGATACTGCCGACTCAGAATCAGAGGTGGAGGATCAAGTCAAGGCAACCGAAATCAATATCACGCCGACACTCGATGCGTCGGAAAAAACCGTCAAGCCTCTAAACGACGTGCTCAATGACCCCCTACTTGACATCGACACCAGCGCATTCGAGGAATACAATTACTCGCTATCGGGTCTTCCTACGCTCGACACTTTCATTCCCGACGATCTCCTCCCCGACGACCTCCTCGTGCACGACATCGATAACCTCACCCATCCACAGTCGTCGCAGGCATCCCCACACCTCCCCGTTCGCTATGTACGCATCCTCCCCAAAACCCCACGCGAGAAGGCCGACGCGCAGAACGCGTTCTATGGGAGAGACTCAAATGCCCACGTGCGCGTCGCGCACCTATACCTCAAGCGTTCCAACAATCTGGGGACGGGTAACCACAGCTCTGTCTACCGCGCGCCGTTCAGGCTGCGGCTCGACGCTGACTCGCTGGAAGAGCGCACTGTGAGCGTCGCGGTGAAGACTGCGCACAATGAGTGTGGTGCGCATTACATGCTGAACAACGAGGCGCGCATGTACACTGCGCTGCCGCGTTCGTTCATGGAAGACCGTCGCGTGCTGCCTGAAGAAGCTGAGTCGCCGCAGCCTGTTGACGTTGTGTCACTGTGTGAGGCAGGCAAGAGTGCGAAAAAGACGGCCTCCGACGACAATTGCGGCGAGGTTCATGCCAGCTCCGACTCAGACGGCGAGTCTCCGTCAGAGTCTGACCCAGAGCCTGCACTCCCGTCCGACGCAAAAAGCCCCACGGCAGTGGAGGCGAAGGTAGAGGCAAAAGTCGATGTCGCCGATGCCGACGCCAAAGAACAGTCTGAGCCACACGACCAACCTGACGTATTCCAGCCTGCGGTCCTGCCCAAGTTCTATGGGTATTACGCCGCGCTGAACGCAGACGGCACCCTCAGAGACGACAATCACCATGCGTGCGGAGAGAACGCCACATGCAGGGTGTCGTGGCCCACGCGTCTCCTGCTCGTCGAAGAGTGCGGCGCGCCTGTCAGTGAGTGCCACTGCATTTCTCGCCAGGAAGTGTAAGTCGCGCTTCTTCCACTCACTCCATCGTACAATGCTGACTCGACTCTTTTTCCCGTCAACAGACGGAAATGTGCCGCACTCGTCGAACGTCTCCACGGAGCGGGAGTTCTTCACGGGTCTACGTACGTGCGGAACATGCTTGTGCAGCCGGGACCACTTTCTGCACCTCGCGACAAGCGCTCGATGGACCACCCGAGCTTCAGAGTGATTGACCTTGGACGATCTAGGTTTGCTGCTGCTACCGAAACTTGGCTCCCATTACGTAGGTATGAAATGCGCACGACGGAAATACAGTTGGATCTTTTTGATTTGTTCCACTAGCGCAAACTACTGGACTGTATGTCGTCATGATTGTGTTGTCAGCCAGAAGTTGAATGTTACATTGCAATCGTCACCGACCGGTACAGGGAGGGTACAAGATAATCGCAGTTGAATAGTGCGTGAATGGATCCAGCAATACAAGTGACGCAAGAACAAAGGCAATAGGATGCACTCCAAAGATCCAGCCGGACGGGCCCTGCACAAGGCATGACTGTGACAGTCAACCAACATTAGCCGAAGATGTAACAATCCGCTGGGCCCACTTCCATCGACTCGTATATACTTTGTACGTTTGCGCAGTAATCCAACAGGGCTCTCTGCTGACGTTTGTCACAGCGAACCTGCGAAGCGGATCGGATGGCTGCACGTCCCCAACATGCAATGGCGTCCACTCGTGGTCGGCGTCGAGCACCCAGAGCTGGACAGACCGCGCCGTCCGAGTCGGCTGCAAGTCGATGTGCATGTAAATCTCGTCGACGCGCGAGTCCGCGGCCAAAGAAGGCGGAGGGGCACTCATCGCGAACGGGCCGCAGGTGGGATACCAGACGGCTGGTATACGACCGGCTTGCAACTGGCTCCGAGCTTGCCGGATGTGCTCCCAGTGTGTCTCCCGCTGGAGATGGTCGGACGTGACGAAGGCGAATCTGGAAGCGGTCTTCGCGGGTCCTCTCCCTGCAACTGAAGAGATCCATGTTTGCCAGTGCCCGGTGGCGGCGGCGGGGAAGCGGTGGCACGTATCGAGAACGAGGAAGAGGAAGACGCAGTCTGAGCGATATCTAACGTGAAGAACATGAATTTCGTGTCGTTCTTAGGTGAGGGTGCAGGCGGCACAGACACATCGTAGCCGAAGAATGGCGACATCTCTCTGACACCGGCATTTTGGGGGGAGGGTAGCTGCACGAGACGTTGGCTTGACTCTATGGCCTGCAGTGCTGACGCAGTCAGAGTACTTGCGCTGGAGGCGAGAGGGACGACTGTGGAAGTAGGCGTGGGTGCTCGTGCGGTGAAGGATGTCACATGTGTAGACGATGTTTGATGAGAGCGGGGTGGGTCTACTAATGGAGACTCCCCTCGAGGACCGCTAGCCATGATAGTCGGTAACCCAGCATGATAGTGCAAAGGCATAGATTTTGTCGGTCGTGTCGTGGCAACCGGAATATCCATTTTGTGAGGGTCAGTGACGAACGCATCGGACGATGAAGGAACAAGCATTTCAGCGCACTTGCTGTCGCGCCTCACGATGGACAGAGAAGTGGGAAGTGAAGTGGAATCGAATGTTGTAGATGGTATCACAGCTTCCGAGAAAGTAGGATTTGGTATGTATCTCGCTACGATCTCTCTTATTTCGGCGACAGATATAGCAGTTTGAATGTCATGCTGCTCATACGGTGTCCAGAGAATGCCATCAGAGAGTGTTTCCGTGTTTCTGACTGGCATCAGGTACGTCCCGACGCCTGTGGATGGGTCTGTGGAAGCCATTGACGGATCAACGGGGACCAGCTGCACAGATCCGGTCATAGACGACGAGGCGTACATCGGGTCGAGCAGGCTGTCGAGCGTCGCGTTGCTATAAGACTGCTCAGGAGCCGAGTTGCTCGACATAAGAATTGCTTGTGCCGAGCTAGCGGCCGTCGACGTTCGCAGTATATTGCCTTTGGGAGGTGATGACGACGATACAGGTGCCATCGACGATGACTGCACAGAGACCTGCGATGGGGCTGTGATGCCAATGGATGTAGGCGGCGGTATTGTAGATGGTGACACAGGATATCTCACCGCCGACATGGATGGTACCCCATTTATTGGGCATTCTGGGATGTCAGGCCACTGAGGGACATCGGTGGAAGGCGACGGATAAGGAAGTACCACCTTCGACGCATGAGAATGGATCGAGGATTTTGATGTACCAAGACGGCAGGGGGTATCGATGGACACCGGCATTGTAGACGAGATAAGCGGCGCCACAGCAGGAGTAGAGTCTACTCGTTCGGCCCGTTGCGCCACACGGGGACTACGAGGGACATAAGCAGGAGGTGACATTGCAGATGATGCCAAAGGAACTACCGTCGCCGATGTAGTCGGCGTTTGGGTACTCGGGGGGCGTGAGCGAGGAACCTGATGGTAGGAACTATAATGGGGAGGCATCATGATCGATGACGATGCAGGGGATACTAACGTCGATGTGGACTGTGCTTCACTAGCGGTAGACCGTGATCGGTTACCTGTCATCGACGGAGGCGCAACAGGATGGACAGATGTAGGGATTGGAGTTGGCATAGTAGATGTAGGTGGTTTCGCTAATTGCATCGACGAGGGGTCACCTCGAGTCGGAGATGTCACGGCACGGTCGGCGATATGTGCTGGATGAGGCACACTGGAAAACCCCATAGGTATCCTCGTGGGATCTGATTGACGGGGCGGAACAGCATCGCGGCTGGGTACGGGCCCTGTCGCATCCATGGCCTCCGTGACCTCCGAAGACGATGGTGGGGGTGGGGACGACGTCAGCAGATAGACGCTCGTAAACGGGACATCGCACAGGTCCAGGTCCCACACCCATCCCCATTCCTGCCCCAGTCGCCGCTCCCGATCTAGCCACCGTGCCTTCTGGCCGGGGTCGCTTCAGCGGACGTCCAGACGTGAGGTCGGGGCGCTCCTGTGAGGGGGCGGTATCCCTCGACAACCGATAACAGTGCTAGTCTAGCGAGACTGAGAGAGGCGTCATTGCTACCGTTCCATGTATATTGACGAGCAAGCTCTGTCGACGTGTTAATTGATGGCGAAGGCAGGTTAGCGATGCTGTCTCCGGAAGGCTCCGATGGGCCATTGAGTGGACGATGCGATGAGTCTGCAACTAGTACTGACCGATGAGGATGTCCCTTTATCCGGAAAATCGATAGCCAGTCCACCTGGTTCGTCATCCAAATCGGAGGAATCGCTTTCAGAGTTTAATCCACGCTTAAAGCCAGTGGATGGCAGAATGTTGAAGATTCCGGTTGACTGCCAGCCAAACCGCCGGTCGTAGTGTATATGGAGAGTTCTTCTGAACGGCTGGAGGAGGCATGGCTCCGGGACTTTCGAATTGCAGGAGCACGATATACTGCCGCCGAATGGACAGTTGTCGATGTGCTGAGCTGTCGACGCGGATGACAGCATCGAACGCCTCAGACAGGCCGTCTCAAAGCGAGCAACCTGAGGAATGATCAACGAGTTTCTTCCTAATTAATGTGACATAAAGCTCACCTTTGGTTGAACAACGTCTCGGCGTAGGAGACAGCGGACGAGGAGTGGGCAGAGAAGTAAGAAAAAGGGCAGGGAGTCATGTTCGCTTTTTCAAGTCCGCCATCTCGTTTGTCAGTAGTGGTGGTTCTCTTCGTTCTAAGGACTTCACACGTTCATTTCGTAGCACGGATGCGGTTCTGAGATGAAACCAAATTGTGCGACTGGCGTCGGAGATATCATACGGATGATAGAGGATTGGTCCCGACCGCGCGCCGCGGCAGGCTTCCGAGTCGCTTCAGTCCGCGGAGGTGTCATGGCTCTGGGCGTGGTGTTGAAGCATGTACGCGCTGCCTTGACCATATTCATGGCATCGAGGAGGAGGAGCCTCACCACCTGTGATGATGATGGAGGAGGAGAAGGGGTACGCAAGAACCGCCAGCAGCTATCTCGCGCGCACGCCCGCGCCAACAGGCGCCCGTACACCTCTCTCTCAACCATGTCGTCAACATCGAAGCCCACTTCGAGCGAGAACCTCATCGCTCAGAAGGTGCGCATATAGGCACTGAAAGCATTTTTCTGTGCAACTGACTGTAAACTGGCGATTCAACGCAGTTCGACCGTTGTTGTACGTGTCCGGTACAGGCCAACCTTAGCCTCGTGATACTGACTCCCTCTGCCTTCTCGCGGGCACGGTGACTGTCGGATATGCTGGAAACTGATACAGTGGCGGACCTCATTGTAAAGTCGTAAGTGTCATCTTCTACATCCGCACACGCGAGAGTACTTCGGTGTCTAGGTTGGGCGTGTTTCATATTAAAGCAATCCTCCACAGCGGCGTTGGCTTCAGTGCAGGCGTGATCGCCTCTGTCATCCTCTTCCGTCGTGCGTACCAACTTCCTTGGCTAATGTTTGCCCACCCCTTGAGCTCAAGCCCGGAACACACAGGACGCGCATGGCCGGTCGCGCTCGGCACCGGCTTCGGTGCAGGCATGGCGTACGCTGACTGCGACCGCTCCTTCAACCCAGCAAGAATACCTGGCACCCGCATTATTCCTCACCAAGAGGCCAAAAAGGAGTCCTCATGAGCATCAGACGGACGGAGGTGGGACATATAGACGAGGCATCGGGGTGGGAGGAGAGAGTGGTGCACACTGCATAGACTGTCGGGCGGAGCGTTCACAATGTATGTCTCGACGCTTTCTCGTCTGCAACTGTTCTTCCCGCACTGTGCTACTCAACTCCACGCAAGAAGAGGTCACAGCTAGGTAACGAAGTGCATGACACTATCTCAGACGACTGCTCTACTCGCGCGTCGCCTTGTCGGCCCCTTCGACTCCTGTTCCCCCACTCGTCAAGATCGTAGCAACCTTCTCGTGTCCATGTCGATCGAGGTCTGTAGGCAGCGTACGTCTGGGCTCGCCGAGAACGAGCCTTTTATACAAGACAACTAGGAGCCCGCTGTCATGAGTGCGTCGCAAACATGTACATGCGATATGGACAGACACGCACAGCTTGTCACGCCTATGATAGGCACAGTGAAGAGGATAGTGCGCCATCGCTGCGCTTGGGGTGTTAGCTTTGAGCTCATCGTTTGAGTCGCCGTGCTCGTTGCGTGTAGCGACTCGGGAAGGCGCGGAAGGTCGTGAGACGCCGGAGCGTGTCTACCACATGATAGACGCGACCCGCTCGGGCGCTTGGCGCGATCGAGTGCAGCGAGATGACGTCGCCCGCCATCGAGCCAACCTCCGTCAGCGCGAGCTTGCGCTCGCCCCTGCCCATGGAGGCTGCCACAGCGATGTCAAATCACCTCGTACATGAACCATCACCTCCTCTCGCTAGCCAGGGTGTCCCGCTTGCGTTCCCTATCATTGTCGCTTTCAACGACAATAAGAGGTTTGTCAACGGCAGCGCTCGTACGACCTTTGCAGAAATCTTCAGGCATGGCTCCGAAGAGGAAGAGGACGTTGGCAGCGACGGCGGTGGACAGCACAATGCCTGAGTCAGAGGTGCCGCCTGTGACTGGATCTGCGATGGTGAGCACCCCGGAAGAGGCGCAGGCTTTGATGCGCCGTGTGTCGACGCGGACGAAGAAGAAGGTTGTCTACACGGAGGAACCAGTAGAAGAAAAGAACGATATGGATGACCCATTTGAGGGACCGCTCACCGACTTGGAGGACGACGCTGCTGAAGAGAAGTCGCCCAGGAAGAAACGCAAGCGCCGCGCGAAGGTCGTGGAGCCCGTTGTGTACGACATACCCCCTGTTGAAAACAAGACGACGACGTTCAAAGGTGCGTCAGAAGTGAACATCGTCAACCATCTGCTCATCCCTTCGAGTAGGACGCCTTGGGTATGCGTGCTTGAACACCGTGCTCCGTGTGCTCAAGCCCGACCCTGTTTTCTGCTCTCGCACATGCCGCATCGATACCATCCTCAAACCCGAGTTCGGAATGGAGCATTGCAAGGAGCTCGGCAGGAAGAATGCTGAGGATCTTTCCAGGCTCATCCAAGTACGTGTTCACCCCCGAATGCTCCTGATATGACTGGCACTGACATTAATGCCTGTAGTGGAACGAAGACAACAACATCAAATTTTTGCGCATATCGTCGGAGATGTTCCCTTTTGCCTCGCATGACAAATACGGCTACACACTTGAATACGCGGAGAAGGAGCTGAAGGTCAGCTAACGGATCTCTACATATTTATCACGCCTCTGACTTTGGATTCGGCAGGCTGCTGGAGACCTTGCAAAGAAGTACGGGCATAGGTTGACGTCGCACCCCGGGCAGGTGAGCATCTGCACCTTGCGTGGCTTTCGTCATCTCATTGTGACTCGTTCAGTTCACTCAACTCGGCTCACCAAGAGAATGCGTCGTCGAAGCCGCGATCAGAGACCTGCAATGTGCGTATTCGTTCGAACGTGCCGAAACATCAAATCTAACGATAGCATCAGACCACTGTCAGATGTTTCGTCTCATGGGCCTCGACAAAGACAGTGTGATGATCATTCACATGGGTGTATGTCCCATCATCTTGAACAATTCCCCGAATCCGGACTCACTCGATTGCAGGGTATGTTCGGAGACAAACCAGCGACGATCGATCGTTTCAAAGAAGTGTATCGGACGCAGCTCACCGACGAGATCCGCGCGCGACTCGTGCTGGAGAACGACGAGATGTGCTACAATCCAGACGATTTGCTTCCGGTGTGCGAGGAGCTCGAGATCCCGCTAGTCGTGAGTCCTAAAGCGTTCGTCCACACGCAATTGTTGACAGCACCCCTGCAGTTCGATTATCATCACAACTGGATCTACGTACGTGGCAGCTCGAGAATCACGATATTCATCAAGCAATTGACATAAGATCCTGTGCGGCAGCCTTCCGAGCTGCCTCTCCCAGAACTCATCGAACGCGCCAATGCGATATGGCACCGCAAAGGTATCAAGCCCAAGCAACACCTATCTGAACCCTGTCCCGGCGCGGAGACTGTAATGGAGAAGCGTAAGCACTCCGACCGTTGCCAATCTCTGCCCGAGCATCTACCCGACGACATGGACCTGATGATCGAGGTGTGTATCGTTGCCAGCTTATCAACGAGATAACATAACTGACAAAGCGCACGGCACGCTTGACATTGACCCCTTAAACACTCGACTCTTACGCGCTCAACACTGATACACCGAGTAGGCCAAGGACAAGGAACAGGCGGTGTTCCATCTCTACCGGATTTACAACCTCCACCCTGTCATACACGAGAATCTCCGCCCAGAGAAGCCGCCCAAGCCGTTCCCTCGCGCAGGCGACGGTGACGCTGCCGACGCAGACGGTGACGGTGCCGCTACCCCGCGCAAGCGCAGCAAGAGGGCGAAGAGGAAGTCAGAAGATGAGGTTCTCAGTGCGTATCAGCCCTCTGCTCAGCCTCGGTCCTTTGTTTTTGACGGAACGTGTCTAGAAACGGTGGTGGCAGCAGTCGAGGGCATCGCTGACGAGCCCAAGGATCTCGAGGACACAGCTGAGCCGGTCGCTGTTGAGCAGGTCGTGCCACCACAGGGAAAGAAGAGGACGCCACGCACACCGCGGAAGAAGGGAGCCAAGGACGCGCAATCGATCAGTGAGGTGGTGGTCGAGAATGCGTTGGCAGGATCGGACTCCATCTCGACTACCGCCCCGCATTCTTGAGGCGTGTCAGCGGTGTCAGCGGCAACCGCTACAGGATGACACATCCACAGCCGCACCGGTCCATGAGGAGAGGGCAGGCGTACTGAGGCTGAGCGCCCCTACGAGTCACTGGATATCACTTGTTCCCACTATTAGGCCAGAATGCCATGAATGGGCCGGCACAACCACCATGATTGCTCAAGAGTGTTTGCACTGGATGAACAATAGAGACTGCAGGCCACACAACAATATTTTGCGGCAATACTTGCCATAGTGATTCGGCGACCACCTTGCTACTTCTTCACTAGATTTATACCCGTCAAGTATTCTATTGCTCAGCGCCTTATTTACTACTAGTACATACTTCGTGCCTCATTCGTCCTATCCTACAGGCCAATGGCTTGAACGAGTAGAACATCATCAAGAGATATACACACATCTGCATCAATGGCAGGTTACCAATGGCAGGTTACGACAATTGGTTCTCGGCTCGCTGTAGACCCACAGTGATGATGGAAGAGCGAAGGATACATTACCCGCAAGACTGTCCGAGCCAGAGAGCGTAGGTCCCACCTTACTTCGTTGTTCCGCTCAAGGCCCCGTAATCCCAGTCAGTCATCAACGCCTTCATCGCCCATTCCATCTCGTTCGAAAGCCGATCACGCCAATTGTCACTCTCGCGCGCAATCTTCTCCTTCGACCACCCCAAGCGCACCTTCATCCGCTCCTCCGAGTACCAAGAACCCCACGCCCGAAGTCGATGATGCGGAAGCTCGGGGTGTCGAACGACCGCTGCGACGGCGGCGCAGTGAGAGGGCCCGGCTGGATCATGATGTTGCGGACGCTCATCGAGCCTTGGATGGTGCTCATGAGGTTCAGCCGGAAGGCGAGCGAGAGGCACTCGGTCCTACGTATTGTGACAGCGCGAATTAGCTACGAGCTACGGACCAGCGAGAGATTGAGACGCACCGCTGGTCGGGAGTGAGCTTAGCCGGCTCCACGGGCTGTCCGCACTCCTCCATGAGCAAGATCGGGCTCATCCAACTCACACTGCACGGCGAACGTTCATCGCACCCCGCATGTCTGTCCACCTTGTCTCGCAGCTTGTCAGCTCCGACCGCAGGCACGTAATACCCGAAGAATTTCGGCACGACCGCGCCCACGGGCACTGGATAGCGACAGGGCGGGATGATGTTGTAGCCACAATACTCCTCCTGAGCGTCTTTGGGAAAGGAAGCATACACCTCTCCTTCGTTTTGCAAGAACCCGTGCGCGGTGCACCGCGGCTGGGCGAGCTTCGCTGCGACGGTGCATTGGCCTGTGCCCGAGCGTGCGGAGAGCGGCGCCGGGAGGGTTAGAGGGGCACGGTAGACGAAGGAATGATTCCCAAATCCAATGCGGTTCGACGGATACAGATGGAGCTCCGCAACGTTTTCTTCTTTTCGATTCTCTGCAGCTGAAGACGAGTCGTGCGGAAGAACGGGTTGTATGCGCTTATACTTGATCGGCGCCGTGTCAGCGGACTTCGAGGGGGGATCTTCCGGCTCGAGAGGGTCTCTGAGCAACCTGCACGGGTCGTACACGAGGAGTACGTCGGGGAAGAGCGCTTCTGGGATGAATTCCTCGAGCTTGGGGAGGTCTCGCGTGGAGAACAGCCCGGGGGCGTGCTGACAAAACCTCGCGAACCGCAATTCGTTCAACCTCTCGAACCAATCGTCGTCCCTCACGACCAGCCCGGATGCGTGCTGAGGAGCTTCGCCTTCAGACTTCCGTCCTTCTGGGTCGTCCAGCTTCTCGCCCTGATCTTCCGAAACCGAAGCCGACGAAGTGGCCTTATTGGACGTCGTGTCATCGCTGAACTCGTCCCAGCGCATAGTGTACGCTCGATCATCCGGATGTGCATGTTCCTCCTCGCACCCACCATCGGTCGCACCCAGCGGGGGATCCGGATGCGCCGGATGCTTCTTTGGCAGCTTCAGAACAGGCCACGGGCGGCGCAGGCGGGGGTGTAGAAGAGGTCCTTTGAACCATCCGTCGTCGTAGATTTCTCCGAGTACTTTGACTTGGCTGCGCGAGTACATCGAGACCAGGCCGATGGAATTGGGGCCGCAGGAGGGGTTCGGATGGCGACTGATGACGCCGAACTCGTCGAGTTCGTGGCCCCAAATTTGCTCGTTGGGCGTGCGGATACCGCGCGGTGGTCGATTTTTCTCGAGGAATTGTCCATCCGGAGAGCGCGGCCATTGGATGTAGGTGAAACGCGTGCGACCTTCGTCGTCCGTCTCGTCTGGACGTTCCCCAGTACGAGGATCTATGAGGACGGTCCTCCGAGTCGTAAGTTTTTGGAAGTCTGTATTTGCGACGATTGTAAGTGGCTAGCGGAGGACATCAGGACGATCAGGACCTACCCATCACAGCGCACTGCTAGTAGAACAACTCAAGATAGAAAAAAGGACGATGACGGAGGTGGGGGGTTGAAGTCAACCTCGCTGCGTGGCAGATTGGCCTTTTTCCATGATATATATGTGTGTGTAGCTGACGGCTCGTGACAGCACAAAAGACTCGAAAGAAGCTTGGAATGCGCACAAACTCTAACTTAAGCCCAAGACTGGTAACTTTTGTCACGAATACGGTTTATAACACCTCACGTGGTATTCGTCACATCAAACTATGCAAAGCTCCACTACCGCCTAGGCCCTGGAACCACTTCAACTGCGCCTATGTAGTTGTGTATGACCTACTACAGCAGTGATCAACGTCATGCATTGCCACTACGATCACGTAGTAGTAACCACCTCTGCGTGGGGCTCGTGTGTCTCAAAGGCCATCGCGATCAAGCCAGTCGGAGCGCTGACACCGTAGTCCACGTTGACGATCTGCCAAACATACTGGAGCAACTCGCTGTGTGGAGCTCTGAGAATATGTATCCCAATAGTATGCCTTCCCTGACTCTACAAGCGCGATCCTTGCAGTGGGCCATACAGTAGTAGCGGAAGCGCGACAGGGCGCTGGGGCGCGAGCGGTCTCTGCTTCTCATCCGGTTATAGGTGGCGGTGGGGCGTAGAAAGGCGGAGGGAGCTGGGGCTGGGGCGGCCGGCCTGGATCCCAAAGGCGGGCCTGGGGTAGACGGATGACGTCTGTCGCTCTACTCAGGCTGGCGGGTACGGCCGCTTGGTGAGGACGGTCAACGTCGGGGTCAACTGTCACCTCAGCTGCCACGCCTTGATTTGCAACCTTGAAGTTGCGGGAGTCTGCGATCTTGACTTACCCGACTCCCAGCATGTGGTGTTAAACTTCAGGGAGCACGCCTCCCATGAGAGCGCCGTTTTTGATGTTGATGGACAAGACGTATGCATAGCCATACGGAACTCGCAAATTCTGAAGGCTTCAGACACGATGTAAGCTCATTGTTCCAGCCTTGTCTTCTATCAATGGAGACGTAGCAGAAGTGTAGGTGCGGTGAGCAAGGGGGAAAGCGACGTGGATCATGATGCTTACAAGTGTGGCGCTTGTAGTCATGCCAGGACCATGCACTCCGAGGTCTGGAGAGTCCAAGAAGGCCATCAAGGAAGTATCCTCAACGGTAAAGCCTTCTATTCCTGTATATCCTAGCCATTAACGGACTTACTATTGATGATGGCCGCATCCGCACACTCCATTACTGGACTAGCCTGTCTTCTTCACGCTTCCAACTGCATGTCGTAAAGCACATAAGTTCAGGCGGAGTAATCTACACTATTAAGTGAAGCCATGCTGTCCGATAGCAAGAGAATATGAGTGTCCATATGGCGTGTCAGCACTGACGAGTCTGCGAAGCCGTGAAGAATAGAATCACCCGGTAGTACTTCTCTTGCTTGCTTCAGGGTTTACATGCTCAGAGAAGTCCAGAAGCAGGTGGCCGCGCAGGCTACCTTGACAATCGCGCTTCCTGGTACTCGGCATATCCTCAAAAGAGTCTGAGAGAAAGTAGAGGGAAAGGGGGTTAGCGCTCATACGAGAGTCCAGACGTCATATGTGCACAGCCGCATTTGGGCTGGTGTGCATTTTTCCGGCCTTTGCGGCGTCATTTTTCCGGGCTTCGCGGCGTCGGCCTTGTGCTTGCCACTGCCAGTTCTCGTCTGTCTCCTCACGCCAGTGCCTCCGGTCACGGACAGCCCGCGCTCAGACTTCTAGGTTAGCTCTCGACTGGAAACACTTTCTCGGGCGGTCTCTCTTCGCCACGTAATATATCTTCCCCCTGCCACGCCCGGTGCGCCCCTCACCCCTCACCCGCCCCACCTCGCGTCGACCTACCTCCTACCCCCATACGCGCGACACCTCCAGCCTACAAATTACGGTGTCATCTCCTCCTCGTCTTGTACCACTCCTGTTGCATTCTTGTCAGTCCCCACGCTTGATCGGCATCTAGATCATGATGATTAACATTGTCTTTGTCCAGGATAACAACCAGCTACTCGACCCAGCACTCAGCCCTCGCCCCTACATCTGCCCAACATGCAGCTCCCCAGTCTCACAGCAACGCTTTGTGCGCTCCTCGCACTCGGAGCCAGCGTCCAGGCCGCCCCGCTCGCAGGAGCAGACTCCCATGCGCAGCACCCCAGCGTTCCGGACGCCGTACCGCTCGTCAAGAATAGCGCACTTGTCGCTACTCAGGTCGCGGCTGCACCCCAGAAGACACACACCTACACGCGGCGGTACCGGGCCCACCCGTGAGGCTCCTGTTTCTGCGCCCCAACTGGGCTTCTCTCCCCGAGCTGGACGAATGGGGAGGAAGGCGTTAGGAGGGATGGGAATGGACTGCGGCACTACCATTGGCATGCATGACGCCACCTTGAACGACTTGCGTAACGACTCGGACCTGATTTTGTTATAGACGAGGTACGTTCTGCTAGCTCCGAACTCCACTCTATCTGCGGCCTCCTCGAGGCTCGCCGAATGTTTGCACTTCCGAAGCGTTCCGCTGACATTATGTTGTGTGTACCGCACAGGTCATGCTCTCCATGCTATCTTTACGCCGCTTCACGCACCGAACTTTCACGATCCTCGCTTGCACGTACGGACTTGGACTCACACTACCACGGACTCAGTACCTATTCCCGGACTCTCGCATCCTCCCACTACGCGTATGCGTACTGTATCCCTTTGGACTCTTTGTATCGCATCGCAGTCGCGCGCTCGTACTGTACATTTCATCGCTATCGCTATTACGGTCATAGCTTACTACCCGTCGCTCCTTGATCTCACATCGTATCGCGTAATACATCTATTATCTCTACACGCATATTCGCATGTACTATGCATTCATGACGTTGGACAGGGTCCTTGCAATTCTTCCCTTCAACGACTCAAGCTTCGCACGCTCGCTTTGCCCCTGGAACACCGACCCTGCATGGTAGGTTGTGCATACAGGCACCAATCGTTTCAACTTGGTAGGGCCTGAAACTTGGCTGAAGGTCGCTTTCGGCAGGTAATGCATAATGGGCCGAGTGAAAGACTTGAAGTGAGTACTTCGCGTCTATCTCGGGGGTCAGATTGACCGACTGAGAACATACCTCCTTCAAGTCGCAGATAACCCATCGACACCTTGGGTCGGCCCTGCACCTCGTTGAGTTACCGTTCTTGCGCGACGTCCAATCGTCGCTACCATGCCTTCGGGAGGCGAAACAATCAGAGAGGAATGGCATGCAGCCAGTCTTCTGTTCATTGGATCGTTCATGGCAGGCGTGCACTCTCTGCGCGCATCTAGGTGATCTGAGACCGGAAGACTTCACCGTACCACCAGCCATCATTTACGCACGACGCTCTGAGGTATAAGGATTGCACGTCCTTTCAACCTCTTGATAGGTGACACAGCGCACTACCACTGAGGCGTTCATGACAGACAGGCAGGTGTTCACAGCCACTCAGATCATGATGTATCATGCATTGACAAAAGCTGCTCAATCCAGCGACCCTACCAAACTCCATCTCCCATCGTCATTTTCTTGCCTCAATACATCTCCCCAAAGATTATCATAGTCACGACCACGCGCATAGTCATCCTGCCCATAGACACTTGTGTCGAGCAGGAGCCTCTCCGGCGCGATGCGCCCGCGCCCAAAGTCGATGAGCCGGAGACTCGGCGTGTCGAGCGAGCGTGTCGCGCGTGGTGCAGAGAGCGGGCCCGGCTGGACGAGCATGTTGCGGCTCAACGCCGAGCCGTGTGCAAAGCCCGCGGCGTGCATGCGCTCGAGGAGCGCGAGGCATCCCTCTCTGCGTTGTGCATGCGGATGTGACCCGTGTCCGGTGCCACAGAAGGAGTCACATTTGGGTCGGGTTGCATGGCAACGTGCACGGCGACGCAAGTGGGGCGCAACACGAAGGTGAAGTTCACAGACTCGTTAGCGTGACGCTGAAAGATGAACAGAGAAGAGAAGAGGGCATACGCACATGTGGATCTTATTCTTGTGATCCACGCGCCTGCCGCACTCCTCGATGAGCAAGATGCGTGTCGGCCACTTGACCTCGCACCAGGCGTCGTCCGAGCAGCCCTTGCTCGCATGCGACTCGCTGAAGATGGAGACAGTAGTGCGCCCCATGCTGTCGGCAGCCACTGTGTCGGAGGGGGCAATGGTCAGCGGGGCATAGTATCCATAGAACTTGGGCACGACCGCGGGCCCGGTGACCACTTTCAGTTCACTCCTGTCCTTGCCTTTGTCTACATCTGTCTGGGTGGGTGGCCGGGAGCTGGCCTGTTCGAGTTGCTCGTCGCGCACAGACGCGGGCACTGTCGGTGCGTCGACGTCTGAGCCGGCTTCTGCTCCTAGATCTTCCTCAGCCACAATGGCGAGCTGACTCGGAGATCCGCCAGTAGTAGGAGTCTCGCTAGATGCTCCCGTGTCCGAGTTCTGCTTCCCAGACGTGACCAGCGTGATGGTAGACCTGACCTCAGACTCGGACGCGGATGCGGACTCCGTATCGCGAGTCGGAGTACCGTCTTCGGCGGACACGGTGGTGGGCGCGCCACAGCCGGGATGGCTGTCCGAGTCTGGCAGCGTGTCGTGCATGAAAACACGCGGGAGGTGGTGGTACATCAACGCCTCGTTGTCAAGCATCCTGTGCGCGCCGCACACCCCATGCGCCGTCTTCGCTGCGACCGAGACTGTGGCAGATCCGGATATCATGAAGGGCGCGCGGAAGACGATGGAGTGGCCCCCCACCCCGAGCTGTTTAGGGTGCTGCAGGTAGAGGCGGGCCACACGGCATTCACGTCCGCTTCCGGTGCCAGCAACCTCGGAGAGAGTGTCCACGAAGGAATGGCAGACGTCGTCGGATGTGTCACTCTTCGCCGCATCGGACTCGGGCTTGATATCAACGCAGGGCGTCCAAGCGACGAACAGGTCTGGGGTGATCACTGGGTGTATGCGCACATACCGCACGGGCTGGTACTCACGCGGCGAATTGTCAGAGTGGCCGACCGTGTCTAGACCAGGCCTCGTCACGCCGGTGATGCCGTCGTGGTCGTACACTACAAGCTCAGTAGGAAGACGGTTGTCGGGAATGAAGGTATCGAGGATGGGGAGGCCTGCAAGCGAGTACGCGTCGATATCTTCTGCTCCTTTGGCAATGGGGATCTGGACGGCAGGTCCACCCCGGCAGGAGTCTGCACTATGCGAGGCATCGACAGATTGGGGATGTGGGAACGAGGGATCCTCGGTGGTGTAGCCGAGCTCGGGCTGGTGGGCTGCTGTGTTCACGTCGACGTCCAGACTGGATGGATTGGTGGGTGTGGTCGTGCGGTTGACAACGAGCTGACGAGCTGAATGTGCTGCCTCATCATGTAGCATAGAAGGCCAGTCTTGGGCCGAGGAGCAATAATCATCTGCGCAGATAGAGAGACTGGACACACGGCCCACTAGTTCGTGCTTTCCGATGCATGGATCCTTGAAATCCTTGGGCGAGCTTGAGAAGTCTGGCTTCAGCTCAACGACGAACGCGTCGCCGCCGGATGCGGGTTGATCGACGAGGTTCGTAACGGGTGGCAACACGGAGGGAGAATGCGACATTGGATTGATTTGTCCTTGAAGACACGAGTCGAGGGCTGGGGTTGACATTGTCTGAGGCGGGGTTGGCAGAAAGCATCGAGGCGTAGCTGATATACGGACTACAGCACTGACTATTATGGGCTCGACGAGTATGTGATGGGGCGGGATCGCATCGAAAGGTGGCTCAACGCGGTCACGTGCAGTGACGTCGACGCGTCGGTGAGAGGACGCGGAAGAACTACAAAAGGAAAGAGGTGTATGAAAAACCACGTACATCGGGCGCGGATGAATACTACAACATAAAGGAGTGCATCGTAAGCGAGCCAATGCCGTCGAGGCCGTATTGTGAGTAGTACAGCGAGCACGTACGCAGCTGCTACATGGGACGGTGGTCTTCTGCAGCCCGCATCCCACCGCTCGTGCCCTGGCAGCGTTCGCCTCATACTATAGGAGAGACATGGGGGACGTCTCTTCATGATCTGATCGCTAGAATTTCGTGACAAATATGGGCGTGGTGTTTGGAGGAGCATTTCAGTCTTAGAAACGGGGGTAATTCATAGGACATATATCCGGAGCGGAGATGATGAGACACAAATCAAAGACTCATAGTCGAGAATGCGGACCCGTTTGACTATGAGATGTGCTACATCGACTCCGGACAAGCAGCACCGCTGTAAACCGAACCGCAACACTGTCATCTGTTGCTGGACACCACTCGAAGCTCATATGTGCACAAGGATCTTCACTGCAAAACAGCAAACCGAAGTTCAAAATAACTGGGTAGCACATGCAACCCAGACTGTCACGACCTACTCACCATGATCGTTCTTCTCGTAGATGAGAGCTTTGATCCCTTTGTCTACCAGATCTTCAAGAGGAATGCGTCGGGTGATGAGGCTTCCGACCTCAGCCAGCTCACCGCGTGCGACTGCCTGCAGTAGGTCGGGAAAGTCTCCTGGATAGCCAACACTATCTGGAACATACAATGGGAGAGTCCCCTTGGTGAGAACGCGATACTACAGGACAGAGGATCACCCACTATCAAGCGTGATTTCCCTGATCAACATCAAGTTCAAGTCGATGTTGGGATTTCCTTTCCACGCTGCCACGTTCATGATCGTTCCGCCTGGCCTCACTGCATAGAGCGCAGTATCCAACGTCACTTGCGTGCCTGCGCAGTCAAAGACGATGTCCGCTCCTCGACCGTCTGTCGCACGAATGGTCTGCTGTACCACGTCGACAGTAGGGTCGCCGACATCGAAGACCTCCGATGCGCCGTGCTTGCGCGCAAGTTCGCATCGTTGGTACGATCTCCCAGCGACACCATTCCAGCTCGACCCAAAAACCCTGACATGTGTAGATCAGATGAGTACTTGCTATCAGTCACCTGCGACGCCACTCACTTGGATACATTGAGGGTAAGTAAATATACCGATCTATGCGCGAGTCAGGCTGCGGTGTGGCAAACAAGAGAGCGAAAACTACGAGGACTAGGACTCACTGGGCCGGCTCCCAATATCAGCACCTTGTCACTACGCTTGACCTTCGCTTTCTTGACGGCATGCCATGCAACTGCCAGAGGTTCTATCATTGCGCCAATCTCCACTGACAGACGTATAACCTCAGAACCGAGCCGCTCGGATCCACCTATCATTTCCACTCACGTGAGGTGTTCTCGGGGAGGACGTGAACACGATGCTGAGTAACCACAGCATACTCAGCGAGACCTCCGGACCATCCCGAGATACCCTGCGCATATAAGGAAAGACTGCGAACAGAATGAGAGAGACGCGACGTACTAGGCACGCAGCGTTGGGACACAGATTCTGCGTTAGAACAGACTCGCAAGCCCAACAACCCGGTTGCATGCAAGCAATGTAAGGCTCGCTGTACGGGGCTAGTTCAGCCGGATACAGCCACTACGCTGCCAACTCACGAGAGACATACTCACATCGTTACACGCTGCCCTACTGCAAATCGGGTCTTATCCACTTCAGGACCGAAATCCACAATGGTACCGGAGAACCTGATTTGGTCGGTCGGCGTTAGTGGGAAGGCATCATTTACGACAGTACTGCCAAGCAAGCAGATACGCACTCGTGTCCCATCACGACAGGAAGAGTCTCTTTCGTGGCACGATGGGGCTCAGTCGCCGTCGGGGAGACGATCGGGATGATTTCAAAGTACTGGTGCACATCGGAACCGCATACTGTCGCAGGATGACAAGTTAGAACCGATATATGAAGGTAAATGATGCACATACTTCCGCACCTACGAAGCCGGCCATATCAATCATCCTTCTCCAAGTATGTGGAACGAGGCATACTCACCATGCCACCTAATGATGGTGTATGGTCATCGGTCAGCTCATGTGCCTCTATGACGAAATGACTGAAATCTACCTTGATCTTCACCTGGTCAGGCCCAGGGAAAGGTTCCGGTATCTCGTCGATGCGTATATCGCCAGGACCATAGTATCGAGCCGCCCTCATTGTCAGGGGGTACTAGGTGGCTGGTGCGAGGTGAATAGTGAGTAGCAAAGGAGTATGAGAACTGCAGACACCCAGTGGTGGTTTTATGGCATCTCGCGAGCTCGCACGGATAAGGGGGTGGCGGAGACAACTCTGATGCCGAAAAGACGCAGAGAAGTTGTGGAATGGAAGGGCTGTACATTGGGGAGGAGGTTAGTAAGAAGACGGTGAGCGGATATGGTTTTGGCAACTGTATGAACATACCTGAGATTGCAGTGGGAACGGGCCAGATTCGTTTAGATATATACAGCGGTTACGCACAGCCATCAGGGTATACGGCAGGAAAGAAAAGGAGGAGGTGGTAATATAAGATGCAGTGTGGAGGAGCCGTCTCCTCCTAGAAGCATGCGGAGAGCTCAGAGCTGGCAGAGTGGCAGCATAGTAAAAAGTACGGAGAGGAACGTCCCAGTATATGATCGTGATGGATGGAAGACGACCCACGAGGTCTCTGTGTCCGAGAAGCATGCACTCATGACTCGGACGTCTACTCCAGAGGATATAACGGATACCCAAGATGCCATTGCAAGGGCAGCCCTGCCAGTCCCTCCCTGAGGCTCACGTGACGCACACAGGCAGTGCGGGAGAGGGTTCGGGCCGTTCGGGGAAATTGGGAAGCTTGAAACCCTCAGAAGTCATTGACCTGAGCGCGTGTGACCAGCTGCTCGTCTCCAACTCCAACTCCAATACTATCACCGCCGGCCTTAAGTTGGCATCCCAGCAGAACGCGGCGTGCCAGTGCGCGCCGGGTGTCTTCCCGCCGATACAATAGGCAGGCGTAATGATCACACCGCACAGGGCAAGATAGTCTTGTCCTGCAGAGAGTAACGAACTCCGAGTCGGATGCCGTCGCGCTCGCTCAAGCTGTGATCGGCATGCACCTGGATGGCACTGGGAATGGCGCTGGCGTCGCGGCGTCCTATACATACTGTGGCAGGTGTTTCACGATACTGACGCACCCTAGGCCTTCTCTTACTGGGATTTTGACCCTACTTGAAGCTTGAGCGGTCGGACGCGGTTACGCCGGATCACGTTCAACCTTGCGTGGTCGTTCGTGTACAACCTCTTCGCGATCCCGCTCGTGGCACGGGGGTTTGTGCATGTGCATATCGTGCTGGCGTATGCGGCGGCGGGGGTCAGGGAGATTTGCTATTGTGCTGTGGCACTGCCGCTCAAGTGGTTCAAGCCTTCAGTGTGATAGAAGCTTAGGGGGCTGACTGGAGGATTTTTGTCAGTTCTTCTTAGTTGCAACGTGCGCCACCCATATGTATGTTTCGCTCTTTCTGTAAATTTGCAAAGATGTTTGCATGCCTCTCATGTATCCATACCACAGCGATTGAAATGGAATGAAATGGGTATTGGGTATTTGTGACACTGAAAACACGTGGGATACATAAGAGCGCCAGGCTGTTGGGTATGCCAGTGTGTGACCTCTTCCACGTCTCTCACCAGTCTCCCGTTGCGCGGCGGTACTCCCGAATCCGCGCCTCTGCCATATCTGCAGTCATGCGCTTTGGTGGTGGCGGTTGGTATAGGCGGGGCTCTTCAACGCAAATCGCATCCACGAATGATTCTATGAACGACGGTGAGAAGCCGTGAGCAATCATTCATCGTACAGATGCGACATGATACTCACGGATTACCCGCGAAACACCGTGCTTTGGCTTCAAGAACTTGTTCGGCGGGTGGGACGGCGAGTAAAAGCGGAGCTCGTGCTCCTCGGAGAAGCTGACGCGGTTCCTCCGACGAGACGGCGGCACATCAACTGCAGCTGCGGACGTCCTTCCAGAGGTCGTGAACGCGTTGTGCATTGTCTTGCCATATGGCCTCCCGTAGAATGCTTGGGGGTCGGTCATGTGCATCGACCCACGGGGTGGCGCCCTGACAAGTCCTTGGCTGTATTCCACAGAGTTGCGAGGGCTTGGGGAGTACGACGAGTCGGAGTAGTTCGACTCGGAAGAGCTCGTGGACGATACGGAAGTTCGCTTCAAGGAGCTGCGCGGGTGGGACATGGTAGAGGACATATCTGTTGGCGACGGAAGGTATACGGGCCTGAGAGAGATATCGTGAGCAGATCGCACGGAGCAAGGAAAGACGGAGTGCACTTACGTGAATAAAAAGGCGAAGTTGTAGCTGAGGTGTGAAGCGAGAGTGCGCCAGCCAGTGACGAGGGAGACTTTAGGTGCCCCAACGTCGTGCTATCCACCTCTATTTATACATGTCAGAGCGTGTCTGCACAGCCATCTAGGATGGGGCTGGCACCTTACAAATTGCAGCGGTACTGGCTGCATGTCCCACTTCGACATGTCGTATCGATCGTAGGATTGAGGATGTGGAAGGCAGTTGCGCGGTAAGATTTCAGATCAAACCAGAGAACGTGCGGGAGCTAGGCCCAGACCGTCGGAAAGCATATAGGGGCTGGTCTGATTCAAAGACAAGTGTCGGAACGCGTTTTCGGTTACTATGTCTGGCGGCCTTTGACGGAGGGCCATCTTGGTCAGGAAAGAATGAGACAGTCCCCGGAATCGTTCCGGATTTGGGAGCGGAAACGCCGGGAAGATCGTGACAACCAGATTCGGAAGGGAGTGACATGACAAGCGCTCTGCCCCGCCACAACATCACACTACGTGCAAGAGCCCAAAGGTTGTGTTGGGATAGGCATGGGAAATCTCGGGGCGGTCTTACCTTCCCCAAAAAATTGACCTTTGGGGAAAGGTTGAATTTCACTATTATATGCAGCGCCTTTCACAGGGAGTGAAAGGAAACCTATAACATCATCGATTACAGGGCCGGAAAGTATCACTTTCCCATCACTTTCCTGTGCTTGACCCAATATGGGTCGGTGGCAGCATTGAGAAAGGTTATGTTTTGCACCAAAAGACTCTGAGACAAACTTACCCGAGTCGGGAAAGTGTACCTTTTGCATCGGGCGTCAGATCGCCACGGTTTTTTCTAACTTTGTCATGCATTTCCCCCCGTGCCCTGTCCGGTGTGAAAGGTTGCCAAACCTGCTCATGGAAAACCATTGGCAAACTGTTGGGATAGTTTACCTTTCCCGTGAGAATATGATTTTGGGTAAGGTAAGACCGCCCCGAGATTTCCCATGCCTATCACAACACAACCTTCGGGCCCGTGCATGTAGTGTCAGGATTCAGCTATGAAAGTCGAAGTCGGCATCGCTAACGATGCGTTTGGTTGATGATGATGCAGAGTTCTTCTTTCGCCCTCTGCCCTAGCGGCGCCAGACCCACTTCTGTCTGAGTTGCAGATTCAAGTTGCAGATTCGTCGGATAGTACTACTAGTACTAGTATACACTGGCAGTTAACCGTCACTTGAACCTCAGCCTACCTAAGCGCAGTTTTGACCATTCTTTCTCTGTCCATGTGCCAATTGCGACATTAATGGTGAGAATTCGAGACTTTGTGCAGAGTCTCAGGCCGGAAGTGTGACCATTTTCTGCGGCGACGCTCAGCGGCTAGTGATAATCCAAGAAGATACTTGTGAGGAACTTCCGAGCGATACATATACAAGCGATTTGGGGGATTCGTTCACCCTGTCCCCGCGAGTCACCATTTGCATGCGTCCAACTTGGGTTCACGATCAAGACACACACTCAGCTCCCAGTCACCAGTCCGCTTCGCCCATCGATACATCTTGCAACCATCGTACTTAGCCCGGGGCCCGGTCATCTCCCTCAGGACCTTCGCGGACCGCGCGGGGTCGTCTTTACGGACCATGAACGACTGGAACGAGCGCTTTCGGTCGTAAATCATGAAGTGACCTGGTGGCCCTCCCATGCCTGGCATCCCGCCCTGCATCTTGATGAGGAAGAGCCTGTCGCCGTACTCTTTCGGCGGAGCCTGGGAAGAATCGAGCTCAGACGCCACGCTGGTCTTGTCCGAGAAACCGAGGTTGATGTTGCTGTACTTGTTGAGCGTCGAGACGGCCATGCCATCTTTCACGAGGCCGCCGAAGGGCGTCGCCCACGTCTTGACTGTCACCCACTGCCCATTTTTGAGTGAGTGCGCACGGCATGCGTCTTTGTGCGCGGCCCAGTCGGCGCGCTGGCATTCTGGCTGACGGATGCATCCGGGGGCGTACACAAGAAATTGTTCAAGCGGACTCACCTGCCCCGCAGTACGACGCAGACTGACACTGCGAACAGCGATTGATGGCTTTCTTTCCGCAGACGGCACATCCGACGTTGCTGTTCAACTTCGATAAAGCCTCGTACTCGAGCGGCCCGATCGGCAGCAGCACGGACGTGTGGAATTGCGTCTCGGTGGACCGTTTCTCCACTTTGAAATCCTTTGGGACGAGGGCGGCGTTCCCTTTGAGGATACTTGCAAGGAGCTTCTGTTCCACCAACGAGATGGGGGGCGACACTACCAAATTGCCGGCAGTTGCGGCTGCCTGCTGATGGAGCCACGGCGTGCTCTTAGCAGCAGTCGACCGGTCAAACGGGCGCCAGAAGACTACCAGAGCTGGAGTCTTTTCGTCGACCTGCAGGACTGATGCAACCTGAAGAATCGCGCCGTTAACAGAGCACCTCTGTCAGCCACAAAATCAAGCGACGATCCCGTATAGCGAACGTGCGCTTCTCATCGTGCGGGTCTTTGAGGTGCCACCGCATCAAACCGGTATCGACGAATTCCGCCATGCTCATGATTAGTTTTCGTATCCCCATGAACACGTTTATGCCACCGGGTATGTCACCGAGAGTCCCCTCGAATGCCTGCCTGGCCTCGTCTAGATTACCCCTCTCGTATGCTGCGGAGACTGATCGAGCCGATGTATTGCGCTCTACGGGCGTCGTAAGCGGCCATAACGGTAAGCTGCCTAGGTTGAGAGAGGGCGAAAGATGGTCCTTGTATTGTGCCGCGTCCAGGGCATCTCGAAGACGTGTTCGGATAGCGGCGTGTGATAGTTTGGTGTCTTGGGCAATGTCAACACCCAAAGAGGGAAGGATCTGGAGTATCTCTGTGCGTGTGAGTGGTTCCATGCTTCAACCTGAGGTAGTTGGATGGATGAATTGAACACTGCAGACCACGAGGCTGTTGAAATCCTGCCTTGGAACTCAGTAACAATAACGTTGCAATGCACAATTTAACATGTATGTCGGCCGGCTGGCCTAATGGTTAAGGCGTCAGTTTCCGGAACGGATTAGCTGAAGATTCTGGGTTCGACTCCCAGGTTGGTCGTAAATTTTCTCATTCGTTTCCATGAGGTGCCAAATGTGTACATGTCGTAGGAATTAGTGATGCTTGTCAGTACCAGCCACCGGGATAGTATGTACTATGATGCTGTCTCGCGTCATGTATCAGCTCCACCCGCAATGATTCATGACTCGATCCAAGAGCTACGCTGACCGAGAGACACACCGCTACTAGAGGAGTAAGCCGCTAGAGTATGGTACATATGTAACCCCGAGCCTCTTTCAGTACGAAAGTAGACCCGCCGCTCTGTGTCATTGAGCGCTTATCACGTCCCTCAGACGTAAGTGGAAACAGGGTACTACTGAGTAGACGCGGGATCACTGCTTGTGGTTTGTTCTTCCACCGAATTTGTCGCTCAAAGTGGTTCAACGTTTTCCTGGGTATGTAGCATTCCCTTGAAGGTGCCGCGTGACTGGCCCCGGGGCGCTGGTGTGTAGGTGTCAGCTTTCCACCCCAGTGGAGTTCCGAAAGCTGAGCAAATTTGAAATCCTCAGGATTGTTGAGGGTACCCAAGGATGTCCACCGCCGGGTCCGATCCCGCAAGTCACCGAACTTGTACTACTTTAACAGCAATTTTTTTGCGGAGGGAGTACACGTCTCCGCCTTGAAGCTGGAAGGTTGGATGGCAGGCCGCCGTCAAATCCTGAAACACGACCATCATGTCACATCAAGGTATGTGGGTACTCACTACTGCCTACCAAACATGAGACGACCCATTGCCACAGATATCCTACTGGAGACCATCTCCCGTACACGCTTGCAACCAACACTTCCACAGAGCTCAGCACGCACAGCACCCTTGTCCATTCTAGATAATTCTACTTCGCGGTACGCCTTGACAAGTGCCGTATGGTACTTCGATCGCCCAGCTGGAGGGAACGACGGACTGCAAGCGCTCTCCAATCAAGCCCTCACCGTTTCCCTTCGGTCCACGCTCAACTCATATCCACAATGGGCTGGGCAGCTGCATTGGATCCCGCACGACCCCGCTAACGGGCATCGTCCGAATCATGGACGTGTCGCACTCACCTACGGCTCATCAGACGATCCAGGGATCGAGCTCATCGAGGCGCGTAGCTCGAGCACACTCGCATCGCTCGTTCCAGACAGCGCCGCCCGCATCTCCAGCGGCGCGTGGTTCGCAGATTCCTTCCCTTCCCACCAACTCCTCTCCCCCACGTCTTTCGCGTTGCACAACACAGATGAGTACGAGGGGCGCCACTGTGTCTCCGTCCAATTGACGACCTTCACCTGCGGCGGGATAAGTATCGGGATCCGGATCGTGCACTGCCTCGCAGACGCAACTGCCATGTTTCAGTTCGTAAAGGACTGGGCAGCCGTCCACCGTGCTGTGCTCTCTCATAGCCCACTTCCGGAGCTCAAGCCAATATTCGACCCCGCTCTGGTCGACAATGCCGCTGCAGGAGATATCAAGCGCTCCGCACCGGACCCCGCACTCATGAGCATCGCAAAGGCGCTCCCGATGGTCCACTCCGACTGGTGGTCGTCCGCTAACAGTTGTCCCGCGATCATGCTTGGTGCAACCAACGTCCCCGAGGAGAGCAAAGGCACAGACCTCGGGCCGTCAGACGACGCCGTCTTTGCGCCCGTCGCACACTACCTCCTCTATTTCTCGCCGAGGGAAATCCAGCGTGTCTACGAAGACGCAACTCGCCAGCAGCAGCAGCAGCAGGATTCTTTCTCTTCCTCTGTCTCTGCAGCGCCGCGGATTTCCCACCTCGACGCGTTGGTAGCGTTCGTATGGCGACTCATCACTCGCGCACGCGGAATGGAGCACGACCAGGGACCCGTCAACCTTGCATTCACCCTCGGTGTCCGCTCCCGACTCTCCCCACCGCTCCCCGACGTGCTCCTCGGGTCTCCAGTGATCGCTGCCCGCGTTTCGCTGACGGGCGAGCAGATCGCCTCGTCGTTGGCCCCGGCTGCGTCTGCAATCCGTGCTGCCGTGTCGCAGTTCACCCCGGACGCGATATCTGCATTGTTGCATCAGATGGCATACGAGATCATCCCGCAGAACATTTGGCATGCCTTCCTTCATGGAGAACGACACTCGATCGTATCGTCCTGGCAGAACCTGGGTGCCTATGGGGTCGACTTTGGTGGAGGGACTCCACCTAGATATGTCGATGCGGTGATGCCGAGCGCGGACGGATGCTTCCATGTCATGGAGGCTGGTCCTCCTGAGGTAGTGTCGGAGAAAACTGGTGGGAGCGGGCGTTGGTACAACGAACCGGTATGCTTGTCCCTGCACCTGAAAGCAGACATGATGGAGAAACTGCTCAAGGACCCAGAATTCCGAAAGTATAGAGACAGCTGAGCACGCACAATTCCTGTAGCTTGTAGTGGAGGCGGAGATAGAGAAAGAGCGCGCAGGGTCTACGATCGTGCCAGTAATATTACATCCACTAGATACAGAAGAAGGGGAGAGAAATGCCAATTCCGATGACAATGCGAGAGCGATAGCGGTGTGTTCATGAAAGTCTGGTGTTCGGTGCCGTGTCGTATGAGGTTCCGTGTCGTGTTCCACAACGATAGGTCATGTCGTCGTCCCACCTGGCACCTCACTCGATCTTCCCCTTTTCCGCACCACCCCACCCAAACCAGCTCCCTCTCTGCGCCTGACCCGGCCGTGTAGGGGAGTCACCTTCCATGTCGCTCGGCACCTCGACCTCCTCGAACGCCCCATTCTTGCCGTGTCCACTAGATGACGCATGCGACCTACCCTCGCCATCAACAGGGGGCATCGGAACCGTCTCAAACGCTGGACTCGATGTCACAGAGGAGACATCGTACCCCGTATGCTCCTGCTCAAGCGCAGCCAGCTCCGCCTCCAGCTGTCTCCGGCGCTCCGACATGCTGCTGTTCTGCCTCTTCGGCTTCGAGCTCGAGCTTGGGCCTCCAGATCCGGATCCCGAACTGCCACTACCCGTCGCAGCGTTCACCGCCGCGCGCGCAGCGGAGGCCTGCGCCTGCGTAAGGAGGGCCGCGCCACCAGCGAGGATACCGGGGCCATACGTGCTCCACAGCCCCGCGACAAGCTGCGCGGGGCCAGAGACGGGGTCGTTTAGCGAGGGCGGGGCGCCGGTGTGCGTCGCTGCCTCCTCTTCGAGCGGCGAGGGGCCCGAGGGGTTCGTCTGCGCCTGCGAGACGGCGCCGGAGACCTGCTCCCAGGCGCGGCGGAGGAGGCGTTGGAAGTAGTTGTAGACGTACACTTTCGCATGCGCGAGCGCAGAGTCGATCTGCGTCTCGTGTGCGGAGAAGAAGGGGCGGAGCTGCGTTTGGTAGAGCCATGCGGAGCCGGCTGTTTGTGGGAGTGCAAGGTAGAGGAGGAAGAGGGTCTTCAGGGGGTAGTACAGCGGCAGCCTGAAGCAAAAGAAACAAAGAAATGTGAGGGACTTGGGAGGAGGTGAAGGAGGACAAGACGTACCATGAGACGAGCCATTCAGCGACGTACTCGACCGCTATGATGCACCCCAGCACACTCCAGTACATGAGCCATCGTTCGAGCTCTGCTTCGTTTGCTGGCCGTTGCGAGAGTACCTTGTATGAGGCGTAGCCGGGGTAGAGAAATGATGTGGTCGCGCTAGCGGTACTTTAGCCTCTGAGGACGAGCAGGTTTGCTGGAGAGACAGACCTGATGATTCGGAAGAGCAGGTAGAATATCATGTTTAGATCGTGACGCGTCGAGGAGTGTGTGGGTCGTGGTGGGTCATGGAGGTAACGAAGAGAGCACGCTTGTTATAGCTTGCAACGGTCGGCTGTCCGGCCCTGCCTCTCGCTTCATGGATCGATCAACTCTTTTGTTACCAGGCCTATTGAGGACTTACTTAACTTTGTTACTCAGTAACAACGTCATATCAGTCCAGTAAGCCTGCTGAGGGCCGGAGTACTAATGCTATAGACTGACGCGAATACACATGGTTTCCGCGTGCCCTTCGTCAATCTCTCGAACTTTACCGAGCACCGCGACCGCAGGCAACCACACGAGCCCCGCCAGGCAGATGAGTGCACCGATATATCTCAGTTGGCCACACTTTGTACACGATGATCCGATACATCATAAATTAAAGCGACGGAGCTACAAGCTAATCATGTTCATCTGGGAATCATACCAGGCTCGGAGCATAGGCTCCTCGGTCCGAGAAGCATCTCTAGTGCAACGTGATGTCGGCGAACACAGGACGATGATCACTTGCCAGGATCCCGTCATCCGTGAGCGAAGAACCAACGTGGTACGCGTCCGACGTCCTGGAGAACGCTGTCAGAGCATGCCCTTGATGGAAACAAATCGCTTCACTCACCAGTTGCCGTTGCTGTCACCATACACGAAATCGATCCGGGTGTACGACGACCCTTCTCCGGGGCCCGTGAAACCGGTAGATGTCGCAAACTCGCCCGACACGAACTCGCGAGGTGTCTCCGCTCTCAAGTCGAGCAGCTTGAAGTCGGGCAGAGACCCGTCCGGAACAGCGTACTTCTGAGCGAAGGTAGCATTGATCGCCACAGGAGCGATCTGCCCCGTAATGACCTGGTATGCGCCAGAAGCCGAGCCGGTGGAGGGGCTGTTGAAATCGCCAGTAACGATTACGGGGTTGCCGGTCTTGTAGGCCTCGTAGCGGGCACGGGTGAGCATCAGTGAAGCAGCCAGACGACGCTGAGCGTCGGATCGGTCATCTAGATGAGTGTTGATGTACGTGAACTCCATCGGGGCCGAAGGGTTCGACTTCGCCTTGAGGCGCGTCACAGTGGCGACCCTGGAGGACCCCGCACCAGGGAACTTCGAGGGTTCAAAAGGCGTATCGCTGTTCATGAGTGATGAGTAATAAGACGCCTGAAATTGGGACATGCCAACGACTACTTACGAAAGCCAGAATGAATCATTGGACACGAGCTCAACGTCCGACTTCTTGTAGAAGATCGGGCTGAACTCTCCGGCGGCAACACCGTCATCACGTCCAACACCAACCCAGCCCCATCCATTACCAAGCAGCGTAGCGAGGTCGTTGACCTGCCTCACGAGGGCCTCCTGGAAGCCTACCCCATGTTTGAACGCTTCTTCTACAACTTCCAAGAAGGACTTACCAGCAAGGATAACGCCCTCGTTGTGAAGTTGCTGGAACACCTTGACCCGCCTGGTGCTCCACGGTTGCTCGCCTTTCTTGCCGTAGTAGCTCGGTGTCTGCAAAGGGTCGGAAAGAGAGTCGAGCGACTGCTGGACAGTGATACTGTCGGGTTGGGAGTCGAAACGCAGATTGTAGGTCGCAATGCGGAAGGTTTGATCTGCGGCAACTAGACCGGAGGTCAGAGCAAGGGTCAGGAAGGCCAGAAATGGCGCGAGGGACAACATGGCGGGGTGTTATTGGGTGGAGAGCGTCGGTCACTGCGTCGAACGGAACTCTTTCAAGGGGAGTTATATATGATGGACCTCAGGAACATTGGCCGCGTTCGGTTCGCGAGTCGCAATGTCTTCTGCGTATTACCGAACGGCCATCAGGGCGGAGGAGTCCTAAGCGTTGTCAATGACATTGTCAAGCCGTGATGAAAGCTGACATGACGGCGGGCGCGGACGACGTGAGCACGTCGCGCAACTCAAGGACTCACCTTCCAAGTTAGAGATAGGCCCAATGCCGAACCTCGTCAGGAACTGAGCGGCGAGTGTAGATTATAGCCCCCAGGTTAGCTTGAAGCCCATGGCGGTTTCTCGCCATGAACGTGCTTCGCGGACAGGACCCAGTGGGTGCAGATAACGTTCACGTTATCGTATAAAGTCTCCAATTGGAGGTAGTGCGAGAGGGAGATAAGTTGTAGCTTGGTACCGGAGCATGGCTGGTGGTGGTATGTAAACGTTGGTTATTGACGCACGGCTGAAGCTGTGTGGCGCGGCTCAACAGCGCGGTCCGGGTCCGTCCGAAGCTCTGAGCTTTCCGGTCCGACTGCATCGTTAGTTTCGTACGCTCACCTTGGAGCCGTCATGAGCTCACAAATCATGACTATTACCTCAAGCTGTCGAAAGAAGCACGGTAAATACTTGTTGTAAACACGCAGGGGAACGTGAGACGGGGATACCGGCCGTTCGGTGACAGTCAAACGGCGGGGATAGAGAGCTCTTGTGCCCGGGCCTGAGGGTTATTTACTGCCACGCGGTGCACACCTTCACCCCGTGAGTATGATCTTCGAAAAGGGTTCATATACTTACACCAACGGAACGACGCCAGGTCTGCGATGTGCGAATTGGTCGAGGTGGTGGGGAAGCCCACAAAGAGAGGTTACATATGCCCCCACCTACTCACTCGTTCGTGCCCTTTTCCGCCTCACTCCACCCAAACCACCGTTCCCTCTCTGTGCCTGACCCGGGCGTGTAGAGGAATCACCTTCCATGTCACTGGACGCCTCGACTCAAAACCACGGTACCCAATTTCGGACTTCGACGTTCACGAAAACGATCACACAACTATTGCTCTCGCATTGGCATCCGCATTTCTCCCCCTTCTTCTATATCTAATAGATGTAGTGGATGTAATATTACTACCAGCATCTCTGGCCCTACCAATTGAGGAGTTTTCTGAACTTCATGCTCAGTTGTGTCTATACTTTCGCAGTTCTGGGTCCTGGAGCAGAGTCTCTCCATCACGTCCGCTCTCAGGTGACACGGTGCAGGGACAAGCATACTGGCTCGTCGCATCAGCGCCCGCTCCCACCAATTTTCTCCTAGATAACCTCAGGAGGACCAGCCTCCATGACATGGATGATCCATCCATGCTCGGCATCACCGCGTTGACAGATCCATTAGCTTCCATAAGCGTGGTTTGCCTACGCCGTTGGTGCGCATCCCTCTTGCTGTTTGCAACAAATTTCACAACTAGACGGCATCCCTCCACCAAAGTCGACCTCGTAGGCATCCAGGTTCTGCCACGATGTCACGGTCGAGTACTAGTGTCGTTCTCCAAGGAAGGCACGCCAAATGCGCTGTTGGATTGATCTCGTATGCCATCTGATGCAACAACGCAGATATCGCGTCCGGGGTGAACTGCGACAGCGCAACTCGGCTTCCACTTGCAGCCGGGGCCAACGAGGAGGCGATCTGTCCGCACGTCAGTGAGACGAGGGCAAGGGTGATGGGAGACCCAAGGAACGCGTCAGGGGGAGAAGGGGAGAGTCGTGAGCGCACACCGAGGGTGAATGCAAGGCTGACAAGTCCCTGATTATCCTCTATTCCGCGTGGCCAACGCGTTGAGGCAGGAGAACCACGGTGCCGCCGCTAGAGCTAGAGGAAGAATCCTGCGAGCGAGCGCTTGATTCCCTAAAGTAGGCAGCCTGTTGGGCGGGCACAGGGCCTTGAATCGAAAAATGTAATGCGCTACAGGAATTCGAACTCACACAATGCACCCAATCCAAACAATACTGTGCATGGGGCCAAACACTGCTCCATGCTGCCTTGAGAAAGTGTCATTCTAGATAGAATATCATAATGGCTTTGCTGGACTCGAGCAAAATATCTCTCTCCTCCCCCAAGAACAAGCTCAATGGAGAGCCCAGTTCTCCTTGATTCCGGCTAGATTTTGGTACATAGACACTAGTAGGTTACGTAAGCTTGACAACCAGTGATAAAATGCCAGAAGATGCAAATGCAAGGGGAACGGTGCACCCATAGGAGACACAACCTTGAATCCTCGGTGCGATCAGGCACCCGTCCGATAACTGCATAATACGTGGAACACATCGGGCAGAGATTTAACTTTACTTATAATAACATCATGGTGCAAGATATCTTACAGGTTCTGTTCTCACGTCATCGGCACAAGATATGCCGATATGGAGAAGTGATCGGACTGCAGTGTTGCACTTGATGTATGATCTGTATGACAGAACTATACCTCACATCATCACTGGTACCTACTGCCACACTTCCAACTTGAATATCTAGTTCAGATATTTTCTGTTCACCACCAATCTGTGCCATGCTTACCCCAGAAATATTCAGCTTTGTCCCCAGTGGACACTTTGCACACGATGATCAGATACATCATATAATACAGCAACGGAGCTACAAGCTAATCATGTCCATCTGGATATCATACGAGACTCTGAGCATAGGCTCCGCGGTCCGAGAAGCATCTCTAGTGCAACGTGATGTCGGCGAACACAGGACGATGATCACTTGCCAGGACCCCGTCGTCCGTGAGCGAAGAACCAACGTGGTACGCGTTCGACGTCCTGGAGAACCCTGTCAGAGTATGCCCTCAATGGAAACAAATCAGTTCGCTGACCATTTGCCGTTGCTGCCACCATACACGAAATCGATCCGGGTGTACGACGACGCGTCTCCGGGGCCCGCGAAACCCGTGTATGTCGCAAACTCGCCCGTCACGAACTCGCGAGGTGTCTCCGCTTTCAAGTCGAGCAGCTTGAAGTCGGGCAGAGTGCCGTCCGGAACAGCGTACTTCTGAGCGAAGGTAGCATTGATCGCCACAGGAGCGATCTGCCCCGTGATGACCTGGTATGCGCCAGAATCCGAGCCGGTGGAGGGACTGTTGAAATCGCCAGTGATGATTACGGGGCTGCCGGTCTTGTAGGCCTCGTAGCGGGCACGGGTGAGCATCAGTGAAGCAGCCAAACGGCGCTGGGCATCGGATTGGTCATCCAGATGAGTGTTGATGTACGTGAACTCCACCGGGGCCGAAGGGTTCGACTTCAACTTGAGGCGCGTTGCAGTGGCGACCCTGAAGGATCCCGCACCAGGGAACCTCGAGGGTTCGAACGGCGTATTGCTATCCATGAGTGATAAGAAGCCTGAAATTGGGACATGCTAACGACTACTTACGAAAGCCAGAATGAATCATTGGACACGAGCTCAACGTCCGACTTCTTGTAGAAAATAGGGCTGAACTCTCCGGCGGCAACACCATCATCGCGTCCAACACCAACCCAGCCCCATCCATTACCAAGCAGCGTAGCGAGATCGTTGACTTGCCTCACGAGGGCCTCCTGGAAGCCTGCCCAATGCTCGAACTCCCGCACGATAATACCAACAACTTCAAAGAAGACTCACCAGCAAGGACAACGCCCTCGTTGTGAAGTTGCTGGAACACCTTGATCCGCCTGGTACTCCACGGTTGCTCGCCTTTCTTGCCGTAGTAGCTGGGTGTCTGCAAAGGGTCGGAGAGAGAGTCGAGCGACTGCTGGACAGTGATACTGTCGGGCTGGGAGTCGTAACGCAGATTGTAGGTCGCAATGCGGAAGGTTTGATCTGCAGCAACTAGACCGGAGGTCAGAGCAAGGATCAGGAAGGCCAGAAATGGCGCGAGGGACAACATGGCGGGGTGTTAATGGGGGGAGAACGTCCGTCACTTCGTCGAACGGCACTCATTCAAGGCGAATTATATATGATGGCCCCCAGGAACATTCGCCGCGTTCGCTTCGCGAGTCGCGATTTCTTCTGCGTATTACCGAAGGGCCATCAGGACACGCAGAACATGCGGGCGGAGGCGGCGCGCTCAGTCCGAAGCCTTGTGCTGCCGTGATGAAGGCTCACATGACGGCGGAAAAGAAGGGCACGGACGACCTGAGCACGTTGCACAACTCAAGTACTCACCTTCCATGTCAGAGACAGGCCCAGTGCCGAACCTCGTGAGGAATTGAGCGGCGAGCGTAGAAAATAGCCCCCAGGTTAGCTTGAAGCCCATGGCGGTTTCTCTCCACAAACGTGCTTCGCGGAGGACCCAGTGGGTGCAAATGACGTTCACGTTATCGTACGAATTTTCCAGAAACACCAGTTGGAGGTAGTGCGAGAGGGAGATGAGTTGTTATAGCTTGGTACCAGACCATGGCTGGTGGTAAACGTTGGTTGCCGACGCACGATCCACCAGGCTGTGTGGCGCCCCTCAACCAGCGCGGTCCGGGTCCGTCCGAAGCACTGATGATTCTGAGCTTTCCGGTCCGACTCCATCGTTAGTAAAGAGCCGTCATGAGCTTACAATTTATAACTGCCTCAAGCTGTCGAAAAAAGCAAGGTAAATACTTGTTATAAACCTGCAGGGAAACAGTCTGAGACGGGGATACTGGCCGTTCGAGGGTGACAGAGATAGGATGTGAACAGATCCCTTGAGCCCGGGCCTGAGGGTTATATACTACACAGTGCACACCTTCACCCTGTGAGGGTGATCTTCGAAAAGGGTATATATACTTACACAATCGGAACGGCACCAGATCTGCGATGTGCGAATTGGTCGAGGCGGTGGACTCGGAGGAGCCCACAAAGAGAAGTTACATGTCCCCATCCTACTCAATCGTTCTTCCCCTTTTCCGCCCTACCCCACCCAAACCAGTTCCCTCTCTACGCCTAGCCCAGGTGTTTAGGGGGATGACCGGCACCTGCCATGTCACTCGGCACCTCGATCCACGACGATTCAAACGACAAGGCACCGGATCCCGAGCTTTAGTGTTCACGACTCGCATTGCAATTAGCATCGGCATATCTCTCCCCCCCCTCTTGTGGATGCAATAGTACTGACAGCTCTCTATCTCTGCCCCTACCAGCTGAGGAGTTTTCTGGATTCCGTGCTCAGCCGTGTCTATACTTTCGCAGTTCTGGGTCCTTGAGCAGTCTCTCCATCACGTCCGCTTTCAGGTGCACGGACAAGCATACCGGTTCATTGTACCAACGCCCGCTCCCACCAGTTTTCTCCGAACTAACCACAGTCGGAGGACCAGCCTCCATGACATGGATGCATCCGTCCATGCTCGGCATGACCGCGTCGACATATCTAGGCGGTGTTCCTCCACCAAAGTCGACCCCGTAGGCATCCAGGTTTTGCCACGATGTTACGATCGAGTGTCGCTCTCCAAGGAAGGCACGCCAAATGCGCTGTGGGTTGATCTCGTATGCCATCTGATGCAACAGCGCAGATATCGCGTCCGGGGTGAACTGCGACAACGCAACACGGATTCCAGATGCAGCGGGGGCCAAGGAGGAGGCGATCTGTTCGCCCGTCAGTGAGACACGGGCAAGGGTGATGGGAGACCCAAGGAACGCGTCAGGGAGGGGAGGAGAGAGTCGTGAGCGGACACCAATGGTGACTGCAAGGTTGACAAGTCCCTGATCATGTTCCATCCCGCGGGCGCGGATGATGAGTCGCCAGACGAACGCTACCAGCGCGTCGAGGCGGGAGAAACGCGGCGCCGCAGAGCCAGAGGAAGAATCCTGCTGCTGCTGGCGAGTTGCGTCCTCGTATATACGCTGGACCTCCCCCGGCGAAAAATAGAGGAGGTAGTGTGCGACGGGCGCGAAGACGTCCCAGGTAGACCAAGGCGCGGCGTCGCCTGGTGGCCCGAGGTCTGTGCCTTTGAGCTCCTCTGGGACCTTGGTTGCGCCAAGCATGATCTCGGGGCAGCCGTCTGCGGACAACCACCAGTCGTAGCGGACCATCGGGAGTGTATTCTCGATGCTCACGAGTGTAGGGTCCGGTGCGGGGCCCTTAATATCTCCTGCAGCGGCATTGTCGACGAGAGTAGGGTCAAACATTGGGTTGAGCTCCGGCAGTGGGCTATGAGAGAGCACAGCACGGTGGACGGCTCCCCAGTCCTTTACGAACTGGAACATGGCAGTTGCGTCTGCGATGCAATGCACGATTCTGAGCCCGATGCTCAACCCGCCGCACGCGAAGGTCGTCAATTGGACGGAGACACAGTGGCGCCCCTCGTACTCATCTGTGTTGTGCAACGCGAGAGACGTCGGGGAGAGGAGTTGGTGGGAAGGGAATGAATCCGCGAACCACGCGCCGCTGGAAATGCGCGCGGCGCTGTCTGGAATGAGCGATGCGAGTGTGCTCGAGCAACGCGCCTCGATGAGCTCGATCCCTGGGTCCTCTAATGAGCCATAAGTGACTGCGACACGCCCATGACGCTGCCCGTTAGCGGGGTCGTGCGGGATCCAAAGCAGCTGGCCGGCCCATTGTGGATATGAGTGGAGCGTGGACTGAAGGGAAATGATAAGCGCTGGGCGGGAGAACGCTCGCAATCCATTGTTTCCTCCAGCTGGGCCGTCGAAGTACCATACGGCACTGGTCAAGGCGTACCGTACGACAGAATTATCGAGAATGGACAACGGTGCTGTGCGAGCAGAGCTTTGCAGTGGAAGCGTTGGTCGCAAGCGTGCCCGGGAGATCTCCAGTACGACATCTGTGCGAGCAGGTGTAGAGCGGTCGTCATGCAATGTCATGAGGCAGTATGTACCCACATACCTTGAGGTGACATATTGTTGAGGATGATAGTCCATCCTCCAAGCTTAAAGGCCGAGACCTTTTGGAGTGGTACGGCTGACTGTGACTCACGTCGGTTAATTGAGTCGGGCCCGCGGGCTGCTCATGACGTGATTATATACTCACCCTCCATGTGAAGGATCCAGCCGCTTGCAAGATAGACCGAGCGCAGCCATACCGGAGATTGCCCGGTGACCAGTGAGTGACAAAAAATCTACATGTACAGACGAGATTTCAAGCGCTTACTTGTAAATAATCAGATCCATTCATCGAGGGGCTGGCAGTGCCACCAGATTCCATTAGTCTGCGACTCGTCACTCTCTAGTGTGTGGCTAAAAGTACATGGGATGGGCTATTGTTACAAAAGTACAACATCGTACAACATGCGTGATCCTTCCGATACAAATCATGGTTCATGTGAACGAAACGGCGGTGAGCTCAGAGTTCTGACCTCCAAGCAGCTGACCATCGCGGAATCGGACCTTTCCAGTCCGTTGAAGTCTGCATGCCTCCGACTGAGCCGAGCAGTGTAGTAGTAGTCCCAGCTCCTAAGACTCAACCGAGGCTGCAGTTCCTTCCGAGCGCAGCGGCGCAAAAAACGACAGCGATAGCGGAGAGAGCGCTTGGCTAGCAGGACTCCGCACGTCGAACCGCGCCCCGCGTCTCCAGCTAGCAGGCGAGCCCACCCTTCCCAGCCCAGGCGTGCCGCGTCTCGACAAAGGCTCGGGATATATCACGCCTGCGGGTACCGGAGCCTCGGTGTACCGCCCCGAACGCGGGCTGCTGCTGCGACTGCCGCTGCCGCTACCGCTGCTGCGTGGAGGGATCGGCAGCACCTCCTCTTGGCGGGTCGGCAGTGGGTTGTCGTATGGGATGGGGATGCTGTCCTGTGACGGCATGTACAGAGGGTTGCTGGGTGGTGGTACAATCGGCACAGTCGTCTTCGAAGGGATGGGTAGTGGATTGCTTGGTGGTGGGATGGGGACGGGTGTGTTGGATGGAACTGGGATGATGGGGTTGGACGGGATAGGAATGGGCGCATTGGAGGGCACCGGGATTGGGTTGGCGGTGGAAAAGGGCCCGCTCTGTATCGGGGGAGTCAATGGGACAAACCCAGGAGGGAACTGACCGGTCGACAGAGGAACCATCGGGGAGTCGGTGAAAGGTGGCATCCATTGGTCGGCCGGGACTGTTGGAGGGTATCCTGGAATTTCTGTGCGCATGACGATAATGTTGTCCGTTGACGGTGCTGTTGGAAGAGCCTGGATATTATGCTGCTCCGGGCTGAGGAAATGCGGGTGTGTGATTGTCGTCTTCGCAGAAGAACGACTCGTAGAAGGAGTAGACTGGAGCCCATGATACGTCAGCACTCGCCTTCAAATGATCCAGACGAGAGGATACACTCACAGGAGATTCAATAATGATATCCGGAATCAAATGGGGTGGCATCACTGGCGGCGTGTCCCTATCGCGCTCCCTATCCCTGCTCGACTTGTTGCGATACCTCCTCTTGAACAGCTTCTCGATCGGACTCATCGGCGACGCAGGCGCTTCCTGCCGTACAGACAACCTGCCAGCACTATTCTGACGTTCAGGCGGCGGTGGACGTACAGGTGCCGGCAGGTCCTCTCTCGGACGCGGTCCGCGCGGCGATCCGACCTGCCGCTTGAAACACCAAAAGTCCGAGAGTCACCGCATCACCCCAACCCCACGAGCCATGAACAACCACCGCAGCATGTCAAGTCAGCTCAGGCGCGTCGCAGAATATGCCGGATGCGACGTACGTCACCGTCTCTCGCTCTCCCCGACGTCGACACGCGCAAGTTGCCCCTTGGGGCGCCTACAAGGTCGAACTGGGAGATCGTCGTCGACGCCTTCGATTGGGGCGACATGGGCTTGCTCGCACTTGACCGCGTGCGCGGGACTCCTTCTGACGGGACACTTGAGGAGGAGTAGGCGTAAATGCGTCCGCGGGCGTCAGGATCGGGGGCACTAGATGTGCTCGCTTGTGAAGGTTGTACTGGGTGCATCACCGGGGCGGGGGCAGGCGGGGGCTCGGCGGGAGTGATTGGACGCGATAGTTCATGAGGAGGCGGGAGGTAGATTTGTTCCTCTCTGTCAGCGTAAGGGATGTAACCGTCTGGCGGGATGTCAACCGGAGGGTGCACGGGAGATGGGGCGGGCTCGTGGATCGGTATGGGTGCAAACACGCTTTCGCCATTGTCCAGCGAGCGGGGGCGGGATGCGGCACCGGCATTCCGACAGGCGTGCCTTCCCGCGAGTGTGAAGGTGACGGGGATTGATGGGCGTCACGATTGTAGGGACGGGTAGAGTTTGGGCATGATGTGCAGTGTCGGAAACATGGGGTCGTTGGCTCGTTCTTGACGTATTACTGAATCTGCTCGGATCGCTTGAGTTAAATGGACGTGGGGTTGGGTTGGAGAAGTCTCGGCAGACGTACCTGGATGGCGACCGCCTGGGTGGGGGTGTTACCCTGCCGTTTGAGAGGGTAGACAGGCCTGGGGTTTGACTGCGATACTCAGGAGCAGGGGTCCTTACACGTATTTCCGCAGGTCCTGGGGTGTGACTGCGGTACTGCCCGGGCACGATGCGTGGTGGCTCTTCCTCGTCGGGCACCTCCTCCACTGTCGGCATCGCATACGTTCGTTCTCTAGGCTCTTCCTCCTCAGTGGCCTCTTGGTACCCAATCTCCTTCCCCTGATTGAGTCCCTCCAGATAGCCCTGCTCCCTACCTTCCTGCCGTGCCCGCTCTACTAGCTGTTGCTCTCGATACCTCCTCGCGGTGGAACGCGCACGGGCCGCCTCCGCCTCTGCCTCCAACTTCTGCTGCTCCAGCTCACCAATGAGCTCATTCGCCCTCGTGATCTCGCGCTGCGCATCCTCCAGACGATACTTGTAAAGCGTGAGCTCCTCCTTCGCCCGCGACGCTTCGGCCTGCGCGAGCATCGTCGCCTCATGTGCGCCACGAAGCTTGCGGAGAACCTCAAGCACGCGGCGCTCCGCGTCATCGGCCCTCCTTTTCTCGTTCTCCATGCGTTCGGTCATGACGCCGAGCGCGGTGCGCAGGCTCCTGCTATCGTGGTGGTCCCGGGGCATGAGGTGCGAGAAAAGTTTAGACGTGGCGCCAGGGAGGATGCTCTCGTGCGAGTCGCGGTCTCGCTCGACGCGCGCGGTGCGGCGGAGCGGGGTTTGTGAGAGAGCGGACGAGGCGGAGGAGCGAGTGCGAGACAGCCCACTGCTTCCTGAGCGCGAGGGCTGGCTGCTGCTGCCAGAGGAGGACGCGGTGTTTGGAGAGTCCATGTGCGGAAAAGGGTACTCGCGGCTGCGGCACCGAGTGCGTATGTGTATGAGCACAAGCACGAGGCGGCACAAGGGCGTGACAGCAAACGCACGTACCGGCTGGCTTCATCAAGGACCCGAGACATGGAGGATTGATATGTTGTGACAAACGGTGGCGGACGCGTACGGCTGAGCTAGAGGAGGGGGAAGAGAGCGCGGGAGGAGGCATGTAGGGCGGAGAGGGGAGGCGGCGTGGCCATCGCGAACTTGTAGATGAAGAGAGAGAGCGAGTGAGGGATCGGCCGCTTCTTTGTGCGAACCTACGCCGCAAAATGGTGTGGTGACCCCAGTAGGCGTTGAAGAGGCGTGTTTTCCGCCCCACCAATCGAGCGTGGACAACACGTGTAGATCGATGTGGTATATCGAGCGCGCCATAGTCGGGCGGCGGCAACTGACCGTGCTCTATTACAACGCCCTGTTATCGGAGCACAGTCTCAGTAAAGAACAAGGTTACAACTGATAATAGTCCGACACTGCGGTATCGAACTGAACCCGTGATGTCTGCTCGAGGCTCCGTGGGACATCCTTCCGCGCCAGATTAGCTTCGCAGACGCGTCGAGATCAACTGCAATGCACTTAACGTTGTAACGGTCAGAGCCCTCTACGTACGTGCTGCCCCGTGGGGCGTCGTCGCTGATCACGAAGAGCAAAGAGACTCAGAGGTACGGAGATTAGGGCACTACTCGTTTATACCCCATCGTATTTCCTGCCTGAACTTTCAGGAGAAGATCGGGGCGCGCACCTGCGTAGATGGATCGGACCTTATACGACGCTGGGTATGCTCCGTTGTGTGGGCTCCTCCCGGGCTTCCAGGGCTTCCATGGCTGCCACCGTGGTCGACGGTCGTCACTGGCGAGGTCATCAGGATCATCTGCGTACCTGTTGACCAACAGGTGAGTCAGAATAATTGCTGCCCGTCATTGAATGATACGTACGTGGCGTCTTGGTTTCAGTAGCATATTTGTGCATAACCGAACCGTCGCGTCAGCTGGTTCGACTCCGGAGGAGGCTCTCCGAGGCGAGACTGCAGGACCGACCATCTCAGATTCGCACATTTCTCACGCAAGATCTTCACGGATGTAGAGTGATCCTAGCGATGCCTGTGCTACTAATATGTATACCTGTTCCAAGAGGACGAGAGCCATAATGTGCATATATGGCAGTGCCAAGACACTGTAAGCCTCGAGAAAACACGTCAAGGAGCTCGGAAGGCGAAGATAAAATGAAATTACCAGGCTGTTGGACTTACCCTAACAAGAAGTCTTATATTTTCAACTCCTTCGTGCTCATGTTTCAAGCACTGGAAGCGATAGAAGAAATTTGTTGCGATGTTGTCGTCGGCCGAACATCACGGCGGAGAGCTGTTAGGCGCCAATCCTGTTCCACCGGCGGCGTCTATGTACCTCTACTTGTGACGGTGACCTAGCTCTACGTCCAGTCCACTGGCACCTCCGAGTCCACCTATCCTCCACTCACCTTCTCAACTCGCCCAACACATTACCTTGCATGCGCACCTGCGCGACACTATCAGCGTGCGGAAACGGTGTATACACGCTGCGTCTAAATATCCTGGCACTGTCCTTCAATACTTGGTAGCATTCGTTCATTTCGGCTTGTAAGGACTTTTTGTGACTGCACTATGTATCAACTATCCTTTGCTTTAACCTTGCGTTGTGCACCTGCGATCTACGTATTCGCCCTGGCCGATCCGGGAGGATACCTCTTCTAGTGGCCTTTGATTGACACAAACCTATGGCTATAATATGCTATCGTTAGTTTGTCGTTGCTCAAATCTCACTGCTCCGGGTCACCTTATCCTACGCACTTGTCGTTCGGGCTCTCTGACACATACGCGGTGGCAGTTCTTGACTGTTGACTCTGACATGCTACTTCCACGGATCCGCGAGGTTGCACCGCTCGATCCACATTGACGCAGTGCTTGCTCTCGGTGCCGATGATCATGTTGCGATTGTATCATGCTGTATCTCAATCCACCTCAAGGCTGGCGAAGCACTATCCAAGAACTTCCGTGTGCCGTGTGGAAGAACGAAGATGGTGTACAACTACTTCGTACTTGACATCTTCGATATGTCAAAGGTGAACAGCTCTGATAACCCATGTTGATCACTACATGCTCTAGGAGATCATCATCATAATCTGACTATCAGAAGACCAGTGCAGGTCCAGACATGGGGGACCACATATCAAGAAGCGCCATGGCTGTGAGCCCAATACGGTATCTGACTGAACCTTATACATGTCGAGGCTGTAGCTGTCAGCGACATTCGAACCCTTTTCGAAGGATTCTATGCCACTCAGCGGGCGGCCGCACTTGATTTATATACCACTATGAATGACAGTGCGTTCGCGGACCCCTTTACTTCCCAGTCTCTCAGGTATGCGTCGCCTCCTCTCCCAATCTCGCTCTTCGCGGTTTTCCTTCAATGGGCAAACGCCCGAGAAGAACGCCCAAGAGAAAGCACCTCTCCATGCTGCGGACGCCAGTGATGATGCAGACACGACCACAACTGCGACCGCTCAGCCCGCGACCCCACTCGCTCCTCCGAATCTGAAGGTGAAGCGCGTCGACCATTACTGGAGCACCTGGGCGAAGAGCTGGAAGTACAGAAATACAGGCTCAGGAGTCATTGCTGAGGCTGTGCGTCCTGTTGGCAACGGCACCGACAGCGATCCTTGGGAAAGGTTCTGCTTCGTGGTCGTCCGCAAGTTCCCTGATCCGAACAGGCAGGCGAAGGAGGGCGACTTCACCTTCCAGATCGTCCTGAAGAGTCCATATCTGCTCAAGGCATGCAAGGATGTTATCGGCCAAGTGCCAGGTATCTCGTGGACTGCGGAACCGCTTGAGGTGCCTCTCGCCCTCCTCTCTGCATATACCACTTGTTGACCTCTCGTGCGCTCTAGCTTGACCCGCATTTATTGATTGCGTTCTTCCCGCAATTTGAGCAATACGAGAAGGAGCTCCGTCTCAAGGACCAGGAACGCACACAGGAGGAAAAACACATACTCCAGACTGTCAGTGTGCTGCTCGAGTACTTGCGCAAGGACTACCGCGCCACGCTCGCGAAGATTGCGAACCTCACTGCTCACGGAGAGATCACGTTTGACCTGCTCTATGCTATCCTCGTCCCGCGCACCATTCTCGTCACCGAGTGCCCTATCACTGGGGAGCCACGCGCACTTCAGCTGCTATCCGCAACGAGGCTTGAGGCTGGAATGTGCTCGATGTACACTCTACTCTGTGAGAGCATAGACTCGACAGCAGAGGGCGCGCATCCCGGGAAAGCCAACGATAATACCCAGTCTCCGTCTACCACTAGGGACCGGCTCACCCATCTGCGTCGCGCCGCGCGACGCGGTACCGCAGGGAGCAGTGGCAGCGCCGCGCAGTCTGCGCCTCAGGCGGCTAGATCGTTCGGTCGCGTCCAAAGCAGGGTCGTTATCATGTCGTTCATGGGAACAGAAAAGATCAACTCGCTCGAGGCGTTCCCGATTCGCTACCACCGTGACCCGGAGGGTCTGAAGGCTGCGCTTCTGGAGCGCGGGCGCAAGTGGGCGTCGTTGAAAGGAATTCATCACGTGCACTACAAGGGCACGGCTGCGCTTGTGCTCTCCAGCGCCATGGGCAAGAAAGTCATCAAATATAATGTGAGTCTCTAGCGGGAGCGAGCTGTGGATGTATATTGAACCAAGTCTGGGGTCAGGTGAACTCGCGGATTATGATTGACAGAGGTGCGCATTTCGGGTGCACTTAGCATGCTTTCCGTGTTGACAGTGGGAGCGATGAACAGGCAACTTCATCAGGTTGAATCCAAATTACCAGATGCCTACTGCGAGCGGTGATAACAACACGCAGGAACAGCAATATGACCCATATGGCTGGGTACAAGAAGGTGCGTCGGCTGCTCTGGCCTGTGTGTGTCCGAGCTTTAACGAACAACTTGGTATAATATATACAGATACACCTCAACAAACCGACAGCATTCCGACGCTTGAGGTACGAAACCGGCATCCGGAAGGAGAGATTCCGCTGAAGGAGGAAGAACTCATCCTCGCATCGCCCATCCTCTACGGGTTCAGTCTCTCAGATAAGATTTGGCGTACGTCTTCGAGTTTCTGCGCCCTGTGCCTATGTGCTGACTATGGCCCTCTCGCTGCCCAACACATGGGCAGTTGAATTCAATGTCGAGAACATCCGGCCCATCGAATGGAACGAAGAGTCGTTCGATGGGCTCGTGCTCGCGGCGGATCGCAAGAACCTTCTCCGCTCGCTCGTCGACGCGCACAACGCCGACCTTGGATTCGATGACTTCGTGCAAGGCAAGGGCCAAGGGCTCATCATCAACTTATTCGGCCCGCCTGGCGTTGGGAAGACACTCTCCGCAGAGGCGACGAGTGAGCACGTACATCGCCCGTTGTACGTTGTCGGTGGAGGAGACCTGGGCACCAAGGCCTCTGAACTTGACTCCTCGCTTGAGCGTGTGTTCGATATCGCTACGAGTTGGAAGGCCATCGTTCTCATTGATGAGGTGGGCTTTGTCTATCCCGATCGTCCATCCAATGCGTTCTGACTTCGTACCCAGGCAGACGTGTTCCTTGAACGCCGGTCTCTGCATGATCTCGAGCGCAATGCCATGGTCGCTGTCTTGTACGGCATCTTTTTACCTATACCAGCGGGGAACCATGGCCACTGACCAGTCCTATCTATCCCATCCATATCGCAGCCTTCGCCACGTCGAGTACTACCGGGGCATCCTCTTCCTCACGACGAACCGGATCACCGCCTTCGACGAGGCCTTCCTCTCACGTATCCACGTCGCGCTTCACTTTGGCGAGCTTTCCGCGTCCGCCAAGGCGCAAGTCTGGCGCGCCTTCCTCCGCAAGGCAGGCGTGTCCGAGGAGGACCTCGGCGAGGAGCTCGTGCAGCGGCTCGCGCAGCGCGACATCAACGGCCGTCAGATCAAGAACGCGTGCCGCACGGCCCAGTCACTCGCCCTCAGCCGTGGGCAGAAGCTTGGGTTCGCCCATCTTGCGGAGACCTTGGACGCGATGGAGGAGTTCACGGTGGAATTTGCTGCTTTGGGGAGAGCGTGAGCATGTTGTGGTGCGCAATGTAGATGGATACTTGATGGCTCAATCAGATTGCTCGTCATGATAGGCTGACACGGAGTTGCATACTCAGATACACGTAGGACATCACAACATCGGATCTTTGACCTCTGGCAACCTTGGTACGATCGCTGGGTTTCAATCAATGAGTGGCCGACGATGGCATACTCATCGGAGTCCATCCTCAAATGCCAGTGCATAGGACTCGAATGCGAGGGGAACGATTTTGGTCTATCATACTTAGTGTACCCTCCGACCACTCGATTAAATCGGAAAGGAGTGAATCGGAAAGGAGTGAAGAATGACTCCTTAGGTAGATTTGGAGCCTGAAGGCGAATGGGCTTATCAGAACATGGCACCTGCACGTCACGGTAGACTCCCTCGTTAATACGTATTGTTACGCAGAAGTAGCAACTCCATATGGCACTATAGTGTAGTGGCTATCACTTGGGATTCTGATTGTCACTTTCCCAAAACCCAGGTTCGATCCCTGGTAGTGCCTTAGTGACTATGCAGGATCAGTTTTGCGGAGTTTTTGCGTTGGGAGACCAGGGCAATTGACGGTGATGAGATTGACGGTGATGAGATGGACGCGAATGGGGGACTTCAACTCAGAACGTGTCAGACGTTTAAGCATCGTGAAATTCTTGTTGTCATGCACTACATAGTATATCATCAGGACCATTGCCCAGTGGCCGAGCTAACATTAACGTTGTTGTTCAACTCCACCAGACCGCGTGGCTCCTGGGATTGTGGTGTATTAGGGAGGATGAGTAATCATGGACTGACGGGCGAGCCTGAGTAACAGAACTCATTCAGTGCAAAGTCTGACTGTTTCCATAGGCTACTGGTATTTTGATTTCATCGGTCTTCGGCTTGAACTCGCAAGAACTACAGACGATCTCTCGTATACTAATAGGAGCAAAGTGTTTGCTTTATCACAGTATCATTGTCATTCTAACAAGACCTAGGGGACGATGTGCCTTCCATTGCTAATCGTTCGGGTTGCGTGCGTTGATGCATGATAGAGAGAGAGCGCGTCGCTGGCAAGTAACCAACGTTGCTCCGTGCCAGGCAAGGCTGCCAAGGGGCTACCCGTCATCTTTTGGCTTGGCGGCGTCGTTTGCGCACACCGACTACCGACGCACGTTCGCTCTTCCTCACATCGCTCTCCCTTCAAAAGCGAGACAGGATGGGCGTCGTAAAGGACAGGTTCCAGCTCTCTGCTCATCGAACACCGTCGACATGGCCGTCAAGCCTCTCCTTGTCGCCCTCGCGGCCCTCACTCTCGTTAACGCCCAATCGGCCTCGACCTGCGCAGCTCCATCCCTCCAAACGGCTTGGGAGTATGAACTTCCAGTGAAGAACCCCGGCTCCGACCATGGCGCGCCCAACGTTCCTCAGGGCAAAGACTGGCAGGGTCAGCCCAAAAAGCCCAAGGGCTTCCGCAAAGTGAAGAACGTAAGTTCCACATGCCAGTGATCTTGCGCGTCTCAGCTCTCTCTGAAACCTTCTCCAGGGTTTGTGTGATATTCCTTTTAACATGATTGTGTGTTTGTGACAACGTCCGGCAGTGATTCTCACCATTCCCGACGGTTTCGGACCCGCCAGCGAGGTAAGACACTCGCATAGACAGGGCGAGAGCAAGCGCTCTAACACGTCGTGTGACAGGTGTTCGCGCGCAACTTCGTTCAGTGGAAGAATAGTCAGGGTTGGAACAAGGTCCTCGCATCCGACACCATTCAAGTCGGGTCTGTCCGCACCCGTTCTACCGACTCCCTTGTCACGGACTCGGCTGCCGCTGCGACCGCCTACTCTTGCGCCATCAAGGTATGTATTCCTTGTTATGCTGCCAATGTTTTTGATTGTCAATCCAAATGTAACAATGACCTTGATAGAGCTATAACGGCGCAATTGCGGTTGACGATGATGGCAACCCGTGCGGTACCGTGCTCGAGGCTGCGAAGGCTGCCGGATATAAAACTGGGTTGGTCGCAACTTCCCGTATCACTGTAAGTCCCGTCACGCCATATGCGCCCGTCTCGTACCACTCATATCATGCTCACTACGTATCTACATGGTTCCATAGCACGCGACCCCGGCCTCGTTCGCCTCGCACGTCTACAATCGTGATGATGAGCACCTCATCGCGGAGCAGCTCGTTGGCGGCACGCCCCTCGGGCCCGTGGTTGACATCCTCCTTGGCGGCGGTCTCGGCTTCTTCGTGCCCAACACGACCACTGGGTCGACCCGCCCTGATGGCACCGACGCTCTTGAGCTTGCGCGCAAGAACGGGTACAACGTCTTTACGGACCGCGCGGGCTTCGATGCTCTCAACGGCGGCAATGCGAAGGCTGCGTCGAAGCCGTACCTCGGACTGTTCCACAACTCGCACATGAACTACGAGATCGACCGCGACCCCGCGAAGGAGCCGAGCTTGCTCGAGATGGCAAAGACCGCGATCACGAGCTTGAAGAAGGCTACTCGGTACAGCGACAAGGGCTATTTCATCGTGGGTCACTCTGCATCATCTCTTGTACATACGCTCACAGCTGATGTAACGCGTAGATGGTTGAGGCTTCGGTACGATGATCTCAGCTTCGACTACACATGATTCCATCCTGACAGGTTGCTCTAGCGTATTGACCACGCCGGCCACAGCAACGACCTCGTCGGCCACTTGCACGAGATCATCGAGTACAACGAAGTCGTCGACTACTTGAAGTCCGTCGTCGACGATGACCACTACGGCGAGACTGTCTTGCTCGGCACGGCTGACCACGAGTGCGGTGGCTTAACCTTGGTGGGTCTCGGCTGCACAACATCCCTTTCATGCGCGACTCATATGCCATGCTCGTGTAGGGCGGTATCGTCACCACCGGCGAGTATCAGTGAGTGTCACCCGCACGACTCTGGCGTCCCTATACTGACACCATCGCGTGCTATAGGTGGTCCCCCAGCGCTCTTGACGGAGGCAAGCACTCTGCTTCTTACCTCAGCAGCCTGTGGTCCTCGTACAACGGTGACAACCAGGACGCATTCCTGGACGATATCTTTTCGCAGTACGGTATCAGCGATGCAAAGTATATCAAGGCTCACTTCCGTTCTGGCTGCGCTTGAGCTTCCATTCTGACCGTTATCTTCCCAAACACAGCTCGACCGAGATTGAGGTTGCCAAGCAGCTCAAGTCCAAGTCGATCGAGATCCACCTGGCCCAGTCCCTCACCCGCCGTGCCATGATCAAGTGGAGCACCGTACGTATCACATCACTATATCTCTTGTTTATTCTATCTCATGCTCCCTCAACTACCCTCCTCGCCCTATCCAGCTCGGCCACACCGCCGTGGACGTCAACCTGATCGCGTACGGCCCGGAGAGCGAGAAGCTCCGGGGCAACCACGACAACACCGAGATCGGGCTCTTCATCGCGGACGTGCTCAAGCTCGACCTGCCCACGGTCGGCGAGAAGCTGAACGACAAGAAGAACGAAGACTGGCTCGTCAACGTCGTCGGCCGCGACAAGGTCGAGGACGGCGTCCACTCGAAGCGCGGTATCGCGGGCCGTGGGTGTGGATGTGGCGTCGACCACCACTTGTTGTGAGGCGCTGCCTTCTTGTACCAGTTAGGGGATTAGGGGAAAAGTAAGCGAGGAGGCATTCTGGTCTATCCTTTATTCTTTCTGGACGCGGGCTTGGTTACTATACAGTGTCATAATCTGTACATGTCAACGGTGTATTTGGTGGTGGAGAAATGCTAGAATGTACACACGTTGTGCATATGCCCTTCTCGCCAGTTCATATTACGGCAAGATCGAGCGATTCGCTCATCTTCGCGACTTTTAAGATCAGTGCGTGTCACGCGAGCGGGTAGAGATCACTTATAACCAGATCAGAGGACGAGTTCTTCTAGGAGGGGAAGCGATAGTACTAGCCGGTCACAGGATGCTCACACAATACCGGAGATGAGAGTCATGACTGTATGTATTAATCGTACGGTAGGCCATTAGTAGTGTGATCTACAGGTATTCCGTGCCAAGTACAATCGACAGTGCAGGCAGTTCAAACTAAATATATCAGAAATAATCAAGTATGCATATCAAAATCAGAAGTCCGGGTCGCAATGCCACATAACATCACCATAGCGAGTCACTTAGAAGTCCTGCGGGTGGTGGATCACGCGCTTCGGGTCGTACTTGTTCTTGATCTCCGTGAGGCGCTTCGTGTGCGAGGGGTAATACCTCTTGTGCGCGACGTCCGCAGAGTACGTGCTGTCGATGTAGTTCGCGTACTCCTTGAACGCCGTATTGGGCTGGTTCTTCTCAATTGCGGCCTTCATGCCCTGGATGAACTTGATAGCGTCGGCGTCCTTGACCGAGCTCGGGATCGTGCCGTAGTACTGGATCGAGTACAGCGCGTCGCGAGCGTCGAACGCGTTAAAGTCCGCGGGTTGGTTCGACACAGCAGACTTTCCGCCACCGTAGAGGTCACTGTGGCCACCGACTACCGTCAGATCCCAGTCGTGGAACCAACTCGAAGACACTCACAAGATGATGAACCACTGGACCTTGGAGTTTTTGCCCGTCGTATAGAAGTACTTCATGAGTGCGTCCGCAGCAGCAGCGTTGAGCGGCTCCTTCTGGCTGACGAACGTTGAGGTCGCATAGAAATCGTCGTGAGTGTCGGGATTGTTCGTCGAGTTCAAGTCGCTGACGCTGTTAACGCCGCCGAGGTAGAGCACGCTTTGCATCCAGTCTTGCTTCTGGATGAACGTCGAGGTCGGTTTCCCGAGCTGCTTAAGCAACGGAGCCATTGTCGAGTTGAGCTTCGCAGCATCCGCCTCATCTGGAGAAAGGTCATCAGCGGTGAGACCTGGGCATCGACAGAAGACTGCACTGACAGTACACGCCACTAACGGAGAAGTCGGCGCCGTTCTGGCCTCCAGGGTTGATGTGGAGCTGCAGGCCGAGGTTCGGGTCAAGCGGCTTGCTCACGTCGTTCGCGAACTTCTGCCACGCCTGCAGACCCTTGCTAGCCTCTGCGGCGCCATACGTGGAGAAGGAGTACGAGAACGCGACCGAGTCCATCGCCTTCTGCGTCTTCGCCGTGAACGAGGTGATGATACCGAGACTCGACCCCGCGCCCATCGCCGCCCAGAAGAGGTCCTTGTTGTGCGACTGGCTCGCGGTGAGGATCGTGCCGTTGGCGATCACGATCTCGATGCTCTGCACTTGGTCTGCGACCAGGCCCCACTTGCGTGAGGCGAGCCCGAAGCCGCCCTGGCCTGCGTGGCCGCCGATGCCCACCTCTGGACAGGTCCCGTGCGCCATGGCGCGTTTTCCTGGCAGATAGGCGCGAGGTCAGAGAGGACGAATGAATGGAATTCGAAAAAGTGCGCGATGACAGCGGGACATTATAGAAGATTCCAGCGTCGAGCAAGCAAGGAAGTAGGCGTACCGTTGTTCCAGAGATAGAGGGCGACGTCGCCCAGGCGGTTTCCCGCACCGATGGTCGCGGTCTCACCGCTCACTGAGAGGTGGCGGAGTTTATCAAGGCTGACGGTCAGGTGGCCGTCCTCACCTCCAAGGGCGTACGCAGCATCTGTTGATAGACATAATCAGGTACAGGATGTGTACAGATGAGCGTCTGGTAACAGGAACCTACACGAGTGCCCGCCACCCCGGGCATTAACCTTGACACCGTGCTTTGCTCCACAGTTCACGGCGGCGGCGACGGCCTTTGCGTCCTTGGGATGCACTACCGCAGCCGGTTTCCAGGGTAAGCTGCAGGAGGATCGTGTCGGGTGAGACTAAGCTACCGTCGCTCTCGGCCACCAGCATGTACGTACCGAAGGTTGAAGGGTGCGATATCCTTCTGGTAGGACGACTCGCCGTTCACGACTGGGTCAAGACCCGCATTTTCCAAACAAGTGAAGAATTCGTTGCTCGCGCGATGTTCGAGCGGCGTTGAAGCCGCGAGCGAGCTCGAGGCTACGGAGAGGGAAACCAGAGCGGTGAAAATGCCGCGCATTGCGAGAGCCGGCCGGGAGATGGAAAGTGAAAGTTGACAGTTGAAGGCGGGAGTGGGGTCGAAAGTTCGTTATGTAGTGCCATCAGCTTTTATAGCATTCAAGTTGATGGATCATGGCGAGGAAGGGCCGTTGCCTAGTAAGCGCTCTGATCGGGTACGTGTACATGTATAAATGACTTGTAGATTGGTGTAAGAGGTGGCGAGCATTCTCTTCCGACGTCGGCGCGGTCTGTACCAGCCAGTCAGGCGTCTTCTGAGCGGATCTGAGCTCCCACCGGAGGTCAAGCTATGCACGTTTAGGGCTCGTTGCCCGCCCGAGTCGACACTGCTTTCGACTTGTCGATGCAGCAATATCATTATGCGACGGCTCCGCCTGCGCCGTGCACCTGCGGTCATCGCTGACCGAGCCTCCAAATCGGCACAGTGCACGGTGTCCGGAACGGTCGTGGAACCGACGGGTCTGTGAGAGCGGTGAGGAGTGTGGGAGGGGCAAAAGGCTGAAGAAGATCCTGTCTTGCTTGACAGACAGGCGCGCTCAGTCATGTCGAGGGACCTACATAGCGCGATTCGAAGAGGTACAAGTTATGGAGCGAGTTGGAGTCGTGGCACCTGAGCGCTGCTCCTCATCGGCTGGCTGGCATGGCACCTGACATGTAAGTATACGTACTACGTACTTGCCATTGCAGCGAAGGTCGGACGTTCTAACCATACTCATTTCTGCGATGTGGATTTTGCGGCAACTTTGAGGTCCGTTGGAAGGCGAGCCCAGGGCGAGCCTGCCAGTCAAGACCGTGACTAGTCACAAGTGACCCCGTTTCGTGAGACCACCTTCTGCACAGGCTCCTTACATGGACAGGCCATCCTCTGCTACTTACCCTCTGCTGCTTCTCGAATACCCATCATCAAAGCGCGGTGAGACTTTGCTCAGTCTGCGCCACCGGGTGCTAGTGTGTGACTGCATCCAAAAAAGCGATCGACGACTTTCTCCCTTCCGTGTCGAGAAGGTTCAAGAGCGTTGAGCTCAGGTATGTTCGATATATACGTTCCCTTCTAGACCCCGGACGGATGGGCTCTACCCTCTCGACTCATCAGTGGCTATGTCGCATCCACCGTCCGTGCTGAACCACGATATCTTGAACGCTATGGCCGAGTATGTAGAAACAGAGACTCTCCTCAGGCTGTTCCTCATGCATTGCTTGGTCGGCGGACGGTGGACGACGCTGGCAGACTTCCTTACGAGCTCGGAATCACTCCGAGTCAGTACAAGCTAGTACAAGATGACAGATTGAGATTCACAACATAGTACATCGTGATCGCGTGCTATAGCGGATAGAATATTGTGCGGTGAATCTCCCGTGAGATTCTACTAGCCGTAGCTAGATGAATAGCCTAGATGTAGTGATTTAGTGATTCTATGACCTAAACATTGGGACAGCCTCGAGACGTACCGGACTATATCCTCGACGCAGTGGATGCATCCTCCTTCAATCTTCTTCAACCTCTTCCTGCCCTGCAAGCAGGTCCGTGTCCGTGTCCAAGGAAATCTGCGGCGGGGAAGAGAATCCGGGTTTTATATTGAAAACCTCCTGGTAGTGCGACCCGGAATCGGAATCGGTTGTTGTTCTAGCCTTCTTTCTAGACCCGTAGAGGCTGATGTCGAGAGAGTGTTTCGATCCTGCGGCACTGGCAGTCTCTCTGGTGAAGCTGGAAGCCTGCTTCACGTTCTTCACCAGCTTGCCCCATTTCGCTCCGTATCGAGGATGCCAGACGATGTCATACATGGCCACCATGAACTGCTCGTGATCATACAAGGGAGACTCTTTGGGAGTGAGGTTCACCTTCGTTGGTATAGTATATCGGGCTGATGCATCCCCTGTAGGGTTCATAGAGCCAGAGTGTTCGGCAGCAGCTTGAGAGATATCAGTGATTGTGATAGCAGGTGTGGCTGGAAGGAATGCTGGTAATACAGGTACTCCTGAGGGGAAGTGAGCCTTAAATTGCGCGGCAGCCCTCTGAGCGGTGTACGACAGTTGTATGTCGGTTTCTTTTGTTGAAGGGCATGGATGAGACGCGTTAAATCCCAACAGTTCGTAATGTTGCCTGAACAGGCCCGAGAGTTTATCAAGAAGTATCGCGAATGGTTGCTTGGGATCGAGACCCTGGATGCCACAGCGACCTTCACGTATAAGGTCGAGCTTCTCCCTGTGTCCTTTAGAGAATCCGGTCACAGGATCCTCCGCATGGAAGTCGAAGATCTCGAGAATGGTCCTCAATTGCACAGGGTCGTCGGACCAATAGTGGGGGAAGTACTTGAGCCCACACCATCTCAGCAGTTGCACAAGTGATTCCAAGTCGTCGGAAACCTCGTGTCGCTTCCCTGGGATCTGCTGCAGCGCCGCAGACATGAACTGCCAGGTGCCCTAAGTATCTCTATCAGATATGAAACCTAAACTGCGGGGGCGTGTCATTAGCACTTACAGAGCGGTACAGCTGGGTAGGCCGGGATTGTGAAAGTTGGTCTTTTGTCTTTGCAAGGTCCCAATCCGAGAGCAAACCGATGGTAGTAGTAAACGGCTTCTTCGGCACGTTCTTGTTTGCACCCGCTTCATTTGACGTAGAACCGCCGTCGGAGTCGTGTTCATATAGCAGTATATTCCCAGCACTTATATCTCGATGCAAAATACCGAAATCTTTCCATGCCCGACAATGCCCTGTGTATCAACATGTTAGACTGCGATCACGACATGGAGATTATATGCTGAGTATCGCACCAAGTACAACATCAAACATTGCCTGTGCGAGCACTCCATCATCTTCGAAGCTTTCGAGGCTGCGACATATTTCTTTGAAAACGAGCCTCGTATGCACCATTTCGAGGAGACGATCTTCACTTGGTACGTCTACGAGGTTCTGGTTCAAGGTGACTTGTCGATGGCCTCCACTACGGTGAACGTCGTCGCCTGCGACCATGGTCGGAACATGTGCTGTCAACATCGACACTTCAGGGCGTCGTAGGGTATAGTAGAGCTTGTACTCCGGAGTTAGACCTGGTGAGTCATAACGCCAGCTGTCCTTCACGAAGACGGGTGAGCGGTCAGTGAGGTTCCAGCCAACGAAGCTCTTGGTCCCCTGCCAGTTGGTGATGGACTCGAGTACAGCGGACGGCCAACAAGGATACGACAGGTCCTGACTTCGTCTTTTTCGTGGGCAGGAAGATCACCCTTGGACCATGGCGCTGTGACACTGAGGCAATGTATAGGCCAACCTGGGGTCGCAGCCTTCGCAAATGCGGCCACGACGTGGTCCGACTTCAACTTGTGCGCCTCTGGGAATGTCGGGGTAGCGATTCTGCGGAAAAAGTCAGATTCGCTATCAGAAGCAAACTCGGCGGTGCAATCGTGACCCCGATTCTGCCGCGGTACGCTGTCGTGGAAGAGTCTGTACAGGAACTCTCCGATAATCTCGGGTCGTTCAATGTAGTTGAAGCTCTCGGATACGACGACCGCTGCTCTGTCGAAGCGCTGGAAACGAGCTAGCTCCTTGCAGAAGGTGATGGTGTACACGAACTCCCGATGTCCCCGACGGAATAGTTCCGATGCATACTCGATCAGCTGGCCACGGCTCTGGACGCGACCATCAACGTCAGTGTCGAAGTACTTCTCGTCGAACGGGAATTTCGGCTCAGGTTCCTTGACCTCGATTGCTATCTCCGCGTGAGCCCAGCTCATCCTCGCAATCCAACTATTAGACTCGTCGGACTCGGAGGCATCATTTCTCTCTGCAGGTGCAGAAGGGTTGCTCTGGTGGTGTGCACTGGCTGTCGGTAACATAGAGGCGCCTGTCAAGTTACGATCTCGGACTCTAGCAGATTGTCTGGTCTGGGCGTTGGGGGAGATATGGGGCACAGAAGTACTAGGAGAAGATGCAGAGGCGGTACTTGGTGTGGCAATAGGGCCGAACACGTCGCTCTTCGGATTCGTTCCAGCGGAGATGCCTTTGCCTACGTTGCTCCTCTTCTTACGTTTCTTGGTAACGTCGAGCAACTCCCTCACATCCCGCGTGTTTGGAGCTATGATAAGGTCTGGCTTGAGCAGGTTCTCGTCCTTGCTGTTAGGGGAGCCACGGGCAATTGTATCCGGATGATTATCCGTGATACGAGCCTCGAATTGATTGCACTGGAAGGCTTTAAGTTGAGCGTTCAAGCCTTTCGCCTAATGAAACGACAGATCAGTGAGCAACATAGTGGAGTCCGCAGGAAAGTAGAACTCCGCACGAGACCGGGATACATCGTCGTCTCAGTAGTCAATTGGACCTCGAACTTGGGGCACGTCTCCTTGAAGTCATCAGGCAGCGCTTTCCAGGGAGTACAGTGCATAAAGAAGTTCTTGATGGGTTGTTCGACCATTCTGTGTTTCAATTTCATTTCGCGAGCTAGCTCCACTCGTCTGGCCTCGCGCCCGTCTCTTGCACCCAGATCAGAGGGCAGCTGATGTCTATTGACACTGGATATCTTCGCAATCACTGGGGTGCCGGCCGGTTGGAGGGCGGCTGTAGGGCTATCGGGCCCCTGAGGTTTGTTAGCTTGTTGGGACATGGGGAGGCAGGAAATGTCAGTGGTATGTAGGGAACAGTCTAAGGTTGAACATACGTAGAGATGTCTTTTATACGACTGGAAATAGTAGTTGGTCTGCGTCGTCTCCTACGACTGTATTCACATATGGCGAACGTGTCAGTATCCATCTCAGATTGGCTACCAGAGGATGGGGCACAGACGAGTAATCTGTACTAGACAGTGGCAGTAGTTGAACTGCTGTTTCCTGATGGAGTTAGTCTAAGATATTGTGCTGTGTGGGCACGGCACTCACACTCCTCGCAGACAAGCCGCAAAGCCGCTGAGTCTGTACGACGTGGTAACAGGCAGAAGTATCAAGCGCCTGATGTGTTGCGTCGGCTGGAAAGCAGCTGCCTCGTGGCACAGCTCTAGTTCCACACTTCGTGCTCAAAACTAGCAATCTGTAGACAGTCGTAGTAGTTGTGCCGCTGTGTCCGGATGGAGTCAATATTGGATTTTGCGTCGTGGCGCAGCCTGCGCTGACCGCCACCGTCTGTACAACCGCCGCAAGATGTACGAGCTTAGGGACAGCCCATATAGCAGTCGCAGCCTATCAGATCATATTACAGGCGTAAGATCGCGAACAGCTATAGCAGAGGAAAGGAGGTCACAGAAGTATCCCAAATACGAAGAGAGTCCGAATCTCTCGAACGCCGGCCCCCATGCCCAAGCGCCGAGCAACAGTTGCCTGCAGAAAGTACTCCTATTACGACTAGTCTCACTGGCAACGGTACACCATCACTGCACAGACCGTCTCATCGATGCCAACCAAGCCTACACATGTATTGATGCGATCACACACCTTCTCGCAGCTGCAGGCCCGGGAGGACTCAGGAGTTTCGGCGTACCTGGGTCACATTGGTGTGGCGTAGCAGGCTACTACTAACTCCAAGCTTAACGAAGCCGTATTGAGACTGTAGGCGGCGGATTCACGGAAGCGTGTAAATCCTTCGAGTTTGCACATTGCAGAATTTGGTTGTGATCATCAACATGAAATGGCATTGGTAGTAGTAATAGACATAAGTAGATGCATCAGGTACATGACCGGACATGATAAGCAGCGTGAGCTGATAGTGTAGAGCGTATGCGAGGTATATCGAAGCGAAAGTGGGCAGCACATCATCATCAGCAACGTCAAAGTCAACGGCGGACGACAGACAACAAACGACAGTAGAGGTGATAGTCCGGGCGAACGAAGAACGAGCGATGACTAGATCAAAGCACAAAAGTCCCAGTCCTATTACGCACTCGTGCTGACGTTCACACCGGAGCAAAGCCTCGAGCTGGGCGATGCAGTCCGTGCAGCGTGCATGTACCTCGCGCGCGTCCTCCAACAGCGGCTTGACGTTCTCCGGGGCCATCGCGAGCTTCGTGTCCAGCCGCGGGCTCGGGAGTCGGCAGTTCGGGTTGGCTGTGGAGGCGCAGAGCATACAAAACCCGTAGGATTCTTCCCGCTGAACGAAGGAGGCTTCTTGCTTCGCCACCGCAGTCTTGCAGGCTGCCCCTTTTCGCCGCCTTCTCCCGGTTCGTGCTCGCCCACGTCGGAGAGCTTGATGGAATGGATGTACGATTCGAGGATAGAAGGAGGTATCAAGGAGGGTTTTTGTGGAGACTCGCCTGGGCCAGGACTCCATATGGACGCTTGGGATGCGTGCGGTGTCTGCGCATGACTGGAAGAGATAGGGCGATTCCCTTTCTTCCCCGGAACGGTGGCTTGTGCCGTCCGCAGACAGCCCGAACGCGCGAGCGGCGAGGGTCGAGGTAAGAGGCACACTCGACGTGGTCGCAGTCTTCGTCCCCAAGGCTCGTACCACTGCCATGACTGTGCATTCCGGACGTCGCAGATCTGAGAGAGTGACCAGGAGCAGTTGTGGTCTTGATCCTCTGGCCTATCCGGAAGTTTTGAATATAGACGCGAGCGGCGAAGGGCGAGGAGGCGAGGACTTGTGCTAGAGCGCAGGTATCCGTACGGCGAGTTGCAGCTGTTTTGCATTTCTCGTGGCCGAGCGCCCACCTGCACAAGCACACTTTGCACACGAGGAAGTCGAAATGTATGAGGGAGATCGTCACCTTGATTGGCTTAGGAGGCATGAATGAGCACATTGAGCAATTTTATCATGACATGTATACGTACTTGCCATTATGGCCGAGGCCTGACGAAGTACGCATTAGCGGTACTCAATTCTGTGATGTGTATTTTATGGGATTTTGAGATCCCTTGGAACTTTAAATTGGAAGGGAAGGGATTTGGATGAGGGAAGACCGTGACTGGCAGGACTCGGAACAGTCTCACGCCGCACAGTGACACTAAGTGACAGTGACTAATCACAAATGACCCTGGCCCCGTGACACCGGCGCTTTCTACACCTCTGCAGCAGACTGCTACTTCTCGACTACCGTAACCCAACACACCTCGGTGTCACCACATCAAGCGCGGTGAGACTTTGCTCGGTTTGCGCTGGGTGCTAGTGCGAGTGCGTGATTGGCTTCAAAACAAAGCGATCGAGCACCACGACTTTCTCAACTTCCAACCCTCTCACCGTGTCCAGTCGAGCATTGTATACATAGGTTGCATCAGGTATGATCCCTTCTAGACCCCAAACAGATGAGCTCTGATATCCTCTCGATTCATTAGTGGCTATGTTGCATTCACCGCCCGTGCTGAACCACGATGTCCTGAACGCTGTGGTCGAGTATGCAGAAACAGAGACTCTCCTATCGCTCATGCTTTGCTGCCGCGCGCTCTACCAGGATGGCGTGCGTGTACTCCTCACTAGAACCGCTTGTATTGACCGGTACTACTGGTTTGGGCACAAGAAGGACCGCGCTGTCTGGTCTTTCCTGCGATTCATGTCGGCGGACGGCGGACGACGCTGGCAATCTCTCCGTGGTCTCATCCTTGGGCACGAACGCATCTACTTTCACACAGCAGGGCGGTTGGCGGAAGGGATCAAACAAGCACCCAATATTGAATACCTCGAGCTCAGAAATGCAGACAGCCTTCTCGGCACCTATCCGGATTTGCGCGCCGCCCTCGCCTCGCTCGAAAACGTCAAGCATCTCAGTATCAGATCTGCCGCAACTCACACATCCCTGCTCCTCGAGAGCGTCCGGTGGCCCCTCGTCACTGCTGAACTCGACGGTTCCTACTGTCCCCGACCAAACATATCGGCGAAGATGCTGCTCCGGTGTGCACAGAACACCCTCGTCCAGCTGCAATGCAATTCGTGGATAGCACGTGATAACGCTTCTGGTAATCCGACATACCCTAACGTCAAGAGCCTACACATGTTCAACATGGACTCGATGATGCCTGACGAATGGGCCAAGGTGTATCCCAACGTGTCGCAGCTTTCTATCTCTAACAGGTTTTTCAAAAAGCCTGTTACGGACGACCGCGACAACGCCGGGTTCCGGGCTGTACGTGAAATGAACATGCGTGCCCTCGCGGATCAGTGTTGGCCCCTCTTGGAGAGATGTCATTCAGACTGTGTGGCGGATCTCTACATCCTCGGACTGCCTTGCCATATCCGTGCCATCAAGTTTGTGGAGGCAATGGCGTGGTGCGACCTGCCGTTGTTCGCCGAAATCATGGAGTATGCACGACCCGTTGTATTAGAGCTGTCCTCGAAGGGATCGTACCTCACCGGGCGGCTACCGACCCTGCAGACGACCTTCCAACAGGCCGCACATGGTCTTCGGGATCTCGAGCAGCTACGCCTCACGCTCCATTTCGCAAGTGATAGCATTGACACAGACATCCCGCACTCGCTGGTACGTGTCGTTGTCTTTGCTGGGCGCAGATGGAATTTTGCTCACGCCGATGATGTTCAGCTGCAAGGCATCGAGGTCGGACTGCTTCCCAACCTCCGGATACTCGCACTTCGAATCGACTGCGAATTGTCGTATGAGTGGGAGCATATGCGCAGAATCGAGGATCACAAGCCGCGCGTCGAGGATAGAAGACCTCCTCCCCGCTCTGAACGCTCGCTCATCACGTTCGATCTCCGCAAGTTCTGCAGAGCGCTCTTCTCCTTGGCTCCCACTCTGCAGACCGTTGCACTCAACATCAATGGAATGCCACAGGGAATGAGTCCGATTGATGAGCAGGTCCAGCGGACTGAGGTTGTTGACGATTTGGAGTGCTCATCATTGGCCACCGTGGTCCCGGGTACGTAAATCAATTCACATAAGAAGGGCTATCTGACGTGACGCGCATCCTGTATATCCGTATTGCTGACCAACAGAGTAATGCCTCTGTGTAACGTTGTGTTGTCCTCCATCGACATCCGCGCAGTTACTTGCAGGGCACAAACAGCCGACGCCGTCATCCCAAAATGGAAATGGAAGATCTCCAGGTTCGCAACTGGCACGCTGATTGATGAGACGTACCCTGTATAACGTGAGTCGATGCTGTATGCTGCCAAAGATGTCAAGTTTATGTTTCAATCGTGAGGATACTTCCGTCAAGGCCGTAGGAGACATTGCTAGTACTCGAATGTGTTACCGAAAATGTTCGAGCTCCGAAGTCCCGTTTGAACGACGTCATACTAGTCCATGTCTTGATTCCCCATCAATCGGAAACTGCCGGTTCCGTCTGGATAGGCGTATCACCTATTCACACAGTCAGATGAGGAACACTCACCGTCTAAGTACACGATAGCCAAGTTCTGAGTAATGAATTGTGTTTTCATCGGCCCTCAAACGGACCTGAGGATCCCGAAGGACCCGATGTGATAGCGCTTTCCATCCGGGTTTCCTGATGTAGTGGCACGTTTATTGATAGAACGTACCTAAAAGGTGAGTCGATGCTGCATCCTGGCAAATATATCAGGGTATGATCGTGATGATAAATCCGTAAAGACCGTAGTAGGAGACATGCCAGTGCTAGTATGCGTTACCGAGAATGTTCGAGCCCCAAAGTCCTGTTTGAACGACCTCATAGTCAAGGATTCCTTCGCCGTGTCTTCGCCAAGGTCATGTATCTACACGTTAGAACTCGCATTCGAGCCGAACGGGAACTGCGCAATAGCGAGGCCACTGAGCATGTTCCCATCATTCGGCATCTCCTTGCTTGACACGACGACGGCGTACACCGTGCCCTCCAGCTTGCCGGGCACAGTCGTCTCGCCGTTCTGGTCGACGTCGGAGTACAGCACGTCGAGGCCGTCCAGCCAGGCAACGTACACAGGCCCGTCTGTCGAGTCCAGGTCCCGGTCGTACTTAACAGCGAGGCGAGAACCATGATTCGGGGTGTCCATCGAGAGCGTGAGCCTCGGGAAGGTCTACACCAGAGGGCTTCTCTTGGGACAGTCACGGATGAAAGGTTCTGAAAGATTTGCGCATGAGCTCTATGTCGCTGTTTTCAACGCATCTACTTGCCCGCGAGAGAGTAGGCACCACTAGGCGTGAGCGGGATATCGTAGGCGCCGTTCCAGGGCTCTTGCTTCATGATAGACGATGACACCCACGAGGCCTGACGGGACTCAACTGCCAGGATGGACTGGATAGAGTATGTCATCAGCCGAGCGCCGAGGTCAATGAAAGGAGGTAGTCACCGCAGCCGCCGTCAAATAGTCCTTGTTCTCGATGAACTTCGCCCCGCCAAGGTACGCCGACGCTCCGACAGTCTCGAAGATCATGGACATCGCCGCAAAAGACTGGGGACTGTCGTAGGGGCTGCGAAGCAAGTTGACTCGTTCGGTCGGCCCAATCGAGAAACAGCCGAAGCGATCACTCACAACTTGTACTCGCACGGCTGAATCGCTTGATCGCCCAGGACGCTGGTCAAGAATCGAGCATGCTCGGCTTCATGCTCGGCGATCTGCACGAAGCGACCGCGCACCCAGCCGGGGAGGCCATCATCCTCAAAGTCCTTCTCGCTGAATCTAGCAAGACCGCTTGTGTAAAAAGCGTTCTCCAGATGCTCGAGGGACAGAGCGAAGTTAAGGACCTCCGTATCTGCAGGGATTACATGTTCAGAATCACGCATATAGCCAGCAATTATACGAGCGCACCTGTCGGCGTGGGGGCGCCGAAGACCAGCGTAGCTGCTGTGGCGGTCATGAGTGCGACAATTTTCATGAACATCTCAACAGCACGGGGAGCTAAGCACAGGGACAAAGTTCGGAGGGACAAAGTTCGGGGCGGACGAACGAGGAGACGCGGGAGGGACGCGGGAGGTTTTTGTACACAACGGTGTGAAGGGACAGGCGGACGACGTCCGGTCCAAATGAAGCAATCTACCTCCTTCCCATCACATCTGGCACTCACCGACACGTCACACAAAGAACGTTGCCATGTGTCGGCCATGCTATTCAGGGCACTCGCTTGCAAAGCCCGACTAGAACTGATACAAACATTTCCGTTGCTCGTAGACCCAATTAGTGATACACATGAATAGACCTAACCAGCCAGACTTGGCTTCAGTCCTGCTACAATCTTTGTAAGATTAACGGCGCAAGCAGTGAACATAACCGCACTCACCGCATCCCGCTTGTCCGCGTACCACAACAGCGGCATCTCCACACCATAGTCTAAATCCCCCATCACCATCCTCATCCGCATGATCATATCCTTCGTACACTTCTCCGTCCCCAGGCTGAAGTTTGAAAAGAACGCCAGCAGCGGCACGTTCGTCCCGGTGACCTGCTTCACGCCCATGCTGATCTTGTACTTCTCATACAACCGGTCCTTCACGCGCTTCCACGTGTTCGGAAAGTCGATAACGTCGCGGTTCGTTGCGGACGACATGACGATACCCTTACTCTTCGCGTACTTGAGCACGTTCTGGCGCACGAATGGCACACCGCACCAGCAGACTGGGATGTCCTTGCTCTTCGATGAACGGCGGTTGACGACCGTCGGGTTCAATGCGTCAGGAAGAGAGATGCGCGGGAGCATCGCGCAAGGGTCTGAAGACTGTTCGCTCGGGTTAGTCGGGCTGTACGATCGTGTGGTGTGGTATCGAACAGAGAAAGGAACGCACATTCTGCACAGCAGCTGGTTTCGCGACTACACGCCTCGTCTCGACTCCAAGCTTGGGGACTTGAGTACGTCTCGGAAGCTGGCTTTGAGCAACACCTGGCCGCTTGGTGGGCAGGAAGCGTGGTTTGGCGGGTCGATGTTCTTCTACAATCTCCTCGTGCACCACCGGGAGGGCCGGACGGCAAGCCATCGCCACCACGCCATTGTAGTTACCCATCAAGCTACGATCCATAGCTGCCGTCGTGTTCTGGTACGAGTCCTCGATCCTAACCACCGGCCGACCACCGTAAGCCTGCGCGCCGCCATCGACGAAGCTTGCATCATTGACCAAACGAGCCGCCAGGGCGTCGATAGAGTAGGTTCCAGTGCGTGAGTATTGGCGGGAGGGCTCGTTGTGGTCGATGTCCATAGTGTTCGACATGGCAGGTAGTGGTTCCGCGTGAAGAAGCAGAGAAGCGCGCATGGTGGCTTAAGTTGCCCGTTAGACGCCCAAATTCGGACAAAGCCCTTTGCTTGGACGACCGCCATTCAGCGGGACAGTGAAATGCGCCATGCATATGGGAGCGTTGCATTGGAGCGACGGTCAATCTCAGAATGTTAGTACATATATACCATTCTTCAAGGTACCGCCGTTCAGAAGATCTTACACCTCACTTGTTTTCCCCCACTCACCTCCGCAGACCGAACACGTCCTCGTAGAACCCGATCTCCTTGTCGAGAGCGGTACGCATGTTCTCTGCCTTGCGCCACCCATGGCCTTCGCCCTCAAAGACGATGTACTCGACGCGTCCCCCTTGCTTCCTGATCGTGTCCACGATGCCCTCGGCCTGGTTCGGAGGCACGACCGCGTCCTCCGAGCCTTGCAGCACCTGCCATCACCCGCCGTGTCAACATGCCGTTCCAATACAGTGAGAATACAATTTCGTGTTGACTCGGACTCACCAAGAGGGGCGCCTTGATCTTGTCCGCAAGGAACACGGGCGACCGCTCCTTGTACACCTCAGGAATCTCCTCAGGCGTGCCACCCAGCAGCTTTGTCAAATACTGGCTCTCGAACTTGTGCGTGAACTCGGCGAGCTTGAACATGTCCGAGATGCCGTACGACGACGTCGCTGCCGCAAACGCCTCTGGGTACGAGCAGAGCGCCTTCAGCACGGTGTACCCGCCCGCAGACCCGCCGGTGATCGCGGTGCGTTGTGAGTCGATTAGCGAGTATGGCGGGGCTGCGAGCTGCTGCACAGCGGTCACACAGTCTCCGACGTCGACAATCCCCCATTTCCCCTCAAGGCGTTTGCTAAGTTTTGTGAGTCGGGTACTGGAACGTACAAGACGGCCTTACACTTACGTGTATCTCCGTCCGTACCCGCTGCTCCCGCCGTAATTGACATCAATCCTACAGCATTGTATTAGTACGGGTCGAGGATGATGTGAGTGGGTCTTCATGTACCATGCCCATCCCCTGCTCGTGTAGAACTGACGTTGCAGACTGAGTCCTTGAGCAGCACGACTCGTAGGGCCACCATGTGCCGAAAAGACTGCCGGAGGCTGCTCTCCCTCCGGCGCAACGTACTCAGGGTTAGTCGGCGGGTAGAACAGCACATGCACCGGTCCTCCAGACTCCGGATCCTTCAGCTCAATCGGGCGCGGTACAGAAATATACGTCTTTGCGAACGGGAGCTCATCCGCACTCGACTTCACGCCCACCGGAGCGAACTTCGGCTTGGCGTACTCTTTGATGTTGCAGAGGACGGTGCGCGGCGCCTCGTCGTTCTTCTGCCCTCTGAACGCCACGGCATCGTATGTGACGCGACGCAGCGAGGAGATGCCGACATACGGGCTGTCGAGCTCCTCGAGCGTGCCGCCTTGGAGGGAGACGAGGTAGAGGACGTTGCGACCTTCCTTGAGGGCTGTAAACAATGCGAACTTCCCGTCCTCGTCCAGCGGAACGCCTGCGCTGTAGTGGAGGACCCACATGGGCTCTGCAAAGTCCTCGTTGATGGCTTCAGAGAGGACCGCGGAAGATTTCCCTGCAGAGATGGAGAAGGTCCAGGGGTTCCAGTAACCGGATTCATCGGAGACGAAGAGAAGAATATCGTTGGAGGCCCACACAGGGTACACGGCGCTGATTTCGACCCGCTTGCCCGCGACGACTTTCGTGTTGCTGACTGTGAGCGAGTTTGCGTCGCTGTTGACTTCTGCTACAGCGATCTCGGTTCCCTCCCAGGGCATATCCGGGTGGAACCATTGCTGCCAGGCGATGTGTGTGCCGTCGGGAGTGAAGGTGGGCTTGGCGTAGAAGTCTGCACCGGCGACGATCGTGGAGACGGTGTTCTCCTTAGTGTTGATCACGGCGAGGGTGTTTACGACATCGGCGGGGTTTGGCTTCGTGTGGTCCTCAAAAATAGAGACGAGGAGGTGGGGTTGTTTGGGATGCACAGCGAAGTTAGCGTAGCGATAGTTCTTGTTCTCTGCAAAAGAAACAAGTCCGTTATCTGCGAGATTGAGAACATTAAGTTGGTACCTGGAGTGACCGCCTCCGGCTCTCCCCCCTGCTTCACTCGATAGACCCGCCCATTCTTGAAGTTGGAGAAGTAGATGACACCGTCGTACGCAATCGCAGGTGCACCACCATACTAGACAACACTCAGACGAGCCAAACAGATCTTTTTCTGATACCACTCACCTCATGCACTGCGCTGCGCACATTCCAGTCCTTACCCACAGCATCCTCACCCTTCTCCGTGTTCACTATAACACACCTGCCCGCCTCGGCTGGCCGTGACTCGATGTGGTAGATGGTAGAAGTGATCGGGTCGACGAAGAGTTCGTCCGCTTTTACGCTCTGCGCATCATGTCACATCACGCACGCAACGTAATAAGGCCCTGCCGCACAGTTCACGCACACTCTTCAACACGACTTCAGGCGAGATGGGTGAGGACCAGTAGCCGTAAGGTGCAGTGGATCTCGTCATGGTGGATGGGGTGCGAAGTACAGTGCAGAAAGCGCCCAAACGAATCGGCTCTGTCACCCTGCATACTCCAAGCAGGAGAGCCATAGACCATTTGCGGTCCAAAGCAGGGAGATCGTGGCAGCATTGATTACTTATGTGCAGGTAAGGTAGGTATTCTAACCTAGAGCCATGTGCCAGTCCTGTCATCGCAACAGAGGCTCTGTGCGTCCACCCATCTTCTGGCAAATTTCCAGGGCATGTTCATGGAACCTCCCGTGCAGACCCTCCAGGCTACCCTCAATGCACAAGTGCGGGAGTAAACGAGTATGGAAGAGACGATGCGCGACAGCACCACCCTAGAGCAACACGTGAGGGAAGTAAGCAGATATGGCGAGGCAGAGAAGGGAGTAACACGCACGAATTGATGGAACACTCCACCAACGACCGCCTCTACCGTAGTCCCATGCACCTTATACATCCCGACGCTCCTCGCATTCCTTCCTTCCAAGTTCTCCAGGGGACTAGGCACGTCAATATCCGGCCCAAGTGGTTTTGACAAGTTGCCAACGTTCATGGGCCGCCATTTCAGGACCTTGCCAAGCTCCCATTTCGGTGCTACATGCTCTCCCAGAGTATACGTGTTGATGGCATATGCGAGGATCTTCTCATAGTCGTGGTCTGGTTGTAACGCCGGTGATGAGTGGACGAACATGAGCAGGTAGGACTGGAGGACACGTCTCCCTGAGCCAACTATCAGTACCAAACAGATGGAGAGATGCTTCGAATGAACTTACCAACAAAGCTAAGTCGGCCGTTATGGCTCAAGCTGGCATCGGGATGGCTCGCGTGTGTCAATATTCGCCGAGCGAGTTCTGGTGGGAACTGCAGGGGCGAGAACACCTTGTTAAGATGCTCGGAGAGCAAAGAATCCTTGTTCCGCCAGTCCACGCGAGCCTTGCTGGTCACCGATGTAGAGTAGCCGGTAGAAGCATCTGACAATGTTTCTATGGGAGTCTGCGCGACCTGCGAGACTGACCTGGACTGTGTCCGCGCAGCTACAGAGATGATTCAGTATACATAGGTAGCCGACAGATATAGACACGTACCGAAAGGTATTGACACCCTTTTGCGACAATTGACGGCTCTCCGGAGAGCCAGCGCGCATTCCCAGCTTTTTGACATAACAAAGGGAGTCTAGAGTACCGTTGACGCCAGCTCCGAGGGTGTTACGCGTTGAGTGGTCTAGCCTAGATGCAAAGGTCGCCTACGACCACGAGACAGGATGACGGCGACAAAGACGTGGTGGACGAGACGAGCACGAAGGCAAGCGCCATTGCGGAAATTCCGGGCGAAACGAGCGCCCAGGAATTTGAGTCGGGCGCCCGATGACCCAATTGCTGCCTTCGGCGCCTGCCAAGCTTGAGCACGTCCAACTCCAGTCTTGTTCCATGCTTTGAGTTCTCTTGCTTCCTTCCATCTCAACGTTGACAAGCAGGCTACATATGTCTTTCCTCGCTGGAACTGTGTCGGGTGCCTTGGTGGCGGGAGGTGTACGTCTGTGATTCGGGTTGGACGGGATGAACACGAGCTCATAGAAACTCAGGTATACTATGGGTTTTCTTCGATGATGTCGACGAGGCGAGCACTACCTCATTCTTCGCGCGTAGATAACTGTGCTGACCATGGGCATGGACAGAACGCAGCGGCATCGCGCTGAGTTCGTGATCTCCCCACTGTCCGGTCACACCCAGGGCTCATAGGAACCTTTCTAACAGTATGCACCACCTTTCCAAGCGGCTTGTCAACGCTGCTGCAGACGTGCCAGCCCCTGTTCCTGCGTCGCAACGTATACCCGAACGTCCCTTCACCACAGTGCTGCAGGGCCAGTGGAACAAACAGATCGAGGCCATCTTCCGGTATACGCGAGAGTTGGACCAGCACGTGGTCGCATGGGGACGCAAAACGTTGTATGGCGGAGACACGAGCCACACGAAGTCGCAGTGACATTTTCTTGCACTCCCACGTACTGTTCCCGTCTCTACAACTGTCTACATGTGGAATAGACTATCAGACCGCACTCCGATTCCCACGGTCCAGCTCGAGCCCTCGAGTCTACGGTCGAACAATGTCCATAGATGACGGGGCGCAGGTATACATCAGATCGCGACTGCTCTTCAAGTGAAGGTCGTGTGCTTGCTGCCATGAAAGGTGGTGAGTGTCGGTCCCACGCAGAGTAAGGCCCATGCTCGGCTTTAGCGCGCAATCTGTTGACCTCGAAGCCATGTAGCTCGGAATCATGATACAACCGAAGGTACTCAACCGCGACTTATGTAGCCGCCGTGTGAAGTCTTGCAAACCATCCATGATAGCCGACTAACATTCCTGATTCGGTCAATATCTACTAGTACAGGAGAATGTGAGTACAGTGTAAAGTTGCACCATGTTTGAGCATCGTCATGTAACACACGATAGATCTCTGATAAATGGTTCCGACCCTTCGGGGGCAACCAATGGCCTATTCTCCAGGTCGACGTTCTAACTATCGTGACGCTGCTATTGGCTTCCTATGGCGAGGGTGATTCACATGCAGGTACCGCGCGTACATCTCTTCTATGTCTCACATTTCCTAAACTTCCCATATGAATAGACTCCCATACACTTCTTTCAGAAGTGTAGTTTGCTGACCCCAAAATATGATCGATGTACGATTAAACCCATGCTGCCAGTGAGGAAGGGAAACGGGCAATCCTCATCTCCGGAGTCGCCGACTCAACCCCTAGGTTTAGCCCTGCCGATCTTCTAGCCCTCTCTAGGAGCGGCCCCGGCTTATTTGCACTACTTCGCTTCGCTGAGAAGAGCCACAAAGAATTTTTTACCTTGGGAACACCACAATGCGCAACCTCTTCTGACGAGTGCAGTTCAGCCTGTTAGCCTCGTGAGTCTTCCGTGACGCCTTGGTGACCAAGTCAGGAATTCGCTTGTAAGCGGCATGCTAGATTTTCGTTGCTGGACAGTTCTGGGCTTTACTCTCACCACCGACCGGCATCTAGCTCGCGCCCGTAGCCTATTGTATAGCCTCGCCATCTAGGTCAATAAATCGGACGCGCAGCGGAATTCACCTGATTCAAACCGCGCATTGGTATGTGATCATCCTAAGCGATCTCGGGTGCGGGAGGTGCTCGCATGACATCTAGGGCGCATTCCAGACGCATCCTGTTGCCCTCGCGTGCAATTGCAACTTGAAAATGGCCAGCGTCCTAGATTTGCGCGCACTCCTTTTGGCGACCGGGGGTCCCGATGTGATGGCAACGATACAGGAACTGTCGGCCGGAAGAAGGTGGTCTCGCCGCTTGGTGCGATACGAACGTGACCGTGACAGAATATAAAGCTGGTCAGTGCTCCTCCACAACCCCATTCAACTCTTACAACTCCTTACGCTACTTCTACCCCAGGTCAAGGTGGTGCACGAGCCCGACTATCATGCTCTCTCCTTCCTTCCGACTTCTTCTTATCGCTGTCTCGCTCGTCACTGCTGCCAACGGATGGTACCCTGGCCAGAATGCCCCGGGGCTTGCTCGCGACACAGCGCCGCCCAGCCAGGCTGCTGCGTTCAACTTTGACGTGAGCACCGGTATCGATGTGCAGGAGAAGACTGCTACGCAGGACGCAGACGACGTCGAGTACACTCTGGACAACGGCTCGCCATATCCGCACCCATATGAGTACCAACGCATCGGCGACAACGGTGAGCAGCTTTAGCTCTAGCCCTGCTATGCCGGCACATCTAATCATAGGTCCCACTGTGCCGCAGGCCCTCTCCTTCTCCAAGACACCCACCTGCTGGAACTCTTCGGCGCGTTTGACCGCGAGCGTATACCGGAACGAGTCGTGCATGCGCGCGGAGGTCGGTTGCCCATTTCTCAAACTATCAGACGTGCAGGGCTTAACTGCGAGGAACAGCCGGTGCACACGGTTACTTTGAGGTCACCAACGCAGAGTTTGCCAAGAACTACACCATGATGCAAGTTTCGGTTTTAAGTCCCTGTTACCTCATCTTCTGACGCCTCACGATGATTCAGGGACATGTTGAGCGAGAATGGTCTGAAGACGCCTATCACGAGTGAATATGCCTTTTGTGATTGGTGCAGCGAAACTTCTGATAACTTACTTCTCGTAGTCCGGTTTAGCACCGTGGGCGGTGAGTCTGGCTCGGCTGACGAAGCCCGTGACCCCCGTGGTTTCGCGGTGAAGTATGTTCATTTGCACTCGATCAACGCCGCTCGCTCTCAGACACTTATTTATATTCATTTAGGTTCCGAACGCGTAAGGGCATCCTCGACCTCGTCATGAACAGTCAGTGCGCCACGCCCGCATTGCCTGTGTGTGTATTGAATGAATGGCCTAGATACGCCCGTGTTCTTCATCCGGGACCCCGCCAAGTTCCCCCACTTCATCCACGTTCGTGCCTGAGCCACCATGAAGTTGTTACTGTATATCTGATAGGCCTACTTCGGCAGACTCAAAAACGTCACCCCGCGAGCCACCTCAGGGATAAGGAGTATGTTTTATCGTCTTCTGTCTCGTCCGAGCCTTACCCGACTGAAGCCGGACGCCTTACTTAGCATGTTCTGGGACTACCTCGGTTCCAACCCCGAGTCCTTGTACCAAGTCATGCGCCTGTTCTCGGACCTCGGCACGCCGTATGGCTTCCGTCATATGCATGCCTGGACCGGTCACACGTACCGGTATGCGGTATCAGCCTCAGCCACAGAAGGCACACCGTACCCGAACGCTGACGCGATGTTACAGCTGGGTGAAACGGGACGGATCGTGGGTCTACGTCAAATTGTACGCGGAGTCCATGCAAGGCATCAAGAACTTCACCAACACCGAGGCAGCCAACATCGCCGGTCAGTCTTCGTTCGTACAGTTATTCGTACAGAAGCATGCTCATGGCACGCATCGTAGGTACCAACCCTGACTTTGCGACGGAGGATCTCTGGGAGTCCATTCAGAACAGGACCTATCCGGGCTGGACTCTGTATGCGCAGGTCTTAGACCCTCAAGACGCACAGAACTTCAAGTACAACGTCCTTGACCTTACCAAGTGCGTCCATTAGTGAACCTCATGAAATCATTAATTGACTGACGCCTTGCAGGGACTGGGGCTTCGACGATGTTGCTCCCACCGAAATTGGCAAATTTTACCTTACTCAGAACCCCGCGAAGTACGTCGAATTTCTGAGTAGACGCTGTCCAACATCTGAATATCCCATCTGCACTATGTAGCTACTTCGCCGAGATAGAGCAAGCCGCCTTCACACCTTCGCATGTCGTCGATGGTTGGGCTCCCTCCGCCGACCCTGTCCTCCAAGCCCGCCTTTTCTCTTACCCCGGTATGCACTGTTGTTCTCTTCCGCTTGATGTACTTAGCTACTACATCAATAGATACTCACCGCTACCGCTTGGGCGTGAACCATATGGTATGCATTCCAATGGTTATCTAAGCGGCCTTTCTTAACGTCTATTCTCAACCTTCAGCAAATCCCGGTGAATGCGCCCATAAATCCCGTTGCAAACTTTGAGCGCGATGGCGCCATGAACGTCAATGGTAACCAGGGTGCACGGCCAAACTACCTTTCGACCCTCAGCAAGATCAACCTCCCACCTCGCCTTTACGTTGATGAGACCCACCAGCAGTGGACCGTGAGTAGTGGAATAAAGATAGTATCTCGGCATCGCTGATGTCGCACGCCCTTTCATACAGGGTGGAGCGGTTGCTGCACTCTCAGCGGTGACCGAAATCGACTTTGACTGGCCACGCCGGTTCTGGACCAGTCTGTCTGAGCAGGATCAAAAGAACCTCATCAGGTACGTGTCTCTGTTCCCTACTTTTTCTTGTCCCACCCCCGTAAAGTTAAAACCCGTATCCCGTTGCCACCAAAGACCATCAGTTACTACGCTGATACTGACATGCTCGTATTGCTTCCAGCAACGTCATCGGACATCTCGGAGGTGCACCCACGGAGAGCGTGCGCCAGCGCATGGCCTCGCTGTTCTACCATGCGAACGCAACGCTGGGCCAGGCTATCGCTGACGGCGTTGGCGTCAAGATCACCCAGCTCACTTTCCCTGACGGCCCTACGTGGTTCAACGTCACCAAGGATACGCAGAACTCGACCGTCGACTACTGAGCACGATGATGGTATGGATCTCATGGAGGTCGGGCGTTGTAGACATGTGTTGTAAATTATTGACTGGCGATGCCCTCATTTGTTGGGAGAACTTCCATTCGGTCCGAGCCCCCCTCTTATCACTTGAGTTACCGAGTTTGAATAGCATAGAGCGATAAGCCGCGTTCTCATTAGTACCTCCTTTCAATCTAGACCGACTGTTCCCAGAAAATGTTCATGTCAACGGATCATTGCATGCAATTGCAAAGCGAACAGGATGTTGTCAGTCAAGCAATTGAAGCACAGACAAATCTGTATGAAGGAAATCAACGGGATACATGCTCTGATGGTGTACATCCATGACGTGCATATGATACAATGCGAGGACGGAACATATACAACATAGCGCGATGTGACGCTTCAGCCAGTCTTGTTCTTGATTTTGCTTCTCTTCCCGACCTGCGCCTGGAAACCGGTCTTGATCGTGTTGACGGACCGCCGGGATCCGCACGACTCGCACGACATGAAGAATATACGGTTCTCCTTCGAGAGGATAGTATCAGGCGACTTGCACGTCTTGCACGTAACATACTCCACTGCGGCAAAGCAACACCGATCAGTAAGGTGAGTGGGATGAAGGGGAGGCAGGACGCGGGCAGAAGGCGGCGTACCGATGTATCGACGAAGTACGTGCTCGATTTGCTTCTGCTGGAAGCGACCCTTGATGACGAGCCGCCCTGAGCCATCAACAGAGCCGCTGGTACCCATTTCCGCAAACATGTATTGGATGACATGCTCCGGCTGCCGGTGCATACGTTTGCAGATATCGGAGACGTTGGCAAAGATGGACTTCTTGTTGCCTTCACGGAGAATTTGCGGAGGCGCGATGGTGTAACGTTTGCCGGCAGACGTGAGGAGGGCCGGGTTCGAGGCGTGTAATTGGGCATAGAATCGATGAAGCAGCTAATCGCAGAAGCAATTCGCTATCAGCGAAATGTTGATAACTCAGAGATCATAGACGAGCGTACCTCTTCATACGTATAATCACGATCGGTCTTAAGCCATGGCTCGTTGCCAGAGTCGAGGCTCACACCCTCGCCGCCGCCACGGGCAAAGGGGTCGTCTCCGAGCTCTGCTTCGTCGATTTCCTGCAGCTGAGTCTCTTCTCCACCCTCATCCTCATCGGCCTCCTTGGCCTTGGACTCGTTCAACTCCTTCTCGAACGCTTCCAAGTCAAGTGCAGCCTTCTTCGACGATTTCTTCTTCTTTTTCTTGAGATCGGAGAAGTCGAGGTCCTCAGATGCAGCGGGGACGGTGGTGGGGGTAGAGGTACCAGAGCCATCTCCGCCCTGATAACCACACCAACCTCAATACTCAGATCCAACGGAAGCAGTAAAGCAAGGATGCGCACCAAGTCGAGCGGGATCTCCTTCTTCTTCTTCTTTTTCTTCAAGTCACCGAACATCGCCTTGAAGTCATCGTCCTCCTCCTTCTCCGCATCGTCCGCAGCCTCTCCAGTGACCCCGTTCTGCTTCATCCGCTCGTGCACGGTGGTCGTACCCATGTCGACCACATCGCCATTCGCGGTGACATTGTCGATCTCGGCCGGCGCAGGAGTAGTGGGGTCGGCTTCAGCACCGAGCGGGTCCTCAGAAAACGCGACGGTCTTCTTCTTGCGCTTCTTCAGCGAAGGATCAAACAACGGCTCCTCCGACATATTAGCTCGACTACGATCAGAAAGGTAGCAGGTATGAGGGTGTGTAGAAGTCGAAAAGTGCGAGCTCCCTGCAGACTTGATCAGCCTTCAGATGACTCTTGCCTGACTCTTGCCGAGGCGCATATCATTGTATCTCCGCCTAAAATGTAACCTCATGCTTGCCCGGAGCAATGCTCGGATATATTCGTACTCCGCCCGAACGCGTCCCGCCATTTCCCGGTGTCGACGTCGACAGCACCGACAACGACCTCCACTCCTTCATTTTCTCATTCCACAACATGCTCGCACGGCGTACGCTCGGTCGCATTGCGTCCCAACCCCAGGTGCTGGGGGCTGCGCCCTCCCAAGCCCGCAACATGGCGACTCTCCGTGAGATCGAGCTTCGTCTCAAGTCCGTGAGGAACATCGAGAAGATCACGAAGGTACGTTCTCGGTATATCGTAGTGTATGCTAGAAACTCATACGTGAGCTGCAGTCCATGAAAATGATTGCGTCGACAAAATTGGCCAAAGCGCAGCGCGCCATGCAGGCAGGTAAGGAGTATGGTATCGCAAACACAGGTACGTCCTACCATCTGTCTCGGTCCAGACACGACCCAAACGCACATGCACACGACCAGAAATCTTCCAACACGCGAACAATGAGGATACCAGCAAGCGCAAGCTCTTCATCGTCATCTCGTCCGACAAGGGTCTCTGTGGTGGTATCCATTCCTCTGTGTCGAAGGCTACTCGTCGTGCGTTGGCGGAGAAGGACCAGGTTGAGGAGGACTCGCCTATCATGGTTATCGGTGACAAGTCCAAGGCCCAGCTTTCCCGCGCGGTGCCCAACAACCTCGTCATGAGCTTCAACCAGATCGGCCGTGACATTCCGACGTTCGCCGACGCTGCTGGTGTTGCGGACCTCATCCTTACCTCGGATGTCAAATACGACCGTATTGCGATCGTCTACAACAAGTTCGTTTCTGCCATCTCGTACGAGGCTGCGATCATTGAAGTGGAGCCCGAGAACATCCTCAAGGAAGCTCGTTAGTCGCATTCGTTCACCCGTTGGCTGTTCCCCACTCACACAATTCCAGCTGGCTTCCGGGCGTACGAGCAGGAGGATGACGTGACTAAGGACTTGTCCGAGTTCACGCTCGCGAACGCCATCTATGCTGCCCTTGTCGAGGCGCATGCGTGTGAACAGAGCGCTCGGTAAGTCTATGACGTCTACAGTACTGTCTAGTGTGCACTCTTGACCTTTCGGTGTGTAGTCGCAACGCCATGGATAACGCATCCAAGAACGCTTCGGACATGATCAGCCGTCTGACCATGCAGTACAACCGTGGTCGCCAAGCCGCTATTACGAACGAGCTTGTAGACATCATCACTGGTAAGCTGAGTGGTCGATTCATAGCGCCTGCTATCATTCATTGTGCTTTCCAGGTGCCAGTGCACTCTGAGCATAGTGCGCGTGGTGGGCTTAGAGTATCTAGATGGCATCGACGGGTCGTCTTTGTATCACTCCATACAATAGCACTCGACTTTTGTCTCGCGCCTTTGGATAATCTTTGGCTCTGTATTGACGGTCTCCGGTATGTGAGCTTAGAGGCTGAGGTAGGGAGTTGAGTATACGTATTTTGGGGTGAGTTGAGATAAGATAAACCTGTTCGATCTAATCTTACGGCCCGGGTGACGTGAGCGTAACTTGAACTGCGCCGCGGTGTCCCATTTGCATCTTGTACTAGTACCACTCCTCCACTCTGAGTTAGACGGTACAGGCTTTCTTCGGCCATGTCGCTCATCTCGGCACATAACTCGCCAATGATTTCCATCCCGAAGAAGACGACGGACGAGGTCGACTGGACGGGCCCAATCCGCAATGCGATCGCCCACTCGTACGGCGAGGATCCAGACAACTACGGCCAGGAGTGCGCGAATCTCCAACGATGCAGACAGGATGCAGTCAAGGGGGCAGGGAGCGACATGACAGGTATGTGTCATCAGTTCATGTTCTGTTGCTCTGTTGCTAGTTTGAGCCGACGATTTCGGCAGCAAAGGACTTGCTGCACAAGTACTTCGGTCAGCTTGAGCTGCTCGAGCTGCGCTTCTCGGAGATCCGAGTCAACTTCCCTTGGAGAGATGCATTCACGAACAAGCTCACGACCCAAACGTCCATCGCCTTTGAGAAAGCCTCTATCATCTTCCAGATCGCAGCCACACACTCTGCCATTGCAGCCTCTCAGAACAGGGCCGACCCCGAGGGCCTCAAACGCGCATTCTACTACTTCCGCACCACTGCTGGCATGCTCACGTACATCAACGACAACTTCCTCCATGCGCCATCAACGGACCTCAGCCGCGAGGTCATCAAGTTCCTCGTGGGACTTATACTCGCACAGGCGACCGAGGTGTTCCTCGAGAAATGCACGGACGAGAAGAAGAGCAATGCGCTTGTGGCAAAGGTTGCTGCTCAGACAGCTTTCATGTACACATCCTTGAGCGAGGAGGTGAAGGAGTTCATGGGCAAGGGCATCTTCGACCGTAATTGGGTTACAGTCGTCCAGGTAAGTAATTCGGTCCGGTCCATGTGCGTCTCATCTCATCCCTCAACTCCACAGGCCAAGGCCAAGTACTTCACCTCAGTCTCTCAATATTATCGTGGGCTTGCCGACAGCACTGCAGGGAAGCATGGAGACGCGCTTGTCCGCTTCACGGTTGCAGAAACGACAGCGAAAGAGGCTAACAGGACGGCATCTTCCTTCGCCTCCCTGTTCGTCACTCAGATGTCGCCCAATCTCCCACCAGATGCTGGTCCTGCGCTGCAGGAGCTGACGAAAGCACATCTTGCCATGATCACTGACAAGAAGAACGAGGCTCAGCGCGAGAACGACCTGATTTATAACGCGGTACTCCCTTCTCCAGAGACGCTGCCGCAGATCGACAAGGCAGCTGTCGCGACGCCCATTACGATCCAAGAAGTGTACGCGTCACCGGACGTGCAGAAGGTCATCGGCGTAGACCTCTTTGTTCGTTTGATTCCCCTCAGCGTTCACGAGAGCGCTAGCGTCTACTCGGAGGAGAAGGCCAAACTCGTGCGCGGTGAAGTCGAGAACGCTGACAATGCGGAAGCCGAAGTCAAGAGCACGCTCGAATCTTTGGGCATTAAGGAAGGGCTCGTGCGCTTCAAGGCAATCGCAGAAGGTGGTGTCGGCGGCGAGGCCGAACTCCCGGTGGATGTGCGCCGATGGAAGGAAGACATCGCGGTCATGGAAGGGCGTGAGAGCGTCGACAGCATCATGTCTGAGCTCAACCGCATGAAGGACACCGTTCGGCGGGAGCTCGATGGGATCAACCGCGATCTGGACACGGAGAGCAGAGAGTGCGAGGCGATGCGCGTCAAGTACGACCACCTGTGGACCCAGGCCCCGTCTGCCTCGCTCACGAAGACGCTCCGCCAAGACCTGAAGGCGAACCTGCAGGCGTTGGATGCGGCCGCTCAATCTGACCAACAGGTCGTCAATATGTGGAATCCGTTCAGAAGCGAGGTTCAGCTATTGCTGTCGCCCGAAATCGAGGAGGTCTTTAGGGCGAGCGCGCAGGATGGAGGCGCGGGCTCGGAGAACTTGCTTGACTTGGACGTTGGGAGTGAGTTGAAGGATGATGAAGAGCGGGCAAAGATTGGCCAGTTTGTCGACGAGATTGAGGAGCGATTCGGACGATTGAACAAGATACAGCATGAGCGCAAACAAGTTTTGAAGGACCTCAAAGACAAGGTAATGCAACTTTGCCTCTAATTTGTTGGTCGTAATTAACAATACTTAGGTGCAACAAGATGACGTCTCTCATCTTCTCCTGCTCAACCGACGCAACACTGGAGTCGAGAGCACTCTGTTCGCTGGAGAGCTGGAGAAGTTTCGACCTTATCAGCAGCGTCTTGCTGCCACTGTGCACCACGAGCAGGTTACCCTGCAGGAGCTGACGACTCTATGGCGTGGTCTGAAGGACATCGCCGGTCGGGGACCTGGGGCGAAGAAGTGGGAGGAACGCGAGAAGCGCAAGAAGGACACGGTTCGACGTTTCTCGCGCGCACGAGATGTTTACATGGAAGTGCGCGACGGATTGGCGTATGTGCAAATATACTCAGCTAGTTTCTTGCCTCCAGCTGACGCGCTACTTTCAGGAAAGGACTTCAGTTCTACACCGAGTTGACAGAGCTGACGGCCGCCCTCAAGCGCAACGCCTCCTCCTTCATCTCGGGACGCAATGTGGAGCGTGAAGCACTCGCCTCGCAGGCGGAGACAGAGAAGAGACTCGCAATACCGAAGCCGTCCACATCATCCGCGTTCGGGAACAAGCCACCAGTGCCTCCGCCTCCACCAAAGCCCTCCACTGGACTTGAGTCATCATTCGCGTCGCTGAATCTGCGCTCTGGGAGCAGCCCAGCATCTCCTCCCCCTCAATCTCAACGACAGTGGACATCTCCACCGCAGGCTCAGTCCTATGCTCCCGCGCCCCCATCACAGTCAAGCTCCCAGCCGTACCCTCCTCCTCCGCAATCACAGCAGAGCCCCCAGCCGTATTCTCTACCACCAAGCAGCCAGCCGTCTGCTCCATACCTTCCGTCACCTCCTTCCCAGACGCCCTCTCAACCGTCATACCCCTCGGCACCACCATCAGATCCTTACGCGTCTCTTGGCATGTTTGGGAATACGAACACGCCGTCACCTCCTCCTGCACGTCCTCCCCCGCCTCCTCAACAACAACAACAGCAATACTCCTACTACCCACAGCAACAGCAGCAGCAACAGCCACCACCACCACCGCAATCGCCGTACGGACAACTCCAACGACAACAGACCTACCCACCTCCCTCATCTCAACAACAATACGGCGCGTATCAGACCCCTCCCCCGCCGCCTTCCGGGGCCGCCTCGTCTCCCTTCCCGCCACCTCCACCGCCCATCAGCTATCAGTCGCAACAGTATGGCTCGACACCGCCCCCGCCTCAGCAGCAGCAGCAACAACAACAGCGACCACCTCAGCAGGGCGCGCCGCAGTATTACTACCCAAGCTATCCTGGCCAGCAGCAGCCCCAACAACAGTATCAGTATCCTCAGGGATACGGCGGTCGATAGTCACTAGTCAGTGCCGACAGCAGCGTTGAAGCAATATTGTACCCACATAGTTCTGTAGTATGGTCGCACGAGATGTGCTCAGGATATGGACTGTAAACCATCGGAAGAATCTTTCATGGCTTCGCAGCAATCTGGACGTTATTCGTTTCCGAGTCTTGAAAGGAGCCGTGTGTAAGCGCTGGATCGAGATAAGAGGTGTACCAGTCGACCGCCAGATTAGTGCTAAGCAGTCATTTCCACTGCCAATGCACGGGTAGTTCGACGGTACACACACTCGTCCTCGGTTTGACACGATCACGCAACATGCAAAGATGATGTCGTCAGGGATCGGAGGTCATGATGATAAATGATGAGCGGAAAAGAGACTGGAGAGGTATACATGGTAGTGATACAAGGTGCGGGAAACGAGATGAGCATAGATGACGATAAGTAAGCATCCTGTACGGTATGACAGAGAGTCAGCGCTCGTTCACGAGGAACACCGCACTGCGAAAGGTGCAACGCACATAAATCAAGATCACATGGATAAATGAATCACAAGGGATGCGACCTGAACCGCCGGAGCGACATCGACAAGCTCCGACGAGGCGGAGGCGGAGGCGGTGACTGAGCCCTTGCGCTGACGGGGGCTGTATGCGCTTGGGCTCGGAAGGGCTCCGGAGGAGGCGGCGGAGGCGTGGTTGCGACGAAGGGCGATACAGGTACTCCCGATGCTGGAGCGGCCCAACACATCGCCTCGATGGCGACGTTGGGCACGGCCATCACCTCGAGCGCGCGTGATAGAAGGTTGCGCATTGTGATTTGTGAGAGGAGGTTGGGTTAGGTGTGGTTGAGTTTGTTCTGGAGGAGCGAAGATCGAGAATGTGAGTGGCTGGTGCGTGAACGTTGCCGTGCGTAAGAGAAGGTTTGACTGACTGGATGCGGGTATTTCCCTGTAGAAGTTGATCGAGATTAGTGGCCTGTGTCCGCCGTATGACACAATGAGCTAGGAACTCACAGAAGGCAAGTATCAGAGATGGAGTGTTGCAATTGTCAGAACAGGATATGTGGGATGTTGAGGTCTTTCAGCGTCCTCAATTGGATACATTTATAGCCTCCTCCCTCTAGACGATGTCTTGGGACTAGTGAGCAGGTGTCAGGAAACACTGCTGTCCAGAACCCCATCCAGGCTTGCGTCGAGAGACATCATGAAGAGGGTATGGTGTGGTCTAGACCATGACCGCGAACTTGGTAACGTTCAACACACCGGCTCATAGTCCCTGTGATAGACCCAAGAGAATCGTGCACAGAACGATAAGAAAGCATGCGATGATGCAGGCTGATTCGGTATGGACGAGACCACGATGGTAATAAGAACGAGAACAGTCTCTACAGGCCTGGGCTGTTATAGGCGCTCTCAACCTCGGACCGAAGGTACCGATGGGCAGACGTGCGGGGTTCCGGAAGGCTTCTCAGTCGACAGGTAGCACGCATAGGCGTTGCGTGTGATTTTTCAAATAGCTGGTAAGTAGATGAGATTATCAGTGGGTTAGATATATCCTACGAGAAATGCAACTAATACTATGTGGTTGAACGAGTGTAAGTGATGATGGTCAGTATGTCCGGAAACACTAAGCGCAGGTTCAGTCAACGTCCTCAGGGAACACCAAAACATCAGCGCAGAGACAAGTCGGGTCACGTCCTCCTCCATCAGAACTTCCACCCGCCAGCAAGACCCATAACGTTCCCCGGGTCATACTTGGCCTTCAGCTCCTTCAGCCTCTGCACATTGCCCCCATACAGCCTCTCCAGCGGCGTGTCGAAGATCGCATAGTTGTTGTACAGCGCCGCGTCCGCGATGTCCTGGCCCTGGCTCACCGCGACTTGCGTGAGGTAGGCAGCACTCTGCCGCGCCGCGTCGCGGAACTTGCTGTCCGCACTCTGAGCGCCGTACGCGTAGTAGATGTTCAGGGGGAGGAGGCCCTGGGAGCGCGACGGCGGGTACGCGGAGGAGCCTTCTGCGGCGTGCGTGAGGAGGGAGGACAGGAAGGGCTCGACGTCGTAACTGATGAAGGAGCCGGAGGCCAAAGAGAGGCGGGAGCCCCAGAACTAGGCACAAGGAAATAAGGTTAAACACGTCCGTATGCCTGACCATGCGGGAGGGCATCGATGAGGGGCAGCATGCGTACCTTGGTCTCGTTCACGACCGCGTCCATGATCGCCGGGGTGTAGTCGAGAAGCGAGACAGTGTGGAAAACGGTCCTGCAGCGGCGACGACAGCGGAGGAACGCGAGCGTGAGTGAGTAACTCAATCGCGGGAGGAGAGACTCATGTGGTACTGACCTAGTGCCACCGGTCGCGTTCGCAGGCGCCGCCGTCACGAGGTCAAGGAACGAACGCGTCTTGACGTCCTTCGTGAAGTGTGGAATCGCAAGGAAGTCGTCAAAGATGCCCGCCGGCGGAGTCGGGTAGTCGTAGAACAGCAGCAGCGACACACCCGGCTACACACATGCACATGCATCCGAAGACCAGGGGCGCATGTCAGCGCTCCGGTGCAAGTGCCTATGTCCTGCGACGTACCTGTCCGAGAAGGAAGTTGTACGTCGGGAGGACGGCCGCCTTTGGGTCCGTTACTGTCTGCGAGAATTTGACGGTCGCATTGTTAACTGCTTCCAAGTTGTTCTCGGTGATAGTGATCAAACCGCCCTATTCAACCAATTTCATGAGCCACGATCGCACAAAAATATCGTGCGGAAGCACACACCCAGACTTGGGTTTGTGGGTACGTCTTCAGCGTGAACTTTGTGACAATGCCCTGCAACCGGTCCGCCCGTCAGTACAAGAACGCCGACAGGTGGGGTATGTGGTTCCTATCCCCAAGACAGCGCCCTCGGACATAGACCGTCCGGCGCCAGACGGAGAACGTTATTTATAGTACTCACGAAGTTGTTGAAACCACCCTATCCACGCGCACCGCATGTTAGTCGTCAATCATGCAGTGTAAACGCCGAACGCACCTTGAGGCCCCAGAACAGGTCTGGGTACGTACTCTCGGTGACTGAGGTGACGGTGCCGTTGGGGAGCACGAGCTCGAACGCGCTCAAGTTGTCAATGGTCAACCCAAACTGGTTCGTCTTCCACGAGTACCCTAGACGTCATATCATGTGAAACAAAACCAGTCTGTCAAGCTGCTGTCTCGTATTAAATACCCATCTGGCTCCACTCACCGCCACCGAGGGTAAATCCCGCCACACCAACACCGGAGACACGGCCACCGACCACGTTGACGGCATATGGCTCGAGTGCGGCGTAGACATCGTCCCAGATGAGGCCGGCACCGACATCGGCGGTGTTGGACTCGGGATGGTAGGAGACTTCGCTGAAGCGATACATTGCGATCTGGACGCCTTCTGTGGATGAGAAGCCGGGGTTGGACGCGTGCCCGCCACCCTTGACCTGTGCGATACCAATCGTGCGTGAGCATGTGCATGTGCACCAAACACGGGTTGACAGTGAAAAGGAGATTGAATGGTAACGAGGCCGGAATGAATTGACACATGACGCGTATGGGTGCCTGGAGAGAGAAACGTACGGCAAAGGACGTATTTGTCTGGCCCAGGATTTCCAACTGGAGAGCGTTATGTCAGAGCTTGCCCAGCGGTTACGTGTATGCTCGGTCTTACAATCTTCCCAACGTCTTCGGTCGTGCCTGGCTCTACTGAGCAGGCGGCATATTGGGTGCTGGACGAGGCCCAGTGACCGATGTCCTTGAGATAGTTCGCATTCAGAAGCAAATCTGAGAGGGCGAAGGGCGTACACGCGTCAGCAGCAGAAGCAACACGTCCGGGTATTCACTCACCGGGGAAGTGTACGTTAGAGGTGGAAGAAATAGCCTGCTTGATTTGGTTGCAGACGTCAGTATACTCGCTGCGGGTGCTCAATGATTCTGTCGGTGCGACGTTGGCCGCCGAGGCCAGAGCAGAAAGGAGGAATGTGGCGGTCGCAAGAGATGACAACATGGCGAAGGTAGCGAACGTCGGATAGGCTGGGAGGTGGGACGGAGTGCGAGTGCCCAACCAAGAGTGTATGCCGAAGGTGCCCGGGGAGATCACTTGCACGAAGTCCTGAAGACAGCCTCATCGCCTGGGCTATATATACTGTTGAAAAATGTTTGACGAGGACGTTAGAGTTCACGTTGTTGCGCCATACTCCGGAAACGGAGCAGCAAGCGGTACCGTATCACCTTCCTAGCGGCGATGAAGCGGATCGAACGGGAGTCTCAGGATGACAGATTATCTGAGTGGACACGGAGACGTCCGCCAACTGCTACCGGTGCACTAGCTTGAGGTGAAGAATGGTCGCGTCACCAACCGAGACGCCCCTTGGAGCCCCGAAGGACCTCGCCCAGGATGTCCTTGTGTCGCCTAGCGGACTCTTGATCACTCTCCAAATTATTGCAGTATCAGAGCAGGTTATGCAACGTCCGCAGAAGGCTTGGTCGTGCGGACCTGAACTAGGTGGCAAAGGGCATCCAAGCGCACCGACTGGGATTGGTTGAGGCTGGACTGAGGTAGTGGGCGCGGTCGCAGATCGTGCAATGGTGGCAAATGATGACGACTGTCATGGCGAAGATCAGTAAGAATGGCAGGCTTGGATGGTACGTAGTGGCGTTAGTCGTGGCGAAGACTGCAATGGTGGTGTGTGAGCCCAGGATAACATAGGACTCCCATGCAGGCGCATGCATGACAGGTCGTGGACTCGCGTGACCTTACAGGGGCCTTGAGAGGTGATTATTTGACATCGGTCCGCGGGCACGGACGTCCAAGATTGAATTATCGGCAATGCGCCAATATTCCGGGGCCGTCATCGCGTGTTGGTTGAGCTCATGGCTCGGGAGTATATGGGGGCCGTTTTGAGGGCCGCCCATAAGCACAATGACACCTGGAGCAGCCAGACGGACGTGTTACTAGTAAGCGTGGCCAGTCTTCGCCGAGGTTGAGAAAGGCACTCACTCTTGAGTCTTTACACTATGTAGTCAGTCGCGGCGATGGAACTTGAAGCGCCGGCGGCCCTGATCCAACTGAGCGCCCCGACGATTAATCCAAATCTGGACATTGGCGCCCAGAACCCTATCAGAGCAACTGTATAGCACACTTCGGTGTCCCCCGGGTGGCTGTCTGCTTTCGGCACTTGTTGCTCACTGCTGCCCATAGTGAAAGGTAAGAAGTCCCCCGCCCGTCCTCAAGTCCCTCAAAATGCCCAGAAGTACGTCGCCGTCGTGCACTGTCTAAACGTACGCTAATTGCTTCACTACGCTCACAGTCTACAAGCCCGGCAAAGTACGTGCTTCGAAAGGGTGAACTTTTGCTAGGACGCGGAACTGAGCTGTGGTACGCGCGTACATTAGGTCGCTATCGTCCTCCAGGGCCGCCAAGCGGGGAGGAAGGTCGTCGTCATCAAGCAGCTCGACGAGGGCACCAAGGAGCGGCCATACCCCCATGCAATCGTTGCCGGCATCGAGCGTTACCCTCTCAAGGTAACGAAGCGTATGGGTGCGAAGAAGGTTGCGAAGCGGAGCAAGATCAAGCCTTTCATCAAGGTCAGTGTCCATCCTATTCCCCGCGGTCATCGCCCCTTTCGCTCTTGCATTGCACCACTGGAGATGTCTGACTTGTATGAATTTTGATTGTTTCGCACTACGCAGGTCGTCAACTACTCCCACCTCTTCCCTACGCGTTACGCACTTGAGCTCGAGGGCCTCAAGGGTGTTGTCAGCTCAGAGACGTTCAAGGAGGTATCACAGCGGGAGGACTCGAAGAAGCAGATCAAGAAGCTTTTGGAGGACCGTTACACGAGTGGGAAGAACAAGTGGTTCTTCCAGCCTCTCCGGGTGCGTACCCCTCATATTCTTATACGATCCCAGGAGAGCTTCTATCCCCATTACTTACTCTCCTCATGCTCCTCGCCATACCCACATTCCGCGCCCGTCTGTCTGCCTGGAACGTATGCTGACCTCACATGTGTTACAGTTCTGATCTGTTTGGATTCTTTTTCTTTGTTGTGCTTTGCAAAACCGCTACATGTACATCACATGTCCACGCATGACGCATGCCCCACTACATCATGTCTCAAATACAGTATGCCATGAGTGACGACATATCGTGCATAGCTGTCACACTTGATGAACCCTCCCCATCGCACTACAACATATAGGTAGGTCACTGGGTTCATTGCACAAGATTATAGTAGGAGTGGATGATCAGGCCGGGAATTGGGTCGGCAGACGAGGCAATCATTGAAGCAAGCAATGCATCATTTTGGCGCCGTTTCATTTCGACTTCCGACAATAACTCGGTACAAGACGTGCACATGCATGCGTGTGGAGAGGAACTATAAGACATATAGCGTGGTGGACAACGATACGAGAATGTGAGGGTTGGTGTTCCTCACATGGGACAGGACATCACGGAGACAGGACCATTAGACAGGCGGGGGTGACCGGGGTAGCGTACGGTATGCAATCGTGTGGACAATGGGATTTGGGATTGGCAAGACACCCATGAGGGGAGGGGTGATGGAGGGATTGGTGGGATTGGAGGGCTGCAGAAGGTGGATGATAAGGGTGAGGGTGAGGGTAAGGGTGAGGGTAAGAGTGAGGAGGAATAGGGACGAGAATAGAGATAGGTGAAAGCACAGTGAACGACGTGGTCACGATCTGGACGGCAGATGCATATGCCACAGGAAGCGCAAGAAGAGCAATAAGGGCCAGGAGCGAAGAAGACAGACAGCCGAAGCTTTGAAAGTGGTTGTTGCACTCCGAGCTTCACGACCCGAGGTCGCCCACACGCGTGAGCGCCGCTCTCCGCTTCTTCCTCGGCGGCTCCTTCACTTCGTCCTGGGGCGGCGGCGGCACCTCCGACGACCCGCCCTCTAGCATCTCGCCCGCCGTGCGCACGCCCAGCACGCTCTCGTCCACACTGGCCGCGGGGGTCAGCGGCGGCTCCGCGCTACGCTTCGCGGGCACGAGCACGAGCGGCGGGGGGATGGGCGTGATGGGGGACATGGCGGGCAGCCCGACGGCGTGCATGGACGGGGTGGAGAGCGGCGTCGCGACGGCGGACGCGGAGTTTGTGAGCGGGAGCGCGTGGTGGTGCGCGATGGACTGCAGCTGGAGGGTGTGTTGCTGCGTGTGGTGCGCGGGCAGGATCTCGTCGAAGACGACGATCGTGCAGTAGCCGTCGCGCGAGGAGAGGATCAGGCACTGCCCGTCGGGCGACCTGCACGTGCGGTCGGTCAGCGGTTGAGCCGAGCGAGAACAAGTGGAGATGTGTGGGACTTACCAGGACATGTCTGTGAACTCGTCATAGTGCAGCTTTGTCAGGAGACAGACTGGGCCGGCTTGCTGTGTGTCGTAGATCATCACTGTGTCCATCGTGGCCACCGCGTACAGCATCCGGTACGGGAGCGCGAATATGGACGCCGTCGCTGTAGGTGTCATTGAGGGCGCAGGGGTGCCAGGCATTGAAGCTGCTGGCGTTGGCGGCCGCAATGAGTCCGTAGCTGACAACGCCGGGGATGGCATCATCGCAGCCGCGGGTCCGGTAGGTATCGCGATGCGGGGAGAGGGCGCTACAATTGTTCCTAACGAACTCAAGGATAGTTTGACAGGAGAAGGATGTGGGGTCTTCTCCTGCACGGGGCCGGGCGGTACGCCGACGTCGACATCGAGCGTGATCTCAGTGTCCTTGTCGAGCGTAACCGTCTTCGGTTCCGGCTGGCTCTCCGACCGAACATTTGGGCGTAGCTCGTAGAGTACTGGGGAGAATCGAACGGCAACGCTCGCCTTCTTGTGACCGGGAAGACGTGCAATCGGTGGCCGGGCAAAGTTGGCCCGTGAGTAGATGTAGACTGAAGATGAACTATCCTTAGAGTCCCCTGCACTTGGGTTTCCCTTGCGTCCACGCGTCGCCTCCGACTTCTGGTTCACTCCAGGTATGACGGACGGGTCTTCAAATTGACCAGCGGGGTTAGTAGCAGGCCGCCGTCAGGACTGAACGTGAGCCGCCTAAAGAAGTTGGTGAAGCTCTCGTCACCATACAACTTAACGGATGCCCATGCAGCGGCCGGCGCCATGCGTATCGCAGGGAGCGCTGGCATGGGAGATGGCGACCGCCCGTAACGGCTAAAATTCGCAGGAGAGCTGGGGGCGTTTGATCCGCTGAAGGACGAACGCCGAGATGACGTTGTTCGCTCGTATGGAGGCGGGAACATCGACATAGATGGCGTGCTGGTGACGGAGGCGGCAGGGGTCAGCAGAGCTGGCAACTGTGCGTCCTTCGAGCTGGACGAGGCAACTTCCTCGTTCAGTCGTTCGCTGACACTCGTGATGACCGATTCGGTCTCACTCGCGGTGGACTCTCGTCGGAACGCTCGATGGCGACCTTGCGTGCTGGGCGTCCGGCTATGCCTGTGGCCCATGCGAGTGTTCTTCCCTACTGCATGGACTTCAAGTGTTCCGGACTTGTTGGAGATGTTGTAGATGTGCATCGATCGGTCGCTGCTCTGGGTGGCGATGTACTCGTTCAACGGGTCCCATGCGACACCCTGAACGTAGTGATTGTGCTCGGCAATCTCGTGTACGCACTTGCCTGCGAGATACATTGAGCATTGCGTTCGCCGACAGAGTGTGCTACGTACCTTCACTAGCGGTGAATATGCGTGCGCAGTTATCTGTGCTACCGGCGATGATGTACTCCCCACTCGGACTCCATGCAAGGTCATACACCTGCATCGTTGTGCACCTGCACACTCGTTTCGCATGAGAATACTCAGGAGCACGATAAAGACGCGTACCGGAAGGTCGTTCGGGGTTTCCAATGCTCTTTCTCGTACTGCAAGTCCTCAGGAGTCAAGTCACTCCCATAGGAGCTGGCGTGCGGGCTCGTCGTCGGTGCCCACACGATAATCATACCGTCTGCCGTATGTACAATGAGCATCCGCCCCCAGCTGTCCAGAAAGATACGCACCGTCTCCCGCCGACGCGATCAGGTCGCCTGTGACGCGCGTCAGTACCCCAGTCCTTGACACACCACTCTTACAAAACTGCGCAAACCACTCACCGTTCGGACTGAATCGGACAACGTTGACCGCGGCGGAGTGCCTGTTGAGCGTCGCGAGGTATTCGACGCGTGGTGGCCGTGGCGCGGCTGTCTCGGACGTGCCCTCGACCAAGGAGGGCGGGAGGATGTTAGGGTGGACCATCCATAGCTTCGCGTGACTTCCGTCTTAACCATCCCGTTCCATGCGCGTGAACATGTGCAGTAGTACTCACTCTTACGTGGTTGTCCTCGCCGCCGGTTGCGAGTCTGTATGCCTGCGCAGGGAACTGTTTCTCCTGAGCTGGGCGCGCCTTCTTGAACGGCACGGGTTGGAAGTCGCAGGTCGATATTGGCTTCGAGTCATGCCAGCGGATTTCGAGCGTTCTGACGCGCATGTTATCGTCGTGATAGATGGTTCATACACAGCGCAAGATGTGCAGGAGGGTGGTGAATGGGAGATGTGGTGGCGGTTAGAGCGAAGTGGCTCAAGAATACTGATCATTGTTCGCTTATCCGGGGTTGTTACCGGCGTTTACGGCCGTTTGATGACTGTTCCTTATCATCATCAATTGCTGTCAACCCGATTGGTTACTCTGACTATAAAATGCCAATCAAATCAGATAAACCAATATTGATGCACTGAATATAAGGCTCATCGAAAGTGTAGCATGAGAGATGGTGAGATCTGTACTGGAACACCACTGTTTTAAACAACAACCTTGAGTGCTGACGAACGGTTGTATGACAGAGCCTGGATACGAGGCGAGCAAGTATACACGTATGGTCATAACTATAGATACATCGTTCATAGTGTGCTAGCACGCAACGTCGCCGTTGAAGACATCAATGTGTCGGGATCCTCCTCCTGCGGACTTGAACCTTGAATCACAGCGAGGTCCTTCATATCCTTTTGCAGAAGCTTCGTGAGATGTGCGAGCCCTGCCTGCTCCTCGGCAAGAACCTATGGTCACACGATCAGTACCTCTTCACATCTCACAAGGGTGACACGATTCATCTGTGACTAACCTGGGCAATCTGAGCAAGACCAGCTTCGTCAACTACAGCCCACTCAACGCCGCCTGATTTACAGTCACGCTCCCGCGCGGCGGTGACCGCGCCCACGAGCGCCCACAATTCGTTCAGCTTGCCCCGTATCCTGCCAGTGCCACCTGGGCGTCGGACCTCCTCATCAATCTCCTCGAGTGCCGTTCGCAGTGCCTCCTCTTCGGGGCGTAGGGCGGATGAGCGCAAGGCAGGGATGAGCAGGTGCAGGTGCTGCACTAGCTTCAGCACGCGGTGTGTCAGTTGAGTCTGCAGCGCAGCAGCACGTTGCAGACGGGACGCATTTGACAGCTGGTGCCGCTGGGTGAGGGCCGCTATCCGGGATTGAAGATCCTGCGAAGACGACGATGTCAAAATTAGTCGTGCCGTGCGAGCGAGCTGATCCGTACTTTTATCCTATCTTGGTGTGCAGCTGCTTGTTGTGTCTGCGCCTCCACCCGCTTCTGGAGGTCATCGAACCCTGTTGCTACCACAGGGACGAAGCTATTGTCTCATATCAGTTGCTGAAGTACGGCGACGCTGTGGAACCACCTACCAGCTGGGGTCCGGGTTTTCGCGCACGGCTTTCTGCCATTGTTGCTCGTTGGAGGCATTTGACGGACGGCCGTATAGGTGGGCTTGCGTCGGATCAACAAGGTTGTAGAAGTAATGCTACGCATCAACCGTTAGTAAGCGTCTCACGACACAAGCCTATGAGACTGACCTGGAAACGACATTGTGGCGAATTCGGGTTCCATGCCTGAGCGATACCCTCCATCCTCTGCGCAAGCTGAACAAACTGCGTTTGCGCATCCTGCTGAGCATTGGGCGTCGTAGTCGCCTTCGAGGCGAAAGTTGAGCCCAGGAGCGTACTCCCACCTAGTGTGCCAGTGCCTCCTAGCGTGCTGCCACCGAACAGACCGCCCGTTGTAGGTTTGTTCTGTTGACCGAACGTGTTGAAGAGCGAACCTGATTGCGCCTGCTGCTGCTGCTGCTGTGGCTGAGTGGCGCCGAATAGCGAATTCTGCCCCTGCGTCGTACTACCAAACAATGAGGGTTGTTGTGTCGTAGACGCATTAGGCTGTGTGCTACCAAACATGCCGCTTGTCGTCGAGGGGGCAGTTGAGCCAAAGAGACCACCGCCTCCGGGAGTGGTGGTGTTTGTATTGGTTGTATTCCCGAACATGCCTCCAGTGGTTCCCGTCCCGGTGTTCGCGGTGTTGCCGAAGAGGCCTCCACCTGTATTGGGCGTTGTGGTGTTGTTCCCGAAGAGCCCGCCTGACGGGGCTGCTTGCGTGGTACCGAATGGGTTGGTACCAGTGTTTCCTGTGGCACTATTACCAAACAGCCCACCTGTACTAGTGCCTGTAGACACAGGTCAACGATTCGGTTAATGATGAGGTGGAGAGGCGTGCGGAAGGGACTAAGGACGAAGGTGGAATCTCTCTCATCTGATCACTTCTGCCATGCACAAAGACTAAAGTTCCCTCGGAATGAATGCTACTCACCTGGTTGCGTTGTAGTCGCCCCAAACAGTCCTCCTGATGGCGCGGTAGTGCCAGTCGTCTGCTGTCCAGCATTTCCGAACAACCCACCACCCTGCTGCTGCTGTTGGTTCGTATTCGTGTTCCCAAACAAGCTCCCTCCACTAGGTTGTGTTGAGCCAAACAGTCCTCCGCCCGTCCCTGCAGTCTGAGTGGACGTGCTCGCGCCAAACAGCCCTCCGCCATTATTTGTCCCTTGCTGTTGCTGTTGTGGCTGGGTGTTACCGAATAGAGAGCCACCGGTCGCGGGTGTTGTGTTCTGGGTGGTACCGAAGGCGCCAAAGCCTGCTGTGCCCGACTGTTGTTGCTGCTGCTGTTGCGGCTGAGTGTTACCAAAACCAAATGCCGACATGACTGCGTAAGACAGCAGCAGAGAAAGGTGAGGGGCGGGGATGTGGCGGGATGCGCGCGCGGTGTGGCGCGTCGGCGACGCGTGCGGGATGTTTGGCTTTGTTTGCGGCTAAAGTCGAACGCGCTCTCGTTGGTCCAACTGCGGCAATGCAGCACCATGATTACTAGGAGTCGAGGTTCATAGCGACTGCCGCAGCGTATTCGGTCATCCCCCTCGTTAATAAGCCCCTCGTTCTCCCTGATGAGAGTTTGCACGATTATTTCCTCGCATTGCTTCTCACCACACCGCTAAGATGCCGCCGCCTGGGAGAGCAAACGACGGGCCAAGACGCAGACGGCCGCGTCGTCTAACCTTGCCAGTTCGGAAGCGGAGGACAGTAGGCGACACACAAAAAGCCGAGCAAGACCATGCATTCCAGAAGATGGAAGGAATATACGGATTTGACGGTATGCCGTTTTTATCTGCTAGATGGGCCAGGATGCGCACACCAACGCACTCATCGCATCGCACTAGTCGACATTCCCGTATACACTGACCCAAGATCTGGTGAGGATGGCCTCATGTCAATCGCTATGATAGAATCCTAACAAAGTCTAGGTTATACCCGCTACCGCAAGGTATTGTTCCGACGAGGCGACGAGTATGTAGGACCAATACTTCCGCCGTCTTCGCTGTGCTGATGAGCTTCGATAACATAGTGTGATCTTCAACTCAGAAGACGACAAAACCGTCAACGTCTGGGTAGGCCAAGTTGAGGATATCCGCGCTAGTGCAGACAGAACGACAGTCCTGGCTAAGGTTCGGTGGTACTATTCCCGCCGCGATGCCGCCGAACGCATTAAAAACTTGTGAGACCGTCCGAAGTCTTGCATTCGCCCGATACTATTTCTCAAACTGACCCATCGCACTCTAGCAATGCTCTGCAGTGTGCGCCCTTTGAGCGCATCTTATCTGACGAGTTCGACTATACCTCCCCTTACACATTCCAAGGTATGTGAGAGCCTGGTGCCATTATACGTCGGGACACGGTGCTGCGGTGATCGATACGATTATCTTGGGCTTAGTCCTACACCGGGTGTGTATGGGTGGGTGCTGTAGCTGTGCCATCCTGCTATAGGTTGGGATCTGTCGTACTCACGACTGGTATAAATCGGGTAATCTTACACCTTTGCATCAGATCCCAACCTATAGCCGGAATTTACACAGACCGTGACAGCAACAATAGCAAGGGGTAAAGTCTAAGTCCAAGGAAGTATCTAGCGCATCTCCGAGCTATGCAATGAGATTCTGATGCTGTCCAGATCCGTTACAATGGGCCATGGCTACCTGCAGTGTAAATATGAGCCTTGAAACTGCATGGAACGAAACTGTAGAAATCGAGAATTCTTGGACATATAGGGCACAACTCACAGTGAATCCTTCGTATTTGCTCATACATGGTTCTTAGCCAAGATCTATGTGCAAGAGTACGACGAGCGCGATCTAGACCCACCCCATATAGGGCCTACTGATTATTTCGTGCGCACAACGCTCAAAGTACGCCAAAAGCGATTCGAAGTGAGTGATTTCCACCATGATATTCATGAGCGAGTACTGAACTTGTTTTATTCAGCCGCTCTTTGGAGTGGATACCTGTATATGTAGGGAGACATACAATCCCTATCCCGATCATGCTTCCACGTAAGTTATGACGAATTCCTAATGGAATGATGCATTACGATCTCTCAACAATGCTGCTAGTCTACTCGATCCCATGGCCCTAATGCACTTCTGTCCAAGTCTGAAGTGCCGCAAGTGGTATCACGCCTCCTGTCTCGAGATAAGCAGAAGTATCGACACGAGTCCTGTTGAAACGCGCGGGCTCCGACTGCTCGCTACAGATCCCGATAGTGAGGCGCCATTTGCTACGTTTGCATACTTCGCTGAGCGAGAGTCTGCAGAGGACTTGATGTCGATTGACCAGGTAATTCTGACTCTCGTTCCGCTTGACCCCCCAAGCTCATGCTTGTTGCTAGATTGACATCAGGTGCGCGCTGGAGCTTTTTCATCACTCCCCGTCGATCGTTATGCACCTCCCAGATAGCCTCCTCGACATAGCACAATCCCCAATCGTGCGATACGCCGGCGCCCCGGACGGCTGGGCGATCGGGAACGTCTCCGACGTCGTCCTCGCGCGCCGCTTCGTCTACGCCGCGATCGAATCCGGCGGGCGCCCCGAGTGCTCGGTGCAGTTCACGAGCATGATCGAACGCTACAACGCGCGGATGGAGAACAAGTTCTGGACAGACGACACCGGGGACACGATAATGGTCGAGGTCGATGAGATCGACGCGCTCAACTATATGTGCCAGGACCTCATGGAATTTGGCCTGCTTGCGTCGGTTTGGAAGCCATATTGGGAGGATCGGCGGCAGAAGTTCGTGCAGGCAAGGGAACTGCTGAACAGTCCGCAGTTCATGCAGGCAGGGGAATCGCTGAACAGGCCGCAGTTTGTGTGCCCAAGTTGTCGAAATGCTATTTAGGTGCGTGGGCTGGTTCATGATCTTCGCCGTGCATGGTTTGACGCTTGGGCCTCGTACAGTGTACCTGCTGGCTTTCTTGGATTATTAACTCGTGCTATCACTGCTTTGCAACCACCTCACAACCAGACTCGCTCTCGTTGCAATGGCTCAGACTACACAGAGGTCCTCGCGATACTGTACTATCAATTTGTATTATCAATTGCTTCATCGTCATCACTCTACCAACAGGATATCGCCTGTACTATTAGCTACTTTGTGCAAATATGCTCGTGCTTGTATATCGCATTAGTGCAATTCTCTCTTGTTGTACATAGCTTTGCCATTGTATCTCCTAGCCCTGAGTGTAACATCATGCAGCCCTGCCGTCGGTATTGTATCTGTCGCGTCGCGCCGGTACGTCTCTTCGTCCGGATTCTTCGAATTCGCCTACTTCCCTTGTCCCTCGCTCAAATGCAAGTGCATAGCATCCCTCACCCTTCATAGTTGTGATCGAAAAAATATCCGCAAGCAGCGTCTATGGGGTCGCATTCAGCGCTCTGTTAGGGATTTATCGACGATACTGTTCCAGCGGTTCAGGTAGCGCTATCCCCTCTTGTTTATGTCGCATCTGATGCTTCGTTCCCCGGAGTCTAGTGTCGTGACCACCGGGGTCTTGGAAAACCCAACTTGATTCCTCGATTCACACTGCCATATCACTACCGCCACATGTATAGCTCCCCGCCTCCTCATCCTTCGCTGGAATCCTCTCTTACCATCATGATCGTTTCGCAACGATGTCCGCGAGCTGTGTCTTTGGGATAGCCTCCGGGAACGCCAGCTGCTTCAGCCGGTTGTGCGTCGCCTGCTCGTACGCGAACGCGAACGAGATCAAGCTGAACTCGCTGAAGGCCGTCCCGACGAACGCGATCCCGAACGGCTGGTTTGGGCCGCTTTCGCGCACCGGACGGGCCGCACCCAACGGTGTGGTCGCTGGCAGGAACCCGAGCGGGACTGTCGCGGCATCATCATGCAGCAGGATTCAGTACGACATAAGTTGTGAAAATGGGAGCGGGTGTCACTCGGACTTACCGGAGACTATAGGATACCCAGCAATCGCCGCGGGGCCAGAGGCGACGTTGGCGGGCATCAGGAGGGCGTCGACGCCGAACGTCTGCAGCGCTGCATCGATGCCGCGGGTCGCACCCAGCTCCTTGTCGAACGCGATGGCATCGAAGAACGCTTGGTCGACCGTCGTGTTCTCCGAGGCGATAAACCTGCAAGAGATAAGTCAGTGGTTATTCGAGAAGGGCCGACAGTGGTGTCCAACGTACTCGGACTGGTCCGTCCAGAATGGCTGCACAAGCTCCTCGTCTGCGTGGTCAATGTTGAACTGGATCAGATCTGCCAAGGTTTTCACGCCTGTAGGCACCTCGAGCAGGTCTGCGATGTACTGGTTCACTTGGACCTGCGAGTAAGAGTAATGGCATCTAGGTCAATCTGCATCCGCCCTCTCTTCTGTTCCGCGACATTCACCTTGAAGTCCGTATCCAGCACGATCGTCTCGTTGTTGGACGCCTCGAGCTCGTCGAAGTCTGGCAAGTCCGCGGGATCGACGATGGTCGCGCCCAGCCCCCTGATCGTGTCCAGCGCCGCGTCGAACGCAGCCACGATGTTGCTATTCGACCGCGCGAAGAGCCTCCGCGGCACTCCTAGGCGCACACCCTTGAGCGCGTCTGCTTTCAAAGCGTCGGTGAAGTCGGGGACGATGGCGGGCTGGGCGAGCGTGAAGTTGTCGCGCGGGTCGGGCCCTGCGATCGCGCTGAGGATGATCGCGGCATCTGCGACGGAGCGCGTCATGGGACCTATGGTGTCCTGGTGAGAGGATATCGGTATGACTGCCAGCAAAGGACGCATCGTCATCAGCTCGGGGGTGATGGTCTATTACTAGGCTAAGGAGTCTCTACTCACCTCCCGCCCTCGAAGTCAGCCCGACGGTCGGTTTGATGCCCACCAGGTTGTTGTTGTTGCTGGGCGAGATGATCGACCCATCCGTCTCCGTGCCCAGTGCGCCCGCAGTGAGCCCAATCGCACTTGCGATACCACTGCCCGAGCTCGAGCCAGACGGATCTCCGAGCGGGACGTACGGGCTTGTCGCCTGCCCACCACGCCCAGAGAAGCCGGAGGGGATGTTCCCGCGGAAGTGGGCCCATTCTGACAGGTTGGCTTTTCCCAGAATGATCGCTCCGGCTTTGCGCAAGAGGCTCACGACGTGTGCGTCCCGCGGGACGATGGACCCGAGGAGCGCGAACGAGCCGGCGGTGGTGTTCATGCCTTCCAATTCAATGTTCATGGGTGGTGAGCTCGAGAACGTGAGCTGTATCAGACGCGATTATGCCCACCTTCGCTTGCGACTGTCGCAATGTTGTCTTTGACTAGGATCGGTATGCCGTGAAGTGGTCCCCGCGCACCGAAGACCGTCCTTTCCAGGTCGAGTGCTGCAGCCTGCTCTAGCGCGCTCGGGTTGGTCTCTATGACCGCGCGCAGGGCGGGACCTTGGAGGTTCACTTCATCGATGCGGGCAAAGTACGCCTAGAACGCGCCGTAGTCAGGAAGCTTGCTGGTTAGAAGATCGGTCAAGTTGAGATGAGTCACCTTGACAAGGTCGACACTCGTGAAGTGACCTTTCTCAAGCCCGTCTTGCAGCTCCGCGATGGATGCTTCATACAAGTCAGGGAACGCGGCCGCGTCCGCACTCGCAGTGACAGATTCAGTCGCCTGAAAGCCGTATGCTGTCCACGCGAGGGCGGCCAGCAGGGCCAGCGCAGACAAGAGCGTTAGCCTGAGGGCGCTTTTGCATGCTCTCATGTTTAGCAAGACGAGAGATCAAGTAGAACGACACCACGGCGCTCGCACATTAATTTCCTTATAAATGGCGTCTTATCGCGCGCTGCGGTGCGCATGCATGTATGAGAACAGTTCACGGCAGACCACATTCTGCAGCTCGGGAGCGCTTTGAATAGACCGAATCAGTTCTTCCTTACCCACAGTGTCGATCAGATGAGGTGCTCCGAGCGAGCGCTCGTCCAATGCCAGTCAACGTTATAATTGATATCAGTAAGGAGATGCAGCAAGCGGTCTAGGGGCTTGGCGTAGACCGAGGCGTGCATTGAGTATGTGGGAAATAAGTATTGTGAGACTAGAGCGAGGCGCGGGGCATCTTCCGGAACTCTTCCAATGGAGTCGGACTGACAATAATCTTCACTGCAAGAATGACGTTCCAGCCATGCCACAAATTGAAGGGTGTGGTAAAAAGCTTACCATGTCTGTCCTTCTCGTGCAGGAGGGCTTTGATACCCTTCTCAACAAATTCTTCCAGAGAAATGCGACGCGTGATCAGGCTCTCTATCCCCTTGAACTTCCCTTCACCCACTGCACGGACCACGTCCGCGTGCACCCTGTCAAATCCGAGCACACCTACCCGGGGGCCCTGAGCGTCAGCATAATGTGAATTCCAGCGTTTCGCTTGCAAACTGACTAGTGAGCGTAACCTCCTTGAAGGTCAGCGAATCGATGTCGAGCTCTGGCTTGCTCTCCCAGACGGCGACGTTCATTATGGTACCGCGCGGGCGCACCGTCTGGAACGCCGTGTCGAGCGTGCGCTGAGTCCCGGCACAGTCGAAAACGACATCCGCACCGCGATCCTCTGTCATCTTGTGTATCTCGGCGACCACGTCCATCTCCAGCGCGGTGGGGTCGTACACGGCGTCGGCGCCTTGCTCCTTTGCGAGGTCTCGCCGCGCCGATGCTGGTTCGGACACGGCTACCCAAGCAGCTCCGAAGACCCTAAATAATGCAATTGTAGGTTCAGTATTGGTGGTTGTTTGATTGCTCAGGAGCGAGGGGAACGCACCTTGCAACGCGCAGAACGAGGAGACCGATCTGCAGGTCGGTGAGCATCGCTTTAGTTGCAGCTGCAGAGGCGTATGAAGGAGCTCACAGGTCCGGTACCAATGACAAGTACGCGATCGCCGGCCTTCAAGTTGGACCTCTTTACGGCGTGCCAGGCAACGGAGATGGGTTCAACCAGAGCCGCGACATCCACTGGCAGGAGATATCGAATCGTGATCAGTATGTACTAGAAAAAAGAAAGAGTACGAACGGGGCAGCCAGTCGGGGACCGGGAACACTTGTTCTTGGTACACAGAGATGTACTCTGACAATCCACCACCCCAACCACCGATTCCCTCAAGTTTGAGCTCAGCAGAATTGCATGCTGAAGTCTCAAAAGGAACTTACATGGAAAGTCGCATGGCGGCATAGATTCCTGGTGCCATCAGAGCAAAATGGGCAAGTGGACTTTCTGCACGACAGCAGCGGTTCTCTGAGGTATAAGTTGGACAATGAGCACTGTTGCCGAGATACCGCTTTCGATGGAGAAAAGACGTACACGACGACCTTCTGTCCTACGCGGAAACGAGACGTGTCTGCGCCCGGTCCCAGCTCAGCCACAGTGCCAGACATTCTGCGTATGTCCTCGTGTCAGCACAGCGCACTCCGACGGAGATGAAATGCAGCGTACTCATGCCCCATCACTATGGGAAGAGTCTCGTTCGTCACTACATGCGGTTCAACGGCCGTTGGGGAGGGAGGCAAGATGCTGAAGTACGAGTGTAGATCCGAGCCACAAACTACACCAATTGAGACGTGAGTCAGTGTGGGCTCGGTACTAGATTCAGCGAGAATACACATACTGCCATTCCTGAATATGACACAATGTAAGTGGACATAGCGGGAAGTTTGGGGCGGAGCATGGCGACACTGTACTCACCAAGCTACCTGTTCAATAGGATCAGTGACTAGACGAGGACTATGAAACGTGGGTAACATACCTTAATCTTGATTTGCTTCTCCCCAGCTTGAGGCTCCGGTATCTCTTCCAGGCGAATGTCCCCAGGCCCATAGTATCGTATCGCCCTCATGCTGAAACGCGTGAGATGGGGATTCTAAATTCCTCGGTATATATAAGGAGACGCACTCGGAACCCCGTGAGCATTTGCGACTCGATCAATCAACTTGGAGGTGCACGCTCCCTTGTCGCAGAGGGGCAGAATCACTGGAGTCTTCCATCGGTGGTCCGTGGCGCATCGCGACGAGCGTTGTTCTGACCAGCTGATGCGTTAGTCAGGTCTCACTTCCCACATATATGGGAATCGACGGCATCCTCTGACTTCAGGAGCAACCTTGGCCCCGCAGCGAAGGGATCACGTGTTCCCTGGGCTAGCGCAAGTAGCAAGTCACGGGCGATGCTAGCGGTCTGTTAGGGGTTGGTGTTAAAAGGACGGAAGTCAGAAGGTGCATTTACTGTGTCAAATTACATGGACGGACTTACATACGGTCCCTCTGTTCGGGATGCACACACGGATGGTCCAGCCTGAGAGCGGTGTTCTACATCAACCTGAAGTTGAACGTGAACACGCGTGCGTGAAGTATCTTGAATCTATCACACAGCTTGTATGCGTGCCCACTCGGAGAGACCAGTTTTGGGGCGAGACCATATACAGTGTTGACTGACGTATTACGGATGTAATGCCACAGACTGTGCAGATTCAGAAAGAACAGAGGGTTGGTGGTTTGGAGCTCCAGCTCCTCATGATCAGTCAAAGTGATGATCAAGCAATGACTTCCAGCACCAATTAGCCACACTGCTCTTCGGGCGATCACAGAACTTGAAGTTAAGGTACAAACAGGAAGTTCGCTTTCTAGTTCAAGCTGGAACACTCATGCATATAATGCTTCGCCCTTCTGCCAGTGTGCCGACATCCGCAGCAGGGCGACTCGCCGTCGAAGGTTTGCCTCTCTGTCTGATAGAACGACGCGCTTCACGGTCGTCACGGAGCCTGAATCAAAAGGTCAGCGAACAATCGAGGCGGAGAGACCCAGACTTGGAGAAGAATAAGGAACATGAGTCGAGTTCGGCTAGGCGCCGGCTGATGCGAAGTGGACCACGCCTCGACAACGTGCCCGCGGCTAGGCCTCCTCCTATAAAACTTTGCAACCCTCGGTCTCGCATGTCCATCTCATCGAATCTTGCACCCTTGGCCACCGTCTTCGTCGTTCTCATCGTATATCGAGTGGTATGAGCTCCCCTGGCCGCTCTATCGCACACCGCGCGCGTTCAGACATGAGGTTCCTCATCGAGGCGCCCACCACGACCACGTCCACTCCCCCATCGCGCCCCTCGCACGAGCGACACGAAAGCGACCCAGTTGTGTCGCGATCGTACCCTGGTACGTCCGCGATGTCGACCCCAATCATGGGTTCGCCCCCAAGCCCCATGCTCCTGCCCGAGAGGCCCCAAGAGCGCTCTCGCCCGACCTGTGGAATCTCTCTTCACCCAACATCTCCGAGATGCCTTCGCCACTCCGGAAGGCCGTAATGCCCATGCTGAACCTCGCGCGGGAGACGAGAGACGAGGTTCTTGGAAGCAGCAGCTATCGCGAAGGCCACGAGTCTTCCCGCCCCGTGCCGAGTTCCGCGCCGGCAGAGGAGCGTGATGTCTCGCTCAGCCGCCGTAACTCCTCTAGGCCGCGTTCGTCCCCAGCGTCCCCACCCGTTTCCCGCTCTTCGCCTCAGGGCCACCGCAAGTATCGCAGCCCTCGTGTCGAGACAGACAGCGAGCCTGAGGAAGGTGTCCCCTCGCGCTCGTGGCGGACGCCTACAGTTGAGCGCGTGGAGCAGGACAGGCCGCGTACGCCACCACAGGTGCAACAGCCCGTCGCGACACGCGTGTCGGTAAGCGGGAGCCCCCGCAGGTCGACGAAGAGCAAGACCAAGCGGAGCAGCGTCGCCCAACGGCGAATCATGGAGTCCGCGGCCACATTCTCGTCTGATAGTGGCATCGCCGCCTCGCCACTGTGCCAGAGCCCGCTCGTCGCGCTCCCGCTCCCGGACATTCCGCCGTCTGCGTCGGACGCCGAGCGAGCCTTCTTCCCGCTGCCGCCAGAGCGGCCAACGCGGTCGCACCACCGCACGTCCATCTCGCCCATCCCGTCCCCATCGCAGTCGCCCCTCGCGCTGCAGCCGGTTTCTTCCACTTCGCGCCCGGAGAGCCCACGGTTGGAGCGAGAGGGAAGAGCAGGAGGGGAGGAAGGGTTCTGTTCGGGCTCGCCCACTCCATCACAGGGCACGAATTCTGGTCGTGCGAGCCCAGTGCCTGTGCCTCTGAGCCCTGGCTCGACGCTCGCGCAGACGCGACCTGGCTCGCCTACTTCGGACGCCCGTGGATCGCCCAGTGCATCTACCAAGCAGCACACGACGGAGGGCAAGAAACTTGCTCGGTCTCCGTCGCCCGTCGAGGAGCCTGCGGTGCGGCACTCGACGTTCTACATGGAAGACGAGATGGTCATTATGCGCGTGAGTTCTTTGGCGTGCAACATGCTATGAATGGATTGGATTGTCAACTAACCGAGGCACAGGTTGAGAACACCCTGTTCCGCGTGCACCGATACTTCCTTGAGCGCGACTCGACGTACTTCAAGGACTTCTTCCAGCGCAACCTCGTCCACGGCGCAGGCAAGACCGACAGCTCTGCCGTCCGCCTCCCAGACGTTTCGCGGCGCGAATTCGAGTGTCTCCTCCACTTCCTCTACCACGGGTACGTCCTCCTCTCCATCAACTCCGTGCTGCATAGCATTCTTGAGGCTAACAACGACTCACCTGCAGCGCATCGAGCTCGCAGAACGACTCCATCCTCAATCTCGTCCTTCTGCTCTCCACCTCTTCCGCACTCGCGTTCCCTGCCGCGCGGACCCACGCCATCTCCGCCCTCGACGCCGCATCCCCGCCTCTGGACCCGGTCGAGCGCGTCTTCCTCGCAGAGAAGTACAACATCCCCGCGTGGCTCCGTCCTGCGTACGTGGAGCTCTGCTCGCGCATGCATCCGCTGGAAGACTCCGAGGCGGAAGTCCTTGGCCTGCATACAACTGCCCGTCTGGCACGCGCCCGTGAGGCTGTGCTCGAGGAGAAGGTGCAGGAGTGGCGGAAGGCGGTGGAGAGGATGCAGAATGGACAGGAGGTGAGCAAGGAGGATATGCAGGTGCGCGAGGCGAAGTTGGTTGAGAGGGTCGTCGACGAGATCTTCGCGTCCGACCGGTAAGCTTGGTTTGTATCTTCTTGTACGAGTCTTGGCCTCCTTGCATACATAGACGGTATTGTTGCTGTTCGGGCTGGACCTTGGGGATCCCATAATGTATCGCATATCTGCTGTATTACAATACCCTAGCACACGCATTCACGACTCACGACATCCTAACGTTATTGTCAGCAATTAGATCATTTATCTTCTGGGTCATGGAGTTATGTGTGTGGCTTGTGGAGCGGGCTAGAAAGAACAATGATGACTGGGGATGCATCGTAAGTTGCACTTTGGGCGCGCTGGGAGTGGGTCATGTTGATGTCCACGACGCAAAAAAAAGAGATAGCATTAGTGACACAGCATATATCGTACACAGAAGAGAGTCTAAAAGTATGCAGGGACCAATCGCTGTGACGAGAGGCACATCGACGTGCTCACAGGTCGGACTCTTGCGCCGTTTGTATTCGATCGTCCGTGAACGCCTTGTTGCATTTTGTGCAGACGTAGAAGAGGATCATACGCGTCTCCTTGCGTTTGGACTGGTCTTGGAAGAACACGGCACTGGAAGACGATGAAGTGGGACAATGAGTGCGACTAACCGATGCATACGTACTCCTCATGATGACAATTTGGGCATTCCTTCGCCGCGTGTGCCTATGCATGTAGGCGACGGGTGAGTCGTCCATGGTTTGGGGGATAGTTTGGATCATACGCACCAGTGTGGGGTCCGAAGCGAGGTCTGAAATCACACCGACCTGCTCTCTGTGTGCCATGTGTTGTTATTGTCGTATCCTCGCACATGACCACGGAAAGGGGGTGATTTGAGGTGAGAGGGCCAAAACGAAGACTTACTTTGTTACAGTGAGCAAATCGTTCCTGTACACGCACTGGTTCTCGCCAATCTCGTCGTACGCGCAGATACGACACGCGTATACCATGATCCTGCGCAGCGGGTCTGCTTTAGGGTAGAGGAGGTTGTTACATTCCGAGCAAAAGTGAAGGGAAGCCTGAGGTGAAGTGAGGAATGTTCGGGGTGTTTTGAGGAGCGTTTGATGCCGATATGTCAGTACTTTGGACATTGAGTTCCCTGTTGTCTATGACTTGCCATTTTTCTGAGTTACTGAGACCCAGCACAGCGAGAGCAAAGGATCCGAGTTGGAGAGTGGTAGTAGTGGTCGCAGACGAAGTGTCGTAGGCGCTGGCATCGACCGTCGCGCCGAATGCAACCGGGCCCACCGTTGACGCATACGACACAACTTGAACTTGTCTTTCTCCTCGTCCTTGTTCTGAGCTTTGCTTCGCGCATGCAACTCTGTTGGTCTCTAATATGCTACGACACCCAGGCGGGCTGAGTTTGCGGAATGTGTATCTTGGTTTGGTGTTGCTCCGCCTACTCTTCGCAATCTTCGGGACTGGCTACATCCACCCAGACGAGTACTTTCAGAATGGCGAAGCGAGTGCTGGTACGAATCGTGTTAGTGAACTTTTGTCTATAATACGTGAATAGTTCTGGCAACAGGATATGTCCTCGGACTTCACACTTGGTCAACTTGGGAGTGGGATCCTGTCTTCCCATGCCGTTCAATAGTTCCGGTGTGGGTGACAACTGGAATACCCTTCTCCATTGCTAGGTATCTCACAAAAGGTTCGCATGATGCACTTATAGGAGTTGAGTACACTTTTGACGTAGATAAGATGCTCTCCTTGCCCCCAAGACGATATTCATCGCCGAGAGATTATCGTTCTTCTCCTCGTCTTTCTTGCTCGGTAAGTACGTATCACTACGTGCTTGCATCACCCCACTTACTGTGCATAGACTATGCGATGTACAACCTGGTCCACGACTCCGCACGACTATTCGCTCTGACACTCCTGGGGTCGTCCTACGTCGTACTCACGTACCAAGTTCGATCGTTTACCAACTCGATTGAAGCAATCCTTGTAGCTCTTTCCTTGGCGCTGCTCAAGAAGATGCTGGTGTCGGAAGCGAACAAGACGTCAGCACAGGTCAGAACATTGCCTGCTAGACTGTACCTGGTACTAACTCGGTAGGTGGTAGACAGGTACTCGATACCTCGCGTTGTTGGCCTTAGTTGCTATCTGTGGTGCTTTCACTCGTATCACCTTTGCCGCATTCTTCCTTCCCGTTGCTTTCGAGGTACTCATATGGACTTTCCGGAAAGCCAAATTCTCGCTTCTCCCCTGGGCACAACTTATCCTAGTCCCTACCTTAGTCGCAGCTCTCACTGGGCTTGGCTTCGTCTATGTCGACTCAACCTACTTCGCCTCTCACACGAGTACATCAGCGTTCGAGTTGACGCCTCTCAATTTCCTGCGCTACAACCTGTTGCCAGCCAATCTCGCCGAGCACGGCCTGCATCCTCGTTGGCTGCACCTCGTTGTAAACCTTCCAATGATTGCAACTCCAGGCCTGCTCTTCTATGCATTTTGGGCAGAGTGGGACTACAGCCAACCCCGAACGGATCAGACGCCAAAGGATAAACGCGGTGTCGTGGAGACTATGCAGAAGGGTATGTCTGAATGACACGTTGGCGTCAAGGAGCCATGGAGAACTCACGGTTCCTTCAGCTTTCTATTGGGTTAGATGGTCAGGCACGACGCTACTGTCGATACAGCCTCACCAAGAGCCGCGCTTCTTGATCCCTCTGATCACACCAATGATTGCGCTCGTCGTCAACAACAGTCGCATCCTTCGCGCCAGCAAGTTGTTCTGGGTACGTCTCAACGTTTCATCTCTCTTGTACATGATACTTATTACTAATACTCCCGGGACCTATAGGTAGTCTGGGCTGTGTCGAATGTTGTCCTCGCACTGCTGTTCGGTGTTCTTCACCAAGGCGGCGTCGTACCGTCGCTGTTCCGCGTACACGACATGATATACGACAGTGCTATGGGCATAACTACGCACGACTTTCACGTCGTATACTGGAAAACATACATGCCTCCGAGACATCTGTTGGCTGTACGACAGGCCGGTGCGCTTCCCTTCCCTGTCTATCTCATATTCAGCGCTTCTGACCGTTGTTGCTAGACATTGCTTCTGAGGCGGTCGCCATTTCGGATCTTGCGGGTGGCTCTCCAGATGGTGTCACACAAGCTCTTCAACGGTCTCAACCTACCGCAAGACCTTTGTCGACTCTCTTGGTCGCACCGTTTCATGCTCTGCCGTTGCTTGAGAAACGCATCTGGTTATGCTTACGAGAACGGGACCGCGTCTCCCCGCATCTAGATCTGGATCACATCGTAGAAACCATCGAGGCGGGATGGAAGGATGGATTGAGTCTCGGTATCTTCGAGGTAGACTGGAGTTGTCTCAGCAGCACCGAGCCTGCTGTCTCTACGCTGTGAAGTGTATGAACCTTGCACATACATCTGACCGGACGAGCACTCTTCACATTGCGATCTGATTTTCGACGTCTTCGAATAGCGCCAGAGGCGACAGCGCTGCAAGGCACTGCCTGCTACACACATGCAACTCCCCGAACTTTCTATTGCTATCGTTTCGAGGCAACGCGCACGCGACAGTGACGCTTACGTCCGCAATCGAGATGATTCATTGCTGACTGTCATAGTCTCCTGCGGATACCGCACATACTATCAGGCATGGTCTCCTGTCGCCATCCACATCGACCAGTCCGACGGCGTACAAGGTGGCTGCTGTAGCAGGTACGCCTTCTCGACACAACGTTTGATAACGCCTGCACGCTCCCCAGTGTGCCCGCCACGCCTCTGCAACTCGCCAGTGCTTCTGCGGTACTCGGGAGCCGGGCGCTTGACTTTGCGATCGACTTGCAGTTGCCATGCCGCACATGCATTGCGCACCACTACATATGTACCTGTACGACCGCCCGCGTCCACCCAACCACTCTCTTGCTCACGCTCACTAACGACTAAAATCTAGCTAGCATTATCGCATTCACAGGATGGAAACCCCGAGCCCCTTCGCCTCGCCATGGGCACACGATAACACCCCGTTGCCTTCCCCAGGCCCACCTCCCAGTCCCGCTGTATGGCAGCCGCACGACTGGACACCGGGCCCACGCAAGGACCTGCCACATCCACGCTCACTTCCACTCATTCCATCCTCGAACTCCTTCCCCGCGCGCACGAACACAACGTTCTATCCACTTCCCACGCACCCAGAGTTTCTGAGTAATCTCCACTCACACCCGCTCATCATCCAGCAGGGCGACGACCTGCGCACCCCAAGCCCGTCGTCATCCATCGAGCTCGTACTGCACGAGAGGACGGACGAGAAGTCACTCAACAATGGTCCTGTACCCTTCCCTATGCGCTCAGGGTTCACGTCCCCGGTACTCTGCGCCAGCCCGCGCCCGCTGCCCAGTGTGAACGGATCGTCGCAGGGGAGCGCCGGTAGCGTGCGCAGTGTTCCAAGTAGCGTCGACTCAAGCCCCGCGAAGACGCCCGACTCTGCTGCGGCACTCTCGCGCGCGAGCCAGACCCCGATGAGGAGCAATCAGGTCTTCCAGGCTCCACCGCCGCCACCGCCGTTGCCTCAGCCTCAGCCTCAGCCACCGACTTTGTCTCCGCCTCAGCCACCGACTTTGTCTCCGCCTCAACTGCGACTTCAAGCTCAGCATGCGCCCGCTCCATCCCAAGCGCGGCAGCAGGCCCTCGGGAGGATCCATCCGTCGCACAAGAATGCTATCGTTGCCCCCCGTCCTAGGTTGCCTGCATTGAGAGGACCGTCCGGATCTGTAGTCGGCCCTCGGACGCGATCGACTGAGTCGACGTCGGCCTACCGGAAGCATTCGCTATTTTACATGCAAGAAGGGATGATCGTGTTGAAGGTATGTGTCGAAACTCTGGAAACATGCGATGTACGATCGCACCCTAATCCTGATAACCAGGTCGAGGGTACACTGTACAAGGTGCACAAGTACCTGCTGGAACACCATTCGGATTTCTTCCGTGGGTTCTTGTCGGACGGCGACGACGCTATGGGACACTCGGATGATCGACCCATCCCTTTGCCCGAGCACGTCACTCAGGAGACGTTCGATTGCTTGATGAGCTTCTTGTATACCGGGTGCGTGTCGCTTTCCTTCCACCATCAGCTCGCTGCTCTACCACACACGACTGACGTCGTTATTTATGATGCAGGATCTACGACCCCTCCTCCGTATCCCTCCCAGACTGGATCACCCTCCTTCGCGTCTCCACTCGCCTCCAGTTCACCAAGGTCCGCCAGTATGCGATACGTGAGATCGCCACCCGCCGCTCCTCGCTCCCACCCGTCGACGCGATTGTCCTCGCGAAGGAGTACGACGTCCCGTCCTGGCTCGGGCCCGCATACGCCGAGCTCGTGCGTCGTCCGACGCCTATGGAGGACGAGGAGGCAGAGCGCCTGGGCGCACGCACGACGGCACAGGTCGGACGCGCGCGTGAGATGCTGAGGACGGACGAGTATGCGTTGTATCAGCAGAGGAGGCACGGCGCGAGGTATGCGCCCCCTGAGAGGCCGGACGAGCAGCTGGTCGCACGCGCTGTCAATGAGGTCTTCAATCTTCCGAATCGCTCAAACTCGAACCCACGGGACGGTCGATCTCCCGCACCTGTCGCCGCTGCGCAGTGAGGGTGTGTGCGTTTAGGGAGGCTGCCGTTTAGAGTGGACGTCATGAGTGCATGCTTCTCGGTCACCCAGAGACCTCGTGGGCCGTCTTCGATCCATCATAATTATATACTCCTGGACGTTCCTCTTCGTACTGTTTTTCTTGGTTTTTCTTTCTGCTCTACTCTCTGCATGATTCTGGGAGCCATGGACTGCTCTTCCACACTGTATCTTATAACACTACCTTCTCCTTGTCTTTCTTGTCGTATACCCTGCTGTATCACTAGCTGTGCGTAACCGCTGTATATATGTAAACGACCCTGGCCCGTTCCCACAATCTCAGGTGTGTTGAAACTATCTCCGCTTATCGTCTTTCGGCTGACATTCTTCTCAATGCACAGAGCTTCTATTTCACACTTCTCTACGTCTGTTCGGCATTGTCTCCGTCACTCCTTATCCGTGCGAGCTCTCGAGACGCCATAAAATTACCTCTGGTTGTCTGCAGCGTTTATACCTTTGTTTCTCACTATTCACTTCGCACCAGTCACCTGTCCCTGGCAATGAGGGCGGCTCGATACTATGGTCCTGGCGATATACGCATCGACGAGATACCCGAACCTTTCCCTGGGCCTGACCAGGTGAAGATCAAGGTACATTGCAGTCATTTTGTCACAGAGGCACAGAGTTGACCGATCATGTACTATACACGATAGGTGGCGTGGTGAGTATGCTTTGTTCAACCTAATTGGAGAAGGATGATCGATGTGGCCGGCTTGCTTCGTAGGTGTGGAAGTATGTGCATCTCGAGATTTACCTTCATAGATAGGTCCTAACTTGTCCTGCGACAGTCTGCGGTTCCGATGTGCACCAGTACTTTGAAATCATGCCGATCGTCTCCCCGACGGCGACCGAGCCCCATCGTGTCACGAAAGAGACTCTTCCCGTCGTGATGGGACACGAGTGCGTCTCTGCTTGTTGCCTTGGTACTGCCGTAGATGACATCTTCGCACTAACGCCGACTGACCAAATCAGGTTCTCCGGTACCATCGTGGAACTTGGTCCTGAAGTGGACAAGACTCGATTTGCAGTAGGGCAGCGTGTAACGATGTCAGTATGTCTGATGAGTTGGCAGCGTATCCGCTGAGACTTGCCCCGTACAGCGAGCCCCTCATTGCTTGCATGCAACCGAGTTGCTGGGCTTGTGAGTCTGTTTCGACACAAAATTTATGTCCCAATGTTGCGGCTCTAGTACGTCGCGTCTGTGTCATTCTGTTCACAGTCTTTCCTTACATGCTCGCTCAGGGTGTCTCGGGATGGTCCGGAGGTCTCGCTGAATATGCAGTGGTTACTCAGCATCGTGTTCACGTCCTCCCCGAGAACACCTCGCGTGAGTGGAAATGATAGGTGGATCGCCGCTCGGTTCTCACGCTATACGTCAGTGGAGATTGGTGCATTGATGGAACCTATGGCCGTCGCATGGCATACCGTCAAGAAGGCAAAGGTCAAGCCGAGTGACAGGGTGCTGATATTGGGAGCCGGCCCCGTGAGTCCTTGTAGTTTTCGCTCTAGTGTTTGCCGTACCGCAGCCTGACTCGCGCATAGATCGGTATATTTACCCTCAAGGTAGCCAAGTGAGTGGCGTTGCTGGTGACGTATAGCAAGTTGTCATCCGATCGTCATATGTCATACAGGGTTTTTGGGGCCAGCTGGGTTGGTGTCGCTGGGAGATCGTATAGACGATGTGAACTTGCGCGCACGTATGGCGCATCGGAGGTCTTCGATGTCGGAAACTCTACTGTCGACGTGGTCCAAGAGACCATTCGCGCGACAGACGGTCGCGGGGCGGATATCGTCTTTGACTGCGCAGGCACGCAAGTGACGTTGGATACTGCGCTCTATGCAGTGAGGCCAGGCGGGACGATCATGAACGTCGCAGCGTGGAAGGGAAATCCCAACATCGACTTGAACTTGATGTTGATGAGGGAAATCACGCTTGATAGTGGGTGATCCTCCGTGCTGCAGTATCGCGTTCTCACCAAGGAGACTCTCCCATTGTATGATCCAGATAGTATTGGCTATGCAGGAGACCATCCCGACCTACTGCAGGCAGTCGCGCGCGGAGAGCTGGCTGATGTTGGAAGCCTTATCAGCGGACGAATTCCTCTTGAAGATCTGGTGGACAAAGGCATCAAAGCTCTCATCCACGCGAAGCACGATCATGGTGAGTCAGTTGTGGCCGTCTGGGTTGCATGTGCTACCCAGTCATTCTAACTTCTGATCACTGTTTTGCAGTGAAGATCCTTGTGCACCCGTGACAGTGTTGCATTTCAGGTTACAACGGTGTTTGCCATGACCGGAGTCGATGTAGAACATCTCAGAGTCACATGGGGCATTCTCGGCTACGATTCATTAACTGTGTCTCCTCATCTCCGCTTCCGCTAGACCCGCCCCGGGCCGGCGGCATTGTCATGTTACAACAAGCATGACGATCATTCGGCTCCGGGGCTCTGGTTGCTCTCTATGAAGCTATGGATACAGAAGTCAAGGTGCGTCGACCGTCCCGCGACGTGCATAGAAGGAGCGACCGTGACTGGTGTCGCATGAAGCATGCGGTGACACGGAGAAATACATAAACTCCTACGTTCCGCCTATAACCCGGTGATTAAATGTAGCTCCTGCGCGATTACGGATGCGAAACGTCATGCCTAGAGTAGCTCGTAATTGGAGTTCACATGTGGACGGTAAGAGGACATAGCTTACCGACAGCTTTCCCAGAATCAAGATCTCCAAGCCTCCGTCACAGCGTCGTCCTCATCCTCAGTTCACATGACGCAACGTCTCAACATCTATAAAGTGCAAGGATAAATTCTCGCTGGCTCCATCGACCCCACGGTGACCGGGATCCCTATTATGCGTTCTGTCTACCTTCTGCTCAGTCTCTTGGCGCTTTGTGTGGGCAGCCTAGCGGCGTTTCCAAACCCGCTCAAACTCACGGGCAACTCGTTCTTCGTGCATGATCCCAGTCTCGTGCAGCGCCAGAGCGACGGGAAGTACTTCCTGTTCACCACGCACAATCGTGGTGGCATCCTCACTGCTACGAACCTTGCTGGGTATGTCTATGACTTCCTGTAGTGGTCGTGCCACGCGCTCACGCGTTCTTCCTCATGCAGTCCGTGGACTTCCGTTGGATCCATCTTGACCAAAGACTCGACCATTGACCTGCGTATGCACAATTGTAACACTTGTAAAGGACTGAACGGCTGACATATGTTGTAATCGGGATGCAGCTGGAAAGGACGACATCTGGGCCCCGGATGTGTCCTTCCAAAATGGCGTCTACTACGCGTACTATTCCGTTTCGACCTTCGGCTCGCAAAACTCCGGCATAGGTCTCGCCACCTCCACATCCTTGGACCCCGGTACCTGGACGGACCACGGCCTAGTCTTTCGCTCTAGCACTGGCAACAACTACAACGCTATTGACGGCAATCTCGTAATTGATGAGAAGGGCGTCCCAGTGCTCACGTTTGGTAAGTCGTGTCCTCCGTCCCTTCGTGAGACTAGTCTGAAGAATCCTGTGTGTTGCACCATAGGCTCGTTCTGGGTTTGTTCTTCTCGGGCTTTGTCCCTGAAGCAACGTACTGACTGCACACGAATGCGCGCAGGCCAATATCTTCCAAGTAAACCTTGGAAGCAACTTCCAGAGCGTCACAAGTTCGCCTGCCCAGGTCTCGTTCAACTCGACTTCGCCCCAGCCTGAGGAAGGCGCGTTCATCTGGAAGCATGGTAGCTTCTACTACCTGTTCTTCAGCAGCGGTATGTGTTGATCTGTATGGTCCACAGGCTTGGCTACTGACGTCTTCGTGCTCAATAGGACTATGCTGTGGCTTCGACGCGACCGCTCTTCCTCCTGCTGGAAACGAGTACAAGGTGTGTTCACTAGGCGATGCCCAAAGAATCTGTGGAACTGTACTGATCTATGTCCTTAAGGTGTTCGTCGGCCGCTCCTCCTCTGCCCACGGCCCCTTTGTCGACAAGAACAACCGAGACCTGCGCCAGACGGGCGGCACCCTCGTCCTCGCGTCGCACGGAACCATCTACGCGCCCGGCGGGCAGGCGATCTTCACGGACTCGAAGAGCGGCAAGGACATCTTCGTGTACCATTATATCCCCACGGACAGCGCAAGGCCGTATGACGATTCGTTCTCGAGCCTGGGACTCAACGCGATCGATTGGAGCTCTGTAAGTCTTTATCTTTGTGTTCAGCGATGTGGGTGGTACCTGATGAGCGGCTTCTTTGTATCTTTGTGAAATAAGGGGTGGCCCGTATTGACGAGCATTTGAAGATCAGGAGGCCCAATTGTATAGTAGGTCGCGAATGTATGTGTTCAGGTAGGACTGTTACCAGCTTGACATATGCAAAACGTCCTCGAAGTGGTCTCATTTGGATCCCATATGAGTGTCTTTCCCCGTCTCTCAAAGTAGAAATTTCATCCAAGCATCACACTCATCATGGACTAGCGAGTGAATCACGAAGAGACGCTCACAATGTCACTATATGAGGCGAACAGCACGCAGCTCATCCGTGAGCTCATACTTCCAACAGATCAGGATTTCGGCACAATAGAACAGCATGTCGGAGCGCCGGAGATAGCTGGAGGCGGAGCTTGCTGCGCTTGAGCAGGAAGCATACGAGGTACGATGTCTCCTCTGTCCTCTGTGACATCGAGTCCAGCATTTGAGACGGTTCCAATGCCCCCTGTTGATGATGAGGGCAGGTCGCGTGCGTCCTCTGGTGGACATGGCAAGAATGGGGCGTTTGAGGAGTCGAGCTGTTGAGTGACGTGGAGGGGAATCACCCTCCATGGCCGGGTCAGGCGCAAAGAGATAGCTTGTTTGGGTGGAGTGGTGCGGAAAAGGGGAGGATCGAGTGAGGTGGATGGGACGGTGACATAAACATATTGTTGTAGAACACGACGCGGAAACTGATACGACACGGCACCGAACACCAGACTTTCATGAACACAGTGATATCGCTCTTGCATTGGCATCGGGATCAGTATTTCTCTACTGTATCTAGTGGATGTAACATCTTTGGCACGATCATAGACCATTCTCTTTCTGCTACAGGGATTGTCTGAACCTCCTGTACTTTCGCAGTTCTGGGTCCTTGAGCAGTCTCTCCATCACGTCCGCTTTCAGGTACAGGGACAAGCATACTGGTTCGTCGTGCCAACGCCTGCTCCCAACAGTTTTGGTGGACATAACCCCAGGAGGGCCAGCCTCCATGACATGCATGAATCCGTCCATCCTCGGCAGCACCGCGTCGACGTATCTAGGTGGTGCCCCTCCACCAAAGTCGACCCCGTAGGCATCCAGGTTTTGCCACGATGTTATGAATGAGTGTCGTTCTCCAAGCGAAACGCGTTGTGGGTTGATCTCGTGTGGGGCCATCTGATGCAGCAGCGCAGATATCGTCCTCGGGGTGAACTGCGACACGGAACCATGGATGCTAGATGCAGCCCGGGCCAACGACCAGGCAATTTGCTCGCACGTCAGTGAAACACGGGCAAAGATAACTGGGGACCCAAGGAACCCGTGCGGGAGAGGAGGGGAGAGGAGTCGTGAGCGGAGACCGATGACGACTGCAAGGTTGACGAGTCCCTGATCATGCTCCAACCCCCGTGCCCGGATGAGGAGTCGCCAGACGAACGCGAGGAACGCGTCGAGGCGGGAGATCTGCAGTCCCGCAGAGTGAGAGGAGGAATCCTTCTCCTGCTGCTTGCGAGTTGCGTCCTCGTAAATACGCTGGATCTCCCATGGAGAGAAATAGAGGAGGTAGTGTGCGACGGGCACGGACTCGACGTCCCATCCTGGCGGAGCGTTTGAGTCGCCGGGCGGCCCAAGGTATGTGCCTTTGAGCTCCTCTCGGACTTTGGGTGCCCCAAGAACGATCGTGGGTGCAGACGGCCACGAGCGGACCATCGGAAGCGCGTTCTCGATGCTCACGAGTGCGGGGTCCGGTGCTCCTGCAGCGACATTGTCGACGAGAGCGGGGTCGAATATTGGCCTGAGCTCCGGGAGTGGGCTATGAGAGAGCAGGGCGCGGTGGACGGCTGCCCAGTCCTTGGCGAAGTGGAACATGGTAGTTGCGTCTGCGATGCAATGTACGATTCGAAGCCCGATGCTCAACCCGCCGCACGCGAAGGTCGTCAATTGGACGGAGACGCAGTGCCGTCCCTCGTACTCATCTGTGTTTTGCAACGCCAGAGACGTCGGGGAGAGGAGTTGGTGGGAAGGGAGATGGTCTGCGAACCACGCGCCGCTGGAGATGCGCGCGGCGCCGTCTGGAACGAGCGATGCGAGTGTGCTCGAGCTACGGGCCTCGATGAGCTCGATCCCTGGATCCTCTGATGAGCCGTAGGTGAGTGCGACACGTCCATGATGTTGCCCGTTAGTCGGGCCGCGCGGGATCCAATGCAGCTGCCCAGCCCATTGTGGATACGAGTTGAGCGTGGACCGAAGGGAAACGGTGAGTGCTTGATTGGAGGACGCTGGCAGTCCATCGTTTTCTCCAGCTGGGCGATCGAAGTACCATACGGCACATGCGAAGGGAAACGATAAGGCAGAAGTATCTAGAATGGACAACGGTACTGTGCGAGCTGAGCTTTGTGGAAGCGTTGGTCGCAAGCGTGTACGGGAGATGGTCTCGAGTAGGACATCTGTGGTAGGCAGTGTAAGTAGATATGGTAGTAGTGAGGTAGTATGTGCCCACATACTGTGAGGTGACATGGTAGTCGTGTTTGAGGACTAGATGGTGCACCCTCCAAGCTTCAGGGTGGGGACGTTTTATAGCATTGTATGACCGACCTTCTCGGCTAAAGATTGTTGTTAAAGTAGTAAGAGTCTGGCCACTCGCGGGATCCCAATCCTTGGGGTATACTCAGCAATCCTGAGCATTGCCAAACTTGAGGGATCCCGCGACTCGTGGGTCATCGCTCACCGGAATTGCTCAGCTTTTGAGACTGCAATCTAGGTGGAAGCTGATACCTACCCCTTCGCACTTGCACTGTTACCACGCCGCCACTGGTGAAAGTTCGTGCAGGAGCTTCAAGGTAATTCAATGTACACAACCACTTACTGGATGGAGTGTGTCAGCGGGCGGACCCAACTTGGGGTTACTTCAGCTTTGCAAACTTCCTTGTAGCTGAAGTGGTCACCAGCCTCGGGCCCTTGGCAAGGCTGACGTGGTAACCAGCGCAGCCGCCCCGGGAGATGACGTGCGGCGCGTCCCAGACACTTCTCCAACCGCGGCACACACTCCATACATGAATAGCTGCTTTCGTTGGGGTATGTAGCATTCCCATGAGGTATCTGCGCGGCGATGGCGTGGAGACAAGTCCACGTACGGAGCGTTTGTTCAGGGGCAGGGTTACGGTGTCGGCTTTCACTCACAGCGACTCGGAGCTGCGGCGTTCAAGTTCATCGGGTGATATGACAGCATCCCCTTGAACTTGCATGCGCGCGATCAGCCCCATGCAGGAGTCACGTAAACATTAATGGAGGGGTACGTTTTGGCCGAGTTCGAATAGCTGAGTAAACGAGGTGGGTAACCACAAGTGGCGTTTCCGAGTCGAAGTCAGTGCCAGTGGCTGATCGGATAAATAGGCGCCCGATAACGTACCCGAATCCCAAGGCTGGAACTGGCAGCGCCGCCGACTTTCGTGCATATGTGTCATAGTAGTCTATTACCATATGTAAACGTTGGCCGCTCAACTGATTCAGACTGACGCACAACTTGTTCTGATTCCCCATCCACCGCAAATGACAGGTTCGCAACTCCAACGTTCAAATTGTTCTCGATCAGTGCGCCCAGTGACCGACGGTCACTCAAGGGTCTCGGAGTTTGTAAGGCCCTCATGACCAACCGCCGGCCCCATTTCCATACTACCCTCGGCCGCGGGTGGCGTTGGTGTGGTCATGCCAAGACGCGAACTTGGACCCCATCGTAGGAATCCTAGTTGCGGCATGGCCTCACCATCTGTTACTTGGCCTGTAGAAGCTGACGCTGTTTGTCTATCCTTCGCACTCCACGTCGCACACAACAGATAGCCTCGTAAGTTGCTATATTCCACAAGATATTGTGGAAGTGATAAAAGCAACCACGACCACGCTGGGAGTCGAAGCCAGAATCTTCAACTGATCCACGTTTGTAACTCACGCCTTAACCTTTACATAGGCCAGGCGTTATCTACTTCGCGTCATCATACAAACGGTAATGCCCTCCGCGATTGGATTCAACAGGTGCCTCGTGCTCTTCACGCTTTGACATAAACTTACAACATCGAACTACCTCACAGCTCAATAGGTCGAAGAATCGAACCGCTCACACGCGCAGAGCTTCAGATACTTCCTTCCTTGGGCGTTGACCTTTCCCAAGATACCAAACTGTCAGACGCCGTTCTCCGAACACGTCATGCCTTGGATACGGCACAGTACCAAGACCACCTTTCGCCGTCTCTCAGCCTGGGCAGACTCCACTACCGCTATGGCTGCTCATGACGCCCGAAGCGTGCAACATCCGATCAATCGCCTGAGAGTACGAGAGGGGCAATCGAGACGAGGCCAGGCAGGCATTCGAGGGCACTCTAGGCGACATACCCGGTACCGGTGGCGTAAACGTGTTCATGGGGATACGAAAACTAATCCTGGGCATGGTGGAATTCGTCGATGCTGGCTTGATCTGGTGGCTTCACTGTAAAGACCCGCACGATGAGCCTGAGAAGCGCACGTTCGCTATACGGGGTCGTCTGCTAATTTGTGGCTGACAGAGGTGCCCTTGTTGAACAGCGAGGTTGCTTCAGGTTCCGTCCGTCCTGCAAGTCGACGAGAATACTCTAGCCCTTGTAATCACCTGGCGCCCGTTTGACTGGTCGATCCGAGCACACCGTGGCTCCATCAGCAGGAAGTCGCAGTCGCAGCTGTCAGCAATTTGGTCGTGTCGCCCCCTATCTCGCTGATGGTGTAGATACTCCTTGCGAACATCCTCGAGAGGAACGCCGCCCTCGTCACCAAGGATCTCAAAGTGGAGAAACAGTCAACCGAGAAGCAATTCCACACGTCTTTGCTGTTGCCGATCGGGCCGCTCGAGTAGGAGGATTTGTCGAAGCTGAACAGCAACTTCGGATGTGCCGTCTGCGTAAAGAAAGCCGTCCGAGTCAATCGCAGTTCGCAGTGCCAGTCCGCGTCGTACTGCGGGGCAGGTGAGTCGTTCACCTCCACAATTCCGTGTGTATTCCCCGGATGCAATCCGTCAGCCAGAATGCCAGCGCGCCGAATGTGCCGCGCACAAAGACGCATGCTGTGCACACTCGCTCAACATCGGGCAGTGGGTGACTGTCAAGACGCGCGCGACACCCTTCGACGGCCTCGTGAAAGATGGCATGGCCGTAACGACGCTCAACAAGTACAGCAACATCGACCTCGGCTTCTCGGACAAAACCAGCGCGGTCTTTGAGGTCGATTCTTCCCGGGCTCGGCCGAACGAGTACGGCGACAGGCTCTTGCTGATCAAGATACATGACGGGATGCTAGGCGTGAGGGGACCACCAGGCCACTTCATGCTCCGTAAAGACGACCCCGCGCAGTTTGCGAGAGTCCCGATGGAGGTGACCGGGCCCTGCGATGGTTGCAAGATGTATCGATGGGCGAAGCAGACAGGTGACTGCCAGGAGCTGAGTGTCTGCCTCGATCGTGAGCCCAAGTTGGACACATGGAAAAATCAAGTACTATTTCAAGTTGATCGGGCGTGAGTCCGACAGCTGTGACTGATATTGAGTGGATCCTATCAGCCGCTTGCCGCTCCGCTAACGTCAAACATCAGCGCACCGGTGGGTGACCTCTCACACTGTACGAGGCTCTGACTGTCGCCCTCCGCGATGACTTACGTATAGAAGCTACATCATGGACGTTCTCACTGAGATCCTCAGTCCTTCCGGGCGACGTTCGTGACTTGCGTGCAACTTCGAAGTGGTGTAGCCAAAGGGCTCCCATCTTACTGAATTCAGTTCTCAGAACAGAAGTGCCGTTGCCTATCGCATCAGTGTGTGGTAATAGCGGACTGGAGACCTCGTATATAACATGCGTCCGATCGTCTCCCCTTCCTTCCCTTCATATGACACACCTACCTCAGCATACCGTGAAGATTATGACCACACCCATCCCGAGCCCCCCTGCTGTCCCATTCCTAGGGCACGTCACTGTTGTCGACAGGAACGTCCCCACCAAGTCCTTCGATCTACTCGCCCGTCGGTATGGCGGAATCTATGAACTCAAGATCCTCAGTGGTGGATACACTTCAACGTTCATGCTTCTTGGCGAATTGCTGATCATATTAAGGTACGAATATACAGGCGAAAGGAGGATTTTTGTCTCGTCATACGAACTCGTGAATGAAGTGTCCGACGAGAAGCGTTTCAATAAGAAGATTACCTTGGGTTTGAATCAGGTCCGCAATGCCACTGGAGAGGGTCTGTTCACCGTGAGCTATCAAGTTCATCATCGACTCTGTAGTAGCCTGAGTAACTTCCTTCTCAGGCCCGTGTCCCCGGGCCAGAGGAACAAAGCTGGTACATCGCCCGTACGTGTACTGTTCTTCCCAATCGGTCTGAGAATGACCGACCGCTTTAAGACCGCCTCCTCATGCCATTTTTTGGTACGGAAAGCATCTACAAGATGTTCGACGACATGACGAATGTCGTTTCTCAGCTCGTCCTCAAGTGGGAGCGGTAAGCGCTCATTCTCTTCATTCCATACCATGGCACTGACTTTACCGCCTTGTAGCTTCGGACCCCGCGGTGTCATTGATCCATCCGCCGACTTCACTAAACTTGCAATGGATGCGATCTGCCTGTGCAACATGTCTTATCGGTGCGTCATCATGCTGAGTTACTACTAGTAGCTCCGACGACGCAGCCTGAGGCTGAATCCGTGCTTCACGCTGTGTAGCCTAAACTCGTTTAACCGGGTGAGACTACTTCTATCTTAGGGTTCTCTGTGACTTTACCATAATACGTTGATGACTATAGGAGGACCCTCATCCATTTACGACCGCAATGACCGACTTCCTGATTGAGAGCGGGCAACGTGCTTGGCGTCCGGCATTCGTTCAGGCCCTGATGACGGGCAGGAACGCGAAATACGAGCGAGACAAACAGACCATGAACTCGTTGGCCGATGAGAGTACGTCGGTGTATCATTTGCTTTAGATGTATCAGCGTTTAGTGTGCATTGTGCTAGTCCTGCAAGATCATCGTGCGAACCCGGCGCCTGACTCGAAGGAGGACCTGGTGCAGGTCATGCTAACAGGCCGCGACAAGAAGACGGGTCTTGGGCTCTCTGACGATACCATCAAGAACAATGTGGGTGTATTATCTCCCTTTTTTGCTCAGACTACTGTACTGATGTCTGACTGAGCTCATCACCTTCCTCATTGCTGGTGATTTGTATAGTACATAGTATGGTGATAATGAGACACTAACGAGCTCTTTGTCCAGGTCATGAGACATCTTCTGGTACGCTTACCTTCATCTTCTACTTCCTCCTGAGGAACCCCGAGGCTCTCCGTAAGCTCCGCGAAGAGATCGATACCAATATCGGCGATCGGCCTATGAACGTCCATGACGTCAACAAGCTGCCCTACCTCCTCGGTAAGCTCGCCTAACCGGCCACCGTTACATTCGGGCGAACTGACACGACAAACATACACCAGCGGTAGTCCGCGAGAGTCTGCGACTGGGTCCTCCCGCCCCAGCGCGCGCCGTGGCACCGATCGAGGACACGGTGCTCGGGGGAAAGTACCTTATCGAGAAAGGGACGTCGATTGTCGTCAACACGTGGACTATGCAGCGTGACCCGAAGGTTTGGGGTGAGGATGTATGCAGTATTCTGGATATTGGTGCACGTATGTGCAAGACTGACGGACGTGCAGGCAGAACAGTTCCGTCCTGAGCGTATGTTGGATGGGAAATTTGAGGCGCTTCCGGTGCGTACTCTACACAACTTGCATTCATATCAATATGCTGACCTCCAAGAATGTAGCCAAACGCTTGGCAACCTTTCGGGTATGGCACGCGAGCGTGCATGGTGAATTACCGTATACGTTGGCTTAAGAAACAGCGTATTGAGGGTTGTGTTGTACAGGGCCGTCCCTTCTTCTGGCAAGAAGTTCAGATTACTCTCATTTCCATACTCCAGCGATTCGATCTTGTCATGGACCCCACGTACGAGCTCGAGCTCAAGCAAACACTCACCATCAGGCCTCACAACTTCTTCATTCACGCCATCCCGCGAAAGAACAAGCCCCCGCGTCTGCTCACCATCCCGCCCGGGCCCTCAGCGTCGCTTCTCTCTGGGGGCTCGCTAGGGGAGCGCGGTCCTGGTGCAACTGTCACTGCGGATGGGGGAGGTCTGCAGATCCTGTACGTGCTGTATGGGTCGAACACGGGCAACTCGGAGTCGTTGGCGCAGAGGCTGGCGTCTGCTGCCCCTGCACATGGTTAGTTGTCATAGCTTCTTGAGGTTCGACGGATTGACCCGGGGCTGAACTACATACATACCAGGCTTCCGCGCTTCTATCGCTACCCTCGACTCCGTTACAGGAAACTTCCTGCCCAAGGACGGCCCCGTGCTGATCATCACTGCGTCCTTCGAAGGCCTACCAGCGGACAATGCAGCGCACTTCGTCGAGTGGCTCAAGAACGTCAAAGAGACCGATGCATTCGAGGGTGTCAAGTTCGCGGTGTTCGGGTGCGGGAACCGTGACTGGGTGAACACCTACCAGCGTGTCCCGACGCTCATCGACAACCTGTTCGGTGAGCACGGAGGTGCGCGGCTTGTTGAGCGCGGGGAGGGGGACGCCTCTGCGGTGGAGTTCTTCGAGGCATTCAATGCGTGGGAGAACTCGGTTTGGACAAAACTTGGCACGGTGAGTGTCGTGATAGAGCGCCATGATAATTTATGGGGAGTTGTACGATAGTACTGATGGGGCGCACGTGCGTTATACTAGGAGTATGGCACGACTGCGTCCACGCCGGGGATGATAGGACTCGAGGTTAAGAAGGTCTCAGCTGGCACAAAGCGGGCTGAGCTCCTCCGTCAGAAGGATATCGCGCTCGGCACCGTTGTTGATAACAGGCTGCTGACTGCGGCCGGTGCTCCGTCTAAGCGGCATATTGGTTAGTGTGTATGCGTTGCGTCATATGGGCATTCGCTGACACCCCTCAATAGAGTTCGAGCTACCTGAGGGCATGAAATACCGTGCTGGTGATTACCTCGCAATGTGAGTCGCTAAAAAGGAGTGTCGTTTGGTATGCTGACGTAGATATCTCGTCAGTCTGCCTATCAACCCCGAGGGAGTCGTTCGCAGGGCGCTGGTCCGTTACGATCTCTCCGCTGAAGAAGAGGTAAGCGTGTTCAGAGAGGCCTCTGTCTGCACATGAGCTTACCAAGTATACGTGAGATCGAACTTCATTCGACGGAACCAACCTCTTTCCCCGTCAATAGGCCCATCGACGTGTACAGCCTATTTAGCGGCTATGTCGAGCTGCAACAGCCTGCAACAGCCCGGGATCTCGACATCCTCCTGAAGGCGAAGAACTCCGAGGCCTCGAAGAAGGCCCTCCATCTCCTTGCGGCTGAGTACGTCGAAACGGTCTTCAAGAAGCGGCTCAGCGTGCTTGACATCCTCGAAGAGCACAAGGACATCGAGCTTCCCCTATGCTCCTTTCTCCACATGCTGCCCTCAATGCGCATCCGCCAATACTCCATCTCGTCCTCCCCGCTCTGGAAGGCCTCTCACGTCACGCTCACCATCAACGTCGTCAAGGCGCCGTCGCTCTCCGGGCGCGCTGTGCCCTTCTTGGGCGTTGCATCTACCTACCTCGCCGGTCTCTGTGCTGGGGACAAGGTTCAACTCTCCGTCCGCGCTTCCAACGCTGCATTCCACTCACCGTCCGACCCGGCCGTCCCGCTACTCATGGTTGCGGCCGGTTCCGGTCTGGCGCCGATGCGAGGGTTCATCCAGGAGCGCGCGATACAGAAGAAGGCAGGAAGGGTTGTTGCGAAGAGCTTCTTGTTCTTCGGGTGTCGGTCCCCGAAGGAGGACTTCCTCTACGGTGAGACGGATTTGAAGGAGTGGAGCGAACTGGGTGTTGTGGACGTTCGGTCTGCGTTCTCGCGCTCGTCGGAAGACTCGAAGGGCTGCAAATACGTGCAAGAGTGAGTGACCTCGCTCCGCGTAGTGTTTCGCCATCATGAATAACCCACACTCTGGGATAGCCGGTTAGTCCATGACTGGGAGGAGGTTGTGCAGGCATTTGCAAACGGCGCTCAGGTACGTCACTGTTGTGCTTCGTCCGTGTGTCATGCGGTTCTGACCCCGTTTGTGCTCTCAGATTTTTGTCTGCGGTTCTGGGAAGATTGCTGCTGACGTGAAAGAGACGATCGTCCGGTATATCAAGGCGAACAGACAAACGGACGATGCCGCTGCCCTCGCTATCTTCGAGAAGATCATGCATGGCCGTTACGCTACTGACATCTTCGAATGAGCGCAATCATCCTCGTATTCTTTTCTGGCCCCAGCAAACCCAGAAGTAGGAGGTCTGACCGGGGAACCGGGTGCTCGGGGCTTTGCTGGAAGGAAGTCATGTGTACAAGAATGACGCTATGTTTTCTCAGCTGGAAAATATGGACTGGAAGAGTCGAGCGAGTATAAGTATCACAAATTACACAGGATAGAATCTGCTACACCATTATCTGATGGTTCAAGGGCATGTCGGAGGTCCTTGGGGCTGCGGTGGTTCCTGATTGCCCTTACTATGGTGGTGTTGTTGCAATAATCTTCGACCAAATGCACTGTTAGCAACTCCGAATCTCATAGAATGCCGTGCAGATCAGATGAAGTCAACGCACTATGGGTACCGTCATAGATTGAGGGCAATCACTGGTAGTGGAGACTTCGCTCTCGGCGACAGTGGGGTCTGACACCGCCCGGAGAAGCGCATCCGGAGATGGTACGGTCGCTGTAGCCTGTAGCTGAAGGGCCGTCGCATCCGTATGTATGCCTTCTTCCGCGGACCTGAATACTGGCAGTGAAGCTCGGAAGGCGGGCCTCCTTCAGGGGTTCCAGGAGCCTTGGTCTATATCATGGCCCATGGCAACTTCAATTTGTTGGTGCTTTCGCGCAAGGAGAACCACTCCACCGTAGAGCGACGCATATAGTTTTGTCTACTCGCGTGTCAAGCAGGAAAGGAACGTGCAGTGCCACCCACTTACCCTCGTCAGTGCTTGCGATCGGGTATTCACTTGGTCGTACAGATAAGTTGTGAGGGCGGAAGGAATAGCCGCTCGTGAGGTCGGGCAGAGCCAGTGTCAGCCACATACTCGTCGAAAGCGCAAAACGGAGAACGGACGAATAAGAGACGACTATGCTAATACAAACTCAGGTATGGCTACGCTATCTCCACCTCGAGCGCCTACTAGGCTGCAAGCTCACGCTCAGAAAGCACCAAGGCGCGCGTGGGGCAGAGCGCTTGTCTTGTCACTCTCTGGTTGTCACGCTCTTCCCAGCGTTTCCGCTCCCAAATTCGGACTGTCTCATTGAGTCATTCTTCCGAGTCGCGCCCCGCGTCAAAGGGCGCCAGACACGACGTGCAACCCCTAATTCCCAGGCCTGGGAAACGCATGGGATATTGGCTAGTGGCTTAACAATTCCAGTGCAATTCCCAGGAGTGCCCGGCCGGCAGATATGTTTCATCTCCCACACATTCCCCGGCATGTGGCACACAACCGGGGAATGTAACCAAGCCCCTTTGCAGGGCACTCCATGCATATCTTTTGTATTTCCCTGGATATCTTTTGTATTTCTCCGAATATGATTCATTTTTCGACCCATGACAAGGATATCATATGGAAATGAATCATATCCATGGAATGCCCTGCAAAGGGGCTTGTTTACATTCCCCGGTTGTGTGCCACGAGCTGGGGAATTTCCGGGACATCCGGCGTATGCGCCGGCCGGACATCCCTCGGAAACGGGCAGGGCATGTTAAGCCGCTAGCCAATATCCCATGCGTTTCCCAGGCCTGGGAATTAGGGGTTGCACGTCGTGAGATAGAGTATCCGAAAACGCGTTCCGACACTTGTTCTTGATTCCGACGCTCTGGGGCTATCTCCCGCACGTTCTCTGGCTTCATCTGAAATCTTACCGCGTAGCTACCTTCCATATCCTCAATCCTACGATCGAGTCCCGCTGCAATTTGTAATTTGCAAGTCCCATCCGAGTCCTAGATGGCTGTGCGGACACGGTCTGACATGTATATATAGACCTCAGAAGCTCGACGTTGGGGCACCTAAGTCCCCTCGTCACCTAGCGCAATCTCGCTTCTAACCTCAGCTACATCTTCGCCTTTGTATTCACGTAAGTGCACTCTGTCTTTTCTTGTTCCATGCGATCTGCTCACGACATCTCTCTCAGGCCTGCATCCCCTCCGCCGCCAGCAGATATGTCCTCCACCAAGTCCTACCCGCGCAGCTGCTTGAAGCGAACCTCCGTCGCATCCACGAACTCTCCCGTTTCGTACTACCCAAGTCCCCGCAACTCTGCGCAATACGCCCAAGCACTTGTCAGGGAGCCATCCGGGTCGATGTTCGACACGTACACGACCGACCCCCAAGAATTTGTCAGAGCGCCAACCCGCGGGTCGATGTACACGACCGACCCCTATGAGCTCGCCAGGTCGCCATCCCGCAGTTTTATGTACACGACCGACGCCGAAGAACACGTCCGGGCATCATCTCGCAGGCCGATGTACACGAATGACCCCCAAGAACACGTTAGGGAGCCATCTTCGGCGCGGAGGCCGATGTACACCACCGACCCCGAAGAGCACGTCCGGGCGCAATCCCGCAGGCCGTTGTACACCACAGACCCGCATGAACATGTCAGGGAGCCACATCGCGGGTCGATGTACACGGCCGACCCCCAAGAATACGTGAGGGAGCCAGCCCGTCGGCCGATGTACATGAACGACCCCGAAGAACACGCCCGTCCATCCCGTCGTCCGTCATCCCGTATGCCGATGTACACGACCGACCCCGAAGAACACGTCTCATCCCGTAGGCCGATGTACACCGACCCCCAAGAACTTGTGAGGGAGCCAACCCGCGGGTCGATGTACACGGCCGACCCCCAAGAATACGCCAGGGCACCATCCCGCGGCTCGATATATACGACCTACCCCGATGAACACGTCCGGCCGTCATCCCGTAGGCCGATGTACACCGACGCCCAAGAACTCGTCAGGGAGCCATCACGCAGGTCGATGTACACCACCGACTACCATGCGCTTGTCAGGGAGCCATCCCGCGGGTCGATGTACGCGACCGACCCCGTTGAACACACCAGCCGGGCTTCATCCCGCAGGCCGACGCACACGACCGACCCCCACGCGCATGTCAGGGCGCCATCCGGCAGGGAGATGCACGACACGCACACGGCCGCTGGAAGGAAGTCCGCGCCCAGCACGGATGCGCCGCTCACCAAGAGGCAACGTGCTATTTTGGCCGAGCTGGCAGACGACACGCCCTGGGGGCGGCAGCCGCCCCGGGTGCGCAGGCACGACAAGTCCAAGAACCCTGTCTCGCGGATGTTCAGTGAGTAGTGTTATCATATCGCACTGACTGTGGTGCGATGAACAATTGTTCACGGCTGCTGACCACCGTCCTTCACAGTCTCACTCTGGGATGGGCTGCACGTTGACGAATCCTACCTGTACCGACCGGCAAAACACCCAAGCGCATGACTGCAGCTATGGCAGAGGCGCAGGTTCGGGCGGCGCACCGCGCAGATGACTTCTGAGAGACGTCGAAGAGGTCACACTGTATTCCAAACAGCTCAGCATTCTCGTCTATCCCACCACATGTTTTCACTGTCACAAATACATACCCATCATCCATTTCATTTTTCATTCCGTTTTGATCGCTGTGGCTGTGGTTTGGATGCATGATAGACATGCATACATCATTGCGAATTTACATCTATCACACTGAAGGATTGAACCATTTGAGCGGCAGTGCCACGACCACGACCACTGACGGCTTGGTCACTGAACATTTGCAGAGGCTGAGCACAATCGTTGCAGCAGGGAGCTGTACCGGCCTTGGAGCCTCACCAGCTTGACCGAGGATGTGTGATTCATCGTCGACACAGATGACCGGAGCGAGTTTTTCGAAACACGCATCTGGGGAGGGACACGGAAACAGCGGAGCAAGTTCTGGGCAGACACGCTCGACTCACCATCAGTTCGTTTCGCTAGTGTATACCCCCCGTCATGCCCATGTTATGTATTGGTGGATACAAGCAACGGTGACGCACTAGTGCGGTCCATGACTTCGTCCGATAGAAATATCACCGTAGTCAGACGCAAAAGAGCGGGCGGGTGATTTGGCGTGCCTAGTGACGTGAACTGAACGCAATGCAAGGCAGACTAACCGCAAGCCTTACTGTAAAATATGTAGCCTACCCTGCACCACAGGTAGAAGTTGTCATTGGGCAGGGACTGGTGCTGCCAGAGTACGTTTTCGGTTCGTAGGACATACATACCAGGTCCCCTCGATGGCCAACGATAGCACATACTCATCTCACCCTCGTGGACCTCTCACCACTTGATCTCCGTCTTCGGCTCCCTATCCAAACAGATATCAAACTGCCACTCTCCGCTCCTCTTCGCCCACCGATACATCTTCGACCCGCCATACCCTCCCCTCGGGCCCGCCATCTCAGTCAACACGTCCATGAACAGCTGCGGTGCGTCCTCGCGCACCAGATACACCTGAAACGAGCGCTTCATATCATACAGCATCATATGCGTCGGGAGCCCTGGGCCTAGATGGATCTGGATCTTCACCAGGAAGAGCTTGTCGCCCCAGACGTTCGGTGGCGGCGTGCGCGCTACGTCTTCTTGCTTGTGGGTCTGTATATCCGGCGTGCTGCTGCCCCCGGTGCTGGTGTACCGGTTGAAGAGGGCCATGGAGACGTACTGGTCGTTGAGCCCGGGCATAAGTGTGCGGAAGGGTGTTGGGCACCACTGGCCGCCTTTGAGCGAACGGCAGGTTTGTTTGTGCGCGGGCCAGTCTGCGCGCTGGCATTCTGCGAAACACACACACATACACGCATGGTGAGCATGGTTGATGGCGTAGATGTGCTCCGGAGCGCGCTGAACTTACCGGATCCGCAGTACGATACGGATTGGCACTGCGCACACCGACTCGTCGTCCTCTTCCCACACACCGAGCAGCCCTGCTTCTCGTTCAGTTTCGCAAGCGCGTCGAACTCGAGCGGTCCAACCGGGAGCAGCACGGACGTCGAAAAATGTTCTTCCCCTCGCTTTCTCTCGATAGGGAGGTCGGGCGGGACGAGGTGCGAGTTGACCTTCAGGAGCTTAAGGAGCACCTTCTGCTCGAGCGGGGTGGCTGTGACGTTGACCATGTTCTCACCAATAGCCGGGTCGTTCGACTCGACCTGGTCGTAGATCCACTCGACTCCTTCGAAGACGGTGGACTTGTTGAACGCACGATAGAGCACTACGATCGCGGGCGTCTGCTCGTTGACCTCCAGCACGGAGATGAACTGCAGGCATAATAAAAAAACCATGGGTTCACACACAAGTACCCAAGAGGGAAGACGATCTGGAGGACTCACCCGGAGGTTGACTGCGCAATGCTCTTTCTCTTGATCCTGGAGCACACACCATCTCGCCCCACCGTCAAGATACATCCCGAGTCCCATCAGAGTCTGACGCAGGTCCATAAACGGGTCGACATAGAGTTGCGGTGCGCTGCGTTTCCCGGTTGTGACCTCCTCCCTGTAGTTCTGCGCAGCTTCGTTGAAGTTGCCCCTTCTGATGGCGTGGAAGACGGAGCGCGCGGGCGGGGCGAGTTCGCCCGGGCTCTTCAGCGGCCACTGCTTGACTTCACCCGGTTTTGCGAGAGGCCATTTCTTGATAGAAGTCAGATCGAGCAGCACTGATGAGAGTTTGTCTTTGTATTGGGAGGCGTCGAGGGCATCGCGGAGGCGTTTGTCGAGGACGGCGTCGGGAAGCTTCGTCGTCTCGGGGAGTTCGACGCCCATCGATTTGAGCACGCGTAATATTTCTTGCCGGGCGAGTGGCTCCATGTTATGGTGAGAGGAAGAGGTGCCGCAAGGCTAAGGGACTCGTCAGGAGTCGGAGGGCCACACGCCTCGTGTTGTTTTCAGGTTGATTATCGAACATGTTGAGCAGATTGTTCATAGGTCAACAGATAATAGAGCTCTAACTAGGAAGCAGACTCCATAGCGAATGAGTTCAAAGTGGACATAAGCTAGCGAAGCAGGATTGAGACAACGATGCTTGGGGTGAATGCTGGGTAGAGGATGAGTACTTGAGTCTCGCAGTCTCGAACGCGTGCCAAGGGCTACGCGCGCTACGACGCGACGTCACGCGTGACGTCGCGCATCTTGTCTGTGGGAAGTAGGTGGGAAGTTTGGCCTTCATGCTAAGTAAGGCTTGTTTGACAGCTGCCAAACAACCTATCCACACCAAGTTCATTCTTGGACGCCACACCACAAACATTTGTATCATAAGGGGGGGTGCGGTCTCTCCTGGCGACCCATTAATTCCTTAACGCTATGGGCGACCCGCCGCAAGTTGGTATACGGGGTGCGACCTCTTCATCACGCGTTTATGAGTTATGAATGAACCCTGTTCCATGCCTAGTTCAAACTTCAAAGTACCATATGTTATGTGGCCCACACTGGTCGATTGTACCGTCAAGACAGGTACCGTGGCCTCCGTCGCGCCAAACAATTACTGCGGAGGTGAACGGCATGAGAAGCGACGGAGACAAGCGCGAGCAAATCCAACGGTGTTTCGCTGATAGGCCAATCGTGGCGTCAGGCGACAAGGTCCGGGGTTCGCGCTGTGTGAATTGACCTGCTGCATTCCAAGAATGACTGAAGTTTACACTAGCATTAACACAACTCAATGAAACCCTCTGGGTAGGACATAATTACCGCAACACTGACTGCACTGTACTGTGAACGGAAACGACTCACGCCGGCGGCCCTCATCTTCATGAGTATGAACGGCGGAGCATCGACTTGATGCAGGCTAACCCCAATGCTGCTCCCTGAGACAGTGCACCTAGGCACGATTGGTCGAGCATACAATCGGTATCGTGCGTTCCGAACAGTTGCGGATGCCTCGGGGCTTGGTTTGCCCTATAGTTCGCGGCACAGCTGGATCAATTGAATGGCACGACCGCGCATGCGCCCACAGTCATCCACGTCCAGATAGTACTTCGGAAACCGATGAGTCATCCTGAATGGAAGATCGGCTTGTGTGCCGTCTGATGAAACGTAGAGTATGGCGGTACCCGACGGGGAACAGGGCGTCAGAGTGCGGAGTTGGCTGTTGAAGTGAAGCTCGAGTGAAGGACTGAGCAGCCGCCAACGGCCCCGGTCGGCGGTGCAGGACCACAGCCTTTGGTGCTGGGCAGAGCGGAATCGATGTCAAAAGGGCGCAATATGCGGGCGGCTTCTCCGGCCACGCAGCAGCGCCTGCGTGCTGTTGACGTCCAGATCGAAGCCGCGAGCCGTGCTTGTACCTGCATATATATACGAATACTTACAACGATGACTGACCTCCGCCATATAGGCTCCCCATATCCGTTTGCCTCCGGTATCGTATCCTCCTCCGTAATCGCCACATCTCCACATTGCTCGTATCGTCCACATGGGCTCGCAGCTCAGTCGGTCCATTCACTCTCGGCGCAGCAAGGAGAAGCGAGGAGGAGAGGAGGGTAGCCACGAGAGTCATCGATATGGCAGCAGCACGACCGCACATCAGGCATGGAAGCAGGGCGAGATACCGGAGGTGGTCTCCTCAAGCACGGCCGATGCGAGTCGGACGTGGGTGTCGTCTACAACGTCCACCGCATCCACAGCACCCGCAGCGCTTTCCCCGACCCAATCACAGCCAACACACGGCCTTGCGGAGAGCAGGAGTGTGGATTGCCGAAGGCGCAGCGGAGACTCGGAGCATTCGGAAGACGCCGGCCGAGCCGGCAAGGAGGGGGTGAGTGCTTGTCTGCTATAACTCTAATTATAAGTGACAGACAACTCTCTTCTTCCTCCTCCTCCATCCCCTCTATCCACCCCACATCGTCCACCTCACCCTCGACGTCCACACAGTCCTCAAACACCACCCAGACAAGCAGAATGGCACCTGCGACCGTTCCCTGTCAGGTCAGACATCCCTCTCTCTTCTCCGCTTAGCTCGGGCGGCTGATAATCCCTTGGCCGCACCATCCAGTATCGGACGGGCAAGACCTTGGGCAGCGGCACCTATGCCATCGTCAAGGAGGCCGTTCAGATCAAGACTGGCAAATACTATGCGTGCAAGGTCATCAACAAGAAGCTCATGGAGGGGCGCGAATACATGGTGCGTCTCCCTCCCCTAACGCACAATCCTCCCCTGCTCTCGCTCGGTGATCATGAGATCGTGGCCCTCCGTTCGCGCGGAGCACCGAGAGAGATGTCTCACACGCTGCCATCCGTACACAGGTGCGCAACGAGATCGCTGTCTTGAAGAAGGTTTCTAGTGGGCACCGGAACATCGTAACTCTTCACGATTACTTCGAGGTGCGCTCGGATACCCACGTTCGGGCTCCCTACACGCCCTCATTTACAATATGTTAGACCGCACATAACCTCTACCTCTGTTTCGATCTGTGCACGGGGGGCGAGCTCTTCGACCGTATATGCGCGAAAGGCAATTACTACGAGGAGTGTGTGACATTGTTTTTTGCCTCAGCTCTTTGAACTCACCAAAAATGTATTCAGGGATGCCGCTGAACTGGTGCGCACCATCATGGGCGCCGTCAAGTATATCCACGAGTGTGGTATCGTACACAGGGGTCAGTGATATTGGTCGCTGTCGATACGGCGTTTCTGATCTCCGGTTGCCATTTGTTCTACGTAGACCTCAAGCCAGAGAACTTGTTATTCCGCACGAAGGACGAGGACGCAGATATCATGATAGCAGACTTCGGATTGAGCCGAGTCATGGATGATGAGAAGTTCCATCTCTTGACAGAGATCTGCGGTACACCCGGCGTACGTCCTCCGATTTCTGCGCGTGCGTTCTCGCATCTGACCGAAGCATACCCGCCTCTCTGCCCGCAGTACATGGCGCCCGAAATATTCAAGAAGAGTGGGTTGCGTTGTGTTCTGAGCGATATATGTTGTCGCTAACAATATCCAATTCGCTGCGCAGCCGGCCATGGAAAGCCCGTTGATGTATGGGCTATGGGTGTGATCACCTACTTCCTACTTTGTGGTACTCTTGTTCCCTCCATCTCACCTTCCCTATCTAACAGTATGTGGCAAATAGGATACACGCCATTCGATCGCGACACGCAGCAACAGGAGATGGAGGCGATCATCGAAGGCGACTACCACTTCGAGCCTGGTGCGCGTTTTTCTCCTTCACCGCATCCGTTCTGACCTCATCATCCCTCACCTGATCGAACCATGAACATACAGCGGAGTACTGGGCGAACGTGTCCGAGACTGCGCGCGAGTTCGTGTCGGCATGCCTGACGATTGACCCCGCGTCGCGGCCGACGGCGGCGGAGGCACTGCAGCACAAATGGCTTGCGTCCGAGCAGCCGCACTTTGTGCCCGACCCCGAGAGCGCGAGCGGCCGCCCGACGAACCTGCTGCCGAACATCCGAAAGGCGTTCGACGCGAAGAAGACTTGTATGTTCATTTATATGCCATATTTTACTCCCTTCCCCTCTTCTGCTCGATTCTTGGCCTCTCTTCCCCGCAACAATTCTTCCATTGTGGTCCTCCCTTCGTCCGTTGCTTCTTTTCCTTCTTCCATCGCCGCTGCCGCGTGTATGTGACGCTGACTGCTATCGCACGCATACAGTCCGCAAGGCCGTCTTCTCTATGATCGCGACCAAGCGTCTGTCCACACTCGTAGGCACTTCAACTTCTGCACAGGCTTTCGGGGCGAACATCGCCCAATTCAAGGCGGAGTCCGAGAAAGAGCAGGTCGACGAGGTGCGTCTCCCATCAGCATTCACATCCACGTGAATAGCTTGGAACGAGACGCTCATATCCGTCACAGGACCGCAATGTCGTGCACTACGACAGCCAATCGGACGACTCGAACGAGGTGTCAAAGGCCGCTGCCGAGGGCCACGTCCCGCTTGTGAGTAAGATGCAGGACTTGTCAGTCTGAGCCCGTGTCCTGTTCCACGTCCTGCGCTTGGCTTCCCAGTGGCACGGGACTGACTTGGGTCGGCATCTTACAGGCGTGAGGGTCATGGACCATGGTTGAAGCATTGAGGAAACTCGAACTGTGGCTAGTGCGCATGATAATACCTGTTCCTATGGGTGGTGAACGGTCATTGTGGGTTGGACGTGTGGTGCCGGTGAAGAAGTCAACAAGAACTACGAGATGCTGCCTGGCCCGACATGATGGGTATAGTCGTATGGATCGGCTCTGCTGTGTATAACTCGCATGCATGCTTTCCGTTGCATTCGCATCTGTATCATAACTCTATATCTGCATCTACATACGTCATTTCGAGAAGTATTGATCGCATTCATATTTCGTGAACCTTAGTGTGTTTCACTGTATCGGTTCTGGTCCGGTTGCTTGCTTGTACTTGGCATGGGAGTTGTAGACTGTCCTATACATGCCTGGAGAGCAGCACGAGTCGGGTCCTCCCGCGGCGGGTAGTGGATCGAACCCGCACGGGTACCGGTACCGGTACCGGTGAGGCAATGGGAGACCCGCCAGAAACCCGTACCCATACCCGTGCCCCTAGTAAGCAAGTCACTGTATGCACAAGCAGTGTGACGGCTGCTAATACTCTTGTCACGGGGGACGCGTAGGTTGTACTTACGATGGTTCGTATTCGGAGAATATGTGCCAATAGTTGTGACATAGCCACCATGTCCGAGTCACACGCCGGGATACCCGTACCCGCACCCGCACCTGGTCACCCGTACCCGTCGCCGCGGGTACGGGTGGCTGACGGGTACAGGTACGGGTGCGACGGGTGGATCCGTGCCACGCCATCCTAGTCCGGTCGCTCGCAAGGTCAATGCAGCATACTAACATCAGCGAAGACGGGCCTGCCAGTGATCCACTGTCAGATGGCACCACTACAAATATTGACTACACCGGGATGCCTGCTGTCGTTACCATTCAACAGGCTCATCCGAGACCTAAACTATCTGCCAATGTGGCCGCATATGCATGAAGATACCTTCGCGAGGCTCTCCGGAGTGCGAGGTGAGCGCAGTTTGACCCCGTCAGATGTACAGTATTATTCAAACACTCAGATCATCTTCCGGGTTCCCATCATTCCGCTCATCGTTGTCCTATGTTGACTTTCCAACTCGATCTACTAGTGAGGTTGAACGTTTCGCTTGCGCAAATAGGGCCGAAGAGCCACTTTGCCTGGCAGCGGAACTAGACTCGCAATGGCACGCATGCCTCTTTTGGAGGCCATCCTCCCTCCGAGCACCTGGACGATTTATGCTCGAGCACTTGGTTTGACTGATGGAATCATTGGTTCACTGCAGGTCGTTCACCCCCTCAACCTCGACGATTTGCAGTGTGGACTTGAATCGTGATTCCCGTATCAATCATCTCAGTTGTCACTCCTCCGCTGGCCCATAAGTCCGTGATCATTTCCATGTTTTCTACTAAGATGGCGATTGAAACACAGTCCAAGGCTCACCTCACGTTCGACATCTTGGAGGGACGAACATTCACTGCTAAAGCCGCAACATCGTGGATCCTGGATGTCGTAACTCACTAGTTCCAATGTTGTCTCAGTATAGACCTAACAGATGTTTCGGGTTCATTTGTAAGCTAAACATCATCCCTTCTGCCATGATCTTGTCATATAACTAGACACGAAGTTTACATCTTCTGCGTCTCTCTTTCCTCATCCACAGGTCCTTTGCTTCAGTCTACACCGTCACAGCTGCACAACCATGGCTGACGACTCACAGACTGCTCGAATAGTCGCGGGATACAATGATCTGTAAGTCGAGTGAGTACTAGAATACATCCAACCATCTCTGACATCAAGCTTCTACTAGTCAACTTGAGAACTATGTCACCATTGCTATGATGTGTAAGCCTGCTCAGTATTCACTATGAATTCATAAATGATCTCTTCTCTCTTTCCATCAGGCCTGCTCGCCTACGAATATATTATCACATTTGACCATGAGATGAAGCACTTCTGGAAGCGGACAATCACCGGGTCTTCCATACTATTCATTGTCAACCAGTGCTTGTCCCTTGTATTCACTGTAATGAACATGCCCTATCCAGTCATCACTACAAAGAAGGTGAGCATCCCTCATGCATCTATTTTTACGATGCCCACACAATGAGTTCTGAGGGGTATGTGTATGCAGACAATGTTGACCTGCAGCCATTTGCTCACTTGAAGCTGCCAGTTGCACAGCAATGTACTATACAGCAAGTGGTATTGAATTTCTTCAGTATCTTCCATGGGCTTGTGGGTACTTGTTCCTGTACTATCCTAGACCTTGTGCACTGAGCAACACCATACATATAGTGTTCTCTGCCCTGAGGGCATATGCACTCAGCTCAGGAACCCATGGGCAATGGTCTATATTAACCTTGGTCCTGCTTTCTTCTCTTGCACCCTCGATTGTTAACTTTGTAGGTACTATGCCTACTACAATACTCACCATGTGATATCATGACACAGATTGCAGGTTGCCATGGGCTATTGGTCTGTAGCCTGGGAAACTTCAACTGATGGGCATTGTATCATCACTGCCACTCTGTCTGTAGCTACCTATGATCAGTAAGTCTAGTGCATGCTTCACTCTCAAGACTGTCTCTCACATGCATTTGTGCTAGCTGTGAAAATCCCTTTCCTATCTCAGGCTTCTGACATCATTCTGATGATAGTATCTAGTGGCTATCATTTCTAGGGTCTGTCTCATTGCATCAGATCTCCTGGTCATGTGTATAACATGGAAGGCAACATACAAGACAAGTAGGGAGATGAGGGTCCTTGGTCAGGGAACTTCCCTCTCCAGCATCTTGTTCAGAAATGGTGGGCACTTATTTGCTATACAAACCCTTGCTTGTCTAGATTGTTGTTGAATACTAGGCTAGGTACACTTTACTTTGGGTATGTGTTAACCATACATGTTTTGGATCAACTTGCATGGTCCAATCTGGAATGAAGTTGACAAATTGTCTGCTGCACTGGTAGCATCCTTGCAACACTGAATATCCTCCACCTCAGCTTCACCTTGTCTTTGCCAGTGAGTTTCAATTTTGCATACTCAAAGGTCCTGGTACCCACTCATGCCATAGACCATCCATGACAATGCTTCCTTTGCAAACAATCCCACCAGCATCATTGTACGCTTCTCAGAACCGCATGTACCTTATCATCTGTGCTGCATCAGACATTTTGATCACAGTCTTGTCTGCTAGCCTCACAACAATCCTTGTATCTAGGTTTCTGATGGACCTCCAGGAAGCTAGTGATGCTGCTGCACACCAGCACTCTCAAGTATCATCAATGTCAAGTCTGAACTTTGATTGGGTCATAGGATCATTGGGCTCATCATTGCCAGCACCAGGGGAGACATCCAATGTTCAGACTGTGCTGTAGGGAAATGACAGAGAAATTGAGATGGAGAGGGTTGACAATGGGGCGGTTATACCCAATGGCACCCCATAGATGCATAGGGGCCCTATCCCATGGATGCAGGTCACCTGCAGAGCAGATATCCATGCACAGAGCATCCTTGGTCTCTTGATTTCTAGCCTCAGCTCTATCTCTGCTACATATTTATAACCACCTACCATGCACTCATGTACCATGTTCTTCCACAAACATAGATTTGTCCATGTTGATGTCTCTCTTATGGTACTCTGAGATGATCACTTATTGACTTGTCATTTGGGTTCTGACTGAACCTGTAAGGCAAGGAGCAACTGTAAGTCACAACAAAAAGAGATATTCAGTCAGTGAGCAAATGACTATATTGCATAGTGAAGTACCTATAAGTCACAACAAAAAGAGACTGCAAGTGATAAGTTATTTAGAGGTAGAAGAGCATATGTATGTAAGAGACTTACTCATCAGTCAGTGAGTGAACAACTGAAGAACAGAGGCAAATAGGAGACTGCTTATATACATGAGGGACAAGTTGATGAGTCAGCGAGTGAAGCAGTCACATGTAGCCATAAGACAGAGTCAAATATGGTCATAGCATGAGTCAGACATAAGGTCTGGAAGAGTCTGGTGGAATGCACTGGTATGTGCAGAAATGCACAGTAAACTATATGGTCATGAGAAAGTACAGTTAGAAAGCAAAGTAAACTGTAAAAGGTAAGCAGAAACACAGCCTATCTAATCATATGACCATAAACAAGTGTACACAACTCCAGTCCAAGGACAGCCAGTAGTCCAGAAGTGCATCACTGATGCCTTGTGGTTGTTTTCTTTCTCACAATCATCTCAAAATAGTGATAGGTTAAGTCACTGAGAGTTCTGTTATGATGAAGTCTGAAGTGGTGAAGGCAAGAGTTGCAATGACTAGTAGACATGCAGACAAACAAGTCCTCAGTCATTGAGCAAAGACTATAATCATAGAGAGATAAGTACTTAGTAGACACACAGACAAATGAACTATAGGTACTAAGTATGTAAGAGCATAAAGCATATAGTAGGATGAAGTTCTTATTCCTCACTCAGTAAGCAAAGACTGAGGAGACAAATCCCTACAAGTCCCTCCTTATATACTGTACAGAAGCTGCATGAGTAAGCAACAGGAAGGAGTTAAGGGTGCATCATAGAACAGACTGAACAGAGGCAAGCAAGCAAGGAGTGGTGGTTGGGCAATGAAAAAAAAGGCAAACTTGGGTGACTAATGTCATTGGTGCAATCTTGGAGGTTGGCAAAAGCCTTAGGGCAGGGCTGGTTTCAGTGACTTTGGCGTGAATCTGGGGAGGTACTGGGACAACCAAACACTCATCTATGTCTGTAACTATGTCTCTCAATGAAGTATGTAATGTGCTAACAATTTGAAAGGCATAGGGCACCCTCTTACAGCTGTTTGCATTTTTGGTGGCCAAGTGCCCAACTGTACAGCACACTTTGCACACAACAAATTCGAAAAAAAACAAATGAGAGGTCACTTCAGTTTCTCACCTCGAGTGGCCAACAGAACTCATTGGGAGGCATGGGACAACCTGCTCAGCAGTGTTTAAACCTCATGAGGTACAGAAGTCCACTCCTCAGCCTGCCTCAGTAACCACATTATTGGGCATCAAAGGTCTGCAACTTCAAGCAAGCCCGCAATTGCTCATAGCTGCTTAGCATTGCACATAGATGGTAGGGAGTGTGTATTTAGTATGTTAGGAGCCTCCAGGGCGAAGAGAAGAGGTTTCTGTGGCTGGATCTTTGTCAGAACTGGGGGATTATCTCTAGATGATCCGACTTCTGTAATTTACAGAACTGAGTATTTATGGAGATTCAGAAGGCGTAGGTGTGTTTTCAAGGCTTGTAGCAGTATATAGGACTAGTCTTGGAGCAAGGAATGCAGCAGCAAGGGTACTGTCAATTTTTCTGACTTTTCTGACTTTTTCATGTCAAAAGTGTGTGCATGTCAGTTGGAGATGAGCAGCCACCAATTTTGGAAACAGCTGTACTTATTCTCAACTATGTGCACATCCTCTGCCATGACATGAAGCACTCGTTTCAAGTCTTCTTTGTCCCTGAAGATGATCCTGTGCTCTTTACTGAGTTGATGGGCAAGATGACGGGCCCAAGACTTGGGTATGGCAGTGTGAAGATGTATATGTGGGCAAAGAGGACTGGTGATTGGCAGATTGATGTATGCATCGACTGGGAGCCCAAGATGGTCATGAAGTGGTGAATTTGGAGTTTTGTCAACCGGATGAGCTTGCACAAAGTACACTATTGAGAGGGTAATGACCTTGTATGTTAACATTAAATGCATGAGGCACATTGCAATGTCACACGACATGGTATGTCACACTACAACACATCCCGTCACGTGTTTGCAAAGCCTGACTGACTACTTATCACTTATGTTGCGAGCTGGTACTCTGCTGTGCACAGCTCTCTAAGTGTAGCTTGTCGGACTGTCTCTGCTCAAGTGTGCAAATTGCCGGTTCATGTTGATGTTAAATTGCTTTTGAACATGTTCAAACTTGAACAAAGTTCGCATTGTAAGTGGCCTTTGAAATCAGAGGCCCCTGGCCTCATCAGTTCCCCTTTGCCTCACTTAACATTGCCTCACTCTTACCTCTTGCCACATCATGGAGCCTCTCAACTGGGCAGAAACTCTTCACATCCTTCAGTCAATGGGCATTGACCTCCCTGAGACGACCAAGCTCTCTGACGCTGTCCTCGACAAACGCCTCTGCAACATCCTCGACACCTCTCAGTACAAAGACCACCTCTCCTTTGTGCTAGACCTGAGGTCTGTCAAGGACTGGCCTCTCCCTGACCCAGCCAAAGTCAAGCTCACCAGTTGCCCAATGAAGAATCCTAACATACTCACCCCACTTGCGTGTTCTGTCCATGACAAGATCCAAAGAGTAGGCTTCAACGAAGCGGCCCAGAACCACCAAGAATTACTCAGGATGGGCAGGCACTATCCACCCACGCTATACGTTAATCCTTTCACGGAACTTCACCAGACACTGATGGCGATTGGAATGTATGTGGATGGCAAGGTGAGATGGTGTCTTCTGCAGGATAAGGAGAAAGAGCAGTGCACCATCGCTATTTAGGTAGGTCTTTCTCCCTCCAATGGTGGCATGCTGGGGTGCAGCTGCTGATAGCATGTACTACAGGTGGTGTCTGTGCTGGAGGTTGATGAGAATACGCCTGCGATCATCGTTCTCTACCGCTCGTCCTTTCGACCTCATCGAATATGCCCAGTGGACCTTCAACCAAGTCGACTCCAACCCTGTCTCTGTCGGTAGAAGCCTCATCAGCATCACAGCGACCCCGCTCGAGCAGAAGCTGCTCCTCAAGCTCCTTATAGTCAACGCGCCCCTTGTCCCATCCGACTTCATGATCAAGCGACAGCCTGGCAAAAAGCACTTCTTGGTATCAGTGCTGCTCCCAGTCGGGCCTCTCGAGTTCAATGCGCTCGCGAAGCTGAATGAGAAGCAAGGGTGTTCCGTATGTGGGAAGACGCCAAGGTGGTGCACAACCCGCTTCCATAAGGCCTTGCCTATACGCAGTAACGTTCAACAGATACGGTACCACGGGGGGCCGCCTCAAGCAGCCAGATGCTTCGCCTCAGGTCTTTGCAAAGACCGCTCCTCCGAATGTATGGGGCGACAAGCTATTCCTCATCAAGATCCAGATCGGCCTTGGGGAAGAGCTCCCGGCACATATGATGGCTTATGACATGAAGCGCTCCTTCCAGGTCTTCCTTGCGCACGAGGACGACCCTGCGCTGTTCATGGATATGCATGCCGAGATGGTTGGCCCTCGTGGCGGGTATAGTGGGATCAAAATGTACAGGTGGGCGAAGAGGACTGGCGACTGGGAGTTAAACATCTGTTTGGACCGGGAGCTGAAGACGGAGATCAAGTGGTGAAGCAAGATCGTGATTGTGAGGTATCATATGGTGTGTCATTTGTTTGTTGGTATAGACAACAATCTTCTTGCAGTGCTATCTATACATGAAAGCCCTTACTGGGAATGAGTTGTTGTGAGATGCGACAAAGGTCGAAGATCATTGATCATCCATCCTTCAACTCACAGCCTCTGCTCAGGGCCAGTCAAGACGCGTGCAGTATCAGAGACTCGCGGGGAAGTACATTCGCAGATCGACGTTGCCACCTAGTATCAACTATCCTCACCGTCCTCCCCATCCTCGTACTATGCAAGTCTCATCATGCTGAGTCTTTGAACGAGCACATCGCTCATAGTCACACTAGCGCTCGCGTCAAGTTCAAGAGCGTACTGCATGCATCGTGCTCCCCGACAACAGTGACATCAAGGTGGACGCCTGACTACGACACCTACAAGGCTATGTCTGATTCTGCCATGTTTACATACCACAGACGGCCAGCCTGAGCTAGGCCATTTCATGTACATAGTATACTGGGCCATTTGAGCGATGATGCCAGTACTACTCCCTGTGACCTTTTCCATGGGACGCGACTCGTCGACCGTGCTGTTGCCTGCGCGCAGTTCTCCTATACTTATGTACACGAGGATCAGATGTTTAGGGGACTTACTCAAAACCTTTGCAAGTGCTTTGAAGTCACGCTATTGTGTGGATTTGAAGGATATTTCAAACTTCCTTGCAACGGTCGTGCGAGCTATACGTATGTTTTGATCCTGTGTAAATTGGCAATGTTGATGTAATATACATGGTGATCACAACGGAATGAAATGGGTATTCGGTATTTGCAGTGAGGTGTTGTGGGATACACGAGAATGCTATGCTGTTTCGAATACAGTGTGACCTCTTCAACGTCTCTCAGAAGTCATCTGCGCGGTGCGCCGCCCGAACCCGCGCCTCTGCCATAGCTGCAGTCATGCGCTTTGGTTCCTTTGCCGGTAAGTAAAGGTAGGATTCGTCAACGTGCAGCCCATCCCACATTGAGACTGTGGACGACCGTAAGCAGCCGTACTCAGTGCGACATCATGATGATGATACTCACGGAGCATCCGCGAGACAGGGTTCTTGGACTTGTCGTGCCTGCGCACCCGGGGCGGCGGCCGCCCCCAGGGCGTGTCGTCTGCCAGCTCGGCCAAGATAGCACGTTGCCTCTTAGTGAGCGGCGCATCCGTGCTGGGCGCGGACTTCCTTCCAGCGGCCGTGTGCGTGTCGTGCAACTCCCTGCCGGATGGCGCCCTGACAAGCGCATGGGGGTCGGTCGTGTGCGTCGGCCTGCGGGATGGAGCCCGGCTGGCGTGTTCAACGGGGTCGGTCGCGTACATCGACCCGCGGGATGGCGTCCTGACAAGCGCATGGGGGGCGGTGGTGTACATCGACCTGCGTGATGGCTCCCTGACGAGTTCTTGGGAATCGGTGTACATCGGCCTACGGGATGACGGTCGGACGTGTTCATCGGGGTAGGTCGTGTACAACGACCCGCGGGATGGTGCCCTGACGTATTCTTGGGGGTCGGCCGTGTACATCGACCCGCGGGTTGGCTCCCTGACAGGTTCTTGGGGGTCGGTGTACATCGGCCTACGAGATGACGGCCGGACATGTTCTTCGGGGTCGGTCGTGTACATCGGCATACGGGATGACGGACGGGATGATGGATGAGCGTGTTCTTCGGGGTCGGTCATGTACATCGGCCGGCCGGCGGGCTCCCTCACGTATTCTTGGCGGTCGGCCGTGTACATCGACCCGCGGGATGGCACCCTGGCAAGCGCATGGGGGTCGGTGGTGTACATCGACCCGCGGGTTGGTTCCCTGACATGTTCTTGCGGGTCGGTGGTGTACAACGGCCTGCGGGATGGCGCCCGGACGTGCTCTTCGGGGTCGGTGGTGTACATCGGCCTCCGCGCCGAAGATGGCCGCCTAACGTGTTCTTCGGGGTCGTTCGTGTACATCGGCCTGCGGGATGATCCCCGGACGTGTTCTTCGGCGTCGGTCGTGTACATAGAACTGCGGGATGGCGATCTGGCGAGCTCATGGGGGTCGGTCGTGTACATCGACCCGCGGGTTGGCGCTCTGACAAATTCTTGGCGGTCGGTCGTGTACGTGTCGAACATCGACCCGGATGGCTCCCTGACAAGTGCTTGGGCGTATTGCGCAGAGTTGCGGGGACTTGGGTAGTACGAAACGGGAGAGTTCGTGGAAGCCACGGAGGTTCGCTTCAAGCAGCTGCGCGGGTAAGACTTGGTGGAGGACATATTCGCTAGCGACAGAAGGGATATGGGCCTGAGAGAGATGTCGTCAACAGATCGCACGGAGGAAGAAAGGGCAGATGCACTTACGTGAATACAAAGGCGAAGATGTAGCTGCGGTTTGAAGGGAGATTGCGCTAGGTGACGAGGGGACTTAGGTGCCCCAACGTCGAGCTTCTGAGGTCTATATATACATGTCAGACCGTGTCCGCACAGCCATCTAGGATAGGACTGGCACCTTACAAATTGCAACGTGACTGGCTGCATGTCCCACTTGGACATGTCGTATCGATCGTAGGATTGAGGATGTGGAAGGTAGCTGCGCGGTAAGATTTCAGATGAAGCTAGAGAACGTGCGGGAGCTAGCCCCAGCAGCGCGTCGGAAAAGTATATGCGCTGGTCGGAATCAAGAACAAGTGTCGGAACGCGTTTTCGGATACTCTGTTTAGTGCCCTTTGACGCGGGTCATGCCTCTCTGGTGGTGCGAAGAATGAGACAGTTCCGATCGTTCCGCATGTGGGGTCGGAAACGCCAGGAAGAGTGTGACAAGAGGCTGACAAGAGGGAGTGACAGGACAAGCGTGCGAAGTTGAACGCTTTGAGCGCTAGCTACCTGAACACGCATACGATGTTCAACTTGTTGATTTTTGAGAATGGCAGCTGAATTTGTTTAGATAGTTATTAGATACGCTCATACCCCGTCTGAGATGCGCGCGCTTGGATGCGCTCGCCTCTGATACTACAGGAACTAAGTAGACTCCCTCGGAGAGGACGACGCGGTCATGTGACCGCTGCCAACTGACGAGAAGCGCTGGCAATTGCCAATACGCGTCGCACCTGAAGCTCTTCCGTGGGCCGCGACTCGCCATGGCGGACTAGTTCGCTGATTCTTACTAACTCTCTTATGCGCTCTATCTGCATATACCCTAGCGGACATATCTCTGAGGTGCAGAGGGGCGCTCCCACGCAAGTTCTGAAACTAGTCGGGTTCAACTTGCGAGGCTCAACTACTGGGCTCGGTCGCGAGGCGGCAACTCAAACTGAAATGAAGGCATTTCATGCTCTCTTCCGAATATCGATGCGACTCATCCTGTCTTTTGAATGTAGCTCTCTCTTTGAGGCTAACAGCTTCTATGTCAGGGCCAGTTTCAATAGGTGATGCCGAACTAAAACACGGGCGCATCGGTGGCGATCTACGGCAACGGACATCTCGGGTCAAGTCTACGTGTAAGTTCAGGGCGTCGACCTTCTATCCTTGTTTTGTTTCTAGAGTGAGGAGACTTATTACTAAAGGTAGAATGTTGACGCACGCAGTAACGATACGGCGTCCTGATGAGCTCGCAATACTCGGTGTAACGGCGACCCGGGATTTCTATCGGCATAGCCGCATAGTATAAGAGCTGGAGGGAAAATTGCGTGCCACAGCAGTCGCAGAAGCAGTCGCTCCTTGTATCTTCGTCAACGCCAACACGCTCCTTCATCATGATCTGTCTCAAAGCTCTTACCGTAGCTCTAGCCACCTCCACTTTGGGGTTTGCAATACCTGTCTCCACCGATGTCACAGGTGAGTACTGCGCCCTATCCACGTATGCCCCGTAAGACGCATCGCGCTGACCTCGTACCACAGACAAAGACGTCCTCCGGACTGCGCTCGTCCTGGAGCACATTGAGAACGCGTTCTACCACAGCGCTCTCGGTGCCTACAGCGAACAAGATTTCCAGAATGCCGGTCTGTCTGCAGACACTCGTGGTCGCTTCGCCCAAATCGCGGAACATGAGGCCGCACATGTAGCCCTTCTTACTGGTCTGCTTGACCAGGATGCCGTACATCCCTGCCAGTATACCTTGTATGTGCCTCCCGGAGTTTGATCATGAGGTCTTGGCTGATACATTCTTCCTCCAGCCCTGACACCGAGCCTCGCACCTTTGTTGCATTGTCCTCCATTCTGGAGACTGTTGGAATGTCGGCCTACATTGGCGCCGCGAAGCACATCTCGGACAAAAGTTATTTGACCATGGCCGGGGTAAGTCCTTCTCCTCGCATGTATTTCACGACGATGCTGACGTATCCTCCGTCACACCAGTCCATCCTAGCAGTCGAGGCTCGTCACAACTCCTGGGTGTCTTTTTCCGTCGAGGGTGGCGAGCCTTGGGAGGGTGCATTTGACGTTCCACTCATCGGCACTGGTGCAGTGACGCTCGCAGCACAGTTCATCATGCCCGAGAGCTGTCCGCTAGCGAACGGCGAGTTGCCTTTCATCCCGTTCCCCGACCTTGGTCTATCCAGCACCTCTCTCTCCCCCGGCGAACCTCTCACTGTTAATCTGCTCGGGCTCCTCAGGGAACCCTTCCAGGCCGTGTACCTGGCGTGGTTTGATGGGCCGTCGGTCCTGTACACGCCCATCGGACTGCTGGATGGCCTGACGATGGTTCCGGAGGGGTTGCACGGACCTGTACTTGTTGCTGCCGTGTCGCGCAAGGATCAGAGGCCAAGCAATGCGAGCTTGCTCAGCCGGATTGTGGTCGTACAAATCGCGAAATAACAAGGAATCCCGTGCAGCCTTTTGTTTACAAGTCACCCGTCAAAAAATCTCCTGTTCTATACTCCTAGTACATGATGTGAACTGGAACTCTTGCCGTGAAGCCTGCTCATAATGCTTCTGATACTGTTACCATCTCCACTGTGGTGTGTTTTAATTCATCGGGTTTGAAATATTTTTTACACCAGTCGAATCACCGAGCGTGCGGAGCTCGCCCGAAGAGTGCACACCCGAGCCATTGCCTTTTCGAGAGTATCCGTGGCATTTGTGTTTTTGCGCGGCCACCTCTCCTAGTGAGCGAGAGGCGAAAAGGGGTTCTTAACTTCTTTCCTACTTAGCTATTGCTCACGGTGCTGAGACCTCTTTCTCACTCACCCCTATCTACTCGCTAGGCGCTCTTATACAGACTCTTCCACATTTGACCTTTGCTGTCTTTCCGCTGGATCTCTTTTTCGCCTCCACCTAGACGATACACTTGCTCAAGAAAAGCTCCGCGAGAAAAAAACGACGCCATATTGCACGTTGGCGAACTTTGCAGGATAGTACGACATCATCGGGAAGTGGCGCGTCCTCGGATCTCATTGAATCCCTCATCATACCAGCAAGTTAGTGGGAGAAATGGAACCACTCACGCGCGAGGAGACTCTGGAAGTCCTGTCCTCGATGGGTGTGAATTTGCCCAAGACCACCAAGCTCTCGGCTGACGTCCTCGACAAGCGCCTCTGCGATGCGCTCAATTATGCGCAGAACAGGATTAACCTCCCTGCCTCGCTGGACCAGGTGAACACTGCTCCGCAATGGCCTTGGCCGAGCGGTACGGACGAAGACGCGGATGAGAACTCACTATTCAAGGCACTTCGGCGTGGAGACCGCACAGCGCGCTGGAGTCACGCTGGAGCGGACGACGCTGTACAAGGACCCGTTCGAGGACTTGCGCGAGACGTTCTTGGCCATCGGGAAGGTGCTTGATATGGGCAGGAGGTGGTTCGTCGTGCAGGATCCGAAGGCGCAAGAGTACGGAGTTCTGATGCGCGTACGTCATCTTTCATCTATTGCATTCATTGCGTCTCCCAATCACAATATCGTATCATTGTACCATAGTTCCTCACCATCCTTCACGTTGACGGCGCGGGTACGCCTGGCATCATTCTCCTCTATCGCGCGGTCACCGCGCGGGACGGGCCCGACGGCGCTGAGTGGGCTTCGTATATCTGGAAGCGTGACAACGAGCGTATGGGCCAGCCAGGCCTTGGAGCGTCGACGGTCTTTGCCTCGCCTCTCGAGGCAAAGTTACTCCTCAAGCTGCTGGAAATCAATGCGAGGATGCTTGTGCCGGAGTACCAGCCCCCGAAGGAGCGCTTCGAGGGGAGGTTCAACACGTCTGTGCTCTTCCCCATGGCGCCGCTGAGTTTCAAGGCGCTGGGTCACTTGAATCACGACCCTGGATGCGCTGTGTGCGGGAAGAAGCAGGTCAAGAGGTGCGCACGGTGTCAGTCTATATCGTATGGTGGCACGGGTACGGTGATTTTCGAGTTTCACGTCCCTCTGTGGATGCTGACTACGAATTCCCGGACTTCACAGGATGTCAGAAGATAGATTGGCGCGAACATAAGATCAAGTGGCGTTCACTCGCAGACGGGCGATGGGTCACCGTGTCGTTCCGCATGAAGTTCCCAGGAGACGAGAACAGACCCTATATGACGCTGAGTCAGCGGATGACAAACAGTCCGCAAGACGTGCAAGCGTTCATCAACAACTCTATGAACATGCTGCGTCCAGTCGACCAGGATATAGTCCATATCCCGCCGCCGAACGTGCATGGGGAAAGGACATTCCTGATCAAGATACAGACCCCGATGAACCCGCGGAATCCTGGGTTTATGATCTATGATCGTCATAAATCCTTCGGGTCAGTGTTTTTCTGCCAACAAGACAACCCTGAATTGTATCGGGAGTTCCTGGTGGAAACAAGAGGACCGAGGGGTGGGTATGGTGGGCACAAGATGTATCGATGGGCGAGGAGGACTGGGGATTTCGAGTTAAGCGTGTGCTTGGATAAAGCACCGGAGACAGGCACTATGGATGCGATAGGTTTTTCTCCTTGTGACAGAGTTACTCAGAAATAGTGCTTCATATGTATCATAATATCGTGCTTCATGTATCTGAGGCTCGAACCTAATATGTATGTAAGTACCTGCCATTCAGGGACGCACATCTTCCCTCCGGGCCTCCGGCGTCAAACCCTCTCATATTCCTTCCTCACTTTCTTCTCGACGAACTGTTGACTCTACAATCAAGGAGGATATAGAGCACATCATGGAACCGCTATCGCGCTCAGAGACTCTCCAAATTCTCATCGACATGGGCATCAATCTCCCCATAACCACGAAACTCTCTGCTTCCGCGCTCGAGAAACGCGTACGCGACGCGCTCAACGCGTCACAAAATCGCGCGAACATCCCCGCACAACTCGACCCATCATCTCTGTCTGTGTGGCCGATGTTGAAGCCGTGGAACGACGCGTCGGGTTCGGCTGGACGCTCGATCTTTGATGCGGTGCGACGCTCAAGCTATCAGGAGATGGGGGAGCATCTGCTCGCCATGCGGACAGGGCAGGTGTACGCTCCCAGCCCGCTCTACACGAACGCGTTTATGGACGTGAGGCAGACGATCATGGGTATTGGGAAGGCGCTGGACAATGGTCAGAGGTGGTGCCTGTTGCAGGACCGAGGGGGCCAAATCTTTGCTATGAACATCCGGGTGAGTCCGGGTACCGCATATACAAGACCTATCCACGTGTTCCAACGCGTCCTTTTCTACCCGTATTTTCCTCACTTGTTGACTCATTGATACGTAGTTTCTTTCAGTCCTCGAACTCGACGAAAGCACGCCGGCGATCGTGCTTCTCTACAGGATCTACACGCGGGCCGACGGTCTCGAGGGCATCAAATGGTGCCAGTACCAGTACAACAAGGTCGACCAGCGTCCCGGCGACAACGACATCCGGACAATTATGACTACGCCGCTCGAGTTCAAGTTGCTGCAGGAGCTCCTCGCGATGAACGCGAAGTTGCTTCCGCTGGAGTACAAGCCCAGGAAAGATCTTTACGAGGAGAAGTTCAGGGTCTCTGTCCTGCTACCGGTTGGGCCGCTTACCTTTGAGGCGCTCGGAAGCCTGAACAACGACACTGGCTGTGTGATATGCGGGAAGGAGAGGACTAGTCGGTGCTCGCAGTGCCAGTGTGTCTCATACTGTGGAGCAGGTGAGTACTTCTTCACTATGCTGACAAGCTCGTTGACCAACCTGGTTCCGCAGGTTGTCAAAAGGCGGACTGGCCCGCTCACAAGACGAACTGTCGCTCGTTGAAGGGTGGCCAGTGGTGCACGATCACGTTCAGGACGCAAATGCCCGGCTACGAGCACTGTGCACAGGAATTTGTGAGCCGAAAGGGGGTCACACATCCACAGACTCTCAGCACCTTGTGCATCCCGACCTCAAGTCCACCACCGAACGTCCACGGTGATAAGGTTTTCCTAATCAAGGTTCAGGCTGAAATGGACAAGACTACGACCACGATACTGATATATGACCGGCAACGCTCATTCAAGGAAGTCTACTTCGTCGAGGCTGACGACCCGGCGATGCATGCTGCTGTCCTGGCCGAGATAAAAGGTCCGCGTGGAGGCTACGATGGGCTGAAGATGTATCGCTGGGCGAAGCGGACGGGCGATAACCTGCTGAGTGTATGTTTGGACCGCGCCCCTACCTCGCCGATCTTGTGGTGATGTCGCTCTTTGTTATGTGTGCGTTCGCTCTCTGTCTTCTTGATGCCTCGTGATTGTAGCTATAACTCGCTGTGCTCGCTTTGAAATGCTTTCTTGGTTGCTTTCATTCTGTCCCGGACCCAGTCTGACGAACGTGGATGTCCCCGTTATGGTAAGTCCATTCGAGATCTCGAGGTCAAGGCCACCCCCCTCTCCTCTCAGTCGCAGCCTTCGCTATCATGGAACTTCTGACTCGCTCCGAAACTCTCCAAGTACTCTCAAGCTTAGGCGTTGATCTACCTCATACGATATAGCTCTCTAACGATGTCCTCTAGAAGCGTCTCTGTGATGCTCTGAACGCCGCGCAGGGCAGAGAGCGCTTGCCAGCCTCACTTCACCCAGACAGCCTGTCGCGATGGCCAGCGAAAAGTCTATCTTGCTCGCTCTTCCTAGCTTTTCATCGCGGTAGCCTGCAAGAGATGAGTGAAGTCTATATGGCGCGTCTTACCACCGTCCGCTGTTCATCGACCCTTTCTGGGACATGTGCCGAACGACGAACAGTCTAGGATGCGCGTTGGATCAGGGGTACAGATGGTGCGTCTTACAGCATTCTGAGGCTGGGCAGTTTGCGATCATGATCAGGGTACGTGCGCAAATATAATCGTCTATTTTCGCTGTGGTACTAACACACGCGCAGTTTATCCGTACACTGAAAGTGGACGCTGTGATGCCTAACGGTCATGCTGACATATCGCGTGTTCAATCGAGAGGATGCGTATGAAGACGTACAGTGGTGTCAACATCAGCGTGCCGTGGACTTCGGTCGGTCGAGGAGCCCGGGTGCACCGTGGATTCAATGCTCTCCTAACGAGTTGAAGGACATCCTCAATATGAATGCGAAGTGGATATCGCCTACCTACAAGCACGAGAAGGAACGGTTTGAAGACCGCTTTCACGACGTCTGTGCTGATGCCGGTAGCACCCCTGGGCTTTGATGGGCTTTGAGGTGTTGGGTAGTCTGAGTAACGGCCTAGCGTGTCTCGTAGGTGGTAAGGAGAGGAAGAGTCGCTGTTCGCAGTGCCAGTCTGTTTTTTTCGTACTGTAGCTCAGGTATGTCATCAATCTGTCACTCCTGCGTCTCTCACGCCTACTATATCACCCGATGTCCAACCTATGTCAGCTTGTCAGAAGCACTGGCCGACGCACAAGAAGTCCTGGCGCACGCTCAATGGCGGCCATTGGTGTTCATTCACCTTCCGCTCTGCGCCTCCGGGCTTAGAGGCTCCTACATGGTCTAACCGACTGGGGATTCCTCAGACATCGAGTAGCAAGAAGCGCTCCTTCCCAGCTCACGATGCCCCATCCCCTCCGAACGTCCACGGCGACAAGGCGTTCCTCGTGAGGCTGCAACGCCCCATGCGTCCCCCGCCAGCGGTAGTCGATTCGGCCATCCTCATCTACGACAGGTACCGCTCGGTGACGCGTTCTGCATGCAGATCGAGAATGCGACGTCATATTGAGCGCTATTGGACGAGATACGCAGTTTGCGAGGCGGCTACGAGGGACTCAAGATGTACTAGTGGGCGAAGCGGATCAGCGAACGGGAAGCGAGGTCGCAGTCCAGACACACGCTCACCACGGAGATCAAGTGGTATTCGGCAGGATGGCTGCGTCATTCATAGAAGACGTTTTCCTTGATCGGGATGCGTGGCTTTACGCTTAGAAGCACAGAGAGCAATTCATCTGTACGTGGGTACTTCTGCCTAATATTGCGACAGACTGAATCATGGTCGCGGTACTCAGAGACAAGTTCCGAGATGCCCCGACAAGAGCGGGACACGCAGCTCCCACTGGATGGGGAGAAAATTCCCCAGTCCGACATGTGTGACTTGGACTCCATCGCAATTTCACAGAGAAATGCATAGGCAAATTTGTCTATATGACTGAGACCAAGTTCATGGCAATCGGCGTGGTGGATGAAGACCTGCGCGGCGAAGTCGGCCGTGGTTCTTCCAAGATCACGTGGCTGTAACATTACACACGCTCAAGCCTCACACTTCGGGTCGGGGACATCGGTCATTGTCTTACGTTGTCTAGCCTGTCCACTGGCTGCCTTGTCCTCGTCAGTCTCACCTCCTGTCCGCGTCATCTCTGATAACATTGCTTCTTCTCAGGGTCTCCGAAGCTGAATCGCTTCAAGTAATCATATACCAGTGGGAGGACGACGGGCCCCAATCAGAATGACCCATTGATCTAACGACCCCACAGCAGACCCTAGGGTCTACTGACGCGAGTAGATTCCACGGCGCTGGACGCTCTTTGACTGCGGCTTAGAAAGGGGGATCTACTTCTTTCATAAGGTTGGAGACCTGAGAAATGTAATGTCTGGATGAGGGCCCAGGGCTTCTCGGGCACGCCGGCTCTGGTCAGTGGATGCAAATCTGCTCGGTCAATTCGGCCCATGCGGCGTACGGCGTGTCAAAGTCAAGGTGCTGCCATGGTTCAACGCGTCCATGTTGGGTGTACAGGTACTGTATATGGCACCTGTAGGGGTTGCCGTCGATGGCTTGCTACGCGCTATATGTGGCTCGCGCTGTATCCCATTTGCGCTCTAAGCTGGCGCACGCACCTCGTCTTGATAATATAAAGTGGAGTCTGAAGTCCGGAAATATCCCATCGTTTCGAGCCCCCAAACGATACATCTCCACTAGCTAACCATTCACTGCATCGTCGCTCGTTCATCATGTTCAAGAACACCATCCTCATTGCCTTCGCTGCAGCCTCCGCTGTCCTCGGGGCACCCACCACATCCCAGGTGACCGGTGAGTATAGATTCCATACTGGCTTTGGGAATGCGTTCTCTGACTATATCGTTGCATGGCAGACACCGACGTCCTGCAATTTGCGCTCACCCTCGAACACCTCGAGAACGCGTTCTATGCCGGCGGACTCGTCAAGTACAGCGACAGCGACTTCGAGAAGGCCAACTTCCCTCCGTGGGTCCGCCCTCGGTTCTCGCAAATCGGCCAGCACGAGAACGCCCATGTTCAGTTCCTGCAGGGCGCCCTCGGCGATGGCGCGACCCAACCATGCGAGTACAATTTGTATGCCCTTTTCGTGACCGTCACCTACGTCATTCGAACTGACATACGCCATTGAATCAGCCCGCACACCGACCCTCGCTCGTTCGCGGCGCTGTCCCAGGTCCTCGAGTCCGTCGGTGGATCTGCATACCTCGGCGCAGCTCAGCTCGTTTCCAACAAGGATATCCTGACCGCCGCGGCCGTAAGTCCTTATAGTATACGTTCCCGACACAACCACATCTCATACATCGTACCGCCACCTTTGTTTCTCGTAGTCGATCCTCGCCGTCGAGTCGCGCCACGCGGGCTGGGTCTCATCGGCCGTCCTGAAGCACCAGCCCTGGAACGGGCCTTTTGACACGCCCATTTCCCCCAGCGGCGCGTTCTCGCTCGCCGTGCAGTTCATCACCTCCTGTCCGACTTCGAACCCCGCGCTGCCCGTCCAGCCATTCCCCGCCCTCACACTGTCTGATGGTGCCCCGGCGCACGGCGCGACTATTACCGCAACCATCGCGGGCGACAAGGCCGGCAGTGGGGAGACTTTCATCGCGTGGCTCGACGGGCTGGATGTTGTGTTCTCGGACTTGAAGAGCGACGGGAAGACCACTGTCCCGGATGGCTTGGCGGGTACGGTGTACGCGGTCGCGGTGTCCAGCAAGGATAAGGCCTTGAGCGAGGGAGTGTTGCGCAGTGGTTTGGCGGTCGTGCAGTTCCCATTTACCTCGAAAGAGTGAATACTAGGGTATGTTCAAGGGGATAGACCACATAGATTCCACATCGACGGACGATATCACTTCTACTAGTATAGATACGCGTGAGCATTGGGCGATAATGACATTCTTTATCTTACTCTTGCGTGGGCGGCCACATGTGCCATCCGGACATGGCCTGATACTCGAGACATGTACATTCGTACGGTGGGGTGCAGCCTCCTCATGGTGCGGTACGGACACGGAGGTATATTGGGGTCGGTCCTTAGCGCCCACGGGGAAGGTTGTTGACAATGACGATGACGAGCAAACGCGTCACAGGTGATGTCGAGGAATGCGTAGCCCCGTGGCGTCTGCCTACCATGAGGGTACACTGAGTTGATCGCCTCGGAGGGCCCCGTCTTGTCAATGCAGCACGAGTCAATCGTGGCCTTCACACTACAACACCTCTGGATCTTCGAAGACGCGTACTTGCGAGGAAAAGATTACGCGCGCCCAAGGGCCTCGATGTCCTGGAACGTCTGCTCATCGCGTCAATGGCAATCATGATGCAAAAGGATAGCGTATTTGACCGAGCATAGACAATGAATGACAAGAGCAAATGATTATGCCGGAGACATGAAGAGAGAAAAGGTAGTGGAGGGTAAGTGGCGGGGATGTGCGTTAGTACTGTATGAGGTGGGAACATATATGATCAACGAGGGGCATCATTGTGCATCGTACTCTTATGTCACAGTGGTACGGTCCAGTAGCGACCTGTGCTAAAGAACGCATGAGAACGTCAATAACCCAAGGCAAAGCTTCTTGCGAGAGCAATAATATAACCTTTAGACTCTTATGCATCACAGTACAACTACAACCTGAGCGAACACCCTTCCCGACTCGTCACGCGAGATTATTCATAGCCGCTGCTCAAGGGCGCGTCCGGTGTCAATAGGTCTCGCTCTACGTCCGCTATTGTTTCGCAGATGAAAAATAAAAACACTGACCAGTGACCGATAGATAATGGGGCTAAGCATCACATCGCCGCAACGAGTCTTGCAGGTGAGTTCGTATCTGTATGACCCAATCTCCACGGCGAACACAATGTCGAGAGCGTGGAGACGATGAGTATGTACCTGGTGCACCTCACCTGCAACTTGAAAGGCATCCTCACTTATTCAAATTTCTCTAGGCAGACATTGGACAGTCCTACTCAGAGGATGCCATACATTTCAATACACGAAGTTCATAGGACATGCTTGGCCGACACAACCTTGCAACTCAATGTTGAGTACTCACTTCAATGAAGCACCTGTACTACTCATTCCGGTGCATTGCCTAGTAGATGGGAAGTGACGCGTCGAACAATCAGTGGGATGATAGTAGAGAAAAATTGTGCCAGAGCCAGCGTTGAAGAGTGTGTGACATACGTTACGGCTACGTGACGCACAGACTTAGTAGCCGCCCAGTCACGGTGATCTCTGCTAGGGATCGCGAGCCTGTACGCGAATGAGTAAAGGCTTCCCCCAAATCCACATCTTCAGGGACAGAGCAAGTGATCTCTTCAGAGTCCCATCATTTTATAATGTGAGGATCCCAATATATATGTATATTACTCGAGGACTCTCAGCATACATACGACAAGTTTATCACATATATTACTATACGAGACCCATTCGAGTCACGCCCATTCCGAGTGCATACTGAGACATTAGATACTAGTAATATATATCCGAGTAATCGGACCCAGAGGACGTTCCCAGACGCAACAATAAAAAGAGTGGGAGGGTGCCCTGCTGTTGCTTACGAGGCGGGGACAGGGGGAATCGAGGTCTGAGGACCTGTATAGTATCGAGAGGGTCAGATACACTCTATGCTTATGGGAGCACAGTAGTACTTACCAGGGTCGGCCTTGATAACTGGGAAGGGAGTAGCGCGGCAAGCGTGCTCGATATCCTTGAGGGTCTTCCCGGCGGGAAGGTGTGCGACCTTCGACGCAGCGGGCTTCGGGACAGGGATGACCTCAGAGCAGTCGGTCAGCTTGCGCGCATCTTGGCCGAGCACAGCCATCTTCGCCATAACCTTGGTGAACCGTTGGACCATGAGCTGCTGGTTGGCTGTGATGCATGCGGTGTGAGTGTCCGCGCTATCGCATGGAGGAAGGGTGATGCGTAGGATACTCACTGACGAACGACTGCCACTCGCAGGCGGTACGCGAGTCCCGAGCGAGCAAAGCATCGGATTGCAGGCGTAGCTCTCCAGGGAGAGGCGAGAGGACCTCACCAGGCTGCGAGCCATTCCCAGGGAAAGCAACACCCTTGAGAAGAGTCTGGGTCGCATCGCAGTACCGTCAGCGACGTTATGTGCCACCAAACAGAAGTCATTCTTACCTCAACGAAGAACTGCGCATCGAAGTCGGAGGGGGTAGAGTCGAAAGGGCTGCCATGGATGGTCTAGTAAGGTGTGAACACGGGTACGCTGCGATTCCGTTAGCGAGTAACTCACCTCGTCAACATGGTCCTGAGCAGCGACACTGTGAGAGGCGAGGAGGTCGACGACCTCTGCAGGGCTAAATCCAGCGTCGCCCATGCGGGCAAGGATCTTGTCGACGGAGTCGGTCGGAAGTGGAATCAAGCCGTCAGGCGAGACTTGCGAGTTGTTGGAACGGCCGGCAAGGAACTGGAGGCGAGGCCCGCCACCGCAGTTGCTAACACCAACAGCACCCGCAAATTGGATGCTGTTGAGGCAAGTCGTTATAACTAATGAGTACGAAGCAGACGGATGGTCACTCACAAGTCGCCGAAAGAGACCTTGTGCTTGATGGCGAATGGCTTCTGTTCCTCGACGATCTCGTCGAGCCCATTGCTGGCGTCGAAGGCGGTCTCAATCTCCGAAAATGCCATGATGGATCCATCTTTGAGGGATGTGCCAGTGAGTCGGTATTACTCTACGATGGTATGAACTGGAAGCACATACCTGCGCCGCCGCCGCCAAACTTGCCCTGCCTGAATAGCTTGGGCGAGATACTGATAGCGTCGTGGAAGGTCAACTATGGCGAGCAGATGCAATCAGTCTATATGACGGCACGGTGCATGATACAAAAAACACTGACGCGGAGGGACTCATGGGCCTCTTCACCGCACTCTCCACCGTCGAACCTGGATATGGCGAGTTAGCGAGTAGCATGGATGCGAGCAATCACACTTGGGCCGCACAAGTTCTCCTGGATGTCATCAAGGACATCGAACCAGACACAGCACTGAACGCAATTGTGAGCATAGTACTTCAGTGAATCTAGTGGTGATTGAGTGTTCATACCTTGGCGTCGCGAGCCGTGCGTCCTTTGCTGCAAGCCGCCCCCCTGGGAGGAACGGCTCCAGCCACAAGAGCGAGAGCGAGAATAGAGACTAGGGCCTTAGCAAACATAGTAAGGTATGATCCCGACGAGGAGAATATGCTTAGAGACCACCGGGAAGGACGATGATCGATAGAATGAGGATGAGAAGGGAGGGAGCGTAGTAGTGCACTGAGGGTGCCTCTTCACTATGCAAAGGCTTTTATACCCCTCGCCCAACACAAAGCGCTCTGTAACGGGCACGATGACTACGCACTACTATGTATTTGGCATACAATTAGTCCTTCCGGTTCCGAGGCGGACAACATGGCAAGACCCTGGGTGAGAAATTGTATCAGCTCTGTGCGTACAGCTGTCAGTGACATAAATCACATACCTGTCGTTACTGCGCGAACATAGCACTGTTGTCGTGAGTCATCCGCCGATGCGGAAGACAGCTGTCGAGCGGCCATTTCTCACCATGGTCATCACTGCATTGGAGCGGATGCCAGAACAAAAAATCACCTTCGTGAAGTTGACCGATAAATGCACGGAGCTAGGTCTCCTGAGAGTAGGACTGGGCACGGTTGTTGTGCGCATGGTCTGTTGGCGAAATCCTTGGGAACCATTTCGGTGCTATTCAATGGGTTGCTCGCGTTGCACAGGTCTACGGCGGGAATGTCCCGCATCGGCTTACGGGGCGGAGCGCTGGGACGTCAGCGTCCTGAGCTCAAACTTGAACGGGGATATACAGTGAGATCGCAATGAAGATAGCATCCGTGAGTTTTATGGGCCCTACGTGGCACGGTGTGTCAAAGTCTAGCATGGGTGTGCATGCCGACAACGCAGCTTCGATGAGGCGCGGGCCGCGCGGCTTGAGATTCGAACTCGATGTGAGGGCTTGGAATTCATGATGGAGATGACGGTTGTGTATGCGCTAATATCCCAGGGCCCGGGCCTGTAAAGGTCGTTAGTCATATATCTCCGAGTCCTCAAGGGTGTCCATTTACCTCTGTCAATGCCTCGATCAAAACTTGTGGAAGTATTCTCAGTGCGTGGCGGGGTCACAATGCAGTGCAGCATTCCCAATCTGGAAGTGTTGTGCTGTCACGCTAAGCTGTTCCTGGGAAGAACCAGGGACTCAGAACATACATGCTGGTGGGAATCCGAGCTTGAATGTGCCTTTAGCTAGTCATCGTCACTGACTTTAGGATATACGCGAGACACTGATTGTCAGACGGTGCGTGAGCATGAGTGACTCGCAAAACTCTTGGCTTCATTGGCAAGACTCTCACCGAAGCGTACGATCGCACGACGTGAGAGCGCTTTCTCACAAGGATTTCGAATAGACGTCAAACAACAGTGCGGTGTGAGGGTCGTTCCTAGATGATGACAATGTTGGCCCTGCCCCCTCCATTCGCAACTGATGGTCGAGAAACGCTCATCGCCGGATTCCTACGTAGGCCGTGGGTGGTCCGTAGTCGATATATGTACCTTTGGAAATAAACTGCGGCCGGTGGTGATCCGTTAGGTGTTTCCATGTCGAGAAGCACTCTGTATGTTTCATCCGTTTGATGGGTCATCCTCGACACGTCACCACGTCCGGAACGTGAACCTGTTGTGATGCGATGCCACCGTTCCTCGATGAGCTATAGTAGACGGCAAGGCCGGTCCTGCTGTGCTATGTACGCAGCAGTTTTGCAATAGAGTTTTGTAAAGTCGCCTGCTGCCGGTGCAGCATCGCTAGGTCAAGGCGAGGTCATGTACTATAAATGCACGTACCAGGTTATACAAATCAAGAAGGGATACTGTAAAACCTCTTGATGAGATGATGGTTATAGGATAGGACATAATTGCAATACTGACGGATGCAGCTAGATCAGCGGAGGTGAGAATCAGTGCAACCATTATTACGCCCGCAAACAGGATAAATGACCCGCGCAGACTGAACCTCAGAGTCGCGAGTACCACGGACGACAAACAGTGAGAAGCAAGTACTAAGCAAGACGGAACTCACATGTAGAATGCAGCCTCACTTGCCAAGCACGGCGTTTACAATATTCTCAGGAGAAGTGAGCTCGCGTACATCTGATCTACTCACCTGATGGTAAAGGGAAGTCTATTCAAGCTCGTCGCAAGGACAGTTGAGCGCAGCAAGGAGAGAGGGCGACGCTCCGCGCCTGCGCGCTATCTCACGCAAAGCAGGGATGATGGCAACCCAAGTGATTCTTGCTGTTCATGGAGTCTGTGTTCAACAGGGTTGATCGTGGGTCCAGCGCGCAGGGGATCTGTGCGCACCTATGCACATTAGGACATTGTTGGGTGTTTCGAGGTGACCGTGACAAGGCGGTGTGCTGAGAAAAGACGAGGTCCTGGTTGTTGTCTGGGCCACTCCAAAGATCACGTAGCTCGCAGGCTGCTAAGGTTTTAGCCTGCATTGTTGACTGCCTGAGATCAGTATTAGTACGATAGATAGCAGGAGTCAAACGTGTCGTTGTACTAGGTGGCAAACGTTACGCGTGGCAATCACGTACTCGTGACCAGTGATAACGGGAGGCGTGACACTGCAGATCGATTCCAATCTAGCCACAATCCGGCTTTAACCTTGTTCACAACGTGCACACAGCGTGTAGCAAGTCTCTCGCACACCACTACCATACGTTCGTGCTCTCGTTTGACAGCTGAGGGACCCACCACCACAGACTATCATGCCTTTGCCGCCAGACACCGACCATGCCGAGTCGCAATCTCTCCCTTTCGAGGAGACACTCACCAAGATCAGGGGGCTGCTGCCAGAGAAGCTCCACAAACCCCATGTCGGCATTGTCTGTGGCTCCGGTCTTCATACACTTGCCGCAGCGATTCGGGAAATGGTCGAAGTACCGTATGCTTCGCTCCCAGGGTTTGGCAAGAGCACAGGTACGCAACAGTTGACATAATGGTCCGATGGTTACATCCGGCTGACCTATCGCTGGATCCGCATTACACCTATGACAGTTCCCGGACACAAGAGTTCCCTCGCATTCGGCTTGATTGGTCCCGGTGCAGGGACGCCAGTTGTAGTTATGTTGGGACGTGTGAGTTCCCATTAGCCACTGCAGTGGCATTTCTCTCGTTGACAATCTTCCGCGATAGCTTCATCCGTATGAGGGTCATAAACTTTCGACTGTCGTGTATCCTATTCGCGTCATGGCGCGCCTGGGAATCAGACATTTGATCAGTGAGAGACTTTCCTTTCTTGTGGCATATTTGCGCTCACATCTCGGATCCCACAGTCACCAACGCCGCTGGTGCATTAAACAGGGACCTTGCCGTAGGAACCAGTGAGTGCCACGTCTGTCGATGACTAGTTGGAATCTCGCATCGGTAGCCGGATTACAAAGGCCGAGCTCGAGCGCATGCGAACAGACGCGACAAGCAATGTATCTTACCGGCGCGCTCAAGCTCTTCACAGGTGTATCCACACTTCGTTCGTTCATCGCGCAGATCTCACCCCAATCGTGTAATGTCGTGCGGTCTACTCGTGCGCTGATCAGTGATAGGAGTCCACCGCATGGTCGAGCTCCGAGCTCTGAAGGAGCTCAAAAGGCTGGTCTTGCAGAGTGCAGTGCGCGCTGTACTTCTATTAGTTGTTGAAGTCGGCTCCGCAGTCGAGCTTCGTTGTTCTTCAACCTGAGACTTCTGACCTCTCACTCATACCCTGTTCCCTAGTTGTCGTCGTGCAGGATCACATCGCCCTGCCGAACTTGACAGGAATGAATCCTCTCCTCGGACCACCGGTCGGCCCGAATTACCCGCGGTTCCTCCCGTTATCCACTGCGTATTCGCCCTTCCTACGCCGCCTGGCGTTCCTCGCGGCGCACAAGCTGAAGTTGGGTCTCAACGCACTGGCAGAAGGAGTGTACGCATGGGTCTCCGGTCCTACATACGAAACTCCCGCGGAAGGCCGCATGTTGCGGAACGCAGGTGCGGACGTGGTCGGTATGAGTACCGTTCCAGAGGTACTTGCAGGCAAAGAGGAAGGACTCGAGGTAATCGTTTTGAGCCTTGTGACGAACATGGTGGTCATCCCAAACAAGTACCGGAGCATCAAGGAAGAAGTCGAGGCGGAGGTGAGTGATCTGTCGATTGTTCCGCCGCTGGGTTCATTTAAGCTAATTTACGCGCAGCTCGCGGGACATCCGATTGTGCGGCAGGAGGAGGTTGTGGTGTCGCATGAAGAGGTGTTGCTGATTGGAAGAGAGAAGGCCGAGGTGATGAAGGGTCTGGTCGAGAAGATTGTCGAGCTGATCGCGTCGTCGGACGCGCAGAGCGGCTGACCCGCCGAATGTGGCTTACCCGTTTTGGTGTATTAAGTAATCACGTATATATGGTGAAACGCGGGAAGCCCTTCTGCGAGCTCTCCGACGCGACGACCCCGCCGTCGACTTCCATCCTGGATCTTTCACGTCCCTTAGGTGCGTCCTCATCGTCCTTGACAGCGACCAACCCTCCCTGACTGTCGTCCGTGCTCTTCCCCCAAATCGCCACAAACGCTTTGTTGCATCTCGTATTGTGGCCTGGTGTATGCGTGTATGCGTACCTGCCGACCTCAACATCGACGGTGACTATCGACGTGCTCTCATCGTCTCCTACGGTGTGTTTTACATTTTTGCTGTCTCGTCTACCATCACCGCTGTCACCCTTCAATTCGACTCGACCCTGGTACCGGCGCTTCTTTTGCTGGCCTATCCCGCTGCTCTCGACGTCCTTGACGACGTGAAACATTATCAACGCGGCCCTCTCCGCTCCTTTCAACTGCCAAACCTCCGGGACGCGTCTCGCCATCACTGGGAATACTGTCCTCTGCAGGGTATCCATTCTGTTCGGGCGTCGCCAGTGTCCTTAGACTCTCATCTCCCCATCCCTCATTCCTTGAAACCAAGTACGTGACGCGGTCATCCGTGCATTTTTGTACTGATCGCTAACACGGGATTACAGAATATACCCTCAATCCGCAAACACACAATCATTCATATTCTACACTAATTCTACTAATCCGCCAAGATGCTCATCCGTATCATGCCCGATCAGCCTCACCCGAATATCCTCTTCACCCTGAACATGCAGGACCCTATGCACGACTCGGAGAAGAAGCCTTGCCCATCCAATTGGTGTGTACAGGCTCAGATGGTAGAAGCGTTGCAAGACGAGGGTTTGGGTATCGAGTCGCCGTCGGACATCCACGCCTTCGACAAAGCGGCGTGGCATACTGCGCTCATGACTGAGGTTGCGTTCGACCTAGTTGAACGCTCGGTGACGTGCACATTCTTCGATGGTTCGGTGGTGTCCTGGTCGATGTCTTCAATAGGCGCGGGTAGCAGGTGTTTGGCTGAGCTCGACGACGTTGTGGCCGCTGTCCAGGGCTCCGCGCAAGAAAGCGAGCGAGAGAGACATCGTAACGCTGGGCTACACGTCCAGACGTCATCCCATCAGGCAGGTCAAGAGTCTGGCGCCTCATCCGTCCCCGCGTCTCCCGTCACGTCCAGTCCATTGAAAGCCCACAAACGTCAGAAGTCACTCTTCTCGTCGATAGTGGCTGCCTTTAAGGGCGCGTTGTCTGACAATGCGAATCGTGGTCAGACGCTCCCCACCTCTCTTCCTCCATTGAAGATTCCTTCTAATTCGTCTTCGCACTCCCGATCCTCGTCTACATTTTCGCGAACGCAGCGGTCACCACCTGATTCCCCGACGGTGGCTGAGCGACCACCGCCGCCCATCTTCCAGCTACGCGTTCGACCACGAGCACCCATACCTCCACCTCCGCATTGCAAGTACCGGTCGACGTCTGAGCGTCTGCGATACCATGCTCGCTCATCCCTAGTCGACATTCTGAGACGTTATGTCTATCCGGTGTTCTCGACCACGTGCTCCCCGTCCTTTGCACGGGTCCAGACTGCACCAGACTGGATAGCGCAGGTCTATGGATACCCTCCTGGGTCCTACCCCGCATGGGCCGCGCGGAGCTTGCTGCGGAAGACTGACGAACGGATGCGGGAGATGATCGCAGAGGCGAACGCTCACGGCTTCGGCCATGCTCTCGGGTCTGACCACAGTCAATCACAGGCAGCTTCTCCCCTGCCGGAGGACGAAGATGATGCGATATCTGCAGGCACGAGCGCAAGTGCAAGTACGGAGACAGATGGCTCTTCAGTGCATACACCGACTGACTCGCCCCTTCGTTCGCCGTTCTCGCCGGGTGTGGTCTCGTCCGGCGGTGGCGCTCCGCGGCTATCATCCCTCGAGACGAAGATGCTGCCACAGGTACCCAGGAGTCCATCGCCGCCATCGCCGACATTCGACTTTGACATGTCAACGTACCATGCGCTGGGCATGATGCGGACGCGCCTTCTGACCTATCTCACGCGCATGGGCTCGTCTCCGCGGCAGATCAACTCCAACTCGCACTACGGCTCTGACCTCACCATCCTCGAGATCAGAAGCCGCAGACGGGCGTGGAGCTCGCGCGATTATGTCGGTGGGGCGCGCTTGTCCCTCATCGGACTGGCGACGCCCTTCAGGAGCTCCCCTCTCGCGCGCTGCGAGCCGGTCACGGCTGAAGCGCTGGCCCACATGCAAGCGCAAGCTGCACGGGAATCGCAACGTGCAGTTCTGGCTGCGAACCGCTCCTTCGTTGGCCTGCCAGATCTTGGCGCGGAGTTCGGGGTGAGTGTAGGCGTGAAGACGGTCACAAAGGAGATGGACGCGCGGCTATTTCCGCTGTGCGAGGAGGACGAAGAGGATGAGCCGTCAGGCTATGGGCTCGACGAGTACGTCGAGGATGAGGCATGGCGTGACATGCGCGAGTTCGACCTCGAGAGCGGTCTGCTTGTGTTTCCCCGACCAGAGCTTCCACCACCTGCTGCCGACGCGAAGCCGCCTTCCTACAGCCACATCCACCCGATGACTAGGACCCGGACGCAGAGCATGCGCAAAGAACACCCGCGTTTACCGCCGATGACGTTGGTGCAACAGCGTGGCGGCCTTGGACGTGGCGAGGGCACTCTGACGGCGGATTCGCTGCTGTGTCAGCCACTGAACGTCAAAGTCCCGGTGCCTGTGATGCTTGACAGCAGCGACTCGTTCGAGGATTGCGAAGAGCGTGGCGCAGAATTCACACTCGCGATGGACCTCCCAGTACCACCTCGGGGAGGATGGCGCGGCGGGGACGTCTCCCGTCGGTGAGGACAAGGAAACCGCACCTCCGGATTCGCACCTTCACTTGCGTTCTCCGGTCCTCGCCCGTCCTTCCGTGCTCTGTGCGCCACGCGCTCCCTTTTCGCCCTACGCTGCGGCCAGTAGTCTGTCGTGCGTTATGCCATCCTCCCTCATGGCCCGGTGGCCCGTGTTCGACCCTTTCCGATTCTTCTACGCCAGATTCCAGGCTAATCTGGTCCCGCGCGCATCGTCTGACAGAAGGTCAGGCGTGGTCTGATGTGGTCGGCGCCTAGTCTGTTGGCCGTGGGTGCGATGCGCCCCATCATCACCTTCGAATCTGCATCGCACGCCGCACCACTTCTCGCGTTCCTTCTACGCACCGGCGTCGTCTGTCTGGACGGTCTGTTCGATTCGAGTACTTGTTCTGGTCTGGTTCCATGCGCATCTATCTGCATCCATCCATCAATTTCGTCCATTCGTCTTTTCACTCTCACTGCCATCCTTGCACGGCTGCTGCTACGCTGCTCACGACTCTGATCCTGTTCTGATTCCCACCTACCATCTTCTCCTTGTTCGGTTCGGCGTCGTCTGGACTCGCATCGTATTTCTCCATCTCTGCATCTGGCATATGTTCATTCTCATCATCTGCATCACTGCGACAGCTTCCATCGCTTCGATCCATCTCATCTCATCCTGCGTCTCATACTCCATTCAGTGCTCTTGTCCGTTGCCCCTTGTCCATTGCCCATTGCTTTCGCACCTGTCTTCTCTCGCATCCTCTCGGCATATAATCATGAACTTTACACTCCATTTGCGCTGCATATACTACTACAATACGGATAGTTCCCCCCTGGTTAAACGTTCTGGTCTGGTCTCTGGAGTCTGTGCTTCCGGATTCCCCTCTCATCCCCCATACTCATCTCATCCACCCCCATCCATTTACCTCTTCTGCCCCGCTTCGTCCCCCCTTCTCCCTTCTCCGCCCTTCCCATGATCCGAGGCGAGGTTTGCAGTTAGCCCGTTCACGGCTTCCTGCAGCACGCGCTCCCTCTCATATTAATGACCCCATTCGTGTATTATAGTTCGGCGGCGGCGGCGGCCACATCCTGCGCCTCCTTCACGGGTTTCATGACTCCAGGCTTCGTCTACGTCTCTCTGCATCCCAGTGTCAGCACTCTAGCGCTTGCGCATCGTTTGTGCATTGTTACATACTCTCCGTGCCAGTAGACCGTGCCAGTACCAGTAGAGTTGCGCTACAAACTCAATGAAAACGGATGTGTCTTTTCGAACACACCCATCATACTAGCTTGCAGTCAAAAGTAGACACGGGCAAACCTAGGAGAATATTGCCGAGGTGCTTGTCTCGGTGTTAGCTCACCTTCTCGGGTATGCGCATTCGCGGCCCTCTGCCAGCACCGAGCGGGAGATGGAGACATGTGAACTGTCGCGTTAGGGAAAGAGGAGATATATTCGAAAGTGTCATAAAGGGCGTATGTCATGAACGTCAGCGGCACCGACGCATACCGCCGCGACCCACACACAGAGAATCTGTTGTCAGTTGATCTCCTTAGACGTATACTCAGTCGTCGCAAGACCGACGCGGTTGTTTCCGATGTCGTAGACCATGTAGAAACGCTCGAGGAATGCCATGCCGTTGATGAAGTCGAGGCCGATTCCCTGTGTGGTGCCGAGATCGTTGACAATGAGATACAGATGATGCGGGTTCCCGCCGAGTGCTCTGTTGAGCTGCAGAAATGGTCGGGACGGAGTCTCAGCAAGTGTGGATATGGGAAGCGATAGGACGACGTACTGCCCGTGGCCAGATCTGGGCGTTGGGGGTCAACTCGTATCTGATCTGGAGAGCAAGTACGTGTACAATCAGCGTGAATGTGCAGGCGAGGCACATTCAGCATTGAACTGGGCACTCACGCCGCCGATCTGGAAATAGAGACTCTTCAAGTTCTTGTACTGCTCGGGCGTGATGCGCAACAACCCAACACGATCGTCGAGGACGCCGCCGGTGTACGACTGGTACCTCTGGAAAGCATCTGTGTGTCATCCGATTAGTTCGAATTTACTAGATATATCTTCATAGACCTACCGCTCGCGAGCAGAATGAGAGTCGTACCGGTATCGAGGATCCCGGCGGAGACGGGAAGTACCGGGCTATCGCCGTACGTGACGGACTGGTCGATGCCAACGTAGTCTTTGGCTGGTTCTTGGTCCGTCAACGGCCTGTGAGACGTGTCAGAACGCCGTCATACAAGCATCGTCGGACGAGGACACAGATATATGCGTCTGAACGATGAGCCTTACGTCCAGTTCAGCTCCCCGTCGTACTTTGAGTGGTCGGCACCACCAAAGGTCAATTCACCATTCTTGTTGTCTATAGTGGTCGAGGGGCGAAAGGAGATGCCGATCTGATAGCTGTCAAGAAGCCCAGCGTTCCAGGCGTTATCGGTTACAGTAGGAACGCATTTATGGGCGTCGGGGAAAAAGCTGCCTACCCGCAAAAGCGATCAGTGGAATGAATATTCAGCATGCAATATGCTGCAGGATTTTCGCACCGCAGGTAAGATCGCTTGGGCCGATCCTAGGGGTGGCGTGAATATATGCACGATGCAGAAGATAAGGAAACTGACCCGAGGATACCGTCCAGACCGTTGAACCCCGAAGATGTAACTGCTACCCCGATGGATTGGTGTGTAATAGTCAATCCTCCATCCAGAGTTATCGAATCTTTTACTTCGAAGCCTATATGCGCATGTATGAGCCCAATCACATAGTACTAGTCATTAATCAGCTTGTAACTAACCTTTGGCCTTTCCAGACCCATACGTGATTGACTGCGAGCGGGAACGGGTATGGTTTCGGGGTATGCGTGGTGTGTAGAGAGTCTACGACTCACGAATGTTTCACCCGTGGGCTGGGTGCTGAACGTTGGCATATATTCCCTGCCCGCGCCGACCCAGGTGTTCGAGCTTCCCGTGTCGACCAGAAGGTGATCTGGAAAATCAAGGGATGGTCATGATATGCGTCGAACGTGATCAACTGGCAGAAGAGCTACGCACACGATTGTGGAGGTTCTCCGATCTCAACCTGGCGAGAAGTTGAGCACGGATCAAGCGTGAACAGCTCGAGAGTAGGCTTACCGTAGCGACGTAAGTGACTACCTGCGAGGTTACACTCTGGTCAAATAAGGCATCTCCGGCCAGAGATGTACCATCGTCCGAATCGGCGTTTGTTTGCTTGCGCTGTTGGAGCGCTCTGGCCCGCGCCTGGTCGAACTTCAACACATTCGCGGAGCCGGTGGAGTTGAAGCGGCGAGCAAGGGAAAGAGTGGGTGAATGGGTATCTGCAAACGCTGGGAGCTTGGAGGCCGGGCGGGACTGCACGGAATTCATAAGAGCTGACAGGGAAGAAAGAGGGACTGCTGAGACGTAGAGACCGTAGGTGAGCAAAAGAGTGACTAGGCTGTGGACATGCATGGGGGGCGGAGATGGAGGCGGATGTTGGCGGAAGAGGAGAGGGTGAAGGGGTAGAGCACACAACGCCTCAGCTATATACCACCCCTGCGCAGGAGCTTCTTCGGCTCGAGTAGCGCGGGCTGAGCGTAGCATCCACTGACTGTACACCCATCTCCAGCTGGCAATGTTGGGCAGACATACGTTGCAATGCGATTAGTGACTATGCACAGGAGCAATGAGACTCAATTTCACGTCGTGTTGCGCGGACAGGCGGCCAGTGTTCGTTAGGCAGGTGCGTGACGTATGTAGCAACCCTGTTATGAGCACCGTGACTGTGACCGGGAGCATGTTCTCTCCGAATCAGGCTGTCGAAATATACCATCTGTTCCGCTTCCCATTCTCTTTCTACCATTTCCTCCTGTTTCACTTACTTAGTCCCATGCTCCAGCAGTGAAATAGCTTGAAAAATCTGTCGAATCCTTACACTGTACAATCCCTTGTACCATGATGAGACCGAGTCTCGCCGCTAGAGAGTCAGAGGCGTGAGGGACTCGGAGAGGCAAAATGATAAGTTCCACCAGAAGTGCACTAGGGAGAAAACAAGAATGTGAGAGATGGAGAGCGAGTGAGGCGGAGAGACGAAACAACAGAGTCGTACGAGGGAAGTGTTGTGGCGACGAGCCTTCGGACGGAGATACCTAGAAGTGGAAGGCTCATGAGTACGAGCTCTTCACGCTGAATGGAGGGGGAAACTGATGCATAGCCGGCCTCAGTACTCGGATATACAGGAGGTCTGGAGTGCGAGCGACATAAGCAAGATGAGCAACGTGGCGGTAATAATGGCGAATAAGACTCCGAACTTCAGGACACGAGCGCTAGCCTAAGTCTGAGAAAGCACCGACACGGTCACGTGTTGTGCCGCCGACGCGTCGCACCTCCGGAAAAAGTTAGCCTTTGGCAGGAAGCCGGAGATATGTACCCTATGACTGAAACACAACACCCCGGCTGCAAACAGACCCCGGTATCCGAGCGGAATACCAAGCAGCGTAGGCTGCTCATCAACTGTGAAGCAATTTTTGGCCTTGTACCATGCTTAGTAGGGAATCCGTGTCGATCTTGGCAGCGCATGCATCTTGCAATATTGCTGATAATTGGCAGAGCTTCCAAGGACCGCATGCGGTTGATATGCATGAAAGGATCCGCGACAATGACCCTCCGACTCTCTCCTCAGACTTGTCCGTTATACTTTACTTAACATAAATATGACGAGTTGTCCAGGGAAAGCTGCAAAGATCCACCGCCTGTGGGCGACACAATGACACTCACTATCCGTCAATTTTGAGATCACCGGTTACCAATTAGCCGACGCGAGACCTTGGTAAGCGCTTGACAGCTCAATGCTTCTCCTGCTTGTTACCCCCACGCCAAATTGGGTGGCTGTTTCTTGGAGTGGGAGGTGAGTGCTATAGCTCAAGAATTACTAACTATGTGCGAGCTTATACCATCAGATCTGTGTATGCGCATCCAGCTGCCACTGAGAATATCTTATACCAGGTCTCAACAGTAACGACACTCAGGACAACGTACAAAAGCACGGCACGAGGCCACGAGTATCGAGCTAGCGCACCAGATGGAATACAGTTGGATTGAACATTGCTTGAAGAACTTCTTCATGCATTGTACTCCTGGAGTAGATCCGCCTGAACACTTGAAGCGGACTTGCCCGAAGTTCTCGGTCCAATTCACTACCGAAACTGCGATATATCCTGGACTTGTGCGTTCTATCCTCCTGATAACTTCACAGCAACGCTCATGAACTACTGGGCGAAGGGGCTGAACGCACAACTGAAGGCCTTCCAGTGCAATAGGTTTGCGGCCTGTATCATCGCTCACCATGATACAAACAAGGCTGTCTTGGGCCGTGAAGAAGACTTGCTCAAGCCAGATATGATCATAACTCCAAGCACGGCGGTTGTGGAGGACGCCCTTGATGATACCAAGAAACGAAAGAGGGCTAACTCTTCTGCACCTGCCACAGAGAAAAACGATGACTCCGACGAGTCCACTAGTTGCAGCGTTGCGACGATGAGCTGGGCGCACGCGGAAACGGCAATTGAAGTCCTGGAGCCCGAGCCGCAGTTTCCATTCGACGTTGAGGACTTCGCCAACGAAATAGATGGTCATGTCCAAAGCCGTGGCAGCGTGATCGAGTATGCATCGGAACTATTCCGTCGGGGACATCGGGAGTTCGTCTACACCATCATCTTCTGCAAGCAGCTCGCTCGCTTCCAGCGCTTCGACAGAGCAGCCGTCGTCGTATCCGAGAGCTTCAACTACATCGAGCGATTCGAGATCATCGGAGAGTTCCTCTACAGACTCTTCCACGACACCGTACCTCAGTGAAACCGCGGCCACGATTGCACCGCCTACATTGCTTCCGAAGGGGAGTTGGGCCTAGGCCTCTTCCGCAGCATCGCTACCCCGACATTCGCAGAGGCGCACAAGTTGAAGGACTACGTCGTTGCCGCGTTGCGAAGGCTGCGACACCAGGTTGGCCTATATATCGCCCCAGCGTCGAAGCGCCATGGTCCTGGGGCGAGCGTCCTGCTCAGGAAACAGATGAAGTCAGGACATGTCGTATCCTTGTTGGTCGTCCGATGTACTCCAGTCATCACCAACGGGTAGGGGAACCAAGAGTTTCGTGGGCTGGAACCTCACTGACGCTGACGGCCCGGGCTATCCCGTCTTCGTAAAGGACAGCTGGCGTTATAACTCACCAGATCTAACTCCGGAGTACAAGCTCTACTATACCATACGACGCCCTGGAGTGCATATCTTGGAAGCACATGTACCGACTATGCTCGCAGGCAACGATCTTTTCCGAACCAGAGTCCGACGACAAGTCACCTCGAACCAGCACCTCGTAGACGCACCGAGTGAAGATCGTCCCTTCGAACTGGTGCATACCAGGCTCGTTTTCAAAGAGATTTGTCGCACCCTCGAAAGCTTCGAAGATGACAGGGTGCTCGCACAAGCAGTGTTTGGTGCTGCACTTGGTGCGATTCCGCGTGTGATCTCCGTGTCGTAGTCGCAGCCTAACATAATGGATACACAGGGCATTATCGAGCATGGAATGATTTCTGTAGCCTACATCGAGATATCAGTGCTGGAAATATACTGCTGTATGAACTGCCACACGACTCCGACGCCGGTTCCACGTCAAGTGAGTCGGAAGCGAGTGGTACAAAGAAGAACGTACCTGGGAAGGAGCGGCGCCGTATCATCTGTTTGCTCTCGGGTTGGGACCTCGCATCCACAGAAGGATAACTTTTGCAATCTGAGCCGTACCATTGTGTAAGTGGTATCGACACGCCCCCGCAGTTCATCAATTGCAATATCTGATGAGGATGGTTAGGGCACCTGGCAGTTCATGTCTGCGGCACTGCAACAGGTTCCAGGGAAGTGACACGAGGTCTCCAACGACTTGGAATCGATCATGCAACTGCTGAGATGGTGTGGGCTCAAGTATTTTCCCCACCTTTGTTCCGACAGCCCCGCGCAATTGAGGACCAGTCTCGAGACCTTCGACTGGCGTGCAGAGGATCCTGTGACGGGCTTTTCTATGGGACACATGAAAAATCTCGACCTTATATGTAAATGTGAAGGTGGCTGTTGCATCCCTGGTCTCGATCCCAGCCAATCATTCGCTATACTTCTTGAAACGCTCTTGCTCCTGTTCAAAAAGCATTACCAACTGTTGGGATTCATTCCGCCTCACCCTCTGTCTCCTCCGCCCACTGAGCGCGAACTGTGGTACGCCGCTCAGAGGGCCACCATGCTGTTTAAGGCCAACCTCCCACCAGGAGCACTACCAGCATTCCTTCCAGCCAGGCCTGCTACAATGATCACCGACATCGCTCGGGCAGCTGCCAAAGACTCTGGCGCTATGCGCCGTACGGAGGGCGTATCAACCTGGCGGTATATACCAACGAAGGTGCCCCCCACTCCCAAAGAGTCTCCCTTATACGATCACAAGCAGTTCATGACGATCATTTTTCACGTCCTGAGTGACCGTCAATACCAGTGGGGATGGGGCAAGCTCGTGAATAACGCGAAACGGGCTTCCAGCTTCACCAGGGAGACTGCGAGTGCCGCAGGATCGAAACACTCTCTCTATACCAGCATCGACAAGCCCAGAAAGAAGGCTGGAACAACAACGTGTATCCGATCACTGCGAGTCCCCGCCCACCGACGCCGATGGGGACCAGCCTGTAGGAATTGAAGGATTGCAGCATGCTTTCAGCCTCGAAGATAATCCTGTTCGGTACGTCAAAACCTCAACGTTGTCCTGACGCCTTAGTCGTGGAGTTACTCAATTGGAACACCTAGGTTATTCATTCATTCAGGCTATCGGCATCTCACAGAAGATTCAACGCACGATGTTTTGTCCGCTATAGCACGCGAACATGATGTACTATGTTTTCTCTCAGGCTGACATCCTCGGTGTTATAGCTTGTACTAGTTTCGAGCTCGTGAGGAAATGTTCGCCGGAAGTCAAGAGATAAGTGCATCTCACAACATCTCGTCCTCCGCGGAAAGAGTCAATTGATCGACTCTAACTATGTCTCAGGCTGCCACGGTTAAGCTGAACAACAGTCGCCACATGCGCGTTCAGGAGAACCTCGTCTCCAACCTCGTTTCCGGGCGAAATACAAGGCAATACGTTGAGCCCCCAAAGTGGAATATCCCCAACTGGTCGCCCTTCTTCACCCGCTGCCCGGCGTCCAGTGTCACCTCACACGTCGCGACCCCGTACATCCCCACCCCAACAAAGCACATCAGCCCAATCGGCTCATAGTCCGCCCTGATGAAGATGAGCGTGCGCGTAGCCATGGACGTCCAGAACGCCTGCGAGTCGTTCGAGCCCTCGGCCGTATCCGACGGTGCCTCGACGAAATATTTCCCGGGCACGGTGACGACGCGTTCGACCGTGCCGGTGACGGGGCTGTGCCAGCGGTGGTACTTCGCCGTCGAGAGGAAGGCCTGGAAGACCGTGCCCCGGCAAAGTGTGGCACGGACGCGTCGTGCGCGAGCATGTCCGCGAGCGAGTACGGCTGGCCCTTCATCCAGAACGCATCGCGCTCCTTGACATCCCGCGCGATAGCGTACACCGTCGACTCGCACGGGTTCGTGATCCGCGAGTCGTCGTCGGGAGAGGCGACGGGGCGCACCCCAGGGCGAAGCGCGCGCGTGAAGAACGCGTCCCAGGACTTGTACCCAAGGTATGGTTTCTCCGGGTCGCAGACGTACGTCTCGGTAAAGTTGGGCATCGCTTTCCGCGCTTTGGGAGAGAACCAGCTGCACTCGTTCTCGTTATTGTTGAGGATGTAGAGCGACTCGGACGTGGCGAGGAAGCCGTGCCATGCGTCGATGACTATCTTGAACTGCGCGTTCACCTTGTCGTTCGTGAACATAGCGAATCCTGCGGACGTGCCCATCGGCCAGTCGAGGATGGTTTCGATCGGGCTAAAGTGGTTGTGGTGGAATGTAGGCGCCTCTCGCAGGACCACGTTCAGGAGTGCGAGCATCATCTTGTAGTCTTGGACCTAGCACCAATGCGTCAGCCTCCAGCTCCTTACTTAGTAGAACATCGAAGCGCGCACCTGCGGTCTCGCATCTGGGTCGCTATTATATGGCGGCTCCGCGGGGACCTGCTCGAACATCTGCTGAAAGCCCATGTAAATCGTGGCATCACTCTCGATCAGCTGCTTCAACTCCTGAATTGTGGGTTGAAGAGGGGGGGGGCATCTAGGGAGTGCTGTTCGACCTTCTCGATGCGCTCCTCGAGCCACCGGTCGATGGTCCGGCGATCACTCCCGCGGACACCATTCTGTTGTGATGATCTGTCTAGTGGATCACAATGACGGGGTCGGCACATTGAGCAGGCGCTGGGGTTGCCGCACGGTGTGTGTAGGTCCGATGGACGATGCGCCGCGGTGGCGTGCGAGTGCGAGTGAATCACCATCTGTAACAACGGAAAGGTGAGCGGTGTAATATTCGAAGAGGGTTGGAATACACAAACATCGTGTGATCGTTGCAATTTGTGAGTCGTGGCGTTGGATGCGTATACTCGATGTATTACTTAGTGTGCGGTAGGTCTAGAATAGGTACACGGCGGGAGATTGCATACCAGCCACTACACGTGGTTATTGTAAACGAGACTGAACATACCGAGCCACCCGCCCTCGACGCCGTCATCTGCCTCCAACCCTCAAATCGTACCGTATTCGGCCCATCATGTCGCCGACGGTCAAGATTGAACGATGAAAGCTGCAAGTTCAAGTTAATTCATTAGATGATAATTTACAGTAATGTGAGTCTGAAGCATGCGGGGAGGCACAATAGCGCATACAGTGGCATGTATACTTAGCCGAATAGTGCTGGCTCGGGATCTACTAAGCTATACGTAAGTTGAGTCAGTGGAGCAACGATAACGACGATAAAGACTCGACATAACTGTTTGGATGCTCAAGAAGCGCTCTCCAAAGAGCTAGGAAACTACACCAGCTCGAATAACTTGGGGAGTGAAGTCCACAAATCCTGTCTATATGCGGCGATTTTCGCAAGGATACCTCTGCAACAGTCGGTGCAGATCGAGTATCGCACGAACTCGGTGCTCACCACGGTGGCCATCTCGCGCCACTCCTCGAGAGGCTCCTGTGGAAGCTGTCGCCTCGTGACCAACAATGTGCAGACGAGGCTCCCCCAGAGCGTCTGAGCGCCATTCAGACAGAAGTGTGGCGGATTGCTGGGCACGGGCTCGAAGTTTGGCACAGCGACCGCGAGCGACGTGTGAGCCGAGCGCAGCCGCTCGATCCCGACAACGAGCCTTTCTACGTCCGATGCCAGAAGCGGCGCGAGGTGGTGTCCGAGCGCGGGCCCGCCGAACTGCCAAGTCGTGCGGCTGAGGGCATAGAAGAGCGGGAAGAGGAGGGAAGTGTCGTCGTAGCCACACTCGCGGAGAAGCGCGATCACGCTTCCCGGGTGGACGATGAGGTCTTCTTTCATCTCGACTGGGGCCGCCGCCGCCGGTGCAACGCGAGAGGGCCCTGCTGCTGGTCCGCCACCAGCGCGGCTTGCGATGGGTTCTGCGGCGCCACCGCGCGGGTGCAGACGGTGAGCGTTCGAGGGGCCGGCGGCGTAATCGTTGGCGTGCGGTGGCGCGGGTGCTTGTGCTGCGAGTTTGGCAGCGCGAATTTGTGCCTCACGCGCGTCGTGCTGCGTTAGTGTGGCGGGCCAATGAGCTCGGATGCGGGCGATGATATCTTGACACGGTCGTTCGACCTTGTACTTCGTTGCCGTGCGGAGAATGATGGCGACGGTAGGGAAGGTCTCGACGGTGAGTTCCTGGACGTCGACGCGCCTGAACGGAGCAAAGACACGACTCGTCTGTGGCACATCCCCACAAATACATTGAGAGGGGTGTACGACTTACAAGCCGTCGTATATCACGTTCAGCAAGGTCTCCAAGTCCTCTCTCGTTTCCTTCATCGTGATTTGGCACAGTCCGCGGAAGCGCTCCGAATGCTTTTGCTGAAAGAGGTCTTTGAACACTGGCGAGTGCTTTGAGAGCAGAGATTTGTGAACGCAGAAGAGCGTCCATCCTGTGCGAAATATGACGTTGCCGTCATCGAAGTAGAGGGTCGGGTGGTTTACGAAAGGTTTCTCGTCAACCTCGTCTTGTGAGACCCTTTGACGCTTCCGGTCGCGTAAATCTGTCATGGTAATCTGGGATTTGCTTCCGCGCCAAGGCGAGAATTCGGACAGAGGCAAGAAGATGGGAAGGTAGAAGAAGAGCTCTTACTGCATACTTGCGACTCGCGGTCGAACTTGGTGTCGGACCAATTCATTTTTCACGGATTTCGAGAAATTGGCGCCTCCGGCTACGAAGCAGAGCTGAACAACTAGTACCTTGGAGCACTGTCGCTATAGCATAGCCTGGAAGAGATACGGAGGAAGTCTGGATCTAGGAAAGGAAGGTACTTGCAGTTGTCACAGTGACTGACGTGCGCAGCTAAGCACCACTGTGACGAAGCCGCGAGATATCTCAGCCATAGGCGAGTTAAGCTGTAGTTTCGTGAGCGTTGGACTTTCTCGCGAATCGCGGACTTTCCTTACTGTGTGAGTAAGTAGGAATTCTTCCGTTCGCATGGTCTACCATGGCGATGGGGTAGTTGTTTCTGGGCCGTCGGAGGGGGAGGGAAGGATGGAAGGACGATGGGAAGAAAGAAAAGCACAGACAAGATTATTATGACAGCTATGGAAGCACCGTTGGTGTTCTGAGTCCATGTCTGAGATCAGAGTACTGAGCCCGCGTGCTTGCTTTCAGTATGGAGGTTCCGCTGATTCGTAGGTTCCATTCAAGCAAGGCACGGAGGTATGTAAGCACACGGTTCTCGAATGCAAACGCATGCAATCCGTGTAGTCGTACTCAAGTCGTGCTCGAAGACAGGTGATGGCGTATTACCATACAAAGTGAAGGCGTTCCTGATCGGTCAATTTAATTTTGTGCCGCGTGAAATGTACACTAGTGTTCTGTATTACCCACTCCTGAGTTGAAGGCACTTTGGAAGGAAGACGTAGTGAGCTCTGGTGCTTTGGAATATGTGTTTGTGGTACTGAAGCAGCGACGTCGTACGCGTGTGCCTGCGAAGAGGTCGCTGACGTCAACGGCGCTATTGCCCCACTGCCCCTTCCCAATCGAGGCTTGATGGGGCTGGCCCTGAGTCTGCGTGGGGCACGGTGCGCACAAGGCTGACCCTGCGCTGACCCAACTTAGCGCGCTCGCTGCGGTCCATTCTCCCTTACCGTCTCTCACCTCGACCACCTTCTTCCCTCGTCGTTGCGCCCAGCAACGAGAGTTCTCTCTCGTCATGGCCGGCCGCCCTGGTACTCGCAGCCAGGAAGGCATGTATAGCCCATCGCCCTCCTCCGAGGACCCCTTCCACCAGCAGATCCACATGCCTGACCCCCACGCAATGCCCGAGCCCCAGCGCTACTACGACAACGATTCCGAGCATCTCGACCGCTACGACCGCAACCGCGACACATATGGCTCCGACGGCAGCAACGGCGACGAAGACAGATACTATGAGGAGCGCGGCGGATATGATTATCGTCAGTCTCCATCCGAGTTGCGTTTTGGCCTTCGTCCTTCTCACTTTTCATCACAGCACACCCGGATACCGACTCGGACCTCGATGTCTACGGCCAGAAGTACGTGCCCTCGCAGGAGTCCCTAGGCCCGCCGCGCATGGGCATCTCCGAGTCCTCAACACCAACATTCATCGACCACAACGGCGTCAGCGTCCGCGAGCCGTATCCGGCCTGGAGTGTAGAGCGGCAGATCCCTCTGTCCAAGGAGGAGATTGAGGACATCTTCCTCGATCTCACTCAGAAGTTTGGTTTCCAGCGAGACTCGATGCGGAACATGGTGCGTCGTCTCTCTCCTGTCTCCTCTCTCTCACGCGCCAAGTCCGGCCAAGCCTCGATGCTTCGGCTTCCACACCCCGTACGCCGCACGGACGTCTCTTCTCGCGTTCATCGTACCCACCGCCCCTCGCACATGCTGCTGCTGTATGCGCTTGTCTCCGACTATTCGGACGCATGTTTGCGCTCACTTGCAATCCGGCGAGGCGCCGTGTCCGTCTTCAGGCGCTGCATGCATCTGGGCACACACGGCCTCTGATCGCTGACCCATCATACCATCCAAATGTGTTGCCCGATCCGTTCGGGGACGGGTGTGCCGTGGGCGGCTTAGGGGAGCGGGCAATCATGACCGCGGGCTGACTGTCACCTTACATTCATGCTAACTTTGCGATCTCGTAGTTCGATTTCGTGATGCAGCTCTTGGACAGCCGAGCGTCTCGAATGTCGCCCAACCAGGCTCTTCTTACCCTCCATGCCGACTACATCGGTGGCCAACACGCCAACTACCGGAAGTGGTACTTCGCTGCTCAACTGGATCTTGATGATGCGATTGGTCACACGCAGAACCCCGGTCTCCAGCGACTGCGCTCGCAAAAGCGTAAGTCAAAGGGTCACAAGGCCGCCGAGCGACAACTGCAGAGCGCCCTGGACCGGTGGAGGCAGGCGATGAACAACATGAGCCAGTACGACCGAATGCGCCAGATCGCGCTGTACCTTTTGCTCTGGGGCGAGGCCGCGCAAGTGCGCTTTGTCCCGGAGTGCCTCTGCTTCATCTTCAAGTGCGCGGACGACTACTACCGCTCGCCCGAGTGCCAGAATCGCATCGACCCGGTACCGGAAGGGTTGTACCTCCACGCCGTCATTAAGCCCCTCTATCGCTTCATCCGTGACCAGGGCTATGAGGTTGTGGACAACAAGTTCGTTCGGAAGGAGAGGGACCATGACCAGATCATCGGATACGACGATGTCAATCAGTTGTTCTGGTATCCTGAAGGCATCGCGCGCATTATCTTGAACGACAAGGTACGTGATTTTGGTGTTACGTGTCGCAGTAATCTCATGCGCTATCCCCAGACCCGCCTCGTCGACCTGCCGCCCTCCCAGCGGTTTATGAAGTTTGATCGCATCGACTGGAACCGCGTGTTTTTCAAGACGTACTACGAGAAAAGGTCATTCGGTCACCTGCTCGTAAACTTCAACCGGATATGGGTCATCCACATATCCATGTACTGGTATTACACGGCCTACAACTCGCCCAAGATCTACAACGGTGAGAAGTCCGCAGCGATGCGGTGGTCGGTCACTGCGCTTGGAGGCGCGGTGGCCACTATCATCATGATTGCTGCTACGCTCGCCGAGTTCTCGTACATCCCGACGACATGGAACAATACCTCGCATCTGACTCGACGACTGATATTCCTGATAATCACTCTTGGTCTCACTGCTGGTCCCACGTTTTACATTGCGATCGCTGAGAGCAACAATTCGGGCGGGTCGCTTGCGTTAATTCTCGGTATCGTCCAATTCTTCATCTCGGTTGTCGCGACGTTGCTCTTCGCCATCCTCCCTTCTGGCCGGATGTTTGGCGACCGTGTGGCTGGGAAATCAAGGAAGTACCTCGCGAGCCAGACATTCACTGCCAGCTACCCCATGTTGGTTCCATCTGCTCGCGCAGCATCTATCGCGCTCTGGGTTCTGGTATTCGGCGCGAAGCTTACGGAGTCGTACTTCTTCCTGACCCTGTCGTTCAAGAATCCGATCCAGGTCATGGTCGGGATGCAGGTCACGGACTGCAACGACAAGTTCTTCGGCAATGCGCTCTGCCGGAACCAGGCTGCATTCACGCTCGCGCTCATGTACATCATGGACTTGGTGCTCTACTTTCTGGATACCTTCCTGTGGTGGATCATCTGGAACACCGTCTTCAGCATAGCACGCTCGTTTGCTCTTGGCTTGTCAATATGGACGCCGTGGAAGGACATATACACGCGGTTGCCAAAACGGATCTACTCGAAGATTCTTGCTACCGCAGACATGGAGGCCAAGTACAAGCCGAAGGTACATTCTACCCGTCCATGCGCGATCCATTCCGTGTATGCATACTCATCTCCTGCCTCTAGGTCCTCGTGTCGCAGATCTGGAACGCCATCATCATCTCGATGTACCGTGAGCATCTGCTCTCTATCGAGCACGTGCAGAAGTTGCTGTACCACCAGGTTGATGTCGGCCAGGACGGTCGTCGCAGCCTCCGTGCGCCGGCTTTCTTCATCTCCCAAAGCGACAAGGGCTACCGCGGACAATTTTTCACGCCCGGAAGCGAGGCCGAACGACGTATCTCGTTCTTCGCGCAGTCGCTCACTACGGCTGTTCCCGAACCGCTTCCCGTCGATGCTATGCCTACGTTCACCGTCTTGACACCGCACTACAGTGAGAAGGTAAGTGTCGTATCGAAGCCATCTCGTTCTCGTGTCGAGGTTCATTTGTGTCGCCTAGATTTTACTCTCGCTCAGGGAGATTATCCGCGAGGAGGACCAGAACACGCGCGTGACGCTCCTGGAGTACCTCAAGCAGCTGCACCCCGTCGAGTGGGACAACTTCGTCAAGGACACCAAGATTCTCGCTGAGGAGTCACAGATGTACAACGGTTCCAGTCCCTTCGGCATGGACGAGAAGGCCCAGTCCAAGGCGGACGATCTTCCATTCTACTGCATCGGTTTCAAGTCGGCGGCACCCGAGTTCACTCTTCGCACCCGTATCTGGGCCTCACTTCGTGCGCAGACCCTGTATCGCACGGTGTCCGGCATGATGAACTATGCAAAGGCCATCAAGCTCCTCTACCGTGTCGAGAACCCTGAGGTCGTCCAGCTCTTCGGCGGGAACACGGATAACCTTGAGCGTGAGCTCGAGCGCATGGCGCGCCGCAAGTTCAAGTTCGTCGTCTCCATGCAGCGGTACTCCAAGTTCAACCGCGAGGAACAGGAGAACGCCGAGTTCTTGCTCCGTGCATATCCCGACCTCCAGATCGCGTACCTTGAAGAGGAGCCTCCGCGTAAAGAAGGTGGCGACCCGCGCCTGTTCTCCGCGCTCATCGACGGCCACTCCGAGTTCATTCCTGAGACCGGCAGGCGCCGTCCGAAGTTCCGCATCGAACTACCAGGTAACCCCATCCTCGGTGATGGCAAGTCAGACAACCAGAACCACGCGATCATCTTCTACCGCGGAGAGTACCTGCAGCTCATCGACGCGAACCAGGATAACTACCTCGAGGAGTGTCTCAAGATCCGGAATGTGCTCGCCGAATTCGAGGAGTACAACGTCTCGAGCCAAAGTCCGTACGCGCAGTGGGGCCACAAGGACTTCAAGAAGTCGCCGATTGCCATTGTCGGTGCCCGCGAGTACATCTTCTCGGAGAACATCGGTATCCTCGGTGACCTTGCTGCCGGCAAGGAGCAGACGTTCGGTACACTGGCGGCACGCTCCCTCGCGTGGATCGGTGGGAAGCTGCACTACGGTCACCCGGATTTCTTGAACGCGCTGTTCATGACGACGCGTGGCGGTGTCTCGAAGGCGCAGAAGGGCCTGCATCTGAACGAGGATATCTATGCGGGTATGAATGCGTTTGGGCGTGGTGGACGTATCAAGCATACGGAGTATTACCAGTGCGGGAAGGGTCGTGACCTTGGGTTTGGCACGATTCTCAACTTCCAGACGAAGATTGGTACAGGCATGGGCGAGCAGATGCTCAGCCGGGAGTACTACTACCTCGGCACGCAGCTTCCCGTCGACCGGTTCTTGACGTTCTACTACGGCCACCCTGGGTTCCATATCAACAACATGCTTGTCATTATGTCGGTGCAGGTCTTCATCCTTACGAGTAAGTGGTCGTGACGTTTCGATATCAGGTGGTACGGTCGCTAACTGCGCATATATGTAGTGGTCTTCCTAGGAACACTCAACGACCAGCTGCGTATCTGCGAGTACTCCAAGTCTGGGCAGCTCCTCACGCCACCGCCGTGCTACAACCTTGCGCCGGCCTTCCAATGGATTGACCACTGTATCATCAGTATCTTCTTGGTCTTCATGATTGCGTTCTTGCCTCTCTTCTTGCAAGGTAAGCTTCCTTTGTTCAATTCACTACGCGCCGAATTCTCACTGCTTCCGTCCAGAACTTGTTGAGCGCGGTACTGGCAAGGCACTTATCCGTCTCGCGAAGCACTTCGGTTCCCTCTCTCCGGCATTCGAGGTATTCTCCACGCAGATCTCGTCGCACTCGATCATCACCAACTTGACCTTCGGTGGTGCGCGGTACATCGCCACGGGCCGTGGTTTTGCAACGACGCGTATCTCGTTCGCGATCCTGTATTCCCGTTTCGCTGGCCCGAGTATCTACCTCGGCATGCGGACGCTCGTCATGCTCCTCTATGTCACATTGACGATCTGGACGGGATGGGTGACGTACTTCTGGGTGTCCATCCTCGCGATGTGTGTCTCGCCGTTCATCTTCAACCCACACCAGTTCTCTACGGCGGACTTCATCATCGACTACCGGTACGTCGTTTCGTTTGGCTCTTAGAAACCTGTACTTACGTATGTTCGTTGACAGTGAGTTCCTTCGTTGGATGAACCGTGGTAATTCTCGCGCGCACGCCAACTCTTGGATTGGCTTTTGCCGTCTCTCGCGTACGATGATCACTGGATACAAGAAGAAGCGTCTCGGTCACCCCTCGGAGCGGCTGTCGGGCGACGTTCCTCGCGCAAAATGGCGGGCGGTCATCTTCTCCGAAGTTATCTTCCCACTCATTATGGCCGTCCTCTTCGTCATCGCGTACATGTTCGTCAAGTCGTTCCCTGACAAGGACAACAAGCAGCCCCCGAGCCCGCTCATCCGAATTGCCGTCGTGTCCCTCGGCCCGATCGTCTGGAACGCCGCCGTGTTGCTGGTGCTGTTCATGTTCTCGCTGTTCTTGGGCCCGATGCTGGATACGCCGTTCCCCAAGTTTGGTTCAGTCATGGCGTTCCTTGCGCACTCGCTTGGCGTCGTTGGCATGGTCGCGTTCTTCGAGTTCTTCGTAAGTGCTGTTTGTTGTGCTATTAAGTGTCTACATTGCTCACTGTCCTCCACAGTGGTTCCTCGAGCTCTGGAACGTCGCGCACGCAGTGCTTGGTCTCATAGCGATCATCTTCATTCAGCGTGCGCTGCACAAGATCCTCATATCCGTGTTCCTATCGCGTGAGTTCAAGCACGACGAGACGAACCGCGCATGGTGGACCGGTAAGTGGTACGGCCGTGGGCTCGGTGCGCACGCGATGTCGCAGCCCGCGCGTGAGTTCATCGTGAAGATCATCGAGTTGTCGCTCTGGAGCTCCGACTTCCTCATGGGCCACATCCTCTTGTTCATCCTCACGCCGCCCGTCCTTGTCCCTTACATCGATCGCATCCACTCAATGATGCTCTGTGAGTACTTCATCCGTTGGAGGTACCTGGATGAAAACTGATAATATGTCATTAGTCTGGTTACGCCCGTCGAAGCAGATCCGTGCACCGCTGTACTCGATCAAGCAGAAGCGGCAACGAAGGTGGATCGTCATCAAGTATGGCATTGTCTTCATCCTCGCCTTCGCCCTATTCGCGGCCTTGGTCGTTATTCGTGAGTCCCATTCCGACCTGTTTTTCCTCGCATACGCTGACTGTCGCGCATTGCAGCACTAATATTCCGCAAGAGCTTGACGTTCAGCTGCAGCATTTGCCAGGGCATTTGATGGACCTCTACCTCTATTGCGACCCCGCACCAATCATAGATTAGTTACACTGTATGCTCTCGAATGACCCGTTGCCTACGACGTACGTAGCTTGTACTAGCCGGACATTACATACCGCTTCTCTATCTCCAGAGATGGACAATTCATATAGCCGCAATATTACTTTTACGCACGTTCTCTTGCAGTCCGTAACATGTGCTTGCCCCCGCGTATTCGCAGACACTCACCACCCATTCATCCGAGCCTCGCAGGGCACACGCATCACACACTCTCACATATATATATACACCATCGCGTTTGCTGTTCTCCGACGTTCGTCCTTGTTATTCATGTTACGCCCACGCCGAGATGATTAATGAACGATCTTGATTTTCAGCTCTCCTGGTTGCACTTCGTTGTCGAGGGGCGACATCGTATGGTGAAACCTCTGGACCCGTTTGCTACCTATATCGTCGACCTTAGTTGGTGACGGTGAGGTTAAATGACTATGTAACTGCGGAGCTGAGCGCGCTGACGGTGTGGTGTCGAGCATTGGCCTGGCGACATGCCTTCCCCCCTGCCACGCTCCTCGGATCCTCTAGGCTCTCGATGTGCCTCTCAACGATACTATGACAACACGTCAGGCGAAGAGTGGACACGTTGGGTTAGCATGGTGATGTTCGCACTGCCAATGGGGCACCACATCTTGGACCATTCAGACCCAGTCACCATCTAGACTGGGTCTTATTGGAGTCCGTCACCGAGCCTTGGCATCCCTCACAAGCGAGGAACTGAACTTGTAAATCGTGGTGTTGCGCTCAATCAGCAGGGCTTTCGACAGATGTTTGGGTAGGTCTGAGTCTCCCTACGAAGCCGCCATATAACTTCGGCGACCCAGATGCGAACTCGGAGCGCGATGCGTTCTGGAACGATGAAGGGCCACTGGCAGCCGTCACTGCTCGCAGACATGTTCGCGCACGACTGGCAGGTCCGTATCGCAGTTCGCCCCGTGCACGGTCTTGCAGGCGTTCCTCTTGATGTCGAAGTACGTACCATGAGTCGTTGGCATAGCCCCGGCACCGGCACGGTCGAGCGCATCGTCACCATGCCGAGGAAGTATCTCGTCGAGGCACCGGATACGGCTGAGGGCTCGAACGACTCGCACTAGGCGTTCTGGACGTCCATGGCTACGCGCACGCTCGTCTTCATTGATCAGGGTGGACTATGTACGAGTTGATTGGGCTGATCAGGAACCCCGCCCAGGCTCAGCGCTGATCACAGAGCACTTGGAAGTACTCGACCTAATAGTAGACACTTGTCGCGCGTTATTGATCTCGCCTGTTCGGACCACCGACGACCTCCCGGCGTACGATGCAAAGTTTGCGCTCGGATGCTAATCAAACGTTCCGAGGTAGATTCGACAACTATGAACTTGAGTCTGGGTTATAGTCCTTGTTGGGCGGTGTACGCAGAAATATACAATGAGTAGCAGCAACTTGAAGCCCAGGTTCATAGTAGCCTCAGGCTGCTCCACCAGTGGTGGCTGGATCTCAAGGACGGGGAAGTGGGTCTCTCGTTGGCGGCGCCGTTAGGGCAGACCTCGGGGACGTAAAACTCTGCATGATCACTAACCAAACGTAACGTTATTTGTCTACGCGCGACTCAAGGAGGAAACGAACAGGGGCAATGGTGATGGCCAGCCAGGTGAACTTGAAAGTGTGTATACAGTTCGGCTGCAGCCCTCTAAGCTCGCGCGCTTCTCCTGCCACTCCTACCAGCGCTTCCACTCCTAAATTCGGAACGATCGGCCAATTCGGGCGACTGTTTCACTCTTCGCAGGCCTGACCAAAATGGCTATGCGTCAAAGGATACTACACAGAGTAACCGCAAACGTCGTATCCCCTTCCGACACTTGTTCTTCCGGCCAGCCCCCATATGCTCTTCCGACGTTCTGGCTTTATCTCCGGCGCGCGTTCTCTGGCTTCATCTGAGATCTTCCCGCGCAGCTGCCTTCCACATCCTCAATCCTACGATCGATATGACATGTCGAAGTGGGACATGCAGCCAGTCACGTTGCAATTTGTAACAATCTGTAAGGTGCCAGTCCTATCCTAGATGGCTGTGCTGTCCGCACTGACATGTATAAGTAGACGTGGATAGCACAACCTTGACGCACCTAAGTCCCCCTCATCACCCAGTGCAATCTCGCTCCAAACTTGAAGAACGTCAGCTACATCTTCGCATCTGTCTTCACGTAAGTGCACTTCGTGCTTTCTTGCTCCGGGCGGTCTGTTCACGACATTTCTCTCAGGCTCGTATCCCTTCCGTCGCCAACAGATATGTCTATGTCCTCGACCAAGTCCTACCCGCGCAGCTGCTTGAAGCGAACCTCCGTGGCATCCACGAACTCTCCCGTTCCGTACTACCCAAGTTCCCGCCACTCTGCGCAATACGCCCACGCACTTGTCAGGGAGCCATCCGGGTCGATGTTCGACACGTACACGACCAACCCCCAAGAACTTGTCAGAGCGCCAACCCGCGGGTCGATGTACACGACCGACCCCCATGAGCTCGCCAGATCGCCATCCCGCAGCTCGATTTACACCACCGACCCCGAAGAACACGTCCGGGCATCATCCCGCAGGCCGATGTACACGAACGACCCCGAAGAACACGTTAGGGAGCCATCTCGGAGGCCGATGTATACCACCCACCCCGAAGAGCACGTCCGGGCATCATCTCGCAGGCCGATGTACACCACCGACCCGCAAGAACATCTCAGAGAGCCAACCCGCGGGTCGATGTACACCACCGACCCCCATGCGCTTGCCAGGGCGCCATCCCGCGGGTCGTTGTACACGGCCGACCACCAAGAATACGTGAGGGAGCCAGCCCGCCGGCCGATGTACATGACCGACCCCGAAGAACACGCCCGTCCATCATCCCGTCCGTCATCCCGCATGCCGATGTACACGACCGACCCCGAAGAACATGTCCGGCCGTCATCCCGTAGGCCGATGTACACCGATCCCCAAGAACTTGTCAGGGAGCCATCCCGCGGGTCGATGTACACGGCCGACCCCCAAGAATACGTCAGGGCACCTTCCCGCGGGTCGTTGTACACGACATACCCCGATGAAACCGTCCGGCCGTCATCCCGTAGGCCGATGTACACCGATTCCCAAGAACATGTCAGGGACCCGTCACGCAGGTCGATGTACACCACCGACCACCATGCGCGTGTCAGGGCGCCCTCCCGCGGGTCGATGCACGCGACCGACCCCATTGAACACGCCGCTCCATCCCGCAGGCCGACGCACACCACCGACCACCATGCGCTTGCCAGGGCGCCCACCCGCGGGTCCATGCACACGACCGACCCCCATGCGCATGTCAGGGCGCCATCCGGCAGGGAGATGCACGACACGCACACGGCCGCTGGAAGGCAGTCCGTGCCTGGCAAGGATGCGCCGCTCACCAAGAGGCAACGTGCTATCTTGGCCGAGCTGGCAGACGACACGCCCTGGGGCCCGCCGCCCCCCGGGTGCGCAAGCACGACAAGTCCAAGAACCCTGTCTCGCGGATGCTCCGTGAGTATCATCATCATGATGTCGCCCTGAGTACGGCTGGCTTACCGTCGTCCACAGTCTCAATGTGGGATGGGCTGCACGTGGACGAATCCTACCTTTACTTACCGGCAAAGGAACCAAAGCGCATGACTGCAGCCATGGCAGAGGCGCGGGTTCGGGCGGCGCACCGCGCAGATGACTTTTGAGAGACGTTGAAGAGGTCACACTGTATTCGAAACAGCTTAGGTGTATCCCACATGTTTTCACTGTCACAAATACCGAAGTGTACCCATTTCATTCCGTTTTGATCGCTGCGGTTTGGATACATGAGAATCATGTATATTGCATCAACATTGCGAATTTACACAAGAGCACAACACACACATATATGTAGCGTGACTACAACGAGATTCCAAAAGCCTCCGGGATGTACTTGAGAATAGAAACACAACCACACAGCTCGCGCGACTACAAAGAACTTCCAATAATCGTTCGAACTTGTAGAAGAGGCCAAGAAAAATATGATGATGAGCACCACTGCAAAGAACTTCCAAAGATCTTGCGTGGGCAGCGACGATCCACCGACGGCCGTGACGATGACGGGTGGTTCCTGCTGATCGTCATTGCCGACGTCGACAGCAACGGCGATATGCGCTCGAATTTCCTTTCCCTTAGCTGCGAGGTACGCTGCCTGAGCAGCGAGAACCATGCCTTTGAAGGCAAGGGTGTTGTGACCGGCCGCCCTGCGGGAACCCAGTGCACTTGCGCGAGATGTGAAAGACGTAGAAGCCGCGGCACTGTAACAACCGTGGTGCTGGTTCGAGCAGATCTTTCTCAGCGTCGGTCAGAGATGGCTGCTTGTTCGTGTCGCTTCTCCTCGTCGGGAGCAGGTGTCTCGGGAGCAGGAACGAAAGGAACTGCGGTTGGAGGAGTGCGAACGCTGAGTTCTCTGACCCTTCGACTGCAGGGCTTTTTACGGAACCGACGACTCAAAGCCAGGCGCCAGCTGGGTTACGCAAAATTCACTGTGAGTCCTCGACCGGTGCAAACTGTAGCCGCAACACTTCCTTGCCTCGCTGCGGGCTGCGAGCTCAATGGAGGAAATCGACGGTGTACGATGACTATAGTGCGTGCAACAACGCGCTCAGGGTCGTCCGATACGTCCGCTGTTAATTGCGAACGGTCGGCTCCGCCAAGGCTCGTTCTCGGTGAGCGGAGACCTAGATTGCATGGACAGTATACCATCAAGTTACTACCCCCATAGCACATTTTTCTCGGCAGAGTGCACGGAAGAGAACGAAGCGAGGACAACTTGAACGTGAGGTGGGAATGATATCAGAGTTCCATTCATGTTTTCAAACCGTGGCAGGCATTGATATCAACTGTGTCGACTGCAAGTTCGACCAGCCGCACTGGCAACCATTGAAAGGTCCCGGCCGACTGGATTATCATACGCCCCAAGTATTGGCAATGAGAGCAAGCAGCGATGGGATGCCTTGGTATTCCCGCGCGGTAGTAAGGAGGGCTCACCGAAGGCGTGGAAGCGCACCTTTGATTGAAGAACATAGGCGGTCTGCAAGTATGCAAAGGCCTAGTTTGACTGGGGTGGCAGGCACAGCCTACCGTGACCCAGGACACTACGTGCACGAGCCCAAAGGTTGTGTAGCGTCCGAGTATAGTAATGTAGCTAACGCCGGTCGAAGCCGCGTTCGCGGCAGAGCGCTCGTCACATCTGGTTGTCACGCTCTTTTCTGGCGTCTAACTCGGAGATCGGGACTGTCTTCCGAGTCACACCTGCGTCAAACAGAGTAACCTAAAACGCGGTCCGACACTTGCTCTTGCATCCGACCAGCCTGTATATGCCTTCCGACGGTCTGGCTCTAGCTCCCGCACGTTCTCTGGCTTCAACTGAAATCTTACCGCCCAACTGACTTCCACATCCTCCATCCTACGATCGATACAACACGTCCAAGTGGGGCATGCAGCCAGTCCCGCTGCTATTGGTAAGTCCTATCCTAGATGGCTGTGCGGACACCCTCTGACTTGTATAAATAGAGGTGGATAGCACGACGTTGGGGCACCTAAGTCCCCCTCGTCACTGCCTGGCGCACTCTCGCTTCACACCTCAGCTACAGCTACCCTACACCTTCGACTTTGCATTCACGTAAGTGCACTCCGGCTTGTCTTGCTCCGTGCGATATGCTCACGACATCTCTCTCTCAGGCCTATATCCCTTCCGTCGCCAACAGATATGTCGTCCACCATGTCCCACCCGCGCAGCTCCTTGAAGCGAACCTCCGTATCGTCCACAGACTCTTCCGAGTCCAACTATTCCGAGTCCTCGTACTCCCCAAGCCCCCGTAACTCTGTGGAATACACCCAAGCACCCGTCAGGGCGCCACCCCGTGGGTCGATGCAAGCATTCCACGAGCGGCCATCCGGCAGGACGATGCTCGACGCGTTCGCGACCGCTGGAAGGATGTCCGCGGCCGCTGTTGACGTGCCGCCCTCTCGTCGGAGGGCCCGCGTCAGCTTCTCCGTGGGAGAAGAGCTCCGCTTCTACTCGCCGTCCCACCCGCCGAACAAGTTCCTGAAGCCAGAGATGGTCGGTGAGTATCTTGTCGCATCTGTATCGATGAACGCGATTGCTCATGGCTTCCTCCCGTCGTTCACAGAATCGTTCAGGGATGCGGTTTGCGTTGACGAGTCCCGCGTATACCAACCGCCGCCACCGCCAAAGTCAAAGCCAAAGCGCATGACTGCAGCTATGGCAGAGGCGCGGGTTCGCGCGGCCCACCGCGCAGATGACTTTTGAGAGACGTCGAAGAAGTCACACATTCCCCAACAGCCTGGCGCTCTTATGTATCCCACATGTATTCAGTACCCAATACCCATCTCATGCCATTTCAATCACACGGTTTGGATAAATGAGAGACATGCATACATCGTTGCGAACTTACCAGCAGAGGATAATATACATATAGCTAGTGCGACTACAGGGTACTATCAAAAACCCCTTCAGTCAGCCTCCTACTAGCAATCTACCACACTGAACCACTTGAGCTGCAGTCCCACGACGACAATCAGCAGCACACTGACTCGGCTCGGTCAATCTTCCCGAGATGAATAGCCTGGTTGTGCCGATTTAGTGACTCCACGACTCAAGCATCGGGATAATCTCGAGACGTACCGACTATATCCTCGACGCAGTGGACGCATCCCCTTCGATATTGTCCCGTGATGGTACTCACACTTTTCGCAGAGAAGCCGCAAAGTCGCTGAGTCTGTACGATGTGGTAACAAGCAGAAGGTTGAAGTATCAAGCGCCTGATGTGTTGCGTCGGCTGGAAAGCAGCTGCCTCCTGGCACAGTTCTAGTTCCACACTTCGTGCTCAAAACTAGTAATCTGTAGACAGTCGTAGTAGTTGTGCCGCTGTGTCTGGATGGAGTCTATTGAATTTTGCGCCGTGGCACAGCTTGCGCTGAACTCCAAGCTTTAGCGTGAAGTTAACGAATGTAGGCAGTGGATTCACGAAGCGCAGAATTTCGTTGTGATCATCAACATGAAATGGCATTGGTAGTAGTAATAGACGTAAGTAGATGCATTAGGTACATGACCGGACATGATAAACGGCGTGAGCTGATAGCGTAGAGCGTATGCGAGGTATATCGAAGCGAAAGCGGGCAGCACATCATCATCAGCAACAACAGCAACAGCAACGTCAATGGCGGACGACGGACAACGAACGACAGATGCAGGAGGTAAACAGTCCGGACGAACGAAGAACGAGCGACGACTAGATCAAAGCACAAAAGTCCCAGTCCTATTTACACGTCACGCACCCGTGCTGGCGTTGACGTTCACGCCATTCTCGAGCAAAGCCTCGAGCTCGGCGAGGCAGTCCGTGCAGCGCGCATGCACCTCGCGCGCGTTCTCCAGCAGCGGCTTGATGTTCTCTGGGGCCATCGCGAGCTTCGTGTCCGGCAGCGGGCCAGAACTCAGCTCGGGACTCGGGTTGCCCCAGGGCTGTGGAGGCGCAGAGCGCACAGAGCCCGTCGGATTCTTCCGGTTGCGCGAGGGAGGACGACGAGGACTCGGGCTGGGTGCCGACTGTCGCTTCTTGCTGCGCGACTGCGGTCTTGCGGGCTGCCCTTTGTCGCCGCCGTCTCCCGGTTCGTGCTCGCGCACGTCGGAGAGCTTGATGGAACGGGTGTACGACTCGAGAATGGAAGGGGGTATCGCGGAGGGTTTTTGTGGAGACTCGCCTGCGCCAGGACTCCATATCGACGACTGGGATGCGTCCGGTGGTCGGCGTCCGCTGTCTGCGTCGTGCACGCGTGACTGGAAGAGATAGGGCGATTTCCCTTTCTTCCCCCGAACGGTGGCTGTGCCGTCCGCAGACAATCCGAACGCACGAGCGGCGTGGTCGAGGTCAGAGGCACACTCGACGCGGTCCCAGTCTTCGTCGCCAAGGCTCGTACCACTGCCCTGACTAGGCATTCCCGACGTCGCAGAACTGAGATCGTCCACCGAGTGACCAGGAGCAGTGGTCGTCTTGATCTTCTGGCCTAACCGGAATATAGACGCGAGCGAGGGGCGACGAGGCGAGGACTTGTGCGAGAGCGCAGGCGTCGTGCCGTACGGTGAGTTAGGGTGTTTCTCACGCCGAGAGGCGACCGACTCGGGCCCTGTGCTGGTCTTGGGACGACGTCGAGACATGACGGAATGCGGGCGGGACTCACGGTTCAGGTTCAGCGACGAGTCCGTGCTCGCCGACACCGACGAGGACGTCTGCATCATGATCTGCCCTGGGTTCTTTTTCAGCCGCCTGAGCATCTCCCGAATGTGGCGCATCCCTCGTTTCGCGGTGTTCTGCTTCTTGGTCGGAGAAGGCTGCGCACCGTGTGGTGAGCCAGACTCCTCGCTCGGAAGCGTGACGGTGCTGTTCATCGCGTCACCCCACCGCCAGTTGCGGTTGATCTCCTCTTCGGGGATGTTGGGCTCCATGAGCATAGTCGCAGACGGATCTGGGTTGTTCAGCATCTCGCGAAGCAGGATGAGCTGACGCTGGCTGAGATCGTGTCGCCCAGTTGACGCTCGCCACTGGGAAGGAGGTGGACTGGCCAAAGGCGGCGACGTCGTCCCATGTGTTGACGGGCCGATCGCGGGCTTGGGCTCATCTCCGGCGAGTGTAATGGCACGTTCACGACTCTTGCGAGCTTCTGTGACGGTGGGAACCGCGGGCACTGACTGACTCGACGAAGGCGGCGGAGATGTGGGTTGATTTCCTCCAGTAGCGAGGTCGATCAGCAGCTCCGCGCACTCCCAAGACAGTCGGTATTTCGCCTCGATGTTCAAGAACGCTGTGTTAAGCTGACTGCGACTGAGTGTGCTGTTCGTTGTCGGATTGGTGTTCGCTCGTGAGCGTGCGGACGGCTTCGGGAGGTGGATGAAGCTGGGCGAGACAGGACGAGACTGCGACTCCTGTGGGTCATTGATCTGTGCTCTTATTTGGCCCACAAGCGCGTGATACGCGAGCTGCAGTTGCCTCAAATCTGCGAAGGGATGTGAGCGACACAATGAATAAGGGAGCAGAGAGGACACGATACTTACACTCCACGCTTGTCGCGAAGTCTCGCACCATCGTCAGGTCTCGGCGCAAGCTAACCTGAGCTTGACTGATTCGTGCTGGGATCTTGAGGTCTCCAAGGGAATTCCGTCGCAGGACCGCGGAATTGGCAGACTGATCTCGTTCCTTCGGTATCTGTGCGGTGCGCCCAAGCGAGGCCGTCTGGACTGGCGACGTCGAAGCCTTGGGGCGGGTGGGTGAAGGTAGAGGTGAGGGGATGGCGGGTAGCGCAGTGTCGTGCGATGTAGATGCAGAGATGGATGGCGCAGGGGATCGCGACGAGAGCGTCGGATGAGAGCGCGAAGGCTCCAACGTTCGATCAACGGAATTACGGGTGGGGGTGGCGAGGTTCGCGGAGTCCAGCACGAGTGGCTTGCGAGGGCCCTTGTTCCGAGGCGGAGAGGGAGGTTGGAGCTCGATGGGTGGAAGGAGGGGCACATCTATTGAGCTGCGGACGATGCGCGATGGTGGACGTGGCGTGCTCTGGTCGACGGTGTCATTCTCATGAGTAGATGAGCCAGTACTCGGACGTAGTTTGGGCTTCCTCCCCTTGTCCTTGTCCTCTGTAGTGATGCTCTTCGTCCGTTTGTGCTTACTTCCAACGAGACTGATGCGTCGGATGCCGCCCATAAACCGACGACTGCCCTTCTGCTCTTCCGTCGATGGCTTCTCGGGGAAAGCGGTCTGGTGCGCATCGCTGGAGTGGTCATCATGAGTGTCGCGGGTAGTAGCAGTTGAACTCTTCTTGGCACGATGAACGTCTTCAACGCTCGCCGACGCAGAACGCTGCTTCGAACTCGCTCGACTGCTCGGGGTCGTCGGTCTTCGAGCTTTCCCGTCGGTATAGGACACATGTCGCGGCACGGGATGACGCGAACTCCAACTCGAGCCCGACGAAGAGTTGGTGATAGACACCTGCATCGAAGTCGGTCGCCTTGGATTTCCACCAAACAGCAGCGCGGACGTCGGTACTCCGCTGCCATCCAATGCTGCTTCCAACTCTGAAGGCAGCGTGTCGCTTTGGTCTGTCCTCTCGCGTGTATGCGCGATGCGCCGCTTGCCCTTAATGTCGCGCGGGGATGGTGAGCCAGGCTCCCGGCCACGCTCAACGCCCATGCGATGGAGAAGACGTTCGACGCTCCGTTCGTGTTTCAGGGGCGCTTCGCGACCCGGTGGCGAGCCTGGCCCCTGACCGCCGCCACCACCGCGAAAAAACCAGCTCTTCGCACCGCCGTGCCCAGGCGAACTCGACGCAATGAAGCTCGTGGGGCGCGAGCCCTCGCTCTCCGTGTGTCGGTCGGGTACAATCGCTTCCTCGCGTTCCTTGACTGTCACCTGGGATGGGCCAGTGCTGGCGCGCTTCTTCCGTCCTGTACCCCACTTCTTACCCACGGAGCCGATGCGGGAGAGAAGGGGCGTCTTGTTCGTCGAAGTGTTACCCACTTCGGGGGGGTCATCGATCAAAGTCGGCGGTAGATCACGTTTCTTCATAGTGTTCTCAGGTGTCACCGGGCGTGGCGGGTCGACGATTTCTGCACGGTCGTCGAGCTCGAAGATGCCTTCTTCGAAATTGGGCGGTGGCCGTGACTTCTTCCGTAGTCGCCGGCGCTCCCTGTGGATCGGGGGACTAGGTGGAAGGAGCGCCAGCCGAGCCGCTACAGCTGCTGAGCTGCCTGAAACGGTCGGTCGTAGCGCAAGATGCGCAGTGGAAGAGTACGAGTAGCCCGCTGAAGACTCACGACCTGTTGAGGAAACCGGGACGGAGAACACAGACGCGGTCGGAGAGCGGGGAAATGGAGACGGTAGGGGTGGCACTGGAGGCGGGATCTCGGTTGGCATATGGAAGTGCATACCTCGCGACCTGGAGGTAACCGTCCGGTCGTCCTCCCTGTCCCCGAACGCATACTCGTCTTCTTCTTCAGACGAGCCCCATGACGCCCGTTTCCTAGGAGTCTTCCGCCGTGGAGATGGACCATGGCGCGTGGTGCCGTCCTCGAACTCGTCGTCCCAGTTCTCGACGGGCGAGCTGGACCCTACGGTCCCGCGCGGTGCACCGTTCTGCGTGCGTAAATGGGACGCTCGGCGGGTGGAGGGCCCGGGGGATTCGGTATCCTGGAAATCGTCATCCCAATTTTCTGTTTGCTGTAGTCGTTTCAAAGGAGTGGACGGGCCAGGTTCGGCCCAGTTGCTGATATCGTTCTGTTCTCGTGATGATGGTGTCGCAGGATCGAGGGGGGAAGTGGTGACAATTTGTGAAGCGGAGATGCGAGGTCTGCTGGGACTGCTGGGTAAGGGGGCAGCTGAGGATCCGTTGGCTTGGAATTCGAAGTCCTCGTCCCAATTCTCGGCCAAATCTGGGAGAAAGGGATATGAGTGGGACAACATACATCACTACCCCTACAAAGCACGAATGAGGCAGAAGAAAGGCTACGCCGTGCAACAGACACAATTCTGTTGCACACGCATCTTTCAGACAGAGAACAATACACGATGCAGCAAACGGGTCACCAGGTAGCCAGTTCTACATGCCATACACGACTGTGGGGGCGTATGAAGGTCCTAGCTGATCACATTTGGAGTCTCTCGTCGAGAGTGGCGATACGCCACGATGGTGAAGATACCCTCCATCCTCGACCACGCTGTTCCTACCATGTATCACGACCCTGCGTATACACCTGCGCCTCTCCCTTGTTCCCGAAAGAAATGCAAAGAGCACGTACCTGGCTGTTTCTGAGCAAGGACGCTCATGCGGGATAGTCGTTATCGGCGAGATCTTCAAGATGGCTAGTTACGTGGCGGCGAGGATGTATACGCGCAGAAAGACATGAAGACACGCGGAAAGGGGATGGGAGTCGGACGAAGAACGCGTACAACGTCAAGCACAACGCACACCGTCGCGACCGCTTTGGCGCTCATATCAAATCGGCCACCAGCGCGTCTAGCCGAGCTCTAGCCGACTTCACATGCAGTTCATTCCCAAGGCCACGATCATGACGCGGACCAGTTGGACTGAGCCTTGCTGTCACACAAGACTCGACGACGAGCAAAGAGACAGCGGCTTCACGTACTAGATTGAGGGGAAAGAAGAATACAGAGCGAGTACCTATGCAACACGGGAACAAGTTACGAGCGAGAGATGGGACAACAGAGATATTGCAAGCAGGATAGCAGAACGGGAGACACGACATAACACACGTCTAGTCATCGCCGATTTTGGGTGCAAGGTAGTACCGGATGTGGCCCTGGTTGAAACCATACGATACCTTTCGTTCCACCCCTTTTCAGCACAGTCACAGTGGGATACGGGATAGAAAACACTCACAAGCAGTGGCACGTCATTGCTCATCATGAGCTGCACCTTCTTAGATAACGAGGAGCTCTTGGAGAAATTGACGAGGTATTTCAAGCTGAACGTGAGTGTTACAGCCTGGTTCATCTCAATCCGCACACCCTCAAAGTCATCATCTTCGTCATCCTCGCCCGTCTTCTTCGCCTTCTTCGAGGGCTTCGCCTATTGAACGGTAAGCCTAAATGATTACAAGCAAGCCCTATGACGCGCACCTTGCCGGATGACCTCTTGCGCTTCTTGCTTGACCCCTCCTCATCATCGTCCTCCTGCTCCTCATCGTCGTCCTCGCCTTTCGTAGGCTTGAACTCCTGCTCTCCCTCCTCGTCCTCGTCAACCCCGTTCATCTCCACATCCTCACCGTTCTCCTTCTTGACCTTCTTCTCTTTTTTGATCTTCTTCTTTCCGCCATCGCCATCGCTCGCTGCATCCTCCTCCTCTTCTGGCTCATCATCTTCATCCTCATCATCCTTGCGCTTGGAAGACGAGCCCTTCTTCTTGCTCGCCTCCGCGGATTGCTTGAGAAGAATGTTGCCGTTGGCGGCCTCGCCGTCAGAGACGAAGCGAATGCCCTCTTTTGAGACCTCGATCCGCACGGACTCGCCGAGAAGGGAGAGGTCACGGACGATACGCCCGAATTCAGCTGATGGCATTGTTACGCTCGCGTCGTACTCGGTCTCGGGGATACCAAGGGTATCCGCGTCGATGTCCATTAGTTTCATCTCATATTCCGCAATCCTATCCGAGTCTACAGTCCGTGTCAGCTTTGTCTTCAAGGAACGCGTGCGGCGGTACGTACTCTTTGCCTCGTAAGTGAGTGAGAGAATGTCCGCGTCGTCTCCTGCCTTGAGCGTGCAGATATCATCGTCCTTTGCGCACTTTAGCACCTTGGTGAGGGAGCCAAGGTTCACCCCAAGGGGGATGGAACGATCGCAGCGGTATCGCTTGAAACCAGATGCCTCCAGCTTAACAGCCACGAGCGCGACGTGGGAGTTGTCCATGGCTTGGAGGGTCTTTCTCGACGCGTCAAACGTCTCGAAACGTTCATAATTAACAATGCACTCACTATTCCCTCCTCATTACAGTCGAAATTCGCGTCCGACACGAGTTCCTTCACGGCTGTCGCGTCGCGTCAACATCGAGAACAATGGCACGTCTCGTGCACCAGTACTTACCATCAAGAAGGCGCTTGAGAAGAGCGGCTTCCGAAAGCTTAGCTTCGAGCATGTTGTCTTTTACGAGGAGTGAGGAGTGTCAGGGTGGCGGAGGAGTCGCAAGGTGGAGGACGCGGGGAAGGTGTGAAGACCAGTCAAGGCGAGACGCGTCTGCTCCTTTTGCCTATGCGGAGTTTGAACCTTCATGACGCGTGCGTCACGTCACCGTCACAGTTCGCGCGTCGTCACACGCGCCTAGTAAGTACAGCATGATGGCACACCACTTCAACGTGGTGACGGTGTACCAAGTAAGTACTTGTTCATGGTACTAGCCTGTAGGTACACAAGTGAGGTCTATTGCTCCCAACGACTACAGTCTCTATATTCTCTCCCGATTCTCAGAACTCCAGACTATTACAAGCTGCATCTCACGAACCGCGTCGGAAACAGGTATGTCCTCATTCCCCGACTCGGCAGCGAGATGATAGTGTACTAAGTCAGTCTAGCATTGGCCAGCATCCATGTGGTTGCTGAACACCTCATCTGGCAAGCTCGTATCCTTCAAGGGCCCCTCAGAGGTCAAATATGCCATTCTTTCACACTGTTGGCGGGACAAGGAGCAAACGTTCCAGGACGTCCAGAGGCTCGGTGACTCAGAGTCTGTATTCTCAGATGGGTATGCGTCCAAGATTTGCGATTGCTGTCTCTACGCTCGGCAAGAGGGCTACGAGTGGGTCTGGATTGACACCTGCTGCATCGACAAGACTAGCAGCGCGGAGCTGTCCGAGGCCATCAACTCGATGTTCGCGTGGTATGCAGAAGCTGAAGTGTGCTATGCCTACCTCGATGATGTCCCGGGCATGGACACCAGAGGCGCTCGCGAGGACGATTCGCTCTTCCGGAAGAGCCGTTGGTGGACGCGCGGATGGACCGTGTATATCCGCAACCCTCTGCACTACGTGTCGCCATACGAGGCGCACTACTGCCCCCGTAATCCGGCTCTGGTCAAAAGGGAGACCTTCGAGCTCATCTTCGTTTTAGTACGCGCCCTACAGGTGTCCCACGACCATAAGACTCGTCTATACCACATATTGAGCTTCGAGGACGCAATAGTCCTTCCTTTGATGATCACGTTGAACTTGATGGCAACGACACGCTCTGCCGCGATAGCTACATGCGCGTTTGGGAGCATATACTCAACAATCTCCGCTCTTCGCTCAGGGGTCCATTGGCTTGTATTGGGCAATGTCCTAGAGTTCTTCAGGCATGACGATCGATACGAAGATAATCTCATCTGGGGCATGTGTGTAATTAGGCTCTCTTTCCCGACTTTCGCTATCATCTGTCTAGTCCCATGGGATGTACTACGTGACAGCAAATGCTAGGAACTTCGCGGGATTGCCAACGATTGCTACTGATATCCGAGTTGTAGGGGGGACTGCCCATTCTCCCTCACATCAGCGAAAAAGAGTCGTTTTTGTACTTGCCAGTGAGAACGCTCGTACAACTAGACTTGGAGTGAGATGATAGGTATATGTACAACTAGTAGAATTGCCCAGACTATCTATCTATCAGGTGTTTCAGCCTGGGAATGAGTAGGCTCTGCCGAACGGGCTCGCAGCGAGTGTCACATTTTCCTTCAAGTCGATGCGACATGGTGGGTTTAAAGTCAAAGGTTCAGATTGAGTGGAAGTTAACCTTGCCAGTGCATGGGACCGAATCTGCGTGCGTAGGATCTTGATCTAGATTTGGACTCCGCAATCTCTAGCTAGTCTTCGGCGCTATATGCTGCCAGTGACGAATCGTGGTTAATCCCGAGAAGGGATCTGGATCTTTGTGGTAACCCATACGACGAAGGCAACAGGCTATCCAGCGGCCGAAGGCGTTGGTGGGGAAATCAGGATAGGAATGTTAAGATACAAAATCAACGACAACACTAGAAGTACAATTTGTTGATTCATACATCCTATAGTTTCGTACTCGACTTCCTCAACCTCAGTTCCTCACCCTTACTTGCTCACCCTCACTTCCGGCCGATAGCCGCGAACTCTTCCGTGAACTCCTCCATCGCGTCCAGCGTGTCCGTCAGATGCTTGTAACTCAGTTGCACACCACGGCGCTGAGCGAGCGAGCTCGCCGTCCTGACGGCGTTCTTTATCTGCCGCCCGTTGACTTTGCGCTCCGCGAGCTTGTCCAGGAAGTGCTCCCCGAAAGCGGACGCCTCAACACCGACTTTACTGAGGAAGGCGGTCCAGACCTGCTTGCGCGCGTCCTTGGTGAGCTCGTGGAAGTGCAGCGCGACGTGGATGCGTGAGAGGAAGGCCTCGTCGAAAGCTTTGACCCGGTTGGTGGTCAGGAAGAGGATGCCGCGGTAGTACTCGACGTGACGAAGGCTGCAATAGATGTTCTGTGAGACGCTGTCATGCAGAGATGGATAAAGTACATACAACACCGCTACCATAGCGTTTCGGAACATGTCGTGCAAAGAGCGCTTCTCGAGGAAGACATCCGCCTACAAAGAGCATATCAGCTGTGTTGATGGCAGCATCGCAAGGGTCGCACCTCGTCAATCAACACAATCGCATTCCAGTTGGTCGCGATGTCGAACACTCTGATGAGCGCTGCATCGAGGTCCGCGGCACTCGTACCCAAGTCTCCTCCCCGACGACGTATAGAGGTCTTCTGACATACTCGCTCGTTGCCTCGGCCGAGAGCGTCTTGCCAACGCCAGGAGGACCAAAGAGGTTGATGACGAGGCCATGACCCTTGCCCTCGATGAAGTCGTCGAACCCGGAGTCGGCGTTGTGCGCCTCGACCAGAGATTGCAGGAGCGTCTTACGGTCCTCAGGCAGGACGAGGTTCTCGAACGCTGCGTCGTTCCAGACAATCGGCTGGACGTGCTCAATGTTGAACTCGACTGTTTGTGTTCACTCAGTTGAAAGCCATGCAAGAATAAGAATCAGAACGAAGACTCACGCCATGTCTTGTCAGCCAAGCTGAATCCATAGACGATGGGTGATGTGAGCAGGAGTTCATCCTCCGTGAGTTCATTGGTCTCGCGCGGTATCTTCGATCGGGTCTGGAATGTCGGCACGGCGCTGTCTGTTTGCACAAACGTGGATGAGCTAGTTTTTGCGACACGAGAAAGCGATGATGCTCACTAGGATTGTAGGGTATGGGGGGAGGCGTGGGTGGATAATTCCCGTATTGATCGGGGCCGAGCTGGTAGTTCGGCATCTCGGACTTAACTGCGGGCATCTCATAGTTCGGGTTCAATCGACGGAAGCTCGCTGACAAAGATGAGTTAGTATTGCACACTTCGAGCAAGAGCCATGCTGGTTATGTACCTCTGTCGATCATAATCCGGGAGTTGATCTGCATGAACCGACCCCTTCGGTCATTGTCATCCGCGCAACACGAACAGTAATCACGTACGTTATACTTGATAGCCTTCTTGGAACCTCCTATACCAGACAGCGAGTATGTCGCAGGGCCATGATACTGTTTATGGTGAATTCCTCTCAGCGACACCCACTTCCTACCACGCGCCATGAGCGCCATCTCGAGCTGACCCGGGTTATGGTGATACTCAATCGGGTAGATGTCAAGCGTATTGATCTTCACCGTACCCTTGAAAAACGGGACGAACATCCGGCTTTGCACGCGCCCATACGTCTGCCCGCTCGCCTGCTTGAGCCCGACGTCGACACTGCCAGATATTGGCGGAGGCAAGTACGGCGACATGGGCATTATCGGCGCGGCAGGATTGAATGCACCCGCGCCGTACGCGCCTGATGTACCGGACGAGTCCGCATCGTCGATAGCATCGACGCTCTCGCAGATGAGGTCGTACGCGCCACCAGACAGTGTCTGGATTTTCGTCGCGGACCCGAGCTAGAACGCGCGTGGCTCACCAGTGACGGGGCACTCTGTAAGGACAATCGACCGGGGAACGAAGATCGCGAAGAGAGTGTCGAAGGTGATCTCCCCGTGCTTGGTGAGGTTGGCGACCTTTGCGAGCGTGGCGCTGTAGTCCTTCCGGAGGTAGTCGATGAGGATGCTGACAGTCCTGAGAACGTACGTCTCCTCGGTCGAGCGATCATGCTTCGCCTCGAGGTCCTTGCGGTACTTCTCGAACCTCGGAAGGAAGGCGAGAAGCAAGAGGGGGTCCAGCTGCGAACGATGGATATGTCAACGTCAATCCCGATAACCGAGATGTGAATCTGCTGACCTCGAGAGGTTCCGCAGTCCAGGAGATTCCCTGGACCTTCTGGATGACGTCCTTACACGCGACCAGCAAATATGGGCTCTTCACCACGACTTGGAAGGTGGGTTCGCCCTGCTCGCCGTCGACGGGCTGTGGGAGCTTCCGTACGACGACGAAGCAATACGACTGCCACGGGTCGTTTCCGCTCCCGTCGCCGTTACCGACAGTCTGGAGCGCATCAGCCTTGACCTTCGATGCCGTATTGCGATATTTCCAGGCCTTCGACCAGCTGCTATAGAAGTAGTCGACGCGCTTCACCTTCAATGTGGGAGGCGGGGGAGGTAAGTCGGAATTGACCAGAGCGGTGGTCGAGTCGTCGTCGTCGTCGGGGCCATCTTCATGAACAACAAGGTGACCACGTCTGGTGTAGAACGAAGAAGGTGAGAAAGTGGGCGCTTGATTCACTCCTTTCTCTGACATCGGGGAGCTGGGCCGAAGAGCCGACTTATTGCCGCGCAGCAAGAAACGCATTTTCACGAGCTTGATTTACCAGGTCGAATGAAGTTGAGGGGATGAAGGAGGAGGCTTGGTGTTCGTGAGGGCGGTGTGCGATCCACTTGCTCGCGTTGTCCTTATATCGTCCCCGGAAGAGTTCTACCCGAGCGGTTGGAGGCGCATCGCGCGCTCGGGCAGATGGGAGACGGGAGGGGAACTCCCAGCCGATGCGCCTCAATCGAAGATACTTTCCAAATAAGGAGGAACTGCAGCGACAAGCCGACATTATCCCCGACCTATCGGCTACCGCCCGAGCTACGGTGTAGTCGAAGAAGCCTGTAGGCGAGTCATGAGGCCAAGAGGCGAGAGGCGAGGCATTGGGCGCTGTGTTGCGCCACTGGAATCCCTCGACGTCTCACCGTGGGATACCTTTGTGGAGTCCGTCCGAGTTCCCACTGCTACTGCGTGGCGTTCAGTACAGCTGATGGAACCTCAGAGCCTCGTGGAGGAATCCCCATGCCGTTTTGAGCGAGTGTGGGAGTGTTGTGGCGTTGGATGAGGACCGGCATCCGCGTAGGGGTGACAACAAGCAGCGAGTGGAAGGAAAGAGTATTCGTCGCCGGTGTACGGCATTGTGAATCTATATCAAATGTAGAGCGTGCCTCACGAAGTTTTACAGATGTGGTAGCAGCAGAATAATGATGTAGTCCAAGAAGCTACTCACAAGCCCGGCATTACATCGCCCTCATGGCCCCCATCCTCGTCCCGTTACACCAAGAAGAACGCCACAGTTGCTACCATCCAAAACCAGAAAGCCAGATACGTTCTTTGAGGTCGTGCCTGTCCTGAGGCACCGTTTTGACGCGTGGGTTCTAGACCAGAGTTCGTCGCAGAGGAGGGGCAATAGAAGCAGTCCGACTCCCCGTTGGCGATGCCGGTGACTCAGTGAGAGTTGCAGTAGTAGTCTGCGACGCAGCCGACGGCTCTCCTGCGACAGCTGATGTCCCAGGGGTGCCGGAGACCGCGGAACCACTTTCCGACGCTGAACCAACGTTGCTCGTCAACGGGCTAGAACTACAACCGATCGATATCAGTTATAATGATCATGACAGCCGTGAGGATACATCATCAGAACGCACGGGCAGAAGGTCAATGTGTAGTCTGCTTTCAGGCTCGAATCACACGTCCAGAGAGCAGTTCCACTCGACTCATCATAGGCGTATGCGTACGCATTCGGGCAGTTGCCCTCTGCAAGCGTCCATTGAGCGCGGTGAAATGGACGGGGATTATGGCATGTAGACGTACTGAAGAAGTCATAGAACTGTATGTTCGAAGAGGGGCACGTCGCGGCTGTGTTGTGACTTCCAGAGCAGCAGTTAGTGGAGTCGGCTAGACAGCGGCCGCAAAACGTCAGTGTCCTTGTTTACGTATAGTAGGTCGTCGATGATCATACGTACTTGGATTACCATCCAGATTGGCGAAGCAGGCGCTCTTGCAGCCCACAGGGAAGCCTGTGGAGTCGAACGGACCTTGAAGCTGAGATGGACCTGTCAATCGTGGTAAGCATAAAACGCAGTTCCTAGAATGCGGCACTCACAGCTTGGTCCGAGGTCCACTGAACAGTCTGCAACTGGGCAGTTGGCAGAGTTCGTGATTGACATGGGCAGATTATACCCGTCAACAAGGGACACTAATTCTGAAGGTCAGGAGGGGACAAGATCCGGGGCGCGCAAACGTGCGCATACCATCGTAGAAGTCTCGATTCCCGTCTCCTTGAAGCGTCCACTCCGCAACCGTGGCGGGGGGTACACCCTATACGTCACAGTGAGTCAATCTATGCGGGGCTGCAATCCGGTAGCGTATAGGATGCACCGTTCCTGTCGTAGGGTCACACAGGAGACCTCCATTGCACCAGCCGTCCAGACACGTCGGTCCATTCGTAATCGAGAAGTCGCAGTCTCGTCGTCCCTGTAACAAGCATCGGCAATTGCTACGGCGAGCGAGGCGGGTGTTGTGCTCACCCATATTCTGCCAGCCTTCCAGTTGTCAGGGATAGCAATGGTTACTGAATTCGAGGGTGGTGCTTCCCAGCTATGAGCGAAGATCGTCAGGAACCACTTCTAGATCGGCAGAGGTATGAAGTCATAGAATGACCCGCCACTCTTGCTGGTATGAACACCACATAGCATAGGTCGAGTGCGAGCGGGAACGACTCGCTCGGACCCTCCTCTTTGATGCGCGTGTGAGGACTTACCCTGTGGGGAAGTTTGGAATGGCTGTGCCGGCGCTGAGGTCTGTGTACATCTATAGAGCATATGTTTGTTATCTCAAGGTCGAACTATGGTATGTAGGATTCCAGCAGTCTTACTGCAGGCCTGTCGAGGTTGTTTGTTAGCGCCCTGAGGAGTTGAAGTAATAGCTAGTACGCACCAGATCGTGAACGGACAAGAATTGATAACTGTGAAGGTGCGTGCGTGCGCAAAGCTAGGCCAATATGCAAGTGCGGAAGATATGAACAGGCTTGCGGCGATCATCATGACGCAGAGGGTGTCTCGTTAGTGTCGTGCGTATCGTACTCGTGGTCGTGGTCGTAGTTGTGCACAACCTTACGGTGCTGTCTTGCGGTTCCGATGCAAGATGTGGCGCAAGGAGAGAGCTGGATCCACCCAAGAAAACGCCGAGCCGCGCATTTTGTCGCCGCGCCACGAATGCGTGGTCTTGGGAGTCCGATGGAGTTCCAAATTTGGCTGGCCATAAGGAGCACAGCCTGACGGCAGCTCCCGAGGCTCTTTCCCACGCATACCGGTGCTGGCCTTCCGCGGCATCTGTGTATGTTGTCTTTTACCTTCGCGAGTCGGAACCTACTTGTCTTCTCCCACAAACGTAAGTTTTGACACATTGCTTGTTGCGCTTGGGGCATGCATGTGCGGCGCAGTACTGTATGCAATGCATCATCAGTCGATATGTGCGTAGGACCACGATCTACTTGATGAGATCATTGAGTTACTGAGAATGACATAGGACAACTTGAAGGAAGGCAAGGCGATGAGTACCGTAAAATTGACTTGGAGATCCGTAAGATGTGTAGGAAACGTAACGTCATACGTAAGGTCATACGATGTCTCCGACGACCGCCAATGGCTTGATATCGATGACATCAGCCCTGTTGGGTTCTAAGCGGTCGGTGGTCAGTCCAAAAGGGTCCGAGTCGGACATCTGCTTCAGCTCTATGACATCTCCGGACTCTTGTACATCTCTGTTAGGTCCTTCTGCTGGTGCTGACATGGAGTTCCTGGGTCTCGGGCCCCGCACCAACCGGAGGGAGGTAATCTTGGACTTGGACCTGTTGGTTTCGTTGGAGACCCCACTGCTGAATTGCGTACTGTGCCCCATCTTGAATACTTCGGTACCCATGAGCGAATCTCGGGTGTTGAGGCTAGATATAGTAAGCTCCATGTCTCATGTTATAACATAGTATCACGTACGCGACAAGGAAAGAGTTGGCGTATACTGGAGATCGTCTTCATTGAGACACAGATGTCCTGAATAAAGGCGATATCATACGCACACTTCGTGGCGACGATTGCGATACTTGCGAAAACCCAATTGTGAGGATACGCGATGGCCTGTAGCATCCAAATGCTATCAAACGTCTCTCTCAAGTAGCACCGCCGTTTAACTCACAAAGGCAAGTATCAGAGTGTTGAAAATGCTAGGGCAGGATCTCGTGAGTTTAAACGACATCTGTTTCTCAAGCTGATGCTCTTCTTACCAGATCACCAGCCCTGTTAGAACGAGACGTCAGAGACTAATACTTCGAACAGAGGAGTGCGAAGTCGTCACCGGTTCCTACGGTGTACTTCACCACGAAGTCAATCTTCGAATTTGTCCTATGATAGTGGTCCTATTGAGTGCATGAGTACGGATTAAAGTCATATATACTCTTACTGCTTCATGTTGGTGCGGCTAGTGTTGAGGATGTGAATGAGACAACTCGTCACCATTATACTAGAAAGCGCCAGTAGGCCGGAAGCAACAGAAGCAAGATACTAGTAGTACAAGCCGAATGATCTCAAACCCACTTGTTTCTGCTCACGTATATGAAACTTACCGAGTGATCCAAGTATTCTGGAAGGTCTGCGGCTTTGTATCTGCTATAGGTGTCAGGAAAGCTTTGCTTGACTTGAGTGAGTAGGACATACCCCGAGATAGCCAGCGCTGATAATGCGTTGTCCTTGAGTATCATATGTAAACATAGGAAAGCAAATGCTCGCACCTAGGTAGCACGCTGATGTGTAGAAAAAAATCAGGGTGTCAGCTAGTTCGCAATGCAGTGCTTGGAAACAAATCCTTACAGAAACAGGCAAGATTGACGAGGGCCCAGCTCGCATGATGAGCTTTCTCGCGTTTGCCTGAGATCAAGCACCTACCGTGACAATCGCCACAACTCGGAAGCGAGGTCCGACTTTGCGTGTCCTGGGTCAACGTTCGGCAACATTTGAGCCATGAACAAAACCTACCGAGCCACAATCGGCGTGCGAAGAAGCTGAGCGGGTGTGAGTCAGATCTAGCTGGCGTACGAGCATGTACACAACTCACAGCTCAACGATGACAGCTGATAATGACTGTGATCTCCTAATTAGTTTAGATTATCGACCAGATGGCTGGGGGCACGCACTCCAGGTATCGGAATCGACTTCGACAAAGAATATCATGTAAGAATGACTCAGTTAAATCCCAAGGGTACTGGCAACGCACGGTGAAAGACCTTGGATATGGAATGAGTTGTATACCAATAACGAGAACAGCACGAAGCTTACCACAGGGGTTTCAACCCTAGCGCCATTGGGTTGAAATATTCAGTGACCATGTAGGTGTAGCTGAGTGGTCGTCGACTTCATCTCGGCTTGATACAGGCTGATGATTGACTCACGTAATATGCATGGCTAACGCAGTATCGAAGACCTCAAGTATGCTGCACAGTACAGTTGAAGGTCACGGAGAGCTTAGATGAGCATGGATGCTCACAGAACAACCAATACCTGAACGATACAACCCCACCTTGAGTATAATAGTACTCAAATCAAGATAAGATACGTACCCAAAGTTTGAGATACAGAGGATCCTTGGGATACAGCGTATAGTATCGAAATGTCTGGTGGAGGATCCCACCTTGTAGCCTGTCCCAATAGTATATCAGTATCGTCAGTGTCAAGGGCTTATATGCCGACGTCAAGCGGTATGAGACTCACAGGGTACTCACGAAGGCACCTATGAGTCCGGCACCCAGTGTGTTGTCCAGTGCCGGAAGGTGAGACGGCGCCATTGGACTGGGTGCGGTACTAGCGTTCATGGGTAGGAGGGCAATCCTTGACAGTGCGACGAGCACCCACCGCGTTCGCAGCACCGGGACTATAAAGCTAGGCTGCTCTACCGGGCAGCATCAGTACCTACACTGCCTTTCCTTCTTCAACAAAATGCGCCTGTAAAATCAGATCCGAATGGCGAGAGAACCTATGGAACGGCGGTTATCGAAGGTCGCACGCGCTCAGATGGGCGTTCTCTGGTGTTTCTATCAGTGCCGAAGAAGCCCACGGCGCGGGCCACATGGGCGACAACTCAGCTGCGGCGTTCTCAGAGCCGCAAGATATCACCATGATATCACGATGGAAGCTGATTGAGTGCACAGGAATCGCGACCTGTCCAAGAACTAAATCTGCCATATAATGGTCGAATTACATACTATGATTCTTGGCTGTCAAACTATCGATACCGAGCGGTGAACGTACCCCCGGACAACTTGAGATGCAGCTTGGTGACTATACCCATATGTAGGGACTGTCAGTGCTTACAGTGTCTGCGTAGTACGCATAATGCTCGCGCTCGCGCGCGGAAAGGGGGATGACGGTGTGCTCGATGTCATACCTACTAGATGTGCCACAAAGTTTGGCCTACTAGATTGCGAGTCCCAGAAGGTGTTGTGCCGTCACATGCAAACTTGAAGGATGTCGAACTAGTACTAGGAGTCAAGTCATGAGACGGGTTCTCTATTGATGGCCAGCCACATCAGAGGCCCATCAGCAATGCATGAAGATAGATGCAGGAAGAACAGTGACTTGAATCACCGGTCGCTTCAAACTCCAGATTTGGCGACTCTGCCCGGTGCCGAACCTCGGCTTTCCCGAATCGGGTAGTGCCTCCTCACAAGTTGGCGCTGCGTTCACGTTGATATAAGTAATACTTTCTAAGGATGCCTGACCGTCGGTCAGATGCACACAGAGGCATAGAGGACGAAATTTACTAGTAGCATGTGATGGATTACCAGCACCTCCTATGCAGGGCGGAAAACGAGCTACCACAGAGGTAAGTACGTTCAACAGAAATCTGGCAGGCGCTATTCCGAAGATAACGCACATGTGAGCGCAGGACCGCTATGTAGCATTGCAGAAAAGATCTATACTTGGCTCAGTTACAGGTAGTGGGAAATTGACTGGGGGCCGGAGACAAGACAGTTCTGAATGAAAGCCATCAGATGCAGAAGTTACAGTAGCGATACAACTGAGATTGTGCATAGAAGGACATTAGGCCTCCCGGAATCAACCGATGACCCGAAAGTCGAACACATTAGCAGTCCACCGGATACAAGTTCATCTCATCCTGTTTTAATCTCGCTTTGCGGTGGTGATGTCGACCTCAACCGGCGCAACGAGCTCCGCCCTCTAAAGGAGTAATCTCAGCCTCACGACATCGTCTTCGTTGATTTATAACGTACCGGAGTAAAATGCTCTACTGTGTTGCTGACGCCTGCAGAAGTGTTTTGAGGCATCACAGCGAAGACGCAAGTTCCGAGTCCAGGCTCCAGCTGTTCACCCCAATGGTTTGCTGCTGCTTCCCGCAATGATAGGCGTACATTGAGTCTGCTTGTCAAGTTACAGGTCAGCATGCTGGTCCCAATTTGACGGAGGCTCATACAAACATTGCGAGTAGGGTGTTACAGTAAACTGAGCAGATAGTGCTCAGCTCCAGGATCATACTCATAAGTAAACAGCACGCACGCTTTCCCTGAACGAGCAGAAAAGGAAGGAAGAAGAAGTGATCAGGACTTGCTACTTCCTGTATACACTGGGGGTTAGTGACAGGGTAAATATGAGCCATGCGCTGCGTACATTGATGAAAATACAGGTCTGACATACACTAAAGACCATTCATGTTAGAATGTCCAAAACGGGTATATGGATACGGGAAACGTACGCGGTAATCGCACAACGCTCTATAGCGTATCGGATGATTCGATCTAGGAGGTTGTTGGTCCTGGAAGATGGAGTCTGTTAAGATGGTCTGCGCTCTGTGAAAGTGAATGGTCGACTGTACCTTGCACGTTCAGAGCGCTCGTCTTTGAGATACAAGCAGAGTCCGCTGGCGAGAAGGATATCGCATGCGGTATTTACGCAACTCGATATTGCGCCAGAGATGCGCACATTCGCATGGTGAAGAGACCATACATCTGGGTATGTTGATCTATCATGCAGAATGAGTACTCGACATATGGTCTGAGTGGTATTGCCATTACTGACACATAACGAGTAGTTACTGAGGAGGCTTAACTTGAGTGATAGTGCTTATTGGATCGAGACCACGTCCCTCACGCACCAATATCAGGGGCTGTAAGTGGACTCATTAGACAATTCTCCGAAATAGCGAAGAGTTTGAACTAACCCAGCCCTACAATGATGAAAACGGCCTGGATGACACTTTAGCATGCGAAGTCGCGTGGACAGTAACAGGACATCAAGAGTAAAGGTGAATGACTCACAATCGTCCCAACGAGACTCTTGCTCTTGGTTACTATAGGTAGGTAAATTGGAGGAAAACCAGATGTGTCGAAGAAGCTACTAACGATACCAGAGCCGTCTCGTAAAAAAACTCAAGTTATATGTGAGTTGCCAGGGAAGCCTCGATTCAGATATCGACTATTGTGAATGCTCACCATTGTGTTAGAAATCTAATTAGAATCTAGATTTCATGTCGCAGCGTTAACAGTCTGTCAATGGGTGGTGGAGAGGGTATTCCCAAGTCCTTACTTTCACCCCGACTTCAGCCTGAAAATAACAAGTGAGTTTCTACAGAGGACGCTTCCCTCGGTTGATGCGCGACTTTACTGACCATTAGGGGTCTATGGTATATGTTGAATGAGCCTATTACTCGTTTGAAATGTGAACTGTGACGTACGGAGGAAAGAGGATAGACTCCTCTAGCCCTGGCGATTTAATCACGAAATATTCATATAGTATGGAGCCGTCAAGAGCGGAGGACGCAGAGTCGAGGATGCTGTTCTCAGGTCAAGGGTGAGTAGGATGGGCACGGGAGCTTGGTGAGGATCTGAGGATTGAACTTACAACAGAACACCGACCTTTTGGTACTTCTGAGTATTGCATGCCTGGCGAATGGGACGAGAAATGAACGTACCAGAACCTTCAGTACCAGATGATCCTCCGGATATCTCCGGAAGTAGATATATGTTTGGAGAAAGGTTATTCCGTAGATCCTGTGTCGGCAGGTGAGTGGTCAACTAGATGTGATGAAGAATCATGTACACACACTGAGCTCAGGATTACGCCAATGGTCAAGCAAGCGAATACTTCCTTAGTTGGAGCTGGCAACGCAAGCGCAAATTGGGACACCATGGTGGTTGAGATGTAGCAGACTGCTGTCGTGTGGAGGTCCATGATAGTTGGGCATACTTATAAGTTTATATCGTAATTCCCTAGTCGCTCCGCGGCATCGGGAGAAAGTCAATTTTGTGTTTCGGCAAGAACTGACAATCGGATCAAGTGACAATCGGAAGCTTATCCATGACTGCGTGTGTGCCCTGCAATCCCAGCGCCGCACTAGGAGACCCTTCTCTCCACCGCGCTCCCAGATCAGCATATACCTCAAGCTTCAAGCTTCAAAGCTTCCTGTCTCGCCTGAGCCTCACGCTCATACTGTTAAGAGAGATGGCGTGTCAGGAACCTGGTGATCAGTCGAATCATGAGCGACCACGTAAAGAAGTACGTTAACGACCTGTATAGCGCCTGACACAGGTTAGCACCGGTTATATAGTGCAGGCCGTCATTTCAAGCTTTGTTACCGGTCTTGTCCGCTCCCGATGGGAGGTCACTAGGGCGGCCCCGCAGGATCGTGTCACACGCCGGACCGCCGCCGCGTCTGATCAGTACACGATCCGAGCGTTATGAGGAACGAGGTCAGGAGTCATGTAGTCTACAGGCACCCTTGTCGGGCATCTGACACACTTTGCCCCTCCCCGGTACAGAACTCGTCTAGGCGTGATACACAGAGTTTAGTGCTGCGCCCTCTGTTGCCCCCAGCATGGACCCGCAGGCAAACAAGTACAAAGGTAGACAATAGGATGCTTGTACACATCTGTCCATCTGCTCTCACAATAGCGCAACAAGGCTCTACTGATGGCACTCAAATTCATTGGAATCGTAGCTAAGCGGTGCACTGCAGTGCAGAAGAAGAGAGCACACACCTTGAAGCTAGGCAAAGGTCTTTAGTATTCCTGCTGTAACATACGATTTCTTGCTTCCGCATGGTGAGTCCCAAAGAATGCATGCTAGGTCACGACTCGGGACTATATCAAAAGCGACAAGGCTGACATGAGGCCAAGTTCTATCAATCGACTGCAAATTCCTACAGCTTCCCTCTCACCGTCCCGTAGAGCTCCAGCAATTCATCTAGTTTGGGGTCCTGATATAGAAGAGAGAGACACTAAAACGCGCAGAGACCGTCGACCGATGAGCCGAGTGTCCAAGTACGTTACGGACGCACGTGGTTTGGTCACACCGTGGTTGTTACGTAACATCGCCATGGCGGCACAAGTGCGATTGCCAGTGACGCGGTCCCGCGACTTGTCTTCTCGTGTTATTCACTTCCAACGACCTTCGGGCCCTCATATACTCAGCATGTCGGGCCTTGGAGGACATTGCTGCCCAAGCTCCAACACTGAACCAAGAGCCTGGCTCTAGTGTTTACCGTCATCGGTTGTAGTTGATATGGCATCCGGTATATCATCCGTGCATCTGAATGTGCGGATGACAGAGCGCAAGACGCAAGTGCTGCGGTGCGGTCGTCTGCCTGGTACTATCCGATGCTGACCCTCTCTCACAGCTCACAGCTCCATGCGCCCGAAATGATATCCGGTGCGACTCCCGCTTCGTCGGCGGCCTGGGTTACCCCCAGAACACGCATTTGCAGCGTGCTACCAACCATCGGCGGTGGTAGGGTCTCCCTTGATGTCAGTGCCGTAGGTAGCCGTTGCGGTGTGGCTAAGGAAGCCGGCCGGCTTACGTTGATCTAGAAATGCTCACGCGTTTCCGCATAGGATGAGGCGGAAGATCTTTCACAGGTACTTACGTTGCTCGCCAGGATACAAGCGCATGTTAGATAATGTTGGATCCGGTATCAGACTCTCCGTGAAGAAGCTGCTGCCTTGAACACCGAACGTGGTACGGTCGGCCATCGTCGCGCGGGACGCGATCCGCTAGCTCAGTGCACTGATGCTACTGGTGAGTTAGTCCGTCTAGCCACCAGTTGTCAGTACTCTTACGTAACATCTTCTAAGACATAGGCGCACCTTTCAGGGTACTGCGTCAAAGTACAGCTATCGTTCGGATGTCCTTCAGCTTAGACCACTCGGTAAGTAGTCCGGATTATGGACCTGCCTCGTGCTACCAAGCACCGGCTACAACAGGGCTTCCCAGATCGCCATGATACAAGTATTGGTTCAATGTTCTCGCGTTCTCGCGTTCTCGCGTAGGGCGAGCAGAAGATCACACGGAAGCCTTCTAGTTCGCGAGAACACGAGCGGGCGACAGATCATGTCATGGCCGCCCGCCCCATCAGCAAAAGCCATGGTTTTCAACACCGAGCGTCCAAACATCCACATTCAGTGTTATGATGGTACGCGACGCACTAGCGTAGTGGACTTACATCCGACGCTCTTGGTGCGTCAGCCACCGGACCACTGATGTCAATGCCCTTATGCGGTTACGTTCCGGACGCCGGACGTATGCCGTACAGGGCGGACTGGGGCGCTCTCCCAGTTATATCGAAGGCCTCCAAGACGCAACCGATTTCGTGCGCCAGAGCAGCGTGTTCCTGCATCCCCTCAACATACAAGATCCCGCGAGCCGCCCATGCCATAAGTCTGATACTGGTTCCGGATCCGTTTTGGGGGAATCGAAGCACGTCCCGCGATGCGCGTCCTGGGACGGGAGGCATTGACATAGAGATCGCCGATCATCTTTGCCGGGACGCCCGTATGTTTTCCCGCGTCTTCATCCTCCTTTTTGCGTCCTCTTCGCCAATCTTCCTCGACTTTCGGATACGTAGTGCCTGCTGACTGTGCTCTGCCTCAATCACGGAAGTAAAACATAAGCCAAGATAACATTCTTGAGGTGATCTTCGTTGATAAGGGCGCAATCTCTCATACTTATGATAACGCCAACAGCTGCTCTTGCCTTTATATGACTTCAAGGTCCTGCATGGCGAAGTCGCCGGCCACATCAGGCACAAGTATCCGAGCCATCAGTTGATAATCATGGGATCGCTTATCTATTCCGAAGTGTTCATCCAGACCGTAATGATGCCCGCAAGCGGAAACTCGATGTCCGAAGACTGGACCTCCACCTTCGCAACCCGCCGGCTGTCTTCTCTCGTGGATGCCATTCCCATCCTCCGCTTGTGCAACCACTGCTAATGCGTCCGGTCGCCACGGTTCCGGTATACTTACTCTCGCAACGCCGGAAGGACTAGGGTGAGGCCCGGCTTCGTAGTACGATGTTACCATTCATCGTCAAATGCTGCGGCTGCCACAATTCTCTGTCGTCCCGGTGGGCTGGGACCTGCCAGCCCTGCATGAATGCTCGGCGGCCAGCGGGCGAGAAGAGCGACCATCCTCATCCTCGTGCTGGCTCTGATCTAGACAGTGGCGCGGGGTCCGCTGCAACGTTGCCTGCCTCCCAGCCACGTTCACCTACTCAAATCGGCCTTGCTGAATGGGCGAAGTTTTGTGGAACTGTGGGTCCTTCTCCGACCTTCTGCTCCAGCCCGCTAGAACGTACTTGGCACCCTCTCCCCGTCTCCCGCAGCAATCTATCACGGCACATAGACACTTCGCCGCTGCGAATGTCCAAGTTCAGCGATATGCTTGTCCAAATGGATCCGGAATCCCGCGCTGGTTGACGTAATAACGGTGATCTTGGTTGATCCTCTCTCCTGTGGACCTGGGTTCCGCCTGCTCCCGTTAGCTCCGTTCGCCCTAGGGCATTGAGGCATCTGCGGACAAGTATGTTTAGGCTGAATGCGCATAACACCAACTATCTGCCATACCGGGATAGCCTTGCCTCTATGCAGGTACCGCCTCATACTTAGACAAGACTAGGACCAGCATAGAAGCCCTGTTCCTCGCGTCATGTGCCTAGTATAATGCAGGTGCCACCCCAGCCTTGGTCTTCACAAGCGACCGCGCCCGGCACCCACATGTACCCGGGCGTCGATTCTCTTTTCCTCCTGCATAGCCAGCGGAAGATCGACATCGAAAGCCGAATGGTGATAATACCAGCACTAGCGAGTGCGCAATACTGGCGCGCACCATCGGAACGGCACGGTTAGTTCTAGCGTCTGGTGCGTCCGCCCGTTCCGGACCTGCGGGGTTCGTTATGCTAACAGGACATCGTTCGCACTCCAGGGAGCGGTTGATCGCGTAAGAGAAGATACGGCATCCGTACATTCGTGTCGCTTACATCGTGCGGGGACCAGATAACCTGTTCGGACGCTTCGAAGGTGTGCCTCGCAGTATAAAGCCTCTCTTCGAGATACAACGTCGCACATCGCCCAAGTCCGTTCATACTTCGCTACATCCCCTGCATCGATCATCATGGTCGCACAACTCGCACACCTTCGAAGGAAGACGATCACCTTCCTCTCCACTGTCTACGACTTTACGAGATCGGACATGATGACTATCGTTGTCCCCACGGTACGTCACCTCCCCGCGGTCTTCTCTCGGAGAGAGCCTAAACACTTTCACGTTTTCCCCAGACTGCGTTTGGTACCGTTGCCTCTGGCAGCCTCGACCCCGCACAGCTCCTCTACCGTCTCATCTGGGTCTGGCTGCACCTCCTCCAGTTCTGCATGTCCAACCAGACGCTCAGCATCGAGGAAGACGCGAACAACAAGCCCTGGCGACCCATCCCCTCCGGCCGCATCTCCTTCGAGGCTGCCCGCCGACTGCGATGGATGCTCGTCGGCGTGTGCATCGTCTACTCAGCGACATGTAGCGTCCTCCCGATGGGCCTCACCCTCCTCGCCGCGACCGTCATCTATAACGAGCTCCACTACAGCTCGCACTGGTTCTCGCGGAATGCACTCAACGCGATCGGGTACGCCTCCTTCAGCATCGGAGCTGCGAACGCAGGCTGTACCGGTACGCGGACCGTCATCCTGCTCATTCATCAGCACACCAACACTAACGTTCTCGGGTTTGATGGCTTTTCGACTTATAGCGACTAGCTGCGTCGCCGCCGCAGCGTCCCTCATCGCGCAAGTGCTCATCAGCCTCGTGATATTCACGACCATCCACGCGCTCGACTTCAAGGACATCGAGGGCGACGGCCTCATTGGCCGCCGCACGCTCCCCATCCTCTATCCGCTCGTCAGCCGGCTGTGCACGGCCGCGCTCATCCCGTTCTGGTCCTTGCTCCTCGCGTATCACTACCGCGATGCGAGCCCGCTCATCTCTCTGGGCACGGTCGTCCTTGGCCTCTCGACGGGGGCGCGGTTCGCGTGGAAGCGCACCCGCGAGGCGGACAGGACGTCGGGCGTGTTGTATAACGTGGGTCTACATGAAGAAGTGTTTCGTCGCGATCATTCGCTGATGCTCGATGCCTGGGGATAGATCTGGCTCTGCTTCCTGCACGTTATCCCGTTCGTGCGGGGATCGCTCGTGTTCGCTGTGTAAGGAGCGCTATTGAGCTGCTTGGGCGAAGATGACATTCATGGTAAGTACCGTCTTTCCTTTAGTGCGCTGCGGTATGATGGCTCACTATCGGTATGACTTGGTTGGCATAGTGAGACATGAACGACGACCTTGTACGAACGAAGATATGGTATCTTCTTGACGTTGTATGTACACTATCCTGCGATCGATACTAGTTATGACGCACACGAGGCCGCGACGATCTGTTCATGGCACTATATGTTCTGTTGTACTCCTGTGTATCATGTAGTGTACATAGAGGGGTGTACGATAGTTGGTCAGATGTAATTTTGTACAGTTGCTTTCTTGGTATCTTGTTTCATTCTTGCGCTGCTTTATGAACTCCGAAGGCGCCAATGCGGAATTGCCAAGATGTTGACATAACTCGATCCTCAGTAGTGGCAACTCAGCAAGAGCCTAGTCGCCCATGCCATGAGGTCGAGACCGTCTGACGTCGGCCCCTGGGTGCTGTTGAGAGGGTTCAATTAGCCTCCTCCAAACGCGCGGTGCCGTAGGACGGGGTAACTTATATCATGACAGTGGACGGGGGTAAGGATGATGCGATTCATCGTAGCACGCAGTCGGAGTGCCCATGAGGATGGCGAACTACACAACAGATGATTCATCTATAATTCAGTACTAAATCTAGTCTAGTATACTTATGCGATCGAACTTCATGGAAGGGAGGGTTCATCAACCGTTGAGATGTTAATGGAGGGGTCGGATGGACGGCGTGAAGGTGTTCCGGTCTCACCAGAGTAACGACCATCCTGCGCGGATGCAAATGATACCGCATGAGTATAAGACCGTCAGAGTGTCAGCTCACCGCCGTAAGGAATGAAGTAGGAGGTACAGATGAATTGACACTCCTTGCTGAGTACATCGCGCCCCCATCACGTCGGAGTGGTGTAAGAGACAGTTGCGGTGTGCGGTTTGACATGAGGATACTTGGTATAGTGATTGTCATATACCGCTCGCTCTCACCTTTCCAGACACGTTCTCTGAGTGGCGCAAGTACACATGGCATCACCAGTCGCGACTTGACGGCGGGAGAATGTCTCGATAATCACCGCGACTCGGAGTGTGAGTGATGAAGTTTGACGTTTCACTACCATGAAGCTGAGAGTCTGTAATGCATCCCGTCAGATTGACTCTATCCCGGAGGTACTTGCAAACTGATCACCAGCAGTCCAGCGCGCCTGCGCCTGCGGCAGTCCCAGTACAAGCGCAGTTTCCCGCCTAGTACGTACCGTATGTGACCGATCGTGAGTGGTAGCGCTCCGCGTACGAGTGCTTTCATAGCCACGGCCCATAGTTATGCAGGTATCTGTATAAGTATTTGATGATGGGTTAGCTTCGAAGCATTTGCTTCACAATTCTTTGAGCATGATTCGTGCCCAACTGCAGCCAACGCGCCGGATTTCGATTGTATATCAGGATGCAACTTGCGTCCTAGTCTCCCCTAGGTATATAGTATATGATCTATGGATATGGGGAAAGACGATCATACCTGCGTGCGGCGCTGCAACAAATCTGATGGGTGACGATAGATTCATGAGGCTCAAGCTTGATACGCTCACACATGGACGTAGCATGGAGGAGCACAGATTTCGGTATGCAAGTCCGCCTGAGCGCCTTCGGGTGCTCTCGGGGTGCTCGGGCCGATTGATATGTGGGTGGGAATTCATGATCAATCACAGACATAACACCTCTCGTCCTAGCGTCCTCGAATGAAGACTTGTTTCATTGGAGTCTGCGCTAGTCACGCGATTGTGTACCTGGTAAAGTAAGTCTGCAGTGGTCTCGTGTAATGCAAATCCCAACGCTGAGGCACTATAGCAGCCTGAGCGCCGAACTCCGAGTCTCGAAGCCATGACGACAGCTTGTCGTAAGGAAACCTGGACTCTCGGGCTATTTCGACATGAGTGAAGTAGTCGGGTAGGCAAAAGATGCCACCAGGATACCAGGAGGACTCTGAATAGCTAGGATCGACATGCCGTTCTCTGGTGGGAGATGACTGCTAGGCGCGAGCCAGGAACCAACCGTAAGTGTATTCACTCTCGGAGTCGGGGGAAACATCCTCCCCAGCCCCGTGCACAGTTGCATATGAACAATCATTCGTTCATCAATGTGTACCCTACCTACCCTTGATCCACCTCTCTTGCAGTGCTCAGTACTGTCCAGTGTCCGTCCTCGTAACAGGCATGCAGGTGACCAGTCCAACATCTCTCGAAGTCATGCCAGGTTGATCAGCATGCACTATGCGATACTGTCCCTCTCCTCGCCCTGTCCGTCGAGCTGTCTGTCACTATGTTGCAGATGACTTGATCGATCTTGCGGTCCTCCCTGGAAGCAGAGTCGCGCTAGCAAGTCGTTGATTGCAGTGAATGAGTGCATCCTTCTCGCGTCAAGCTCTGCACTCCCTCTGTCATCGGTACATGGATCAGTGTACTCATGATAGACCCTTGTTGTCAGGTGCAGGGATTCTTGGGACATCCTTCATTGAGAACAGGACACTCGCCACGGAGCCCGAGTAACGATCGCAATGTGGTTTTGGGCCAGGGCGTGATGGCATACGATACGGTCTCGTGAGGCACTTTTGTGCATCACAGCATGGTAGATGAAGTGTTGAGTCATGATTTGGCGCGCTTGTACCTGTGAGCTCGAGCGGAAGAGACGCATCTAATGTCACCTCTTTAAGGGCTACATGCATTTCTGTACAACAGATCTTGCCACACCATCACCATCTTAGAGTTCACTGCTCACGCCCTCTTCTCGCCTTCCAGACCAGCTGCCACCGACATTCCCAGCTCGTTACACCTTGTATAGACTACTAGGATTTGCTCTCTATCCACAGATATCTGAACCCGTCTGAGCACCGTTGCATAATACACAAAGCCACTACTTACGCTGGCAGAAGTAAGTAATGCCGACGCGATCACAAGACCGCGTCTCGCTTATCGTTTGGATTGCGGATATTATTCTCAGGAGATGGTGTAAGATATACGGAGACGATTATAGACTTAAGCATCACACCTCCCTGTCGTACTGTACAGTGGCCTTGTTCAATGTGTGGGACTTGACCGTTCTGAGTTCTATTGCAGATAGTCCATCCGTAACTTTGAAGGAAGATACATGCTAGTATGAGGGTCAATAGTAAACATTCCACCAAGTTTCCGCCAACGGTTCTTAAGGCTGGGAGGATACTGACCTGGTGGATCTCTAGTGGCACTTCGACGTGGGGCTGTGGAAGTGGATGGATGGCGCGGTTGCCTACAACGGCTGATGTGAACACGGTTGTTGCCTCCATGACAACACCACGGTTGAGAAGGGATTGACGGGCATTGAGCCTAGATGAGATTGGTGTTGAGCACAGGGGCATAAAGATATTTGGGAGGGTGCATCACGTTACGAGAAATGTGATTGAGTACACTGCATAATAGAAGGAGGATGTCAGCCAACAGTGGATGGCTGCAAGGTACATATCAGATGTACCCTTGGTCAACACGATGATGATACCACAGAAGATGAATTTATGTGGCCACACAAGAGACTACAATTGTGCAGTATGTTATCTTGCTGTCTGAGTAATTGAGAATGAAGTGACATACGAAGATGACAGCAAGGGCATTGAGAACACTACAGCCATGGTCGATAGTTGATGAGAGCTGTGGCATAGATGCATCTGGGAGACCTACCAGATGATGAGGCCTACAGGGTATCACTATCCATATGGACAAATGAGCAAATCTGAGGGAAAGGACTTACCACTACTGACTGCATACATTATGATCAGATCGAGCATTGTATCGGTTCTAGAGCAGGTTGAGGGCATGTGGTAAAGCTGACTTCGGAATAGTACATACCGAGAGACGCCAGTACGATTGGTGCGCAGAAAGTAGATGAGAATTGATGTCATAATGGTGTCTGCGGCCACGAGCATCATAGTACCCGTTGATAATAGCCACTGTCGATAATCATGAGATGTCATGTGTCAATATTAGGTCAGTCATAAGGGATCTCACTGAATGGTTGAGGTATGCTGTGAAATTGGGTGCGTTCCACCTAAATGCAGCCGACGTATAAGCTTATGGAAGAACTAGAAGATTATGCTCATCAGAAATTACCCAATAGCAGGCATAGCTACAGCAAAAAGCATGAGTTGCAACTTTTGACACTGTCTGAAATGAAATCTCACCAATGTAACAAGCTGAGAGTACAAAAATCAGTGAAGGCTCTTTGATATTGAATAGAAAAAGACTTACCCAAGAACGATATAAGGAGGATTGCCTGAAAGGTAAATCATAGTATAAGCAGTTTAACGTCAATGGTGAATAGATTTCTTACACATATGAAGGCGACTGGTCGATAACGCTTTTTGACTGCAATGTGTTCAGGACACGAACAGAGAACATCAGGTCAGACACTACGTACGCTTGTAGACACGGCGTGCAAAGAACCTAATTGACACGGATGACGTGATACTTGAGGAGACAACTGTGGACCTCGCATGATGCATGCTCACAATTGTGTAATGACTGCAGTCAGGCTCTACGTTCATCAGAGATATTGTCAGTTTGATTACAGAGAATGATACCAGCAGCATACCCCTGGCACTGCGATTAACTGCACAAATCAACTTAGCCCACCAATGAGTGAAGCTGGCTAAGGAAATACCTTGAGCGACCTACAAGCGGCGTCAGCATTGGGTCCAATATCAGTATCTTCACACTGCCTAAACTTACCAAACAGGGGTTTGTACGAAGACTTGGGGATTTAGGTAGTTTGCGACCAAAAGGTAGTAGCTATGCAATGAAATTAATCTACGATGATATATGAGATCTGGATAAACCTGAATACCAAATGTGAATGGTCAGTATAGTGGTCGTAGCTTCCACAATACTACGGTGAGCACATCAATGGCAGCTCCAAAGTATGTCATGCTTGGGACACATACTGAAGAACAAAAATCTAGATGTATAGTTTAGATGCAGATGCAGTGACTTCAAGGTCATCAAGAGACGTACCCATATTTTCAGATAGCGAGGATCTTTGGGATAGTGCTGGAAGTACTCATACGTCTGGTGATATATTACACCCTGTAGGCTGAGGGGACCCAAGGTATCAACACTATTGATACAGAGGACTCACACACGCCCACACTCACAGTGCAGCAAGAAGCGCTCCCACAAGCCATGCTCCTAAGGTGTCATCTAGGGCAGGGAGCGGGGGCTGCGGTGTGGTGGAATAGGAGGTCATTCTGCCGTTTGAAAGGGCGTGCGATGCGTCTACAATGAGGGATCGAATCTCTGGAGCTGAGAACGATACTGCAGTATATAACACCAGTCTCATGTGCGGCTGATGGTTATGCGGTACTGGGTGAGATAGCATCGTGTTTCTGATGTTGTTCATCACGAAGATTTCTGAGTGTTACAGGGGACTCGAAATGTTGAGAGACGCCAGCGCCTCCTAACTTGGCCTTGACTCGAGATTGGAATCCATCTCCGGATGAAATATGCAACCATCCGTGTCACGAGATGCGATGTTGGGGAAGTTCTGATGCTGTTCGTTCTACATCAATCTATCTTCGTTGGAAACAAACATCCACTGTAATTATTCCGTCCTTTGCAGAGTCAGGGAAGACTCAAGGATCAGAAATCAGAGATTTAGAGCTCCATGAAGCGAGATAGGAATGAACCTGCATTGACAGGCTTTGAATGGCTTCCTAGGGCGTGTAAGTCAGGCTTTGTAATGCATGTAGACTCAACCGGATGGACCTCGTGACACCGGACAAGCTCACCATGTCTCTGAGGGTTCTGTGAGGAGAAAACGATGTATCCATACCAGTGATCATGATCGTGTCCCGAGAAGTAGAACATAATTAGGAGCACGGGCTTTGAGTGGAGTGAGAGACAGAGAGAGACGCATACTCTCACAGAAGCTATTATGTGCTGATATGCGCACACTTTGTGAAGCATGCGGTGACCGTGGTACTTGTAAGTTGTCTGATACAGTTCAGAATCATGATACGAAGACAGAATGCGGTGAAAGAACATGAATGTGCTAGGGTGCATCTAATACAGCTATTTGTAGGCCCATCTGAACCCTTTCCGATGTCACAGTGCTTGAAGGGGGAATTTCGGCAGGAAGGGAAGCGCGTGGATACAGCATATCCAGACCTGTAGGAGTATCATACTTCAGTTATGACGGACATAAATAGTTCATAAGGAACGTCTCAAACATACATTGTACAGCCTATACGATTCGCAATCCTTGGTTTTGAAACCCTTCAACATGCCGGAGTGGAAGCAAATGCCGATGTACAAGCTGAGGCCGAGGACAAGCACCGAGTGTATGACCTCCGTCTTCCAGAAATAGGAGAGGAAGAGCGACCATGCTGGAAGGAGGATGACCATGGACAGACGACTGGCGGTAGGATAAGCCATGGGAAGCGTCCATCGGCCTGCTGTTGTGTCACCTTCCACATCCTGGAAGTCTTGTGCCTGTATGGTCGTCATGATGACGAGAGAATTGAGACACTGTGCATAGAAAGATGTCTTTCTGTCATGCACTACAGCGCCTACACAGCCTAGTGATGCAATCAGCAGTACGTACGGAGAGCTCGAGAGAGTGCGATACATACGGTGCATCACCCGACTTGCTCCCGCATTGAAACACGTGTACCCGACCGCATTCAACATGGCGCGGCTGAGCCAGTGCGAATCATGGCCAAGATCGTTGTTGAACAAGAAGGCGGCGGAGAGCATTAGGCCCTCTAAGGGGACCTGACATACGAATGACAGAGCAATCGATGTCGGAAGAAGAGCCCATCGGAGCATGCGCGCGTGTGGTTGAGATATCCGCTTGGATGGAATTGGTCGCCACGGCTTGTTGGCGGCGTCCTCGTCGGGTCGAAGACTCTGGTTTGCGACGTCGAAGTGGAGAAGGTTGACCCAGACCCATGCAATCCTTGTTAGCAGCACTTTGTACGTGATTGGAGACGGAGCGGCCATCGTGCCAAACACTGTCTAGTAGAATGAGCGGCATTGAAGAAAAAACAATGTCAAGACGAGGGGTTGCACGCACTACAGGTACCAGGATGGTCTTGACGTCCGAGTACGTGAAGAGAAGGATAGTGTGGGCGAAATGCAAGCTGCTTCTCATACAGGCCTTAGCTTGGGTTGTAACGTTCGAAGAGAAGGTCGACATTACGATAAAGACGAGCGCTATAATGGCCTTCAAGTCAATCGTTCATATATACTCAGGCTGTGGCTGGTGTGCGCTGCCTTCAAGGACATGAATTATATTAGCGCAGATCCGGTTTGGATACGGAACATCTAAAACGTTCAAGTGGCATGGTACCTCGCAATTTGATTGTGATCCAGGCGGTGAACGAGTAAACGGACAAATGAACAGGTCCGTGTATCTGGAGTCTGAGTCTCTCCGCCGACACAGGAGAGAGAAGGACAGGGGTGATATTGCGGAAAGCACTACAGTGCTGCCCACCACAACGTGGGAATGTCGGAGATTAAATCGAGATCAAATCCTGCGCCGAACGACAGCGAACGACGCTCACACTTATGTATGATACTTATAATGTAGCGTCGTCGGGTGCTCTCAGTCGGCTTGTAAGTACAGCGAAGGTGGGCACTCTATATCATACTTATCTCAAATGAACCGGCAGGAAAAAAAACTCGTCTTCATTTGCACACTCACCGAAATCGCAGTAGATGGCCGAGGACCGACGTGAGTATCTGGGTAAGATTTCGTGCATGCGCAGGACCGTGTCTCACACGGCGAGTGTTCTGACCCTGTTTGATGAAAACTAAGCTGTCCAGCCCAGCGCTGACACTCCTTACTGCGGATCATGATAGGATGTGTATCTATATGGGTTCCGAGCCGGTATTGCGAAGACTACACGCCCCAACGAATACCAGGTCGGCCCTACGTGTGCTCAAGCATACCTGACACACCTTGACTAAATTTCGAGTCTCATGGCATACCTGAGCAAGCAGTGGAACATCCCTTTGGGCCACACATAGACCTGAGCCGGAGCTCGACTGGCTATGTACGGGGGATCACCTAATTCGAACTTGACAGATGCTGTGACTTGGTCCCTCTAAAGGCCTGCATGCCAAGGCGCACATGCATACGATAACGCAGCTTCTACTCTGCTCCGAGACATGCCGTGCCTTGGCATATGGTGTATCATAGGCACCCGGAATAAACAGCAGGATGTCCAGCCCCTTAAGTGGCTGCGGGCACCAATGTGCCTGGTGAAATGTCACGAAGCGATTTGTACTTTCCGTCAGTGCGCGGACTAGAACTCAGACAGACATCGGCGGACATCTGGGACGAGTTAATGGCTCCGCAAAGTGACAGAATCATCCCGTCTGACAACCGAATTCCATTCTCGGCATGACTTCGTACCATAAAAAAGATTGTAACAGCGTCTCTCATAATATTCCTCGATATATCCCAACGACCCAGTGAACCTACTCATCGCCATAAATACTCCGCGCTTCTCCGCAACTGAACTGAGAGACATCATGGTAGTCCATTGCACAGCGAACGTCCATGATCTATCTCAAACCTTGCAATGAATAATATCGCTGTGCTCGTTGACGAGCGTCGATGTCTGCAGCAAGGTGGGAGGCATAATCAGCGTTACTCGGCTCCCGTGTGATGGCACAGCCAAGCCAGGGCACGATGAAGAACGAGGCTTACCTGACCCTTAGAGTCGGACACACTGAGGTCGAGAGCCGTAAGAGACATTGAGTCCTGTCCCACATGAACATGCATCAGTTTCAGAATGGCAGCGGGGGCCCGGGGAGAAACTTGTTGGAACGCGACGCACCCGTTCGTCAGGCCGTCTGCCGTGATTGTGTCGCGAGCTGCCGTTGCGTGGCATTGACGCAAGAACGTGTGAGCCTGCTTCCATAGCCGCCACGCCCGACCCACTGATCTTGAGGGAGTTGCGCACGTTCAGCCTGAAAGAATGAAGCGAGCACGTCAGGTAACGTTTCAGGGGGAACAGAAGCAGAGACGAATGCGGGACGCCGGGGACAGCATCGGAGACGAGAAGCATCCGGATACCCACGTAGCCAGAAGTGTGTTGCAGTAGACTGGTCGCACGCAGAAGTAGTCAGATGCTGCTCAACAAGATTCCGTACAGGAACGCACGCTTTCCCTGAAGAAACGCAAATGGAAGGAATATGAAGCGGCCGGGAAGAGCGACAGTCTTCAAAGTGACCAGCCCTCTGTTAGTGAGGTGATGCATCATTTTAGAGGTGCAACAACAAAGCAGACGCACCGTGATCATGTGGCAAGCTTGGCATATGCTACACGCCAGGTACCAGACAGTCAGCTCGTAGTCACAAGGAAAATAGAAGGGCCTACACTCACGCAGTGAGCGCGCCGCGCTGGATAGCATAGATCATCAACCGATCAATCATGTTGTTCGTTCTATGCCAGATAACAAGCCCATCAGACCACCGAAACCACAAGCGGGGGTGATATAGCACTGAGAAACGATACCTAGAGAACCCGCTCTTTCCGGCACGAAGGTAGATGCAGAGGCCGGCGGCGACAACAATGTCACAGATCGCGCTCAGGCCGTTCGCGAATCCGGCAAGGATGCGGATCTCGATCGAACCGAGGGAGAAAATGTCGGTATGGGTGAACCTACCAGTCGCCGGGAACGTCAATATCAGTGCCTGGAGACTTCGCTGTCAGGGTCACGGAGACGATGGTGAGGCTTACAGATGGACAGTGAGGGCTTGAGACCGAGGAGAAATGTAAATATACATTTTGAGAAGAATCTTATTGTGTTGGCGTACCTATCCCCGGGCCTGTAGTAAAGCGTGAGTATGCATGCAGAACGCAGAGATGATGAGACGGACGGACGTACCTAAGGCGCAAAGCGAGAGGGAAACCTACCACATGGTACGTCAATATTCAGAAACAGGAAACTCTGAACTTAAGATGACTGACTATACCACCGGTAAGGTACTTGTTCTTGCTCACTGATACAAATCATCAACTTGATTAACAGACGTGGTGCGCACATCCAACTCACCATACCAGAGCCTCTGCGCAAAATAGCTATGCGGTGTAAGGGTGAGTAATACTCAGACAATGTTACAAGGGCTATGAACGGCATACAGCTGAGTTATGGTAGCAATGAGTATCTGCGCAAGGCGATCAGAGATTGATTATTGAGAGTATACGGGATACAAACTACTGACAGTGACGCCGTTTTCAACCTAGTCGTCCAGTGAGTCACATAGTCAGTATAAGTATATCAGAGCATCAAGATATTCTATATCCTACACCAAGGGTCCTGTGCGTCGTTAGCATCGTTAGATAGGCGAAGAGGTATCATGACACTCACGGGAGGATGACGAGGTATTTGTCGAGCGGTGCTTCAAAGTAGATGACCATGTACTTGTAAATGCTGTAGGCAACGAGGGAAGAGGTGACTGTATCTAAAGCACTAGTTTGAGTCGCATCATGAGCGCAATTGGCCTCGAGGTTTGAACGTGCGTGGAACGCACAAAAGAATGGCAACCTATCGATGGGAACATGAGTGCCCGAAGATTATGATTCAGACAGACACGTTTTATACCAGACTCCTGAGCGCAAGCGTGTCATGGGTGTACCGTCTGAAGTAGATGTAGGTCTGTAAGACGGTGATCCCGTAGATGCTGTAAGGCCATTAGATTGGTAGCGGAGAGGGACGGAGACGGGACACGAACGCTGTTCCAAGGATACCACCGAGTGCAATACAGGCGAGAGTCTCCTTGATACCGCTCAAGATTGCGGGAGGAATCTGTGGGACACCGGAACTCATGCTGAAAAAAAGCACGCAATGAGAGGAAGCGGGATGCGTCTGTGGCAATTTTTATAGCGTGAAAACGTCAAGACTCTGGCCTAGCATTTGTATCAGAGCAGTCCACGTCTCGCAGCTCGTACTCCTGCCGCCCATAATCTTGTTCAGGATCTTGCCGGGTACGATTCTGACAGGGTACGATTGCCCGAGGCCCAGCCTACTCGGCGGCGTTCTGTACATGAATCTGAGGGGAACAGCCCTGGCGGTGCGCTGGCGTTAGGATATGATCTTACCGGAAGTCGGGCGACCCGCTGGCACTGCGTCGTGTGTCGTTGGATAGGATGGCGTATCCTGTGAACCATCAGCTGTGGGCGTATAAGCGCCAATAATTGGCGCTACGGGGCGTATTATTCGGACGTCTACTACTACCCTGGTAGCTGAGAGTTCTCGTTGCAGCTCAGAACTCAGACCAGGTCAACGAAACTCACCTCAGTTACCACAGCTAAGATGTCAGACAAAGTGCTGCTAAAGGTGTGCCCACTGCCCATGATGCATTGGTCGGGAATGGCCGGCGTTGGTCTAGTTGCCGGAATGGTCTGGACGTGTCTGGTGAGTGTTCGCACGGCACTGGCGGCATGATGGTGATAATGACATTTACATAACCTCTCTGCCTGTCTCTGCACTGGCCATGTCGCCCACATCGATATCGCAGTTATAACCAATCTGACGGACTCCATCAAATGTGCGCCGTATCACTAGGCGCGATCATCGATGTGGTACTTATCCCGAACACGAAGCATGAGAGATGGGCGACTCACCACGGCCTCCGCCCTTAGCTGACAGCTCTTCGCTGCTTCCTTCCGCGTGTCAGCGGGCGAAACGAAGACAGCCTTTTCTTCTCAGCTCCCCTTTCTCTCCATACCTCCTCGCATCTCCCTGCTTTATCCCCCTCGTCGTGCTCACTGTGCACTTCAACATGGCGGAACTCGCGTACACTCCCTTTGACGATATACCCAAGGTACGTCAATTGCAGCTTGAGATCTTTTACAATCTTTACAGCGACGTAATGGCGCTTTAGATCCATGCACGCGCACGTCGCGCTTTCTTGGACGGAAAGCTCAAGTCCATCGAGTACCGAAAGGAGCAAATTGCCCAAGTAGGTTACATGCTCAAGGACAACGAGCAGCGCTTCTTCGATGCTCTCAAGCACGACCTCGGACGTCCCACTCTCGAGACTGAGTTGTACGTATCTCATTCGAATTGTCCTGGGCCTTCCCCACTGCTGACGTGACCTTCAGCCTTGACTTCTCGGCAACATACCAGGATATACATGATGCCTACAACTCGGTCGAAAAGTGGGCAACACCGTACAAAGCCGACTTCAACCTCAGCTTTTGGGCCATGACCCCCAAGATCAGGCCCGAGCCCAAGGGTCTCATCCTCATCATTGCGCCCTTCAATGGGCCGGTCATCATGCTCATATCCCCACTCGTAAGCGCTTATATTATGTCCAAATTCGCAGCGAGGATCTGAGGCTTTCGTTAGGTCGGTGCAATTGCCGCAGGCAACGCTGTGATCCTCAAGCCGTCTGAACAGGCATCTAGGACTGCCGCTTTGTTTGCAGAGATCGTTCCCCAGTACCTTGACAATGACCTCTACCATGTCGTGAATGGTGGTGTCCCGGAGACGACGAGGATACTGGAGCTGCAGTTTGACCATAGTGAGTAGCTTCTTGCACTTTGTCATTCTGCAACTCTCATTGACCCTCGTCGGTAGTTCTCTATACAGGTCAGCCAATCATCATCAGCTTGAGCGACTGGAGACTCATGCCATTGATTCTACAGGGAACCAACGTGTTGCCCGCATTGTTGCCGCAGCAGCAGCTAAGCACCTTACACCCTTGACACTCGAGGTGAGTATCCTTCTTACTATCGATAGCCAGATGCAGTTACTCATTCGTTACAGCTGGGAGGTGAAGACGATTCATGTTCAAGCAATGACGCTAGCCTGCTGACATGGTGTAACAGGCAAAAACCCTGTCATTGTCGATCCTAAGAGCGACCTCAAGCTCGCTGCACGTCGTGTCTTATGGGGGCGCATGATCAATGCTGGACAGGTGTGCATATCCTATGCGATATACATTCCAATCTCGCTCATCTGACCATGATGCGAAAGGTGTGCGTGTGTCCCGAATACGTCCTCATCACTCCCGATATCCAAGACGCATTCATTGAGGCGCTGAAGGAAGTGTACGTACCCCGCCCATCCTCTCTTTCTGATTCGATAGCCCACCTCTGACCGGGATGTTGTAACGTCTTCAGACATAACTCGTTCTACCCCGAAGGCCCGAAGAACTCCGAGTCCTTTGCACGCATTGTCGCAGTCAATCACGCCCAGCGCATCAAGGACTTGCTCGACAACACGAAAGGCACGATTGTATTTGGTGGTGATACCGACGTCGAGAACCGCTACATCGCACCGACGCTGGTGAAGGATGTGACCGGCGACGATCCGTTGATGAGCCAGTGCGTATTCTTTCCTTTAGTAGCGAGAGTTGACGATGACCACAATCCCCGTTGATGGGTAACAGGGAGATCTTCGGACCTGTACTCCTCCTCGTCCCAGTCAAGAACGTCGACGAGGCAATTGCGTTCATGAACGCTAGGTAGCCGCACGTCATTGCCGTATTCATCATACATACAACGCTGACGGCTCGAACTCTGTGTAGGGACCACCCGCTCGCTGTATACGTGTTCTCTCAGGACAAGGCGTTCCAGGAGAAGAGTGAGTGATCAGCCCGCCTTGGTTGTTTTACATCAATGCTGACACTCCCCCGTCTCGTGCAGTCTTCAGCAACACCCAAAGCGGCGCCGCGGTCGCCAACGACACCATGATACACCTCGGTGGTACGTACCATTCAGGATCCTGTCATGCGTCAACACTGATGGGAGTAATGTAGTTCCTGGTCTCCCTATGGGTGGCGTCGGTCAAAGTGGATGTAAGTGCCTCTATCCTGTGTTAGTATTGGTGCACAAGGGCGGACTACTCACCCCGAGTCCAACAGACGGCTATTATACCGGCAAAGACATGTTCGAGCAGTTCACGCACAAGCGGACGTCCATCGACAACCCGAGCTGGTGCGTCGCATTCTGCGTACGTCGTGTAAGCTAGGATACTGACCTCCATCCCTCGCACGTCTGAAGGGTCGACAAAGTCGGATTCGGATGCCGGTACCCTCCGTACAAGGTCAGTTCCTCCCTCCCTTGTCTTCCTAGTCCCCCGTACTCTCTCTCAGGACAAACCCAATCCCACTGACTACTCTCCCCTCTTCGTCATCATATAGTCGCTCAAGCCGCTGCAAGCACTCATGCCCTCGCTGCCGCCGCGCCCCAAGAAGAGGCCGGGCAAGGCCGCTGCGAACGGGTCGTCAAGGAGGTGGGCGTTATGGCTCTCGGCTCTGCTTGCTGGTGTCGTCGCGCTCGTGCTGACTCGCAAGGATACTCTCAAGCTGAAGTGATATGATCATGCGCCGTGCTACTGCTGCCGTACGTGCGTGCGTGCGTATCGCCCCTGGAGGATGCTCGCGCTATTCTTTGGAGTCGGGTGGATGGATGGATGGTCATCCGCAGGCTGTGTTCGATGTCCGTGCTGTCGTTGTATGTGCTTTGTCATCATTTCTGGGACCCTCACTGTCGAACCTCTGTCTACGTTACACTTTTGCTACATTGCTCTCTTGCTACTGTGAGATCTCTTGCTGCTGATGCTGATACCTCCCCTGTTGTGATCTGCATCCAGTATGATGTGTTTCCATCGTCCGAGTCGTTCCCGTACATACTAGTCACATATCTAGGGTTTCTGCTGTGGATTTGGCATTCTTGCTAATGAGACGATTGTCCTCTTCAACTCGTTGAGACACCCGAGTGCGGGATATGGGCGCGGTCGAAGGTGCGAAGGGACTCGGAGTCCGGTCATGTCTAAACGTCGGAAGAGAGGAAAAGGAATGATGGTGGGGATGTAAGTACAGTCCTTGTCGGTATGTTGGGGATGAGTCCGGACGTCTATTGTAACGAGTGTCAAGCGTTGATAGGTACGTTGAGGAGGACGTCAGTCGAAGGTTGAAACTCGGAAGTCAGGTTTCGGACGATGGTGGCTACCGGGAGGACAAATCTGCTCATATTCGAATGCTAGCTATGAGACCTTAACTACTCACAAAAGTCCGTGGCCAAGAACTGCAATGGAAAAAGCTGGAATCTCGCTGGAAAATGAAATGAGAGGTGCGGATATCCCTATGAGGGTAAAGCGCGCCGCGACGCGTAGCGCTTGCAATGCCTACAGCACATGCCGTATGCGATGAGTCCGGAAAGTTTCGGTATAGCACGCAGTAGTGTGTGAGGAGGCCCATGTGAGTATGCACGAAACCTCTCAGTCGACATGTGCTTGCACGGTACCTTCGGCGAATACCAGGCCAACGACGGGCGCGTTCACGTTGAGTGTATGAAGCTGGCGGAGTGCGGCCGCAGTAGACATTCTGTTTGCTGATATGCAACGGCGAGTTCTTGGTGGGTGGGAAGGCTTCTTGTCGTAGAAGAATGTGCTGGCAATCTCGAAACAGCCGACATCCGTCAACCGTGCACAAAGAGTATCCTGACATTTGGACGACCTGCCTCCGAGACTCGCGGTGTTGTTCGATGGGGAGTTCTACAAAAAGTGCCTTGAATGGCGCATCCGTTGACTCATTCAAGGGCTTGATCAGATGCCGGGGTACGAACGATGCGCCATCTGGCCGGATAGTCTTTGCGTTGAGATTCGAAGTAGCCCTTCCGCTCACTTTGTACTGTGCGAGAGGCTGCGGAAGCGAAAGTAAACATTGACACCTACATAAACACGATGGACGTGAATGACCACAACCAACATGGGTAAGTAAAGATGCAAGCCGCGATACGGGCCTTGGAGAAATGTCTACAAACGTGCGTGGTTGCGCGAGCAAAGAGATGATCGATGAATACTGACTGGAGGTTGTGACCCTCGCCTGTCCTACGCATGCATGCCCCTGGATCCGAGATAGTCTTGCAAGCGTTCTAACACATCAGTACTAGAGCGATTGTATGCGTGCGGCGAGCGCGAGACACCAGAGGAGCGCGTCTCCCTCCACAGATGGCGACGCCTCAAGCATGCATGTTGAGGGGAAGAATGGACAGGCCCTTGTATCATCGGTAGTTGCAGCGGGACGGACGCGAAGAAAGGCCTTGCGGCCAGAGAGGTAACAAGCATACCAGTATGTGACTCACTTAGACCGTGGATGCATACGATAGCCCTTGTGCTCCTCGTCACGACCTAGATGAAATCTCGGAGAGATCGATACAGGGCGAAGTCACCTTTGTTTGAAGGGTCAGAGGCACCTCGGAGTGAGAGGTATGACAGGCAAAGTGACAACCACGAATATGTGGGAATCGGATATAGTGACTGGCGGCGGTGATTTGTTGATGGGAGCACGAGTGTGGGGGACAAGGAGAGGTTGGTCATAGCTCGCCTCCACATCTTGCGTATTTGGAAACAGCTACTTTAGGCGAAAGGGTTGCAGCGTGCACCCGGCTTGACAGCGAGCAGAGGCAGGGTAATGGATGAACTCAGGGATGCGGAGTCTGACGTGAGAAGAGAGCTGGAAGAGATGGAGCTGCGGTGCGGTGCGTTCAGGGGGGATGGTGGACTGGAGAGGAGAGGCACGGCCGGGGACACAACCGACTTATGTTCATGGTGAGATGCGTCCTGTGAGCACAGCGAAGAATACTGAGAGCATAGCAGCAGACAGAGAGCGCTTCCGCGTATAAACAGGCGTGCAGAGGACAAGGAGGCAGCCTCAATTAAATTGGATGGAGCCAGTGACTCAGTGTGAGAAAATTGCGTCCTACAGCGTCTGAGATACCAAATTGAGTGTATTCGTCCCCATCACTCGGCGCTTAGTGCTCCTCCTCCACACAGACCGCCAAGATGTACAACCTCTATCCTCCTCTTTGCCCTTTCCATACTGCCAAAAGGTATCTACAGGCCTTTTTTTTTTTTTGTAATCCTTGTTCATTGCCCTGGAGGGCCAGGCCCTATGGTAGGCAAGACACCACATATCGACAGGCTGCATGCACTAGGCGTACTGGGGTTGCTCTAAGCATGGGTAGGGGAGTGAGGGGGGGGGAAACTGCGGCATTGCGGAGCCATTAACTTGGTCATAGTAGAGTAAGATTCTACAGGCCTTATAGAAGGGAAATCAAGTCTCCTCTGAACAAGTAGCTGCACTACCTATCCGCCTCTACTTGCATCTAGATGCGCGCCACACTCAGGTTGGCACTTCCATCCTGTCCACGGAGCTATGTGGATCGCCTCAAGATGGGTGCTTTTCCACATATGGTGTATTTTTAGCTCAAGCTGAGTTCTCTACTACTTGAACCAATGTCTCACCTGTATGAGTAACACTGACCAGGCGAATCAAGATTGAGCTGTGTTATACACAACTACTTCCAAGCGATGCCTTTCTACGCGATAATTACTGTGAGTCCTCTGTTATAAAAGTGGTACTAGAATTTGGTTGCTCTAAGATGTATTAATAGTCGGAAGTCTTGTGCTGCGGCTTAGACCATCTTGTCCACTGGCTTTGCGTACGTGCTCGGCACTTTGACGACGGAATATGGAGGCTTTCAATTCTATCTGGCCTTACTTGGGAGAAACACACCTCCTCATCCTCCTTACATCTACACTCTATGGATCCACATCTCTTCCTCCTCGTTTTTTTGTTTTCTCTCTCTGCTTCTACGGAGCTCTCCTTTGGCCGCAAACCCTATATCTCCATGTGTTGCTGTGTCGTTTATAGCTTCTACCCACAACAGCACTTCGGAATCCTCAATTCACCAGCCAAGATGGTCAGCCTCAACACGCTAGGATCAATCACATCCTATGGACCATCAACTTGCCGGTGCCGCGGACTACAGAACCGTGGTAATCAGCCCCTGGACAACTGGACTCCGAAGCCAAGTCGAGAAGGGTCCTCAACTTCTGTGGGTATTCATGCAGAATTAAAACCATTGGACGCCGCCCGCTCCGAAGGCGTGTACTCAGACGAACTCGCCATCCTGGCCGAATTGAGGCGGCGCTCGCAACGTCTGCAATCTGCCTTTCGAAGACTCTGCCAGGACTCTTTCCGCTCTGCACCACCACATACCGCTGTCAACATTCCTGCACATTTCCAAGCTCGCGCTTGACGTGCGCGGTCTGGCGGATTCGTCTTGAATGATTAAAAAAATCGTCTTCCATGGTGTCGAGCATCTGGTACTGAGGTTTCTGAACGGCCCTTCGTAGACGGAGCCCATATTTCCTGTCATCAAGGAGCGGTACTCAGGAGTCACTGTACTCGAGCTCAAGTCGCAGCGCATGGCTGCTCTAGAAAGTCTACCTACTGCTCGCGGGAAGCCAATGATCGCATCCCAAGGACGCAAACGGTCGACGATACCAAGGCCACATTGCGCTTGAGGAGAGTCGTTGGCAGTATCCTTGATCTCTGGGTTCATGGTGAGCACCTCAAAGTGGAACATGTCGAACTCAGGTCTCTGGCTGGATGATCTGAGGCTAGGGAGAAGCTGGAAAATGAACTACTGTTTACTACTCAGTGCATCGAGATCAACATCACAAGCGGGGTCACTCTTTCAGACCTTAGTATCTTTCTTCAAATGCTTGGTCACAAGGCAACGTTGAACACCCGTTGCCCTCTTGTCCACATGTGGAAACCGGAGATTCCTGTGGATCTGGCGCCCGAGTCCGTTTGATCTGTTCTTCCTTTTTTTCAAGGGAGTCACAGTATCCGAACCCACGCAAGAGTACTCTGTGGTTGCAAGTCATATGTCTCAAGATGAGGGCTTCGGGGTGTATGTATAGGTTGAACTCCATGTTGAACAACCATTTGGAAATGCCGTAGCCCATCCCCTTGTCGTACGCATGAGACTGGACAACAAATCATTTCTTAGGACCAGGCCAGTCGAGAACATGGTCTACAGTACATTGGTGGCTGTATTCTTCTCTACGTTCCCATGTGAATTCATTCACAGTATCACTTTGTGACAGAGTCTGTTGATATCCCTCAATATATCCCAACAACCCTCATGCACGCATTCAAGTCACAAATACTCTGCACTTCTATTCCGCTGAGACATGATGGTCCATCGCGCGACGAGCATCCAAAAGGTCGACCTATCTCACACCTTGCAATCGATTATGTCTCTGTGCTCATTGGCCAATGTCGATGTCTGAAGCGAAGGAGGCGCAATCAGCATTACTCGGCTCCCATGCGATGGCACCCGGACACAATGAAGGCAGCAAAGTTAAACGAGGCTCACCTGACCCTTGGAGTCAGAGACACTGAGGTTGAGAGCTGTAAGAGAGACCGAGTCCTGTCCCACATGAATATGCATCAGTATCAGAATGGCAGTGGGGCCGGGAGGAGAAAGTGGGAATGCGGTGCACGAGGTGAGGTGATGGGTGCGGAGTTCCGCAGAAAGGGCATACATGTCACCCCCACGCCCATAATGTGAACATATGGCACCGCAACGTCAACGAAGCTGGGATCATTTGGCTCATATAACGCACCCTTTCATCAGGCCGTCTGCCGTGATTGTGTCGCGAGCCGCCGCTGCGTGGAATTGACGCGAGAATGTGTGATCCTGCTTCCATGGCCGCCGCACCCGACCCACTGGCCTTTAGGGAGTTGCGCACGTTTAGCCTGCAAAATGAAGCGGGCATGTCAATTAACGTCTCAATGAGGCAGAAATGCAAGCGGGGCGCCTGAGACGATACCCACGTAGCCAGAACAGTATTGCAGTAGACTGGTCGCCACGCAGAAGTATTCAGGATCTACTCAACAAGATTCAATAACGGGACGCACGCTTTCCCTGCATGAATGCAAATGGGATGTATATGAATTGGCTGGGAAGAGCGACAGTCTGCAAAGCGGCCAGTCCTTCGTGAGTGTGGTGATGCATCATCTAAGAGGCGGAACAACAAGACAGACGCACCGTGATCATGTGGCAGAATTGACATATGCTACACAGGGGAACAGACAGTCAACTCGTAGTCACAATGATGATAGAAGAGCCTACACTCACGTAGTGAGCGCACCACGCTGGACAGCGTAGATCATCAACCGATCAATCATATTGTTCGTCCTATGCCAGGTAACAAGCCCATCAGACTACGAAGCCCGCAGATGGGGGGAGATATAGATCTGAGAAATGATACCTAGAGAATCCACTCTTTCCCGCACGAAGGTAGACGCAGAGACCGACGGCGACAACAACGTCGCAGATAGCGCTCAGACTATTTGTGAACCCGGCAAGGATTCGAATATCGAGCGAGCCCAGGTAGGAGAATTCGGGATGGGTGAATCTACCAGCCACGGGGAACGTAAATATCAGTGCCTAGGACATGCCACAGACATCTTCGTCAGGCTCATGGAGACAATCGTGAGACTTACAGATGGACATTGAGGGCTTGATACAGAGAACGAGATGTCACTATACATATTGAACAGAATATGATTGTGTTTGCGTACCTATCCCCGGGCCTGTCATAAACGTGAGTATGCATGCAGAAGGCAGAGATGAATGGGACAGATGTACCTAAAGCGCAAATCGAGAGGGTGACCTAACACAAGGCACATCAATACCCACAAACAGGAAGCTCGAGATTCAACCAGACTGACTATACCCCCGGTAAGGTACTTGTTCTTGCTCACTGTCACAAATCATCAACTTGCTTCACAGACGTGGTGTACAATTCGAACTCACCATACCAGAGCCTCTGTGCGAAAAAGCTATGCGGTGGAAGGGTGAAGTGATACTAAGACAATGTTACAAGGGCAATGAACGACATACAGTTGAGTAATTGTAGCGATGAGATACTTCGCAAGGCTATTAGAAATATAATCAAGTACACCAGATACATATTGCTTACAGTGACGCCGTTTTCAACCTAAGTCGTCCAGTGTACGTAGTCAGTATAAGTATATCAGAGTTTCAAAATGTTCTATATCTTACACGAAGGGATCTGTGGGTCGTTAACATCGTTACATAGTACACGAAGAGGTATCCTGACACTCACGGTAAGGTGTTGATGTATTTGTCGAGCGGTGCCTCAACGTAGATGACCATGTACTTGTAAATGCTGTAGGCAACAAGGGAAGAGGTGACTGTATCCAAAGCACTAATTTGAAGTCGGATCATCAGCGCAACTGGTCTCGAACATGCGGGAAACGCACAAAAGAGTAGCAACCTAGCGAACGGAACATGAGTGCCCGAACATAAAAATAAGACAGACGCAGCTCGTACCAGACCCCTGAGAGCAAGCGTGTCATGAGTGTACCGTCTAAAGTAGATGTAGGTCTGTAAGATGGTGATCCCGTAGATGCTATAAGAAGGTCAGAATGGTAGCGGAGAGCGAAGGAGACGAGACACGAACGCTGTTCCAAGGATACCACCAAGTGCAACGCAGGCAAGAGTTTCCTTGATGCTGCTCAAAGCTGCGGGAGGAATCTGCGGAACACAGGAGCTCATGCTGAAAAAAAGTACGCAGCGAGAGGAAGCGGGGTGCGTGATGTGGTGGCCCTGCCAGTGGCAATTCTTATAGTGCAAAAAGGTCGAGACTAAACTCTGATTTTTGTATCAGAGCATTTTCAATATTGCGTCTCGCTGCTCGTAGCCCTGCTGCCAGCCCAGAATGTTGTTCAGGATCCTTCCGGGTATGACTCCGATTCTTGTTTCTGCATCCGAGAATGTGGTGTGCTTGTTCAGTATTAGCGTGCTGTTCATCAACAGATATGAATCCGGGCTTCTTCAGGGCGTATAGGCCCCGATGCTCAGCGCTCCGGCACAGTGCATCATTGGGATAACAGTGACATCAGACCAGCATCATACACAGCTGCCTTCACTGGAAGCTGTGTGCGCGCAGTGCCAAAGAAGGTGGATGGATCTTATGCGGTTTAAATGACACCCCGAGCGGCGCTTATCCCAAGGGACATCGTCACCCCCACAAGAGTGTGGACGCCTGGCAGTGCCATAGAGTGAATGTCTACAATAGAGCAGATGGTCAAAAATAGAGGGTAGAGACTAGATACGAGCCCCCCAACACTCTACAGATGTCGCGCAGGATGGTACTAGCACATCCTGGTGGAGTGACTTGCGATATCTGCTTGCATCGCTCTCTCCGCCGGGGACCCTGCAATGGAGTACCTTCCCAGCCCCGAGAAACTGGTGCTCTTGCTCACCTCAGATCATTCATATCCAATTGAGCAGCTGCGGCGGACACAGACTACTATCCCACCGAAAAGATGCGTCTATAGATTTTGTGTCGGAAACATGATATCATCGCAGATGAGTCGGTCCCTTGCCCAATATGTGCACAGTACCTACAGCGTTTAAGAAGATGCCCCACTCAGCATGAGCAGGCTTACCTCTCGTCCGAGATTCTCGTTGTAACTCTGACTCAGACCAGGTCAACGAAGCTCACCTCAGCTTTGGATCCACGAAGAAGTGCTGCTAAGATGTGTTCACTGCCGATGCATCGGACGTTGGTCGGGAACAGCCGGCCCTAGTCTGGCTGCCAGAACGGCATGGCGTGTCCTGGCACCAGTGCGGGATGACGTTTCTCATCACATTCAACCTTTGTGCACTGGCCATGTCGCCTACATCAAGTTCGCAGTTCAGCATGCCAAAGAACGACTATCCTAAGTTTGTATCAGAACTGACAGACGCCGTATCACTCGGCACGATCATCTATGGAAGTATCTATGTGTAACACGAAGCATGAGAAATGAGCGACTCAAGACGGCTTCCGCACTAAGAGAGCCTGTTCTGCTGACAGCTCTTCTCTTCTTCCTCCGGTGTGTCGGGGGGTAACCTAAGACACACAGCCTTTTCATTCATCTCAGTTCAGGTCCCCTCTCTCGAGTTTGAGTTTCACCATAGCCAACGATGGGAAGAAAGCTATGGAGATGCGAGCAGGTACTGAATGGTGAAACTCACGTATACTCCCGTCGGACTTCTTTGACTTCTCCGCAATATACCAGGATATCCATGACGTCTACAACTCAGTCTAGAGACGTCATACAAAGCTGACTTCCACCTGATTTGGGGCCATGAGCACTGAGCCCCAAGATCAGGCCCGAGTCCAAGGGTCTCGTCCTCATCATTGCACCCTTCAATGGTCGGTCATCCTCATATCCCCACTGGTAAGCGCTAATTGTGCTTCGAATTCGCAACGAGGGTCTGATGAGCTTGTTAGGTCTGCGCGATTGCTGCATGAAACGGCCGCTGTCATCCTCAAGCCGTCTGAACAGGCATTTTAGGCCTTCCGCTTTGTTTGGAGAGATTGTTCCCCAGTACCTTGACAATAGCCTCTACCAAGTCGTGAACGGAGGTGTCCCGGTGGCGACGAGGACACTAGAGCTGCAGTTCAACCATAGTGGGTCAAGGGATTCAGTGATAATGCGCCATGCTACTGCTGCCGTGCGTGCATGCGTTAGTGTTGCCCCGGAGGATATTCGCGCTATCCTGCAGAGTCGGATGAATGGATGGATGATTGTCTGCTGTGATCGATGTTCGTGCTCTCGTGTATGTGGGTGTGTTTTGTTGATACTGGGACACTCCGTCGTTGGCCTGGTATTCGCCGAAGGTACTGTGCAAGCACATGTCGACTGGTGGTCTCGTGCACACTCACTACTGTGTACTATACCAAAACATTACGGACTCATCGCATACAACATTTACTGTAGACATTCCAAGCGCTACGCGTCGCGGCTCGCACCTCTCATCTTCTAGTGAGATTTCAGCTTTTACATCGCAGTTCTTGGGACTTTTGTGAGTATTCAATGTCTCATAGCTAGCATTCGAATATAAGCAGATTTTCCCCCGGTATCCGCCACCTCCAGACTTCCGACTTTCGACTGACGTCCTCCTCGACGTACCACACTCGTTACAACCGTCCGGGCCCATCCCCGACATACCGACAAGTTCTCTACTTATATCCCCACCATCATTCCCTTTCCTCTGTCCTCTCTCTCAGGCTCCCATTCGACTTTCAGACATGACCAGGCTCGTGTCCCTTTGCACCTTGGACCGGGCCCATATCCCGCACTCGGGTCTATCAACGAGTTGAAGAGGACAATCGTCTCATTAGGAAGAATGCCAAATCCACAGCAGAAACCCTAGATATGTGACTAGTATGTACTACGGGCACGACTCTAACGACGCAAACACATAATACTAGATGGAGATCACAACAGGGGAGGTATCAGTATCAGTATCAGCAGCAAGATATCTCACGGTAGCAAGAGAGCAATGGAGCAACTGTAACGTAGACAGAGTAGTGAGGGTCCCAGAAATCAAAACAAAAAGCGGATCCTACCAAAGCACGAACATCGAACACAGCCTGCGGACGACCATCCATCCATCCACCCGACTCCCAAGAATAGCGCGAGCATCCTCCAGGGGCGATACGCACGCACGCACGTACGGCAGCAGTAGCACGGCGCATGATCATATCACTTCAGCTTGAGAGTATCCTTGCGAGTCAGCACGAGCGCGACGACGCCAGCAAGCAGAGCCGAGAGCCATAACGCCCACCTCCTTGACGACCCGTTCGCAGTGGCCTTGCCCGGCCTCTTCTTGGGGCGCGGCGGCAGCGAGGGCATGAGTGCTTGCAGCGGCTTGAGTGACTGTATAATGACGAAGAGGAGAACGGTCAGAGAAAGAGAAAGAGTGTTCCCAGAGACAGTACGGGGGACTAGGAAGACAAGGGAGGGAGGGACTGACCTTGTACGGAGGGTACCGGCATCCGAATCCGACTTTGTCGACCCTTCAGACGTGCGAGGGATGGAGGTCAGTATCCTAGCTTACACGACGTACGCAGAATGCGACGTACCAGCTCGGGTTGTCGATGGACGTCCGCTTGTGCGTGAACTGCTCGAACATGTCTTTGCCGGTATAGTAGCCGTCTGTTGGAATCGGAATGAGTAGTCCACCCTTGTGCACCAATACTAACACAGGATAGAGGCACTTACATCCACTTTGACCGACGCCACCCATAGGGAGACCAGGAACTACATTACTCCCATCAGTGTTGACGCATGACAGGATCCTGATTCGTACGTACCACCGAGGTGAATCATGGTGTCGTTGGCGACCGCGGCGCCGCTCTGGGTGTTGCTGAAGACTGCACGAGACGGATGAGTGTCAGCATCGATGACAGACGAAGGAGAGTAGATATCTTACTCTTTTCCTGGAACGCCTTGTCCTGAGAGAACACATATACAGCGAGCGGGTGGTCCCTACACAAAGCTCGAGCCGTCAGCGTTGTATCATGAATGCGGCGATCATGTGTGGCTACCTAGCGCTCATGAAGGCGATTGCCTCGTCGACGTTCTTGACTGGGACAAGGAGGAGTACAGGTCCGAAGATCTCCCTGTTATCCATCAGCGGGGATTGTGGTCATGGTCAACACAAGGAAATCTCGCTACCAAAGGAAAGAATACGCACTGGCTCATCAACGGATCGTCGCCGGTCACATCCTTCACCAGCGTCGGTGCGATGTAGCGGTTCTCGACGTCGGTATCGCCTCCAAACACAATCGTGCCTTTCGTGTTGTCGAGCAAGTCCTTGATGCGCTGGGCGTGGTTGACTGCGACGATGCGTGCAAAGGACTCGGAGTTCTTCGGGCCTTCGGGGTAGAACGAGTTATGTCTGAAGACGTTACAACATCCCGGTCAGAGGTGGGCTATCGAATCAGAAAGAGAGGATGGGCGGGGTACGTACACTTCCTTCAGCGCCTCAATGAATGCGTCTTGGATATCGGGAGTGATGAGGACGTATTCGGGACACACGCACACCTTTTGCAAATGATCAGATGAGCGAGATTGGAATGTATATCGCATAGGATATGCACACCTGTCCAGCATTGATCATGCGTCCCCATAAGACACGACGTGCAGCGAGCTTGAGGTCGCTCTTGGGATCGACAATGACGGGGTTTTTGCCTGTTACACTGTGTCAGCAGGCTAGCCTCATTACTTAGACATGAATCGTCTTCACCTCCAAGCTGTAACGAATGAGTAACCGAATATGGCTATCGATAGTAAGAAAGATACTCACCTCGAGTGTCAAGGGTGTAAGGTGCTTAGCTGCTGCTGCGGCAACAATGTGAGCAACACGTTGGTTTCCTGTAGATCAATGGCATAAGCCTCTGGTCGCTCAAGCTGATGATGATGGGCTGACCTGTATAGAGAACTATCGACCAAGTTTAATGAGAGTTGCAGAATTACAAAGTGCACGGAGCTACTCACTATGGTCGAACTGCAGCTCCAGTATCCTCGTTGTCTCCGGGACACCACCGTTCACGACATGGTAGAGGTCATTGTCAAGGTACTGGGGAACGATCTCTGCAAACAACGCGGCAGTCCTAGATGCCTGTTCAGACGGCTTGAGGATCACAGCGTTGCCTGCAGCAATCGCACCGACCTAACGAAAGCCTCAGATCCTCGCTGCGAATTTGGACATAATATAAGCGCTTACGAGTGGGGATATGAGCATGATGACCGGCCCATTGAAGGGCGCGATGATGAGGATGAGACCCTTTGGCTCGGGCCTGATCTTGGGGGTCATGGCCCAAAAGCTGAGGTTGAAGTCGGCTTTGTACGGCGTTGCCCACTTTTCAACGGAGTTATAGGCATCATGTATATCCTGGTATGTTGCCGAGAAGTCAAGGCTGAAGGTCATGTAAGTGGGGAAAGCCTGAGGGCATTTCAGATGAGACACGTACAACTCAGTCTCGAGAGTGGGACGTCCGAGGTCGTGCTTGAGAGCATCGAAGAAGCGCTGCTCGTTGTCCTTGAGCATGTAACCTACTTGGGCAATTTGCTCCTTTCGGTACTCGATGGACTTGAGCTTTCCGTCCAAGAAAGCGCGACGTGCGCGTGCATGGACCTAAAGCGCCATTATGTCGCTGTAAAGACTGTAAAAGATCTCAAGTTGTAGTTGACGTACCTTGGGTATTTCGTCAGAGGGAGTGTACGCAAGTTCCGCCATGTCGAAGTGCACAGTGAGTAGGGCCAGGGGAAGAAAGTAGGGAGACGCGAGCGAGGCTATAGAGAGAGAGAGACTTGAGATGAAAAAGGCTGTGTCTTGGGTCACCCGCTGACACGCTGAGGGAAGAAGCGAAGAGCTGTCGGTAGAACAGGCTCTCTATGAGCGGAAGCCGTCGTGAGTCGCCCATTCCTCACGCTTCGTGTTCCGCATAAATACCACATCGATGATCACGCTGAGTGCTATTGCCTTCGTCCGCTCCGATACAAGTCCGTCGTTTTTACTGCGACTTTGATGTAGGCGACATGGCCAGTGCAGAGAAGTTATATGTCATGAGAAACATCATTCCGCCCTGGTGCCACTCACAGGACACGCGCCATTCCGTTCCGGTGACCAGACTAGGGCCGGCCGTTCCCGACCGGCCTCCGATGCATCGGCAGTGAGCAAACCCTTAGCAGCACTTCTTCTGACATCTAAGCTGGGGTGAGCTTCATTGACCGGTCTAAGTCCGAGTTGCAACGAGAATATCGAACGAGAGGTAAGCTCGCTCATGCTCGGCCGCGGAGGACCAACTCTTTCCCTACACATCCTCTAAAACATCATGTTTCCGGCACAAAATTTACAGATGTGTCTGTGAATCCGGTGGGACAGGAAGCTGTGTTCGTCGCAGCTGCTCGATTGCATGTGGATGATCTGAGGTGAACAAGTGCACCACCGGCCTCATTGCGGTGCCTTGACAGGCACGTACCTTCTCTGGTGGACCTTTGCGGGGGATAGCGGACATTGGGGTCGGCGGAACCGGGTCGGAAGGAGAGGCAGGCACTCTGATTGCGTATATAGGTGCCGTGCCAGCGAGCTCTCTAAGTCCTTCTGCAGCTGTAGTACCGTGTTCGGGATTGGGAAGGTAATGTAATGTAGCGTAATACAAAGGTGTCCGGAGAAGAACCGGAGCTGGACATGGGGAGAGAATGGCATGGGAGGCAAACGACAAGCGCGCATACAGTCTGTGATGGCACTGCCTGGAGCGGTAAGCAGCGGCGCTTATATGCCCTCAAGAAGTTCCCAATGGTGGATCCTCCAATTCAAGTATCTGGTTTGCGTTTGACTACAGGTTCACAGGAAATGACATCCTATACAGCGGTGCCCGAGGACAGAGAAGCAGTGCCGTTGCACCTTCGGCAATGATGGTCTCTTGTGCCAGTGGTCGCCCGACTTGCCGATTCAAGTTAACGCCAGCGCACCTGAGGGCCGGGGCCATGATCGAATTCCCCTCGGGGTGTTACTAACGCCACCGAGTACCTCTTCGCGGGGCAGGGGCTGTTCGAATTCCCCTCAGGGTAGTCACACATTGCTAATGCGGCCGAGTACTTTTGGCCTCGGTTTTTACCAATATTTGTTCACAAACAGCACGCTCAAAACCCACACCACGATGCAGAAACAAAAATCGGGATCAAATGTCAGAGTCGAGCGAGTTTCAATGTTTTTGCGCTATAAGAATCCCCACAGGGCCACCACATCACGCACCCCCCTTTCTTTCATCGCGTACTTTTTGCAGCATGAGTTCCGGTGTCCCACAGATTCCTCCCGCCGTATTGAGCGGTATCAAGGAGACCCTCGCCTGCATTGCACTCGGTGGTATCCTTGGAACAACGTTCGTGTCTCGTCTCCGTCCCTCTCTGCTACCAATCTAATGGCCTTACAGCATCTACGGGATCACCGTCTTACAGACCTACATCTACTTCAGACGATACACCCATGACACGCTTGCGCTCAGGGGTCTGGTATGAAACGCGTCTGTCTGAATCATAATCTTCGGGCACTCATGTTCTGATCGATAGGTTGCCATTCTTTTGTGCGTTCCACGCACGTTCAAACCTCGAGGCCAATTGCGCTCATGATGCGACTCAAACTAGTGCTTTAGATACAGTCACCTCTTCCCTCGTTGCCTACAGCATTTACAAGTACATGGTCATCTACTTTGAAGCACCGCTCGACAAATACCTCGTCATCTTCCCGTGAGTGTCATGATACCTCTTCGCCTATCTAACAATGCTAACGATGCACAGGACCCTTGGTGTAGGATATAGAATACCTTGAAACTCTGATATACTTATACTGACTACGTGTCTCACTGGATGACTAGGTTGAAAATGGCGTCACTGTAAGTACTTTGTATCCCGTATACTTCCAATAATCAATCTCTGATTGCCTTGCGCAGATACTCATTGCTACCATAACTCAACTGTATGCCGTTCATTGCCCTTGTAAGATTGTCTGAGTATTACTCACCCTTACACCGCATAGCTACTTTGCGCAGAGGCTCTGGTATGGTGAGTTGGACCTGCGCACCACGTCTGTTAATCAAGTTGATGATTTGTATCAGTGAGCAAGAACAAGTACCTTACCGGGGGTATAGTCAGTTTAAGTTCAGAGCTTCCTGTTTCCGAGTATTGACGTGCCATGTGGTAGGTTTCCCTCTCGCTTTGTGCCTTAGGTACGTCTATCACACCATCTCCGCCTTCTGCATGCATACTAACGCTTATACAGGCCCAGGAATAGGTCCGCAAACATAATCAGATTCTGTTCAAGATGTATACTGACATCTCTTTCTCGGTTTCAAGCCCTCACTGTCCATCTGTAAGTCTCACCATCGTCTCCATGACCCTGACAGCGAAGTCTCAAGGCACTAATATTGACGTTCCCCACGGCTGGTAGATTCACCCATACCGACATCTTCTCCCTGGGCTCGCTCGAGATCCGAATTCTTGCCGGGTTTGCGAACGGCCTGAGCGCGATCTGTGACATTGTCGTCGCCGCCGGTCTCTGCATCTACCTTCGTGCCGGAAAGAGCGGATTCTCTAGGTATCGTTTCTCAGTGCTCTATCACCCCTGCAAGTTGGGTGTTCAGTAGTCTAACGGGCGTGTTACCTGGAATAGGACGAACAACATGATTGATCGGTTGATGATCTATGCTATCCAGCGTGGCGCGCTCACTGCGTGAGTGTAGGCTCTTCTATCCTCATTGTGACCACGCGCTGACTGTCTGTTCCTCTCGTGTGTAGCATATGTCAAGTATGCCACATGATCACGGTGCGTCTGTTTTGTTGTCCCAGCTCTTTGATGAATCACCGCACTGACGAAGGGATGGCCATTCTGTAGACTGTCGCTCTCCCCGGCCGCTTCATATTCCTTCCATTTGCATTCATGCAGGGAAAGCGTGTGTTCCTTCACAGAATCTCGTTGACCAGCTCCTGACTGATTTTGCGTGCGGCCAGTCTACTGCAACACGCTTCTGGCTACGTGGGTATTTGGATGCTTCTCGTCTCTGACGCTATCTGAGGATTCGTCTCTGCTTCCATTTCCCCTGAAACGTTAACTGACGTGCTCGCTTCGTTTGCAGGCTGAACGTGCGCAACTCCCTCAAGACCAGTGGATCGGGCGTGGCGGCTATGGAAGCAGGCTCGCACATTCTCGCGTCAATGCCACGCAGCGGCAGCTCGCGACACAATCACGGCAGACGGCCTGATGAAAGGGTGCGTCGCGTTCCAACAAGTTTCTCCTCGGGCCCCCGCTGCCATTCTGAAACTGATGCATGTTCATGTGGGACAGGACTCAGTCTCTCTTACGGCTCTCGACCTCAGTGTGTCCGACTCTAAGGGTCAGGTAAGCCTCGTTCTTCATCGTGCCCTGGCCTGGATGTGCCATCACACGGGAGCCGAGTAACGCTGATTATGCCTCCCACTTTGCTGCAGACATCGACGTTCGTCAACGAGCACAGCGATAGTATTCATTGCAAGGTTTGAGATAGATCATGGACGTTCCCTGCGCGATGGACTACCATGTTGTATCTCAGTGGCGGAGAAGCGCGGAGTATTTATGGAAATGAGTAGGTTTACTGGGTCGTTGGGATATATCGAGGAATATCATGAGAGACGCTGTTAGGATCTTCTTTATGGTACGAAGTCATGCCGAGAATGGAATTCTGTTGTCGCACGGGATGATTCTGTCACTTTGCGGAGCCATTAACTCGTCCCAGATGTCCGCCGATGTCTGTCTGAGTTCTAGTCTGCGCACTGACGGAAAGTACAGATCGCTTCGTGACATTTCACCAGGCACATTAGTGCATAAAAGTTTACACAAAGATGGTCGCCGCGGTGCCCGCAGCCACTTAAGGGGCTGGACATCCTGCTGTTTATTCCGGGTGCCTATGATACGCCATATGCCAAGGCACGGCATGTCTCGGACAGAGTAGAAGCGGCGTTATCGTATGCATGTGCGCCTGGGCATGCAGGCCTTCAGAGGGACCAAGTCACAGCATCTGTCAAGTTCGAATTAGGTGATCCCCCGTAAATAGCCAGGCGAGCTCCGGCTCAGGTCTATGTGTGGCCCAAAGGGATGTTCCACTGCTCGCTCAGGTATGCCATGGCACTCGAAATCTAGTCAGGGTGTGTTCAGGTATGCTTGAGTACACGTAGGGCCGACCTGGTACTCGTTGGGGCGTGTAGTCTTCGCAATACCGGCTCGGAACCCATATAGATACACATCCTATCATGATCCGCAGTAAGCACTGTCAGCGCTGGACTGGACACCTCAGTTGTCATCAAACAGGGTCAGAACACTCGCCGTGTGAGACACGGTCCTGCGCATGCACGAAATCTTACCCAGATACCCACGTCGGTCCTCGGCCATCTACTGCGATTACAGTGAGTGTGCAAATGAAGACGAGTTGTTTTTCCTGCCGGTTCATTTGAGATAAGTATGATACAGAGTGCCCACCTTCGCTGTACTTGCAGCCCAACACCGACCAAGCCGACTGAGAGCACCCGGCGACACTACTTTATAAGTATCATACATAAGTGTGAGCGTCGTTCGCTGTCGTTCGGCGCAAGTTTTGATCTCGATTTAATCTCCGACATTCCCACGTTGTGGTGGGCAGCACTGTAGTGCTTTCCGCAATATCACCCCTGTCCTTCTCTCTCCTGTGTCGGCGGAGAGACTCAGACTCCAGATACACGGACCTGTTCATTTGTCCGTTTACTCGTTCACCGCCTGGATCACAATCAAATTGCGAGGTACTATGCCACTTGAATGTTTTAGATGTTCCGTATCCAAACCGGGTCTGCGCTAATATGATTCATGTCCTTGAAGGCAGCGCACACCAGCCACAGCCTGAGTATATATGAACTACTGACTTGAAGGCCATTATAGCGCTCGTCTTTATCGTAATGTCGACCTTCTCTTCGAACGTTACAACCCAAGCTAAGGCCTGTATGAGAAGCAGCTTGCATTTCGCTCACACTATCCTTCTCTTCACGTACTCGGACATCAAGACCATCCTGGTACCTGTAGTGCGTGCAACCGCCTTGTCTTGGTGTTGCTTTTCTTCAATGCCGCTCATTCTACTAGACAGTGTTTGGCACGATGGCCGCTCCGTCTCCAATCACGTACAAAGTGCTCCTAACAAGGATTGCATGGGTCTGGGTCAACCTTTTCCACTTCGACGTCGCAAACCAGAGTCTTCGACCCGACGAGGACGCCGCCAACAAGCCGTGGCGACCAATCCCATCCAAGCGGATATCTCAACCACACGCGCGCATGCTCCGATGGGCTCTTCTTCCGACATCGATTGCTCTGTCATTCGTATGTCAGGTCCCCTTGGAGGGCCTATTGCTCTCCGCCGCCTTCTTGTTCAACAACGATCTTGGCTGTGATTCGCACTGGCTCAGCCGCGCCATGTTGAATGCGGTCGGGTCTACGTGCTTCAATGCAGGAGCAAGTCGAGTGATGTACCGTATGTATCTCACTCTCTCGAACTCTCCGAGGTGTACGTATTTCTGATTGCGCTACTAGGTGATGTAGGCGCTGTAGCACATGATAGAAAGACTTTCTATGCGCAGTGTCTCAATTTTCTCGTCATCATGACGACCATACAGGCGCAGGATTTTCAGGACGTGGAAGGTGACACGATAGCAGGCCGATGGACGCTTCCCATGGCTTATCCTACCGCCAGTCGTCTGTCCATGGTCGTCCTCCTTCCAGCATGGTCGCTCTTCCTCTCCTATTTCTGGAAGACGGAGGTCATACACTCGGTGCTTGTCGTCGGCCTCAGCTTGTACATCGGCATTTGCTTCCACTCCGGCATGTTGAAGGGTTCCAAAACCAAGGATTGCGAATCGTATAGGCTGTACAATGTATGTTTGAGACGTTCCTTATGAACTATTTTTGTCCGTCATAACTGAAGTATGATACTCCTACAGGTCTGGATATGCTGTATTCATGCGCTTCCCTTCCTGCCGAAATTCCCCCTTCAAGCACTGTGACTTCAGAATGGGTTCAGACGGGCAGGCCTACAGATAGCTGTATTCGATGCACCCTAGCACATTCATGTTCTTTCACCGCATCTGTCTTTGTATTATGCTTCTGAAGATTATCAGACTACTTTCAAGTACTACGGACACCACTCGCTTCACAAAGCGTGCATGTTTCCAGTATATTCATAGCTTCTGTGACACTATGCGTCTCTCTGTTACTCACCCCACTCAAAACCCGCATTCTTGATTATTATCAAGACACCGATGCAATGTTAATTGACATCGAAGCTAGATTGATGTAGAGGAAATGGCATGAGGACCCCCCTAACACGGCACTTCAAACCACCAGTTAGTTCCGTGTTCCATCGGGAGAAGGATCCAGGGTGCGTGTGACCGGTGTAAGATGAAAGGTGATCGGACTCTGTCAGTATTCCTTCGACCGGTTCATTACCAGAGTAGCCTAGTTGTGTCAGAAGTACATCGCTGTTCCTTACATCGTGTGGCCATGACTCGCAGGTGCTTTATACCACGCTGTCACGCATTGACGTTAGTCAGATAGATGTCATCATGCAAGGTACAGTTACACCGTCCTTTCTTTCCCATGCACATCCGCTCTGTACCAATGACACCTTTCCATTTCCCTCCTATCAAGCTACCGAGGGATCGTGCTCTTGTATTTACATACATATACGAGAGTTCGCACCTCCACATATTCCCCCTGAAAAGCACACTGCGCTTCTATTGCATCGACGGCTCCTGCTATGCGTCTCGAATATCTGACAAAAATACCTGCTTTCCTTCTGCTCATTTTGGCACAACGATATGCATTTCATCCCCCCACTACGACCCCGTCTAAAGAAGCACTCGAGAAGTTCGGACGCTCAGACTTCATCACCAGGGTCGCGAGCTGGTTTCCTACTCTTGGCGATGTATGTGCCCATTTTACACTTGAACTCTCCTTAGGCAACTTCTCACATGAACAACATTCACATAGGTCATCAATTTCTCCTGCTTCATGAGCGAGTTAATCGGAGTGATCGCTCACGAGTACCCCTCCCCACTCGCCTCTCGCCTTATTCCCATTCTATATAAAGATCCTTCTGCAATTGGTCGACTGGCCATCACACCTTCGTTCATCCTCGGCTTTCTCCTCATGGGTATTGGTGCAGCTATTCGCAAAACCTGCTACGACACACTTGGCAGATTCTTCACCTTCCAACTTGCCATTTTCAAGGACCACAAGCTTGTCACCACTGGGCCATATGCGGTCGTCCGCCATCCATCGTACACTGCATTCCTCATGGCGAATACCGGTTTACTCCTGCTAGAGTTCGGCCCCGGGTCCTATGTGTGGGAGAGCGGAGTACTGCAGACCGCTTGGAAGGCGGTATTATGTGGTGTCTGGGCGGTCATTGTTCTCTCATTTCATCTATCAGTCTTGAGACGCATTCCAAAGGAGGACAGAGTTCTGAAGAAGGAGTTCGGTCAAGAATGGGAGGCATGGGCGAGGAATACACCCTACAAGCTCATCCCGTATGTCTATTGATGGCTCCATCACTCCTCGCCATTGGACAAACGATACCGTACTCGATCTATGCCCCTATCTCTTTTGTAAGCACTTTCTCAGCCAGGAGTACGTACTCACTGGTATACTGACATAACTCTTTTCAGGCAGAACCACGTAGAGATGTTGATACAGAGTCAACCGCACGAAGTACCCCACTCTCAGACATCGAGATCTTTGTATGGTGTGGTGATCAGTGCATGTTACATTACTTTGACCTTCGATGATAACTCACGGCCCTGCGCCTGTGGTGATGTCGATACAGGCGTTGTGGTAAGGTTCTGAACAAAGTTTCCGTCTCGTGCCTGGCGTTCACCATCGTCGGCAGCCTCATGATCCTCGATGTGCGCCAGCCCAACAATGCCTCTGCCCGAGCTACCCCTTTGCCATGCAAAAAGCGCTGCGTTTGATGCGCATCGCGCATGGCTGCGCGGGTACTCGCCGTATTTGGTAAACGAAGCGCGTACCACCATGACTCACCACAGACGACACGCCGCCGCCATCCTTCGCACTCGCCGATTGAGCCGACACGACACAGAAAATCCGAAGCCCTCGAGCTCGCTGGAATTGTCTCGAACAAGAGCCAACAGTCTCGCTGACACAAGCTAAGCCCGCTCGCGCCGACCCGACAGGCCTTCACGGTCAGTGACGACAGTCGTCGAACCAACCGCTCGGCTACGGCTATTATGACCTACTCACCGACGAGCCTCAGTCAGACCACTCGCCCGACGTCCCCTGCAGTCACTTGCCACCGCCCACTCCTCCATCTCTTCTTTCCCCCATCTTCCACACTCGTACAGATGTTTAGTACCCTTACTTATTCTACAAGACCTTCTGGAAGTCATTCTATAGGATACTTACTGTAGAATATGTCTCGTCGCGAGAGCTCTGCGCGTCACAGCTCGCTTATCGTCGCTTACAACCCGCCGCGCCCTTCACGCCCCGGCGCCATTCCAGCTTTTTCCATCGCTATTCCTGGCCCCGGACTCCTGTAGATGCTTAAGCTGTGGTACTGTACATTCGAATACAAGCCAGTTTCCCCCCGTATCCGACTCTCGACATTTCGTGTGTCGACTTCCGACTTCGCAACTCTCGTTTTTCAACCTCGATTAGCGCCTATCGTATCTCGACTCCCGACACTCTCCGTCTACTCTCCACGCTCGATTCACATCCTACGGACCCTCGTCTTGGCTCTCGACATCCTTAGCAACCTTTGACGCTTATTTGATTTGACTTCCGTGCCTGTCCCAGACATCCCGACGTTATTCTACATCGCCACTTCCTCCATCACTCACCTCTCCCTCCCCACTCCTCTCTCACTCCATCCGGCTCCCCTTGTGTACACACGACCGGTCTCTTGCACCTTCGACTGCTGCACACACACACATACCAAGTCTATCACCTCATAGGGGCCTGGGGATTCTAAGCTCGTGCGGTGAGCATGCCGAACACCGCTGATCTCGCTCGGACAGATGATGGTAGGAGGGTAAGGTTATACGCGTCTCCAGTACTGCTAGGCAATGACATCCATCTTCAGCACATCAGGCTTGGTGCGACATTGATGTTGGAATACAATGTGGCTCATGCTCGGATCTCGTGAAGCTGATATCCAGGGACTTCAGGGAGCAGTCTACCTTCAGGTGGCGAGGAGTATCCTTGAGCCCGGAGATGGAAGTTCCGGAACCTCAATGAAATCTAACCTTGTCATATCTGGTGGGTTCCTTCTTCTCGCTGATGTCATGTTACTCCGCCCGCTGATGTTCTTCCATACCAGACGGCGCCTCGAGATGGAACTACCAACCTGGTGCCTCACCGGGAGATTGATCGATAAGAACCGGAGCTCGCATCCAGGGCGTCCAATCCTCTCTCGTGTCAAAGTTCGTCAATTGAGCGATAAATGGTACCATGTACATGTGTTACAGCTGGCTACACATTCAGTGACAATAGCGACCTAGCAGGACTGCAGCAACAAAGTGCGTAGGTGTTGCTTCGGCTCGCTGACTAACAGAAGGTGAGTATGTATATTCTGGGACCTCTAACAGGCACTTGGATAGGGTGTGTCGCCTCCTTATGTACTATTATGGCACGAGTGAAGCGTACTCATGATGAACTGACTCTGACAGAATCTTAATCCTTACTCTTTGCCGGTCTCAAGCGGCTAGAAAGTCGTCGGCGTAACATGATCAATGTAGGGCTGTGAGCCGCTTCTGAACGCCCATCTGCGCTCGTCTAGAGCGGAGCTTACTTAGAGATAAAGTGACGTGAGCCCTCCTGCCGTTTGCGACACCTTGCTATCCACATTCCTTGTGTCTGTGTCTCTGAGAGATGTCCTTAGAAATTCCCTCTCCAGTTCTATCTGCGATCAAGGAGGGGTTGGCATGTGTAGCCATTGGTACTATTGTGGGGACAGCGTACGTTGCTTTCATCGTATAAATGTACCACAGTACTGACATGATTCTGACACAGGCTCTATGGCATCACTGTACTGCAGACGTACATCTACTATAAGAGGTACCCGAACGACGCCCTCACTCTTAAAGTACTGGTAAGAGTTATACCTGCCATTCCATCCATCCATGAATCTAACAGAAGGTGTTGGAGGTTGGGGTCCTATGGTGCGCGGTACACACCGCTAGAAAGTTCTTAACGAATGGGGTACTGACAGTGATACCTCTCAGTGTGTTAGACACGCTTACCTCGGCCCTCATTGCCTATGGGATCTACAAGTACCTTGTCATCTACTTCATGGCTCCAGTTGAGAATTTCCTTGTCATCTTCCCGTGAGTCTCTTTGCTGCTATGGTGAAGCACCAGACCTAGTTGCGCTTACATATATTCAATAGGACTCTTGCGGTGTGTGCACTCCTGCTCCTTCCACTGTGTCTTATTGATCGCTCGCTTCGCCTAGACTGAAGTCGGAGTGACAGTGAGTTCTCAATCCTGTGCATCGGATGCATCATTGTCTCATCCGACATCCTTAGACCTTGATCGCAGTCCTTACACAGGGGTATGTCTTTCCGCTGTGTGGTGCATCCTGGTTTACATGTCTCTAAATCTTTCGCAGCTTCTTCGCACATCGCCTCTGGTACTGTGAGTGAAGTCTGAGTTATCACAAAAGCATGGACATTCTGACAGCGACCTCCAGTCAGTCACAACTATGTTCTTGCCGGCGGTATTGTGAGTGTGTCAGATTGTGCTCATCACCGTATAATGCCATGCTGAAGTTTGCTACCTTTTACTACCGGCAGTTTGCACTGGCACTAGCCGCCTTCGGTGAGTTGCATTGGACCTATCGTGATAACACGTATTCACATCCATCCACGGGCAGTTCCTGGCATCGGTACGTCATGCTGATCGCCTTGATATGACTGATCTACATTGGCAACCATGCTTTGCAGTGCTCACAGTCCATCTGTAAGTTCTGCAAGACTTTAGCGTGCACTCCAGAGTCTGATTTGATGACAAGCTTCACAAATCGGACTATCTGGTCGCTTGGATCCTTTGAGGTCCGAGTTCTGTCCGGACTGACAAATGGACTCAGTGTTTTATGCGACATCCTGATCGCGGCAGGACTGTGCTACTATCTCAGGTCGAGCAAGTCTGCTTTTAAAAGGTGCGTGTATGGAGCTGCACTTACACCAAAGTTTCCATCTTGACCCGAATGTCAGAACAAACAGTATGGTTGACCGACTTATGATCTATGCGATACAGCGTGGAGCCCTCACAGCGTAGGTTTTGTGCATGGTACAGCTATGTGTATGGGCTCATGAATGCTCCTCTAGGTTGTGTCAGGCCGGTCATATGATAACGGTGAGCTGTGTCTATGGCCTTTCGGTAATTACCCTCATGCCGAGCATTCACGCAGACGGTTGCATTCCCTGGTCGTTTCCTCTTCCTCCCATTCCAATTTCTGCAAGGCAAATGTACGTCAAAGCTTTAGCCCGCTCTCACGTGTCGCTCTGATCTCAATGTGTGTCAGTATACTGTAACACGCTCCTTGCAACGTGAGGGTCATATTTGGGGCTTGTAGTATCTTTTTACTAACATCTGTCTTACCAGCCTGAATGTGCGCAACTCACTGCGAAGCGACGGGCGGCAAGACCATCTCCTGGAGCCCGGATCGCAAATACTCAGATCGATGCAACAGAGCTCCGATGTCTACGCAAACGGGAGACAACAGCATGACGGAACTGTATGTTGCCATCCTTTCTCGCCTTTGGATCTGCTTCTGGAAGCTTGACTCGTGTACTCAGGGAAAGGGCTCGCTAACCCTCGGTTTCGTCATGCCGCTGAGCATGGGTGAGGTGAATGCTCTCGCAACGTACATGATCCAGGCCCTGTCTCTAATATCTCTCAATACGCTACAGATGTCGGCGACTATTGACATGGATCACGATTCAGGAAGCGGAGTCGCGTATTGATATCTTGGGTCATATCTGTCTGCACAAGGAGTGTAGATCTAGAGCCGTGAGGAGATGTACTATTTATTGGACAGTGGTGCGCCGCGGTCGCAGACAATAAGTATCGAACGAGGCTTACTTAGAGCTTCGAAGCGTAGAGGCGATGGCTCTAGACCCTCTTTGACAAAAGTCATAGTCATCCAGCTCGAACTCAATACAGTCAGGAATACGGGGGGAAGCTTCGGAGATTCATATATCACACTCCGATGTCGGAGCTACAAAAGCTGCCCGCTCATCAAGTGAGTTCGAGTAGGCCACTGAGGCCTGAGGGCTCCCTCCAAAACCTAGAAGAAATCTGCTTATTGGTATGGATTGGACTTGGTATCTACTCTCAACAGATTGCAGGACTTGCAGTATACACGAAAGCCATCCTCGTGATGCAGGAGCTTTGTTCTGCAGAAGGCCTTCAGCAGACGGTAATCACAGTGGGTGACGGTATCACTGGGAAGTTGTACACATCCCTCTCAAGGCGAGGTCAGTTGTAGTCTTTCCATCTTCTCTCTCTTGGCGGGGCGGGGTTCGGCGCTGCACAAGCTTGGCAAGGCGCCCCCGCTCGAGAAGAGGATGCTTCCTGGGCGTTGCGCCAGCGCCCAGTGGGTATTCAAATTGGCTGTCGATGTCGTGGTTCCCAGCTGTATGTCATATATCTTGTACCAACGCATACTGACTCAAAAGACTGTGCAGTAGACATCGCACTTTCAAGCCGCTTGCTGTCAAATGAATTCGTGATATGTGGGCGATACCCAGCCTCGTCCGGATCACATCTTTCAGAAGTAAGTCGACAGTTTCGTCTATCGCACTCAATGGTGGCGGCACTCAATACTCAACTCTTATAGCTCGGTGATACCCTGGATTGGGTTTGAAAGAAGCCTTGTCGACACTGCTCTCTGATATTCTACAGGGCGGCGCTTCTGCACCTGATCCAAAACAACAACTCACCTGCGCCCACATTACTACTACATAGGGACCTGCCCCCTCGAGCTCTTCTCACGGCACGGAGCCTTCCTTGTCGTCGATATCACCACCGACTCTCCCAACGTTCCTTCTACCATGGCCACGGCTGAGATCCCCCCCGCGCTACTAGCTGGCATAAAGGAAACCCTGGCATGTGTTGTGATTGGCGGGATCGTCGGAACGACGTGTGTGGTCCTTGTGCTAGTATCTGCGCACCGTCATGCTTATTTTGTCTACAGAGTGTATGGGATAACTGTGCTGCAGACGTACATTTACTACAGGAGATATGCCCGTGACCCTCTTGCGCTCAAATCCTTGGTACGATAACCGTTCTGCTCACTGGGGAATCGACTGATTGACTGCTTCCCAGGTTGGTGTGTTGTTGTACGTATGCAACGATTGAGGTGCGCTCTACACTGACCTCCTTCTAGTGTACTCGACTCTGTGACAACGGCTCTCATTGCGTATGGCATCTACGAGTACTTGGTCCTTTGGTTCATGGCACCTGTGGAAAATTTCCTCTTTATTCCTCGGTACGCTGTCCCAGTGAGCGTTTGTTGACCACTATTGACACTAGTAACAATACTCTTAGGACACTCTCGGTGAGTACAATCAACGACAGTTGCGCCGCGTGTATTTATATGAATTCTCCCTCTTTCAGGTTGAAAATGGTCTCACAGTGAGTCACTATTAGCTCTCTTAACGACTGCTAGTGACCTCTCCATCATCATAGGTTCTAATAGGCTCAATCACGCAGTGGTAAGTGCCTACAAAGAATGATTTGCAATTCACTGACGTCCATGTAGCTTCTTTGCGCAGAGGCTGTTGTACTGTGAGTTCTGCTGGACTTGCTGTGCCGCCTTTTGTTGACTTCTCATCAGTCAGCAAGAACAAATACCTCGCAGCATCTATTGTAAGTCAGCGTAATAGATAGTGTTGCGCATCATGTTGAGTCTGATCTGTGCTCCCGCAGGTCTGCCTATCCGTTGGGGCATTCGGTAAGCCATCTTACATCCGACTCCACGGCCTTTTACATCGCTCATGCATATGACATCAGGCTCTGGCATGGGTACGTCCTGGAAGTTGTGTCGTATAGCCATGTCATGAAATTGATCATTCCATACTCCCTCTACCTCTAGCCTTGACCGTCCACCTGTGAGCACTCTCACTGCACCTTTTGCTAACGGAGCTGAAGTCGTGCATCAGATTTACAGACAGGAGTATCTTCTCCATTGGATCGTTAGCTATACGGGTCCTCGCGGGTTTCACGAACGGATTGAGTGTTGTATGCGACCTTACTATTGCAACGGGTCTTTGTTATTACCTTCGTTCGGGAAAATCTGGATTCACAAGGTCGGTCTCCCAATCTCTGATCGCTCAGTACACTTTAATGTCGGTCTGACATGGTTTCAATAGGACTAATAACATGGTGGACCGGCTTATGGTATATGCAGTCCAGCGCGGAGCGCTCACGGCGTACGCATGAGTAATCTTATATGTGAAACCACGGTTGCTCATGTCTTCTATAGCATGTCTCAAGCTGCGCATATGATTACAGTACGACCTTCCCTCGAAGTACTATGCTTCCCACTCACACGCGCTATAGACTGTTGCTTTACCGGGTCGCTTCCTCTTCCTGCCTTTTGCGTTCATGCAAGGCAAACGTGAGCATCACACATGCATCTCTCTTTGTGTACCCTGATTCTAATTGTCTTTTAGTCTACTGCAACACTCTACTCGCCACGTAAGTGCTTCGTGAACTGCTTACAACAGGCACATACGATTGCAATCACATTTTACAGGCTGAACGTACGCGACTCACTCAAGAACAGCGGGAAAAGCGAAGATGCCTTGTCACCCGGTTCGCGTATACTCGCATCAATACCCCGGAGCCCCAACCCCGGCCGGCGTGCAAATGATAGACAGGCGTACATCGTATGTATTATCTCCTACGTCACTTAGCGATACTAAGCTGCAGCGGCGGGATGTAGGGAACGGAGTCTTCTACGACGCTCGAGTTCAACATCCCTTCAAACAAGGACGAAGTGGGTACTCGTAGCTTTGCGGGAATTCTGTGGGCTGACGCGAACCTTGCCTGCAGACATCCACCATCATCATCGATCACGAATTCGACAACAGGAACAAGGTTTGATCGATTCACCCCTCGGACACTGTTCGTCAATGGAACTGTGCATGCTCGGAGACTAGATGATAGCTGGGTGACGGGTTGATGTGTGATCTACTCTCGAGGCGCGGCGCGTACAATGACGGCTGCGCCATATGTATGTACAATCTACGTGATGATGCCAAATAAGTTATTGGTGTTACCCCGATACCTCACTCAGCTGTTCACGGCTTGAGCCAGATAATCGACTCCCTGTGGCACTTATTGTACTACGAGACTGAACTCCTATCACGGTTCGCTCATGGCTCAGGAGCTAGGATGTGTACAATGCTCTCAGCGCGATGCGGCCCTCTCCGGGCAGTGAAGAAAGACTGCCACCATCTTCGATGCCGGAATCAAAACTGCCTGTCCGATAGCGTCCACGAGAAACTCGCAGGGTTCTTCGATATCGAACGCCGTTGCGCGCTCGTAGGTGCACTGCTCCGGCTCATCTGCCGAGCGCGCACTCAGGTAGCATGAGGTGTGCGCACGTAGTGAGTCCGTACTTCTAGGGGCTGCGTGATGCGACTGACGGAGAGGCCTGGTTGCGAAATCAAGAAGCAAGATCTGGGTCACAATCACAGGTTGTCTGCCACTGTTGCCGCCACCTTCACTTGATCTGACGGACACAGTGTAACGCCGCAGCGCGCGGACAGGTAGAAGAGATTCAGTTTCATGCAGATACGGCGTCTTGACTGCCGGCCTTGACTGCCGGCGGTATATAGTGGCTTCCCCGTGGTTCTCGTACCAGCGCAAGATGGTGGTTCGGAGAACCACAGAACGCACCGAGCCTCGGCTAGGCGCACGTACCTGCACTGCCATTTCCCATTTTCCATGAGAATTGAGGGTCGCTTCTGCTATCAGTGGCCCGCCCTTCTCATGCGTCTGGAATTCGAGGCTCTGCTGGAGGGGAAGAAGAAGTGGATGGTACCACCGCCTATGGTCCAAAGGATGCAGACAACTGCGATGGATATTAGATGATTCGATGGCGCATTCAAGGAGGCCCAGCAACTCGGAAGGCCTGCCGTTCGAGTATGATGGTGATCGGATCCATGTATATTCTGGGTACGACTCAACACTGTGATCCTGTGATAGTACCCGAAGATAGAACCCAGGCGTGATACAACAGTGTTCGCCGCAAACAGCCAGATAAAGTATCGATGATGACAAGATCCGTGGCCATTTGCTTCGGTCATTTAATGTCTGCGGGAGAATAGGCTAGTTTGCTATCATGCTTGTTGAAGGTTGAGAAGGAGCCTTACACGAAACGCCTCGCGAGTCATATTCACGAGCTCTTGACCAACTTGAGGACATCCTTGCCAATAAAGACTGCTGTCGCGGCGCCGATTAGTACAGCAGACAGCCAGAGGGCCCAACTACTGGATGCGGCCACTCCGCTCTTTGTCGGGCGCGGAGGAAGGGACGGCAAGAGCGTTTTCATGGGTTCAAGAGACTGAATGGCAGTATGAGCCCATATTAGAAGAACAGGAATGCAGAGGAATACACCTTATATGGTGGGTACCTACACCCAAACCCGAGCGCATCGACCCTGTTCGCATATAAGACATCACCAGGATCACCAGGAAAGCTGTCAATGCTCCTACCAGCTCGGGTTGGTTATACGTGCGCGCTTATGAGTAAATTGCTCGAACATGTCCTTTCCGGTGTAGTACCCGTCTGACCCAGCAACCCTGGTAAGTCAAACCTCGCCGCAATAGGGAAGCGGATTGACTCACAGCCGCTAGGCCCAATCCCACCCATTGGGACACCGGGAACTAATGTAGCGATGAGCAGATGGTCAATCGGCGATGACATGAATATCATACCGCCAACATGAATCATGGTGTCGTTCGCAACGGCTGCTCCACTTTGGGTATTTAGGAATACTTGAAGTTGGGCCTGAGAGTACATCACTTGTTCAATTTGTCACCAACCTACCTTTGTCCTGGAACACCTTGTCGTCCGAGAACACGTAGACCGCCAGCGGGTGGTCCCTGCGAGGTCGAGATTCTAAGAACGTCACGACGTCATACAGGAGCTCAAGATGACAAACCTCGCATTGATGAACGCGATCGCCTCGTCGACGTCCCTGACCGGAACGAGTGCGAGGACTGGACCGAATATCTCCCTGTGTCGATTATCCGGCAATGTAGATGAGATACAGGAACGTAGGGAACACAGCGCTAGATACTGCACTCTCGCTCATTAGAGAATCATCGCCCCGCACGTCCTTGACTAGTGTAGGCGCTATGTACTTCTGCGAGTTGTCGGCGTCGCCGCCGAACACAACCTTTCCCTCGGTACTGTCGATGAGGTGCTTGATGCGCTTTGCGTGGGCTTCTCCAACGATGCGCGCGAAGGACTGAGAGTCCTTTGGTCCTTCAGGGTAAAAGGACTGATATCTAGGCGAATATCATGAGCTTCAAAGATGCTATACGGCTTGTATGGGGCGCACATCTCTTTCATTGCCTCAACAAGTGTATCTTGAAAGTCTTTCGGTACAAGCACGTACTCGGGACAGACGCACACCTATACCACCTCATGAAAATTGCCTAGTGACCTCTAGTTAAGAACGTTGCTTACCTGACCGGCGTTCAAGAATCGTCCCCACAGTATCCGACGTGCGGCAAGTTTTACGTCGAACCTAGGATCCACCACGACGGGGTTTTTGCCTAAGGTCGACAAGCACCATCAGATCATATACATTCAACTTCTGGCTGAACTCATACCTCCAAGCTGTGAAGAATGTATCAGTGTATGTTAGAGCGTGAGATTATACAACATATGACGTACCTCCAAGGTGAGAGGTGTGAGATGCTTGGCAGCGGTGGCTGCGACAATGCGTGCTACACGCCCATTACCTGTATAGAGAACTGTGGGCGAGGTTAGCATACCGTACAACTCTGAGGGGACTTCATGCACATACTATGATCCCATTGCAGGTCGAGTACCTATCGTGACAAGATCTGGGTCATTCAGTGAATAGAACAGCAGAAACATGGTCCCTACTGCTGTCGTTTCGGGAATGCCTCCATTGATAACGTGATATAGCTCGTTGTCGAGATATTTTGGGACGAGTTCAGCAAACAGTGCACTTGTAGCAGGTGTCTGCTCCGAAGGTTTCATCACGACCGCGTTCCCTCCTGCGATAGCGCCGACCTTCGGACATACTATCAGAGGCTATGATACGAGGTCCGTATTACAATCACCCACCAGAGGGGATATAGTCATGATGATAGGCCCATTGAAGGGCGCAATAATCAACACGGTGCCTTTCGGTTCCGACCTGATCTTTGGCGACATAGCCCAAAAGCTCAGATTGAACTCGGCGTTCTGCGTCGCAGCCCATTTTTCGACGCTGTCATAGGCGATTCGCACATCTATGTACACGCCGGCCAGGTCAAGGCTGTATCAGGTAATCAAACCAGTCAGTGTCAACTTCTAGGTGCTAAGACAAGGTACGTGAACAACATACAACTCAGTTTCGAGGCTTGGCCTTCCGAGATCCTGCTTCAAAGCGTCCACAAAGCGTTGCTCATTGTCCTTGAGCATGTACCCCACTTGGGCGATCTGCGCTTTCCGGTATGCGATTGACTTTGTCTTTCCAGAGAGGAAGGCTTTTCGGGCGCGTGCATGGATCTGAGACGCCGTGACTATGGCCGATGATAGTGAATTGTGATGATACGCACCTGCGAAATACCCTCGATATGAGTGTATTGAAGCGTCGACATGGTTCAGAAATGGACGCCTAGCAGATGGTTGTTGAAGCAAACAGGAGCGATCGAGAGGTGACAGGAAAATAACTGCCACTTCGCCCAACACTTTCATTTGTCACGGGCGGTGAATGGTGATACGTACTGCTTGACAACTTGCGCCCACAAACGTGAGAACGCTCGTTCCGGCACCTATCATTGTATCAAGTCCCGCCAGTGTCGATGAAATTTGAAACTCGGTGGCATAACGTACCGTACAGTTCACGGATCAAGAAAAAGCGCGCTCGATGATTGTATAGGGGCTGCTTGGGCAGTTGACGTCTCAGTTGCATGCAGCACCCACACACCACCAGCCTAATTCATCAGTCCAGGTGGCACCGTATGCCCATTAAAAGTTCGAGCGAGGCTGAACGCGAGAAGAATTTGACGAGACGCGAAGACGCCTCGTTTGGACATCAGAATCTTCGGAGATATCCGGCTTGGGGCTATTCTGAGCATAGTGTTCGTCTTTTGTGGCTCGCTGCCTACAGCTGACTTGAAGGAACCGTATGTCCAGGTTCTATGGCGTCACCATTTTACAGACTTACGTCTACTACCAAAAATACCGGCATGACCGCATAAGCTTGAAAGTATTGGTGAGTGATGTTCCTCTGCGACATTTTAGGGCCTAACGAACTGCGCTATGACAGGTTGCTCTACTGTTGTACGTCCATAAGCGAGAAGCAATGAAGCATCTCACAAGCCACAGCGTATTTGACACATCTACATCTGTTCTTGTGGCAATCACCCTCTATCGCGACTTGGTCACAAACTTCGGGAAGCCTGAAACGTTTCTCTATATACCTTGGTAAGTCGTGTGCTAACTTGACTTGTCTATCCATGATTGATTCTTGAGAGTGGCCATAGGAATCTCGCCGTATGTCTCGCTCCTTTGACTCCGGTGTCTTTGTTGACAAAGTCTCGCTCTCCTTCGTAGCGTGAGAATGCGGTTACAGTGAGTGACTACCTTGCACTACCATTACAACGACGCCTCACTATGTCTGAGGTGTTGAGTGCTACTATGACGCAGTGGTAAGTCGTTGTGATATATTCATTCGCATGATAAAATACTACTGACGGCTGTCCTTTCAGCTATTTCGCTTCCAGACTTTGGCGATGTAGCTTTCTATCTAGTTACTCCGTAGATTCATCTACAGTACTAATATCCTCTCAATACAGTCAACAACAACAAATGCCTCGTGGGCATAATAGTAAGTCCGTCATGACCTCTGTAAAATTGTCGCTGGCAAGCCTTGATGGTCTTCCTCTCTCTCGCAGCAGTAGGTAAGAGCGTACAGGATTACCGTCAGTTGTCTACTGATAGAATCCAGGACCTGGGATATGTCATTTTTATCATTCACGACGCTATCCGTCTACTAATCATAAACCTGCTCAATAGCAATCACGGCCCATATGTATGCCAACTATCCCTTTAGCCTGGACTCTGTCCTATACATTCTGACTCCGATTATCGTCTGGATCAGGTACATCCACACCAGCATCTTCGCCCTTGATGACCTCAGGGTCCGTATATACTCTGGATTCGCCAACGGCTTCAGCTTCTTGTGTGACATAACTGTGGCAGCCGCGCTGTGCTACTATCTGAATGCCCGGAAGAGTGACTTCAGAAGGTGAGCATTGACCTTGTTGTGTATACCTGCTCCCATCCCTTCTGACCAAGAGGACCAGTACCGACTCAATGACTGATCTACTTGTCATTTACGCCATTAATCGAGGTGCATTGACGGCGGTCGCATACTATCGTCTTTCCTCACTCCATCTTGACTTTGCTGATTCCAAGTTCGCATGCGGTGTAGCATCTGCCAGGCGTGCCACATGATTGTGGTGAGTCGTGTGTAGCGCGTACACAGTCGCGTCGCTGACGAACGAGCACCTGGCAGACCATCGCTTTCCCTAGTCGCTTCCTGTTCTTGCCTTTCGCTTTCATCCAGGGTAAACGTGTGTCATACCAGCCGATTGAGCATGCAAGTGTTGACTTACCGTTCTCACGTAGTTTATTGCAATACTCTGCTGGCTAGGTAGGAGTCGCTCCGCATTCCCCTTCTGGCCTGCCGCGCCTCCTAGTACTGACTCCTAACCCCTTGATACAGTCTGAATGTGCGGGAGTCTCTTCGCACACGCCATTGCATCAAGGATATGAGCCTGGAAGTCGGCTCTAGCGTGTTCCGTTCGATCCTTTCCTCCACCAACGGAGCTAATAGACGTCAAGAGAGCGTCCGGAGACAAGCAGACGTGAGTCCCCGACATCGCTGTTCAGCGTGCTTTCGCGGATTCTCACAGTACTGGTGCAGAATCACCAATGATCGATAATTCTGTCCCATCGCTGTCGAGCACTGTGAGTTGCTATATTCTACATTTATATTTCACTCGTGAGCCTGACAATGTGCGAATTCTACAAGGCTTTCTTCGTGCCTCACTGTGTTGAGGACAACAAATCGAGGAGTCTCCCTGCAGTGTCACGGAACCCGTAGCCGAATATGTCGGGGTGATGGACTCCATGTGGGATATCTATGTTGCACTAACTTATAGAATGTCTAGTTCCTCTCTCGGCTCTGCAATGATGATGCAGTTAAATATGGGCAACCCGATGAAGGCAAACAATCGCCGGCTTCGCGACTCCCTCATCCGCCGAGATCCCTACTCGCCAAGGATGGTGATCGTACATGTAAGACGCTGGAGGAATCACTCATCAATTTACCAACGAAGTCGTCAGTATGCTGGATATCAACTTCCGAATTACTGCTCGTGGACCATCAATCCGGAATCGCGTGCAAATTAACATCCTAGGCCTGATTGTATATCCTGAAACACAGGGATAACACTAGCTAGATGAATCACGACATAGCCCCACGTGTACATGCTGCCTAATGCCTGCAGTACACTAGCGTACTGAACGCAACGTCAACTACACTTGCACGCAGCCTCGAACCAGCAGACTCTGTTCCTTGGTGTCTTCGTATACGAAAGGTCTTCATACGTATAGCATTGAAAGTTAATCTACAGCGGACCTGGTCGCCATTCTTGCAAGTTTGGACACTCAAACTGCCCATACAGCACAGACAATGGCAATATCGGCGAGATGCCACAGGAGCACTCCTTAGAACACAAACGGGAGTACCATACTACCGTTTGTATCCTAAAGATTGCTTCTGCGGCACCGTCAGTGCCTGTCTAAACCGGACTTGGACTGCAGTGCATTCGTGCAAGACAACAGTGCATTCGTGCAAGACAAGACAGAAGGTAGACCTAGAAGAGGGAGCAGCATTGGAGGATCGATGGATGTCGATGAGGGATAAGGGATGAGGGCGACGAGGAACTTGAAGGCGACGGGTACATACGTGTAAATGGGCCTTTAAAGGCGCCTCTAAAATTGCTAGATCCTTCTACGTGAGGGCCTGTTCCCACCGCGCCTATGGAGATGGCAGTCTGTGCGCAATGGGAGGATCCTGTTCAGCATGGCGGTCGGCAGAGATGGCGAGGATGATTATCGGCAGTCGCGATGCGTGGAACAAGAGTGAAACGGACGGCGCGAGGATGCGCTAGCGTTATGGGTCTATGGGAGCGATGTTTCGCCAGCATGCTTGATGCGTCAGGATATGCGCAGCTCGCTGGCCCAGGCCCTTTAGTCTGAGTCTGAGGGTGATGGGAGAAGCGCAGGAGAAGCGCCAGCCAGAACTGTCCCCTAATAGTAAATACTGTCAATCACTGTCAGTGTCTTCTGCTCCGGCGCATGGCTGATAGGGACCTTTCTGCAGCACGCCGTAAGTACATGCTGATAATTGACGCAAAGCTGACCTTACAAGCTCCAAGTGTGTGAGTCCCAGTCAACTCGAGACATGGGTGAGAAGCACAACCCAGGGGCCGCTCGGGGGTTTCGGAGTTCAACTCCGTGAAAGCCGGAGCAGCTGGATCTATAGACGCCCAAGTGAGACGCGTTGTCAACTGGCAGACCTTGAGCTGCAAGTTGTTCTTGTCTCCCTCGCTGTCTTTGCTCTCCGCCGACGCTCTCTCTTCTCATCTAGAGCAACTGGATAGACCAACGTTGCTGCTTCTGTGGGACGGATGCTTTCGGCCACCTCGAGGACCGCTTCTGGCGACCTATCCGAATCTTTCATCATTGTTGGTTCCGAGAACTCGCAAGAAGCATCTCAAGTCAAGGAGTCTTACGCGCACGACTGGTCAGCCGCAGGAACGGGTGGCAGGATTTACTTGCATGGGAGACACTTTGTAGATGGATATGGGAGGGTATGCCACCTGCGCGGAGTGAATCTATCGGGCAATTGCAAATCGTGCGTACAGCGATTCTCGGAATGCCACATACGCAACGAGTAGCTAACAGACAGCAAAGTCCAGTCAACCATGATCATGACTCGTTTCCCGCAAATCATGCCGACGTGACCTTTGTCGGCCGGCCGTTTCCCGTAGAGGATGCCCCCGACCATTTCGCCCGACTTCGTAGATGGGGCTTGACCTTCAGTGAGTTTCCTCCTGTGCATATCTATCAGATATAAGCTTACAATCGCTTAGTTAGATTCCTTGTTACCTGGGAAGCAGTTGAGCATACTGCTCCGTAAGTGCCTTCTCGTTCTCGTCACGTTTCTACGTCCGAACCCATCACTACAGAGGCGTGTATGACATGGAGTACCTCGAATACGTCCGAAAGCTTCTCGCCCTTATGCCTCAGTATGGACTAGTTGCTTTCGTAGCCCTCCATCAAGACGTCTGGTCAAGGTACACAGGAGGTTCGGGTGCGCCCGCATGGACCTTGGAGGCTGTCGGCTTCGACTTGCATGGACTTGAAGAGCCCGGCGCAGCGTGGTTGAAGGGTATGAAGGGCGGAGGACATACTGAAGACGAGCGGGGCTTGTGGCCTTGTGGCTATCAGAAGTTGGCTGCGGCGACTATGGCGTGCGTAAATCCCCCCATGTTTCCTTAATTTAACGCTGAATGTCGTACAGTACATGCTTCTGGGCCGGAGACACATTTGCGCCGAAGCTGAAAGTCAAAACCCCCCAGGGAGAGGAAGTTACAGTGCAGAGATTCCTGCAAGACTCGTTCTTGAACGCGTGGGAGGTCATCGCAAAGAAGCTCGGTGACATGGAAGCAGTGATTGGTTTCGAGGTGATTATAGTTGTACTTAGCCTCCTCCGTCCTACGCTGAGATATCGTAGATGATGAATGAACCGCATAGAGGGTACATTGAACTAGAGTCTATGCACGCATTCGACTACAACACCGATCTTCACCTCGGTCACGTCCGTACGGCGCTCTTTCTCTCTTGGACGCACAGTTCGGTCTAACGAGGTCTCGACGCATGCAGCCACCGCCTTCCAGTCGTTCATGCTGGGCGCCGGATACCCGACAGCTGTCGGTCACTGGACGCGCTCATTCCCTATGCCCACACGGCGGACTTCTCAGCGTGTCATCAATACCGCTGGCCAAAAGGCTTGGCGAGAAGATGGTCCGACAGAGGGCAAGTGCTTATGGGAGCTGCACGGCGTGTGGGGCTGGGACCAGAAGAAGAATGAGGGGATCGTCCTGCGCGAAAGCTACTTCAAGCAGGACCCTAACACCGGCAAGAAGGTACGTTGTGAAAAACTGGGAAAGGAATGCACGCGCTCGAGACGTTGATGGTCGAATTCAGGTTGATTGGTATACGGATTTCTACTTTCCGCTGCTGCAGAAATGGGCAGACCGCGTCCGCAGCACAGCTCAACAGGACAAGATAGTTTTGTGCGAGCCGATTCCAAACGAAGTGAGATATCCTTGAGGTATCCTTAGTTATCGAGCTGACTAGAGGCTTGCGGCAGTTCTGCCCCGAGTCTTGGACTCCGGATCGGCGCCCCACGAATATGGTCTACGCTCCTCACTGGTGAGTTTGAGCACCCCTATCCGTCGCTCGACTGATTCATGACCTGGTTGGTCAGGTATGATTTGAACGGCCTGTTCCTGAAGGCGTTTGGGAACTTCTCTGTAAACGTCCAAGGACTTTCTAGGGTATGTTTTCCTCTCGGAGTTGAAGCCATCTGACCGGTCCACGCTAACTATCGAGCTGTACTTCCAGGGCATGTTCCCACTGAAAGGCTTCTATTGGGGTCAGAAGGGTGCCCGCGATAATTTTGCCCTTCAGATTCGCAACATCGTTGAGCACGGCTACCAGTCGCTGGGCGAGACACCCGTCATCATTGGGGAGTGTGGTATCCCCATGGACATGAAGTGCGTTTCTCGCTTACTCCAGCCTGATATGTAAATATTCACGCAAAGATGCTTCACAGCAAAGGCGAAGCATTCGAAACCGACAGGTGGGATTGGCAGCTGAAGATGATGGATGCAATGGTCACAGCACTGGAGCGGTCCCTTGTTGGTTTCACGTCAGTCACCAAAAGCCTCTATCTCCTCACTCACAAGTCTGTTTGCTCACATATGCGCTTGTGCGACTCCCAGGCTATGGAACTACAACCCTGATAACGACGATCACAGGGGCGACGACTGGAATGGAGAGAACTTCTCCTGGTTCAGCCAAAAACGTGCGCTCCCGACTTCGTGGCTGGACTACAGCCAAACGTCCCCCACGCTCGATAACGGCGCCCGTATCCTTCGCGCCGTCGTCCGCCCTTACCCGGCGAAGACCGCAGGAATCCCACTGCGCTTCGACTACGAGATCAACTCGAGCGAGTTCACGTTCGAATGGGTCATTCCACTTCCAGGAACCGAAGCGGATGCAGGAGACGCAGATAGTCCTAGTGCACCCGCGGAGGCCAGCGTCTACAACCCGCCTCGGACCGGAATGCCGCCTCTCACGACCAACAGGACGGAGATATTCCTGCCGTCGCAGCTCGCGCATGGGAGGGACGTCGTCGTGCGGGGGCTGTCTGAGAAGGATCGCTGGGCGTATGACGAGTCGCGCCAGACCCTCGCCATCGTCACGCACGATACCAACCCTGGCACTGTGCACCGCGTGACGGTTGGAGTGAAGCCGCTCCCGAAGCCTGCGTTTGTGCTGAACGATTTCTGGAGCGACTTTGGCGACCAGATCTGGGTTGGCGGGGCCATTCTCTTGGCGGCTGTGATCTTCTTCATTTCGTGGTTGCTTCAGTAGATCTGCCGCTGGTCGTTCGAGACTGGACTTGTGGACGTTGCGGACTAGGATAGAGATTCATCTAGCGGTATTCTTGCTATCTATGTTATCTTTTCTCCCCGCATACAGACTGTTCTCCTTCTGTGTTGGCTGTGTTGCTTTTTGTTGCATGTCTTTTCTCTCGTTATCAACATTACTACCGCCAGCGACTCCCCACGGAGAGGATGATTCCTTCTCTCACTGCGCCACTCGACTCCTCTTTCGGTTGGTTGGAGCCCACAGTGCGAGCTAGGGTTACGTGTTGATGAGTATCCTGTGATGCTCAACTGCATGCGAGTGAATGCTCTGAAGCAAGGGTCACCTTGCTCACCGTCAATAGTGGGAATGGTAAATGAACTGTTCATCCTCGCATTCTAGTCCCGCCGCTAACGTCGCCATATGTATAGCGCGTGAGGCAATGGCAGCCATCGGTCAGAAGACGCTAAATGTGCGCCAGATCGTGCCTGTACTGCCAATCGCATTGACCCCGCGTCTTCTCGAAGGCCGAGGGCGCATCGCGTACGCACATGAGCAGGCTAGTAGGCCTCTATACATGGGACCGCCCTGGCGCACGCCCCTAGCGACCAAACGTGTATGCAACCCAACAGGACAGTTTCCTTCTTGGGGAAGCTGAAATGTCTCTGCGGTCAGAGCTTACACCAACTAGAGAGGTTCACTGAACGGGTCCAATGATCGGCACACCTCATGATCATCCTTGTTGGGTACCCACTGCTCATTGCTTACAGGTTGATTGTTTCTCTGCCAGACTAACCTTTTGTCTGTAGGGCAGCGTGTGAGCCCGCTGCGTAGAGACTCAGACGCTTGGAAAACCACCGACGTCGGGGGGCTGCTGATAAGTAGCACGGATTGAAGGTTTTCCCGCCATTATCGCCTCGTTCAGCTTCCAGCACTGTCCAGTATGCCTGGGACCACTTTGCCACCTGTTCCCCACCGGGTTCCGCCGTTGACGACCAAGGAAGATCGTACGTCCCGCACATGCTTGCGAGCTTACCGAGGTCATGCTCACGAGTACCTGCTATTCGTCTATGCAGTGGAATGGGCGGACTTGCCCATCATAGACTTCACGAGCGTGCACACTCCCGAGGGCCGGGCCGCACTCGCTCCTCAGATGCACAATGCCATGCGCACGCACGGATTCCTGTACATCGTCAATCACGGGTTGACGCAGGCTCAGGTGCGTATCCCTTTGTCGTGTAGTCGTACTGATCCCGGTCAGCACCGAGTGCTGATTCTCATCATGTTGACTTGGGCGGTGTAGAACGACAGGATGTTCGACATAGCGGACGTGCCGTTCACGCAAGTCGAGGACGAGGAAAAGATGAAGTTCACGAGCAAACTCACCGAGTCTGGGTCTTACCGAGGTTACAAGCTCCGGAACCTCTGGGTAGGTGCATTTTCGAGAGTGTGCACTAATGACAACTTGTGTTGACGTACGCACGCCCACGCACACATAGGCGATCGAGAACGGAGTCCGAGACCAGATCGAGCACTACCAGTGTATGTCGTCACCTGATATCGTAGCCTCCACACTCATGTGTGGCTAGTCTTCGAGCAGGAGAGACATCCCGAGGCGCTGCAGCCGTTCCTCCAGGAGATCGCTGCCTTCGCCGAGCACAGCCATTTCAATATCCTGGTACCGATCCTCCGGTCAGTGTCGCAGTACAGCTGTACACCAGATAGCACTAACGGGGGTATAGGCTCCTCGCTATTGGGATGGAGCTTCCAGAGGACACATTCGTCAATGTTCATGGGTTTGAGCCGAACGGTTTTGGTACGTCGTCCCTCTTCCACGTAACCCCTCGCTGACTGTACTGCTCTCCTTTAGTGCGTTTCATGAAGTAGTGAGTGTTCTATTACGTTACGAGCTCTGTTGCCGCTTGACGACCCATTAGCTGGCCTCGAACTGCTGAGGAAGAGCAGCAGACGAAGAGCGTCTGGCTCAAGGGACACACAGGTAGATCGTAATCATTTTGCTGCGTCCAATATCGCATCCCATACGAAGTTGATAGACATTGGTACCATCACCATTCTCTGGAGTCAGCCCATATCCGCCCTGCAGGTCATGTCGCCCGATGGCAAGTGGAAATGGGTGCGCCACATTGACAATGCTCTGGTTCGTGTCGAATGCCACACTTCTCTGCCACACCGACATAGAATGTTTGCATACCCAGGTCATCAACATCGGAGACTCGATGGAGATGCTTTCTGGGGGTTACTACAAGGCGACCATTCACCGCGTGATACAGCCGCCGGAGGACCAGCGCAATATTGCCCGTCTTGGTATATTCTACTTCACGATGGCCAAGAATGACACCAAGCTCGTGCCGTTCGCCGAGGCCCCGGTTCTGCGAAGGGAGGGTGTCAAGCGCAGGATCGACGACGAGAACGCGCCGACGATGCTCGAATGGCGGCAGGGAATCATAAAGTCTTACGGCTTCACGCAGCTAAAGAGGAAGAACGATTTGATAGAGGAAGAGGTTGTGACCGGTATCCTGGTAAAGCACTACAACTAGGACTTCAGTATTGTGTATGTTGTATGTGTCTCGTACCAATTTGATGAGGTTTGGTGGATTCAGCTGAACGGATTCCGTGTCCACAGTCCACATGGATATTTAATCACCCTCCTACATCCTTGAAGTTTGGATGTCTTTCTATGATGTATGCCAATGATTCCGGAGAGCAAGTTCCATGAAGTGCTTGTTACCATTCCGGACTCGGTGTTGTACACTTATCTACCACTGCGAACCGTTTAGTGCATCACGACAGGACCTCCATAGCGCCCCACTCCAGGGCCCTGAACAGGCTCGCATTGCTCGCCTCCGGCTTCACACCCACAACCGCCTCCCAATTAACACACCCTACACGCTCTCTCGCAGCCCGCCACTTCGAGGATTGCGCTTCATCCGCGTCCACACCGCGGAAGAGCATAAACACCCTTGTCACGACGTCCGGGCTCGGGTCCGAGCGGACACTCAGTTCAGCTGCACGCTCATACGCGGCCTGAGGCAGGAAGCGCAGAGCGACGAACGGATGGTGCTGAAGTTTCGGCAGCCAGAAGGTTATGAAGTCGTTGCGGGCGGAGGTGTGCAGCGTGAGCTTCTTGAGAGTTGCATCGAGATAGCGCAGGAGCGTGTTGTCTGAAGTGAGGAGAACTGCTGTGGGGGAGGATGCGGAGAGCGAGGGGTACGCGGGATCGAAATGTTCGACGAGCGGTGATCCAAGGAAGGGGCTCGATGGGGGAGTACAGATAGTTGGGTTGGTTGTGGCTTCCCAAAACAGGTACGACAGCTCGAGACCGCTATCCTTCTCAGTGAGAGTCCCATCAGGGCTGGACAGAGACAGACCACGTGACGCTCTCCCGCCCGTCACCCATGGGCTCCCTGTCGACGAGCGGATAGATGTGTGTGAACCTCCATTGAGGGACGAGGCGGACGGATACCTCGGCGTGATGGATAGGCGCGGGTGGGAAGAGGTAGATCACGGGCTTCATGCCGCGCAACTGTAAAAACATCTCGACCTCGATATCGTTGTGGACCGTGTGTCCAAAGGCTCTTCCAGCTATCGGAGGAAGATCGGCCGCCATAGTCAGAGCGGGGGAGCCACTGGTCCCGCTGCGGAACGCCCGTCGCGAAGTAATATGCTTCTTGCAACGTGTGTAGTGTGTCACCCCGACCGAGCCACAGCGTGCGTCGGTCTCCTTTCCTACATCTAGGTTAGTTTCTTGGAGAAGGAAGAGTATAGATGCGACGTAGTGGATGCAAGCCTACAGTGTGACCTCGACCTTGACCTTGCCTGCCAGTCTGTACCCTTTATCGAAGTGCCTACGTATCTCGTGCATACCGACATTGGTGTTCTCCGGAAAGTCCTCATGGTCCAGCAGAAGCGCATCCTTTGTGTAGATGCGCTGCTTCGCAGTGGGTATCCCAGTGATGATCTCGAGATATGTCTTGAATTGGAGGACGGACCAGCCCGGCTTGGGATACACGACGAGGTCTTGGGAGGCAGACACAGTGATTTCGCTAAACGAGAAAACCATTGTCAGTGGAGCCAATCAGCGAGAGATACGACAACGCAAGGACTCAACGCGACGCGGACTGGTGTGCGTTTCTTGGCCAGTGCCTGACAGATCGTGTGAAGCATGATACATCTGTCTCTATCTACGCCGTCGTCGTCAAACGACGGTCTTAGGTCCTCCGAGTAGCTCCGCACGAGCGTGAGAGTCTTCTCCTTTTTCTTGAATTGTTCGAGTATGTCGTCAGTCACGACCTCGTCACCTTCGACGTCGATGACTAGTGCATATTCGTTCTTGATGTACCCGAGCTGAAAGTGTGTGCAGGCATGTATGATCAATTCCTTACAGAACGCAATTTTCAGCATGCCAGGCAAACAAGCTTGAGCGTATTGTTTACCTCCGTAGTCGTAATATCACAAGTGACAACGTGCTGCCTCCATTTGACACGGACTGTCCGAGGTGCAGTGTAACGGGCTGTGGCCCGAGCCCGGCGAGATCTGAGGACGAAGACTTGATTCGAGGGTCTGAGACGTAGTACAGGGGTACGGAGGACGAGGTGGGACGGGGCTCGGGTGCCAACGCCGTGTACTGGCGTTGGTTCGTCTAGAGAAACGAGACGTATCGTAGCGCGTAACTATGTGAGTCCGAAATGGGAAGGTCACGGTCACGGTGCCGTTACATGCAGTTTGACCGTTCGTGTGCCTAACGGCGGGCATACTGTCGCGGCGTCAGATGTTTGTACTAGTATAGTGAGCAGGTGCTTGTAAAATGCTGCACTTACGCAGTTGCACGATAGTCGAGTTCAAGCTCTATTAGTCCGACGAGTCCAGGAGTTCAAGCCTTGAGTGCTGCGGTAATCTCGGAAAATACCGAAGTCCAGCTCAATACTTACTCAGTCCCAATCGCCCATTTGCTAGTCATTGTCGTTGGTCGAGATATGACCACATATACTGATACAACAGCTTTGATACCAAGTCGTTTTCAGTCGAAGAAAGCCCATAAGTACTTTTTGAGTAGCACATTAGCGGCTTTATCGGCCCGGAATTTCCGGCTGGTAACGAGCGTTGTGTCATGGCGAACTTCGCCGTGTCGACTGTCTGCATCCTCGACCAGCTTACCACCTTCACCTCAGTCTGTTCCCTCCGACTTTGGAAGCATACATCTGGCTACATTTTTGAGCTCTTGCAACCCGCTGGCTATCCAGCTGTCATTCCAGGATGGATCAAGACTACAAGGCATCGAAGGAGGCGTTCGTGTCGGGCATGACGGGGTCGAGTATTGGGCATATTAACATGGTTTCACTGGCCTCTCTGGTGAGTAACACATGCAGAAGTAGGCTATTGCAACTACATGACCGATGATAGCTGTCGGTAGCCCTTCATTCTGCTGTCCGAACACGTCTTCCTCCTCCACGACGACTGCAGTTCACGACAGAAGCCGTGCTGCTCATTCTGCCCCTCCTATTCTCCGTGACGCTTTTTGCCAACGCGCCAGGGCTGCTGTCTACTTTCATTCTTGTGCCGACCCTACTGCTGCTTTCGCTGCCGAGGAGAGAAACTGGCACCTACCTCCCATCGGCACTCTTACACAGTCGTCAGTCCTCTCGCATCTCCAACCCATCGCGGGACTCAAGTCCATCTCGGACCCTTGCTATCCCTATACCGCCACTGCCTGCGCTGACGACGTATAGAGCGCACATGCTGCTCTTGACCTTCATTTGTATTCTTGCTGTCGACTTCCCTGTCTTCCCTCGTTCCTTCGCCAAATGCGAGACCTTCGGAGTCTCATTGGTAAATATCACCACGTATCGTCTCTTTTCTGTGCCTAACACAGGCTCAGATGGATATAGGTGTAGGCTCCTTCGTCTTCTCGCAAGGCATAGTCTCCGCGATACCCCTCGTCAAGAACCCTGCGTACTTGACGTCACCGCTTCTGCCCAAGGTGTCTACTGTCTTACGGAAATGCTCCCCTGTGCTACTACTTGGACTGCTGAGGACGATTTCCGTTAAGGGAACAGAGTATCCAGTGAGTACTAACTAAGTATATGCGCTAGATGCCTTGTCAATATCGTTTAGGAACACGTAACAGAATACGGCGTGCATTGGAACTTCTTCATCACTCTCGCGCTGATACCAATATTACAAGTACTCTTACATCCGGTAATAGTGCACGTCCCAGTTTCTCTGTTGGGCGTGGTAGTTGCAATATGTGTGCCCTTCGTCTTCTCTTCACATCTCTTTACACTGACGACTCCGTGTTCTCGGCCAGCGCACCAGCTAGCGCTCTCCACAGGTGGACTCGCGAAGTATGTTCTTCATGCGCCGCGTGATGGGCTTCTGTCAGCGAACAAGGAGGGGATTGTCTCCTTGACAGGTAAGCAACAAGTAAGTCGTCCGACGACACGACGCTTACCAACATGCTTCCAGGCTATCTTGCGATTCACTTGCTCGGCCTGTCCACGGGCACTCTCGTCCTCGCACCTTCCCCTTCATACTTCCGTCGCAGACAGCAGCAGCTTGCACAACAGAAGGCCAACGGAAACATTCCCGTACGACGGCGTCCATCAGCAAGCGACTCCGACACCGACGACGACGTGCCCACCGCTCCCTCCTCCTCTGAGCCCTCGTCGCACGTCGAGCTCCGGCGTGAAAACGATAAGACCGCCACCGAATTATGCTCGTACGCCGTGCTCTGGTGGGTCCTCCTCTGGGCCCTCAAGCTCTTCGGCGTCGGCGGAGACGTCTCGCGCCGGATGGCGAACCTGCCGTACATCATCTGGATCGCAGCTTACAACTCGACGTTCCTCCTCGGCTACCTCGTGCTCGACCTCGTCTTCTTCCCGAGCCCGCTCAGCAAGAGCGTGTACTCGCCGACGTCGAAGCTCAAAGTGCACCCAGATCCGGACTTGTTGAAGGCGACGCGCCACCTGGGGACGGGTGCGGGCACGGGGAGGGAGAGGGAGAGGGAAGACGCGGCGGCGGCTGCGGTCAGGGGAAGCGCTCCGGCGTTGTTGGAGGCGGTGAATAAGAATGGGCTGGTTCTATTCTTGCTGGTGCGTGTCCGACGAGTCTTCTTGCGTTCTCCGTCAATGCTGATGTTTTTCGGATGCGTCTATTGAAGGCGAACGTGGCGACAGGATTCGTCAACCTGTCGATGCAGACGATGTACATGTCGGACTGGGCTGCGATGCTCGTCCTGTCTGCATATAGCTTCGGGGTGTCTGCTATCGCATGGGCGTGCAGGCATAGAAAGATTTGGCGGTTTTAATGAAGCTGTTGCTTGACGGTCGTCGTCCTCGTCGACTGCTCATGGTGAAATGGTCTCGAGCTAGGCATACGTCGGCTGCCTCTGGTAGGATGTCTCTCTGCACCATCCTCTTCATTTGCTCTCCCGGTGATACTAGAAGCCTGCATTGTCAGAAATAGACGGATGTAGCTTCAACCCTTGGAAGGCTGGGAGAGGAGGTCGACCGTCTGTTCGTTGCAGTGCAATGACAATTAGGAGGTGTCTAGAACACGATACAGTGGGAACTGCTCACAATATACCTTAGGTCGCAGGTGCACTTGATGTCGATGCTAAAGCGCGGCATCGTTCGAGCTTTGTGAGCCAAATGCTACGTTGACAGTTGTCACAACAATCAGCACTGAAGACGCCGTACGTCCAGGATTATCCTTTCCACTTGAAACACTCTCCATCACCCCCACACACCGTTCCTAAGTACTGTGGGAAAGCGAACGGGTACGTCTTCGCCGCATGATGCCACTCGCAAATAAGTGATCGATAGCATCATTGACACGTCTATAAGCAATCGGCAACTCTACAGGTCACTCTGATCTTCTCTGCGATATTCGCGAAGAAAGGGCGGGCACACCTCTCTTTCTTCAGCTACTTGTATGATTACGACCGTGACGCGGGCAGTCGTAATACCGCTGTCTAGATCGTCACCGGCGAGCTTGTTCAGGCACACGGAGAGAGAAGACCAATGTCAAGGTTCTCACATGCAGAGCGGCCGGGAGTTTGCATGCACAGTCACCTCATGAGATCGGTGGATGCGCATGGAAAAGCCTTGAGCGGTGTGAATCAAGATGCCAGATTCGACCCGGACCTCCTAACCCCGTACATGCAACTTGCCATATGTGTAAATTTGGGAACGGTGCTCCTGCACATATCTGTATGTAGATCATCTCAAGGCGCGAGAGCCAACTAGCTGATGGATCAATATGGACGGTGTCGAGGTGTCGACGCAAACGCGCCCGACTCGGAGCAACCTCTCAACTGATGTTTCGGCTGTTCAGAGGTGGCGATTGTACAGCTAGCAGCGCACCCCTCACTCGGGTTAAAAAGTTCAAGCCCGAAGATGTTCATTATCTCAGCCTTTCTACGATGCTTCACAATCTCAGGGCTTTGTCTCACAACCAGTGCATAGGGCCTATCGCAGATCTAGAATGCACCCAAGCATATACCCTTTCATCACTCTTTATCACCCCCTGATCCTCTAGTATAGGGCCCAAGCCATCTCAGCTGGCGTCTCGGTTTTCGCTCTCTCATCTACATCACCGTGGCAATGCGGCAATTCCTACGATCCAAGTCTGAACACCGTTCCCAAGTATGGGAAGGCGAACGGGTGCGTCTTTCCCGCATAATGACACAGCATATAGCGCAGGTGATAGTAACGAGACCTCACGAGTTTGAGGCTTTGTCAACACTCACTATAGAAGTGTCGTATACTTGACAGGTGACTCTGATCTTCTCTGTGATGTTCGCGAAGAGAGGGCGCGCACACCTTCACCTGTCCCTCAGCTACACATCAGTTCACGACCGTGACGCGGGCAGTCGCCATATCGTCGTCCAGATGATCTGTGGCGAGCACAATCAAGCACACGGAGACAAGATCGATGTCAAACTGCATGCGGAGCATCTGAGAGTTCGGATACACAGTCCTTGCAAGAGCAAGAGCGTTCGAAAGAGGTGATAACGTATGGCGAAGGCAACTCAGGAAGGGACATACGTCCTGGTAGGGCTGAACTGCGACACGAGATCGGTGGAGGTGTACGTCTTGATGGGAAAGCCTTGAGCCCGGTGTTAGTTCCTCTAGAGGACGATGATCAGTTGCAAGTTGGGTCACCGCTTCCGCCTCCTTGTCCCCAATACGAAGTAGGTGAACGGAAGCTGTCTGAACTCTGATACGGAGCTGAGAACCCTCTGCAGAGCCTTGAAGTTCGAATTGCTTAGTGACCTGGTACGTAAACAATCCTTCAGAACTTCACCATCGATACTCATGCTGACGTCATTGAAGCTCTGAACGCCAACCGGACAACAAGCTACATACTTTATATAAGTTTGTACAACAAATTTCCCGGTGGGGCTTTTTGCCGTTTCGCAAGCGTACAGGCATCGGGCGTACTACCTCTCAAACTTTGGTACATGCAGCTCGCTATATGTGTAAATCACGGAACAGCGTTACTGCACATATGTAAGTAAATCCTCTGAAGGTTCGACACAATTGATGACCAATTTGAATGGAGTCGAGGTGTCGACGCCAACGAGCCCAAGCAACCTTCCAACTGAGGTCTCGGCTGTTCAGAGGTGGGGATTAAACTGCCACCAGTAGCACGCGTTCAGGTGACAAAGTTCAGGGAAGGCTAAGTTCAGTATCATGATAGATTTCATAAACCCTTTTAAGACTCAGTACTCAAGTATGATATATACTGACCGTGACATGGCACAATTTTCAATCTACCTACCGTCATCCACCCTTCAAGATTTCAAGGCTCGGGGTATGGCCCCTTCGCAGTACAGTCGTATCCTAGCCAAAGTGCCAATGTGCCCACACATTCCCTTGTCATTACTCACTTGCGGGTCGGATGGATGGCCTACCTCCAGCATCTCGAGCTTAATAGACGATAGCTCGACACTACGAATCACGATGACAGCGCCCTCAGGGACCACCACAGTACAGGTAACTCCGACTACCTCTTCGAAGATACCATCCGTGCCTGCTCTATCTCCTTCTTCACCTTCCTCGTCCGCCCAAGAGACCTCTCCGTTTCCTTCTCTGGCCACCTCCGCAATACCATCGGAGGTTGGCAAAGGACTGAAGATAGGACAAGTGGCAGGTATCGCGGCGGGTGTCTCAATAGGCGCACTTGTCTGCACCTTTGGCATCTGGTACTCGCTGCGGCGCATATACCGCAATCTTTACACCCCCAACCTAGGCCCCATCCTAAGGGGAGATAGAAAAATTGAAGATGGTGCAGTTGGTGGTTCACCGGCCGTCATCCTGACGAGTGACTGTACTCACATCCTTTTTATGACTACAGTATGCACGGCAACGAACGCTCCCGAATCCATGATATCGACGGCTCCTGACACCAATATCCCAAGGCTGAGTCAAGAAGGTGCATATCAGTCTCTTGAGGCCACTGCACACAGCAGTATCCTGTCAGTTAGTCGACTCTCACACCAGGATGGTATGATATTCCCCTGTGCGTCCGTTTCCACGTTTACGGTGGTCCATGCTTTAAACAGGATCCCTCACCCCTCAACGGTCGAGCTTCGACCAAGACACCAATGTCCACGGGACAGGTGATGCCTCGTTGGCTCACACCGGGGGCATAGATTGATGGGACAGCCTGTTATATTGTAGAGATTTTGTAGAACTTGGCAAAATAAGTTTACTGTAGCACATGGTGTTATCTGGTTATCGAATGAATGTCCCATTTTGGATAGAAAAAACAAAGGAATCTCAATGGAACAGCACTGTCCTATCCTTTGTCCATTTATCCTTGATATACCATAGAACAGGGTGTGGCACATATGTTCCATGCAAATCGAGCCACTGATGGTGTTAGCATGGGACAGACTGTCCCATTGATGAGCCACTTCAAAAAAAGCTGGCATAGGACAAATGAACAATAAAAAGAGGCTTATTGTTCATTTGTCCTATGCCAGCTTTTTTTGAAGTGGCTCATCAATGGGACAGTCTGTCCCATGCTAACACCATCAGTGGCTCGATTTGCATGGAACATATGTGCCACACCCTGTTCTATGGTATATCAAGGATAAATGGACAAAGGATAGGACAGTGCTGTTCCATTGAGATTCCTTTGTTTTTTCTATCCAAAATGGGACATTCATTTGATAACCAGATAACACCATGTGCTACAGTAAACTTATTTTGCCAAGTTCTACAAAATCTCTACAATATAACAGGCTGTCCCATCAATCTATGCCCCCGGTGTCAGGTGCACACGGAGAAGGGCGGTACTCTAGCGCAAGAACATCTTGATGGTGGTCGTGACCATGAGATGAACAGGCTCCTGGAGTCCGGGGTCATCCAAGAGAATGCTCCAAGATACAATGATATCTTTAGACAGAGAGGGTTGCCGTACGGAGGTCCCTCGTCTGGTGGAGCCCAACCGCGGCGCGAAGTCGATGGAGGGGTTCGTCTAGCTGGTGGGCAGTTAGGCCGCGTTTCAATAGTCGATGACCAGTGTAACGACACAGTCGGCTCTACCCTTCCGCCTCCATATTCCCAGTATTGAATTGGGTTGAAGGATGTCTGTCGTAAGGCAGTTGCGATTGGTGGGCAGTCGATATATAGGAATTGGAATCTCCAAACGGTCCCAGTGAGATAAGATGCCTATTGTATGCACCTCCTCAGATCCCGATGAGCATGAATTGCCCGACTGCAATGGCCTACTTGATTTATCTATCCTTGGAGTGCGTGTTTCTCTGACTTGATAGAACAACATTCCATAGTTGATATGAGAGCACGCATAAATGAGGGTCTGAATTGATCCTTAGCTAACGGAGGCTCTGGCCTGACTTCACATTCATGTGTACATTCCTGCAAACTTCACAGCATTCCAGACCCACATTGGCAACTGACATCATACGGGAACTTATCCACGCATCGCCGCAAACTCCACCACGAACTCTTCCATCGCATTCAGCGCCTCCTCCAAATGTTCATATCGCAGCTTCTGCCCGCGGCTACGCGCCAGTGACGTCGCGGTCCTGCAGGTATTCTTGATCTGCCTCCCGTTCACATCGCGCTGCGCGAGCTTCTCGATCTGTTCGGCCGTCACCTCTCCGTCGCTGATGCCTGCTTTCTTGATGAATGCGCGCCATATTTGCACCTTGGTGGGCGTCGTGAGCTCGTTGAAGTGAAGGGCGACGTGGATGCGGGAGAGGAACGCCTCGTCGAAGGTCGTGATGCGGTTCGTGGTGAGGAAGAGGATGCCACGGTAGTACTCGATATGGCGGAGGAAAACGGCGACCATCGCATTGCGCTCCAGGTCGTGCAGCGAACGTTGCTCAAGGAAGACGTCGGCCTGTGAAGTGCAACCGTAGCGCGGTGAGGAGATCGTGAAACACGAGGTTCAGTATGAATGCAAGTCACGGACCTCGTCGATGAGCACGATAGCGTTCCAGCATGTCGCGACGTCGAATATCCTCTCCAGGGCTCTGTCCAGATCTGAAGGCTTGGTACCGAGGTCTCCACTGCCCACAACGTACAGTGGGCGTCGAATGTGCTCGCTCGTAGCCTCAGCCGAGAGGGTCTTTCCGACTCCAGGAGGACCGAAGAGGTTGATGACGAGTCCTTGTCCCTTCCCGCGTACGAAGTCGTCGAATCCGGTGTCAGACTCGTGTGCTTCAATCAAAGAGCGCAGGAGCGTCTTGCGGTCGGCAGGGAGGACTAGGCCGGCGAATGTCTCGAGGTTCCAAGTTATGGGTGTAATGTGCTGCACGTTGAACTCGACTGCGACACCGTGAGAGGGTTGCCCATTAAGACAGATAAAACGAACGTACGCCAGAACTTGTCTGCGAGAGAGAATCCATAGATGATGGGCGAGGCCAGTAGAAGCTGCTCGTCAGACAAACCGAATGCCTCCTTCTCCTTCGTATGAGTCCACACGGTGCCTGTAACGGTGCCACGTGTTTGATGATGCTCAGCTAGGGACGATATGCTCATACATACCACGGTCTGAGGGTAGCTGTGAGATCAAGTTTTCTCCACTCGGCTTTGGGACCGCATAGTTAGGGTTCAGTCGCACGAAATTGCCTTCGATAGTGCATCCGGCGGAATCAGTGAGTCAACTCAACTCGTACACAGATGATGATCACAACTACGGCTCACCTCTATCCGCCATCATTCGAGAGTTGACCTTTGATTGTGATTGTGATCGTGATCAGCCTATGAAGCGAAGATTGTATTACCGCGTCTGAGTGACTCACATTGTACCGCAGATACGAGTCTAAAGTCCGTCGGCCAGCGAGACCGCGGTAGTAGACATGATGCACCCCGTTGAGCGACGCCCACTTACGCCCGCGCTTGATCAAGGTAGCCTTGAGTGCCTCTGGGCCTGGATGGTACGAGAGTGGGTAAATGCTCAGCCTGTTGATCTTCTGTGTACCGCCGAACGCCCTTATGTACATCGTCGTGACGGACTTGCTAAACGCTCGTCCGACCGCGCGGAAGGGAGAAGCCTGGTCTTCCGGGTCTTCATCCGCCGAGTCGTAATCGTAGTCGACCTCCTCGTCATAGTCCTCGTCATCGTCGTCGTGGTTGGCGTGGTTATGACTGTTGGAGGCCCCGCGCTTGGCTTGATCCTTCTGGGGGTCGGCAGCCTCAACGCCCTCGACGCTGAGCGCATACCGAGGCTCCAAGCCGTCTTCTTTCCGCGCGGAGAGCAGGCGTACACAGCGAGGTTCTCCAGTGGCGCCATCCCGAGTGAAGAGTATGGTCCGCGGCACGAGGATGCCGTAGAGGAGGTCGAACGTGATCTCGCCATGTGCGACGAGGCCGGCGATGTTGGCGAGGGTGGAATGGTAGTTGGCGTGGAGCCAATCAAGCAAAGTCGTCAAAGCAGACAGTTTCTGTTCCTCATCATCTGTGCGAGTGGCCGAGGACAGCTTCTCTTTATGCGCCTCTAGTTGCGGGGAAAATGATATGAGAAGGATTGGATCGAGCTATGCAGCGCAAGTTATGAGCGCCAGTCGAATCAAGTTGACAACGCGGAGCCGTACCTCTACAGGTTGAGAATTCCAGGAGAGCCCTGGTACCTGTCCGATGATCTCTTGACAGACATCTTGTAGATACGGGCTCTTCACGACAATCCTAAAGGTTATGGACTTGTCACGGTGTGCGCGCCGTGGGTCGGGCATCTTGCGCACGACAACGAAACAGAACTCATTCCAGTCGTCGGACCTAGCGCCGCTTCCAACGGGCTCGACAAGCTCCGCCGGGATGTCAGACTCGGTGTCCTTGTACTTCCAAGCCTCGTCGCTAGCATGCCAGTAGTGGTCGACGGTCTTGATCTTCATGATGGTCGATTTGTCAGGAAAGGGTTTCGACCTCTGAAGAGAGAGACAGGTTAGAGGGGGTGAAGAGGATGGCGGGAGGGTAGCTGGTCCTTTATACTGTCTGCGGGGAGATGACTCAGTACCGCGGCTCCGCGATGGAGTCACAAGGGCGAGTAAAGATCGAAGAGAAGAAGAGCCTAGGATTCTGTAGCCGACAGATTTGGGGGAGACACTGCATGTGGGGGGCGGTACCTTATACAAGTGAAACCGAGGACACTGCCCATCGCCTAGGCCATGATTCAGCCATCTGATGGCACGAAGCCTGTGTTATGCACAGTAACATTGACGTAAGGGAGGCGTTGTGGAGGAAGCCTCATGGTAGCCATGAAGAAACCCTAGGCCAGCGGATGCTTTGCTTGAACGCAATCGCTGGTAACTATACGTCGATCGTGTCATCTAATCAGAAGAGGTGAATGTTCTCCGCAGTCCATGTTCCCACCTCAAAGTATGACTCGACGGGTTATCTCGGCGCTGCTGTGCACACTATTGGGCTCAGCACACTGAGCACAGAAATCACAGGAAGAGTCAGCTAGTTCTTATTCGTCCAGCCAGCCAATTGAAGCTCTGAGTATTGACAAGTTGCGCGGTGTACGAAGAACATGCCTTCCATGAAGCCTGTGGCGTGTGGCATGGTGGTTCAGAAGGTGAGTGTGTGAGTGATATTTGACAGCCAAGGACCTCGTGCTGGGCGACGTGCAGATGAGATCCGACTCCGGATTGTAGGGCGGTGGTAATCACACTGTATTGTATGAGGCAGTGAATGGACCGGATTTGAATCTAGATAGCGACACTTATCTCGTCCGACGATCATCAGGGGATCGTCCAGTTAGCCCACTTACTATCGTGACCCCAGTGTTCGCGGGATATATATGGAATCACGAATAGCTCCCGCTACATCCCACTGATAAGGCTCAAATTTCGTAGTACGTTGTAAACTATACCGAAGAGCTATGTCACGAAGTTTGAGTGGACTGGATGCAAAACTGCGTGAAAGACGAGGGAGACAGTGGGTCTGACCCCAGTGTTCGCTGGATTCTCTGAAAAATGGTCACATCGGGTCACAGTGCCGACCATAGCCGCATTCAGAGTCCGCACGGCCTCCTCTGACCAGCCTGCAAGCTTCGCGCCCAACGCTAGTCGGAGAACGAATTTGGATTGCTACGCGGTGGCACCAAAGTCACGCTCGAGGACCAGGTGTCGCTGCAGGTCGTTTTGCTGTGATTCTGATCTCGGAAAAATGGGTAGTATGCTGAATATACACTATTCCATATGCATGCAAGAAATCACCTGCAGCGCCCGGGATCCGCGTTATAGCGAAGTCCAACAATAGAGGGGAAGCAGCTTTCAGAGTACTACTTTGTTCAAGATCGGAGTCAAATCTTCATGGATTCGCCCCGTTCTTACAGCTGTTTACAAAATTGGTGGCCGCTCAACTCTGACTGACGTGCGTGCACTTTCTACACGAAAAAATCAGAAAAATCGGAAAATCCGTCTGTGTCCTTGCTGTCGCTCTGAGACCAATTATATACACTGCTGCAAGACTTGCAACCATACCTGTATCTTCTGAATCTACATAGATACTTGGTTTTGTGAGTTACAGAAGCTAGATTACAAATGGAAAATCCCCGAGTTCTGACGAAGATCCGGCCACAAGAACTTCCTCTCCTCGCCCTGAAGCTGCCTAGCAAACTGTGTACGACCTCCCTACCTCCTATGTGCAATTTGATGTAGACTACGAGCGATCCTGAGTTTCTAATGCCTTGCTAAAAGATGGGGGCCTTTGGCGCCCAATGACGTCTACACCTCGTGAGGCTTAACAATCGCTCAACGTGCTCACACATACCTCCCAATAAGTTCTGTCGGCCGATCGAGGTGATAATGTGAAGTGGCCTCCCATATGAATTTTGTATTTTTCGTGTGCAAAGTGTGCTGTGCAGTTGGGCGCTCGGCCACCAAAAACGCAAACAGCTGTATTGTGTTAGGTAGCTAATATATGCAGTAATAAACTTCTGAAAATGTATCGTTATCGGCCAGCGGAAAGGAAGTACATCGCCTCTCCAGCGAACACTGGGGTCACCGCGAACACTGGGGTCACGATAGTACCAGGATGTTGAGAACTTGTCGGAGACCTGTCAACAGCCGCGACACAGCAGAAAGACCATGTACTAGTAGCTGAGAACAGATGCGCAGAGCTCGACTCGTCCGAAAGACTTTAAACTCCGTCCCACATCCGTGACTTACGTCACGAGCATGTCACTGTCACAGCTTACTTGCTGGTCAATAGCCGCGCGGCGCTTGAGTTCAAGACTCGTGTTCGACTTGCCCGTGACAGTGGTTTTAGTTTCAGACGACCCTCCGACGACGTTACAGTCTCATCCTCTGCTACCTCAAAATATTAGTGCTCAGCATAAGCATAAAGCTATTCAGTCAGTCCAGCTCCGTGGCTTTGCTCGGACCGTACTATCACCTGCATCAGTGACTCATGAGAGACTGCTCCCACGTAGGTCATGTCCTACCCGACACGACAAAGTGCAGGGTCCATCCAGTCGCAAGGTCAAACCAACAAGCTAAGGAAACCCCTTCCGAGTGAGCTGAACCGACGAACTGCTCAAACCAGCCGTATCTCTTACGCGACACACTTCCACAGCGGAAAGTCGGACCATGGCACTTGCCAGGGGGATGAGTGGGGACCCGGCTGGTAGTAGCCCTGCACTCCGGATTGCCAGCCGGAGGACACTCAGCACGACGACCACGCCTGCGTCATCGACCTCTGTAACGACCAGCACCCGTACCAGGACCCTTCAGCTACGCACAAGTTCGACACTGGCAGCAGTCTCGAAACCAACCCTCTACGGCGCGATATACGACTACTTCAGACACTCGGTCAAGACCGCCCTCCATCCGGTCTCCGCACTGGAACACTACTGGGCCCTGCGCGCCGCCAGAGCGGAGATCCTCCTCGGCGCCCATCAAGTGCACGCGCAACAGCTGGCAGCGGCATACGCCACTCACGAAGAACGACGTTCGGTAATACACACCGACCACTGCTCAGACTCAGCTATTTCGTACCCAACGTGACTGACTGATTGACGCATCTCGCGGTCCCCTGCCTCCTAGCGCGATCTCGCAGAGATCAACGAAAGATATGCCCGAGAATACGCGCATATCCGCCGGATGGTGGTGCGTCTCCCTCGTCCCCTTCCTGCCTTTCGCTGCAAAACAACCCTGACGCTCGATTGGACCGATATCACAAGTGGACGATTCTCATAGCCGTGGCCGCCTTGATAGCCCTCGTCATCTTCCTGTTGGTCCGCTACATCCCGCCCGCAGTACCTCCGCCCTCCTCACGATGGCCGGGGCCCATGCACTTCACGATACCGGTCCTCTCGCCGTTCACCTCCGTCGTGAGTATATCGCCTGCTTCCCCTCCATGCCTCATAACCCCCTTCTGCCACCCTAGATCGAGCACGAGACGTCTGCGGTAAATGTCCAACTCGTTGCGGTGCTACTTCTCGCGGCCGGCATTGCGCTCGTTGTGTGGCTGAAATGCAGCTGCATGATACGTAGATAGCGTCGATTCCTCCCTTGTAGAAGCTATATCCAACTAAGGGTACGATCCAAGACCCGCCTGCGACCCGGTATGAATACGACGAGTATACCTATACCTAATAGTAGACGACGAGGGATGCCATTGATGAAGCAGAGATTCTAGTGACCGACATGAGAGCACAAACAAACATAGACGATCACAATGGGACAGCAACACAACCTAGAAAAGGAGCACGAGAACACGATACCTAGAACACGACGATAGCGACGGAACTAGTCTAAACAACGCGGAGCATACACAGAGCAACAGAGGGCGACGACACGTACATAAGATTCCAGATCCAGACTCAACCATGGCGACTTCAGCAGACACGTACACGATCACAACCGACCACACTCTATCACAATCAACGCCCGCCAGGCGGCATAGGCAGCTCATGCTGGAAGAACGTCGTCCACGTCTCCTGCAAACTGTACCCGTTCTGCATTATGTTTATCGGCTGTTGTGGAGGAGGCGGCGGCGGCGGCATCATATGGTGGTGCTGCTGCTCCTGCTGTTGCTGCTGATGCACGTGCTCGTACGCATACTGCGGGTGCAGCGCCTGCTCCTGATGCTGGGGCATATGGCCGTTGCCAGTATGTTGCGGGTAGAGACCGCGTTGTGACTGGCCAGTATGCTGAGGCTGAAGCGGCGGCGGCGGCGCGTACGACGGATGACCATGATCGACATGTTGAGATTGGAGCGGCTGACCTTCCGCGTATTGTGCATGGCCAGTATGTTGTGGCTGGAGCGGCTGAGGCTGGGCCACGCCCATGTTGTGTTGGTACTGCCCCGTATGATGCGCGTACTGTTCGTCCGTCTGAACTGGAATCCGTGCATGCATATCGTAATGGGCCTCATTGGGCGGGACGTTGACAGTCCACAGCTCCGAGCGCTGGTCGGGGACAGAGTGGGCCGTGTACCCCGAGTAGTCGTGCAAGGATTGCGAGGACGCGTTTGCTGCAACGTGTGCATAGGGATGGTTTTCATAGTGCGAAGACGACGTGCTTGGGGCCTTCGAGAAGGCCGCTCCGTAGACCGGTATATCGTGCGGATGAGAAGCGATTGGCGTCGGATTCGATGTCTGGGATGCTGCTGCATGCGGGTAGTACGACTGTCCATGCGATTGCGATTGCGATTCGGAAGCATGACTTGGAACGTTCTGCTGCGAATGCACAAACTGCGAAGGATATTGCTGCTGCTGATGTGATTGTGGTGGTTGCTGTTGTTGCTGCTGCGGTGGGCCGGGGACTACAGGCGGAATGTACGAGTGCTCAGCTTGATACCACGACGCTTGCGGATCCTGCTGAATGTGTCCTGACTGGTGTTGGTCAACATACGCGCCTTGTGGCGCACCATACGCTTGCTGCTGCGAACCCGCGTTCGCAAACTCATTTTGCTGGCTCCCGTCCGCATAGCTGGGAAACGCGCTCGACTGGTTGATCTGCGCATCTAGTTGGCCCTCGAACGACCTCAGTTCCGCAACCAAATTAGGATGCACCGCAGTGCGATAGGACGAGTCCAGTCCTGGGAATACCTCAGACCCGGGTGATTGCGAGTTCCGCGCATCTTGGTCTGACCCGTTCTGAGAGCCAGGACTCTGGTGGTCGGGTGGGGTGACAGCCGAAGAGTTAACACTGGGCGAGGTACGTTGCGGCCTGTTGGACTTCGTAGCGACTGTGCGCGGCGTACGCCCACTGAAGATTGAGAGCTCGTCATGCTCGGGCTCGGCTGTTCGTGGAGTGAAGATGTCTCGTCGGAGAGGTTGTAACCCTTGGAAGTGTGCGGCGTGCGCCTTGTCCAACAGCTTGCGGAGAATTGGCTGGCACGGACGTTCAAGACCGCGACTGAATGTATAAACGGAGGAAGACATACCACAAACTTCGCAGCACGTCCGCCCTGCGTTGCCGCGTGCTCGAAGACCTCGCAGGCAAGCCGAAGTTCGCTGAGAGCCGCTTGAGCAGTTTTCGTGGTACCACCGCGGGTGACCACAGAGCCCATCATAACCTGGTCGAAGGAGAGTCAGCACAGTCTCACGTACGGTGCACAAAGGAGAGACATACGCATGCGGAAAAGGCGTGAGTCCACAACACCCAGAAACGCGCAATTTGCGTCGGGAAGAGCGCAAATTGCTCACGCACGGTAGATAGAAGGGCGGATGCACTCCGATATCCAGCAAGGAATGAAGGCGCATAGGGGCTCCTCATAGGATCAGTCGGGTAGTCGTGGAGAGCACGAGCGAAGAATACACGGTGGACGTAGAGCAAAGCTACAGCATCACATCAAAGTCAGCTTTATCTGTATCACCTGGATGGAAGGCACAGCATCATACTGAGGTGAAGATAGTTGATGGGCATGTAGTGAGACATCGTCTGCGCGAGACCTGCATTTTGCGGTGGTGGGCCATGCGCGTACTTCGGCAGGGGCATATCACGTATGCGTCGGTCAAGTTCGAGGATGTGAGAGTACTTGGGCGGTTGGGCGGTCAGCGTGCCCATGACCACCGGGGAGACACACTCTTTGCCCCAGCGCGCTTTCCATGCAGGAACTGAAGGGATCGTGAATGAACATACATACAAGCTGCCAACAAGAGCATACTCACAACTGGGTTGAGGGGTGCCGTCATCCGCTAAGGTCTCGTCAGGATCAGCAGGGAGCTCAGAGTCGACGAATGGAAGTTCAAAGGTAGGCAAGCGGCCGGTAGCGAGTGCCTGGCGTGCACGATCAGCATTGCACAACGGAGAATGGTTATATGCGCACCTGCCAACAGTCAGTGATGAAAAGTTCCCAAAAGAGAGCACGTCTCTTCTGGGTCTCGGCAGCCGAGAGCTTGAATCGCGAAGAGTCGCGGTCTAGTGGAGTGGTCAGCTGCGCGTGCGACTCAGTATGACCGCGGACTTACGGAGGCCAGTCTGTAATACCCACACAAACGTCAAGAGTGGCTCATAACAAAGAAAGCAGACTGCTTACACTTTGCGCGAGTTTGGACGCCAGGCCCATGAGCGCCCACGTACTCTCAATACTGCGCTCGTCTGCTACCATGCCCTGTTTTCTCGTTCAACATGCGTGCAATAACCTTAAGATGATAGTGCACCTGGTATATTGCCATCAAGCTCAAAACTTGCACCGTTGCGATACTGGGCGCCCGATCCATAACCGGCTCCAAACTGAGCGCAGCCTTCGTGAGCTGGTAATATTTCTCCGCCTCCAGATTGTGCGGAGCCGGAGGGAGCGTCGCGTCCGTTAGCGCACCGAAACAAAACACCACTAGCATTAGCGCGAGCTCATGGGAACTTGCATGGGTCACGCTCGGGATCGGCAAATTGAAGCCCTCTGCAGACCCAACGAACCCACCCGTGCGCCGCGCCCTTGCCTCTTCGGCTGCCTCCTCATAGAATAGAGGGAAGACCTCGTCGTAGAGTTGCCGCTGAGTTACGGCACCGAAGAACCATGGTGCCTGTTCAAGGTAGAGATCGCGCAGTTGTCGGGCACGGGGCCAGGGCGGAAGATAACCTTGTATGATGTCTTGGGGGTCGAAGATGGGGACTTCGGGCGGTCCATGTGGAAATGATGAGGCGAGACGTTGAATCTCCTCGGGCAGATTGGACTGTCCTGATGACGAGTGTGACAGCGTGGAAATCGCCAAGGAGGGTTTCTCGTCCTGAAGTGGGCTATCAGTACGATGAGGTTGGCAGTGAGTGTCCAGACTGGAGCGAGGCCAACCAACAGCGAGATGTACCCCAATCACTGTGGAGGACGAATGGGCAACCGCGATATGCTATGCACTTGCTGAAGGAGATTAACGGGAGCACTCTTGCACAAGCGGACAGTAGGTCTGGTCTATCATCTCAAAGCCTCTCCCAGGAGAATCCGGGTGAAGCCTGAGGTTCTGGCGAAATGTCCGACACTGAATCCTCAGTCACCATAAGTTCATACTGCCGTGTGAGGGCCAAGGGCACTGACAATGCACCCAACGAAACGGGAGTAAATTGCAATACGCCGTCGTATCACCTGCCTCGCCGCACCCCACAATCGTGAGAAACGGTGTGGCGGGGTCAGCCGAGTTCACTTACGTTCATTTAACTGCCTAAAGTGTCCATGCGCACATAAAGAGGCCCGCAGCGCGGGATCGGTGCCGGCCCAACCGCCATGCCGCGGATGTCAAAAACAACGTTCACAGAGCCACCCCAGTCTCCATGATAAGCCCTTGCGGCAAATGCGTGCATGGCGATAGGATGCGCCAGCATGAACAAACAGCGGAAGACAGGGCGCATGGAGGGCCTCGCTCAGTGATACGAGATTTTCACGTACAAGCAAAAGACTCTGTGCAACCATCAGCGAACTGGACAGAAGGAAGTGGATGGCGGACGTACCTCGCTGCCTGCAGAACGACCATAGAAAGTAGCGGCACCGTCGTCGCGCACGGCGAGGGTGCCAAATGCGTCCACATAGGCGGGTTCTTCCTCGTCCTCGGGGTATGACTCCCCGAGAGCCTCGTTCGAGGCACCTTCAGCGGCGGAGTGCAGCTCGAGACCAGACTTGATCTTGAGAAGGTCCACGGCGAGGAGGGGGTGTGGGTCGCGCGCCACGCTCGACTGCAAGATGGCGAGTCCGTCTTCGAGTTGACGGATTCGATCGCTCATCTCTGCAATCTTGCGATGCAAGCGGTCCGTGTCCGCGAGAATGAACCTGTACACGACGCGTCCATTGGCCTTGCTGCTACACGCGACGCAGATAAAGAGAGGAAGCGAGAGAGACGGACCTCGTGCCCTGGCCAGTGGTGAGACTGCCGTTGGGGCATATGGAGGCACATCCTCGTCGTTTGCAGGAGGAACACGGGACGGTCTTGTCGCACTTGAGCTTGAGGCGGCGGCATTCTGCGCAAGATATCGCACCTCTCGCGCGCTTGAGCTCCTGCTCCTGAGACTTGGCCGTGCGCTCCTTGTCGCCTTCTTTACGGGAGAGAGGCATGGCAGGGATGTGTGCGGTGGGGTCGGGGTCGAGGGAACAGGGGTCAAGGACGGCGGCGAGAGCGTCGGGGAGAGGTTAGCAGCGCGTTGGGGACAAGCGGGGCGGGGGGTGCATGGCAGAGAGTTCGGGACAAGACACGCATTGGCTGGACGCGCTCGATAAATACCCCTCAACACCTTCGCGGATCTGCCCATGCTCCTGCCTTTCTCGGCCCCCGCCTTGCCCTTTCTGGTCCCTCTCGTGGCAGTGCTACGTTATAATCTCCACCTAATCGGCGATCAGGCCCCAGGAACTTGGAAAAACGCATCAACCTTTTATCTAGAGCCCGGACAATATTCATTGAAATCTGCAAGCACTCAAGTACACACTCAACGTCTGCAAGACGTGGAAGGTAGAATCCTAAGCCGTACCAGCCATTCTTCCAGAGTACTGACACAGCAATGTTTCGATGCACTAACGGACCCTGGTAGAAACATATGTAGTTCGCAATGATACAACATGCGTTCCTACATGCAAAAGGTCCTCACTATCCAAGACGACGTGCCACAAAATACCATGCACACAGCTCCGCTTACACCTTCGCCTTCTGCGAGGACGCCAGCTTCTGCTTCAGCTTCTCCTGTATACCCATGAACGACATCAATAGTGCACCCAGATTCGAGTATAAGTAGTATCACTCACGTTGACCTTGTCCATGTACACGTCTGTGACGACCCAGTGCTCGCGCTGCATGTTCTTCCCATGGATCGCCAGCGCAAGATCCTTCGTCATGACCGCATCCTTATCGATCACCTCCACACACGCCGCCTCCAGGTCCTCACAGAACGTCTTCAGCGCGTCGTTCTTGTCCAGCTTCGCCCTATGGAGCAGTCCCCGGGTCCACGCAAAGATCGACGCAACCGGGTTCGTCGACGTCTCCTTGCCCTTCTGCCACTCGCGATAGTGGCGCGTCACCGTCCCGTGCGCCGCTTCGCTCTCAATAACATCACCGTCGGGTGTGATGAGCTCCGAGGTCATCATACCCAAAGAGCCAAAGCCCTGTGCGAGGATGTCGGACTGCACGTCTCCGTCGTAGTTCTTGCAAGCCCAGACAAACCCGCCCGAGGACTTGATCGCCTGCGCGACCATGTCGTCGATCAGCCGGTGCTCGTAGTAGATTCCCGCAGACTCGAACGCGGCCTTGTACTCTGCGTCGTAGATCTCCTGGAAGATGTCCTTGAAGCGACCATCGTACTTCTTGAGAATGGTGTTCTTTGTCGACATGAACTACAAAGCCGAGAGTCAAAGTCGGGTCTAAACGGAGCATACGGTAATACTCACCAAAGGCAGACGCTTCTGGAGCGCCATCTTGAACGAAGAGTGGGCAAAGCCACGAATAGACTACAATGGTGTCAGCGATCTAGATCAACAACGTTGTACGAGTGGAGTGCCTAGTCAACGAAGCGCATGAAGTATTCTTAGAAGCACTTTGACAGCAGCTTGTAGAGCATATCAAGTGAAACCACCGGCTCCGGTGCTCTCCTTGCCTCATCCGAAGCGCTCCACTTTCGCGACCGGGACACGACTCGCCGTTCATCACCCACAAAAGCCTTATTCACTTACATCATCAGTGTTGTACATCGCAAGCGCAACGCCGGGGCCCTTAAAGTCGTACACGTTGATCTTCGTCGGCGCCCCGCCGCTCGCGGGGGTGTAGACAAGTTCCAGCTTGCCAGGGCCTGGGGCCAAGAAGTCCGACGCACGGTACTATGTACATACGAAATCTCGTCAGTCTCAGGCTTCTAACACCACACTGGCAAGCGGTCGTACCTGGTCACCGAATGCGTGACGTCCAATCACTATGGGGTTCTTCCAACCGGGCACTGGCTTGGGGATACGGTCGAGGACGATCGGCTCTCGGAAGACTGTACCGCCGAGAATGTTACGGATGGTGCCGTTCGGACTCTTCCACATCTCCTTGAGGTTGAACTCCTTCACGCGTGCCTCATCAGGGGTGATTGTCGCACACTTGATGCCGACTTTGTGCTTGAGGATGGCCTCTGCCGCCTCGACGGTGACCTTGTCACTGGTCTGCAGAACCGTAGCAACGTCCCAGTTAAACAAATACTACCAGCGCAGACAAGTTAGACGTACCGCATCACGGTGCTCGAGCCCCAAGTCGTAGTACTTGATGTCGAGGTTAACGTATGGAAGAATCAGCTGGACAGAGCAATCATATTAGCGCACTGTGTGAGATCGCTGTTGCAATTGCCTCCACAGCGGAATGAGTCCTCCGAGCGTGCAAGCAGGGAGCAAGAGGCCAAGAGAGGCAATGCAAGCCAATACATGGACTCGGGAGAATCCGCCCATACGTCACCAGATAGCATAGACAAGCAGTTCGTACGCCTGCCTTTCACAACCAGCGAGACTCCGACTGTACCAGCTGAGTCTGAAGGAGTGCTTTGGGGTCATAGAAGGAAAGCAACTGGGACATCTACTTGTCGGCAGAACACTGCCTGACATATGCGATAGAAGGTGCATGTGCATACAGCTTGCGCGTTGTCGTACTCGAAGGTCGAAGAGGAAAGACATGTGGAAACACGAGCGTAGGAAACTGATGCACGAACGAACGCCCCAAGATAAGGTTGAATTCGAAACTCACCTCCTCTCTGATCTTCTTCCAGATAATCCTCGTCATCTCATCGCCATCAAGCTCGACCACAGGGTTCTGGACAGCGATCTTCTTCTCTGCATACACCCAATCATTTCCCATTCCGCACCGTTATGATTTAGGGCGCCGATTTCGATACCGGCAGACGCCATATGATTATCGCATGCGACCAGACCGACGGCACACAAGCACCGCCGTAAACACGAACGCGAGGACGATAATCAGCAAACGTGCTATGACGGAACGCGATGCCAACGAAGGGATAACTTACGCATCCTGATGGAGGAGCTCGCAAATCCGCGATAGAGCGCAGGCGCGGCGGCATACTGCCGGCCGTGCAGCGAGCGGGCGACGCAGCGAGACAACATGGTGATCAGGACGAGAGGAACGGAGTTGGGTGCGGTTGGTATGCCTAACACGGGAGTATATATTACCTGGTGTCGGAAGACGACAGCGGTGTGTTGGTCAGAACCTCGGCCGAATCACAGCTGCCAGCTGCCAGCTAGGCGAGCTCGAGAATAGATGCGCGAAGGTCAGGAGGCCAACGTCCTTCGCGGCCTGCGGACCCAGTGCCTGTGAGTCATATCATATCTTATCTGATAACTCCTGTGTTTCAAAGGGATAAGCCCACATAAGCGTTGATAAGTCACACTTACCGCTCGAAAACCCAGGCTACAACGTCACTGCAACTTGGCACTCACCGCACAACTCCTCTGCCGCTGCCATGTTCCCCTCCTCCTCACTCTGGGCGCTGGTCAGCGCGCCCTTCAAGCGGTCTCAGCTCGGTCTCTTCCAGGGCAAAACGAAGCAGTACGGCAACAACGTACCGAACTCGAAGCACAAGACCCGCCGGACATGGCTGCCCAACATCCACAACAAACGTCTCTTCTCTGACGCCCTCCAGCAGCACGTCCGTGTCAAGCTCACCGCGCGAGCCCTGAAGACCATCCACAAGGTGCGTGATGCCCATTTCTGATACTTGGGCAGCAACAGAGCGTTCTGACGGGAGAGCGTGTGCGTATGCGACGCGCAGCATGGCTCGCTGGACAAGTACCTGCTGAAGACGAAACCGGAGCTGCTTGGCTGGGAGGGGATGCGCCTGAGGATACAGGTTCGGGGCAAGTTGCAGACAGTGGACGAGGCCGCGAAGGCCGCTTCATAACGTAGCTTGCTCGTCTGTCAGGTGCGCGAGAATCTTGGTGCAACTCAATTACTTACATTGATCGAGCACGCGCATGGCCTTCAGCTCTTTGCATAACGCCGACCACCATGTAGCATATTTTCCGGCTTCCAGAAGACGTTGGCTAGCCGTAATATGTAGCGCAACCTATAGATCACCACCCACTGGAGTACATAACCGGCGTACCTCTACTTCAGAAACGTTCCAGGTGCAGCTTCAAAAGGAAAAGTTGACGTGGTCCCAATCCAATAACATATGTCGAACATCCCTTGCGATTAAGTATGTATGATTATCCAACGAGCAACAGGCAGGGTATGATAGACTAGAGTAACATGGCAGCGCAAAGGTGAGTAATATAATGCGGCAGGTACGTACTGTACTTGAGCAGCCTCTACCGCTAGGCAATGCATGTGAGGATGAATGTGGGGCGGGTGTATGGAGAGAGGAAACGATTGGGATAAGCCTCGCAAGGAAGGACCTTGTGCCCGGAATATATGTAAGGAAGGCGTCCGGTTAAAAAGCGCATAAGTTATCGTACAGTATCGTGCGGATCTACGAGGATTGGGTTGCCGTGAGAACGAACTGAAATCAAAGACCAGAACCAGAGGAAGAGGAAAGCAAAGATGCCGTTACAGTCGTGAAAGGATGTGGGTATGGTGTCAAATAAAGTGTCACCAAGAAGGGAAGCAGTCCGTGTGTATGAACAGATATACACCACGGCGTGTGCATGTGCCGATGCTCGACGCCAGCAGACGGAGCAACGACGCCAGACGAAGAAGGATGAGGACGGGGAGGGAGATCTTAATGACGGACGGGGATCGGAGGAGCGGGTGTGGACGGACGGAAGGTGGTACGGTGGGCAGGCGTGCTGGGGCGACTTCGGATCTTCTGCCACCAATGTCGATGTGATGACAGACTCGCTGCATCTGCGGCCATGCCGGGATCGAAACTGGAATGTTCACTTGTGCTAGCGACGAAGCTCGCGCTCCCGATGCTGCTATCCACTGACCGTCGTCCGTTGGAATTGGATTTGTCCGCATCATCGTCCTCGGCGTCGTCGGATGGGGACTGGGGCCGACTCTGCTGAGGTGGCGCGTAATACGTGAATGGCGTCTGCTCAGAAGAATCACTCGGAACGGGATTGAAGAGGGCTTCAATGAGGTTTTCGGTCGTGCGTAGGCCGTAAGAGTTGGCGAGATGATCGGACTGGACGTGGCCCTCCCGATCGGCATATGGGAACGAATTCTCCTGTTCGGGCTTGTCGGCACCGACGTAGAGATCGAGTTCCCGCGCGAAGCGGGTTTGGAAGAGACCGTTATTGGAAAGAATGCCGGACACCGAGGCAAGGATCTCTCCTTTTCGAAGAGGCGGAGGTTTGTAATGCTTCTCGCCTCCTACATGCTCCAATTCGACAGTCATCTGAAAGAGAAGAGGCTCAGTTTGAGCTGTGACGCATAGGAAGATGAGCGCCGCACCTTCAATGTTGCATTTGTCTTGCTCTGCCGCAAAAGATAACGCCGCGTGACTTTGCCCGCGTCCGCATATTCTGCAAGGTTCAGGTACACTGCCCCTAATCGCGGTTGCTGAGGCGCGTCCGGGTCGCCCGGTACCACACGCTAGAATGTGAGGTCAGTACATGGAAGTGAATAGGGTGTACATGTGGGGCGGATCATGGCAGTGGGACGACGCCAATAGAAAGCTATGCACTGTAGCTCCGTGCGTCGACGGAGACACAACTCTACACCCACATGACAACGCTTCATCGGCAGCGCGCTGGGGTGCAACTTTCCCAAGCCGTACCGGTCTCCCATCATACCATCGTTGTTATCAACGGCGCGGGCGGTGTGCGCCGATAACATCCCACCCCACAGTATCACGGGCGACAATCTATTCGCCCAATGAGACAGAGAGCGCAAGTACTCACCTGCATTACGACAAGTTTGAGCTCGTTGGGCAGAAGGTCTCCCGTTTCGCGGTGCACGTCCATCTGCACGACCACTTTCACCGAGTGGTCCCACTTCACGTTGTAGCTGTGGAGCGGCATCCATGGCGTCATCCCACGCGCCTCCGAGCGCAATTGCAGGGATGAGGACGAGTGCGAGTGGCCGTTGATATGCGTCGGCGCGCCGGGTGGATGCAAGGAGTCGAATGGGCGGTGGTCGTCGCGGGGTAGAGGGCTTCGTGGGCTCCTGGGTGATTCTGCAGTGAAGCCATCGTCCTCGGTCGTATCGTTCATGCTGTCGCCCTCGTCCTCATACAGTTCACCTTCCTCTGTTCCCACCGTGGGAGTCTCGTCCGCTACCGCCCCCTTGCCCTTGCCCTGCCCCGACCATGACCTATTCCCCTTCATCTTCGAGAGTAGCCCGGACCCAGACTGCACATTCTTGAATTTCCATCGTATCCCGAACTCGCCTGTGATCAGAGGGACGTTTGAGAGCTGTTCAATGTGGAGGTGGACTTGAAAGAGCGCGTGTCGAGGGATGAGGTGGCCGAGCTGGGTACGGAAGCCGTGGCTTGAGGGATTGGGGGTACTATTGGAAGACGCGCCGGAACTTGTGGACGTCGATGCCGACGTGTCAATGGTCGGTTTCATGGCGGGGTTGGGACAGCAAGAAAGCAAGCATTCCCGGAGATGATGAGGTGGTGGAGGTATAAGTAAACCCCCAGAGGACGCGGACAACAGGATAACGGGGATGACAACGGCGTAAGACAGTTACGTGGGTGCACTATGCGGAGCTTGGCATTTCAAGCGGAGGACTGGTGGGCGTTGATGTCCAATCAAGCCACACTCGTCTGAGCTGTGCGGAGCCGGGTCGGACATCAAAACAGCGACCCTATGGGCGCTAAGCTATAGGACGGCGGTCTCGACTCTGGACCCGTTTGGTATGTAGAATGTAGCGCAGTGACGACACTCCGTCCTCGATTCAAAACTTGTGAGACACACCGCCATGTTCGCGACGTCCGCCCACACTGCATTCCGCACTCAACGCAACCGCTGCGTGACTTGTCCAGCAGACTCACTCTTGATCACAGGACATTATATGAGGGAAACTACGGAGAATGCGGAACTCCTTAGTCTGTCGAACTTTTCTCGGACAAGCCCTATAAACGCGCGACAAAGGTAGACAGCGTTCCATGCATGCTTGTGGCCTCGAGGCCTTCGCTGCAGTCATCCGAAGACTAGTCATCCTTGCGAGCCCGTGGCCACCCAAATCGCGCGACGCGGACGAGCTTGGTGATATGACCAGCTGCCCATCTCATGCCCACGCTCCGCTCTTCGCGACCACCTCCGACATCAGTCCACCTCCTTTTAGCTCGACCGCCTGCACGCAGTCGTCTTGACTCTTGCCATCAATGCTCACTTTCCTGTCCTTGAGCGACGCTGTCCTGGTCAGAATCTGGGAACATCTCCTCGGGGACCTTCATACGCACCTTGCACTTGCGCAAATTTCTCGGCGAGCACGCGTTGTATACTGCAAGGATGACGAGATCTGGCAAGCCGCATGCTTCTCGGCCGGGTTTGGAAGACCACTGCGACGATCGACGGATGCAATTGACCATCACTGGAGCTGGCGAGGATTGGCGTCCCTTCTCGTGAAACACTCGAGGATCTGTGAGATTGGCAGCTGTATCCGAGCTAATGCGTGTTTTGGTGAGTCTTCAGTCGTCGTGGACCTCCTGCATACTCTCCCCCTACCGTGATCGTCCGTGGTTTAAATCTGGCAGTGCCATCCGTGGTTAGGCATGATATTCACTGGCCTTTAAATGTCTTCATCAACTTCGTGTATGTGCTTGTGCTCCGTATTGTCACGCACACAATCGCTGGTAATCCGTAGAGCCATTGCCATGCTTACGTCGTGTACGGCGCGCAGCTCCAGGCGCACGATGTCAGCATGGGAATGCATGTGTGAGGGCTATTCTCGCCCATTCATTCTTGTGCGGCTAATATGTCAGCAAACATTACAGCCTCACTCAACAGACAGGGTATAGAATGTTACACATCTCATATGGACAAACGTGTGGCCAGGGTTCTCGGAGGCGTTCATGGGCGCTTAAACGACTGCCAGCCAATGGGAAGCTGTCTTTCCTACTGACCCTGCGGTGCCTCTACAACTGTTCCTGGATACATAGGGTCCTACAACTCCTGTGTGCTCCACCTGAGCCGGATTGAGGGGACCTTGAGGGCGCATTCAGTCCTTGTGATTTCGCGCACAGTGTCCCGAAAGTCGGGGTTGGCGGGACCACGATCGCGATCGGGACATTTCGGAGTCACCTGATGGGGTGGGGCCCTCCTCGCGTCCGGAGCTTGCTGTGAACTGTGGTCCTGATGCAGCGTTGCCCAAGTTCGGACCGTACCTGTGACGCGCTCAGACCCGGAACATGGTGGCGGCTGGTTAAACCCTACGTGCGCTATCTTCAAGTCAATTGCGAAGTTCTCGCTCTTCGCTCTTCCTTCGCTCTTCTTTGCTTTGCGTACCTTAGTTTGCCCCCTTCGCTGATCTTCTTCACCCACAGCCGAACATTATGCACAGTTAACCTACACGCGCGTACGCACGCTCCACCCACACCATCCCGTCGAGTTCCACCCGCTGTACTTCTACCTTCACTTTTCGCAATCTACTCACTACCAAGCCTCGTCAAGCACCCGCCCACACCGCCGGTCCATTTCCGCGCACTTGCCGACACCATCCCCGTCCCCGTCCCCGCCTCCACCACCGTCCGTTCCAGATGCGGTCTCGATCCTCCTTACCCACCTCCCGACTTTTCCCGAGTGTCGGTATGCGCAGTACGGCCCGTTGTGCACACATCCGAACGCCTCGACTGCCTTTGCGACGTTCCCCCCGGTCGATAGGCTGGAGTTTGAGAATGGAGACGGAGAGGTGTTCATGGTCGTGGAGAACTCGGAAGGGTGTACCATACTCGATGTGAACCGTGCTCTCGCGCAGCTGTGAGTAACGTCCAGTCTGTGCTGTGTAGGTTGATCGCCTGAGTCGTGTGTCCAGGATTCCGTTCGATGACTACCACCTCGGCGTGGCGTATGATCACTACCAGGAGTTGGCTATGACGTCCGGACTGTCATTGTCGCAGTTTGCGAGCGCTATCTCTCGTGACAGAGGATTCCTCGATGACCACGAGTCAGTCATCCAATCCTTTCTCCCTCACATGCACTGACAACTTCTCTTTCAGCTATCCGTACCTTCAACACATCATTGCTGAGCGGTAGCTTTAGCTTTCTTGCTCGGAGCAGCCAAAGCGTCGAAGTTGTATGAGTAAAAGAGATTCGCAGCAGGGGCCAATGCGTGGTTGACAATTGGGTCTACTACATGGGTTGTATCTTTAGGTCTCTGATGGATGTACTGACTTACGACTCTACCATGATGCTGATAACGACTACTGACTACGTCCTGCGAGAATGCCACCTGGAGTCCGTATTGCGCAAGGACCTATGCTTTCAATTGTAAAAGCCGCAACATTCCAGCACAGCCTCAACTATCCAACTTGCGCACGATCTGTATGTGTTCCTATGATATCATATGCATCCGGAGCTTGAAGCTTGAAGCTTCTTGCAAGGTTCGTCACTGTTGGCATGCGCGTTTCAAGTTCTAATTCCCACGCTCACCCATGTATGCCCAGGTGTGGAAGTAAGCACACTGTCGCGCCCGCGCCCCAATCCCGTTCTGCTGCGATCATGCCCTCTATCGAAGCCGGTGTCGATGCATGAGGACGGTATCCCGAAGTGATCCCGCCATACACTTCGTCCTCCTTTGAAAAATCTCCAATCCACTTTAGAAGCAGCAACTTCGCTGTCGCAGCACGCTATCCGTCGTGCGTCGTACTTGGAAGAGCTGACGTCTAGTTGACCTCATACAATCTAGTAGATGCTGCTTGGGTACTGGCACCTCACTCTGGGGTAAGTCTATGTGCACATTCTGTTGCCCGACATGCGCCCCGATTTGTCGGGACCTCAAATACATACTCAACCTTCCGTGCTTGGAGAGGGCCTATTTATAGCACGGCCCGGATGGGTAAGTAAGAGGGTTCGGCCGCTTCTGAGAACAGAAAGGAAGCCTGGAAACGTTGAAATGATGAGGTACGTGCATTGCACCGCACCAGTCAGTTGTGGCCACGGAATGATGGCGACCGGTGGCACTACCCCAGTAACCTGCTTTCCAGGTAAGAGGGCGGGCGGGGGTGGGCGGTGTCAGGGCTCGCGGTGACCCATCTTAAACCCACACATGTCCCATACAGTTCACCCTCGTGGCGCCACAGCACGGACTTCTGTGCGTGATGCACTACACTGGAGAGTCGGGGTCGATGATTGAAGTCGTCGCTTTGGCAGTGGCTAGGGATGACCACCGCTTTGCGCCCGAGGAATGTAAGTAATACATAAGCCATATGTGGGCGAAGTTGACGAACTGCAGGGTGTGTTTCCCTCAGTCCTCTGTCGACAGTTATGCAGGCGAGAACGCTCATTTTAGTCAGAAGGCATTCTATCTACCGCGATCTCCCCTATAAAGCTCATTTCCACGCTGGTCCTCTCTGCAAACCTAGAGAGCGCTGTCGATGCTTACAGGTTCTATCACGACACTCTTGAGGTTTCCTAAGTGCGACAACGTTAACTCCCACTGCCTGTTGGGCTTAGTAGATCAAAATAGCGACCGGCTCGTCACAATCCACCATTCAGAGCGGCGAGATGGTGCGTGCTCGCCTGCTGAACTGTATACAGATAATTGTCCGGCGGCATTAGGCCTTATCAATGCCGCGGGCTTCTCGAACGCAATTGCGGATTATGCTGCGTAACCGCCGTTCTTGGCGTAGTAGCTCCTCGTCCCCGTTCCATCGCAGGGCATGGCCGTTCCAGCGTGGAACACAGTGACCTGTGCTTCCTGCATGCATCTCCGACGCACAATGAGCCCATGTCAGTGCCAACGCGTTCTCGCCACGCCATTAGCTCTGCACCCTCATTGGTTGGAAACACCGCAGCGAGTGATATATAAGAACCTAGGACAGGTTCAAGCGGTTCTTCAGAGCAGGTCGGCTCACTTTCCTCTCCCCAGTTCAGAGATAGCAATGCTCTCCCGCCTCTCTAGTACCCTCCTCGCTTTCACCGCTGCCGCCGTCGTGGTCGGAGCGAACCCCATTGTCATTCGTGACTCTCCGGTGACGCTCCCCATTGCCCGTCGGTTCAACTCCACCGGTGTCCCGAACATCCTCGCGGCCGACAAGGCTCGCGCCAAGGTCCTCAAGTCCCGCTCGCAGGCGCAGAGGTTCAAGCAGTCTGCGGTCGTTCCTGTCCCTGTGACGAACCAGGCTGTCATCTACACCGTCAGTCTCGGCGTCGGCACGCCCCCCACCCAGTACGACTTGATCGTCGACACTGGCAGCTCCAACACCTGGATCGGCGCCGGCAAGGACTACGTCAAGACCAACAGCAGCGTGGACACCGGCGAGGGAGTCGTACGTCTTATTGTTATCACCTGCGCTTGAAACTGTACTGACAAAACTGTGCGTCAAAGGTCGTCTTCTACGGATCTGGTTTCTTTACCGGAGAACAGTACACCGATACCGTCACCCTCGGTGACCTCGTGATCGAGAACCAGGGTGTTGGTGTCGCTGACTTCGCGACAGGCTTCGACGGTTATGACGGTATCCTTGGGTACGTTCTACAAAGACATGGATGACAATGCCATTTGAACTGAGTAAGACCATCAGCATCGGCCCCGTCGACCTGACTGTCGGGACGACCGATAGTGGCGATCAAGTGCCCACGGTCACTGACAACGCCTTCGTGGCGGGGGCCATTGACGCTGCGCTTGTTGGTATCTCCTTCGAGCCGACGACCGAGGAGATTGTCACCAATGGTGCCCTCACCTTCGGTGGCATCGACGAGACCAAGTTCAATGGCGAGCTTGCCTATGTGTACGTGACATGATGTATCACGTCAGGTCTGCATTTCAGAATCTGATTGGATCATCAATCTAGCCCCATCACGTCAACATCGCCCGCGTCGAGCTACGTCGGCATTGACCAGTCGATCACGTACGGCTCCGCCGGCACCGAGGTCCTTGCTGCTACTGCTGGTATCACCGACACCGGCACCACCCTCATCCTCATCGCAAGCGGTCAGTCTACCTGCTTACCATCTCTGCTATTGCTTTCCTGACTGCAATACCACAAAGACGCCTTCGCCGTTTACCAGAACCTGACTGGCGGTGTTGCGGATGACCAAAACACCGGCCTGCTGAAGCTGACACAGGAGCAATTCGATAACCTCGAGAGCTTGTTCTTCCACATCGGTGACAACACCTACGAGCTGACCCCCAACGCGCAGATCTGGCCCCGTTCTGTACGTGCCCTGCTCCCCCCCCCTCTAGAGGTTTGCGATCGTTCTCTGACAGTCACGCTTCTACCCTGCAATTGAACGCGGCCATTGGCGGCGATGCGGATGCTGCGTACTCGATCGTTGCTGATCTCGGCAGCAACAGCGGCGAGGGCCTCGACTTCATCGATGGCTTCACTTTCCTCGAGCGTTTCTATCAGGTCTACGACGTCGCAAACAGCCAGGTTGGCTTCGCCACCACCCAGTTCACGAACGCCACCACCAACTAAGTTGCAAAACAATGGGAAATTGTCCCGGCGGATCGATCAATCATTGTCCGCAGACTTGCCACCAATCGCTCTCCTGTACTGCGATTTTGTATCTCGCTCGTTCTCCCCACGACCTGCCTGCACCTTTGTATGTGTACTCGTTGTTGCATTCTGTGCAAGCTCTTTGGACTGTCGGCGGGACAGAACGTACTGAAATGGAGAAGAACCTTAGCCAGCCATGGAGTGGCACTTTAGAGTTCGCTTTGATACACGTATGGTATATATGTTGTATTTCCTGGTTAGTTCGCAGCTCCGTCTCATGTATTTACACTCGCCTCTGAGTCTGCCGCCTTGAGCTCGGCCCCCTTGCGGCTCGCGCGGTTCCGATGTCTTCGGCCTCACAATCGCAATCGGGACGTTCCGGAGTCACCTGATGGAGCAACTCGTCACTTGTGGGTGTGAACTAATGCACACACAAGTTGTGAACTAACACACTGAGCCCCGGAACGTGGTGGCCGCTGGTTAAACATGCACCTATGACGAAGCTTGGTGTGTGGTGAGTACTTCGAGACACAGGCCTGATAATGGACGCTCAAGGATACAATGCAGACGTCAATGTTACAGATATATAGTTGTACACACTACGTTAAGACACGATAGCGTTGGGTCGTCCGGAGGCGAGCGACTGTAACAATTTCTCGATCTGAGCCGTCAACGCAGACATCTGTGTCTCGAGAGCGGCGATCCTCGACTCGGTGCAACCCTTCTCTTCATCACCATCTTTGTTGTCCATGCATCGGACGAGATTGTGGGTCGCCAAATGAGTATCTCCATGGGTGATGCCACCCTTCTCCTGGTCGCATGTTTGGCAGACGAAGACATTGGCCTTCTCTATTGAAGAGGTTAGTCGCTAGAAATCACACAATATGCCCATGACGACTCACCGGGGCAATCGATACAGTACCAACATGGATGAGAGATCGAAACCGAGCACGATATACAGGTTAGCACTGGGACGTCGGCGTCCGAATCCGAGTCCGACGAGTCACGTCGCGCGGACGACGGTCTCGCTCCTTTCGGTTGCTTCTCCTGGTCATCGTGAGACTGCTCCGCTGATCCACATCGTAACGCTCTCTTCAAGAGTTTGTTCGCATGTGCGAGCCCTGCCTCCGCGCTCCTCAGGACCTTGCCGATCTCGCGGTAGTGCAGGATGTCCGTCCGAATCTTCACGAAATCGTGCGTGGGCAGGTGTGGAGACTCGTTATCGTCTCTAGAGCTCACGACGGCGCTGACGCATTCCGGCTTGTCGCAGAAGTCGAAGGTGCCGCGCGAGCCGCACTGCATGCATACCATGCGTGTTCCGTAGATATGGTTGTCACAGTGGTCGCACACTATTCCGCTACAGGAGCAAGAAGAGTCAATCAGCAGGTCAAATGTAGGACAGATCGCATCCTACAAGTGGATTGGCTTGGGCCGCTGGCGGTAGTCTTGCAGTACATAAAACCACCGGATGTCATCGTACGTCGAGGTGCGTTCGAGATAGGCAAATCGGTCAAGGTCCTCGTCCGGCTGGAGACCGTCCGCCTCGCGTTCCAAAAGTTCCAGGTACTCGTGCCTCTTATCTCGCCGCTGCTTAAAGTAGGACCACGACCAGAGCGTCCGTTGCGCACGGCTGCGGGCATAGGTGAGGGCGTAATCCCACAAAGCACGGATCCTGTTCGCCTTGAACTCCGCAGGCGGAGGACGCGCGACGAGGATCTCTGGCTCGGTCCGCTTGAACCAGAACTCGTATGGCATCTTGTCCTCGCTGTATCCCCACGACCCGGAGAGAGTCGTACCGTCCTCGTCCAACGTGCCGCGGAGGTACGTCTGCCCCAATCGCGCAGCGTACGTTCGCGAGAAGCGATACTCGACTTGCCCCTCGTCGTTGGTGGTGTACTGTCCGAGGATCGTGAACCCTGTGCCGTGGGCGGCGACACCGCTGGTCTCGTAGGTGGTCTTGTCCGTGGAGGCATGGAAGCAGAAGGTTGTCATGCACCCCGCCGGCCATCTTTCCGCTCCTAGGAAGCCGTACCAACGCCCCAGGCTGAAGGAAACACGTTGAACTAGTTGAAAAACAAGTAGGTCGTATGGCTTGACTTACATCATCCGAACCGCATCGTCCGCTTGCGCATCGATCTCGGTCACAGTATCGTGGACAGTCGTGTAAAGGTCGTCCGCCGCGGATGGGTAGTTAAGGAGTTTGTCCACGTCGACGTTCTGGTCTTCTTTTGAGTCGTCGTACTCGACCTCCAAGAATTTGACATCTCGTAGCTTCGAGAGGTTCCAAATTTTCGTTCCGTCGTGCCAGTAGTCGAACTAGTCGAGGGGTGAAACGATGCCCAACCACGGAAGTACACTCTACGTACCAGCTCACTTGCAAAGTTTTTGAACTGTTGGCTAGCATCCATCCCCTGTTGTTTGAAGATCGCTAGAATCGCATTCGTGAGCATGGACGCCAATAGGTAATCATATTATGCACCTTTCAGATCATTGTACCTATCTTGGACTGCATCAAAGACGTAGAGCATCGTGTCTGCGGAGTCCCATAATTCGTCCTTGTGTATCACCTTGCTTTGACAGACGCGGATGATCTCGAAATCGCGACTGAGGAGAAGGTACATGAGTGGGAAAACATACTACGATACGTTGTCAGGACCTTCCACACCGGGTTAAGTCGGTGTACATACCTTTTCTATACGGCCTGGTCCAGTGATCAGGGTGAGTGTATCCATTGCGTCGATGTCGTACTTGAAGGTCTCAAGGCCCTCGCGCAGACGTTGTTCCTCAGCATCCACGTAGCTGATGAACCGTCCCTTCTGCTCGTCAGACCAGGACCATCGGACGAGGGAATCGGTCAGAGTTGCCACTTTCTTCCACACGTTGCTCAGATACTTATTCACCGCATTGCGGTTAGCGGGGTGAATGTGGGGTCGAAGCGCGAACATCTTGGCACAGATCTCCACAATCTTCTGTCTGTAGTAGGTCGCAGTCATCTGCCACCCTGCAAGAGCATCAGGACTCATCCAATGGATGACGCATAGCACAGCCGCAGCATACCAATTGCCCAGTATGCGAGCCAGTGAATGAGACTGACAAGTATCGGTCAGCGCCTAGTCTAGGCCAACATACGCCATTGTTTTCCCTCACCTCCAATCCTTTGGCCGCGTAGACGTGAAGTGATTGACTTCAGCAATGGTAATGAATCCCGACGCGTCGTCGTCGAATGCTTCAGCAACAGCTTGTAGTCGACTCAGATTGATGTACTCGATGGCCCACTCGTCCTGTTTATCAAGACGGCTCGTCTTCTCCTCATCGTGGACTTTGCGGTTTTTGCTTTCCAGTTGCTGGCGGTAGTAGTCGCGCAGTGCGAGGACGAAGTGGCGGGCTTTGACATGTCCGGGCCAGCGCTGAGTAGATAACAGTGATCATGAGCGGCAGACAGGTAACTCGGATCTACTGGTGACTGACCATTTCCTTCCAGATTTCATGGATGTCCTACAAACAGATCAGCAGAGTACACAGATTGGTACGTATCGCACTCACAGGATCAATGATACGCTCGTGCGGGCCCGACGTGAAGGCCTCGATGACCCGGTCGCCTTCGTGGTGCACCATCCTCCGCACTTCCTCAGCAAGCTCCCTCTGTTGCATCTTGAACTTCCGCTCGAACACCTCAAGGTTCTTCCGTATCGCAAGCTCAGGACTGTCAAACAGATCTTCTTTGACAATCGATAGTTCATCTCTTTCACCATGGCCGCTGTGTTCCGTCCCGTCCCGATCAGCGCGCTTTCCACTGTTCCCGACGGGGCCAGGCTTAAACAGGAGTAGCTCGTTCAGCGCTTCGTTGTTCCCCATTACCGCCGTCGCGCCGCCTTTCTTTGCGATGAGTGCCCCCAGCTCTTGCTGCTCGGGAGACACAAACTTGGTGAAGAACTCGATGACGAGATCGATCTTCTCGTCGATCACTTTCAGCTGTCGGTTCGCGTCGTCCACGCCAACACCAATATGGATGGAGAGTGCGAAGGTGAAGGCCTTGCGCTGACGGGCGAAGATGTCGATGAAGCTCTTCAGAGTGCTGTCCCATACCGAACCTTTGATGACTTTGACGATCAGTTTCTTCTTCGAGTACGTGTCGCATGCATTCGCACAGCTCTTGATGTCATCGGCGGCTTTCTTCACGAGCTCTTGCATGCGAGCTTTGATCGTTAAGCCATCTGGGCCAGCCGTGTCCGCGTCCTTGATCGAGCGGAGTCTGCCAGGTTGTGAGCACTCGTCTGAGATAATCTAGAGGTAGCGAGGTTGCTCACTGCAGCAACGCCTCCATCATATCCTTCATCTCCACGAAGAGGACGGCGATCTTCTTGTCATTGTCTCGACGCTTGATATCAAGCTCGACCACGACCCGAAACGCGCCGACAGCGACTAAGGAGCAAAGTGGAAGAGCGAATTGGAGGTGGCCCACCGGAAACACTCACCAGCAATGAATGGGTGCAGTTTCGCTACCTCGTCCAGCGCTTTGACGAGGCCCGGAAGACTATCGACAAGTGCATTGACCCCGTCACGGACAAACTTCATGCTTTCACTGTCGTAAACGGTCTTCATTGTCGAGGAGTAGTTCTGTGCAGATGCCACATTCGTCTGAATGGCGTCAAGTGTACCCCCTACAGTAATCCCAATTGTTTGGTGTGGGGTGTGAGATCGAAAAACACATAAATGACCTACCAGAGCCGTCCGCAATTCTGCGTGATCTGCTATCTTCATACTTGTGAAAACCTTGACTAGAAGTGTTGATCGATGTGAATGCACCATCCAGCTTCTGCGCCACGGCGGGATCCTCGCCCTCCGTAGCCTCAGATGCGACGATATTTGGTGAGATGGAAGGGCCTGAGGAGTTGCCACCATCTGGTAGCGGCTCCGGAGAGCTCTCTCTGCGATTGTGGAAAAAGGATGGCATCCTAAGAGGTCAGTAGTGGGAGGCACGACACGTTGACAATGAGTCGACATCTATAATAAGGTCGAACTGACGTGATGTCAAGGACATGAAATTAGTCGCAGGCCCGAGTACTGCTGCCAGTGCTCCTCGGCCTCCCGGACTCTGTTGTCGACTTGACATTGCACAGTGCAGACGCCAGCCCGGGTCATGTATGTTCAGGCCGGTGTGGCAGAATCGACATATCAACGTGCGTCAATACATCGACGATCGCCCTAAAGGAGATAGCAAAACCACATGAGCGCGGACGTAGCATGCCTAGAGCTGGGTGCCATTCAAGTTGACATAAGTATCAGCATCAAGCAATCATTAGAATTTGCAGGCTGCCAACAGCTGACTCGAGACACACGTACCGCCTGTGGATTCCCATGAGATGACCGGTGGACATGTTGATATCTGGAGAGGTTTGCTGGGCAATCGCTAGTACTTATTATTAAGTATACGTCACAGTTCTAACGGCACCGTGACCGTGACCATTCCGAATTGGACTCACCCTGGACTCGCCTAGAAGTTACTACGCGCTACGATACGTCTGGTCTTTCTTGATGAACCGCCCGTAATCCCGTCCAGTCTCGTCCCTCCATACACTTGTATCTCGCCTCAGACCTCCGACTCGAAATCCAGCCTTCGTATCAGATCTCGCTGGGCTCGGGCGCCAGCCCGTTACAGCATCATGTTCCACAGTCCATCCCCGTCCCCGTCCCTGCCTCCGCCAGTGTCTATCCCATATGCGGCCTTAATCCTCCTTACGCACCTCTCTACTTTTCCCGAGTGTCGGCACGATCCCCCCGGTCGATAGGCTGGAGTTTGAGAGTGTAGACGGAGAGTACAGTCCGGTCTGTGCTGTGTAGGCTCATCGCCTGTGTCGCGTGTCACTGTCAGGATCCTACCACCTCGGGTGAGCACCAGGTGTTGGCTAGTACTAGACGTAGACGCGCGGCGGGTTCGTAGCGCCCGTTGAGACCGCTGAGAACCTACACGACAGACAAAGGTCCATTCTGCACCATGCGATAGGCAGCCTATAGGGAGTGCAAAGGCGAAAACCGGATGATAGACAGTCATAGTCATGCGATAGGTTAACTTCGCCACAATTGCATGCCTATAACCCGCCTATAGCCCGATGCAAAATCTGACCGTGTCCAGAGTGCTAGTCACATGATGGCGTTCAGCCACAGCGGAGCTCAAATGCTAAGCAAACCTGGTGGGACATTAACCTCAGGTAAGTATTGCCAGTCGCCGTTTCAAATTTGCGAGCATTATCTCTCGCGACAGAGCATTGCTCCGACAAGTCAGCCATCTGATCCTCACTCTCGCTCGCATGTACTAACGGCATTTCAGTCAGCTATCCGTACCTTCAGCATATCATTGCTGAGCTCAGGCTGTAGCTTTGCCTTTTTTCTGCCATGGGAACAGCGAAAGCGCTGGACTTGTACGAGTGAAAGGGATTCACATCAGGGGCCAGTCCGTAGATGACAAAGGGGTCTATATGGGTTGTACCTTTAGGTCTCTGATGGATGTTCTGGCCCAAAAATCTGCTATGATACTGATAGCGATTACTGACTACGTCCTGCGAGAATGCCACCTGGAGTCCGTATTGCGCAAGGACCTACGCTTCCAATTGTAAAAAGCCGCGACATTCCAGCACAGCCTCAACTAATCAACTTGCGCACGATTGGTATGTATTCCTATGATATCATCCGGAGCTTGAAGCTTCTCGCAAGCGTAGGTTCGTCATGCGCGTTCCAAGTTTTATCCCACGCTCACCCATATGCATGCCCAGGTGTGAAAGTAAGCACACTGTCGCGGTCTTCCCCAATCCCGTTGCTGCTGCGATAATTGCCCTGACCGAACCGCTCTGCCCTCCGTGAGCGAAGCTGCGTAGATGGAACGCCTCTCTCCGAGTCTCCGCGAGTTACCTCTATCGAAGCCGGTGTCGATGTGGACCTCGATGCATCACGACGGTATCCCGAAGTGACCCCGCCCTACAGTTCGTCCTCCTTTGAATTATCGCCAATCCACTAACTTTAGAAGCAGCAACTTCGCTGTCGCAGCACGCTATCCGTCGTCGTACTTGGACGAGCTGACGTCGAGTTGACCTCATACCATCTACCAGATATCCTGCTTGCGAACCGCGGCCGGTACGTCACTCTGGGGTGAGTCCATGTGTACATTCTGTTACCCGACATGCGCTCTGATTTGATGGCACCGCCAGATCTGACTCTCGACCTTCTGTGCCCCTGCGAGGCTATGTATAGCATGGCCATACCGACCGCGCCGCGCACATTGTGTCGCATCTGAACCAAGCCCCTGCCAGGCTGCGATTGCGTATCTCAATTCTGCCGTGTTCCTTGCAGGTCTGTACAGGAACGTGGTCAGCGTGATAAGCGTGCATCGCACCGCACCAGTCATTCAGTGGCCACGGGATGATGGCAACCAGTATTCTGCTTTCCAGGGTGGGCGGTATAGGGCTCGCCGCGACCCACCCTAGATGCGCACATGTCCCATACAGTTCACCCGCGTGGCGCCACCGCACGGACTTCGGTGCGTGATACACTGATGATTTGTAGTAAGACATGGGAAGACAGGTATGCTAGAAATCTTAGGAGGCGCCATACTGATAAGCAAACGACGTCAGCTGGCCATTGCTCATTTTCGGTCGGGCTGGAGCAGTTAGAACCACTCTACTGCCTATCTTGACCATGTACTTATTCTGTACGACTGCCCCCAGGTGTGGACGAGTCGGGATCTTCCCTGCTTGTAGTGTCGATGATCGAGATCGTCGGCTTGGCAGGTCATCGCTTGGCGCCCGAGGAATTACATGTACGTGGGCGAAGTTAATATGAACGTACAGTAGGAACTGTAGGGTGGGTTTCCCTCAGTACTTCCTCTGTCGACATTTCTGCAAGCGAGCACGCTCAATCTAGTCGGAAGGCAAATTGTCATTCTATCTGTCGCCATTTCCCCTTCGGAGGCCCGGCTACGTAGGTGCTGATGGCTGTTCCAACTTCTACGCTAATAGTCTCACTAGGAACAGGCCCGTCGCAACTCACTCTTCATTGCTGCGAGATGGTGCGTGCTCGCGTGCTGATGGGTTCGAAGTTGCACTGACTTCGGATATTGTCCGGCGGCAACAGGCCTCACCAATTCCCGCGGGCTTCTCGAAACGCGATTGCGGATTATGCTGCGTAACCGCCTGTCTTGGCGTAGTAACGACCCGTTCTCGTTCCATCATGGAACATGACCTGTGCTTCCTGCACGCATCTCCGACGCACGATGAGCGGCATCCAGCGCATGCCAGTGTCGACGCGTTCTTTCATCTGCTCTGCACCCTCATCGGTCGAAAACGCCGCAGCGGGCGAGATATAAGAACCTAGGATAGCTTCAAGGTGTTCCCCACGGCCTGGCCCAGCCCAGTTTCCTCTCTCCTCTCCCTAGTCCAGAGACAGCCATGCTCGCCCGCGTCTCCGCCCTCCTCGCTTTCACCGCTGCCGCCGTCGTGGTTGGCGCGAACCCCGTTGTCATTCGTGACTCCCCGGTGACGCTCCCCATTGCGCGTCGGTTCAACTCCACCGGTGTCCTGAACATCCTCGCCGCAGACAAGGCTCGCGCCAAGGTCCTCAAGTCCCGCTCGCAGGCGCAGAGGTTCAAGCAGTCTGCGGTCGTTCCTGTCCCTGTCACGAACCAGGCTGTCATCTACACCGTCAGCCTCGGCGTCGGCACGCCCCCCACCCAGTACGACTTGATCGTCGACACTGGCAGCTCCAACACCTGGATCGGCGCCGGCAAGGACTACGTCAAGACCGAAAGCAGCGTGGACACCGGCGAGGAAGTTGTACGTCTTATCGTTATCACCTGCGCTTGAAACTGTACTGATAGAATTGGGCGTCATAGGTTGTCTTCTACGGGTCTGGTTTCTTCTTCGGAGAAGAGTACACCGAAACCGTCACCCTCGGAGACCTCGTGATCGAGAACCAGGGCGTTGGTGTCGCTGACTTCGCGATAGGCTTCGACGGTTATGACGGTATCCTTGGGTACGTCCTCCAAAGACATGCATTACAACTGCCCACTTGAACTAACTAAGACCATCAGTATCGGACCCGTCGACCTGACTGAAGGCACGACCGATAGCGGCGATCAAGTGCCCACCGTCACTGACAATGCCTTCGCAGCGGGGCCATTGACGCTGCGCTTGTTGGTATCTCCTTCGAGCCGACGACCGAGGAGATTGTCACCAATGGTGCCCTCACCTTCGGTGGCATCGACGAGACCAAGTTTGATGGCGAGCTTGCCTATGTGTACGTGACATGATGTATTACGTCAAGTCTGCATTTCAGTATCTGACTGAATCATCAATCTAGCCCCATCACGTCAACATCGCCCGCGTCGAGCTACGTCGGCATTGACCAGTCGATCACGTATGGCTCCGCCGGCACCGAGGTCCTTGCTGCTACTGCTGGTATCACCGACACAGGCACCACCCTCATCCTCATCGCAAGCGGTCAGTCTCGCTGCTTACTGTCCCTTTTATTGCATCCCTGACTGTAGTGCCCCAAAAAGACGCGTTCGCCGTTTACCAGAACCTGACTGGTGGTGTTGCGGACGACCAAAACACCGGCCTGCTGAAGCTGACCCAGGAGCAATTCGATAACCTCGAGAGCTTGTTCTTCCACATCGGTGACAACACCTACGAGCTGACCCCCAACGCGCAGATCTGGCCCCGTGCTGTACGTGCCCTAGCCCCTCCTCCAGAGTTCTGCGATCGTTCTCTGACATTTGCGCTTCTACACTGCAGCTGAACACGGCCATTGGCGGCGAGGAGGATGCTGTGTACTCGATCGTTGCTGATCTCGGCAGCAACAGCGGCGAGGGCCTCGACTTCATCGATGGCTTCGCTTTCCTCGAGCGTTTCTACCAGGTCTACGACGTCACGAACAGCCAGGTTGGGTTCGCCACCACCCAGTTCACGAACGCCACTATCAACTAAGTTATCCATATATATCTTCATGTACTGCCCGGCTTGAATGGAGATTATATCTGGTCATTCAACGGAAATAGTTCCGCTGTACCTCCTCGTACATCACGGTGGAGATTGGGTGCTGTTGTTATTATAGCTCATGCTGTGCCCGTCAAGAGCTCAGACACAGATATCTCTGAGAGCTTTGAAGTAAGAGTTGAGTGGCCTAAGTATCGCCACCCTCCACTTCCGGGCGCTTGAGAGAACGTGACCTGCAGCACGCGTCGCGACGCGACTCATTTGCGCATCGCGTTCCTCCTACCACATGTCGTGTCTTGCCTCCTTCCTCTCAAAGTTGGTACCATCTCGACCAAAACTGTGAAGACGTGTCATGGTTGGACGAACACGGTCCCAACGAGCCCCTCAAGCTTCCCAAGCGACGCGAGCTACTCAAGCCGGTAGCTCACGACGCGCACGCGTTCAAGACGACGACGACGATGAGGAGGAGGAGCACATCCAGATTGACGCGTCTGATGATGGCTATGGCGACGATGATAAGGCATCTGGGGTGAGTCTTTCGTGCCGTGTCCAACGCGCGTTTGTCCCATCCTCAAGCCAAGCCCATCTGTCGTTGCTCGATGTAGGAGCTCTATAGAAAGGCTCGCGATCTCGTGCGACTGGCTATGTTTCACGAGCAGAGACGGACGCCGCTGAGGAGGGATGAGATCACAAAGAAAGGTGAGCGCGGGGTGTGGATGGAGGCGTCTCCTTTCCTTCAGTATTGAGTGAGCTTCGGCAGTCCTTGGGTCGAGCTCGCGCACGTTCAACAGTGTACTCCCACTTGCGAACGAGATACTGGGGACGACGTTTGGCATGGAGCTCGTGGAGCTGCAGTCAATGCCGTCGGACAAGGATATCAGCGAAAAGGACGCGGACCTCTTGAAGAACACTGGTGTCAAAAAGAAGGGTGTGTTTTTATTCACGCCCTGTCTTGGGTTCGCTGCAATATTGACTCCGGAACGCAGCCGCATCCACTGGCACGAAGCAATATATTCTTCGCTCAACTCTCGACCCCACCTTAATCCAGTTAGCATGTACGCCAGATCCCGAGATCCGCGAGCTCGAGCAGAAAGAGCATACGGACGAGAACGAGGAGTTCGCGGAAGACGACAACCCAATAGGTACGCGCTCAACAGGGAGCATCTTTGCCTGGGGTACCGCGGACCAACTACCCTCCATCGGTATCTTATACGTCATCCTCGCACTCATCCTTGTCGAAGGACGGGTGATGAGCGATGGTACGCTTATTCAACGATATGCAATGATGTTTGACTGATTAGCATCCGCCAGGCGACCTGCGCGCCATCCTCAAGCGTCTGCAGCTACCCGCGAATGCCCCTGTTCCCCTCAGCAGCCAGGCTACAAACCAATCCCTCTCGATCGACGCGTACCTCGCGCAACTCGTGCGCTTGGGCTACCTCGAGAAACTCAAAGTCGGGACCAACTCAGGCAAAGCAAGCACAAAGCGTGCGCGGGCCACGCAAGCAGCAGCGGCAGACGACAGTCTCCAGGCCTTCGAGTGGCGCTGGGGCCCGAGGGCGCTCGGCGAGATTGGTGAGCGTGGAATTGCACAGTTTGTCGCGGAGTTCATGGCGGGCCAGCCGGGACAGGAAGAGGATGGCGAGGAAGACGCGGTGGCTGCGTCGCAAGATGAGGGGACCCAGAAGCGTGTGGAGATTATATATAAGGGTATCGAACGTGCGGCAGCTGGAGGTAACTTGTTGGCAGGGTAGACCCGGTCGGTGTTTGTGTGCGAGTAATGGTTGTCTTGAGGGGTGTGCTATCTCGTGTACTCATGCTTCAATTTGTGTAGTACTACTTTATTCGGTGATGATCATGCTACTGCCCGTAATCCTATCACTGAATTCTTACCTGGACGAGTGCTTGCTCAGTGATTGATGACATTCATTACCTGCGTGGCTCATTGGACGTACTTCGATGTACTCTCCACAGCTGGTTGAGCATGCAGTAGATCTGGATAGTCACAGTGGCCTTGATAGTTATCGACTGTCTGCCTCTTACTTCCCTCGGTCCCACCACCGCCACCACTCGTTGACTATGCCATGTTTTCATCCAAGACTACTTCGTGTCATTTGCAATCGGTGTCTCCGCCGTTGGTGCCCAGGTGAGTGTTCAACAATTTTATTGCAGTCCTATGACGTTCATCTCGTCATCCCAGCCATCCCTCAAGCACGCGAGGATTGCTCCTGTGCCATTACTACCGTCACAACTTACGTGCCATATACGATTACTACTTGGGAATGATCTCTTCTTCTACTGTACTCTCGATGTCTAGAAAGCGGCACCTCATATCGTTCCCGTTGTCCACATTGCCAATACTGAAGTATCAGTTCACCAGCAGCGCTAAAAAAGGAAAGCGGAGCGCTGGTAACCTACGTCATAGTGGCCCTACATTGCAACTTGCAAGTTGGCGCGTCGCATTCTCTTGCCTACCTCTGCTCTGCTCGTTCCTCCCTGTCATGATATTTGCGACTATAGCCGTTCGCGTCCGTTGTCGACACGCCGCAAGATCAGCATTGAATACTCTCAATTCATTACAACCTTCTTGGCACTGGCGAGTCGCATACACGGCGGACCATAGACTGATAACACGAAATTATGTGACTACTGCACAAGAAGTCGAGAACATCAACGTTGGTCATTCGAGATTCCTCGCTGAGGCATCGAAAAGAGAGGGGTGGAAGAACGGAGAGGCAGACAAGAATCGGGGCGATGGTGCGGGGGGAGCAGAGAGGACTTTGAATCACTTACAGCAGGACGAGGTGCGTATACCGATAAACCTGTGGGCATACTACATCTCTAAGTGACTCAAACGCGGTTAGGCAAACTTTCACCGACGGCGTCCCACTTGTTCAAGCTTATCATACCGTTGCAACACACACAAGGGAAGTCGAATGATGAGACAGAACCCAATGCAAACCTGCCCCCGCCGATCGTCTTCCTCCTGCATCCCTCCCAACCTCTGTCACACGTCAGCAGGCTGATCCTCGCTTCTCTTGCACCCGCAACGCCGTCCATCTCCTTCCGGAGCACCACACCACGCGGACACCCCATTCAGTGGTCAGACTCGACCGACGTCGCCGACTTCATCCGCGATGCTGCGCGTACACGCGAGTTCACCGTATGCATCACGGACCAGGGGGAAGACGAGCCACACACCACGATACCCGTAGAAGTGCCCTCGTTCGAGGACCGCACGCGCTTCCTCCGCCGGAGACTGTTCACCGTCGAGCAGGAGCTCGATCGCATGGAGGTGCTGAAACGCGAGTGCGACGAGGAGGCGCATCGGGGTGCACGCAGGATGTCCTTGGGAGGGTTCGGGATCCTGATTGTCTACTGGGGCGCCGTCGCGCGACTCACCTTCTGGGACTATGGCTGGGACGTCATGGAGCCTATCACGTATCTGTCCAGTCTTTCCATGGTCATTCTCGGATACTTGTGGTGCGTGTATGGTCTACGAATCGTGAAGCGATTCCTGCTGATGTGTCCGTCGGTCAGGTTCTTATATCGCGGACGCGAAGTCTCCTACTCATCGGTCCTGCACCATTCCGTGTCTGCGCGCCGCGAGGCGTTACACAAGGCACGTGGCCTGGACATCGACAGGTGGACGGACCTGGTCAACGAGGCAAAGACCATCCGAAGGGAGATGAGCAAGATCGCTGAGGATTATGATCAAGAACGGTGGAAGGAAAGTGAGGAAGAGATAGAAGCTCGAGAGAAAAATGAGATCAAGGGGCCTGAGGATGTTGAGGAAACCGAAGAGGAGAAATTTGAGTTAGAAAGAGGACGGAGACGGCAGTAGCACATCACCATGGACTGTCAATGGTGAACAAGGGTTGTTGTCGTTGACATACTTGTCCGTGATTCTCTCCGTTAAGCATTAATGGGGTAGTGGTAACCTGGGTCGTTGCCATCGACCCGCCGGGGGTTCGATTCCCCCTTAATGCAGTTGTTGTTGTTTTGCTACTTAGCCTTGTGTTTGTACTTGGTAGGATCGGCTCAGATTTCACAAGACGTAAACTGTACGGTCATACTACAACCCCGCAGGCGTCCCTACACTACTAGTTTGTTGTGGCATCAGTGAAGGGTGTGGTTGCGAAGCCTACCCGACTGTTGGCAATGTCGAACACGTAGTAGAACCGCTCCAAGAACGTCATTCCGTCAATGAAGTCAAGCCCTTCGCCGCTGAGGGCCCCGAGGTCATTCACGACGAGGTAGACGAAGTCTGGCGAGCCTCCAATTGCAGTGTTAAGCTGAAATATAGGAGGATGAGTAGATGGATAGGATGTATGAACCGGGCCTGGTACTAACCGCGCGAGGGAAAATTTGAGCGTTGGGGGTGAACTCGAATGTGTTCTGTCCGACAGGCACGTATGGATTCAGTCAGTGCACACCTTGGATGCGAAGACGAGGACTTACATCGCCAATGTGGAAGAACAGGCTCTGCAGGTTCGCAAACTGGTCCGGAGTCAGGCGGAGAAGGCCGGTGGCGGAGTCGGGGACGCCCCCAGTCAGGGTCTGGTAAGTGGCGAACGCATCTATAGTTGGATTGCTGGTTTAGCCATGACACAGTGGGGTGGTGTGGTAGATAGGATATTCGGCGACATACCTGATGCAATGAGCAGGAGGGTGGTGCCGGTGTCGGTGATACCAGAGGTGGTGGCCAAGACCGTCGGTCCATCGGGCGAGCCAAAGGTGATCGACTGGTCAATACCGACAAACGTGTTCGCAGGTGAGGTCGAAGTGATTGGTCTGTGGTGACGAAGTGCCATGAGAATTTGACGCGATCCCCCTGAGAGTTTGAGGGACAAGAAGGAACTTACACGAATTGCAGGGGGCCGGTGAACTTGGTCGGGTCGACACCACCGAAGGTGAGCTCGCCATTCGTGTTGGAAAGTGTCGTCGTCGGCTGGAAGGAGACACCGACTTCGTGAGCGGTGATGAGGCCCTGGCTGAACGCGTTGTCGGTGACGGTCGGGATGCAGTCGTCCACAGCGGGGATGAGGGTCCCTAATCCACAGCATTAGACTCGGTCATAGAGTATGCTGTCTTCGCACGTACCACAGGTCAGCGCGGCAGGACCGATACTGAGGGAAATGTCAGCGTTGAGCTTCAGCATGAATGTTGGAGACCGGAAGGAACGCACCCCAGAATGCCGTCGACGTCGGTGAATCCCTCTGAGACCATGGCTACCCCATAGGACTGGTTCTTGATCACCAGATCACCTAGTGTGACGTCGTCTTGGGCTTCTAAACCTGTGATTCTTCTGTGAGGATACGATCGACACGCCATATATTATGGAGATCAAGAGTGTACCTGCGAAAAACCCAGAACCGTAGGTGACAGACTACAAGGAGATGCAACTGAGAATCATCGTGTTGGAGGAGTTGAGGAAGGTAGGATCGTACCACCAAGTTCCCAGTTAGATCGCCCAAAGGGGGGACGATTGGGTTCGTTAGGGGTCGTGCACCAAACCATGTATTGGAGCTCCCGGTGTCGATCAGGAGGGTGACTATATCGTGCAAAGATGAGAGATCCCGTTCTGTGTCAACAGCCTGGGTGCCGAAATCGAAGCCACGTACATTCCTGACCCCTGACGGTCACCTACGAAAGAAAACTGAGCAGGGCGATTCCGAAGGACTACATAGAAAACTTACAGGTGTCGTATAATCCACGAGTTGGTTAGTTGCCGGCGAATCAAAGATAGCATCCTGTTGAAAGACGCCGGGGTTCCTGCTCGCGCGGCTCTTGAGCGCCTTCGCACGCGCTTGGTCAAACTGCAGCAGCTTCGTGATGCCTGTCGTGTTCATCCGCCGCACGATCGGCAACTTCACGGGTGCCGTATCCCTGCGGATGTGTAGAGCACCTGCAGAAAGTGCGACCGCAAGGAAGGCGAGACAGAGGAGACGAAGTCCAGCAAACATCGTAGTATGTGCCTGTGCAAACTATCGGAACTGGTGGGACAGGGGCAGGGGCACAGAGACTGGAAGGGGCTTGTGTGGGCGATGGGGAGGTCGAGGACACGGAGATTAGACCCGTGGGCGAGTCTAGTGCGGGGGAATAACTTGAGGAGTTACATATATCGGCTCGCGGGCTCTGTGCGCTTTGCGGACGTCCGAACGAGCTATCTACCCGTCTGGTGAATCGGATGCTAATGTTGAACCACCAATAACTCCGAGTCTTCTGCTTGCATGAGTGCCGTCTACCTGGCTATCGGGCTCACTGCTGCGCAGTGGAGTTCGATGACGGGAGTGCGTCCTTGAGGTCATCTATATGAAGGGTAATCGAACGACGAAGTAATCGTCCCTGACCTACCAGTATGAACTCTCCCATGTCATCGTGAGCAAGTGCCGGCGGGCCAGTAGGATGTGCATCTTATCCATCTCGGGGAAACTGAACCCACCCAGCGACAGTGGGAAGACATTGTGAAGCGGACGTCCTCGTCACGGGAGCTGTAGGAAGCGAAGCCGTCGGGGTGACTTCTTCTCGTCTCAGGGAACATGGTCCCTAGCGCGTACGCTGTCCGTGTTTTAACCGACTTCTAGCACACGGTAGAGAAGTAGAACGTACCGGAGGTCGAATTCCGAACATTGCCAACTTGCCACTCATTGGCAGCGAGAGAGAATTCATTAAGGCGAACGCGAGAGTCGACTGGGCGGCTTCACATGACGTCTTCCGGGCAATCTCACGGGAGGCCTCGACGAAGATCATCTTGGGAAGATACCTACCTTCGGTCCCGTCACCGTAAAGTTCGGAAAGCCGCATGACGGTGACGACCATAATCTTGATAGCGGTGCAGATGAGTAATGGAGAGACTCAGACGACGCTGGGTATCTTGCGCGTCTCGACACGCAGACGTGTTCTGAAGAAGCATGCATAGAGAATCTCACGAGTGGAGAATACAACTGCAGAAGCAGAAACTACGACCTGAGTCCAAACGAAAAGAAGCACGAGTTCCTGTGAAGGCTTTGCATCCCATTGATACCGTTAGTTCGACACCGCGTTCGTGAACTCGGTCGTCGCAAAGCCGACCTGGCTGTTTGCGACGTCGAAGACGTAGTAGAATCGCTCGAGGAATGTCATGCCGTCGACAAAATCGAAGCCGGAACCGCTCGGCATCCCAAGGTCGCTCACGATGAGATACACGAAGTCGGGCGAGCCACCAATGGCCGTGTTGAGCTGATAAGGACGGAGGTTGTCAGTCGGGGTTCTCCGACTATAGGGTGGGAGTGCACATACCGCACGAGGGAAAATTTGGGCGTTGGGAGTGAACTCAAAGGTGGTCTGGGCAGGAAGTTCGGTAACGGAAGCGCACGTAGTGGAGGGTGAGACTGACATCACCTATTTGGAAGAACAGGCTCTCGAGGTTTGCGAATTGGTCAGGGGTAAGCCTCAGAAGACCTGTGTTGTTGTCGAACACCGCGCCGGTGATGCTTTGGTACGTCGCGAGTGCGTCTGCGAATGACCACGTCAGTACCCGCATGCAAGCGGAGAAGATTTCGATAGAGGCCGACCTGTAGCAAGGAGGAGAAGCGTCGTGCCCGTGTCAGTAATACCAGCACCGGTCGGGAGAATCAGGGTCCCCGCAGAGCCGTAGGTGACGGTCTGATCGATCCCTACAAACTCGCTCGCAGGGGCGGTTGTGGTAATAGGACTGGATGTCCTGGTCAGCGATTGCGTCACTTGGGCAGATGAACGCCTACATACACGAAGGTCAAGGGGCCGGTGAACTTGGACTCATCAACACCGCCGAAACTCAGTTCGCCATTGGTGATCTCGATGGACTGGGTAGGCTCGAACGAGATACCGATGAGATGCTGGTCGATGAGACCTTGAGCGAAAGCATTGTCCGTGACAGTAGGGATGCAGAGGTCCTCGTCAGGGAATAGGGTACCTGTGTGAAGTTTGATTCAATGTGATACAATTGAATATAGTTGGCTATCTCCATACCACACGTCAAATCAACAGGGCCAATTCTAGAGACCATTCGTGAACACATGTGCGCACATGTCAACGTGAGACATACCCTATAATGCCGTCGACACCATCAAAACCAGCGTCTTCCAGAGCCGCTCCGATAGACTGATTTTGAATGACCAGACCGGGAGCTAATTCAACTTGATCGGTGAACTGCTGACCTGAACGACTGTCAGGCCGTTGTTGTATCTACGACTATGGTAGATCCTCACCGATCACAAAACCAGATCCATAGATAACTTCCTGCACACGATGCCCGGGTTAAGCACCACCTGGAATATGAGAAAGAGCTCGAGTACATACCACGAGATCGCCTGTTGCGATAGACGTGCTCGTGCGAACGTAGGGCTGCCCGGCACCAACCCAAGTGTTCGAACTCCCAGTGTCGATCAACAATGAATCTGAGGGAGAGGGTTAGCCACGTCGACGTTCGTGCCCAAATCACAAACGCAACACTTGCATTCGGTAGCTGGATTGCCTACTTTGACCTAGATAGTGTCAGACTCATCATAATAAGAAGTCAACACTAGACGGCAAGGACATACCACAGCGACGTGATCAACAACCTGGTTCGTAGCCGGAACGTTGATGACGGGTGTCCTAGAGAACTTGCCGGGCCGGGTCATTGCATGGTCCTTGAGTGCCTGTGCGCGTGCCTGGTCGAGTTGCAGCAAGTTTGCAGTCCCCGTGAAGTTCAGCCGCCGTGCGAACGGCAGCGTCACAGGGGATGCGGTCTTGCGGGCAATGAGAGCCTCGCTCGGAAGCGTAAGGCCTACGGCCACGACGAAAAGCAAAGCAGACAATTTGGTGAACATCGCCCCTGCTGGACTGGATGAGGTGAGCACTTTGAGGATGGAGAGGCGTTGGCTCGCCACTTCGTGTCCGTCGAGCTTCATATACATTGACTAACAGACGGGTGAGACTGTGCGGCGCATTGGGAAGCGTACCAAAAGTATGTCAGAAGCATTGATATCTGCTAGCAATGGTATCGTACGAGCCAGTCGTGGACGAGCCAGCTCGAAGCAACGAGGTCGTGCGCTGTTCGGTGGGCGGCATACTCACGAGTCCTACCAACACCGGTGGTATACCCGAGTCCTGGGCCTCGTGGGTTCCCATGCGGTGTGAAACTGTGACGTCCATATCCAAGTCGCAATGCAAAACAAGTGAGCGGAAGCGAATGGGTGCCTTGGCCGTGAACATGATAGCTGCGAATTACTCCACGGCCCATGCACGGCCTCACGAAGATTGTGAAAAGCTTTACTGGTGAGTTACATCGATGGGAACAACTCTATAATCGGAGAAACCACAGGCAAATTGACGGACCGGTCATGTACGTGCTCTGAGAAAGGCATCAAGAGCTCTTGTTCAATGCATGGTGGCAGATCCGACACATCATATCGTAACTCACCTTTTCAGCTTGCCACCACCGCCAGTCAATACACGGAAGCCAGATACCGACGAAGTTGATTGTCTGGCTGGTTCCCATGAAGCCTACTAAGCCATGCTTCGGAAAACGGCACGCAACCGAAGCTGCGGTACAAGGTATTATGACCATGGCAGCTCGATTGAGACGTATTTGAGAATTTTGACGGAAGTCTGTACGGCAATGGCGATGCAGCCAGTGTGCAGACATGATTCCGACCGCGATAGTATCATTATATATGGAGCTACCAGCTGCGAGCAAATAGCTGGAGACCTAGCACACAGAAGAAGATAGGTGTAAAGCAGTTGGGAAGCTGTCTTTCACTTTCGACGGGTCGTTGAACCGGTGGTCCAGTACTAGAACTCCAGTTTGATCATGGTCACGGTCAGCTGGTTCAATCTGGTTCAACGTTGAATAGAAGTTCTCACCTTACATAAGCGGGAGTCCATCAGTGAGGCGCTCAAGCACTCGCTCTGCAACTTCTTGAATAGTTTTCGGCCTCTGCACCCTCTCCTTTTTCCTGCTCTCGTATGGTGCTGGAAACACAGCTTGCCACTTGCAATGCGTGACAACTGGGACTCTTGAACTGGGTGTTAGCATTGGGTCCATCAGTCTGCGGGTGTCGGATGCATGTATGTGGGGCCGGGGCAAATGTAAGTCGTCTAGCTGTGTGTTAGAACTAAGGTAGTAGTCCTAGGCACTCACAAACTCAATCATGTCTCCTACGTAGAGCGCAAAATGCGGAGATTGTGCAACTGAATCAGCTCGAGGTGTCACGTGTGGTACAGCAACTTATACTGTTGGCCGAGATTGGTGAGCTCGTCCATGCATCGATGTCTCAGCGAATTCCGTTTCCTGCAACAGAAGATGCAGAGGTTTGAAGAGGATCATGCATGAAGTTGTCTTGAGACACATAGGGATTGAATTCGAGGCTCGCGTGGCTAACGCGACTCCTTTGACCTCTGGTACCAGCGAGAACCATGATGGCATGAAGGGATGCCGACGCCGACCGTATGCAGTGAGTCGACAACGATGATGGCGACTTGTGTGAACATTGCTGCCGTAGTCTTCGTGCCATGTGTTGACTAGTAGCCAATCGTGGCTCCATCATATTGTATATACGACTGTTTTATCTAAGTCGTATCGGGTACACAACACGCCAACGGCCATGGAACATGCAATGTATAATACCAAACGAGCCATGCCCCAGCAAACCTCTCAAGTTCTCAACATGTACGCAGGTCATCCAGCGGTACGTCCTCGTTGAGTCAGCTGTCAGCTGTCAGCCTGCAAGGTCTAAAGATTTGCAAACACTCAGCTCTAGGCATGCTACGGTCGCGCTCATGTGGTTTCGCTATCTCCTTTAGGGCGATCGTGGAGTACTAGTGCACGTTAATCCGACACCGGGTTGATCAGCGCTGGCGTCTGCACTTGACAATTTCAAGTCGACTACGGAGTCCGGTTGGTCCGATGAGCAGCAGTGTTCCTGCGACTAATTTCGTATCTTTGAGACATCACGTTAACTCCACCTTATTATGAGGGTCGACTCATTTGTCAACGTGTCGTGCCTCTCACTACTGACCTCTTAGGATGCCATCCTTCTTCCGCAATCGCAGAGAGAGCTCTCCGGAGCCGCTACCAGATGGTGGCAACTCCTCAGGCCCTTCCATCTCACCAAATATCGTCGCATCTGAGGCTACGGAGGGCGAGGATCCCGCCGTGGCGCAGAAGCTCGATGGCGCATTTACGTCGATCAGCACTTCTAGTCAAGGTTTTCACAAGTATGAAGATAGCAGATCACGCAGAATTGCGGACGGCTCTGGTAGGTCATTTATGTGTTTTTCGATCTCACACCCCACACCAAACAATTGGGATTACTGTAGGGGGTACACTTGACGCCATTCAGACGAATGTGGCATCTGCACAGAATTACTCCTCGACAATGAAGACCGTTTACGACAGTGAAAGCATGAAGTTTGTCCGTGACGGGGTCAATGCACTTGTCGATAGTCTTCCGGGCCTCGTCAAAGCGCTGGACGAGGTAGCGAAACTGCACCCATTCATTGCTGGTGAGTGTTTCCGGTGGGGCACCTCCAATTCGCTCTTCCACTTTGCTCCTTAGTCGCTGTCGGTGCGTTTCGGGTCGTGGTGGAGCTTGATATCAAGCGTCGAGACAATGACAAGAAGATCGCCGTCCTCTTCGTGGAGATGAAGGATATGATGGAGGCGTTGCTGCAGTGAGCAACCTCGCTACCTCGAGATTACCTCAGACGAGTGCTCACAACCTGGCAGACTCCGCTCGATCAAGGACGCGGACACGGTTGGCCCAGATGGCTTGACGATCAAAGCTCGCATGCAAGAGCTCGTGAAGAAAGCCGCAGACGACATCAAGAGTTGTGCGAACGCATGCGACACGTACTCGAAGAAGAAGCTGATCGTCAAAGTCATCAAAGGTTCGGTGTGGGACAGCACTCTGAAGAGCTTCATCGACATCTTCGCCCGTCAGCGCAAGGCCTTCACCTTCGCACTGTCCATCCATATTGGTGTTGGCGTGGACGACGCGAATCGACAGCTGAAAGTGATCGACGAGAAGATCGATCTCGTCATCGAGTTCTTCACCAAGTTTGTGTCTCCCGAGCAGCAAGAGCTGGGGGCACTCATCGCAAAGAAAGGCGGCGCGACGGCGGTAATGGGAAACAACGAAGCGCTTAAGGAGCTGCTCAAGTTCAAGCCTGGCCCCGTCGGGAACACTGGAAAGCGCGCTGATCGGGATGGGACGGAACACTTGAAGAGCCACGGTGAAAGAGATGAACTATCGATTGTCAAAGAAGATCTTTTCGACAGTCCTGAGCTTGCGATACGGAAGAATCTTGAGGTTTTCGAGCGGAAGTTCAAGATGCAACAGAGGGAGCTTGCTGAGGAAGTGCGGAGGATGGTGCATCACGAAGGCGACCGGGTCATCGAGGCCTTCACGTCGGGCCCGCACGAGCGTATCATTGATCCTGTGAGTGCGATACGTCCCAGTATGTGTACTCTGCTGATCTGGTTGCAGGACATCCATGACATCTGGAAGGAAATGGTCAGTCACCAGTAGATCCGAGTGACCTGTCTGCCGCTCATGATCGCTGTTATCTACTCAGCGCTGGCCCGGACATGTCAAAGCCCGCCACTTCGTCCTCGCCCTGCGGGACTACTACCGCCAGCAAATGGAAAGCAAAAACCGCAAAACCCACGATGAGGAGAAGACGAGCCGTCTTGATAAACAGGACGAGTGGGCCGTCGAGTACATCAATCTGAGTCGACTACAAGCTGTCGCTGAAGCATTCGACGACGACGCGTCGGGATTCATTACCATTGCTGAAGTCAATCACTTCACGTCTACGCGGCCAAAGGATTGGAGGTGAGGAAAACAATTGTGTCCGCCTAGACTAGCCACTGACCGATGCTTGTCAGTCTCATTCACTGGCTCGCATACTGGGCAATTGGTATGCCGTTGTGCTATGCGTCATTTATTGGATAAGTCCTGAGATTTTTGCAGGGTGGCAGATGACTGCGACCTACTACAGGGAGAAGATTGTGGAGATCTGTGCCAAGATGTTCGCGCTTCGACCTCACATCCTCCCGGCAAATCGCAATGCGGTGAATAAGTATCTAGACACCGTGTGGAAGAAAATGACCACCCTGACCGCTTCCCTCGTCCGATGGTCCTGGTCTGACGAGCTGAAGGAACGGTTTATCAGCTACGTGGATACTGAGGAACAACGTCTGCGTGAGGGTCTAGAGACCTTCAAGTACGACATCGACGCAATGGATACACTCACCCTCATCACTGGACCAGGGCGTATAGAAAAGGTATGTACGCTAAGACAACGCTTTGCGGAAAGTCCTGACAACGTATCGTAGTATATTTTCCCACTCATGTATCTTCTCCTCCGTCGCGATTTCGAGATCATCCGCGTCTGTCAAAGCAAGGTGATACACAAGGACGAGTTATGGGACTCCGCAGACACGATGCTCTACGTTTTGGATGCGGTCGCTGAGAGGTACAGTGATCTGGAAGGTGCATAGTCTCATTACCTCAGGTTGACGTTCATACTCACGAATGCCATTCTAGCGATCTTCAAGCAACAGGGGATGGATGCTAGCAAACAGTTCAAAAACTTCGCAAGTGAGCTGGTACGTAGAGTGTATCTCGGTGGTTGGGCATCGTTTAACTCCTTGACTAGTTCGACTATTGGCACGACGGAACGCAAATTTGGAACCTCTCGAACCTACGAGATATCGAATTCATGGAGGTCGAGTACGACGACTCAAAAGAAGATCAGAATGTAGACGTCGACAAAATACTGAATTACCCATCCGCGGCGGACGACCTGTACACGACTGTCAACGACACTGTGACCGAGATCGATGCGCAGGCGGACGATGCAGTTCGGATGATGTAAGTCGAGCCATACTACCCTACTTATTTATCAACTAGTTCACCCTTGTCTCCCTCAGCCTGGGACGCTGGTACGGCTTCGAAGGAGCGGAAAGATGGCCCACAGGGTGCATGACAACCTTCTGCTTCCATGCCTCCGCCGACAAGACGACCTACGAGACCAGCGGCGTCGCCGCACACGGCACAGGGTTCACGATCCTCGGACAGTACACCACCAATGACGAGGGGCAAGTCGAGTATCGCTTCTCGCGAACGTACGGTGCGCGATTGAGGGACACGTACTTCCGCGGCACTCTGGACGAGGAGGGCACGACTCTCTCCGGATCGTGGGGATACGGCGAGGACGATATGCCGTACGAGTTCTGGCTCAAGCGGACCGAGCCAGAGATCCTCGTCGCGCGTCCTCCACCTGCGGAGTTCAAGACGAACAGGATCCGTGCTTTGTGGGACTACGCCCTCACCTATGCCCGCAGCCGTGCGCAACGGACGCTCTGGTCGTGGTCCTACTTTAAGCAGCGGCGAGATAAGAGGCACGAGTACCTGGAGCTCTTGGAACGCGAGATGGACGATCTCCAGTCGGACGAGGACCTTGATCGATTTGCCTATCTCGACCGCACCTCGACGTACGATGACATCCGGTGGTTTTATGTACTGCAAGACTACCGTCAGCGGCCCAAGCCAATCCACTTGTAGGATCCTATGCCTCCTGTTATGTTTGACCTGCTGATTCACTCTTCTTGCTTCTGTAGCGGAATAGTGTGCGACCACTGTGACAATCATATCTACGGAACACGTATGGTATGCATGCAGTGCGGCTCGCGCTTCACCTTCGACTTCTGTGACAAGCCGGAATGTCTCGGCGCTGTCGTGAGCTCGCGAGACGATATTGAGTCTCCACACCTGCCCACGCACGATTTCGTGAAGATTCGGACGGACATCCTGCATTACCGCGAAATCGGTAAGGTCCTGAAGAGCGCGGAGGCAGGGCTCGCACATGCGAAGAAACTCCTCAATAGAGCTTCACAAAGTGGCTCACCGGAGCAGGATGACGATGACGAGAAGAAACAGCCGAAAGGAGCGAGACTGTCATCTGCGCGACGTGACTCGTCGAACTCGTCCGACTCGGACTCTGGGGCCGACGTCCCAGTGCTGACCTGTATATCGTGCTCGGCTTCGATCTCTCAGCCATGCTGGTACTGTATAGATTGCCCCGGTGCGTCGTCATGTGCGTATAGTGTTATGTTAAGCGGCTGACGTCTTCTATAGAGGAGGCCAATGTCTTCGTCTGTCAAACATGCGACCAGGAGAAGGGTGGCATTACCCATGGAGATACTCATATGGCGACCCACAATCTCGTCCGATGCATGGACCCCAATGGAGACGACGAAGATAGCGATGAAGAAGAAAAGGATAGCACCGAGTCGAGGGTCGCCGCTCTCGAGACTCAGATCTCCGCGTTGGCGGCTCAGATGGACCGGATGGAGAAATTGTTACAGTCGCTCGCCTCCGGACGACCCGACGCTAGCGTGTCGTGAACGCAATGTATATCTGTAACGTTGACATGTGCATATGCATTGTATTCTTTGGCGTGCATTATCAGGCCTGTGTCCTCGAAGCACTCACCACGAACCAAGCTTCGTCCTCAGCACCCTTGCCCGGTCCAAGAAAGCATCCGCCTCCAGATAACAGCCCACGAACTTATGATCTTCTCTTATTGAAACTTTACAGTTACAGACAGAAGTACATCTCTATAAGAAAGGGCCCTCCGGCCAAAAAAAATAGACGTGTAGCACCCATACTACGTCCGGGACCGAGTCCGAGTCCGAGTCACCGATAGGAATGTTTGAGGCCAGATACAATACTCAACTTGGGGGCACGAGTAAGTTCGTAAGTTCGTCTAGTATCATCCCACAACATCGTACTACAGATAGTACAAGCGGGACAGTGTATGTCAGGATACAATTGTGGGAAGACCTGCGCTAGACGGAAGTAGCATGATCCCTCAGAATACGTAAACGTCCAGCTCCTCGTCGCCGTTTTCCAATTCATCGTTCTGTACCTGTGTTTATCAATCGTTCTTGCACGAGAACATGCGGAAGATATGGGCTTACATTCAAGCCAATCAGATGCTGGTGGTCAATCATGAATCCCGAGTAGTCCTCAAGGCAGACCCGCGATGACTTCGCGTACGGAAGCCGGCTCACAACAGGTTCTACGAAGACCTGGCCAGAGTCGATGACTGACTCCTGCCCCTCCAATCTATAGCTGCGACCAGGAGGGGGAGTAGGTTCGTTGCGCCGCTTCGGATGGACGTTGAAGTCGAACATCCAGAAAACGGACCGAGGGAGGGCATCGGGTGAGTGCATGAAGGTCGGGGGAAAGATGACACGTGCACCATGGATATACCTCAATCCCAGGTAAGCATGACGAAGGCCGCCCTGAGACGACACACCTCAACCATACAAAGTCGCCTAGATAAGGCACGAATCTGGTGTTGTCCGGACCCCATTCGTCCCATTGCTTGACGACGACCCGATCGGTCTCCGTGTGCCGCTGTATCACCGACTGGAAGTATCGGTGGTGTACGAACATAGTGTAGACTCTGGAATGGTCGAAGCTGTAATGCAAGGAGAACATGTGGATGCGGTTGTCCCGCGCAGTCTCAAATGGGCGACCAGGAGTTGGCTGCGCAACGAAGGGCCCAGAGTGCGTATACGCCCGCGTTAAGGATTGCCCCGGGTTCGTCGCAGGCAGACATCATTGTGCAACCTTGGTGGGAAGGAGGTGTATGCCCGGCCATGATTCTCCAGAAACGAACCCAGCATCACCATTAAAGGTGTATAGTTCGATGGAGCCTCCCTCGGATGCCAGTGTTACCATGAATGTGCGATCGGAGACGAAGGCGAAGTCACAGGTAGAGCTAGGGATACCAAGGCCGACGCAGCTCTACATGAATGTCAACACACGGCCGTCATGGCAACCATGCAGGGAGAAATAACGCACAACAACCTTCTCCACAGTTCTCCAATTCCAAATGAGCAGCCCTGGAACGTCTGTGGAAGAGAACGCGCCTATGACATCGTCGACGATTTCAGTCATATCTATGCGCATCATAAAGGGTAGGCGCGTTTGGAGGATCGGTCTAGCAGCATTGGGATGAGCCTTCTCCTGACTGATCTGGCGAAGGGCGATGCTGAAGGTCCATGACGCGGCGCTGTTATACACACCAGTTCAGATGGTGAACCATTGGCCGCCAGATCACATACGTTAACTCTTCCTCAAGCACCAGAGCCAGAAGATCCTGCGACGGGTCCATTGCAAAGTCCCGGATTGTGAACTCCATGTCTTGCCTGCCATTCGATCCTCCTCGCTCCTTCTGCAGGTGTCGGGAGCCAGGTAAGAGCGAGGTGACGGGACTCGATAGAGTTGTTGCCCACTCTGGACGAGGCAAAGACGCTGTCGACGAGCTCGTACGCCTGACAATGCAATGGTGCGTTTATCTTAATTTTTCTGACCTGTGCCCATTCGAGGGAGCGCCAACGCTCTCGCAGCTCTAGCAGCCGCGCAAGGCGCTTGGAGGGTGTGAGACGGCAATCGATGCCATCGACCATACCGTCCGCGAAGAGCTCCACGATGTACTGCAGCTCAACCGAGTGTCTGATCGCATCTCGAAGCGAGGTGCAGACCTAGAGATCCAGTAGATCAGAGTCGCTGCGTTGTGTCCCAGCGCTGATGCACAACGGTGATGAGATGATACTATCCGTACAGCACTTACTGAAGAACAACGTAGCAGACTCTTTGCGTCAAGGTGACGGAGTATCATAAGCATCAACTCTCGAGGAAGATGATAGAAGGAAGGCATATCCTTCATGTTGTCCCTTGTTCGTGCCAAGGACTCAGCGGGGGCCAAGGATGGATCTGGTGAAGAGTCAACTCCAAGCTGGTCCGGGTATGCACCGGCGTGACTGGCATGGGAAACCATACTGAACTCACCGTGTCCACCCACACACAGCCACCTCGACCACGGCCCGAGGTAGCCGGTACCAAGTTCAGAGAGACAGCATATGAGCACAAAATTCGTCCTCTTATCTAGAGTGCACAGAAATATTTATCGGCTCGCTTTGAGCCATGGATGATAGAATTTTCACAACTGGGGATGGGGCCGTAAGTCAGGAGAGCAAGCGCCCATCACAGTCCCGGCTTCCCTCGGCTTCCGGACTCCGGCAATGCCGTCAATTGGCGTCTGAAGGTAGGTCTAAAGTATACTGACGTATTGTGATCCTCTCCGAGTCCACGCTCTATGACAACCCGCTCAGACCTCGATACGCTTGACGTGGGGGCAGAGACAGGGAGTCGCTCCTTTTCATGAGGACTGAATATCTTGTGAGTACTACACGGTCCTTGCAGCTGGGTCTTGGGTTGATCTTGAAGCTGGTACCGCCTTTCGTTGGCTGCGTGCGCCATGCAACACGGTAGTCCCCAATCGAAGGGTCCAGACATGATGAAGACTGGTTTTTCTTTCGCGCTCTGCACGTCCGTCTCGTCGACGTGCAGTTCAAATAGGACGTGCATAGCTGAGTGAGTAGGAACGCAGGATGCCACCGGGTCACTCTTCGCGTCCGAACACGCCCATGCAACGACGTGTTGGGCCCAACTCGCCCTCCTCTTGCCCCCGTCCCCCAATCTCCTCCTGTGTATCCTCATAGCTATATTCTCGCGGGCCCGCGCCCTCTGAAAGGCCCACAAAGGCTATGCGACCCATGATATAGTGGACGCTCCTCCGCGTCCACCTCCTCAACCCTGTCGTCTGGTAAGCTGTTTCAACCCTGCCTACACCGTCCGCTCTCGCTCATTCCTCCATTCTGCATCTATCCTACACGCTATTGTCGCTGGAGCGCTTGTCCACCCCGCAATACATGATTTGGACTCGACGCCCTCGAGCAGCAGATTACTATCAGGAGCTACGCTCTACGGCTTTTTGGCGTATTTGGCTGCTGTGCAGATGGATCTTCAACACTCTGCCGATCATCATCGTAGCTCTACGGCTCGGCTCCTCTGACTATGAGAATGAAACCCCTGGTATCGATTGTCTGCGATGCGTTTTGGATGAAGCATGATTCGTTGCGCGCCGCTGCTCGGATCAAATCCACGCTCGAAAGTATCTCTACCGGCGTAAACTCCATCTCCATCACTCTCCGCTTGAATACGTCCAGTTACTCATAGCTGGCGCAAGAACGGTAACATGGATACCCTCCATCAGTTGGCTCGTCCTTGCTGTCCTGCACACGTCTATGACCGCACGTCTCCGGCTGCAATCGAGCACTCTACTGTGTTCATAGGACCTTGGACTTGTCGCTCGCCTCAGATCCCTGGTAGTGTCGAGATGCTGTGCAATGACGACATCAGTATGTTAGACCTTCAAACACTAGTACAGGATTCAAGACTGAAAGAGAGCTGCCGTGGCCAGAAGTATGACATGGTACATTGTGTCCTCTGCGCTGGTACAGGTGCGTTCACCAATATATCCATATGGGTATGAAGCAATTGAAATGCCTCGTTCAGTCGATGCAGCGATTGCCAATGCAGACCTGTGCAGATTTGCAGTTACACTCCGTCTATCCCCAATCACTCTTACAGTTTTTGCTCCACTCAACCTCTAGTTCACTGCATCCATAACAAAGATCATGAGATACTTACCGCATCCTCGCTCCCAGATGTCGGTTCAACAATACGCTAACAGTTCTCAGTGTGCCGCCGTTAGTGGCTACAACGACGCTACAGACGCTGCACTACGCATATAATCTGGCATGCAGCACACATATCATCGTGCGAAGTAGAGCGCACCTGCTTCTCGCCTCTTCAGCTGACGCAAGTGCAATACAGTGGATGTAGTTTGGAGCTCGCTCTTCGTCACTTATTGATCTCCGTTGGATCGCAGAATGTGCACGTCTAACTGATCATTGAGCCTTTCTCCCCACAATTTAAGGTCTCAGTCTCTCAGCCGCTTCTTCCGCTCGGAGAACACCGTCAGGACGCAGCAGAAGCAAGCTGACCTCGATCGCATCGACCTGTACCTGAACTGAACTGGGACTCGAACTCAAACTCGGACCGACTGAGCTCTACACGCAAGTGTATGCGCAAGTTGCTGTCCCTCGGCGCCCTGGTTCGGATCCTTGATAACCCGGAGTCCAGAGATAGCTTCGACAACGACTGGGAGCTCCTCTGGTGCATGTGGCCGATGCCATTCGACTTCAGTTGACTTCGATGACGTAGAACTCTGGATCTGATGCAGAGAAGCAAGTATGTTGTTATAGAATATGTGAGATGTTACACCAAAGTGTTTGACAGAAACTGCACTCAAATTGCATGGTCTGCTGTTGACATTCTAAGTAGTGCCTATGCTGCTAACTGGGACAACAGTAAGGAATCAATCCTATACAACATGTACAGGCTTGTATTGGTGCACATCGTAGCAGAACTTATTTGGACTCTATATGTAAAGGAATTATGGAAAAACACGCAGATTTGACAGAGATACAAGATTCGTGGCGCCTAATGCTGCTGTGCAGAAATTTTGAGCGAGCGCCAATGTATAGCACTGTGGGTGCAGGGGGCCGGCGGACCGTGCCCGCCGAGGAGCCTCAAAGTTGCTGCTCAGCGCACAGCACGCTCATGACTCAGAGTCACTACTCACCTTCCGTGCGTACCAGGTGTCTTGAGTGCCCTTGTGCGGTGGCAGTATACTCTATATAGATCATAATATGCCAGTGCCTGGTTTTTAGAACAATGTGAACTTGAACGCTGACACGCTTTGCACGCTTCTATTCCAGTCTACAGTGACATTGCAGGCGCCCGGCTAATCTCAGCGAAGACATTGGTTACTCGAGGAGCCAGCAAGCAGCCAACTGCGACTTGGCATGTTTCTCTTCGGTTTCAGAATGCATCCCTGGAGTTTTCAAGGCGCACATGAGAGCTCCTCAACGTAATGAGCGGCGCCTTGTGTGAGTGATAATACTATATAAAGGGCGTCCCCATGTTATTGACTCCCATGCTATTGACTCCGCAGGCTCATCGCTATGCATCCTCCTACCCTCCTCGTGATAATACTGGGATTGGCGAGTACAGCACTTGCGGCTCAGACTATTCTCAATCAGTCGAATAGTATCGAACCTCAGCAACTTGTATTCACATCGGATGTGGTACAAGACGCCAAGCTGCGGTATGTGCGCAACTCCGGCGTGTGCGAAACGACTCCTGGCGTGAACCAGATGTCTGGATACATTGACATCGGGACCAACATGTCAATGGTGAGTCCTGCATTTCATCGTAATCGAGCAATTCACGTACTATCGCTCACCTCATGGCTCGCAACCTAGTGGTTCTGGTTCTTCGAGGCCAGAAATGATCCTGAGACCGCACCGTTCACTCTTTGGTTCGTATACCTATCTATTCATCTCAGGAGACTGACTGAATAAGTGCCCTTACAGGCTCAACGGAGGTCCGGGATGTTCCTCCATGATTGGATTGCTCCAAGGTTCCCAACGATTACTTCTCATAGAGCTGCCCGCATTCTCTGACAATGCGCGATTGCTAGAGAACGGGCCCTGCACAGTTGGCTCAGACAACGAGACAACGTTGCTGAATCCTTACAGCTGGAACAACCTGAGCAACAGTGCGTTACTGCCTACTCACGGCTGCATAACAGTGTTCCTGCAGCTCAACCCTTCCTTACGATCTAGTCATCTATATCGACCAGCCGATTGGGTCCGGGCTGTCGTATGGTACCATCGACGTGAACAGTACTTGGGCTGCTTCTCCTGCGATCTGGAAGGCCTTTCAGATCCTGTTCGAGAGCGAAGAGTTTGGACAGTACCAGAGCCGAGAGTGAGTCAAGGTTCCCTCATGTCCGCGGCCATGTTGGGCTAACTTTTTTTACGGTCCATAGATTCATATTGGCCACCGAAAGCTACGGCGGTCACTATGGGCCGGAAATCGTCACGTACTTCAACGAACAGAATGCGAAGATCGATGACGGCACAATCCAAGGCGAGCCCATCAACGTCAGCGCGCTCATGATCAACAAGTACGTAACTTTCCCTGGAGAACCTCCTTCACGCTGAGTTGTCCTCTCAACCTGCCGCTTGCAGTGGATGGTACGACCCGCTGATCAACTTCGAGTCATACGTGACGTTCGCGCGCGATGCACCTGGGTATGGGCAGCTCCAAAGCGACGAAGTGCTCGCTGCTATGAACGAATCGTTTTATGCAGACGACGGATGCAGAGACCAACTGCAAAAGTGTTACGCAGCAGGACAAGGCGAAGATAGCAACGAGCCCTGCGCGATTGCTGACTTATACTGTGTGAGGCCCCACCGTGTCCTCCTCCTTAACACAGAACCTCTCGGCTGACAGGGTCTCCGACATAGCTTAGAAACGTCGAAAGGCCAGCAGCATACGGCCGCAATGAATACGACCTGCGGCAGAGTAACGACTCTGCGAGCCCTTTCCCACCCAATTACTATGAATCCTTCCTGAACGATCCGACAATCCTGCGCAAGATTGGTGCCGAAGTGCCATCTTTTTCCGCATGCTCGAATGAGGTAGCAATAGATTTTCTGAGGACGGGGGACCAATCCCGATCTCTGCTCTCCGAGCTCGCCGCTCTGGCCGATTCGGGGATGAAGATACTCATCTGGGTATGTTCCTTCTTATCAATCGTTGTTGCGCCTAGAAATAATCTGGTTGACATTCTGGTGTCTGATATAAAGGCTGGAGATGCGGATATCAAGTGAGTATTCATCAGGGTCATATTTCCACTTAGTTTCGGTCAGTTGATGATTTTCGCAAAAGCTGTAACTGGGTTGGAGGTCATCAGTGCGTCCTTGCAATGGACTGGTACGGCCAGGAGAAATTGCACAACACCCAGTTTACGAACATGACGATCGATGGCGAGATCGTAGCGGCGTACAAGAACGTGGACAACTTCTCATTTGCGTGCGTTCTCGCTCACCTCTGGCGGTTACTTACTTTCGAGTGACTGACGCCGCTACTCTATATTTGATAGACGAGTCTACGAGGCTGGCCACGAAATACCTGCGTTCCAGCCTGAGGCCTCTTTTGAGATATTCAAACAGATTATCAACATGGAGCCACTCCATTCGGTCCCTTGAAGCTGTAGATATACCTATACAGTTTGATAATCTGTGATATACAGAGCCCAGATACCAACCATGGTGTCCCGACGCTTATCGAGAGCAAGACAGGTAGACGATCGTCACGAAGGAAGGGTGTAATATCACAATAGCACCACACGAACAATAGCACTCAACTCAATGAGACCATGAGTTGTGCAGTCAATCGACGTCCTGTCATGTACTATGGGTTGAATTTCCCCGACTCTCAGGCGATCGGTGTAGAGACGTACCTCGGGCCATGCATTCACAGCACGAAACCAAGCTTTCTCCACCCAGTCGCACTTCTCTGCGACCCAGATCGAGTATAAGACCGCAACCGCCCTTGGGCGGCTGTGATCATAGACTCCGGCATCCAATCGACGTCCTCCGCGCGTATCTTAGCGCCTTTCGCAACAGCGATGTCGAGGAGGGCATCGATGTCGCGGACATCGACATACTGCTTCGTCCGCATGTCCGATCTGTGCGATGCGCGATGGTCCGACCACCCCTGTAGCTTGAGCAGGAGTTGCGGGACCAGCGGCATGACCGGCAGTTTATATTGCCCGATGGAGAGGGTGCGCACGTGCGAGAGTGGGACGGTGGGGATGTTGAGGATGCCGGGGATGAGAATGTCCACTTTGCAGTCGAAGTACTGACTGGGGTATGCTTGGGTTCTGTACCAGAGGACCTTGTAGGACGCGAAGCGGTTCTTGGAGGACAGGAGATAGAACTTCGAGTCTCCCCGGACGAGCATTCGCTTCAGGGTCTCTTGGTCGTACAAGTTTGTAAGGATGACTATGTCTACATCCTGTACGTCGTGGGGTCAGTTATTGGAGAGGAACACATAGACGGAGAAAGGTTACGTTAGGTGCACGGTTCACACCGTATAGATAGCTGGCTGTGCTTCCAAAGAGGCAACATTCCAGCCCATGCTCGTTGAATATCTTGATGGCCTTCTGGGCGATCTCCAGTATCTGCTCAGTGGTGGGAGCCATGTCGGAGCGGCGAGAGAGTTGACGGGAGGAGTGGAACGACGTGGATAAGGACAAGGACGTGAGACCGCGAGAAACGAAACCAGCATAGAGTTCATGGCCATGAGGTAAAGAAGGATCCGAGCTTCATGGGAAGGTCTGGATTCGAAAGCGTGAGTGGCCTTAGAATAAAGAGCGCACGAAGCAGTTGGGAAGACGATAGATGTATACTGGGTGCAAAAAGCAATAAGAAAAATAAACAATGTCAGCGTCATGATATATCCTTGCCTCGATCATGTAGTTCGAGCGCCCAAATTGAAATATGATCCGGATTCCCGGGCCGATGAGAGTAGGACTTCCCCGACATGACCGGCTTCTCGCCTTGAACGGATGCTACTTCCAGCTCGACACTCGCACCGCATACTTGCTTCTAGATTTTTGTTAGATATTCAAGATGCTATAAATACAGCTTACCACACAGACCGTGATGCCAATAACTGTATTATTGGTTGACGACAGCAACTCAAAGAACCGCTCTATCTTATCTATGGCATGGTGCGGACATAATATTCATCCCTCGCATGACCAGTCTTCTTGACATCCCGTTCTATCTTAGAAATGCGCACCACGCAGCCCTTTTGCATCTTCGATCACACGGTAGTCGACCTGGAGCCTCTCAAATCCCGCTTGGAGAATGATAGGGTGGCGTAATTTTCGTGCAACGCCCTTCGTGATGGAGGATCATCCGGCGCGTGAGCGAAGCGCATGCGGTCGTGTATAAGAAATGGATGGTGCACTACATAGGCGGTGTGTATCGCTCTCGGGAGTCCGAGCTTGAAAAGCTCCACAAGCCGCCAGGCTCATCTGTGTCGCGATATCAGCTATGCGTCTTCTAGCCCTCCTCCTGACAGCTGCTGTCTCTGTTTCTACCGTTCTAGGGTCTGCTGTCCCGCATGTGGACCTCCTGGAGCGATCAGATCCCACACTGGACTTTGGCACGAAACACATCGAGTTCAAGTCCGAGATCATGCAAGATACCAAGTTGCGCTTCGTGCGCAACTCCGGCGTTTGCGAGACGACCCCAGGTGTCAACCAGCTCTCGGGCTATATCGACATCGGAACCAACATGTCTATGGTGAGAGCTCGTATATGTGATTATGGCGGAACTTCAGGAGCTTAAGCCTCTTACAGTGGTTCTGGTTCTTCGAGGCGCGAAACAAGCCAGAGACAGCGCCATTTACTCTTTGGTGTGCACGGTCATCGGAATTTCCCTCTGGTGCACATCCGCTGATCGAAGGTCGTGATATAGGTTGAATGGCGGGCCGGGATGCTCCTCTATGATCGGATTGTTCCAGGAGCATGGACCTTGCCAGGTCAACTCCGATGGCAAGACCACTGTGCTCAACCCCTTCAGCTGGAACAACCTGAGTAACAGTGAGTATCTCCAGCCGTATCCTCCTCTCACTCTGCTGACCTGACATGTTGTGAAAAGTCATCTATATCGACCAGCCAATCGGGACTGGCTTCTCCTTCGGGACTGTCAACGTGAATAGCACATTCAATGCCTCTCCGGCAATATGGACGGCGTTCCAGATCTTGTTTGAAAGCCAGGAGTTTGCCAAGTACGAGAGCAGAGAGTAAGTATCCCTGTGTCGTTGATTTGACTCTAATTCTCGTAGTTCATGAGCTAAGCAAATGGTTGGACAAATAGGTTCATCTTCTCGACGGAGAGCTATGGCGGACACTACGGCCCGGAGTTCGTGACGTTCTTTAACGAGCAGAACGCAAAGATTTTGAGCGGGTCGCTGAAAGGCGAACTGATCAATGTGAGTGCACTCATGATCAACAAGTGCGTCTTTCCTCGTTCTCCCCGTCTATCTTCCCATCCTGCTCGGGTGTTTGCTGATTTCGCAATCGCGCTTGCAGTGGCTGGTATGACCCCCTCATCCAGAACCAAGCATACGTCGACTTTGCGACAAACGCACCTGGATACGGCCAACTACAAAGCGATGAAGTTCTCGCGCAGCTCAACCAGTCATACTTCGAAGAAGGCGGATGCAGAGACCAAGAATTGGCATGTTATGCCGCAGGCAATAGCTCCGAGAGCAACCGCATCTGTGTCGAAGCGGACGACTTCTGCGTACGTCTCGATTCTCCATGCCTCCGTACTCACTGAGCTCAAATCGCGGTGACGCAGGTCGAGAACGTGTTCTTTGCGGCAGTGGGAGACCGCGACTCGGACGACCTCAGACAGAATGCCTCTTCACCGACCCCGTTCCCGCCCGAATTCTACGTGACCTTCTTGCGAAATGCGACGATTTTGGAGAAGATCGGCGCACAGGGAAGGTATTCCGAGTGCTCGAACGCTGTGGGGAACCAGTTTGGGCGGACGGGCGACGATGCGCGGACTCTGCTTCCACAGCTCGCGGCCCTGGCGAATGCCAGGATGAAGATTCTTATCTGGGTGCGTGCGGTTGCAGAATTAGCTCAGATTTGACTGGAGGAGAAGGAAGCTGATTCGCGCGTCTGTGGTAGGCTGGAGACGCTGATATCAAGTGAGTACTCCGGAAATGTTGCGGCCCTGGTCGCCAGAGGACTGACTATGCGCATCGCAGTTGCAACTGGCTCGGAGGCCACGCATCTGTTCTCGCCATGGACTGGTATGGCAACGAGACACTGCACAACACACCCTTCACGAACATGACGATCAACGGGACGGCCGTCGCGGCCATCCAGAACGTAGACCACTTCTCCTTTGCGTACGTTCTCCCTGCCTCTTTTCTACAACGTATCGACTCATCTCTTTCTATGCATATTTTAGTCGAGTGTTCCAAGCAGGACACGAAGTGGTTAGTTTCCATTCATTTCCGCTGTAGAGAGAGATGCTGACTTCGACTTCGCGAACCGTCAATAGCCTGCGTTCCAGCCCGAAGCTGCGTTTGAGATATTCTCGCAGATCATCCGCAAGGAGCAGCTTCACTCTGTCCCGTAGGGAGTAGGAACTAACGTCTTCAAAACGGGCTTAGTAGTTACAGCCTATGCGTTGCCATGGTCTATGAATGTTTGAACTTCATACCGTGTAATACTACTACAGGTTACATAAGCTGACGCATGGCATGGGGCGTCACCTTTTAGCGCCCACATACAACTTTTGCTTCCGCCACCATTGTCGACCGTCGCCGACGTCCTCGATGGACAGCCCTACTCCTCGTCGTGTAGATAAGGGAAAGGCGAGGGCCCAGGACGAGCCACCTACGGAGAACACACCCCTATTGGCTTCGACTTCAGGTTCCTCGTCCTCGAGCAGAGCACCCTCGATAGAGCATCCGAATGCAGCCCGTCGACGACTGTATTCCCGCCTTGTCTCTGTATTTTTGATCTCACTGTCCTTCTGTGTGCTACTCTTTGCTCTCCTTGCTATCGTTGCATATTCCTGGCGTTCAAGAGCGTCTACAACCCGTCCGGAAGAAATCATTCAACGTGCGCTGGTTGTTCAGGGACCGGACAAGGTTGGGGTGCTATCTTACTCAGCAGAAGAGGGGCTATGGCTGCTCGTGGAGGGGAGGATGGGGCTGGACGCGGGGAGTGTGGCGGGGGTGAAGTCCGACGAGGACGATAGCGTATGGCGGACCTTGTGGAAATCCGTCGGACGCTGGAGCATTCGCCGCCTCGACCGCGTCACAGTCGAGCTTTCCCGTATAGATGTTTCACCAAGATCACACCCGAATATCTCCCTCGCGTCTATCTGGCTTCCGCCATTCGAGGTGCCTCTTACTGCGGACCCACCGCCACGGGACCTGTCCTGGTTGACACCCGTGAAGATCCCATTGCGGATACAGCCGACGAATGACATACAATCTGTGCTCGAGTTCGTGAGGGAGAGCTGGAAGGACGGGTATTTGAGCGTACAGGGCTTGGTGGCTCAAGCTGCTGTGCATGGAGGAGGACAGTCTGATAGCGGATGGAGGAGCCTCTTCAAAGTTACTCATACTGATGTCCGCCCGGTCATCAACCTGAAGAGTGCGTAGCACTTGATATTACGCTGTTCATGTGCTCATTACCGCGTAGTTCCTGATTTGCCTGGCCTGCCTCATCCGGGACCTCATAGTCCATTTCCTCATTTCTCCGACCTTGTCACTCTCAGGTCGTTTCATATCACCTCAACAGACGACAACATCTATATTACAGCCAATGCATCCGCTATTAACCCTGCGCCAGAAGGGCTTGAGTTTACAGCCCCTCATCTTCCATTTATCATCGCCCTTCCAACACCAGGCAATGACGCTCCAAGCGTACCCGTCGTTTCAGTCCAATCCGCTCCCTTCCAGCTTACTCACCCCAACATCTCCTTGGCCCTCAGAGGCACAGTCATTCCACTCCCGCGCAACTCTTCCAGCGCGCTCTCCGCCTTCGTGGGCGAGTACATCAACGGACGCGACGCCGACATCCAGATCACCACCACACTCATTCCAGGACTCACCATTAACACGACGTTCCCCGCACCACACCCGCGGCCGGACATCCTGCGCAACGTCACGATCAGCGACATGAAGATTCGGCCCGCTGGGACCACAATGCTAGCGAGCGGAGTCGTACATGCCCTCGTTGTTCTTCCGCGGGGTATCAACGTCGGCGTGAACGCAACCCGCGTCTTCCCTGACGTGCTCATCTTCGACGGGGCGGTTCCGAATTCGCCCGGAGAGGAATTCACGTCCGGTAGTCCCCCTCCGACGAAGCCCCTTCCAGACCCACTGCCCCCGGGTGCATTCGCGCACATCGTGCCTGAAGACTGGCTTCCAGCTGAGTGTCATCCCGTTGAGGGTCCTGCAGGGAGCGGGTCGACGGTTGCAGTGTCTGCACAGATTGTGGACGTCCCACTTGAAGTGTTGCCCGGACGCCAGCGGGAGTTCAGCGACTTTGTCTCGAAGGTAAGAGTCTCCGTCTACTTTCTCAGAAGAACTCCGAACTGATGTCACGTCACATGATCATCTGTGTAGGTTATCTTTGGGTCTCATGCAGTTGCTGGGGTGCAGGGCGTGGCTGCGGTCGCAGTTCGCGTTCAAGGGCTGCCGTTTGCAAATGGACACGATGGAGAGATGGAGCTTTCTGACTTACCGTTCCAGGGAAGTGTACCCATAGGGAAAAAGAGCTTTTGAGGGACATGTCATATGCTGATACTCTAGATCTGGGGATATGTGTACGTTTCTGCTCGTCGTATTTTTTTTTCTCTTGGTGTATCCACTGTACAGTACTGAGCGCTCTCTCTACCACGCCAGGGTCATATGTATATAGATCGCGGACTCGTCTGACATCGCTTTCGCTTGCACGCTAGTTGTAATGCTTGACTACGACGCCGTTGATGACCTCCTCCTCGACACGTTCATCCTTCTTCTTCAGGTCCGACTTGCCATACGCACTTGTCCGCGCCTTGCGCCACTGCTCCGTCGTCGGTGCGCTCTCGTCCTCAAACCGCCTCACGATCCCCTCCCTCTGCAGCACAGGGCTCTCCTTCAACGGCTTCAGCACCACGTCATCGTCCGTCATCGCAAAGTAGAACGCGCCAACCCTCGTGCACCCGCGCTGGTCCGCCGGCGGCTGCACGACGCGGTGGATCGTCGCGCGGTAGTATCCGCCAGAGAGGAACTCCATCCCGTCGCCGATGTTGACGACGAGCGCGTTCGGGATGTGCTTGACGAAGCGCCACTTGTTGTCGGGCGAGAGGATCTGCAGGGCGGTGACGGGCTGTGAGTAGAGGATGGTGATGGTGCCGAAGTCGGTGTGGCCTTTGAGCCAGACGTTGTTCGTGAGCTTTTCTTCTTCTTCGGTGCGCGGGTAGCTACGAGGCGATTAGTAGGGAGGCAGGGTGAGCGCGGAGGCAGGATGAGCGGGGAGACGGGTGGGTGTCACTGACTATTTCATAAAGCGGACTATGAGGGGAAGCAAGTGTAAGTGGGTGACCGCAAAAATATAGACAGGCATGGAACGGACTGTAAGTCTCCCCCTTTGCGTCGAAGCCGTGGATGTTGACGAACGTCTCCTCTGGAAGCTCCATGCCCCGCGCGAGGAGTCTGGCGATGCCACAGACCTCAGGTTGTCAGTTAGGGCAGAGGCCTGACATCTACGCGTATAACGCACCGGAGAATCGGATGCAGGACATCGAAGTGGCTGTGTTCTGCAAAGGCACGGAGCTCAGGGAGGAGAGGCTGCAGCGCGCGCGGATGCTGCTGATGTTCAGTGACCGAGCGATGCACTGGGGGTGACCGGTGAGTATGGGAGCGCACTGCTCATGCTGAGGAATTGAAACTTGCAGTTGTAATGCTCGAGCTGGTCGTGGACGCCGTTGTCGATGTGCTTCAGGGTTCAGAGTTTAATGGACTGGTGAGTGCGAAGTCTGTGCGCGCGCCAAGGCTCACCCAGTAGTTGCGGAGCTTGTAGCCCCTATATGAGCCTGTCTGCTTGATGTCGCCCGCGAACTGCTTCTTTTCGTCTTCTGGGACCTGCGCGAAAGGGACGTCTGCAATGTCGAAGATGCGCTCGGTCTGTCAGCCAGGCACCCTGGTGACTCAGTACAGGTACGGTTATCACACTCTGAAGTCCCTAACGTACCTGCGCCTCAGTGAACCCGTGGTTGATGATATAGAGGAAGCCATGTGTGCGCATCGCATCGCGCACTCGCGGCGCGAGCTCTACGCGCCCCTCAGGCGTGCTCGCCTTGGAGATGTCGATTACAGGGAGATCTGCCCATTCGACTACCGAGCATCGATATCTTAGTCATCGATGGAGAGGTATGGATGCAGAGAGCATTCCGACATACCATCTTCTTCAGTTGGAGGTGCAGCGACATAGTGGGGGATCAGGGGTAAAGTCGCGCTAGGCATTTCGGCGTACGACCTCGATCAATCGTCAAGTCCACGGTTGGGATGTTCTGAGCCTGAGAGCACACGTTCTCAGCAATACCACAATTGCTATCAGGAATGGGAACGAGGGATGGAAATAGGACTGACGAAAGCCCTCGATTGGGGATAAATATGACCGAGGGAAGTAGCGCGAAGGTGCTGAGCACGCAATTTGGTGGGGAAGTGGCGGGATTCTTTCAGTGGGTTACGGGGAGCCGTGCCAGCCGACTCAGGTAGATAAGTCATGGAAGTGATCAAGATAGGACTAGAACCGGGAATAGCACTGTACAAGTATAGCGCGAGAGTGAGATCAAAATGAGCTTAACCTGACAAGGTGGGAGAGAGCTATTCTCTGCAAGAGGAAACACAGTTTTTTTTCCCGCCACAGGCAAACACGAATGAACCTGAACTACTAGGGATTTCTGGGACAGTGGGTCATTCCATCTACTGTACATGGAAAGAAAGACAGATCCAAGTTTTAATCGTGCAACACTGCAACCTTTGATGAGCTCGTCGTCAGCCGAGTCAGCGCCCAGCTTCTTCCCATACATAACGAATCACTTGTACCAAGTTGCAGCCGCAGCCGCGACTCTCCATCACCACCACTCTTGCTCAGTTGTAATGCTTGACAACAATCCCGGTAACAAACTCCTCCTCGTTCCCGTCCTCCCGCTTCTTCAGCTCAGTCTGGCCATAGGTGCGCGTGCGGCCCTTCCGCATCACCTCCATCGTCGGCGCGTCCTCGTCCGCGCACCTGCGCTTGATGCCCACGCGCTGTAGGACCGGGCTCTTGGCGTACGGCACGAGCTTGACGTCGTCGTCCGAGAGCGCGAAGTAGAAGGTCCCGAGGCGCGGACAACCGCGCTGGTCCGCGGGCGGCTGCACGACACGGTGGATCGTGCCCTTGTAATACCCGCCGGAGAGCATCTCCATCGAGTCGCCGATGTTCACGACCTATTGCACGTATGCACGTAATGTGATTTTGGAGTGAGAACGGGATGCCAAAGAGGTTGTAGGGTGAAAGAGAGACGTACGAGAGCGTTGTCTATGTGCCTGATCCACCGCCATTTGCCGTCCTGAGACAGGATCTGCAACGCAGTGACGGGCTGGCTCCAGAGAATCGTGACGGTCCCGAAGTCTGCAGATGGTTCAAAGTCGGCAGACTCGGCAAGCATAGTAGTCATGCAACTTACCCGTGTGGCCCTTGAGCCAGACGTTCTTCGAGTTCGCCTCCTCGTCTTGAGAACGCGGGTAACTGCATGCGACACCCATGAGCGACATGCTCCGGGAACCTGAAAGGAAGCATGATGCTTACTACTTCATGAATCGGGCTAGAGTCGCGTCGCATGTCAGCGAGCGACGTTCACAAAGCACAGTGTAAGTTCAGTGCGACGTACCCCATGTTTCTCCCGGAGCGTCGAAGTTGTGCATGTCCACGAATGTCTCCTCAGGGACTTCCATTCCAAGGGCGAGCAGCCTGGCACGAGGAATGAGATTCGGGTGCACCAGGACTGGGGCAAGTCACTAACCTGAGGATGGGATGGAGGACATTGTAGTGGTTGTGTTCGGTCCATGCACGAATCTCAGGGAGGAACGGGCGAAGGGCCTTGGGGTATTCCTGGCGGTCGTAGACCGCATGGTGCACTGGGAAACACCGAAGTGACGTGAGACCTGCATGGAGTCATCGTAGTTCGTAAAAACAGACGTACGGTTGAACTGATCGATCTGATCCCGAACGCCGTTAGAGATGTGCTAGAAGAGCGGAGTCACGGTGGAGTACTTTAGATGGTGGCACTATAATCGCACAGAAGCTCAAGTGCCTACCCAGTACTGGCGGAGCTTGTAGCCACTGTAGAGACCCGTCTCCTTGAAGTTGCCGGCGAGCGACTTCTTCTCCTCCTCGGGGGTGGCAGAGAAGGCGAGGTCGGCAATGTCGAAAATTCGATCGTTCTACGAAATGAGTGCAGGCAGCATCATGATGTCAGAATATGCGCAGAGAGGGTAGTCAATTCGGTTTGACCTGGGCTTGCGTCAGGCCATGGTTTATGATATACATAAACCCGTGCGTGTGCATCGCATCGCGCACTTGAGGTGCGAGCTCCGCGCGCCCTTCAGGGGTCTTGGCCTTGGAAATGTCGATAATGGGAAGGTCCGCCCAGTCCACTGCGCAAAATGGCGGGGGTTAGTAGGCCACTTCATGATCAGTACACTGTCTTGTCCACGTACGGTTCTCCTTGGTCGGCGGGGCAGCGACGTAGTGAGGAGCGTTCGGAACAGTGGTCGCGGGCATGTTTATGGCAGAAAGTGAGGGGCGATTGAGCTCGAGTGGTCACGTCCGGGGCAAAACGACTCTGAGCAATAGATGGAGCCACGAACCAGACCTTTATACTACTTTCTTTGCTCCATGGCTTCGCGAAGTGGTGGTCGGGCGAAGTGGTGATCGGGCGAAGTGGTGGTCGCGTGAAATGGTGGCCGCTATCTAGTCAGGAGACATTCAGGTACAGCCAGTTTGGAGGCCGCATGAGAACACCGTCGATACAAATGTGGACTCGGGAGCTGATGACCGGCGACGCTTACTGCGAGAGAGATACTGCGAGCCTAAGAAGTCTATGAGCTCAGTATTGAGCTCATACTTGGGGAAAAGAAGAAGTTGGTTAACTATTGATAGGCTGCCGTCCCTGCGGCAGGCGAGGGATCGTGGTGCCCCCCGCGTGGTCTAGGTGACAGGGCCCCGCTCGTGAGCAAGACACGGCTGCCATGTGACAATACGGCGGGGAAGACTACAACGGAGGCGGGTAATCCACGTCCTAAAAACTGGCTGGGGTGATCAACGACATCGTCTGTAAGATAATGACGTAGGAAATAGAGTTATTCGATTCAACCGAAACTGATCACCGACATAGATCACAGTCCGGGGTAGGTTTGTCTTGACGGCTGGCTTACCTCGACTCTTGGAAGCTATGAGGGGGCTGTTCTTAAGCTGAGATACCCGTAAGTCCGGACTGTAGTACGCACTGGCAGACGTGGATGCCACTGGACTGCAAGTGCCGCCGGACTTGGTACCTAGTGCACGTGCACGCGCTTACGGACCTCCATCCTTCTCAACCACAGAACACCGCCCGTCGGATATCCCAAACATACGACCGGTGACCCAAGTCTCCAGTGCATGCAAGACTGGAATTGACCTCATCGAACTATGCCTTAAATGCGACATCTGGCAGCACTCTCTACGGTGTCGGTTCGTAGTCAACAGAGCAGGACTTTGCTTCAAGTCGGTCTCCTCACAAGTTCCCGATGATAGTTGTCAGTAACACGGATACCGCGCTGGACCCGCACCGGTAAGCTTCCCCGTAAAGAATGAATTGAAGGTGAGAGAACATGGTTCCATTGCTGGTTTTTGGCCCTCTAAGCCCCGCGCCGTCTCGCATACGCCGCAGCACAGGTGACCACGAGGCGCTACTATCTCTTGAACTCTGCATGGCACATCGCCGATGGACTCGGGCTGTTTTGCGCAATCTCACATACACCGATGGGTCTGGATTCCTTGACGCGCGTATTCTGCAATCTTCAGTGCTTCCGACGACCCACAGACGTGGGGGCAGAGCTTGTACATAGTCAGGCTCCCCGCCCTTCCCCCTTCATCTCCTTGACACCTTCTGGCTCACCCTCTGCGATCTCTCCTCATCGACATTCGTATTATAGAGCTCTCTATTTCTCTCATCACGATGCTCTCACTCGTGCACGACTATGACGTTTATCAAGCAGATCAGCTAAGCACAACTGTCGCCGAAGAAGGCAGTCGTCGTCAGGGAAGGATCGTTGAGGATGTCTATCTCACCAGCCCGATGGAAGCTGTCAGAAATAGTGCGTGCCTTGCACATTGTTTGTTGTATTTACGCTGATGGCGATGATGTTCATCGCCGTCGTGCGGGTGCAGGTGCAGGTGCTGAGAAGCCCGGAGTCAGGCACTCGATGACATCCTTCCTGCGCCTCAATTTCAGTATCCACTTTCTTCAAATTCTCCTGCGCAGGAAATCGTTCGCACAGGTTCTCGTATTCGCGATCTATCTGGCGCTGTTCGCGAAGGGGGTCGCCGCCCAAGATGACGGCAACAAACTCACCATGAACCCCATTCAGAATCTCACGCTCTGTGCGCAAACCAACCTGACGTGGACTGGCGGAGTCCCACCATACCGGCTGAATGTGGAGCCATTCGACCCCATCAGTGGCCGCGCGCAAACGAGTTTGAACCAGCGCTATCTCAACATCTTGGACCATTGGTTCGTGTGGACCCCAAACATCACGGCAGGAACGGATATCCAGGTCACCGTGAACGACGCGACCCCAAACGGCACTTCTGGCAATCATCAGACGGTGAGGTTGGGGGCAGATAGCAGCTGTCTTGCCGTCACATCCTCGTTTGCACCGACAGGTTTGTCGGCTACGTCGTCTGGGACATCGAGTGCTGTTGGTGGCACGCCGTCCACATCTGCAACGCCGCCGACTCCATCCGTTGACGTTGTGAACCATGGCCTAAGCGCAGGGGCAACCGCAGGCATTGCAGTGGCCGTATCCGTCTCGGTGATCCTGCTGGTAGCCGTAGGATTCTGGTGCTTGCTCCGTCGAAGGAGGGCCGTCAGACACGACGAAGGTGCGCTAGTTCCGCTCATCAAACCCCAAGAGATTCATAACCCGGGCTTCGATCTGGCAGACTTCGACGTCGATCGGTCTGTTGTCAGCCCATCACTCTCCGACGGGTCTACCGCCATCATGCGCGAGCGCTACTCTGGCATCTCGAGCACACTTTCCAAAGCCATGTCCCCCAAGCCGCTGTCCCAAGGCGAGTCGCAATTCGCGTCCTACTCAGGCCCTGCGAGCCCCACAATACCGGAGCTCGAGTACGGACGTCCGACACCGTACCTGGTCTCCCGGAGTTCCGACAGCCCCTCTTGTTCGGTCTCCGAGCTGCGGAGGAGCCGGAAGACGGTGCGCGACACGATCGCGGGAAGTACGAATATCTCGACGACCGATGTGCGCTCGCCGACCCCGACGCAGGCTTCGGACGTCGGGAGTAGTAGTGCCGGAGCTCCGGTGCCGTCGCCGAGGATGATCAGGTTCGAGACGGACGGAGGGGTTCGCCTTGCTACGGGCGACGATGAACTCCCTCCGGATGCGTTGAGCGATGGAGGGGTGTCGACGCTCCCGCCGCCTTATGCCCAGTATGAAGCTTGATACATGGGGTTGACCTACTTACTTGCCTTTTCGCTTTTGATCTCCTTCACTACCGTCTCAGCATACGCTCCTCGTCTTCGACGTGCTAACCTTTACGTACTTTCTTTTCGGAGATACGAAGACTCGCAAAATGTCATGACAGCGCGAGACACCGTGGCTCTTCATCATTACGCTTCTCCAGTCATGAGCTCCTAGCTGTTTACGCCCGGCTTGATAGTTCTCTTCTCGTTGGTTGTGCATTGTCTTGTTCTACTGGTGTGCGCGAATATGACGGTACTTTACGGCGACGAGAAGGACGAGGAGGACGAGGAGCATAGATTTGTCTCTCCCCGGAGCTCTGAAGTAGGTACACTGGAGTGCAACGAGTATTCCGATGAAAGAAGCTGCTTTCTAGTGAGCGTCGGAGCTGGTCTGCAAGCGCCGACCTGGCTTAGGCTCGGAACAAGCCGTCTTCTCCGCTCAAACTTCTGGGCTCCGATGGTACTGCCGGAACGAAGCCTGTTTCGTGACGTTTTGAGAATCTCCAGCGCAGCGCGCCCGGGCATTATCAGTTCAATATCCTTTCCAGCGCTGATCTCACAGAGCTTGAGAAGCCCTCGGTTATGCTAGGGACGCTACCGCCGCCCACTTCAACAAGGTATGGGCGTGACACTAGATGGGGACGCTACACAGCGCCGTAAGGTACTATATATTCGAACCATCGCTACAGCATTTGCCCACCATCCACCGTGTCTGCCTGCCACGTTCGTTGGAGGATTAGTTCTCCGGAAGAGATGGCGAAGTTTGCTCCAACACCGATTGAAAATCTTCCTGAGGTGAGGGTGCTTCTTCTCACAAGGAGTAGTAAGTACTCCTGATAGCTCACCTCACATAGTCTAGATTCGCGAAAGGGCGCGCAACGCGTTCCGGTCTGGGAAGACGCGCTCTATCCCGTTCCGCAAGGCCCAGATAGCTCAGATTGGGTACCTCATCAAAGACAACGAGAGCTCATTGAAGGAGGCACTGAAGCAGGACTTGGGCCGTCCTGACGTGGAGACCGAATTGTGAGTCCTTGTCCTCAACGACTCGGACGCGTGCTACATAACTTCAATCTTTCAGCGCTGATGTACTGTGTGTTTCAGCTTCGACTTCACAGCGTCATATATCGACCTCCGATATGTGTACGACAACGTGGAGAAGTGGGCCGTGCCACAGAAAGCGGAGACTACTCTCAGCTTCTACCCCATGAAGCCTCAGACGAAGGCCGAGCCGAAGGGAACAGTGTTGATCATAGCGCCATTCAACTTCCCTGTGTTTCTCACGATGGGTCCATTGGCAGGTTTTGATCATGCTGTGTCCTAGAAGCCAATCCTGATAGTGATCGTTTTCAGGTTGGTGCTATTGCTGCTGGGAATGCCGCAGTCATCAAGCCATCAGAACAGACGCCTGCAGTGTCTGCGCTATTGGCCGAGCTTCTGCCAAAGTATCTCGATCCTGAGCTGTTCCACATTGTCAACTGCGGTACTTTAGAGACAACCAAGGTATGTCGCATAGTGTATCTTGATAATGATGATCATGATGTAGGGCTGTCGTTCGCTCGAACGCCCATGTGGGACAGCTGCTTGAACTTCAATGGGATCACAGTGCGTTACAGTACCCTCATCGATGGTCGATCCTGTACTCATTCAGTATGCGCAGTATTCTACACAGGTACATACATACAATAAGACTAAGACTCCGATGACGCTTGGCTAATCCAAGAGGTTATCGTCTAGGCGGCGGGCGTGTCGGTCGGATCATCGCTGAAGCTGCCGCCAAGTTCGTGACGCCATTGACTCTGGAGGTGAGTATCTCAGCTCAGTATGCAGTAAGAGAGCAATGCACTGAATCTGTCATAGCTAGGAGGTCAACAAAAAGTTTCTATCAAATCCTCCAAAGTTCTCATCAAAATACAGGCAAGAACCCTGTGGTGATAGACCCTAAAACGGACGTGAAGGTCGCCGCGAGGCGCATCTTGTGGGGACGATTCTCTAATGCTGGTCAGGTATGGATACACGAGATCTATCACGATCTATCACTTATGCTCGCATGCTGATGAATGAGAAGATATGTCTGGCACCTGAGTACGTTTTAGTACCAGAGACGTTCCAAGAGACCCTCATCGAGGTGATCAAGGAGGTGTGAGTGCAGCAAATAATGTTCCCATGCCGGTAATTGATTCTGCTGCTGTGATTTTCTAGATACACTTCGTTCTATCACGACAATCCCAGAGACTCGGACTCTCTGTCGCGGGTCATATCCGAGGCATCTGCTCGCAGGATCAAGAGATTGCTAGATGATACTAAAGGAACAGTCATCCTAGGAGGAGAGGTCATTCCTGAGAAGAGACACGTTGCGCCGACGGTAGTGAGTAACGTTCGGGGTGACGACTCCTTGATGCAACAGTACGTTTTCACTTTTGTGGTCCTCGTTCTGGGTGATTCAAGACATTGAAGGGAGATATTTGGCCCGGTGCTCTTGTTGATTCCGGTGAAGGACCTCGACGAAGCTATTGAGTTCATCAACGCTCGGTGGGTGAAGTGATCACTTGTGCGCATGAGTTACATTGACACTTATGCAGAGATCATCCGCTCTCTGTTTACATCTTTTCCCGAGACAAATCATTCCAGAAGAAAGGTAATGGTATCCGAGTCTGACCAAGGGTGCGTCATCACTCATAGATGATACACCAGTTTCGGAGAATACTGTAAGTGGAGGCGTTTGGTGCAACGATGTTGTCCTTGTTCCGGGAGGTATGTATACATTTGTCAGTTGCCGCCACTTCTTGAACCAAGACTTGTGATAGTCCCGGGAATTCCATTGGGTGGAATAGGCCCTAGTGGATGTGAGTCGCCGATGCTGATACGCCGAACCTATGTGGTATTGATAGAAGACCGGGATGCAGATGGCTATAACACCGGGAAACACATGTACGCGCATTCATGGACAGCCCATCGTGGTGCGTTCATCGCTCTCATTGTCTACTCCTCTATCTCATACACTGGTATGTGAACCATAGGGTCGACACGGTTGCTTTCAGCTGTCGATACCCTCCGTACAAGGTGCGTTTGAGCAATTTTAATTGTCGTAATTATGTGGTAAAGGCTCATGAAACTAAAACCGCTTCATTAGTCGATACAATCCCTCAAGCTTACCACTCCGGCTCTCCCACCACGTCCGGGTCAAGCAACGGGCCTGCTAGAAAGATGCATTCTTGCGTCCATTGTGCTCGCAGGTGCTCTAGCCTATGCCATACTCACTCAGTGGTGAACATTAGTCAATTTCTGGTGAATCAGGGACTAGTCAACACCAGTGCGATATGTCGGATAGAAGATAGATAGATCCCTCGCTCCTCATTGTGTTTTGAGAGTATTCGTGAAGTACTACTATGCGAGCCACCACGGCACTCGGGAGGAGGTGAGATCATGACTATGATCACGATGCGCCCATACGAAGGGGCGGTTACTGATGTCAGGGCAATTGAGACCAACGTCTCAGAGAATGCTACAGTTCATTCTTCTACAACTGGTGACGATCGCTCAATTATAGTATCGCACAACAAGCCCGTTCACATAGTACTGTTCTTCCACCACTTCATCCTTCTCCTTCCGCTCCGCCTGCCCAAGAAGCCCATGGCCCCTTGTGCGCCCAACCCGCCAATCCCGCATCGTAGGCGCATCCTCGTCAGGGCAACTGCGGGTGATCCCAACCCTCTGCAACACAGGGCTCTGAGCAAAAGGCACGAGGCGAACGTCGTCCTCCGTCATGCTGAAGTAAAAGATCCCGAGGCGTGTGCAGCCACGCTGGTCTGGAGGAGGCTGGACGACACGGTGAATGGTCGCTTTGTAAAAGCCACCACACAGCATCTCCATTGAGCTTCCGATGTTGACGATCTGCGTAATGCACGTATTGTCAGATGATTGTACATGGAGAGTGAAAAGTGATTGCCGGAACGCACCACGCTGTTAGGGACGTGCTTGGCATACCGCCATTGACCGTCAGGACATTTGATCTGAAGCGCAGTGACGGGCTGGCTCCAGAGGAGTGTCACGGTGCCGATGTCTGCTCCACGTTGAGTGTATCTAACGATAGGTTCGAGGGAAAATGAGTGTACCTGTATGTCCCTTCAGCCAGACGTTCTTGGTCTTCGTCTCATCCTCCTCCGTCCTTGGGTGGCTGATTGTTTTTTATTAGCGTAAGTTCGTAGAAGAACAATTCACGCAGAAAGCAAACGTACTACTTTATGAAGCGGACTGGGTGATATAGTTAGCCCCTACAAGTAGTGCGAAGCGGCAACAGAGGCTACGTACCGGAGGCGTCTCCAGCGGCGTCAAAGTTATGGATGTTCACAAACGTCTCCTCAGGCAGTTCAAGTCCAAGGGCGAGCATCCTGTCATCCATTGCGTTGAGCGTACACACAGTCGGGTATCATAATAGTCTCACCTCAGGATCGGATGGACTATATCATAATGATTGTGCTCAGCGAACGCATGAAGCTCGGGAAGTAACGGTCGCAGAGCCTTGGGGTGTTGCTGTTGATAGATCGTCCTATGGGCTAGCCAGTGCCATCTGAGAGCAAGATACAGAATCCTGTGGGTCAAACCTACTGCTGTAAAATTCAACTTGGTCACGAACGCCGTTATCGATCGTCTATCATTGAGACACCCGAAAGTGAGCTAATGCGATGATGATGATGATGTTGATGATGATGATGTGTAGATCAGAACATACCCAGAATTCACGGGGCTTGTACCCCCTGTACGAGCCATTCTCTTTGATCTTAGCCGTGTACTGCCCGAGTTCTTCCTCGGGAACTTGAGTGAACGGAACGTCTGCGATGTCGAACATGCGCTGGTTCTGGTCGAATGTGTCCGGTGATCAATATTTCTCGACGAGCGTGGTACGATGAGAGGTGGCGTACCTGAGCGTCGCTGAGACCATGGTTAACGACATACATAAAACCGTACGTGCGCATCGCATCGCACACAACGGGAGCGAGCTCGGCGCGGCCCTCGGGGGTCTTCGCTTTGGATATATCAATCAACGGAAAATCCGCCCATTCCACTGCATGAAAGATATGATGCGCTCAGTAGGGGTTCAAACGCGATACCTGGGGATAGGCTCCACATACTATTCTCCTTTGTTGGTGGAGCAGGCTCATAATGTGTCACGGGAGGTATCGTTGTTCCTGGCATGGTACAAGTTGATTGTAATGGGAGAGCGGCAGCCTCTCCAAGCAGCGCAGATATATATATATATGTGCTCTCCGGAGCTAAATAAATAGCGAGAGAAAAAGACTGGAACTCTCCTCAGCCGTCATCCTCTTCAGGCAGCTGCGGACGGCGAGTACCTTAGCCGGTGACCTAGCTCGAATAGTCATACTTGGAGAGTTCTGTGTGAGACCAGACTTGCCATTTTATGCTCCTCATTCCTGTACCTTACCCGTGACCGTCTTGCCCAAACCTACTTCGCTTCTACAGTTAGAGCGGCTCCCCGTGAAAGCCCAAAATTATACTGAGCCGTCGGCAAACGATGGGAACTAGCAGCTCCAAAAAAGCTCTGAGAGTTATAGAGGAAAGGGGTGAACGTACTCAGTGGCGAGGCATGGCGCATTGTCAACCTTTGCGCAGACTCAGTCTCAGGTTCTAGGACAGAGCTGAGCGTCTCCGGGACGAGAACTTGCGGAATACGCCGAAGAGGGTCAGCGTACATCTTGTGACAGTCGGTCCGCGTCCGCGTCATATGCATTACAGTCCAGTGCCGCCTCAGGTAGTATAGGCGCCTAGGAACCTATACTTGAATGTAGAAAGACTCCGAATGACTGAATGTAGCCCTACGAATCAATAAGCGCAAGTTTAGAAACTCCCAAGTGCGAGGCTACACTTTGCATTTGGCCGCTTCTACATCTCATATGCCGACATGCAGAAACGGGACCCAGAACACCATCGGCCTTCCTGCCGCCTTCATCTCGCCCACAGCAGCGTGTAACGCTTCCGCAGCCTCTCGCGGATCCGGCTCACCTACTCCCTCCCTCATCAACCGCCCATACACCTTGCTCGTCACGAACGCCGCGGCGCGGTCATCGACCGTCCACAACGTCGCCACCGCGCTCCTCACACCAGCAAACTGCATCCCCGCCGCGAGATGTATACACTCATCCGGCAGGCGCGCGTCGCCCGCAGACGTCAGACACGCGGAGAGGAACGCGAACTGCACGCGCGTGAGGTCGAGTTGCATGAGCGCGCCTAGGCTGAGCGAGCCGTTGTGCAGGCAGAATGCGCTGTCGAACGCGTAGCTCGGGTCCTGGTATGCGTGGCACGAGAAGTGCAGCCAGGTGTGTTGTGGGAGCGCACGCGAAACTGCAAGGGTCGTCGCTGCGGGGCCGACCATGTAGGTGGGAGTGTGTGCGAAGCGTGCACATGCGGCATCGATGGTCGCCAACTCTTTGTGGACAGCGGGCAGTGGGTTCAGGTCAGGAGTCTCGGGCATGCCGATAGCGAGCATGGAGAGCTTCTGCGATGTGGGACCTCCGTGTGCGCGTAGGAGAGATTGGAGGGTAGGAGTGTAAGAAGATATGACGAGGTCGGGCACACCGAGGGCGCCGTCTTCGTACGGGCCCGCAGCGTGGATAGGAAGGAATGCAAGAGGACCAGTCGGGCACCACCAGATTCGCTTTGGAGCGGTCGATGAGTGGATGGACAGATGTGATAGGATCGGCGAAGCCACGGTACGCCATAGTTGTTGGAGGATTGGAATGAGAATGACTTCTTCGAGCTCCCGTACGCCCATGACGCCATCCTGGAGATCACACAAGCCTGTTTGTATCGACTCTGCCCAAGACAGGGCATCAGTCGATGACGCTCCAGGCAGAGGCAGGTGATCTATTTCTACGCGTCCATCCTCCGTTCTGCGGAGGACGAGAGCGTCCGCTCTAACGCTCGTGTTGACGAATACGACGTACCCCTGAGAGAGCAAATCGACCAAACGTGGGTCCTCCTTCAAGTTAGTCCAGAACCCTGCACCGTCCTCCTCGAGTAGCTTCATGGCTTCCTGGAGCGACTTCCAACGCGTCGCGGCACTGTGTAACGCCGCGTCATGGAAGATTTCCATCACCTGGGACCTGAAGGCCTCCATCGGCTCAATATCCCGGGGCGATGTGCAGGATGCTCCCTGAGCTTGGTCACGATGTCGTCATGGAAGGATTTCAAGTTCTGGGCGACGCTGTAAAGCTGTGGAATGGTCCGAGCGACCTCCGCCATGTGCTCCTCAGTGACATGAGGAAGTCCGTGCGCTGTGGTAGAGAGATAGGACGACAATGAATCGAACTCCGTAGTAGCTGCTCCCTCGGGCCCGGACCCGTCGTTCGATTTTTGACGAGCAGCCTGATGTCTTCGCGCGCCAGGCTGTAGCTTGAGCCACTGCGCCCAGAGAACGTTCCGTCCCCGTTCGAGGTATGACACTGCATCATCAAGCTGGCCGCACGCGATGGCATGCGCCGCTGCTCGCGGCCCGACGTCGACAGCCCACGACACAAGCGCTTTGTACTGGACAACCATCCGATTCCCAGACCACGCGAGCAGTGGGAAGACATCGAGCGCGACCTTCAGTGGCTCGAGAGACGCGGCCGGCCCGCGCTCAGACACAACTTGCTCCCAGCGAAGAGCGGCTTGCAGGCGCACGGAGGCTTGTCCAGTGCCAGTCGCGACCTCCCGCAGGGCCCTCACGGCCCCCTCCATGTCCGGCTGATCGCGTGCGAGAGCAAAGCGCGTCGCGAGCATGTCGCCGAGTTGGAACACGAGTGCGTCTCGACCATGGTCATCGGCAGGGCATCGATCCAGCGCTGAGGAGGCATAGCGTATGGCTTCATCGAGATCGTCTCTCTCCTGTGTCTCCTGATAGCGGATGAGAAGCGCCGCGCTGAGATCGCGCTCCAAGCGGGCCTCAAGGTGGGTCCCACCAGAGAAGGCTTTGCGAGCGACAGTGAGGTGATGGATGCCCTCATCTATCTCTGTGGGTTTGGAGGCGAGCTCACCATGACGAGCGAGCGCGAGCCCAAGTCCCGCTTGCGCGGGGTAGTGCACGTAGCTCCCACGTGCAACGTACTCAAGCGCACGTCTGAACTTCTCGATGGACTCCTCTAGGTCAGCCATGTCATGATCGGCAACGTTGCGTCCGTAGAGCAGGGCGGCAAGGTCAGCGAGGTAAACTGGGTACAAGGGATGTGTTTCGGGACAGATCCTGACCGCGCTGCGTCCGTAGGTCACGGCTTTGTCGTAGTCGTCGATATCAGACACGACCGTGAAGCGTTGTGCGCAAGTGATGGCCAGGACATCCAGACCACGAGATGCATCCGGATGTGTGGTGGATAGTGTATCATCGTGGAACTGCTGTAGATGCACAGCGTAGTAGAGCGCCTTGTCGATGTCTGCGAGTCTCCCGAGCCGAAGGAAGCGCTCTATATACAGGTCGGAGAGGACGCACTGAGAATGAGCATTTTCCAGCTCCTCGTCTTTGTGTGAAGACCATATGCGGTCCAGGGCATCGTTCAAGTCCTGTACGCCGCCAACTGCGCGGTACCTGTCTAGCAGGCACTCGGCAAGCTCCATGGCGAGTAATCGTCGCCCAGCGAGGTCAGATGGGTAGTATTCGAGAGAGATATCCAAGATCGAATTCCCGACCTTTATCGCGCGATCGAGCGGGTCCGTAGTACTCTCTCTGCGTGCGAAGAGCCTCTGTCCGTAAACCCAGTTACGAATCAGAAGCGTCGTCGCTGGAGGGAAGGTACCGTCCGACATGTTCGCGGCCACGGCAGTCGCCCGAACACCAGCTTCGAGTTCGGTGCTGTCGTATGTAAGCTCATACAGGTGCAGAAGTGTGAGACCAAAGGTAGACTGTTTGATCCGATAGTCGTCGGACGACTCTTGGGTAGCCTGAAGCGACTGTGCGACCTGGTATGCGATCGCGCGAAGGTGAGCAGGGTTTCCTTGGACCATTCTACTCATCTCCTTGGAGACAAAGTTGCCGCCAAAGGCCTGGTCCATCTTTTCCACGACCGAGCCAGTTTGAATGAGTGAGTGCGCAACTGGGTTCGGGATCGTCTGAGGGGTAGTGGAGGAAGAGGCAGAAGGCGGGGACGGTACAGGAGGTAGTTCTGGCTGCTGCAGGTGCTTCTGTGCGATATCTACAGCACGGAATGCACGCTGCACGTAGTCCACGAGCCCCTGGAACTCCTGAATGGCATATGCTCTAGCATCGAGAAGCCCACCTTCTGCTGAAGAAGCATCACGTCGTTGCTCCGAGTACCCTGGAATAGAAGCAGACGGAATCTGGGCCTGAGGGGTCATATTCTGCTAACAGAATGAGGCGTGATGGATACGATGATGATTCGGGTTCCTCACTATGAGTTGCCCCAGGAGGGAGGACAGTGGCTGCAGTGCACCGGCAGGATCTGCAGAAGTTGCCTGTGCTCGAACCTCCTCCAGCAGATGGAACATTTCAGCAACTGGGCTTCGATCCCGTTGTTCTCCTGTATTGTCATTCGTGGGGGCTGTACTGGACCCGGTTCTGCAGGTCATACCCTTCGTCACCGTGATGATAACATGATAGGAAAGGCGCTTGTGCTTACTGAGGAGGTCCCCCCTGCGCACGCTGGTCTTGCAGTAGCATCTGGGCAAAAGCATCTTCAAGCTCTTGCTCCAAGTCTTTGGGAAGCGTGGAAGACATCTGTTTGCAAAGGAATCTTCAGCCTACATTGCATCAAGTATATAAGAGAAGGTCTCTTACGATTCTCGATAGGATGCAGCTGTTCTACCTGAGCACCTAGTAGGTCGGAATACAGGAAGAAGTTGTGCAGGGCATCGATGATCCCTCAAACGTCCTAGTTATACGTGTCATCGGACCACGGACGTGAGTCAACGCTCGCTGCCACAAGCCATGCATCTGCGTCAGGCTAAACCAGGAGAGGATAAATGTTATGGAAGGCTGAGAGAATTGCAATTCGCGCAGCGCAATCCTCGTTCAACGACGACTTAGGTAATGCCCACGTGGCTTGGTGGCAGGTGCTAGTACTCTCCTCTGCTTGTACTTGACCTCTTAATCATCCCTTGCGTCCGATGCTCAGTGAATGTCCTAATTGCACCCTGCAACTACTCGAGCTTCCTAGAGCTAGCCACAGAGCACCCGTCAAAGGGTATCAGTCTTTGCGAGAGTTGCTAGAGCGTGGTACCCGTCGAACGGTTTGGGGAGGAGCGGACGTCGAAATCCTTCCCACCCAAAGTACTTCGAATTCGTGGTTGTGTCGAACCTAAACCCCTCTGCACATTCAACGTAGGGTTTCGTTGCTCGTTATCGAGCTTCTACTACAGAGGTGGCTACACAATGACAAATAGACATATTGAACCTCGAACGAGTCCGATCCGAGTCGGTACATAAAACTCCAAGTCCATCTAAAGGGCATACATGTTGTGTCACGGTCACTCGGTACGGGGGTGGGGTGGGGCGGGGCGGGGCGAGTACGGATACGGATACATTATATGATTATTGTGTTTCGCTTCCAGCTTCTCTGCTCTTCTCTTCTCTCTCTCTCCATCCATGCGCCTCCCCTCACACGATGTCACGGGTCGCTGCCTTAGTAGTTGGGATAGATGTTCGCGTCCTTCCGGGCCTTGGTCATCGCGGCGATGATGGCGGCGCCAATTCCACTGCCATCCTCTGCATGGTAGGTAATAATGTTCCTAGAGCAGAACAGTGTCAACGACGCGGACTGTAGATACTGGGGTGCGGAGTACTTACTTTCCCTTCTCTCCGAAGATGTCGCGTAGGCCCTCGTGTATCCGCTCTGCGAACTTGGGATATTTCTACAGACGACAGTTCCGCATCGAGAGTCAGTGTAAGCACGTGATACCATGGGTCGAACTTCACGCACGTTGTAGAGCGAGCCGTCCGCGCCGACCGCACACCCCTCGTCGAGGTACCCCATCTTGCTCACGATCGCCGCGATACCACACGCACTCAGCCTCGCCGCCCGTCGACCGACAAGCTTCGCAAGAGCGCGGAAGAACTGGCGCTCTGCGAGCGTCGTCTCGAGCGCAAAGAAGTGGTTGAAGATACCGATGATCATCAGCAGCTCCTCTGTCGGGTCGAGTTCCATAAGCGAGAGGAAAGCGGTATCGAACGAGTACGGGATCTCGATCTTGTACGTGTTCTGGCCGAGGAAGAGCACACCCTCGTCGATGAGCTCGCAAATGATCAGCCGCAGGATCTCGCCGAGGTACCGGCCCGAGATGAGCTTCTCAAAGGCTTGCTCGCCCGGCTTGTTTGACGTCTCGTCGATGATCTGGTCGTACTTTGTCCGGGGCAGATTCTCGTGCTCGAACGAGTCGAACGCGCCCTGAATGCGAGGTTAGCATATAACATGTGAGGGCGAATACTCAACGGACGCACCCACTCGCAGTTGATTGCCATCTCCATGTTCGGGTCAAGCCCGAGGTTGGCGATCTTCGGAATGTCGCTGACTCGCTCCATGTATGCAGCGTTGCACCCAGTACCAAAGATACAAGCAATGCGCGTCTTCGGGTTCACGTAGTGCGACGCGATGAGCGTCCCTGTCGTATCACATGTGAGTGCGACAACCTCCGTGGGTACGGACTAGCGCAACCAATATGGGAATCAGCACCTCCCAACATGATGAGCACACCGACGGTTGACGTACATGCTTCGCAAGAGATTTTCGGAACATCTCGACGACGTCATGACCTTCGGTGTTGGGTGCACCAAAGCCCTTCGTCCATCGGATGAGGACACCGTGGTCGATCCGGTCTTGTCTGCATAACGTCAGTCTTCCTGTATCATGGAAGCTAGTTGTTACTTACGAGCAAGGGTAAGAGAACTGCAACATGACTCAATAAGGCCACTCATAGGGAGGTGTAGAACATACCGTGAAGCCCAGAGGGATAATTTGGTCCTTGGGAATAAGACCCTCATCTTTGTGCGATTCGACGAAAGCTTTCAAGCATTCCGCACAGAAGTCGAAGAGCTTCTGGCCATCGTCTTGCTTCTGCTCCTCGGAGAGACGGTACTTCGCCTGTGTGATCTCGAATTTGCCTTCGCCCTCAAGGCTGACGAGACAGACACGCAAATTGGTACCACCTATGTAACGATTCGTTAGCGAAGTTGGCCTGATGGGCTACATGGTACAGCACAAATTAGGTGTTGTAGGCTTGGCTAGCATGAGAACCGGCAATTGGGCGGAAAAAACTGAACACTTCGGCAATAAGAAGTCCACCCGTGACGCATCGACGATGCTGCGTATGGTCCGTAGTGGGTATTCATCTCACGTCTGGGCGTAATTCAAGTTCTGTATGGCTTGATATCCACGCGCCAGGGCTCTCGTTGTTTGGGACATGCGTAGAACAGAGCGCGTGCAGCAGTACTCACCAAGATCTACAGCAAGATAGCTGCCGCTCTCCTGGCCTGAAGGCCATCCAAAGACGTAGGTGGGTATCATAGGCTATCGTCCGCGCCATAGATCATACTGTTACTCGCGCCAAAGACAGAGTCAGAGTCAGTACATCACTCACCACTATCTGACTTTCTTTAGAAAGTCCGAGCTCGAGCGACTCCTTGAATGCCTCGACGATCATACGCATCCGTTGGGGTGTCAAGTTGAACCTAAACATGGCGCATGTCTGAGGCTTCTTGCGCACGTTGTGAGCAGAGCGCAGCTTACAAGGCCTCGTATTTGCGAAGGTGATCCGCCATAGTCCTGTGATTAAGACCGATCGCATGCGAGTCGACGGGGAGCTGGTGAGCGAACGTACTTCTTCGTTGCATGCGGGAGACCTTCATCGTCCTCGCTGTGCTTCGTGAAGGTCGCAATTGTCTGGCCAGACGGCAAAAGCACCGTCGAGCTTCCGCGTCGGCTCGCCATTTTGCGTGTGGAGGAAGAGGTGGAGAGCAAGAGGAAGGGAGATGTGCAGACCGAGTGGTCTGAGTGCAAGGCTCTAGTGCGGAGAAGCGCCCAAGTGATCTCATTTCTCGCCCGTTTTGGACCTATATTGCTGAAATCTGACTTATCCGCCCAAATTGGGGATCTTTTCGCCGCTGGCAACGCTGCAGCTTGCGTTCTTGTCCTCTACTTCCACTCATAGACGAGGCATGATTGGCCTCAAGGGCACGCTCAATGTAAGCAACTGCGCAGCTCATTATTGCTGCTCTGAACTGATCTTTCGTGTGTGTCAGGTCATAGACAACTCAGGGGCACTCCTCATCGAGTGCGTCAATGTCCTCAAGCAAAAGGTCAACAACGGCTGGGGCAGCGTCGGCGACGAGATTGTGTGCGTCGTAAGGCGCGCTCGCCCCGTCTCCGGCCAAGCTTCCGCTTCTGCCCCTAAGGTCCGCCAGGGAGACGTCCGTCGCGCTGTCATCGTCCGCACAAGGAAGGCCGTCCGCCGGCCAGATGGCCGTTACATCCGTTTCGACGACAATGCAGCGGTGTTGCTCAACAACAAGCGGGAGATGCTGGGCACGCGTATCGGTGGCGTCGTTAGCGCAGACCTGCGCATGAAGGGTTGGGGAAAGATCGTCAGTTTGGCTCCCAAGGTGAGTACCAACACGTTGTAGCATATGGTCACCCGAATAACACGTTTATATCAGGTTGTATGATACGCTGCCCTATAATTGCTACTCTCTTACCTGCGTTTTCCATGCTATGTTCGCCGTGTGTCGCTCTGGCTCTTCCCAACAAGACACTTCTCGCGCTCTGTGTCAACAAGTAAACAACTGGTCTGACTGAATCGCACCGGTCTGTTGACTGTTGACGCTCCCTGACGGACGTTCGTGCTGCTGGTTTGTCTACAATTTGGAGGAGACCCACAATGATGCATCACCATATCATGGCTGCTCCATGATCTCATTGCGGTGAGCCCGTCAGTAGGTCCGCCCAAATACAAATTCCAGACATTATGACCGGTTATACCCGATTCTGATCCGGGTCGGTATATATAACATAACGATCTGGGTTCGACTCCGAGCGTCACCGTCTTCGCTCGCTTTTCTTCGCGCCTTGGAGGGCCGTACGGTTTCAACTTTCGCTGCGGATTTGAAGTGGGTATGTATGCTCAAGTGCTGAACATCTGTCATGTCTTTGAGACGATATTATGAATTCAGACGCATCATACCCATATCATGACTGCCACTGGATTGCCCGTGACTGCCAAAGTCCCTGTACTGGTGGCATTGATGATTGCTGAATATCTTGCGATCATCCCGCCAAATCGTGCTCCCGAACGCGAGGATCGGTCAAAATTCGGAGCTGATGACCTTCTCTCCATCTCAGCAGACTGGCAAGCTCACCTTGGTGTTGTGAGTGTATACGTATGTCAATATACTCAGGATATTGACCCCCTCCTCGTGCCATAGGCGGGCTTCTGGCTCATCCACCTGCTGGAGGTAGCATCGATCGTCTCGTTGTCGGATTCTACGAACCAATCTTCTCCGCTTCTCTTCGCTCTTCTGGAGGGCTCGCATACGGGCACCCAACCGCACTTGTACATCAGTCCGCTCTTCCTCATCGGCTCTATACTCCTTATTCTCGGCGCCGCCATACGGCAGACATGCTACGTCTACCTCGGGCGCATGTTCACCTTCCAACTTGCCCTACTCAAAGAACACAAGCTCGTCACCTCCGGCCCGTACGCCGTCGTCCGGCACCCCTCATACACCGGCTTCATTCTCGTCGCCAACGGTCTCGCGCTGGTACACCTTACCCCGGGGTCGTACGTGGCAGAGTGCGGCCTACTGGAGTTGTGGTGGGGGAGGGCGCTGACAGGAATAGGGTGTGCTGCGGCTGTGGGTATGCAGGTTGCCGTTGTAAGGAGGACGGCGAGGGAGGACGAGGTTCTAAGGAAGGAGTTTGGGGAGACGTGGGACGCGTGGGCGCGGAGGACACCGCACCGGCTCGTGCCCTATGTGTATTGAGCGTTTTGTGCGAGGGTGTGATATCGAAGCAGATTGATTTCCATAGGTCATTGTCAAGGACCAGCCAGACTGATACATGTAGGAACGCTTGACGTAGTTCACTCGTTCGCGCGCACCAGTGAGTGTTCTCCCATCGCCTCTGACCTCTCTCTCTCTCTCTGGAACGGTGCTACACTTGATGCTGAGGGGCCAAGTCGATATCGAGTGTGGAGGACGAGACTGCGTTGTTTCTACGGAGAGCCTGATCGTGTGTTGCGCCGTCCGATGCTCAAGTCGAACGTTTGCTCTTGCTTTATTTGTTGCGCGCTGAGGATCGAGCTGCGGGTGTTGAGTCTGAGAGCGGTAGGTGGGGTGCGTTGAGAGGGATTGGCAATTCTGCATATAAGTACGAAGAGGACTCACGCAACGAGGAACATGTTGGCGTACACTGCGGTTCGGGAAATTAGGATGTGAACGGGTATGTCATATTTGCCGAGGCGGTGCACACCTTTGGTCGCAACAATGCCCAACGCGATGAAGATCAACGTAAATTCCGCAATTATACCCTGCGTATTAGTTCGAGCACAACGGTGAATGAGTCCTTGGTCATTAGTTAGGTGGGTCGCATCAAAGCTCTTACCACGGCGATCAATACTGCATTGAATAGACTGTGAAGAGGGAAGATTCGAGTCGAAATCAACAGCCTCATTGAGTAAAAACTCGCCATATCACAAGCCCTGCAACAATAAGTCGGAGTTAGTCAATGGACATCGAACAGTAGAGCCCATGCACCTGTGCTCAACGCATATCGAATGAGGGTATCGATGATAAAGCTCGTCCTGGTTCATGTTAGTATCCGAACGACGTGAAAAGGCTTGACTCACTGTTCTATCCCAGTACGACTGTGAGCGAGCGCGTGTATGAGCGCGGATGTAACAAATATGTCTGCCATTAGGTTGAGTGCCGCGGCAAAAGCTCCAGTAACCACGTTATTTCCACTTATAGGATAACTCATAAGTATAGAGGTGAGCAGGCTTTCCAATCGTTAAGGAAACATACCCGATGACAGATGTTACTAACCACCAGCCACATGAGAGTTAGCATCGAATGAAGTCCTGGATGTTGCCGCGTACCTATCAAGATACCTGCGGCAGCAATTAACTAGATTCTATCAGTTGTAAAATGAGACTCACCAATAGAGACACCGTTGAATATTGCCTGGTTTTTCCGATGTTCATGAGCTTCGAGAGCGAGATGATGGTGAATTGTCACGTACCGCCGCCCCGGCCGCAATACGGTACCATCTGTTTGGAGCGACTAAACAGGGATTTTTTTGCGTGAGTTAGCCTCCTAGCAAGTGCTGCAATGTACTTACGAATCCATAGACGCCGCACAAAGAAACTACAAGGAAGGCAAGAGAGGAACTTAGCGCCTTGTTCTAGCCGCGGGAACAGGATGGTCTTGCAGCGTACGTTTCAACAACAAGCATCACTGATGCCTGGAGTAAAAACGCGTCATCATAAAAGCATGTATACAGTATATATGGAGGACTCACGCTGACGGGTATCAGGATCTAGACACCAAAGCCAGAGACTTACCTGAGCTTGCACATAGACTCTGATTCAGGCGAGACTCACTTGTGCATACGGCCTGGGGAGGATGTTAGTAGACCATACCAAGACACGGGTGGTGCTCAATACACACTGTGAGGAATAGAAGTACAGTGGATCTATACTGTAGGGGATGGGCTCGACCAAGCTAGTGATGAGCCTCGAGTAACTAGATAAGACCCAGGCGTGTCAACCTCCCTCGCAGAGGTCATAGACCATCTCGAAAGACCCGGCCTGGCGTACCATAGTTGCATAATCAACGCCGAGTTCAGGGCTTCCAGGATACTGTACTCGGTGATGACATTAGCGACGCAAGACTTGCAGACGAACGTAGACGGAAGATGCAACTCACACCACTGAGGCCACCCAGATCTTGAGTAGCCACTTGTCCGAGCGATAGTTACAGTAATAGTAGTATGCTTGAAGAAAGATAGCTCCTTGAAGGCTTGCAGTGCGCATACCATAGCTCAATACAAGTCGCAAGGGACAGGCATATGAAACATACAGTAAGCTAGCGAATGTTCCTAGGAGCACTGCTCCAAAGTTGGGGTTGAAATCGGATATGGATGAATCCATTTTCTGTCTCTTCGTAGTGTCTGTGAAAGAACAAGATGGAAGATGTGCATTAGCAATAACGGGGCACACGGTATAAGTATCTGACAACATGGAAGAAGTCCCAAGTTACGCATGGCGACACCCAGCCAACCATCAGCGACGGTTCTGGGAGAAGGCACTGACTACCATACCGTGGTTGGAACTCTAAATGCTTTTTGACTTGGGCCGTGTGATATAGATGATACTGGGTGATAGCATTTACTGCGATCTGCCAAATGATACGTAAAGTCACATTTTATCGCGCGAGGTGACTATTCTATTGCTCTTTCCAGGGCCTTCCCTTCCCTTGAGACAGACCGCGGCACAGCCAGACTGCCCTTTGCAGGATGTCTCATCTTTGAGATATCTAGCACTATCCGATGGGAGCAAGGCGAGAAGATACATCTGTCACTCTCTGACAGTGAGGTCTTTTGAGTTGTATTTGTGAGAGGCAATTCGATTGCTGAGGTTAATGCGCCCGCTGAAGCCCAAAGCTTTGTGAAGAGTAGACCCTTGTGCGAATGATGGCAGCTCTTAAGCATACCCCTCCGCGAATCAAATCGTTTCCCCAATCGCTCATTCTACAGCACCACTGATTTGAGACTTCTTTTACCTCATGGACAGGTCAAGTGTGACATAAATAGCTTCACACATCCGGCGGGTGGGAACATCCAGCAAACATGCTACGTGTATCTCGGGTGTGTGTTCACCTTCCAGCTCGCCGTACTCAAGGAACACAAGCTCATCACTGCCTCCGGCCCTTACGCAGTCGTACCGCACTCCTTGTACACCGGCTTCATTCTTGTCGCCAACGGTCTCGCTGTGGTAAAGATGTGCTACGGTTGTCGGTTTGTAGATTGCCGTCGTAAGGAGGACGGGGAGGTAGGACGAGGTTCTGAGGAAGGATTTCGGGGAGACGTGGGACGCGTGGGTGAGGAGGACGCCGTATCGGCACGTGCTCTACATCAGATGAACATCTTGTGCATGACATCGAAGCAAAATGATCTCAAGGGCATCGTCAAGGACCAGCCAGACTGATAACATGCAACTACTTTTGATGTTGTTTACTCTTCCACGTGTTCCAGGAGGGGAGTTCTTTCATCCCCTCTCTCTCTATGGATTGTTACGCATGGTGCTGAGGGATCAGGTCGACCTCGAGTCCAGAGGACGAGGCCGCATTGTTCCTTGCTGACTGAGAGCCTGATCGTGCGTTCCGCCGTCCTATAGCCAAATTGACCCTTTGCTCTTGCTTGATCTGTTGCGCGCTGAGAATCGAGTTGCGGATGTTGAGTCTGAGAGAGGTGCGTGGGGTGCGTTGAGTGGTTTCCGCAATTACGCATAAAGACAATGAGGACTCACGCAACGAGGAACACGTTGGCGTACACTGCCAATCGGGGGATTAGTATATGTGCATATCACAGAGCCGATACGCACCTTTGGTAGCGACGATTCCCAATGCGACGAAGATCAATGTTGTAGCCTCTGTGAGCCCCTGCAAATCAGTTTGAGTGAAACGATAGATTAGCTATTGGTCATTTTTTGCGTGAATGTTGCCATCAAACTCTCACCACAGCGATCAGTACTACATTGAATACACTATGAGGGAATGAGACTCAGGCCGAGAACCGAGTTAACGAGACATGACTTGCCATATCACAAGCCCTAGATGGGAGGAGTCGGATGTTAGTCAATGTATATCGGTCCGTAGAGCCCGTGTACCTGTGCTCAACGCGTATCGAATCAGGGTATCGATCGTAGAGCTCGTCCTGATTCATGTCAGCTTCGGAGCGACGTAGGAAAAATCTGACTGACTGTTTCATTCCTGTACGACTATGCGCGAGCGCATGTATGAGCGCGGATGTTACAAATATGTCTGCCGTTAAGTTGAGTGCGGCGGCCGAAGCTTCCAGCGACTTTGACGAGTTAATCAGCGGAAGAGATTCTCTGATGTTGTGCCACCTTACCAATTGACAACCCTTTTCACCGCAAGAAACATATCTAGGATAGCTCATGAGTATCGGGTGAGCAGGCTTGGAATCGCTCAAATAACATACCCAATGGCATATAACGCTAGCCCCGAATGGCACTGTGAGAATTTGTGTCAAATGAACACCTAGATCTTGCTGCGTACCTATCAAGCAAGCTGCAGTGGCGATTAGCCCTATTCATACTAAGCTGTGAGGTGAGACTAACAGATAGAGGCAGTGTTAAATAATGCCTGGTTTTCCCCGAGATTCATGAGCTCCTAGAACGGCATGGTGATGTATTATCACCTACCGCTGCCACTGCCGCAATACGGTACCATTTTTTTGACCCGACTGAACAGCCATATTGCTCGGTGTGAGCATCCTAGGAAGTACTGCGACATGCTCACGAATCCATAGACGTCGCACAAAAAATCTAGAAGTATGAAAGAGAGGAGCTCAGTGGCTTGTTCCAGCAACGAATCAGATGGTTGTTTATCGGCGTACATCTCAACAACAAGCATCACAAATGCCTGGGGGTGGGAACCCATTATCATGGGCTTTAGAGGCGAGTATACACTGTAAATTATGCACTCACACTGACGAGAACCAGGAGCTGAACACGAGAGCCAGAGACATATTGAGTTTGCTCAAATAATCTGAGTTCAGGCGAGACTCACTTGTGCAGAAGGCCTAAAGAGTAAGCGGTCAATCAAGTATACCGAGTTATGGGCGGCATAGGGTCTGATACACACCATCGAAGAGAAGTCGACAAAGTGATCGTATCGCCGAAGCCGGTGATGAGACTTGAGTAACTAGATAAGACCCAGGTGCGTCAATCTCACTTGTAGAGGTCATGGATCATTTCAAAAGACTCGGCCCAGCGTACCATACTTGCATAATCAACGCCGAGTTCAGGGCTTCCAAGATACTGTACTCGGTGATGACATTAGCGAGACAAGACTTGCAGACAAACATGGACGTAAAGTGCGGCTCACACTACTGATCCCACCCAAATCTTGAGTAGCCACTTGTCCGAATGATAGTTACAGTAATAGTAGTATGCTTGAAGAAAAATAGCTCCTTGAAGACTTGCAGCGCACATACCATAGGTCAATACAAGCTGCATGGAACAGGTATATGAGACGTACAGCAAACTAATGAATGTTCCTAGGAGTATTGCTCCAAAGACGGGGTCAAGCTTGAGTGACATGACGCTTCACAAAGAGAAAGAAAGGGACCGAAATGATCCTAGTCAAACCGGATGAAAAGACGTGCATTGACGGGGTATATATAGTATGAGTATCTGACAACATGGAAGAAGTCCCGAAATCCGCAGGGTTACACTGGCCAGCCATCAGCGACGGTAGTGAGGATCCCACACAGTTGACAGATCACTCCCAGGCTCGAGCTCGGGGGAAGGCGCTAGATAACCTCACTGTAGATTCATCTTCCATACTCACGAAATCTGCGTCCAACATACGTAACCATAGTGTTGCCGTGGAGTCAGAGCACTCCGGAGTGCAGACCACTCTGCTCCAACCGGCATCTCGGCTTATCACTCCATCAGCACTCCGACAGCAACCGAGATGTCGCGATTTCCGGTGAGCGTTTGATGCTCGGCTAGCTTTCCTCAGGCTGACCGCGAATCGCGGTCACGTTCACAAACACGACGCGGTCATTTCACCGCGTCTACCATTTGAGCTTATCTCCTTCCAGTCGCCTTTTCACCTGTCTGCTCCCTCCCGCTGTCTGTTTGATTCTACCAGAACTACCTGGTCTCTGACTCATTTCGGCTAGGCTTTAGTTGACTTTAGGGCAGACATTTGAGGATCGGGTAGCACCGTTGGCTTCTTCGGGATGGGGACAAAGTTGAAGAGTCATCAATCTCTGACGGAATGATCAAGTTGGAGGCAATTTGATTACGGAGGGTAACTTTGTTTTCAGACCTTCCTGTATACATATGAATCATTAGTAGTGGAGGATGCATTCGGGTCCTAACAAGCGCCGAAACACCAATGCAGGCGGGCGCCATGCAGAAACCGCCGACCGAAGTGTTGCCTAAAGCACTCATTCTACAGCGTCACTAAAATGGGACTTCTTTTAACTCATGGACAGGTCAGGTGCTACACAAATAGCTTCACTCTTTCGGCCGACGGGAAGGCCTGTGGGGCATCTCCCATGCCATGAATACCATGAGACCACTCACATGTCGTCATATCCTCTTCCTGAATCTTAGACCTTAATCTCGAAGTACTTAATCTGCTTTCGAGCTCTCATCCTGCCAGACTGTTCACTCTATTGCCCCCATCCAATTGCGATCTGCGCCCTGCTTCCAAGGATACTATCATGCCTGGCACGACGTTTCCATTTGCGCCGCACTATGTGCCAGCGGCGCCAACAAAGGAGGACTGTGAGCACCCTTGATGCCATCTATCAAACTCAGCTCTCCTGCATATCAATCATTTGGAACACAGTAGAATGGGCGGACCTGCCCATCATCGACTTTTCCAAGGCGCACACCCCAGAAGGACGCGCTGAGCTGGCACCCCAAGTTCGCGATGCTATGCGCAACACAGGTTTTCTGTACGCCATCAATCATGGCATGACTCAAGCTCAGGTATGTGCGCGTGTGAGCAGAAGACGGCCCTGGCATCTAACACCTTCACATTTCCCCAGACAGATCGCATCTTTGACATCGGCGATGCACTGTTCACCCAGGTGTCGGAGGAGGAGAAGATGCAGCACGCCGCAAAGATGGCGGAGGAAGGATCGAAGATCGGGTATAAGCCGCGTCAGCTTTGGGTATCACCGCTCTCACCTAGACTAGACGACGGAGGCTGACTTATCGATAGACTATTGAAAACGGAATTCGGGACCAGCATGAGCAGTACGCTTGTACGTTTCAGACGACCGCCCGCCGCGCTTGTGGTTGTGTGCACCCTGCTGATGTATTCTGACTACACAGTACATCGCTCTATCTTTGGGCAGCAGCAGCACCCCAAAGCTCTCGAACCGTTCCTTCCCGAGCTTCGCACGTTCTCTGAGCACAATCATTTCAACGTCCTCCATCCCGTACTCCAGTGAGACTAGCTCCCAGTGGTATCATCTGAGTACTCCGCTTATAGTCTCTCGTAGATTGCTCGCATTGGGTATGGAATTGCCCGAGGATACTTTCGTGAAGCTACACAACTTCGACCGTGTGGGGGATGCTGCTGGTGAGTCTCGTCTTTAACGCTTTGGAAATCGAAAGACCTGACGCGCTATTCAGCACGATTCATCAAATAGTGAGAATCCTCTCTTTTGCGTCTAGCCTTTGTCCCAGACGCCTTTAATCACACCTTCCAGTCATCCGCGCACTCAGGAGGAAGAGCTGAAGACGAAGAATGTGTGGCTCAAGGGACACACCGGTAGGTACATTGCGCGCATAGGCGTTGCTTATGCTGATCTGGGTATTTAGACACTGGATCTGTCACCATTTTATGGAGCCAGCCAGTCTCCGCGCTGCAGATCATGTCTCCGGACGGAAAATGGCGCTGGGTACGGCACATCGACAACGCTCTGGTATGTCGTCTTCAGTACGAAAAATCGATCCCATTTAACTCATTTCTCTATCTTCTGCGCAGGTCATCAACACCGGAGACACATTGGACATGCTTTCTGGCGGCTTCTACAAGGGTACGATCCACCGCGTAGTCCAGCCGCCCGCGGACCAGCGGGGTGTAACGCGCCTGGGTGCATACTACTTCGCGATGACAGACGACGACGTCAAGCTGGTTCCCTTCGTTGAGAGCCCTGTGCTGAAGCGCGTCGGGGTCAAAAGGCGGATTGAAGACAAGGATGCGCCGACAATGGGCGAGTGGCGCAAGGGGCGCGCCATGGCCTATGGTTTCAAAGAGACGAAGCGCCGGGACGATGGCATGGAGGAGCAGATCGTCAATGGTATTGCGGTGACACACTACAACTAGGTCGGAAGGGCAGTCAACTGTACGATAATGGTTGAGGTCGCAGTCTGTACGAAGTTATGCTTGCTAGATATCTCAAGCCGCTCATATATCGTACTCTCATGATGGACTCGGTTCCGAGGCGTGTTCGTGTCGTAGCTTCGCTTCAATCCAGGAGAGTGGAAAAGGTCTCATGATTGGTTTCACTGTCAAATTTCTCGAGCCAAAAACTAGCTGACTTCCGAAGTCCCCCTTCCCCAATGCGCTCTCACTGGCACCTTGTCCTTTCAAATGCCGCTATTTTTGTAGCGCGGTAGATGTTGATCATCGATGGAAACTGGGCTCAGGATAATATGATTCATATATGTTTCCTTCACAAATCGAATCATAAAAGTATACTCGGAGTGATTGCACAGATGGTCGATCATAATGGAATGTCGACTTAACGATATGAAGCTGGATGCATGAGCGACCATGCCACATCGTTTAGACTCCGATAAACATGCCGACACAAGCCGTCGGCTTTACTCGGAGCTGAAAGTCTTGCGTCGACGAAGTCTCTGCCCTGACTTCGCTACTATCTATATCCCCTCACTGACACCCTTCTCGCATTCAATGCGATCTCATCAATATGTCAGCTGTGCAGCTCTGATGATACGGGCGTCACTCGAGCCTCCTCACAGGTTCTCATAGTACCTCCACCATGAGACCATTCTATTTTGTGTCTCCAGACCATGTCTGCTTGCGATGTAAAGCTTGATCAAGCGGCCTTTCGGCAGCCTTCTTGGCCACTTCGCCCCCTCTTGTTGGCCTTGATTATCACCTCTCTTGAGACTACCTAGTACGCGACTCGGAAGTCATGCCTGGGACAACGTTACCATTCGCGCCTCACCATATTCCAGCCGCGCCAACGAAGGAGGAGCGTGAGTCTCGTTCTGCTCTCAGTCGTGAACCGTAACCCACATCCTGCTGCTTCGCAGTCGAATGGGCGGACCTGCCCATAATTGACCTCTCCAAGGCCCGCACGCCTGAGGGGCGCGCCGCATTAGCGCCCCAAGTTCGCGATGCCATGCATAACCTAGGATTTCTTTGTGTCATTAACCATGGGTGGACGCAAGCTCAGGTAGGTTGGCCGCCTCAATCGATACTTGTCATTGATCGTAACACAATACTGCATTGTAGAGAGACCGAATCTTTGATGTTGCGGACGTCATGTTCTCCCAAGTGTCCGAAGAGGAGAAGAGGCAGCATACCGCAAAGATTGCAGAGGAAGGTTCGAAGCGAGGGTACAAGCCGCGTCAGCTCTGGGTATGTCCACCTCATCAGCACGGATGTGTGTATCGCTGACGTATTGTAGACTCTCGATAATGGAGTCCGTGACCAGCATGAGCATTACGTGAGTGAGTATAAACCTCTCTCGAAGCTGCGTATGGTTTTCAGTATACTCAAAGCATATGCTCCGTAGTGCACCGTTCAATCTATGGACAGCAGGAGCACCCCAAAGCCGTAGAGCCTTTCCTACCAGAGCTGCGTTCTTTCGCTGAGTACAATCATCACAAGATTCTACACACCCTCCTGCAGTATGTGCGGCCCATACATTCAATGGCAATTGCGCTCACATCCATCGCTTCAGACTACTGGCTCTTGGGATGGAATTGCCTGAGGATACGTTCGTGAACATCCATAACTTCGATGGCACTGGAGAGGCACACGGTACGTTGAATGATCTACCCGTTGGACTTCACACACTGAGATTCGTCCTAGTCCGATTCATCAAGTAGTGAGTTCGCAGGCCCCTGTCAGGAATTGTTAAGTACTGATATCTCGCTCTAGCTATCCGCGTTCTCTGGAAGAAGAGATTAAGACGAAGAATGTCTGGGCGAAGGGTCATACTGGTACGCTCCACTGTCTGCCCATAGCCTCACTACTGATCGAAACGTTATAAGACATGGGAACCGTCACCATCCTCTGGAGCCAGCCTGTGTCCGGGCTGCAGATGAAGTCTCCCGACGGCAAATGGCGGTGGATAAAGCATATCGACAACGGCCTCGTACGTCTCCCTCTGGTGTCATTTCGTCGAGTAGAACACATCGGGACCTTACTATCTTAACATCTCAAAATAGGTCATCAACGTTGGGGACACGATGGAAATGCTTTCCGGAGGGTTTTACAAGGGTACCATCCACCGCGTTATCCAGCCCGCCATGGACCAGCGCGGCATGCCGCGCCTCGGCGTGTTTTACTTCGGTATGACGGACGACGATGTGCGCCTCGTGCCCTTTGCGGAGAGCCCAGTGTTCAAGCGCGTCGAGATCCAGCGCAAGGTAGACGATAGCGACGCGCTGACGATGAGCGAGTGGCGCAAGGGTCGCGCGATGAGTTACGGCCTGAAGGAGACGAAGCAGGCCGTTGACGACTCGTTGGAGGAACAGATGGTGAACGGCATAGTCATGAAGCATTACAACTAGGGGCTGAGAACGCCGAACGAATTCGGCATGAATTTACGATATCGAGTCGATGCCTGTACAAGTTCGAATACGAACCCTTGTTTTCATAGTCCTCGCACCTAGGCCGCAACCCCGTTCGTGTGGTATTTCGGTGACCGGTGCGTCCTGGGTGTGATATTCTGGTGTTCGCTCACACACTTTAGCTCAGGGTTTCAAGGGTGCCTCCACATTACTTCCGCTCTTCGGGCACACACAGGTTAGCACCCGTCGATAACGAGCCATTTGGATTCTACCCCGACCCATACGCGCACTGGTCGATACCCGTCGACGATGGGTACAGGTCAGATTTGACTGAATTATTGTACTGGTTCAGGCTTACGACACCTCTTGACCTACCTCACATTGCGTCGCGTGATTGATGAGCCGACATGTTTGAACAACACAATGAGCATAGAAGAATGTACATTGAGCCATCTCTCTCACTAACGTTCATCGGCCGATGACCCGCCGCAGGTCACAGGTATATTTGTCGCAAACCATAACCATATTGGTACTCGCACGGGCTTTTAACTGTACCTGTCACGGGTACCTGACCCATTCTAGATATGCTCTACCACAGACCGACCGGAAGAACGTACTAACTTGAGCTCGTTTTAGTATCCTCCTATTTCTCATTCCCACCAAACGAGGAATCAATGCTTCTGCGGAGAGCCGTCGTACGGCTATCTCGAAGTGAGTTCAGTTGGAGTCGAAGAGAGCTGCGTGGGTAAGGCGACAATGTAGTTCGTCCCACGGATGTTTTCGCTGACTCACGTCAGTAATCGACGAACTGGTTCAGAGGATAGCACTTCGGGTCCTGAATGGATCTAGCGTTTACTGACATCATAGCATAACTGCGATAACGTGCTATCAGTTGTCGGGATTCTCTGTACCCGCCGCCGCACCTTCGTGTCCCAGATACCTGCCACATTGCATTCGTTGTGATTGATATACATAGCACCAGGGCCGTATGATAGATATCTCTCCGCTCACGTTCAAGTACGGACTCTGACCTGCCTGCTTCCAACCACTGGCAGTAGCCCCGGTTCCTTCCCGACTCATCATGCCTGCAACGACGATTCCTCCCGTAGCTCACTATGCGCCACCTCCTGCGACAAAGGAGGAATGTAAGTCTCACTATATCACACATGCATCTAGTGTCGTGCTGACAAGCTTTGGGACGCATTGTTTAGTGGAATGGGCCGACTTCCCTATCATTGATCTCTCGAAGGGGAGGACACCGGAAGGTCGCGCGCAACTTGCGCCCGTCGCGCGGGACGCCATGCGCACTTACGGTTTCCTCTATGTTGTCAATCATGGTCTCACGGACGCTCAGGTATATCCTTCCTGCTTTCCCATAGCGGATGGGCGTTGAATATATGAGCGTGACATAGAATGAACGTATGATCGACATTGCAGACGTTCCTTTCTCTAAGGTTCCGGAGGAGGAGCAGAAGCAATTCACGTCGAAGATCAAGGAAGTTGGCTCCTACAAAGGATACAAGCACCGTCAATTCTGGGTCCGTCGCTTCTCCCTCTCACACTGCGCCCAAAGTGCTGCTACTCATTCGCTCATTCGTTCAGACTGTGGACAATGGTGTCCGTGACCAGATCGAGCACTACAATAGTACGTCCAGCCCGTTGGTTGTATGCCATTGATGGTTCGAGATACTGTCTGTCTGATCCCTCGCTGCCCCAGTGCACCGCACAATGTTCCAGCAACAGCACCCCAAGGCGCTGCAGCCCTTCCTACCGGAGATCCGTGCGTTCGTCGAGCACAACCACTACAACGTTCTTCATCAAGTACTTCGGTGCGGTCAACAAGTTTGCATCTCTCTACCAATTCAACGTGTCTCACTTTGATTGCGTGGTGCGATCAGGCTACTCGCCCTCGGCCTAGAGCTCCCTGAAGAAACGTTCGTCAACCTCCATAACTTTGACGCTCAAGGGGAGACCTATGGTACGTGCACACGGGAGTACCAGCTTGAGCCTTGCAAAGCTAACACAATTATGAACATTTCCCAGTCCGCTTCATGAAGTAGTATGTAGAGCGCGCCTCTAGATCCGAAGGAGAGAACTTACACAGTACCAACAGTTACACGCGTACCCAGGAAGACGAGGAGAAGACAAAGAACGTGTGGATGAAGGGACACACAGGTGCTCACCTAATCCCATTATTCTCTAGTCTACATTCACTCACCTTACACTGTTCAGACATCGGCACCCTCTCGATCCTCTGGAGCCAGCCCGTCACCGCGCTCCAGATCCTATGCCCCGACGGGAAATGGCGCTATGTGAAGCACATCCCCAACGGGATAGTGAGTTTTTCATCCTTCGCGCTCCTGGAGACGAACCACTCACCACCTGGACTTCCCTCCAGATCGTCAATGCCGGTGACTCGCTGGAGATGCTCTCCGGCGGCGTCTACAAGGCGACCATCCACCGCGTCTTCCAGCCTCCCGCGGACCAACGAGGCTACACCCGCCTCGGGCTCTTCTACTTCGGCTACGCGGACGACGACGTCAAGCTCGTGCCGTTCACAGAGAGCCCCCTCCTGCAGCGCATTGGCATCACGCGCAAGTGCCCGGACGAGGACGCACCGACGATGGGCGAGTGGCGCATCGCGCGGACCAAGGTGTACGGCGTGTCTGAGACTCAGAAGAAGGATGATCGGGTGGAGGAGCAGGTCGTCAACGGACTGGTCGTGCGGCACTACAACTAGGGACCCGAGGCATGATCTGGAAGTAAAAGAGGGAATATGAGTGACAACGTCCTGTATATGATCCGAACACTATGAGTGCAGGTCGAATGCCCCCCATTGTCCTATGTCATTTTGACCGGGTCCATAAGTCGGCGTCGATAACACCAAACCGTCCAGCACTGAAGGGTAGGCAGCGAGAAAGGAGAGGGACACTTCACTTCCTTCAAGTTCTTCCAGCCAGACGATGATGGTGCTCATACAGACATCTTGGCCACTTCGTGATATCTACAGTATTTTTGATATACGTAGAGGCGGATGACGGTGACCAGTGAGTATCAAGTAAGTACCTCAGTAGACGCCTGGAAGAGGCGCCGTGTATCAAGCGCCGACCTTCTAGACGAACTTCCAACGTCAGCCTGAGAGCCGCCGGTTGTCACTTGATTGAAGGTTCATTGATGATGGTACATTCAGGTACATGTACAATGCCCAGACAAAATATGAGAGACAGGTCCATGCTCTGATCTCATTCGATGGACAACGTCGACAAAAGGGACATGATCAAGTCGGGAACAACATGTTAAAAGTCTTGCACATATTCCATGCGCAAGGAAACGTATCAGTAAACGCGGGACCTACAGGAGAAGGGATAAACTCAGTTCTGAAAGTTATCATCAGGAACTCCATACACGCACCTCTGTTCATCCTCGTATTTCATATGATACCACTTCGCACCTTGCTTCTTCACTCCAATGAACTCCTTCACGCCTTTCACGTCCGCCAGATCGAGGTGCGCATGGAGAGCTTCGTGCGAGCTATTGTCCTTGAAAACAAACAACCACGACTTCCGAGGACACCGGACGTAGAGAGAGGCGCGGCGTAGGGAGGGAAGGTTAGGGAACTGACGGTAGACTTTGCTAATCATGTAGTCCACCGCAAAGTCCTCCATCCCCTCGAGTTCATGGCGGAATTCCTCTGGTGTCATCTGCTCCCGCTCGCCGGGATCGAACTCGTCGTATAGCATCTCTGCCCATCGGTAGATGCACTTCTTGTCGAGCTTCACCGCGTATGCACGGGTAACTGCACGTCCCTGCGGGAGGTAGACACGACCAGAGCGCCTTGGGATGGTAGATGGGGTAGCCGCAGGTGAGGAGGTAGATGGGGTGGCCGCAGGTGAGGAGGTAGATGTGGTGGCTGCTGGTGAGGGGTTGGATGACATTCCCGCTACCTCTGGGTAGTGGGTCTTCTGTTGCAACTGTTCCACCAAGTTCACGTGACTTCGTCGATCTCCGCTTCAATCTGTGGCTTTGTCGCCACCTGAACCATGTTCTGTACCTCAATTTCACGGCGTGTCATCTTGCACGACTATAAGAAAGGGCCCTCCGGGCAAACCTGGCCACCAACGGAGTAACTAACAAGTACAGGGGCTCGCTCGATTCGTGGGCTAGCGCCCACTTCTCCTCGCGAGCCCCTTGAGACATATTCCCGAGTTAAGAGATTCAGCAGAACACGTGCATATGGTTTCGGTTTCTGTGTGTACTAGTCTCTGAAGTAGCAATTGAAAGGTATGCTCTCGTTGGAGTCGGACAGCGACCCACCACCCATATCCAATAAGTACAAAACAGTGTAGGATGGATGTTGGGATCGATTGCAGAGAGCTTCAGTGGAGCCTAATGAGGAACATGGCGAGGTTTTTGTGTCCAGGAACTACGCTGTAATCCTTGTATTTGTGTTCAACCTCTGCACATAGTACTTAACATACAGGAGGTAGCGGGCACTACCTCGAGTTATTGGGTAATCGAAGCGCGCGCCGACGAGCGCCATCGCTCCTTCGCACCACCACAACAGACGCCCAGGCCGTTGAGTCGACGCATGCGCGTGTTGCGCAATACGACCTTGCCGACAGAGCACTTGCCCGACATCCCCTGCAGCCATCCGCCACCGCCCGCTCTTCCATTCCTCCTTTCCCCGTCATGCCCACTTGTACAGGCCCTTTGCACACTTACTTACTGTACCAGGCCTTCCAGTATCCTCTCTACGCGATCTCTACCATAGCATCTTGTCCTGTTGCGAGAGCTACACGCCGTGACACGCTTACACTCGCTTACGACCCATGTTTATTATACCGTACCCTTCGTATGTTTCAGCTTCTTCCATCACTAACCTTCGACAGTGCCATCTAATCATACGTATAGTACTACTCTTTCCATGAAAGTGAAGAACTGCCTCCGAAGTTCGTGATCGCCGTCTGTCATTGGCAAGGAGTTTCATGGATAAGAAGGGGGCTTCACAGTTCAATGTCAAACATATCTTCGCATATGTGATATACGTAGTATCCAAGCACAGTGTCGGGCGTGGCGAGATCTCTGTGCGGTGTGTCCAATAATAAGAATGAACCAGTCGAGGAGCAGGTCGTCACTGGTCGTGCGGCACTCCAAATAGGTACTGCGGCCCAAGGCGTGAGTTAAAAGTAGAGGAGGGAATATTAGTGACAACGTCCTGTATATGATCCGAATACAATGAGTGCGACAAGGCCGAGTGTGCCCCATTTTTACGTCATTTCAACCGTGCCCGTAAAACGACGATGGGAGCGCGCCTTGACCTACTACCACCACCACCTCAAACTTTCCCACGCTCCGTCAGGAGAAGAAGGAGAGCTGAGAGTCGGGGTAGATCATTAAAGGATAGCGTAGAAGACATCGACACTTCCATTCTCACACACACGCATCATGCCGGAAGGCCAACGTCAAGAACCATCACCGTCGCTCAGCAAATCGACACGTCCACCGCGGGCGCCTGCGGACAAGTCACCGCCCATCGACGCGTATTTGAAAGCTAACGATGTAGATTCGGCGAGGAAGTACTTACTTACAAGAGGCTTGATGGAAAAGAACACGGTCGTCAATTTAGACATGCTTACTGACATGCTTCACCACGTAGCAGCGTCGGACCCGAAGATCCCGAAGCCCATACAGCACACCATCACCGCAGTGGCCATCCTTCTACACGACATGGACCGCATCGTAGCTATGGACGGGATCGTCCAATCAGTCATGGCGAGGCTTCAGCCCATGATAGGAGAGTTGGGTAAGGCGATCGAGGCGGCGGATGCGAGCGCGGCTAGGGCTCGGGACATTGGCGCCAGTCTCGAAAAAGCCGCAGAGAAGACGATCAGGACGACGGAGACTACGTGCGAGAGGATTAACGAGGGGGTGAAGACATACGCGCAGACGGTCAAGGAGAACGCAGCAAACACCGCAGCGGCACGCGGGACGGGCGTACCTGGGGGAGTACCTACGCCGCCCCCTCGGACCATCGACGACGTTCGAGTCAGGACCAGGATGGCCAACCAGGCATGTCAGATACTAATGGACCAGGACAGACAGATCGGAGGGGAACCGGTGGCAGACGACATGCCGAAGACAGAGTTGGTAAGAACGGCCAATCAGATACTAACCGAATTGCAGGCGGAATACGACCGTAAGTACCGGTTCCTACGAGTGGAGAGACTCGCCCACGGGGGCTACCTGTGGGAGATGGACTCTCCTGAAGCGGTCGAGTGGATGAAGGAAGGGGACAACTTTGGACGGTTCGCTGCTCAGTTCCGACCGGGAGCGCGAATGAGGATGCAGAGGAAAGTTTACGAAGTCTTGATCTCAAACCTCAAGATCTCCTTCAGACTCGAGCAGGACCTACGCGAAATGGAGGAAGTGAACGGCATGCCGGCAGGAGCTATTGTCGCCGCGAGGTGGGTCAAGCCGGTCAACAGAAGGGATAAGGAGCAACGAAGAGCGTGGATGGCGGTCCGGTTCGACGACGTCAACATTGCAAACCAGGCGATCCTCAACGGAGTACGTTTCTCGGATGAACACCACAAATGTCAGAAGACCATCCGTGAGCCGGTAAGGTGCATGCGTTGCCAAAGGTACGGACACATGGTAAGGGACTGCACTAACGCCATGGACACATGCGGTTCATGCGGGAGCGACCATCGGACGAGCGAATGCGACAAGTTACAACATGGAGTCAGGTGGTGCGTATCGTGCAGGACAACTGACCATTGCAGCTGGGATAGGGACTGCCCGGAGAAGGGCAGGAAGCAGGCCCAGATCAACACACGCTTCCCGGAGAACAATGTGCCCTTCTTCCCGACGCCTGAGGCATGGACGCAGGTAACCGGACACACGAGACAGATACACACGCCAAATCCAAGGACCGCGCCGGACAGAGCGAGAGGACGACCCCCAGTGGGGAGGGGACCCGGGGATCGTAACGACGGTAACGCATACAGGCAAACTCAACTCGCGTTCGAAAATCGCAGGGATTGGCTCGATCGACACCAGGGAAGGGAACGACCGTCGCAGTACCAGCGGGCGAGGGACGCAAGCGAGGAACGCCATCGGCAGGGCTCAAGACTGGAAACGGAGCGGCGACGAACCGCCTCGCTTGACCGGAGATACACCCCATTTTTTTGATTAATGCCAGCTCACCCAACTACGCTAACGACAGGTTTCCGCATACGACAGCAGAACCTCAACAAATCGAAGACTGCGACATTTGAGATGATCAACACATTAAAGCCGGAGGAATGGGACGTCGTATGCCTACAAGAGCCTTGGCTGGACCGATGGCACAACGCACGCGCAAATCATCATTGGCACGTACTCTACCCGTCTACACATTACACTAATCCGGCCTCCACACGCTCCGTCATATTCGTGTCGACACGTTTAGCAGGGGCCGACTGGCAGCAATTAAAGATAGACTGTGCTGACATTACGGCAGCACGATTCAGAGGCGACGCTGGCGTTATCACCCTCTTCAATATTTATAATGATTGCTCTCACTCACGATCTCTACAGAAATTATCCTCCTTTATGCAGACTTATCAACCAGTACCGGAATTCCGATCCGACGACCCAGGACAAGACGACCCCATCACTGAACATGTAGTTTGGTGCGGCGACTTCAACCGCCACCATCCGGACTGGGACGAAGAATCCGACACACTATTCACCCGCGAGGCCATCGACAAGGCTGACGAACTGATCGCAACTGTCGCAGATTTCGGGATGGAGATGGCGTTACCGGGGCAAATCCCTACGCTTCAGCACATGGTGACCAAGAAATGGTCACGCCCTGACAATGTTTTTTGTACAGAACACACGCTCCCCCTCGTCACCGAATGCAGCACCAGACCTCAAGAGCGACCCGTAGGCACCGACCACGTACCCATAGTCACCATCCTCGACGTCACGGCCCAAGAATCGGCCGCGCCCACCCGACGTAACTTTAGAATGGTTGACTGGGCAGCATTTCAACAACAACTGAAGGACAAGATAGGAGGGCAACAGGGCGACCCTCCACCTGCAATCACGGATATCGAAGGGATGATCTCGGCAGCCGACAGACTGACCACCGTCATACAAAGGACAATCGAAGCGGTTGTGCCGATCACCAAGCCATTCCCTTTTGCGAAGCGTTGGTGGTGTAAAGAACTAACTACTCTACGCATAGAGAAGAACCGGCTGCTCAACCGAGCCTACACGTACCGACATGTACCAGAACACCCGGTTCACACGTCGCTGCTAGAAGCGCAGCGAGAGTATGCCACGCGCATCCAGGATGAGAAGGACGAGCACTGGAAGTCGTGGCTCGAAGAGGTAAACAACGAGTCCATATGGACAGCAGGACGCTATGTCACGAACCCGGGAGGCGATGGAGGCAAGATACGGATTCCGGACCTGAACTATGAGGACGATGACGGCAGGAGAAGGATCGCATCGACGAACGAGGACAAGGCCCGCGTACTATCCGATATATTCTTCCCTCCACCACCCGCGTTGTCGTCAGTGCCACGAAACTGTGTTTACCCCGACCCAGTGGACGTGACCCATGACCTCACCATCAAACAAGTCATGCGGAACATAGCCCGGCTGAGCCCATACAAGGCCCCAGGGCCCGACGGTATCCCAAACATCGTGCTGAAGAAATGTGCAGGCATCATAGCGGGCGATCTCACTGCCATCTTCAACGCATCGCTACGTCTCCGTTCATACTATCCTCCGTGGAAGATATTCACAACAGTCGTCCTCAGGAAACCAGGGAAACCCGATTACACCAAGCCTAAGGCATACAGACCAGTCGCACTCATCAACTGCATGGCGAAGGTGCTCAGCACGTGCATTGCAGAGGACTTATCAGCGTTGGTTGAACACCACCAGATGCTACCGGGGACTCACTTCGGAGGGCGCCCCGGTCGCACGACCACTGATCAATTACACCATATAGTGACCCGTATAAAGGACGCATGGCGCAACGGTCAAGTGGCGACTGTGTTATACCTCGACGTCGCAGGAGCGTTCCCGAACGCAGTAAGAGATCGCCTCATTCACAACCTTAGGATGCGGGGAGTACCTAAAGGCTACGTCGAATTTGTGGACATGATGCTCGCTGACCGCTTCACTCAGATGCGACTTGACGACTTCGTCTCTAAGTTGATCGCAGTAACCAACGGAATTGGGCAGGGCTGTCCTCTGTCGATGCTCCTCTATCTATTCTATAATGCTGATATATGTGACATTCCAGCTCATGAATTCGAGGATGCGACATGCTTCGTGGACGACGCCTCCATCATGGCCACCGGCAAGACATTTCAGATGACCCACAGGCGCATAGCAAAAATGATGTCCCGTACAGGCGGGGCGACAGAATGGGCCAGCAACCACAACTCCTCATGGGAGCTCGATAAATCCGAGCACGTTGACTACTCCAGGAACACGAAATTACCACGACCGCCGTTACGGATCCGGGGCGTCACCATTCGGAGGGCGACGTCTCACAAGCAGGTAGGGGTCTATCTTGACGAGCAGCTGCGGTGGAAGGAACAGGAGATACACGCGATCACAAAGGCGACCAAATGGGTAGGACGACTACGCTCACTTGCAAGAGGTAACTCTGGCATACCATCGCGATATGTTCGGCAACTATACCTAGCAGTCGGCGTAGCACATTTCCGATATGCGTCCGACGTGTGGTACACCACACCGCACCTTCCACCGGGAGGGAAGAAGAAACGTGGCTCTGTGAGGGTGACAGTGAAACTGACGTCTATACAGCGAGCGGCAGCAAGTACAATTACCGGGGCCCTGAAGACGACCGCAACCGACGTGCTAGACTTGCACGCGAACCTGCTCCCGGTCGAACTCACAATGGATAAGGCGAATTTCAATGCGGCGGTACGGTTATGTACACTGCCAGAGACTCACCCCCTTCACGTGGTAGTGAGGAAAGCAGCAGGAGCAATAACTAATGGTAGACTGCCTACACACCCTTCACCCATTCACCGCCTCATACAGGCTGCGGACGTCTCACCCGATGCGATTGAGACTATCTCTCCCCCAACCAGGCGACCCCACCGGCCCTTCGGCTTCTCAACGCATATAGCAGCGACCCGGGAGGAGACACTGGTGGACGACCATGCCTTGCAGGACGAGGAGGGCGGCACTGACATACTCCTGTATACTGACGGATCTGGGTACAGAGGCGGAATCGGAGGAGCGGCCATCATGTTCAGGCAGGGACATCCCCCGACAGCACTCCGGAAGTATCTCGGACCGGCGACAAAACACATTGTATACGAAGGGGAAGCGGTCGGAGCTATTCTGGGGACGCACTTGATCAGAGAGGTGCTTAGGCAAAACGCGCAAGTGGGAGAGATCCCCCTCAGCCTGGATAACACGGCGTTTATCAAGGCACTGGACTCGCGGGCTGCACACCCAGGCAAGTATCTAGTGGACGCGTTCATCGATGCAACGGACAAGCTAAGTGAACAAATGGTTGGGAACGAATACAAGTTGACAGTCCGGTGGATATCAGGACATAGTGGTGCAGAAGGGAACGAGATGGTGGATGAGGAGGCCAAGTGGGCTGCACAGGGTAACAGCAGCGACGCAGCGGAGCTACCGGAATTTCTACGTGGGGTGTTACCAGACGGAGTGTCAGCAACCCGGCAAGCATACAGTGCCACTCTACTGCCACGATGGAAGGAGAAGTGGAAGACGTCCCCGAGATATACGAAGATGTCAAGGATCGATCCATCGTTGCCATCCGACAAATTCTTCAAGGCGGTCAAATCACTCCCAAAGGCTGTTGCTTCGTTACTCACGCAGCTGCGAACTGGACACGTCCCCCTCAACAAACATCTGCACAACATATCGGCAACAGAATCACCACACTGCCAGCACTGCCCAGGAGTGCCCGAGACCGTCCATCACTACCTGATGACTTGCCCACGCTACCGCAGTCAGAGACATCAACTTCGTAGGGGACTCGGACGAAGCGCGAACAGCTTGCCCTACCTCCTCACGAGCAAGAAGGCCATCCCCCACCTTGTCAGATACGTGAACGCCACCCACCGAATGCGACCGTCATACGGAGTGATTAGGATGGAGGCGGAGCACCAGACCGGACAGGACGGATGACCAAACCGGCTACGTTGATTCACTTTCAATGGCACGGCACGTCGAGGCGATCTGACCCGCTTATTTATAGCCCGACGGCATGTGGACTCGCCGCATTATACCCATGAGCTAGGAGCGAACGAGGCATGGCTTCGAACGGAGAATCAAGACGTGCAAGACGACAGGACACTCCCAGTACCGACCATAATTTACTCCTGGGGGCGAGGAGTCGTCCAGGAGGAGTGATCAGGTTCCGGGCCGCTTCATGCACAACGGGGTGCTACGTATATCATAGAGTAGCGTCCAACATGGGCTCCGCCCGTGGACAATAAACTGGATTCAAAAAAAAAAAAAAAAAAAAAAAAAAACGACGATGACCCCAAAGCATTCAGCACGCACCGACGAGAAGGGAGACACCGCCAGTGGCGTACTTCATGTTGACCACGTTCATTGGATGCGAGGAGGATGAAGGAAAAGGACGCAGACGAACAACTGTGTTCAGTTAGAGAGTAATTCATGTTCGGGAATGACGGCGAACAGCGGCTATACGCATGAGCATACGTGGTCAACGAAGAGGAAGACTGGGGTGGTTTCGGTTTACGGACAAGGCCCACAAGGAGGAATGATCAAGTCGAGAACAGGTACACACTGGTCAAAAGTCTTGCACAGATCCCATGCTTGAGGGAGGGTACCAGTGAACGCAAGACCTACAGGACAAGAAACAAGCTCAGTGCTGATTGATGGCTCTCACACGAACTCTATGAACACACCTCTATTCATCTTCATCTTCGTATCTCACATCGTACCACTTCGCACCTTGCTTCTTCACTCCGATAAACTCCTTCACGCCTATCACGTCCGCCGGGTCCAGAGGCGCACGGAGAGCTTCGTGCGAACTGTTGTCCTTGAAGACAAACAACCACGCCCACCGAGGACACCGGACGTAGATGGAGGCGCGGCGTAGAGAGGGAAGGTTCGGGAATTCCTGGCGTGCCCTGCCAACGAGGTAGTCCACCGCAAGCCCCTCGAGGCGGTCGATATTTGCGCGAAACTCCTCTTTCGACATCCGTTCACGCTTGCCAGGATAAAGCTCGTCGTACAGAGACTCTCCCCATCGGTAGATGCACTTCTGGTCGAGCTTCACCGCGTATGCACGGGTAACTGCAGGTCCCTGCGGAAGATAGACAGGACGAGGAGGTCTTGCGACGGTAGATGTGGTGGCCCCTGGTGAAACCGGTGAGTCGGAGGAGGTAGCCGGAGCAGACTCCATCGTGGTTGAATGACAAGTGTGTGACGACGTGTCACCTTTGTGACAAAGTGCTGCTGAGCCGCCGCGCGTCGGATGATCTTTTCTGATTTGTGCAGTCAAGTGCAGTTGGACAGATTCTCCGTGCGGTCAATACAGTCTGTGGCTCAGGATGTGTGGCCCGGATTATATTGGAAGTGCTATGTCCTACAAGTCGAGGCATGAGGTCTACGGTCGGAAGTAAAAGGAGAATTGAATACTAGTAAGACAATAACCGTTAACGTGCTGCTACAGAGTATCAGTACATCTGGGTATGCTGAGATTACATGTATACGTATGTAAGTCCGTAACAGAGTCCTATATATTATTGTACAGTGAGTGTAACAAGGCCGAGTGTTCCGTATGTCTACGTCGTTTTGATGGGACCTCTAAATCGACGATGACCCCAGAACGCCCAGCACGCACCGACGAGCAGGAAGACACCGCCAATGGCGACAATGGAGTAGTTCATGTTGATCGCGTTCGTTGGATGCGAGGTGGGGAGGATGAAGAGAATACAGACGAATACTGTGAACTGTATCAAGGGGCGTGAGCGCCACGCCGTCATCATCATAGGGAAAAGAGGACCTCACCAGAAAGCTGGCAACATTGACGGACCATGACCATCTCCCGAGCGTGAATGGACCGCGTTCCGGTAGGCTAGCGGAGTAGTGCACTCAGCCGCTGAAAGCATAGGGCAAGAGCAATCTGGTCTGAACACTCACGACGTCTCCGGCCAGAAGACGCGGATGATGATCGGTTGCAAGTACCCAAGCATGACAGCGATCGCGGCTGATGAAAGGATGGCATTGAACTGCGCAAGAAGCGAGTCAGTTCCATTCTCGTACACACTCAGCGAGGTTCCGTTACTCACAGCAACGGTAGACCCAATGTAGGCGCAGGATATAACGCATCCAACGAGAACCGACGTCCACACGCCAAAGTACGGCGCTTGGAACCTATTGAGGGCCATATACTGCTTCTTCAGCGGGAACGCATCATCTCTCGCCAACGCATAGAACAGCCTCGAACTGGCCGTGAACGCAGTCACAGCCGCCATGAACTGCGCCAGGGCGATGACAGTCAGACAGATGATCGTCAGACGAGGCCCAACAGCGTCATAGTACAATTGCGCAATGGGCATCGCGAACTTCGTGCTGTGTACCAAGTCCACACTCTGCACGGCGAAGAGCAGCGCGAGCATATATGCGAGGCCGATGATCCACGAGCCGACGACGCTCCCGATGACTGCGAGCGGTACGAGGTGCTCTGCGCGCTTGGCCTCTTCGGCGACTTGGGCGGCGGCCTCGCACCCTTCGAGCGTGTAGACCGCTTGGAGGAAGCCGAGAAGGACTACGAAGCCGCGGCTCGACCAGCCTGTGTAACTGGAATATGCCATACGATAAGTACAGGATGTCCCGTGTATCTGGAGATGCAGCGCACGCACTTCTCGTAGTCTGTGAAGACGAACGCAGCGCTGTTCTGTTCAAAGATAGTTGTGAGTTGTAATGTGACCCCATGTACGAATAGGCATACATGTCCGCGTACCTTGACTGGCGCTTTCACGAGCAGCGTGATCACGAGAACGAAGGTGCCGCCAAGTGTCCACCACAGATTGAAGGAGCTCATATGCCCGATAGCCTTCGTTCCGATCGTGTTGATCACTCCTGACGCGATGTTTACTCCCCATGCGATCGCAGCCACTTCGACCCTCGTGAGTGTTCGCCCTTGTCCGACCTCAGCGAGGGACGCGAGGTATAGCGCGACGCTGAGATTGCCTGACGTGCCAGTGAAGACCATCGCGATGGTGTATATCCATCCCGTCTGCGGGAAACATGAGATCAAGCAGGGTGGGTAATGGAAGAAAACGTACACAGACTGTTCTACCTTGTAAGTATATTCAACAACATGAAAGGTAGATGAGGTCACTTACAGCCAAGGAACGGGATTTCTGGCTTCATTTTGCAGACCCAAAAGTACAAACCTCCCATAGTTGGACTATGTTGGAACATTTTAGTTAGGACGCGAGCGACACGACGCAAACACTCACTATGCACTACATATCTCCGCCAAAGAAAGTGCGATCAGCAGCATAAACACACTGCATATCTACAACCACACAACAACACCCGGTCAGCTATCAAAGTACGACGGTCTTATTTCACCCAAATAACGGAGAATGCACGCACATTCCAGCCCCAGAACAGCCCTAACGGTCCCCCAGAAAACAACGCAGTCTGAAATGCGCTGCTCATTCCCGTCAAGATGCCCACAGCGCAGAACGACAGCCCGAGGACTCCGAGAGGCGACATGTCCCGCCTGAAGTCATTTCGGTACCCGAGCTCGCGCAGCCGCCGGTCCGACTTCTCGCCCTCCATCCGCACCTCCTCCACAATGGAGGAGACCCAGTCCGACCGTCGGCTCGTCGGCGAGGTCGTAGACGTGGTGGCAGTGATATCCGATATCGAGTCTAACTTCTCCATGATGGGAGTCAGTGTCAGTCCTTACAATGGCGCACGGAAGCTAGAAGAGAGGAGAGAATGGCTTGGGAAGCGAAGAGAGGCTAAGCCCCGAGACTCAAGACTCGAGAGCGGGGAGAGAGCGGGGAAGTCATCGCGTTAAAAGAGCTATGAGATATACCTCTTGGCTGGAAGGCAGATGTGCCCCCATTACGACTAGCACGAAGAAGCACTGATTTAGAGGTAGACGACCGTAAGTCAATGTGCACAGACCTCCGAGTCGCACGGCGGCGGCGTGGATCTCCATACCTCCATACCTGCAGAGTTCAAGGTGCTCGGGACATGCTCCTCCGGCTCAATGACCCGTTCCCGTTCCTCACGCCAAGTCCTCCCGGTGAGGAGAGTCTGAGCACAGTGGGGCAAGATCTCCGAGTGTGTTGCATACCCGCGACACGCGCTGCGGAAGCGCCCTGTCTGGGCTCGGGAGAAGACCCTGCGGCGCCTGCCCCGCTGTGAGACCGTATGCGCTTCATGGGAGAGGAAGCAGACCAACGCCCGTGGAGTCGCCGAAGGCGGTAGTCTCGATACGATGCGCAGCGAGATGGACTGGGATAAAGTTGTCATCAGGAACTATTCAATCAATGTTCCCCCACTTAAGTGAATATGGTCAGTTTAAGTGATATGCAGCACAGCCCCAGTATCACCACGCACCATAAGATCTACACTTGAGCTACCGTATTCATTAGGCACGATGTCGTTCGACCTGCCAGACGTAGGTACCATCTGCTGGCCGAGGTTCGTACGACGTCTCGCGCTGGTGAGCCCAAACACTAAAATTGGCGAATCCCATCCAGAAGTCCAGCGAAGAAAAGCACGAAGGTTGGATGTGGCGTTCGGTGTGAACGCGGACGTATACATTGCACGATAGCCTCCAAACTCGGCACTCAACCCATGATCCCGCCTCGTGCAGAACCGCATAAACGCGCAGCGTTACGGAACCGACCCAGTTAGTGCTACGGTCGCCGGCCTCAGTCGAGCTTCTCTCCATTCCGCCCGCCGACGTTGGCCACGGTCTTCACTGGGCCATGGAACCGGAACCGGCCCCAGAACGTCCAACAGGCTCCTACTATAACGAACACTGCCCCGATGGCGACGATCGAGTAGTTCATGTTCAGCGCTGTCGTCGGGTGCGCCGTGGGCAGGATGAATAGCACACAGATGAAAACCGTGAACTGTGACGAGATGCCGTGAGCACAAGCCGGGGGACGAAGGTGCTAGTTCGAAGGGAACGTAACGTACGAGGAAGCTGGCGAGGTTCACGGACCATGACCACCGCCCGAGAGAGAATGGGCCACGTTCTGGGAGGCTGCGCATGACGACAAGACTACGTTAGTTTCTGCACCAATGCGACGTCGGGCGCGGGTCGCCGGAACTTACGATGTGCTCGGCCAGAAGACCCGGATGATGATGGGCTGCAGGTAGCTCAGCATAACCGCAATCGCAGCCGAGGACAGTATCGCATTGAACTGTACAATGTCCACAATTCAATCAGTCTGTCTCTCAATGCTCATTGCGAACTGCAAGTACGCACCGCAACGGCAGAACCGATATACGCGCACGAGATCACGCACCCAACCACTACCGACGTCCACACTCCATAGTAGGGAGCCTGGAACCTATTGAGCCTCATATACCTCTCTTTCAAGGGGAACGCATCGTCCCTAGCCAGCGCATAGAATAACCTTGAGCTTGCTGTAAATGCTGTGACCGCCGCCATGAACTGCGCCAGCGCAACGACCGTTAAGCACATCAGCGTCAGCCGCGGGCCCACGGCGTCATAGTAGAGCTGCGCGATGGGGATAGCGAGGGACGTGCTCTGGACGGACGCGATGTCCTGCACGGCGAAGAGCAGCGCGAGCATGTATGCGAGCCCGATGAGCCAGGAGCCGACGATACTGCCGACGACGGCAAGCGGGGCGAGGAACTCGGCGCGCTTGGCTTCTTCCGCGACTTGCGCAGCTGTTTCGCACCCTTCGAGCGTGTAGACTGCTTGCAGGAACCCGAGGAGGACAACGAAGCCACGGCTGGACCAGCCGGTAAAGCTATGGCGCCGTAAGAATAGCGTCTCTCGATAGATATTGTGGGGGGAAAACGTACTTCTCATAGTCTGTGAACACGAATGCAGCGCTGTTCTGTACAACACCGCGGGTGGTCAGGCGTCGCAACCTGCTGCCCAGATGGCGAAGGTGGACTACATACCTTCACTGGCGCTTTAACAAGCAGTGTGATGACGAGCACGAACGTCCCACCAAGGGTCCACCATAGATTAAACGAGCTCATATGCCCGATCGCTTTGGTCCCAATGGTGTTCATGATGCCGGAAGCAATATTCACTCCCCAGGCGATGGCTGCTACTTCCACCCTCGTTAGCGTTCGGCCCTGTCCAACTTCCGCGAGCGAGGCCAGGTAGAGCGCAACGCTCAAGTTGCCTGATGTTCCCGTGAAGGTCATCGCGATGCTGTATATCCATCCCGTCTACGCAATAGTTCGTTTCAGCCTGGGAGAGCGCGCATATAGCGAGGGACGTACACAAACTGGAGTATGCGTATGATGAGTGCTTCGCGCCAGCGAGCGAGAGTACGACGGACTTACAGCCGAGCATGGGCTTGTCGGGCTTCATCTTGCAGACCCAGAAGTATAGACCACCCATCGTAGGACTGCGTGAAACATTGTCGCTCGTCAATCAAGTGGGAGGTGAGGAAACCAAGGTACACAGCCACGCAATAAGGTATTGCCACGAAATCTGAGCTGGGCTCGTCGACTATTCATGTTGCATGCACGTAACCGTATACCGCTAAGGTGTAGCACTCTGGAATCTCGATGCGCATATATGCATGATCCGCGTGTCTCTGGCTATCGTGATATACGATATCACTATATGTCGTCGGTCGACGACCATTTTGTATGCCCATCAAGTCGTATCATTCGCGACTGGGCCGTGACGCGATCAGGATACAGCAAAGTTCCCCCATCCTTGATCACATTTGAACGATGGCGAGCGAGAATTCATCATGCACGAGTCGTTTCATGGCAACATTCCCCCATGAGATATCCGATAGACTAAATGACACTCACTATGCACTACAGATCTCCGCCAGAGATAACGCGATCAACAACATGAACAGACTGCAAATCTGCGGACCTTCATGTGAGCCGGAGCGCAATGTAAGTCAGAGTATACGCACATTCCAGCCCCAAAACAAACCCAACGGCCCGCCAGAGAACAAGCCCGTCTGAAATGCGCTGCTCATGCCCGTCAAGATCCCAATAGCGCAGAACGAGATGCCCAAGACACCGAAGAGCGACATATCGCGCCTGAACTTGCTCTTGTATCCCAGCTCGCGCAGTCGCTGGTCCGACTGTGTCGCGCCTGCATCTCCAGCGTCCTGGGGGGATGTTGGAAACCTTTCGACGCTTTCAACGTCGGTGGATGGTGTCTTCTCCATTCCTACGGTCGTGTAGACGCGAGGGAGAGAGGTCAAAGGAGAGGTAAGGGCAGAGTCCTAGCGGCTGCCATAAGAGGTCTCGCATAGTCTTTATCTGAAAAGCATGGGACCGCACACGATAGACGACCAGACGTCGACATCATAGTTTGACCCGAAGAGTATGTCGTAAGTTGGCATCAACCAGCATTGCCGCATATATGTGATAGTAGAACCGGTCAAGCCGAGATCCCAGGGAGCGTCGTCTTTGAGCAATAGTACATCCAGAATCATTGAAGCCTGCGGGAGGAGACAACTGAGAAGCGCTCGTCGGCGCTCGGATCTGCGGTCCGGTCGCTTAGCGGGAATGGCGTGGAGCTGCGAGAAACCGTCGTGTTGCTCATCAGCAGAAACCATTCAATCCTGCTCTACTCGTAAACAGCTCTTTCTCATCTGCTTTAGTGCCTTATCGAGCATACGGGTGATGTGCTGAAATCAACATCTTATATGGTAGAATCTGAAGTTGGTGAGGAGACGAGACGTGTGAGAAGGTGAGAGTTCCTGCCGAACAGTGACTTTCCGAAACCCTCCGGCGAGCGTACAATATCTCGAGCTAGTCTTCTTGACCTCACAGCTGACTCTAGGTTAGCATACTACCGTGACTGCCCAGCTCAGCAGAAACACTGTATCCATGGTCATCGTCACACTGGTGTGCTCTGCGATCACAACATGCTTTGAGCGCGCGGTGAGCAGAATCGTTTGATATGGAAATAATCATATCACATCGATTCGATTGCTCTTCTTACGGCGGTCGTACCTAGGCATTCTCTAGCCTTGGCCAGTGAACACCTCTCAGACCAATATGTAGTCGTCAATCTGTCACACTCAAGACGATAGACCACACAGGCACCACGGTGGCTGTACATGATGTCAAATTCCCCATAACAGGAGCGTCGATGTAGCGGAACACGTTTCACTAGAGCTAATTCAGTGGTTCCCCATCCTGTATAAGAGCACAGCAGATTGCCCATCCACACCTGTATCTTTCGCCCACCATCATTATGCCTTCTTCCTTCAAGCATGCGGATACTTCCCCTACTAATCCACCGCAAGATGGCGGTAAACTCACTTCTGCATATTCCGCCTTGGAGGACGATCCTTTTGCAGAGCCTGCGACTGCGAACGTTGAGGCTATCGACATGGCCAAGAAGGTCGATGGCGCGTATAGCTCCATCAGCGGTGCTAACCGGGGTTTCAGCGGTATGAAAGTAGTCGATCACTCAACATCGCAAATAGATCGGGCGAGTCAATCCGGCATCTGAACCGCATTGAGACGTGATTTAGGATAAAGCGGCCAACTCCAGGTGACACGGCGAACACCATACAAACAAACATTGCAACTGTTAAGGGGTATTCGACGCCGGTAAAAACTCTCTATGAGAGTGGAACCATGAAGGTCGTGCGCGATGGTATCAAGTCCTTCGCTGATAGTCTTCCCGATCTCCTCAAAGCTTTGGACGAAATAGCAAAGCTACATCCGTTCATCAGCAGTAAGTGTCGTCACTGGCTTGTGAGCATACCCCTCAACGCCTACTATCATGCATAGTCGCTGTTGGTGCGTTCCGGGTTGCGGTCGAACTCGACTTGAAGCGTCGGGACAATGACAAAAAAATAGCGGTCCTCTTCGTGGAAATGAGGGACATGATGGAAGCATTGCTTCAGTACGTATTCTCATACCTGATCGTCCTACATGGGCGCTCATGCATCAGAAGACTCCGCGCCATCAAGGATGAGGAGACAATCGGTCCGGATGGCACGACTGTCAAGGCGCGGATGCTGGAGCTCGTCAAGCAGACCGCAGATGACATCAAGAGCTGCGCGAACACCTGCGACACATACTCAAAGAAGAAGCTCATCGTGAAGGTCATCAAGAGCTCCGTCTGGGATAGCGCGCTCAAGAGCTTCATTGATCTTTTCGCGCGCCGCCGGAAGGACTTTACCTTCGCGCTCTCGATTCACGTCGGCGTTGGAGTTGACCATGCAAACCGCCAGCTCAAAGTCATAGACGAGAAGATCGACATCGTCATTGAGTTCTTCACCAAGTTCGTCTCTCCTGAGCAGCAGGAGCTCGCTACGCTCATCGCGAAGAAGGGCGGTCCGACGGTGGTAATGGGGAATAATACTGCGCTTCAGGAATTGCTCAAGTTCAAGCCGGGGTTCAAAACCAGTTTGGGCAAGCGTATCGACAGGGAGGGAGCCGAGTCTAAGGGGGTCACTGAGAAGGACGAGCTCGAGGTCGTGAAGGAGGAACTCTTCGATAGCCCGGAGCTTGCTATACGGAAGAACTTGGAGATCTTCGAGCGCAAATTTATGGTACAGCAAAGGGAGCTTGTGGATGAAGTGGGGAAGATCGTGCATCACGAAGGAGATCGCGTCATCGAAGCTATTACTTCTGGCCCTCACGAACGTATCCTGGATCCTGTGAGTATATCGCACTACTAGTCTCGCTGCTACACTTACTAGTGTTGACTTAATCACAGGATATCCACGATGTTTGGAAGGAGATGGTGAGTCTTGACACCAATCGAGGGCGTGTTCTAACTCATCTGCTGGTGCAGCGTTGGCCTGGACACGTCAAGGCCCGCCACTTCGTCCTTGCACTGCGCGACTACTACTACCAAGAGATGGAGAAGAACAAACGGGCACGCTGCGACGGAGAAGAGGTTCGAGCAACTCGTCTCAATTTTGAAGATGAGTGGGCCCTCGAGTACATCTATATCAATCGGATTCAAGCGATCGCTGAGGCGTTCGATGATGATGGATCGGGCTTCATCACAATCGCTGAGGTTAACGAATTCACATGTTCACGACCCAAAAGTTGGAGGTAGGTATCATCCCCATTCGTTGTGTTCGAACTTTGATGACTCATACCTCTGCCAGTCTTCCTCAGTGGCTCGCATACTGGGCAATCGGTGCGGATATTCCCTGTCTCGAGTTCGGCGCGAAAATCGACACTGATGAACTTTCTGTAGGGTGGCAGATGACCGCTGCACAATACACGCGCGGAATTTGCCATATATGTGCCAAGATGTTCGCAATACGTCCTCTCATCCACACAGCAAATCGCCAGGCAGTCATGAAGTACCTGGACACCGTATGGCTGGATATCACTACTTTGACCCACTCGCTCGCCTCGTACCCCCTTCAATCCGATGAATTGAGCGGTTCCAGAGCTACGTAGGCGCGGAGGAGCAGCGGCTAAGAGAGGGGCTTGAGACCTTCAGATACGACATAGATGCACTCGATACACTTCAATTGATTACTGGACCAGGTCGAATCGAGAAGGTAAGTTGATAGCCAGTTGGTGGGTGGAACATTTCTGACAACGAGGTCTAGTACCCCACTTGTGTATCTCCTTCTCCGACGCGATTTGGAGATTTTCGGCGTCGCACGGACGAAAGTACTACACGAGGACGAGTTATGGGACTCAGCAAACACCATATGGCACTTGCTGCGCACCGTTCAGGAGCGGCATGACAATTCGGAAGGTGGGCAAACAGCGTAGCATTAGTGTGTTGCTATACCCTCAAATGACGGTCCGACTCCAGCCGTATTCAAACAACAAGGGCTAGACCCTAAACAGCAATTCAAGAACTTCGCGAGTGAACTGGTGAGTGCAAAGCTTGTGAAATTGCGGGATCCGGCGCTTTCGTCTCATTGATTGTGTAGTTCGACTATTGGCACGATTCGAGTGTATTCTGGGGTCTCTCTAACCTACGGCAAATGCGTTTCCTCGAAGTCGATTGCAACGACACTGAAGAAGACCACAGCATACCCATTGGCAAGCTCTTGAACTACCCTTCTGCAGCAGAGGAGCTCTATCCTATCAGGGACGACATTTTGACTGAGATCGACAGTCAGGCAGATGAACCGGTCCGTTTGATGTCAGTGTTTCTTTTCTCCCAGTCTGGGGCGCTGGTATGGCTTCCTCGGAGCGAACACATGGCCCCACGGGGGTATGCGAACTTGGTGCTTCCATGCCTCTGCGGAGCGCAACGTATATGAAGCAAGCGACATCTCTTGGCGCGGAGTCAGTTTCACAGTCTTCGGTGGGCACACAACTGATAGTGATGGTACAGTTGTATATCACTTCTCAGCGGTATTTACTGGACGAGTCGCGTCTACGTTCCACTTCCGGGTGACTCTTGACGAAGATGGCACTACTCTGTCGGGGATGTGGGGAACCAGCGAGGATCACCTGGTATACGAATTCTGGCTCAAGCGCACGCGTCCAGACATTCTCGTCGCACGGCTTCCCCCTGCTGACTTTAGAGAGAACAAAGTCGGCGCATTGTGGAAGTACGCTCTCACATACGCGCACAATCATGCTCGGCGAAGACTCTGGTCCTGGTCGTACTTCAAGCAGCGGCGGGATCTGCAGACAAAGTACCTAGAGCTCCTGGAGCGCGCGCTGGACAACGATGATGCTGAGGGATGGAGCCGGTTGAATTACCTACATGCGGCACTCACGTACGACGACGTCCGGTGTTTTCATGTCTTGCAGAAATACCGGCAGCGGCCCGAACCCATACATCAATAAGTTCATTCTGCATTCCGGTGAACGACTCATCATGTCCTTACCACCGAACACATTACGGCCGAATAGCGGAGTCATGTGCGATCATTGTGGCGACGAAATTCGCGGCGCGCGCGTTGTATGTATGGAGTGTGGTACCCGTTCTACCTTCGACTTCTGCGACAACCCCGAATGTGTGGGTGCCGTCGTCGGCACCCGCGACGATATCACATCCCCGCATCTCCCGACTCATCCTATGTTCAAGGCCCGAACTGAATGCCACGACTTTCATGACATGGGCAAAATTCTTCGCACCGCAGAGTCTGGACTCGCGAGGGCGAAGAAGCTACTCGATGGAGCATCAACATCGCCCCATCAGAGCGAGGAGGGGCAGAAGGCTGGGCTGAAGACTAAGCTCTTGCGAGATGGAGACATGTCACATTTGACGGTGTCGGACTCTGAACAGGAGGTCCCCATTCTCGTTTGCTTATCTTGTTCTGCCCCCGTCTCCCAGCCATGTTGGTACTGCATTGATTGCCCTGGTGAATTTCTGCAACTTGTCTACCCTTTCTCCGGAGCGCTGACCAGTTACCGCCGAACAGAGGACGCAAACACGTTTGTCTGCCAGAAGTGCGACGAAGAAAAGGGCGGGATCACCGTTGATTCTGCAGAAGGAGGGCACAAGGCGACTCACACCCTCGTGCGCTGCTTGAAACCTGAAAGTGTCTCGAATGACGGGGAAGGGGCTGACACAACCACCATGGAGAAACGGGTAGAGGCACTTGAGAGAGAGATAGTAGGACTTAGAGAAAGGTTCGACAAGCTGCTAGAAATACTCACGATTGGGCATTCCACTGCCGCGGGACCATCATTGTGAAAAGGCATACCTTGTTTTGCATGTTTATCTCATGTTCCATAAGCCGTTCTAATGAGAGATTTCTGGGATATGGACGATCAGACTGCTCCATATTGAATATTCTGGGCCACCGCAAATTTGCTTGAGACGATATGTAGTCGCCTAGTAGTAAGGCCTTCAACCTTCAAGACTTCTCGCCTGTAGCACGATCTGGCGTGTGTCTCGGTTTATGCACAGTGATGGTATTTCTTGTCTTCTATGTTATTTCTATGTCATGGAATATCATGTTGTGGGTAGTTGTAGTTGCAAGGACTCGTGATGCTGGGGTGCCCTCATTGGCTGAACCAATAAACACCGGTGAAGCCCTTAAGGTTCAAATTTTGTTCAAGGTTCGAGTTGTCTCTCTTTCCTTGCGACTACGATCATGTAAGGTTGAGTTCTCAGTTGCAGGCTCTGAGTTACTTTATTATCGTCTTCTGCTTCCGATTGACCACATATGCAATGGTTACATAAGAGCATGACTAGGGCTAGTTCTCTGAGTCTCTGTGAGTGATATGTCAGTCGCAACTCGAGTATATCCATCCTGATGTGACTGACAGTTTGTCGAATGAACATGACCGTATGGCGGTGGCGGAGAACTCGACGATAGAAAACTCAGGCCTTCGGACCTTCCCCGTCGACTATCAAGAGGTGACTTGGAGCCGTCGCTATCCGAAACGTAACTCGGTGGTGCAGACACGGCGCTTATATCTTCGATGCTGCCAGGGTGTCGATTTGACCACTGTGAGTGTTGATTGTTGCTACCATCTTCGGGTTCTCCCACACTCTTTAGAGAGAGTGGCGCCCCCTGCTCGCGGGTCTCCCGAGGTAGTTGTGCAATCTTGTCCGTGTTGGCCTCGGGAGTATCTGAAGAAGATGCGGACTCTACTGAATCGGAGAGAGATTCGCTCTGTAGACTGGATCGCTGAGGTACGAGTGAGCCTGTCGGAGATAATTAACACTGCACATACTCTCTGTGGGACTAGGTATCGAAACGCACCGTCTTGCTGGGAGTACCGCATCAAATGCACTATCTCGGAAGACGATGGTGTTCTCTCATGCGGGGCGTAGCGCGGCGAGTCGACCACAACCGCAGAATCTGGTGCTTACTTGTGAGTCTCGGGGTCACTTTGTACGACGTCAAGCGTACCTGCGCCTGTGGCTTTCTCTTCATCCCTTACACGGCGCACAGCAGCTCTTGAGCGATACCACTGGTGGACAGCGTATATTCCCGCACCAGCGACCAACGCGGTGACGACTGATCCTGTTGCTAATGCAATGCCTGTTTGTATATCGATGCGTAACTCAGAGCTTCCTGTGGATGATGTTCTCGGCAAGGAAATGCCCGATACGCCTGGTGATGATAATGAGGCTGGCTGTGTTGTGGACTCGAATGAGTGTGTCTGTGAAGCGGCCACGGTAGGTGTGCTCGAGGAGATCGCCAATGTAGACGTTGGTGTGTTTGGGAGGGTCTCAGTCGAGAGGGAAGGTGTTGGCAATGCTGGAAGGACCTCGGTGCCTCGGTAGCAGGGACCTCCAAGCAGCAGGTCGCAGTAAGGGATGAGGGTAGACATCTCGAATGCGGACGGGACAGCACCGTCTTGCTGTCTGACACGCGAGGTCATAATATACGAATTCTTCTGCTGAATCTACGACAGGATCGTTCCTTCCACCCGAGACTCCCGCCGCGTGCCCATATAGGGGAACTTATAGACCTGTTAGATGGTGCTCTCCATTCCAAGTAGTGGCAGGAAGCACAGATATCATAGTGGAACGCAACGAACAAACTGCCCCTTGAGCAGCCTTCCACGGGAGGGCCGAGATCACCGACACACCCCACTGCGCCACAGCCGCCTTCTCCATGTTCTGGTTCTCCCGAAGTACTCCGGCATGCATGTAAAATTGTTGGGATGTTTATGTACGATAGTAGAAGGGAAGGCACTCCTGACACGTTACCATGGTCAATACTGTTCTTACGGAGATGGGCGTAGAAGCGCTGCCGCGTTCAATGCCACCTGATGCCAGTCGTGCACTGTAACAACCCCGTTGTGATTATAGGGTGAAATGTCTCCAACACCCGAGGTCGTACCAGATGGGCTAGCTAGAGCGGCATTCAACTGTACATGCTGCATTGTGTTTCGGCAAGTGGACCACAACGAAACCATTGGGACTCGTACAGGTACCAGACATGTCACTGTGCTATCAGACCTTCCGGACCAATGAAATGAGAGAAACAGCAACTGCGGGTGCTGGAGCATGAAGGTCACATACGACCACTTCCAACCCAGTGGCCCTCTGGCGACGTGGACACTTCCATCTGATGCACAGTAAGAACTCTTACATCCTCACTCTCAATATCAGAGCTGAGGCTAGCCTCCCCCCGGGCGATCATGTCGGTGTTAGTAGAGCCAGAAGAAGCCGGGTCTCGTTCCACCTCCGCCGACGTGTATGTAGTACTCTTGTCTCCCATCTAGATGGAAATTCGGATTGACTGGATAGCCCAATCCCCGCGCGGATACACGCTTCACATTGTCTGACCACTCGGCTCAATCCACGTGTGTGCGCATTGTATCCGAAGACTCTGGATAGGATCTGAAGCTCGATCGTTGAGGAACGAGAGACCCTAAAGGTCCTATTGTTTAGCCATCATGATGAATGTTAGGACTCGAGACACATACCATCTTGTTGTGATAGTGGACAGATCCTGATCACGCTGCCAGGATTGGACTCTTCGCGCATTTCAGGAGAGGCTCTGGACCATGGTTCAATAGCAATAGTGCTGCCGGCGATCGGCGTTCCGCGTTCCGTGTTCACTGCAAAGAGCAGGATCGGGAGGAGTGTCAATGAGATCTCAATGATGAAAACGGTTCATGTTCACGAACTACATACCGATGTCATCATCCCGATTGCTGGGCGTCCCACGGGGCTCTCTGAATCTGCGCCGGAAAATATAATAGATGGATGCTGCAACAACGATGACCACGACGATCGCTGTACTCGCTGCTATAGCCACAATCGTTCCATCGCTAATGCTCTTGTGCGCCTCTGAAGATGCGGATGTTCCGGAGCTCGAACTGTGGCTAGATGTGGATGTAGTGGCCGTAGAGACGGAGAAGGGAAGTTGTGAAGATGAACTGGGTACATAGTCGGTGACGGTAGATATGGAGGTGGCGGTCACCGTGACCGCAGTAACGGTCGCGCTGGGCAAGGAGTCTGAAAGGGACTCAATCTCTCCGACGACAAGGATATCAACGAGGGAGACGTACTTGTCCCACTGGCTGAGAACAGGCTAGGCGTATTTGGATAATCGATTGACGGTGAATCCGCAGGGAGAATAGTAGATGAGGTTGAGGTGGCCGAAGAATCGGTTATGTCCGCACAATCTGATGTCTCGTAAGGCGGCAGGTAGGCGAGCTCCTCCACACCTCTTCCGGTCGTGGAAGAGTCTACATGAAGTTGCACATAGCACACCATGTTCTGTGTGGATGTAAGGGAGGAGAGGGAAGGTAGATAATGTTGGTGGTGTCCAACGCGCCGCGTCCATATAGCTTCTGGAACTCCTCAGCTCTGTGGAACTGGAGCTTGAGATGTCGTCGCACCGAGATGGTGGTATCTTTACGAGTAGCACAGGTATGAAACCTCCCGATGGCCCTGCGTGTGGTGGTAACAGAAGAAGTCCGAGATGACTGCAACGAAGGATCGAAGGCGCGGGCACTACTACATGAGAGCATAGAGAACGGTCTGGAATCATATGAGTTGGATGGATCCAGAGGTCGATAACGCGATTACCCCTTTACCACTGGCAAATCTCTGTGGATGTTGGATACGGCCCAAACATTTGAAGATACGCTGATCTCAATTCTTTCCTGTGTCTCATATGGCCATCGTCCTGCGTCGAGACGCTGAAGCGGCCTAATCGAACGACAACCCACGATTTCGATTTCTACATCCCCACAATGACAGCATGTGGTTGCGAAGAGTTACGACGAGAAACGATCTCTATGCTCCCGCCGTACGCGACGGGGACCTCCGTCCTGACTCTGTACGATCGCGTCCTGCCCGTCATTGTGGTTGGCGCGACCAGGTGGTCGTCGTTAACTGTCTTACCAGCGACTGAGGCGAGTCAGATAGGGAGATCATGGAAGGTGCATCCGCAATAGAATATTGGTCGTTTGATTGAAGTTTAAACCATGTGACACGATTGATCCTGTCAAAGTGGTCTACTACATATCAGTCATGGCACGGACACTACCCACGGACACTGGACTGATGCCATGTAATATTTGCCGGTGGTATCCTCTCTGACTCCGTATAGCAAATAAGCGAAGTATGTGTTACTGGTGAGAGCGCTTTCCTCTTGGGCATTCATGGTGAGCTGTGCCGTGGGCGAGTCCTAGGTGCTAATAACCAGTGCAGAGAAGAATAGGATGAGCCGCAACATCTTCGCCTTTCGCTTTCACCACAACTCCTATGTCCCCTCCGTCAGGGACGCCAAACCATCTATGCGCCACAGAGAGAAGCCACTTCAACCCTATAGCGATGCCTCCGATTACACCAGTAGTCAGAAGAGCGTAGGGGGATGAGTGGGTGCAGCAGGCAGCGTCGTAGTCGCTTAGACGAAGCCTGTTGAGTCATTGCGGGAGTGCAATATGAAAAAGACGGGAGAAGTCGAGTAGAAAAAGCTTTGGAGAGCACTCTCAAGTGTAGTTCGTTGATGAAGAAGAGGACACAGGAAGTGGCGTCACGATACGCAAGCGAGGTCTGAAGGAACCTTCACCATGTTCCCGTAGCATGAACATATCCTAGTGATCACCAATAGAAGACGGCCAACCAGCGAGTTAGCGTGTCTTATGCAAATAGAGGCAGATGCTAAGACGTACTGGGAAGTGGCCCGTGCCAGACGAAGAGCAGTGAGGACCCTTCGCTCGTGATTGGCGCCCGACTAAGATAGCGATGTGATGTGTACGTAGTAGTCGAACATACCAGTAGTATTCGAATGGCGCGGATCTGATACACGGACGTACCCAAGGCAATGGAGATAGATATGCGCACAACTACACACATGCGGTGAGCATGATACATCAAGTTACAACTTGCTCTTCTCAGCCGCCTTCTTGACGTACGCAATCCCGGCACCCAGGGACACCTATAGTACACACCGTCAACCAGCTATCTGGGCAAATCATTGGCAGAGCTATGTACGCACCTTGCCTGTCGCGACGTTCTTCGTGACGAACGCGACCTCTGTCTCTCCCTCGTGTCCCTGTTCCTTCACGGGCCCAATCTCCCAGATCGACGTCTCCAGCGCATCTCCGGGTTTGACGGGCGCGGTGAAGCGCACGCCGAAGAGCGTTAGCGAGGCCGGGTCTCCACCTCCAACTGCAGAGACGATCGCACGCGCACCGAAGCCGAACGTGGAGAGCCCGTGCAGGATCACTCCGCCGAAGCCCGCTGCTTTACCAATTGCCGGGTCTGCAATCAACGCGATACGTTGGTTCAGATGTGTCAGGATAGGGGAGCGAATGTAAGACGATATATAAGACGCACTGATGTGGAGCTCGTTGTAGTCTCCGCTGAGTCGGTAGATGACGGTCTGCTCGGGCGTGGTCTGGTCACGCACGACCCAGTCGGGCTTGCGGTCCTTAGGGGGAGTCTTGCCCTGCGGCGGTCCGGCGATGCGCTTCGAGAAGTTGGTGCCGGTCGCTTTTGCTCCGAGGTTGAACGAGCCACTGTAGAGGCGGGCATATGGAGTACCCAGCGCATCAACGAGGGTGGACTCCGCTTCGAGGATGATGCCCGACTCTGCGAAGATGTGAGTAGTTAGGTATATACAGGCTATGTGCGTCACGTACTGTTTTCGCTGACAGCGACGATGCGCTTCTTGATCTTCCAGCCGGGACCACTCACAGCGGGGAGAGACTTTAAGATCTCAATCGACTGGCTGCCGTGCACCTACATAGGATATGATTAAGTTACATGGGTGGTTGCGGAGGGGGTCAATGATACGCACACCACGGTTAGGGTCAAATTTGGGGAGACCAGGGGCGTGCTTACCACCAGTCATGAGTTGACGGAAGTTGACCACATCTTGGCTCGTGCCTAGAGATGTAGAGGTTCACATACATGCAGAATGACTGGGAGACATAACACGGCGTAAGCTCACCCTTGAAAGGAAGGACGACAGGGTAAGTGGGAAAGGGTGACCAGGACTTGTCTGATATTCATTCAACGAGCATACCAGTATGCGCCGAGCGACGATACGTACCAAGTTCTGGTGGCAGCGCGACGACGCGTGTCAGTAACTGAGGGCATTCGAAGACGATTTACACGCACCGTTGATGATAGCGAAGTCGTTGCTCTTCGCGCCAATCCCTACACCGTATATAAGGAGGTCCCTCTGGTTCCACGACACCTGGCATATACCGGGTAAGTATAGTCTACGTAGGACAGCTTGTGAGCGTACGGGCTGGTCCTCGTCCTGCCATCCGACGGCCGACGCGAGGTCAATTTGCTGAGACATCTTATTCCGCGACGAAGGGAAGATGAGTGAGGTGGAGAGCTCGTTGAGGGGGATTGAGGGGGGATGTGGGGTAAATAAACAATAAATCACAGTCTGGGGAAGGCATCCCGCTCATAATTAGTAGCCGGATCGCCGTCTCGGTCGGCTTGAGGACCTCCCCGAGCCCGGACAGTAAGGCGTGACTTTGAAGTGTGACTGACGCGCTCATGTGACAGTATGCGTGACTGGGACAAAATATTCTTCAAGTTGCGGCTCTAAGTGTGCTCCATACCTCACCGCTCCTTGTTTACCTCTAATCTTTGCCTCTCTTCGATACCCACCTCCCAGGACTCGTCCATGATGGCATCGACATCGAGCTCTGAACTTGCACACGCTGTAGTCTTCACTACACAAACGCCTTACCCTTTGCCATCCCAGAAGTTCATGATCCCGACAACATGGAAGCGCTATCAACTCTCTCAACTTGTCAACAAGGCTTTGTCTCTACCCAAACCAATTCCATTTGAGTTCCTAGTGCGAGGAGAGATTCTTCGAGGGACTTTGGCAGAATGGTGTGCGGAGAAGGGGGTCGGGGAGGTGCGCTCGAACAGTCCCTCATCTCGCATTGTCGTCTCATATTGTATACTCTGGCTTATGCAGGAAGAAACTTTGGAGATTGAGTACTTTGAGTCTGTCATGCCGCCTCAGCGAATGTCTACTCTCCCACATGAGGATTGGGTCGCTTCAATATCTTGTCAACTACCCGGGTACGTCTCGTATCTCCTGCGTCTGTCATCACCCATCAGGCGGTAGGTGGTAAGAGCCCGTCCAGAGGAGAAACAAAGGTCATAGAAAACCCAGACCGTGCAGTGAAAGTCTTTTAGATGGCACCGCTGTCGCCGTCCCTTCTCTGGCTTCCTTTGGCTCGCTCTCAAATCAGCAGTCTAATTAGATGCCTTCTTGAGGATTTGCTGTCTTGCGTTCAGATGTTTGCTGACCCTTATACCCCAGATACTTTCTTACGGCCTCATATGACGGCGCCATCCGAATTTTCGACTACTCCCAAAGGCTGTTGCACACTGCTTCCGCTCATACTGCACCTGTGTCCTCAATATGCATGGTCCCCGAACCATCCACATCCTCCGACTCTCACCTGATCGCTAGCGCGTCCCACGATCTTACTGCACGCCTGACACGAATCGACTTCTCCTCCACCCTTGATGCACCAAAAGCACAAACACTCGCCTCTCTGCACCTGCACACCGCCCCTCTCTCCTCCATCGCTGCAAGTCCAGCAGGCTCCCATCTCCTTACATCGTCCTGGGATGGCCTCATTGGACTCTGGGATGCAACTATTCCCGCAATTGACGAAGTGCCGTTTGACGAGGTTACCAACGGGGAGCGCAAAAAGCGCCGCAAAATCGGGGACGATGGAGAAGCTGCGCGTCCGAAGCGCAAGGCTCCAGCGGCGGTTCTCAAGAGCCACACCGCGCGCGTGTCGCGCGTTGTGTTTGGACGCGACGCGACAGGCGCCGATGCGTATAGCTGTGGATTCGACTCGACGGTGCGTACGTGGGATGTCGAGAACGGCGTGTGCACGAGCACAATTGTACGTAGCACTCTAGCATGGCCATGGAGTCTCACAACTGACGGCCGCTTATCAAATCCCTAGACTGCATCATCAAAACCCTTCCTCGACCTTGCGCTCACGCAGAACGGCCACGCCGCACTCGCAGCATCAACAGACCGCACAGTGTCTCAATATGACCTTCGCGCGGCGATGACCTCCGCGACGACACCTTCCATCGCGTCCCTCGCGCACCCCGCTACCCCATCCTGCATCGCGGTTGCCCCACCCTCGTCCTCGTCTGTCTCTTCAGCCAGCAGTGCATCTGAACACCAGGTCGTTACCGGTGCGTACGACGGCGTGGTGCGGTTATGGGATCTGCGGAGCACGAAAGGCGCGGTCGCGGCGTTCCACGCATGGGAAAGCCAGCAGGGCGGGAAGAAGATATTGAGTGTCGACTGGGCGAGAGGTCTGGTCGGAGTAGGGGGTGAGGGCGGAGTTGAGGTGTGGAAGGTTGGTGAGGGGAACAGGGTCGCTGCGCCTAGTTGAGTGCTGAAGTACAGAGATCTTAATGTTGTACGTGCGGGTACTCTATCGAGTTGTTGGCGCTCACATCTCAGTTTGAACTTTGAGGAAGCTTCTAAGGTACATATATCCCCGTGATCGCTAGGTACACCTAGGTCGGCCCCTTAGCTTGCGCGAAGCTCTCTGAGTATGACTGGCGCCCTCCTTGCGGACGGCACACCATGCTTCGGAGACTCTCATCATGATGCCAGCTGTGGAGGTAACGCGTCCCCCACTACGATTATCAATTGGACAACTCCATCCCCGACTCTGTCCCCTTCTAGTACTAGTGCGACGTCCAGTCCTACCACATCCAATTCTTCACGGTCTATCGACGCCTCATCCGAGTCTGCTTCTACTACTGCAAGCCTGGCGCCAACCCTACATGCGAGCTCTTCTGGTGTTTCGATATATACATGCATTCCAGCCGCGCCCTCTGCCTCCTGTTCACTTACGCCCTCATCGACTCGGCTCCACACGTCTGCCCCGTTACCTCATTCCTCCCCATCGCCTACCTCTACCTCGGCCACCATCGCACCCTCCACTAGCACCATGCCTCATGTCACCGCGTTGACCAACGGTGCAATAGCAGGCATCGCAGCAGCAGTCGGCCTCATCATGCTTGCTCTTGTCGGATCTAGCACCTGGTACTTCGTCCGAAGCAAGTACCGTAAGGTCCCGGTGCATCATCGCGATCGCGAGCCTCAGCACGCCCGCCTCGAGCAGGAGCGCCATGTACAACCAGGTGCGGTGCAATTCGCCATGACAGCTCGACCTTGATAGTTTCCCCAGCCTCGCTGTTGACACCGATCTATACGCACAGGCGTTCAGCGCTCCGAAGCGCGCTTTCATGCCCTGCCAGTGCAAGGGAGTGATACGCAGGAACAGGGCAGGTCTGAGTACGACGGAGTGTCTGACAGCCGTTCACTGTCGGAGCAGGACGGTCAGTCACAGTCATTCTTCATCGCTGATCGCAGTGTCCTCGGCGGCGACTGACCCAGCACTGATCGTCTCACCATCCCAGGGTCTCTCATCCCTCAACTGTCGAGCTTCTGTTGCGATTCTCGTTCTGATAGGCAGTCTTCTTGTCCTCGTCCTAGTGATCGTGGAGCTAGGACAACAGGGAGGAGCTGTGTCATCAACGCTAACCATCTGGAGGCTCATGCTGAGATCTCGAGTCAGCGTGGCAATCCTGATTTGAGCCGCTCGACGCCTCCCCCGCCTTATTCGCCAAGTTGAATAATAGCACAGCATACTTGCTTGGAAAACATATCGTCAAATAAGGCACAGCATAGTCTTCGGGTAGGTCTCGTCGTTCTCTCGCGGCGTACATAGCTTGCTGATTCACTATTCTATGATGGTCCAGATGCGCGGTATGTTCGACACTTCGATTCCCGCTCACCGGTAGACCGCCGCATAGCCGACATGACCTGCCTCATGTGTCCCAACGGTGGCAATACCTCAGCTTACACGAACGTCCTGCACCATCGGCACTGTCAGAATGCCGCGATCACCAGATTTGGTCCTCTCACTCATTCATACGCCGACGCTCAAGTGATTAATGCTCTCAACATCGTTTCCCCGCAGCGGCGTCAAATATGGTTGCCATCGCTGACTCTGACTCGTGCGCAAGCTCGTTGAGCCGAATGCCGTTGTTCCTTGTTAGGCCGTGCGGTCGCGTGCGTCTCCGCCGTCGCAGCGCCGCGTCCTAGGCTAGGAAGTGCGAGACCTTTAGTAGGGGAGGAACGGTCGACATCAGTATATCCTTCCATTTATGATGGCGATGCTGTCCCGCTGGAAGACCCCGGTCCCCGCAGCGTATCTTGTACATAACATGAGGTGTTTTCCATGAGCCGTCTTCATTCACACAACGCTCATTCCTGTTCTTTCATCCTCGACTGTAGCTGGCTCTGCGGCTTTGCCTTGACTATGAGGCACCCGGCTTGGACCTGTTTCTTCGTAGTGTGTTTTGCTTTCTTCGGCTATGCCAATGCTGCTGCATCTTGGTCAGTGTTCACGGACATGTCCCTGTTTTATCCTGCAATATGGTTCTGACCATACCCACAGGAGCGCGGACTCTACCCGCTCAAGATACCAATACCAAGAACCGGCGTGGTTAGATGACCCTCACCAGCTCTACAACACAGTACGGTTCGCCAATGATCGTATGCTGTGGTATCCTAGATTGGGAGCTTCCGTGGCGGTACGTCCATTGAACACTCACCCGCGTTTGCGTGCCCTGACAGTCCCGCTCGTTTCAAGCGTTTCGTGAACAGGCTTTATAGACTTCTCGTCAGAGAGCCTACCAGTGGACAGCGCCTTAGTGTTACCATGGTTAACCATACTGCTGTATCGTTTGTGCTCGAGCCACCGCCGCCAAGTAAGCACCTCCTGGTAAACATGTATCTTCTATCTAAATGACCATTCGTTCTGACACCGACCGCTTCTTCCCGATAGATACATACGAGCCAGAGAGGCAAGACGAAGAGTGTCAAGGTCAAGGTCAAGGTCAAGGTATTCCCCGTGGTGGTGGAAGGGAAAAGTGGAGCAGCAGAGAAGGCGCATAATAAAACAGTACACCATCCAGCGCCGATTGTTGTCGCTGATTACAGAGATTGTGCGTAGCCTACCTCTTCAAATCCTTCCTCTTCGCGGGCTCACAGCTATTATTCATAGATACCATGTAATGCCGTATACCCCCCTAAATTATGTTCAAGGTGTGAACCAGCCTGGCTTAATCTTCGCCCCAGCGCGTTATGATGCAAATATATTCAACGTCACGCTCGATGGGTTAATTGATCGTTTTGATAGAGGTCCGCTGCGCTGTCGTCCTGCGACTGTTGCGGTTGGGCTGGGCAGAGACCATTGCGTCTCTTCGTGACACACGGCGCGCCTCGCTCCGTGCTTTCCAGCGGACGGACAATAGCCGACGTGCCCCCATCAGGATCCAACGAGGGCCGATGTTGTGCGGACTGATGCCGTCTCGCCACAAGGTCCTCGCGTCTCTTGCAAATCCTTCCCACACACTCTTGCTTTATGCCCCTGGTTTTGCGACGGTTATCTGGAGCTGGCCTCTTACACATTGCGCTCGAGCGCGGTCGGCTGCGGACTCCTACTGTACCGGAGCACTCTCCAGATATATTCGAGTCGGAGATCGCCCTTGTATGTGATAGTGTAACGTAGGGGTGCTTTGGGACATTTTGGACATGTAGCTCATACCTATTGTCTCTATTCTATTCCGATAACATGTCCTGGAAGTGGAGGGCATTGAGACACTGGGAGAACCCTGTGTCACCGGCACAATAGTATCTTCAGTGCACGGCTACCAACTCCACTTGGGCCAGAACGCCCACTCTGGTGGAAGGAGAGAGCTCCAAGGAGAGGGCTCGGGTCCCAGGGGCCCCTTGACTGCGACATGCCGGCCCCCAAAGTGGAGATCGAAGACATCTACGAATTCGGCCAGGCGTTTCGAGAGATTTACGAACTCCATAATGGTAATGGAGCCTTCGAAGGCAGCGCCCGTAAGGACGATGCTGAGCTAGTGGAGTGGATATCCAACGTGGACACGGGATGCGAGGACTCTGGGAAGCAACGTCAAGTCTCTCCCTGGCCGCATCCTATTGGTGAGTGTTTGAAGCTCGGGACATGGTTATACGAGCGGCAGAGTTGGCTTTGTTTGAGCACTTTAGTACTAGGCGCAGACAGTCTCGATCGCAGGGGTCCACGATGTCCAAGGACCTGAGTGAGCTGAAGGTCGAATGGAGTAGAGTGGACCAGGCTGTGCCGAGGACGTTCACACCCTTGCCTGAGAGATTGGATTGAGCAACTGAATCTCACTGAGAAGAGGGTAGTTTGACAGCACCTCGCATAACAACCTGACTCTCGGAAGAGGGATCAGTTCTTCGAGAGGCGCCCCTGTGAACATATCTTTGAATTCTCCCCTTTAATTGTACATCAACACGGATCCCCATCGAGTTTTGGGAATCGACCAATTGCAGGGAAAGGCAGTCCAGCGTCGCACCATTGATATTTTGTGTGACCATGAGTCTCGTCAAGGGTCGCTCCTGTCTCGCAGCCGCCACGAGTACGTCGAGAACCTCTCGCAATCGCATCGGGGGAATGGGCGTCATGTACAAGAGGCAGTCGGGCGGAAGTGAAAGACGTGAACATAGTGTGAGGTGGAACGAAGCGTCTCTGTATGCGTGCCACCCGATGATAGACAACTTGCGCAGCCTGGGCATGACGAGGTCCCGAGATCGGACATCTGGTAGCGGGGGAACTTGGAAAGCAACGTCACTGCCGCACAGGAGATGCACTTCACGGAGGGATGGGCAACCCTTCAGGAAGGCAACGAGCTCCGCGAACGGGAAGTGGCGGTCCGTCACTGCTGTCCCAAGCCACTCGATAGCGAGGTTTGTAAGGGAGGGAAAGGCGTTGGATGGGATGGCCATACAATTCGTTAACCACAAGCAGCGAAGCCGAGGTGCATGTCCCTTGGAGATGGAAGTTGTACGCTTCGAGTCGTCGATCAGATAGTCAATTTTGCATGTTCGTAGCTGATCTGCAGAGATCGACAAAAGGGAAGGCACATACGATTGATCCTGTTCCCAATTGTATATCTCAAGCTCGCGAATCCGAGACTCAGAGTGCTCAAGCAACAACCTTGTCTCCTTGGACGGAGAGGCGGACAGAAGCCTTACGTAGAGGGGTCCGGTGGTATTTCGGTGGATGTAATGTGTGAATGTCGGCGCTCCCAGTTGCGCTCCCCTGTCTTCCACCTCTGACCAGAACCGCGGGTCCTGGTGCAGAATGTCTCGCCATAGGTGGCAGACCTCTGTGAGTGGCACGAGGTGGGACACAGGTCCTATTCCAGAGCCGCGGATGAAACTACGTGATCTACAGGTTCCATAATTCGATTCCCTCGTGGGCACCAACGCGAAGATCTCGGAGAGTGTCTCTAGCGGGAGGCGGTGTATCGACTTGAAGGAGTTGGATATGTTCCGGACACGGCACCTCATGCTTGTTGTATGCGTGATGGCATCTGCGCACAATTCATCGAGGATCGCCAGCTAAAAAGGGCATACAGTGTTTCAGTACAGCATGCATGACGCAGACGTTTTCGAGCTGCTAACATTTGGACTCTTCGTCCTTGAATAGGGATATATCAGTGCGCAGTTCCACCTGGACATCCGAGAACTAGAGAACGAGAACATACATTGGCAGGTTGATGTCCTTGCTCCTTAGTAAGCGTAGCTTGTACTCCATAGATTCGATATCTTCGATGAGTTCTTCTAACGTAATCTTCTCAATCATACTGTGCCGGCCGGTAGAAGATGGGAGTATGTTGACTGTAGCAGTGTGAGGTCGTATAAGATGTAAACGGATCGCAAGCGATGGTGATGGCTCAAGTTGGAGCCTTCCGCGGTTGATACGCGCCCATACTCGCGTGCATGCGCGCTTACAGCTGTTTCGGTAAAGAATGCCCGACATGCGCATTTGCGCCAACTCGCACTTTTTGACGCCAACAACACCAATAAATTCCAAAAATTCAAAACAACTCAAAAAATCTGGAACACCATGTTCCGCCGTGTAGAGCGCGGTCTAAGAGCTCAAGTATGTTGTACTCGTGTATATAGCACACTCTAGCCTGTTATATCACCAGTAAACAGAGGTCATGAGCAGACAAACCTGAATGGTTGCTGACACGTCGTATTTCGTTTCCGGGACAAACTGAGTGCTTCTTCTGTGCTACAACTCGGTTTTGCGCGTGTATATAAGCATCAGAAGTATACTAAATTATATCTAAGGCTTCTCTCAGGTACATGACAACTCTCTCCACATCCTTCCGACATCCCGCTGCCAGCATCTCAGGCGCCCGAGGGGGAAATTGTAGACGCTCGTTGGTTTCACACTTCGCTAAGTTCGGTTCACCTCGGGCGCTTGAGTCTGCTGGCAGGAAGAATTTAGGAGATGTGCAGAGATCGATTGTTTTGCTTGAGAACAGTTCCAGTAGAGTCATAATACTATGGATGCTTATATACACGCGCAAAACCGAGTTGTAGCACAGAAGAAGCACTCAGTTTGTCCCGGAAACGAAATACGACGTGTCAGCAACCATTCAGGTTTGTCTGCTCATGACCTCTGTTTACTGGTGATATAACAGGCTAGAGTGTGCTATATACACGAGTACAACATACTTGAGCTCTTAGACCGCGCTCTACACGGCGGAACATGGTGTTCCAGATTTTTTGAGTTGTTTTGAATTTTTGGAATTTATTGGTGTTGTTGGCGTCAAAAAGTGCGAGTTGGCGCAAATGCGCATGTCGGGCATTCTTTACCGAAACAGCTGTACCTTGCAACCCAGAATAACACATTATATGAAAGACTCGCAAAAGACTCGCATAATAATGCTCGATGTTTTCAACATGTTCGTCTTAGTTTCTCCTCAGAAACATGGCAATACTTCGGGTTCATATGGCATCGCCATTTAGTATTACATATCTCGGGAAATATGGGAAATGTCCCATGTATCCATTGAATGATACTGTCATGGAGTTCGATGTTCAATCTCTCAGATTCTGCGAGATGGAGTCGGGATTCGGTGAAAATTATGTTCGACACTGCAAGCCCAGGAGTGATGCCGACACTAGTACGTAGCCATAGAGTTGCTCAACCATTCTCTACACGTTATCGAAGCCCCTAGTAGTCGATAACGACGGCGCCGGTACCACTCCCGCTCACCACAGGTCACGTTGATCAGGGTGCTACTAGTCTAAGCGTTCCGACAGTCGACGTTGAGTCAGCATTATAGAAAAAAGCGCATTCACATACCGTCCAAGGAGCGCTCGTCCCGCTTGCTGTGGTAGCCTTTAGCTTCTAATGTCTCATGTAAACGGGGGGAGAGCCCAGGAGTTTGATATGTTTGGTTTTGGGCGCGAGAGAGGGTCGGGGCGCTGATGACGGGCGTACGAGGGGACAGTGAGAACATCGGCAACTCCCGAAATCACAGAGGTGCAGAGGCTGCATTTGGGCTGCATCGAAGAAAACTTAAGCCTTCCACCATGCTATCGCTCCCGCCCTCCGCGGATAACGCTGTCTATGCTTACTCAGTGGCTGATACGAACCATAGCTTGCTGTGGACGACTCTATCAATCGTATGCATGGCTCACACGACGCGCAGACGTAGGAGACTGCCAAACTTCGATCGCGTTTCTACTAAGCCTAGTATCACAATGTAGTATGTAGAAGTGGGAGTCCTCTATGTGAGATAACCTTTTTCATCTTGCTCGGGAGAATGTCCAGCCAAGTGTCACTCCCTGGCATTCTGCTACAGCTTCGTCACAAGACTCTCCACCACTCCCTCGGTAAACCTCCACAACAAGCTCGAATCCTGCGTATGCCACGCGGCCCCGGTCCACCACGTGTTCCTGTACCCCTGCAATGCGTAAAGCTCCCTGTAGAACCCCCTCTTGATTGCCTCCGCCCCCACCGTGAGCTCGAATGGGCTGTGGTTCGAAAACACCACAAACTCGGGCGTCTGCGTCTCAGGCGTCGTGAAGTTCATAGCGGCCGAGCGCCGCAGGCGTGCGAGCGTCTCGAGGATGTGCTCCTTGACAGCGTCGTCGGTTGTCAGATGGGCAGGCGTCCCGGCGGGCGCGCCATACTCGACTGTGACAAGGCCTCCAACCCCGGTGGGCGAGAAGCCGTATGCTGCGGGGAGCTTGGGGATGTCGAACGGGGTGGATCCATGGGCGGCGGCGTTGGTGTAGTCGATGCCGTCCTGGACGCCCGGCAGGCCAGTGTTGTTGATGATGGTGGTGATGTAGTGCGAGTTGTTAAACTGGGAGAAGAGGGAGTACTCGCGCGCGTCGAGGCCCAGCGGGCGAGGTTACTGACTTTGGGTGGGATGGTGACGAGGAGCTGCTTCGCGCGGATGAGCTTTATGCAGGACGACGTCTGGACGAGGAGGGAGAGATAGCCGTGTGCGTCGAGGCGGTCGCGCCGCACGCCGAGGACGGTGCTGTGAAGGAGAACGGAGGGGCCGAGCTCGGCTTCCGCTTTGCCGTAGATCTCGCTGTTGTTGCCGCGCAGTGTGGTGAGGAAGCCGGACTGTATGTTTTTGGTGGCATCAAGGCCGACGAGCTTCATCACGTAGAGGGTGAGCTGGTTGAGGAAGTCGCCCAGGCCTTGGCCGTACTCGAACAGTGTCTCCACTACATCTCCGAGGCCGTACTTGGAAGCAAACTCGCCGAAGGGAAGGAGGAGGTCCTCTGAAATGTTGTCTGGGATGTAGAATCCCTCATCAACCCAAGGATACTTGCGTAGCTGGGCGGCATAGGCCTGAAGGGCCTCGGTGGGGTCAGGCGGAACCACAGCTCTGGTACCGGTAGAGAAATCGTAGTATTGGGAGTTAGGCGAGGTGAGGTTGTTCTTCTGAGTCTTCAAAGGCACATTGAACCGACCAAAGTATTTGCGGACGACGTCTAGGTTGTGCAGAACCACAACGCCATAGTCAATGGCCGTGCCAGTGCTAGGGTCGGTGAAGGTTTCCGTATGGCCGCCAAGCCTTCCCTTCTTCTCGATGACGGCAACGGTGTAGTTCAGGTCACGCAGCTTGATAGCTGCGTAGGTGCCGGTGGATCCTCCGCCAATGATGGCCACATCGCGAGTGATGACTTCGACGGCCTGGTCCCAATGCAGCTCAGAACCTGGCTGGCTGGCTATCGTGCAAACAGCGCCGGCGCACAAGAGGCCGGTGACGATCCGAAGCTTGGGGAACATGGTTGAAAAGACGGAAGGGTAGGTAGAGAAGTAAGACAAAGACTGTATGAGGAGACCTTCGATGGATACTAGGGAGTCGACGGTCGAGTGCAAGAAGTCGCGCGCTTTCCAACAGCCGCTGTCCCTCAGAATTTAGTACTATCCATCACTCAGGATCAGAGGTCAGTCACCCCTGCGTATCATCTTCTCCCTCATATTACTGACCATGTGGTACAGGTACATCACGCGGGTCCATGCCTATATGAGTGGTATCGATTACCCCTTGATGTGCCGCGCAAGCCACGAAGAACGCTGTTTGGCAAGTCATCAAGGGAAGGACGAAGTAATGTAGTAATAAGACTCCTCATAATTTCTCGGTGCACTTCCCTTCTTGCTTGCGTGTGAACTGCTGACTTCTTCATAAGGTAACAGTCAGGACATTCTCAGCTCTTTGAGAAAGCCATCGGACGGGCACTAGACATCCTGCGCACAGTGCGAGATGGACACCTGCTGATGCGGAGTGCAACGAAGAATGGTGCGAGCCAGATGCATTGGAGTGGACTCTTTGTGGCTGATGTGTGCGAAATGGTGTGGACCGAGTACAGATTTGGAAGCAGGTATGTGACTGAGGGGCCGCGCTGGCGTCTCAATCACTTGAGTAGGCTGATTGCTGTTTCAAGTCTGGAGAGGTTCTCTGCTCGAGCCTATGTGTATCAACTGATGATACATTTCTGTAGACTTACTATGTCCAAAAGAGTGAGATATCACCACGCGAGGTCAATACGCTCGAAAATCGCCTCACGATTCAAACTACACCCAGGCCCGGCACTGGAGTTCGGTGACACTAGTAGTATTAGTTTGTACTCCATTGCTTGACTGCAGGTTGGGAAAAGACTTCTTCACATTTTTGCTCATAGGGCCTTCAAGTTCAGCTCTGGAAAGAGTGCAACCCGTGGACTTGCGTTGCTTTACGCCGATTTCAGTTTGCCCGGAGCGGTCTCAGTGCCTACATATCATCACTCACGAGTGAGCCTGCGCCCGCTGAAAACTCCGACTTTTTTCTGCATGGTGAAGAGAATCTATTCAGGCATCCGTGTACCAAGGAACGTCAGAGGGACCACATCATCGGATCGCGCACTTGCTAGCAGGTGCCGATCCATTTCCTCCCACAGTTTGTTCATCAATCTGGTGTTTCTTGTACTTCTCTCACAACCATAAGCCTCTCGACACTGGTTTACAAACAATGAGCTTCCTAATCGCTCGCTGCTCTGATGGGGTGAATGCGCTCATGTACTCTAGCCCTAGGTTCGGCTATCTAGGTAACGGTATCATTCACGCCTGTGTTCAGGAGTGCTAGAGCTGAAGTTGGCTTCTGTGCCGAGCATACTGATCAACAACAAGAGTGAATGACAGTGGCGAATGCATATGTGTGCTGTACTCTACTACTCGGGTTCCCGGGCCGGTCACCATACAGGAACCGATGGTCTTCGGCGCTGCGGCCGCTGCCTGCAGCACACATCGGCGTGAGCTCATAAGTACTGGGAGACATAACTGCGCATCGCCCGATCTCTCAGTCTACAACCACCATGTCCAGGGAATTCACGGTGCCATTGCTCACCGAGACATACGACGTTGCCGCGATAGCCCATCGTATCTTCATGGCGCACGGGCTGGAGACATGTCTCTTCGGAAGCACCGCTTGCACCCTCTTCGGAATGTCTCGCACTCCCAATGTGAGTCCTTTTTCAACTTCCCCCCTCGTCTCCAATTTTTAGTGCATGGCGCCGGGCAGGATGTCGACCTCATAGTCCTTACTCGTGATCACCAACAAGAACAGCTCAAGCAGCTCCTCGTCAATGCACACAGCGCCTTCTACCTTCTTCCCTCTCGTGACCCCGAAGCGACGTACAGGGTCCTGTGGTACCGTCTCGGAGGATACCGCCGCCGGTTGAAAGTCGACATCCTACTTCCCGGCATCCTCGACATTCCAGACGTCCCACCGAGTAGTATCAAATGGATGCGTGGACTCCCCGCCATGCCGCTCATGCCGCTTCTCATGCTCAAGCTACAGGGATGGTGGGACCATCAGCTGTCAGACCGAGACATCTATGTTTTGAAGCAGCACAACGACCGATGGGACGTCGAGGAGATGTTGGTCATCGCGCTGGAAAGTGGGGAGTGTGTCAGAGAGTCGAGTCTCAATTGGGTTCCGGAGCAGATGATCAGAGATGCTCGGTTGAGAGTGGAGCACTATGTGGAGCGTCATCCACATACTGCACGGGGCTGGCAGAAGGTGGGACTTCTGTGGGAGGCGGAGGATGAGGAGGACGAGGGGAAGGAGGAGGGTGTGGTTGACGGGCACGAGAAGAAGGACATCTTCGGAACGAACGGGGTTGGCGAGGTCATATATGGCGTGAACAACATGAGATTGAGCTGGTAGCATGCTGACAGTATACGGTAGGAAGTTTGTTACCAGACCCATTGATGCCAATTACAACCTGTTATGAGGATGCGATTATGTTTGAATCCATTGAGATTGCTCAAACGAACGCAAGCGTAGTGTAGAGCTATATAGAGTAGATTAATGCTCAGTTCCAATACAATCCCTGCAATTGATCATAATGCAATCATCAAACTCCGGATGGCCTGTGGACAAGACATGACGTCAGTGTATAAAGTAGACCTTGAGAGACTAGCAAGCCTTGTTTGAAGTGCACAGGGTACGTAGATGCCACAGTTCCTACGATGTCCGAGATAGATGGTAGGAAGAGAGACCCATCTATTTCAAGCTGTGAATGGTACTTGCTGCGGTAGACTTGGCCTGAGATCGAGGGAACTAACGCGGTACAATGTAGAAGGCAATACGGAAGAGCCGCGGTAGTCGCAGACTGAACACAATCAGCACAGCCTGTGCCGACGCATCGCATAGTAGAGCTAAGTATAGACACTATGCAGTCCCACGAAGGGGTTCCTAGGCCGTTGGAACGACAGAACGAGGCGCAACTGGGCAAGCGACTAGAATAGAAGCAGATGGATATTCATTGGAGTCTATGTTCCAAGCTCACATCATACGTCATCCAATGTTCATTTTTGGTGTTTGCTTAGCATCAGGGCCGGTTACTAGTAGCCGTTCTGAAAGTCTGCGCAACTCCACTCCGCCGCTTGAATAACTCGACGTATGCATATGACTTCTTCCAGGCTGTCGGGCGTTGCGGATGCTCCTGATAAGATGAAATTTCTACAAGAATGAGGTGAGTAAAAAAGGTCGGTGACCGTGAGTCTCGCACCTCAGTTGACAGTGCTAAATGCTTTCCCGGCTCATATCCTCCTCTACACAAGCGCTCTTATGGCATGTGTCCAATGGATCCTGTGAGCGCATAGCCCACCAAGCTCTGTGCGAGGTCAAAGTTGACCGTGGTCTTATGGCACCCAATTATCCTGTGAACGCATCATCAACGATCTGCGCCACATAACTGACCGTGATCTGTCGGCATGTCTCACCCTTTGTGCGTGCTTTCTGCCACGCTCTGTCAAGTGAGTCATAAGGGCCCCCGAAGCACTGATGTGCAGAACTTCCTCGTAAAGATGGTATAAAAAGCATCCTCGACTCAATTCCCCTCCAAGACCCACACTCAAGCTTCCTCGTACTCGAGCTGTCTTTCTTCTCCTTGTTATAATGAAGTTCTCTCCTCTTCTTGCCGCATTCACTGCCCTTGTACCGTCTGTTTATGCCCAGACATTTGTTGTAAACACTCCGTGAGTCGGTGCTTATCAGTTATTTACGCACCGATCCCTCACAGTGGCATCATCCCTCAGTGCAAGCGCCACTCAATGCGAGGCTACACTCGTGACTTGGTCTGGCGGTTCTGGTATGCAGAGCTCCCAAGTCCATGCTTAAAAGAATCTCTGACTGACTTGAACTCTGCAGGCCCATTTTTCCTGGTGATTTCCATATGATTGCTGTTATACGAGCCAGTTCGCTGACAAGCTCTGATCATCTCAATGTCGCGAGGATAGAGGTATTAGTACATTCTCGCTTCAGGTTCTCCAGCTATCTGATGTTGATTTGACATCAGGCTCAATGATGTCACGGACGGCGGCGCAGTCGTGCAGCAAATCTCGAACATAGCGGGGACCTCCCTCGAACTGACCGTCAATGTTCCCGGAGGTTCGTCGAGGAGTCGGTGTGCAACAGCGCCTCATTAACAAATGCTTGGTCTAGGACATAGTGCGGCGATCGAGATGTTTGACTCTAACGGAGAGCTGGCTCAAACTGCACCCTTCAGTGTGCTTGCGAGCTGTAAGTATCATTGTCCTTCCATCTTGACGGGTGTTGATACTGCGCGCACCGTGAAGCGGACAGCAGCTGCCTGTAGGTGGTGTCAAGGAGGCGTACGCACACATTCTGCCTTGCATGACATAAACCCGAAAATGTACGTCGGAGCAGGACAGTGGCATAATCCACGTGGATTCGGCAGCACCCCTGTGCAAAGTCTGAGCGTACGTCTCCTCGATCCTGTTGATAGAAACAGAAATCTCGTGAGCGTGGTGGAAGATATTATAGTTGTAACGATCTTCAGCTTGCTCTCTGCTCTGATTTTTGCCCAGTCCTAGACAGCCAATAGTCCTTGCCCGGGGTTCCCTATCTCTATTCCATGTCCGCGACGAACAGGAACACTATGGCATCAGAACAACAGTGAGCTTCTGGTCAGTTACTGTGTACGTAAGTGACAGATTCTTCCTGGAACGTTCTTTTCCAGGACGTCCTTGATGAGTGTTGCAGATCGGTCGGATTATGTACAGATTGTGATCTTTCATGATTCAGCTCCACTTCCGAAAGTGTTTGGGAGGGGAGGGTCGAGTGTGGGAAGATGTCAATATATGCAATGTGCAAACGCGAGAGCCCTTTTTATGCGAATGCGACTCGTAGAACAACGCTTTTCATGCCCACTCACAACTCGTACAATATGCGTATGTATGAGAGCTTAAACGAACGGATCTTCCTTCTGGCTGGGTTCTTCACTCCACCACGCATCGCTCGAGCACCTCCTCCACATAATCCGCCATGATTCTCATGCCCTCCTTCGACGGATGCCTATATGCGCTTTACGTCAGTCCACCTCTCTCCGCACCGCACCGCACAGGTACATCACCGAGGAGTCCACTCACCCCGGGATATAGTAGAAGAAATGATCGGGATCATCACACATCCCATCCGTCGAGCATAACTGGATCGAACAATCCGTGATGCACGCGTCCGTGCTCACGTACCCGAACGCCTCAAACCCGGGGTCCGTTCCAAGCACCCCGTCCCAGATCCGAGCCAACTCTGCAAACGCAACGTTCAACTTCGGTCCTTCGCCCTCCGCTTCGCCGTGTCCGGTCGAGTTGATACCGAGGTGCAGGTCGTGGAGGCCGGAGAAGATAGTCTGGACGAAGGCGTCGCCGGCCGCGGTGTGTGTGCCACGGCCGTAAACGTCGGAGACGAGGAAGGAGCGGGCAGATGTTGGTGAGTCCGCGAGGATGCGAATCTGGGACAGGATAACTTGGGCTGCTACTTGAAGGTTAGATTCGCCGTCAGCTGCGAAGGGATGATATCAGCATTGGGGGCCAAATGGTGTTGAGGGTGATGGCAGACATACTCTTGGAGTTCTCGTAGTCACTAGAAGGGGAGCAGTGCAATCCTCGATCAGGGTGTGACAGAGAGAGAACACGGCGAAACGTACTTGATGCCAAAGAAGATCGCATAAAGAGTACTCTCAGGATCGAGATCGTTGGATTGGTTGAGAAACGTCGCCACTGCCGCGGTATTAGTCATGCTGCGCATCTACCGGCATCATGACTAGTACACACTCTGTCCAATGAAGTCGACCTGCTTGATGGCACTAGGCCAGAGCTTCAAATCCGTACATGCGCCGGATTGCTGAACGCCCATTAGATTGACTTGCATTAGTTGTGGGGAAAGACAAGGCAGATGGTACTGGGACACGTACAGCGTAGTCCATCACTGTCGCCCCTATATCATCAGCTAGAACCTCAACCCAGACCTTGCCATCCGTAGACCGCCCGCCGGCCTCCGCATCTGGAGGCGTAACGACAGGTGGTGGAAGATTTCCTCCATCCTGTCGCCCTCCATCGGTATACGAGTCCTACGAGGTCAAGTCGTTCAGTCCCCTGTCTCGCGGTGTGACTGTACAGGAAATGAGGTCTAGCGACACCTACACCAAACGCAACGATGGTTTTAACGCGCTTCGGGTCTACACCGGCATTCACATCCGCCGTGGTTCCGGAAAGCGAGCCACAAATGGGAGAGACTGCGAGATGGATGCCGCTGTTCGTGTCCTGCCGGGTGAGAGAAGAGACAGCTTGACCAGGTAGACCGAGTGTGAGCCCTGGAAGCGAAGAAACGAGCACAAAGGGAATCAGAGAACAAATCTTCATCTTTCGTCGTGCTACAGTTCTACTTGGCAGGGTAGGGAGCAGGAGAGGACTCGACGGGGGGCATCGTGGCACGGCGGCAGAAACTTTATGGACGAGGAATGCTGAAGAAGAGCTCAAATATAGACAGAGACCATGCAGTATTGGAGCAGAGTACGAACACCTGACACCTGTAGAGTAACAGAAGCCGCAGAAGAGGGCGACCATCAGGTCGCATCTGTGCTGGAAGGGGACATGAATACGGCATGTTGCCCGGCTTACCAGAGCATACCGTATCGACACTGCTGTCTATTGAGTGTTGTAAAGGAGCGTTTGACACTGCCCTGAAGACGGTGAAATGCAGATCGTACATGTTCCGCATTGGTTCTGGACTACGGGAAGATCTCAAGAGACTTACATGCCGTCATGGTCATCGAAGCTGTTTGGCCACGAGACCGGATACATGACCTGCCCTAAAGTCTGTTAGGCACTTCGCACTCAGCCGAGGATGTAGCCGCAGATTCAAGATTTAACAGGGAAGTATGCGACACATGTGACGATTGATGAGGGCAGGGAGGGCCAGGGGAGGGCAATAGGCAGAGAAGAGACGAGAGGAAACAAAGAACATGCCCAACAGAAGGCAGGGCCTGCTCATAGCCTCGCCTTGATGCAGCGCACAATTAGCCAGCGTATAGTCTATACGACTTAGTCTGCAGTGTCATCTTTTCCTCCGTGAATGCTTCCCCAAGCCTGGACGTCGTGTCGATAGAGTTCCTCATCCATGATTCGCACGAATGAGGAGATCTTAGGCAGGGACTCGGAGAAGACGTTTGAGTAATCATGACGCAGATCAGACTTCGCATGGGTGGAAGCGTATGCACCCCAGAAGACGGAGGAAGCAGAGAGTGAATCGGAAGAGGGCGATGCAGGCGCTGTCGGCGATGAGGCCTTGAGGCGTGGGAACAGAATTTGTATCTCACCACAAAAGGCAACCTAAGCGCTCAAGTCCCCATTGCGGTGCGGCGACTCCTAGCGCTCTAGTTTCATCGAAACCCTCCATGGAACGAGCCCCAAAGTGATTCATCCGACGTGACTACTAAGATATGGAGCGCCGTAGGGTATGACCTCAGCTCAGCGCTAGGAAGCAAAGGAAAAAAATGGCATGTGTATACGGTCTAGCAGGCTCTGCTCAGACTAGCAATTCATGGATAATAGTGTACAACCATATATACTGACCCATAAATATAGAAGCAAAGTAACACATCTCAGCTCCGCGCTTGTAAGTACCGGGGAGGGACACTAGAGGGAGAAGATGCGTCCTCGCCATGTACATGGCCATCCAACCGGGCGTCAGATGGTGGATTACCCCGAGCCACATGGCTTTTCAATCGGTAGTTCTGTGGAGCTCCAGTGCGTAGTATGTGTCTGTTCCCGTTTATGTGGGTAGGAGGAGGACTGATGTTGTATCGTACATAGTAGGGAGGAGTGTCCGAGTCAGGTGAGCGTACAGTGGCGTTGGCGGAAGAGGCAACAGCCGGGCTTCGAGAGCGATCTGACTCAGTCGGGTTGGGATCCTCACGCTCGAGATAGGCATTTCCAGACAATCGCGGCCAAACCGCACCAGTTGATTGAGCCTTCCTATGTGTGCCGACCATGTCGATCGGATGGGAGGGATCCCTCGCTAATATCCGAGTGGATGACGACCAGGAGTCGCACAGCTCCCCACGGCCGCGTCCTACCAACAGGAAAGTCATGAGCATAGCCAAAAAGAAGCGAACAAGTTTGAACACACCAGCACCGCCCGATAGAGAACCTTCAATTCTTTGATCCTGTTCCGTCTGAGAACGCGGGGTGCGGATGTGCTTGCGCTTACGCATGCGTATAGAGCACAACACAGTCGCAGTGCACACGGCTGCGGCAAACGCAAGCACGGAGATCGTGATCCCAATAATTGCATCCACAGGCAGCCGGCTGGTTCGCTGGTGCTGTGCTGCAGTGGGTAATAGATCCGGTACCAGCTTGGTGATACATTGGGGTGTACAAGCGGTCGACATTGTTATTCCCATGGTCAGAAGGATGGGAGCAGCTGCTGTAGCTGACTGGTAGAAGGGTCGGCGCCAGCGCCGGTGAATTTCACTGATAGAGCTGAAGAGAGGAAGATACGACATGACTCGCAGCTCTCGTATTCGTTTTATACTGGTTTATACTCAGGTCAGGCGAAGCGCCCACGCACCAGCACAGAACAACATCAGTCCGTTACTGAGAAAATAATCATGATGGATATTGAGCGGGAGGACCATGGCGGGTTGAACCAGTCGAATTCTGCGTATTCTTGTCCACTACGTCGCAGTGTGACTATCAACTACTACTTCGTCGTTTACGCTTCGACCCTTCACGCACCGTCCACGTCGTCAAGCCAGCGTGCTTCTCGAGGCACTGTTATGGGAACCGATGGTCACCGAAAGCCGAAGCAGGCCGTTGAATAAAGAGAGCTTGTATTTCAACATCGACACAGGGAGGATAGGGTGAGACTAAGTCGTGCTTGAAGTCTAGGCTATTAACTCAAGTCAAAGAATACTGGGATAGTGAACAGCAGGACTTCCCAATTATACCGTCATTGGTAACCACCACACGCGAGGAAGGTGCGCTAGAACTCTTGGCTTGAAGATGGAAAAGCGATGTCGACGCCTGCTGACAGACTATGCCACGCACACGACCTGATCCGTGCGATGCCACGACAACAGCCATGACTGCGATGGGGGTTGTAGCATCTCACAGCATTGTCGCTGGCCCAGTGACTGTTGAGCGCCGCTGGCGAGCGGGGCCGAGGTGTTGTCACTTAAACATTCACAACCGCAGCCAAGGCGGTGATTCCTGGAGTGACGTTCTGGACCGTGGTCCACTTTGTCTGACTTGTTCAAAGAGAGTCTGACGGTAAGCATCAACAGTATCTCTACAGTCCGCCTCCGCGCCAGTGAATACAGGATGGCGCCCGCACCACACTAAGGCTGGCTACGCCTGCGGGGGAAGATAAAATCGCATCCCGTATACGGATCAACAGGAATATCGTACACGAGAATATACCTTCTCAGTGGCACAGTCAGCATTTCCTTTCAAACTACCGCACTGATAGCGCACAAGGAACAAACCTACAAGCAAATACCATCGCATCGCATTACTCACTCGACTACGCATTGATCAAGCACCTCCTCCACATAATCTGCCATAATCCTCATTCCCTCCTTCGACGGGTGGCTATATGCGCTCATCGTCAGCTTCACCACCCCACTCTCTATGGCCAACACAACAAAGTCACTCACTTTGGAATATAGTAGAAATAATGATCCGGATCGTCACACATCCCATCCGTCCCGCAAAACTCGATCGAGCAATCGACAATGCACGCATTCGTGCTCACATACCCGAAAGCCTCGTATCCGGGGTCCTCTCCCAGTGCGCCGTCCCAGATCCGACTGAACTCAGCGAACGCGACGTTCAGTTTCGGGCCCTCTCCCGCCGCCTCGCCCGCGCCGGTGGAGTTGATGCCAAGGTGGAAGTCGTGCAGGCCGGAGAAGATGGTCTGGACGAATGCGTCGCCGGCGGGTGTGTGTGTGCCGAGTCCGTAGACGTCTGTCAGGAGGAAGGAGCGCGCGTTTATTGGAGAGGAGGCGAGGATGCGGATCTGGGAAAGGATGACTTGGGCGGCTGCTTGCAGGTTCGCTTCGCCGTCGACTACCATGGTGGAGATGAGGCGCATGTAAGAGCATTTTGACGAATGTACTTACTCTTCGAGTCTCCGAAGTCGCTGTATGCGCATGCAGCTAATAATTTGCATGACGTTGAGAGCTCGAAAGCGCTAAGACTCACTTTATGCCAAAGAAGATCATGTAGAGAGTGCTCTCGGGATCAAGCTCGTTGGATTGGTTGAGGAAGGTGGCCACTTGCATATGCAGCGTCAACCGCACCGCACAAGTCAGGGGCGTGGATATTACGCACTCTGTCCGACGAAGTCGACCTTCTTGATTGCACTCGGCCAGAGACTCAAGTCCGTGCATGCTCCGGATTGCTGGGCGTCGCAACAGGCATATTCGTATTAATGGGAGCTGGTAGCTGGGAGGGAACACGTACCGCATAATCCATGAGTGTTGCGCCAACATCGTCAGCTAGCTCCTCAATCCAGACTCTGCCATCCGTCGACCGGCCTCCAGCCTCGGCGTCTGGGGGCACAACGACAGGCGGCGGAAGTGGCCCTCCATCCTGTCGCCCCCATCGGTGTACGAGTCCTGCACGGACCTCGTGAGTCGTGCCTTAGCTGGAAGTCTTCGGGACGGGAAGATGACGTACGCCGAACGCGACAATCGTCTTCACGCGCTTCAGATCAAGACCAGCATTCACATCGGCTGTGCTTCCCGACAAGGGTCCACAGATAGGTGAGACTGCGAGGTGGATGCCGTTGTTCCTGGGCGGTGCAAGAGAAGAGAGGTGCTGTTGAGGAAGACTACCGCGCGAATGCAGCGTGTGTGCTGCAAGCGAAAAAGCCGACGTCGCGAGAGACGTTAGGGAAGCGGCCCTCATCGTCGACTGCCCAGGCGCACTAAAACGACCATGAGAGCGTGAGGCTGTGGATGTATAAGAGAGGAAACTGTCTGCCGTCACGCTTCGCGGCCTTGAGCGTAACGGTGTGAACCCAAATAGGTGTTACTTAGTCGCGACAGCTTAAGCGGCTGGTGCATGATTCTGACTGGTTCCGAAACCTTGTCAGTACTTCGGGAGCTCTCCAATTCATGCTCGACGTCGTCTGCGAGCGGTGAGAGAAGGACTGGGCTAGGAGAAGGCAATTCGTCGATTCCCCGGCGGCCACACGTGACCGCGGTGGCGGGGTGCGGGATCGGGGCCGGGGTGATTGCCCGGATCGAGAGTGGGCGCGGGCTGAGGCTAAGCGCAGTCGGCCTGCCAACGTCCGTCCCTTCTCCAGTCTCCACGTCGCCCGTCGTCGTCGAGAACATGACCGGCGACGACAAGACTCTCAAGATCGCCTCTAGGCTCGGTATGTCTCCCACATGCCATAATTCTGCCATAACCCTCATCCTGACGCCCACAATCAAATTCCCCAGTCTGCTCCGACCAATGGCTCCTCACCCACGTCGACCCCGCTTGGCCTATTCTCTATCTCAAGCAGTACCTCCTCCTCAAGTTTTTCAACAACGATGAACACGATCAGAACTCCCGCGCCATCCCCGTCTCCCCCAGAAAAGCACGCCGACGGTCCTTGTCCCCCATCACTTTTGCTGCTCCGACCCCGCGCAAGGCCCTCGTCACCTCCCACTCGAGCTCGGACGAATCGAGTCCCAGCGACTTCTCTGCAGGCGTAGACATCGACGACGACGTGAACATCACAAACACGTTCACCGATGTGCACAGGTACAAGTACAATGCTCGTCCGTCCACATCATCTGCCTCGGACTCTGTCCTCCGCCTTCTTCCTGAGGGTGGCCCCGACCCACAGGCGTACGTCCTCCTCACTTTTTCTACTACCCAGATCCTGGAAGACCGCTTCTCCCTCGCGTGGTACGGCGTGCAACCAAATGAATTGCTAGAGCTGCACCCGTCGTCCGTCTCTTTTGTCTCCCTCCAACGCTGTTCTCTTGACGCATACATCGCGCCATACTTCGCTGCTCGTGTTTGGGCACTCCGCGTAGTCGGCAACAGACTCGAGACCGCTCCAAGTTTCATGCGCAGTCGTACCGGCGAGGATGAGAACGTCCCAGAAAGCAAGACAGGAAGTTCGCGGGACAAGGGCAAACGCAAAGTTACAGTCGAGTGGAAGGAGAGATGGGCAATAATACATCAAGGAGTGTTGTCACTCTGCAAAGAACGCCATGTGAGTCTTTCTCTGACGCATATAGTCTGTCATTTCGCGCACTCGCACGCCCCAACCTCGGTGAGGGATCGATCCATCGCGATGTATAGTCTGTGCTCGCGCTCGCGCTCTATAAATATTCTCCGATACTGACAACGTCCTTCGTAGGACAATCATGCCGCATTCTCAGCCCCCCTCAATTCGCTTTTATCAATCCGGGACAGCACGCACCTCGTTCTCCCGTCCCAAGCACGAAGACTGCGTCAAAAGTCTTCCTCCTCATCCGCATCCAACATTGTCTGTGTCAAGTTCAGCATATCCCCGCCCCCGAGACAACGGACCTTCTCCGCGGAATCACCCTCTGTCGGCTTCGACCGCCGACCACCAACATCATACGTCTATGCTTCGTCATCCAGTGGACAGGGCGCGTGGTGGAGGCGGGGATCACGCGATGTGTCCTCTGCGCTTAGTCTGGGCTTGACGTCAAGTGCGAGTGTGCTGGTAGGTAGCGGGAGCGGGACAGGGCTCGCTGAGGTCTGGGATGCGTTCGCGAGGCGGGGAAGTCGCGGAGGGTTGGAGGACTGTGAAGGTGAGCCAGGGTCGCTTGGGAAGGAGAAAGGCAGGGGGAAGGAGAGGGAAGACCGCGAAGATGCCGTCTGGGTCGTCTTGGATATGCTTGATAATTCAGGTACGTGCGATATCTCTAGCTCCTCGTCTCTAGTCCTCAGCAACGACCAGCATGCTCGCATATACTGCGGATCCTGCACCGACACGCGCCGTCCGACTGCCATTCGACGTTTCTCCCCAACCGCACGACCCCGCAATACTCCCCTGCACCGTCGCCCATTATCTTCAGCTCGCGCGTGACAACACCGGCCACACCGGGGTCGCCGACAACACCTGGGCCGTCTTCGAACTTCACGTTCCCTCCACCGTCGCTCTCCCCGACTTCGGTTGGGCCTTCACCCTTCCCTTCCGCCGTCCCTCTCGCCACCCCGAGCCCGAGTAAATCATACTTTTACACACCTGGCAGTGGAAGCGAGACAACCTCAAACCGCCCTACCCTAGTCCTCCCCAAGATCGATACCTCAGTCTCCGCGCGTGGCCCCGGCGTGGCCTATCCGTCCTGGCGACTCTCACTCGTCCGCAACGCGCGGCGAGCAGGTCTCGGGGCTGTCGGGCGCGCGATGGAGCTCGTGATGTTCGGCGACGAAGACGAGGACGACCTAGCGGACGACGAGGACGCCGGCGAGGATGACGAACTTGCGATTGAGTGGGCGCGCCGGACGAGTAGCGTCGACCCGTCGCCGTTGCAAGAGGTCCCTCAGTCGCTTTCGGACACGCACCTGACGTCGCCTTCGAGGCCATTCAGCGACCCGTCGGTGCTGTCGTCGCCCAATGGAGAGAGCTCTTCGTCTCGCCAGCGCGATGTTGCTCCAGGATCCCAGCCTGAACTCGACGGCACTTCAAATCCAGACTCTACGCAGCTTGCTCTACCGTCCATGCGTCCACAAAGACGCTCTCATCCGCTCGTTGACCTCACCTCGCTGCACGACACCGAGCATGACGCATACGGCGAAGATTCGGATGCGAGCGAAGTCGAATGGGACGGCTGGGTCGACGTCGTCGTGGAACAGCGTAAACAAGAAGCGCTCGCGCTCGCGCGCATCCACCAGGAAACCTTTGAGGACAACCCCCAGCCTGTCAATGGGTTTGCAAGCAGCGGACGGGGAGAGTTCTGGGGCGAGGGGTGGTCGACGCAGTTTGGCGGCTCAACGTCGCGCATTGGCACGCCTTCCCCGAGTGCGGGTACACCCGATCGCGAGCGGTATCACGGCTCAAAGGAGCGGCGTGGGGATGGCGAGGGGAGCGTGGAGGGAGGAGGCGATCATGGAGGATATGGAGAGGTTGGGTGGAGGTGGCCAAGGGGAGCGATACGGAGGGCTCGGAGGCGCACAGTTCGGACCGACACGCTCCTTCGACACTCGTCTCACAGCGCCGTGCGACGGATGGGTCTGTCTCGGGCTTGTCTTCGTCGGCATCGCGTGCACAGCGGGCGAATCAGCCCCAGGCAGAAGGGCAGGCGCAGACCCGAGATCTAGGAGGAGCGGCGAGAGGGGGCGGTGAGCGGACGCTGTCGAGCTACTCGTCCGTGGATTCGCTGTTGAGAAAGACGGTCGCGATGCGGACGAACGTGAAGACGATGAAGAGCAGCGCGAGCTTGAGCCTCTCGCAGGCGAAGCGCGCGTCGATGCATGTCCTGTTCCCCTCGCAGAGCGCCTCTCGTTCCGAGATGAATTTGAGCAGCGCGGTTGTTTCGCAGCGTGCCGCGTCGGTCTCGCCTCCACCGGTTTCTGGCTCTGATTTTGTCTCTTTGGGTGCGGGGCGGGGCGGCCACGGCCATGGCCATCAGAGCGGACACCACCTGTCCATGTCCCTGTCGAGGCCGTCCATGGCGAGCATGCGGAGTGCGACGAGTATCAACGCCCGTACGCGCCCGCTATCCCCACTGTCGAGCCAAGTCCGGGACCAAGTGGGCTACGACGACAACGATGATGACGGCGACGGGCTCGACGGCGAAGACCAGGACGACGTGGACGACGTCGAGGAGGGCGGCGAGGGCGAGGGCGAAGGGTGGGTCGAGTCCGAGCTCGGGCACAATCCGTCCTTGAGCGGCGGACACCACCCCATCCCGCTCCCGGGCATGCGCATGGTCCCCGCCGGGTACACGACGTTCCAGCATTCCGCGCTGTATGGCGGCTCGCTGGGTGGGAGCGTCAGTGGCGGCAAGGCTGGGAAAGGAGGCAAGGGAGGGAAGGGAGGTGGAGGGAGGGAGGAGGAGGAGCTCCATGCGGGGATCGTGCATGGCCAGAGCATGCAGCGGCTGCCGATGGGCATGGCGCGGATGATGACGACGGTGAGCAGCACGGTCAGCGTTGGGCCGAGTGCGCGGAGGAGGGGCGGGAGGTGAGGTGGGGTAAGGTGCATGGTATGGTGGTCATGCCACGATGGCCGGTGTGGTGGGTTTATCACCGATTGCGACACGGGGAGGTTGGGAAGTCCTAGCGGCATGGCAGGGAAGACCACGACCGGGGGAAGACCATGTCCGGAGAACGACCGCAGGACCGCACGGAGAGCTAGACCATCGATGGATGGGGCAAGAGAGGCATCTGCATCTGCATGCAGGATCCAGATGCATGGATGTATGATACGTTGATACAATAGGTACTCAGTCATTATTTTGTCGGCGACGGGATGGGCTGCGCCCGGGGTCATGGTGGAACACACAAGTACTCTATATTTTCTTGCACACTCATCCACTCACTCACTCATCACTCACACTCACTCGCACTCGCACCGGAGCATTCACTACATGGTGTGAATACGTAGCAGTCGTGGATCATCATTTTACCTTCATCGTAATCATGGGCATTCTCCATTTCTTGTATCGTTTCCGGATTCGTTCACACTCGCATGTATTTGTAATCAGTACATCATCAACACATCTCTTCTTCTTGCAACCCATGGCCAGGTTCCGATTCCACCGTGGATCGGTAAGTTCTGTATAAGTAGTCATCGGAGGTGGTATGTTGGAGGAATTGCTAGCTATATATAATAAGGTAAGTCCTCGTACGCATGACTCTACACCGTCTAACGCTGCAACGAGTCTGTTGCCCCTACTGAGGGATAGTTATTGATTACCACTCGTAGTCGTTGAGCGACCTAGGTGAGGTATCTACCGGGGCGGAGACGGATTGTAGAGTGTGTCCTTACAAGCGCAGGACTGAGCTGAGCGTAGGCGTCACTTTGCTTCTAACTTTGTGGGTCAACAGGCCTAGATAAGCTATTATTCTGGGTTGACGAAGAATCGCTAATGGACTGTATACGCATGCCATTTGATCCCAGAACAGGTTGAACATGACGGATCGAGGTCGGAGGTCACACTGTATGTTCTCCAAGGCCTAGTATCTACTTCAGATTCATGACTCCCGAGTCCATGGGAGTTTCGATGAAAGTAGAGGGCTTCCGTGCAGCAACGCTAAGTCGAGTGCTAATGTGGCGGTTGCGAGGGCAGCGCCGAGTCATTCACATCTCGAGACATACAAACGTCACGGTAAACTACAAAACTCTGTAGAGCCCGTCCTGGTGCTTCTGCAGGATTGGTTCAAACGTCTTTGCGCCTGCCGCGCCCAGGATTACCGGTGACACATACGCTGGGTATCGCACCTCCCCCGCCTTTCCGGCCCAATCAAAGTCAATGAAGCGGATCCTCGTGTCCTCTTTGTTCCGCCTATGCTTCGCCTGCATGATGTTCTGCCTCCTCAGATCCCCAAAGACGTACCCGCCGCCATTCAGCACGCCGAGCGCTCTACGCACGTCTGCGTGCACACTTGCGGGCAGAGGGTTATCCACACCGAAGGCATCCGCAAGCGTCGGCCCGTCCACATACTCCATGACGACCAGCGCCAGATCCTCGTACCCGTCCCCAAGTTCTCCGAAATGGATCAACGTCGGTGCGTACCCTGCCTGCGCCATGTGCGCGTGCGCGTCGCGGTCGTACTCGCGTACGAACTTGACCACGACATGCGAGTCTTGCGTGGAGAGCTTAGCCTCGAAGATGACACAGCTTGCGTCGCGCTCGAAGGGACGAACGTATTGGAACGTGACCTTCACGCCGTCCGCGTTGACGAAGGATGTGATGTATGGGCAGAAGCGAGGGTGAATGAATGTAGGAGTCACTTGAGGGGCGGTGAGCGTCCTGTAGAACTCGCTGAGCTGCTCCACCCCGCGCTTCAGGGCGTATAGGTGTCGAGCGACTGTGTACACCTGGCGGTCGTCCAGAAGCCGCGAGCATACGAGCGACATGTACGGTGTCAGCCGTTGAACGATGGTTCGGCTGGTCAGGACGGCGCCTTCAACGACCAGCCAAGACCCAGCCACCCCAACGACAAAGGACGGGCAGCAGCATGCATTCAGTGTTCGAGGACGCTGCACGATCATCGATGGTGAGTGCACTGTCTTGTGAATTGCGGAGGAACTCACATTGTCTTGGTCCATAACCCAGTATCTCGTGTAGGAGAACGCCGCCTGTACCGACGGATCCCCACCGAAACCTGAGTCGCCCTTCACCTCAACTACTAGTGGTGTGGCAGCACCGAGACTTCCTTGCACCTGTGAGATGTAGTCGGACGACGTACCGACCTCATCGGTCGCATGCTCCAGCACGACACCGAGGATCTCCTCCATGATCTCGCGTGTCTCGCTATCCTCAGGGGCCGCCTCCGTGGCGGATACGGTGTGCATGAGCTTGGCAGTGAGCTGGAGAATGTCGTTAGGCACGACGACGGATTCGTCGTGCGCACAGCGTCCGAATTCCAAGAAGGCCGGGTGGTAGAGCTCTATGGGAAGGGCGACTGTGGCCGGCTTGCCCTCCGTAGTGCGACCATCGTAAATCGTGATCCCAGTGCTCGAGCCTTGGGAGCTGCTGCACTCAGACTCCCATGATTGAACCAGCTGGGAAGGTGTTTCCTCTTGGAACTCTTTGAGAAAGAGGGCCAACTCTAGACACGTTGCAGATTTCAGAGAGCATGTTGATGATAGAGATGTGCGCAGAAAAGACCTGTGTTCAGATGCGCGCCGGGTACCTCTACCTCAGGCTCGGCTTCCATAGGGGGCGGCGGCCCTCGACCCATCAACAAGACTATGAATGTTTGTGGTGCACCTCCCGGCTGAAGCAGGTCTCTGATGATCCGTGAAGGATATATCACATTCGCGATATCCTCGAGTACGCCACGAGGGGAGTCCTTGAGTTGCTCGTACAGCTCATCACTAGTGTAATCTCCGGGCGTCTTGGGCTATGCATCTCTGAGCTAATTCAGCCTGTAGCAGCCTGTATATCAGGCCGAAATCGCACCTGGTAGACGGTGGCGTCGACCACGCCGTATTCCGCCGTGATTTGGCGACTGAACTCCTGAATCTGGTCTTTTGCGTTGAGTTCGATGGGATACCCGTCATGAAAGGGGTTCGAAGAAAGGATGTCGCGTGTCGGTGCTGCCTCTAGATAAACGAAGCTGACCTCGATGGTGGTCATGGTGGTCAGTAGGGAGGTTGCTTGGAGGTCTACTGTCGTTTGATACCGTACAGTGCTGAACGGTGCTCTGGTCGAGCTCTGTACTGATAGATGTTGGCATTTTTCGTGGCCGATCGAGCGCCCAAGTGTGTGACAGTGCAGTGCACGAAAATGTGTGCGAGGTCACTGTGTTCTTGCCTCAGATTACCTGTAGAGTTCTCTTAGATGCCCAGTGAGTCTTCCGACCCATTTACACGCCTCACAAATATTGTGAACTTATCGACTTCTCGGCCATGACATCAGGCTCCAAGGCTCTCCATCTCCGAGTCTGAGTAGGATATTGCAAACCCGAGACCACTCGTTGAGGGAATGAAATTGCACATAGAAGGCATAGAGGCTATCAGGCATATCAGATGTGCTAGCGAGACTCAGGGGCAAATAGAACAGTTCGCGTACCCAGAACTTCGTCAGAACGGGATCACTGTGCATAGCTAATAGATCTATGATCTGGTTTCTGTAACTTACAGAATCGAGTATCTATGCAGATTCAAAAGGTACAGGTGTGTTTCTGAGGCTTGTAGCAGTGTATATGATTGGTCTCAGAGCGACAGCAAGGACGCAAACGGGTCTTCCGATTTTTCTGGTTTTTCTTTGTGGCAAAAGTCAGTCGGAGTTGAATTTTGCAAACTACAGCTGTTTCCAAAATTGGTGGCCGCTCATCTCCGACTGACGCGCGCGCACTTTCGACACGAAAAAGTCAGCAAAATAGGAAAAATCGACGGTGCCCTTGCTGCTGCATCCCTTGCTCCGAGACTAGTCCTATGTACTGCTACAAGCCTTGCAAACACACATACGCCTTCTGGATCTCCATAGAGACTCGGTTATGTAAGTTACAGAAGTCAGATCATCTAGAGATAATCTCCCAGTTCTGACGAAGATCCGGCCACAGAAACCTCTTCTCTTTGCCCTGGAGGCTCCTAGCATACTACATACACACTCCCTACTATCTATGTGCGATGCTATGCAGCCTATGAGCAATTGTCGGCTTATGATGCCTTGCTCGAAGTTGCGGACGTTTGGCGCCCGATGACGTGGTTACCGAGGCAGGCCGAAGAGTGGACTTCTGTACCTCGTGAGGCTTGAAAACCACTCAGCGTGCTCACCCATGCCTCCCAATGAGTTCTGTCGGATACTCGAGGCGAGAACGCGAAGTGACCTCCCATATGCTTTTCGAATTTTTCGTGTGCAAAGTGTGCTGTGCAGTTGGGCGCTCGGCCACCAAAAACGCAAACAGCTGTATCACCGCCCAACGAGTTCTATACCGCGTACATATATATACCCACGCGCTCTTGGGACGTGGTCGAGTGAATCGTGTGGCATTTTCGCGCTTTTGGGTACACCCACAATGCAACAATAGTGTACGTAGCAGTATGGACAGTATTCGCTCAGTTGTATCCTCCAGTCGAGAGCGAGGGCGGGACCGCGTCCTTGCCCCTCCCGCACGAGACGTTGATATCGTCCGTCAGCTGCACCTCGATCAAAGAGCCTCTGGTGAACGCGTCCCAGTCGATGTAGCAGTTCGACCTCCACGGTTTCCCGTCTATCTTCACGCTCTACAGTCAAGCCGCGCATCGTCAGGACCAGCTGGAAGGGAAAGAAGAACTGGGAAGACGGGCTAACCTGGACAAAGACCGTGCCGCCGTTGCCATCCTTCGGGTTGCCCTTGAAGCCGTTCGCGCGGATGGTCGTAGTCGTGTTTAGCACCGGGTTGCGGAACGAGATCTGCGGGAAGTAGGGAGAGGAGAGGAGGAACTGACGCGTGGCGGGGAGCGGGTACAGCCCGGCGAGGTAGAACGCGACGTAGCTGCCCATCGCGCCCGAGTCTGCACAGCCGGGTCAGATGGGGCATCACTGCAGGATTGTCCGTCAGTGCGAGGAGGAGACGTACCGTCGTTACCAGGCAAGCCACTTGTAGACGTGTTGTAGAACTGTGCGATCACCTGGCGAGAACGCTGCGTGCTCAGACCGGGCTTGTTGGCGTAGTGGTACATGAAGGGGATATGCTGAGAGGGCTCGTTCGTGGAATCGAAGTAGCCCTAAATGTGTATATCAGTCGGAGTCCTTCCTCGTAACATGGACGAGCAGCACGAAATTACCTCTTCGAACATGAAGTCGAGACGCTCGATGAACTTCTCGTCCCCACCTTGCAGCTCGATTAGCTTGGCGGTATCGTGAGGCACGTATTGGGAGTACTGTTCAAAGGACAAGTCACGACGCAGGGTGCAGTCAGAGGGCCCATTGTGCATACCACGATAGGAGAGCCCTCGTAGAATCCATCATGGCGCTGTGCGTTCAAGAAGCACGTAGCCTTCGCAGGGTCATGTATACTGCAGTGACGAGGGTCCGTGAGGTTGAATTGACCGTCCACGAAGCGAGGCTGAAAGGGGGTCAGCAGACGTATGTAGGAGCGATTGAAACGACAAATCACCTGCATGAAGCCGACGATGTCATTGTTGCCAGGGAATGTCACATTCCCATTCCACACGTTGAGGAAGTTCGCGGAGCGCTGGAGGTACTACTCCGTCGAATAGGCGGTTAACTTACGCGAGTGGTGGATGTTGGGCAGTCACATACCTTCCTCGCATCACTTGTCTTCCCAAGAGCTTTGGCTACTTGGGAAATCGAAAAGTCGTTGAAGGCGTACTAGCGAACACTTAGCCCACATCACCATACATGCTAAATAGCGACTAACCTCAAGCGTGCGCGAGACTTGCTTGGTGTTCGTACCACTGCGCTCCCAGACATCCGCGGGAATGTACCCTGCAAACCCACGCATATGACTCAGCACCCATGCTCTGAGCTAGCAGAGCGAGGTGGTTACCAAGGGTCTTCCAGATATTCGCCTGTCTGCCATGCAAATTCCAGTTGGGAGGCTGCTGCTCCGCATCTGCGAGGAGGGCATTATAGAGGGCGTCTGAGGAGACGCTCAGTGCCTTGGCCTGCTTCTGGAATCTACGCTGTTCGTCAATCACTAGTGTCGTGTCGGGTTTGAGAGGGCGTCAATAGCGTACTTGACGAGGAACTCTGCGAGAATCGGATCCCCGTCTGATCATGACACGGGACCGAACGAATCAATGTGACGGAAGAAAGAAGGGCAGAGGGAAGGACTAACTGCTTCCTCCTTGGGTGTAGTGCTTCAACGTCGCGCCACGACATTCGGGAATCCATCCTATGCCACCGCGTCAGTACCAAGCCTCTGACCCGGCCGAGCAGTGGGTTCAGATACCTTCGTGTTGTTGGATGTCGATCATGGCGCGGACGATCCGCGCAAACGTGGCTGGGTCGTGAAGCGACATCAAAGGGAACATAGTACGATACGTATCCCACTGCGAACATAAGTCAGCGCGCAAATCAAAAGATCAATTCTGGGAGAGGTAAGCCCACGTTGCAGTAGAACGAGTCGTAGTACGGTTCGGCGGACTTCCAGTGAGGGTTCTCCCCAGTGTCTGTCAGAAGCCCCGCCCATCAGCTATCGCGAGCAACCTTTGGAAGTGAGGAGAAAGCGCACAGTCCGCGGGCGACAGATGAGTCCGGTAAACGGAGCTGTACAGCAGGTTGACGATCTCCGGGTCCACGCCTCGGGGGTCAACCTGGATACGACCAAGGAGTTCGCTCCATTGTGCACGAGACGCCGCCCGGACCTTCTCAAATCCGAAGTCTGGGATTTCTTGTTCTGCGTTCGCACACGCCTGGTCGACGGATATGAATGACACGCCGACGCGGGCAAGAATGGAGGTGCGCCCTGGAAAGGTATGATAGATTAGTTGGATACTGGCATGGCGATGGAAGTCGGGATACGTGATAGTACCGTTAGTGTTGGGTCTGAACTGGAAGAGTGCACCCATCTCAGATTGGAAATCTAGGTGACGACTGATATTAGCTACTCTATCCATGAGGATACGTCTTTCTGCATCATATACGTACTGGTGTACATCTGTGTGATCGAGACTGTGTTCTTCACGGGGTAATTGCTCGTCCATGCACCAAACTCGGTGGGAGCGCCCTGCGCATGCGACATCGTGTCATAGATACATCGCGAAAGAGTGGGGAAAGAGACACACTAGGTCGTAGCCTGCGCCCTTGAAGTCCACGCATGTGAACGCGCGGTACTGACCAGGACCAAATGAAGCCGAAAACGATGCACCACCTATGACGGGGCATACGGCAAGTGAGCAGGAAACTGCTGAGTCCACGAACATGTATGGCACTGACCCTTTACGCGTCCGGTTTTCTCGTCCAATTCCATGATCGGGTCTGTCGCGCTCCGTTGACCGTCGTTGGTGATATCGACAAGGATGCGAGGGAACTTGATGCCCTCGGGGAATGTGTAGCTATGCGGCAGGTGAATGTAAGTCCAGTCATACACACAACATCGCTATCATCTAGATGCCATACCGGTGCAACGCGGTACGACGGGTCGCGGTAAGTTCGACGCGAACCTCGGTAGACTGAAGCCGAATAGTGAGTAAACAGGTACCCCGTCCGAGTGCACACATACCAGGTTTGACGAGAAGTAACCTGGTTCGGCTGCATCGTCGGGTGTGCCTACAATGCGAGTCATTATCGGACCCGGCCTGGTTCAGTGCTATAGTTCTATCTCCTCACCATCTGACAAGATTTTGCGCAAGACCTTTCGCCCAGCGATCGTGGTTTGGCATTCCTCATAATTGTTGCCTACACCGCAAGAGGCATACGGGAAGAGTTTGAAGTTTGACAATGGGACGGACTGTATCCCAGCGTTATCAGTATGCATCCAGACAGTCGTGCACCGGAGAAGCTTACTCCTCCAGTCCCGTCGTCGTGCAGTTGGGAAAACCCAGTCACATTGTATATAGGGTTCGCGTCGTACCCAGCGTGCTGCAGCACGTCCCTTGTGAGCAATGTATGTGGTGGGGGAGGAGGACGCGAGGATACGCACATTTCCTGGCGAATCTGTGTCCATGCCGACTTTCACCATCCCGCGAGGGACATTCGCTCCTGCGGCAAAGTCAGGCCACCCTGTCGTTCCGAGAAGCAGATGCACTTACCGGGAAAAACGTGACCATCGCTGGTCGTGCCAACGAAGAGGTTTACATGGCTCGCCGCGTCACGAATGAACGGAGAGGATTGTGCAGACACCTCGGGTTCGGCCGCGCTCGCAGTGACAACCCCAGATGTCTGGACACCGACTACAGTCACCGCATAGTACGAGAGCACCGCGACCTTCGTGCCGGGCGACAACTTCATGATAGCACGAGCGGGAGTCTGGAGAGACCCAGACGCCTCTCCTCGACGCACTCTTATATACCTATGCTGCTGACGTCCTCATGCTGGTCGCCCTCGGCATCGAAGTCGATCAGACGAACGGTGTGTGAAGCATCTATACAGTCAATCAATAGTCTCGTTCCAGCGCTCTGCGGAAGGAGCAGCTGACCGCGGGCCAGGGCCAGTATTTGCCATGTGAGGAGCTGCAACCGCGCACAGTGATAGGCGGTGTCAGCACTAAACGGGCCGACCGCGGCCGTCCGCCGACGCTCGTCGCGTATTCCGCCCACGTGATAGATGTTTGGCAGGAACACTACAGCGTGCAGCGAGCCTCAGTCAATCTAAGGTTAGTTGTCGTGTCATTGTGCCTGTGACGAGATGACGGCGTGGCGGCATGAGATACCAGACACTTCGAGGGTGATACTTAGCATGCCATTAGATAAGCCGCGACTAGTAAGGTGAGTATGTCCTTGGCCCCTTCCAACGTGAACGGTATTGTTATCTGACCTGTGTGGTTAATCTAGGCGCAAACACACGACATGATCTTACCTGCCTCTATCGAAATATGTCGAACCACGCACCCATTCCTTCAATGATAAGTATCGGCTCCCATAACAGTGTGAGGCTCGAGAAGCAGAGCCGTCTTGACGACGTCCAAGGTACGTGAAGGTTGAGACCAAATCAATAATCTGGCAGATGATAGTTGTAACCCTGCGGCATAGTCGACAGTAGATACCAAGGATCCGACTGGCCCGAGAGCAGCAGATCCCGCCCACGTGCAGTATTTAGCGTTGATCTCCTAAATCAAGTCTGCATCAACCGATGTCGTTCTATGCTGCGTCTAGGGTGCTTTGTCTGACCAGAACTTGTTTATAAACTGAACAAGAGGGCTGCGAGCGATGGAGCCCAGGTGCCATAGACATGTCGTCCCTTCCTCCCTTCGACTCTACTAACAACGCCCAGGCCGGCGCCTACTCTCCTACCAGTACGCTACCGGACACGCAAACGCTGCCAACCACCTCTAGCTCCATCCTTTTGATCACTGCATTCACATCGTCGACTGCCCGTATACACGTCAACAACGAGCAGCAGCCGGCTCAGGTTCCCAGTGAGCCCGGTTTACTTCCTGTCTCCGCAGCATGGCAGCAACAGTCAACCGACGCAATCTCCGTGGCCGCGTTTGCCGCAGCACTCTCCGTAGTCGTGTTTGCCGCAGCGGCTGTGTGCATTGCGATTTTGATATGGCATATCCGCGGTCGCCGTCGCCATTCAACGCAAACCAGTCGAAGGCCTGAAGGCTTTCGATCGCGTGGTGCTGGTATGTCCAAAATCAGTCGCCTTGTCTCGGTTATCCTCATGCAAGCCATGTGTGAAGGACGCCGTGCGGAGCTACACGATTCCTCGTTGTCATCCAGACAGATACCAGCGAGCGACCCTGCCCATTCGATCGACACCATCGACCCACGCATGAAGACGCCATCAACTGCTGCTGTCCGACCGCGATCGTTTGGCGATGCATATCTCAATTGTGAGGATCCCGACCCGACTGAATCAGATGGTTTTCATAGACCAAGTGTACTCTCCTCTGCCAACGCCACTCTGCGCTAACCGGACTCGGACACCCCTCCCTACTATAGACGACACAACATCAATCCCGCTCCTGCACACATAAACGGCAATGGGCATATACTGCGCACTGGAGCTCCCCAGAACTATCGATCGAAAAGCCATGCGGTTCAGGGGAACCCTCCGTATGACGCACGATTGGATGACCATCATGCACAGGGCGAGGACGCACGAAGTGACGCTGGTGTTGCTCCTTCCAGTGTCCCTCCCTCCCCCGTACTCAGAAGTGTGGAGCTGAGGTGGGTAAGGAGAACTGACTGTACGTTATCCTGCGGGAGTGTTGACATGGGTTGGTAACAGACACGGAGAAGAAGCCAATTGGAGGCTTGTCGTGACATTGTGTCTGTCCGAAACCGTGGGACGAGATCGCGTACCTTGAAGGGGGCGGCGGCATGAGGTAGTACTTCGGAGGGTATGCTTGATGCCTTGAACTTATAGGGGTCCCAAGAAGTCATAGTGATCATCTAGTACCGTGTCCACCGATAACAACTTTTCGCGAGCCGCAAGTGCTAGGGAGCTGCGCTCATATTTTGGGACGAGTGTTCGATGCTTGTGTGGATCCCGGGTTTTACAATACGAGTACAACAGCTCATGCCACTCTTCATCTAAATCCGATAACACACCCTTGAGGTCGAGGGCGTCGAGACAGCTGTGTCGCCTGTGTCGCCTGCACGATAGTAGCTTCAGTACACTGCTACTAACTCCATTCGGGCCAGAGCAAAGTGGGCGTCTCCTCCGAACGGGTGCACTCTGGTGGAAGGAGAGAGCTCCAAGGAGAGGGCTCGGGTCCTAAGGGTCCCTTGACTCCGAGATGCCGGTCCCCAAAGTGGACATCGAAGACATCTACGAATTCGGCCAGGCGGTTCAAGACATCTACATCCTCCATGATCGAGTATTCGAAGACAGCGCCCATAAGGACAATGCTGAGCTGGTGGAGTGGATATCCGGCGTGCGCACGGGATGCGAGTAGGCTGGGGAGCAACGTCAAGTCTGTCCCCGGCCACACCCTGATAGTGAGTGTTTGAAGTTGAGGACATGGTATGCAAGCGGCAAGGTCGGCGTTGTGTGAGCACTCTAGTACTACTAGGCGCATAGGGTCTCGACTGTAGGGTCTCACGATGACCAAGGACGCTAGTGAGCTGAAGGTCGAATGAAGTAGAGTGGACCAGGCTCCGCCGAGGACGTGTACATCATCGCCTGAGAGATGGAGCAACTGAATCTCACTGAGAAGAGGGTAGTTTGACAGCGCCTCGCATAACAACCTGCGACTCTTGGAAGGGGGATCAGTTTGATTGGAGGCACCCCTGTAAACACTATTGAGGAATCCCGCCTCCATTTGTACATCAACGCGAATCCCCATCGAGTTGTGGGAGTCGACCATTTGCAGGGAAATGCAGTCCAGTGCCTTCGCAACGTTGACATCTTGTGTGACCATGAGTCTCGTGAAGGGTCGCTCGCGTCTGGCAGACGCCACGACTACGTCGAGAACTTCTCGCAATCGCGTCGGGGGAATGGGTGTCATGTAAAAGAGGCAGTCGGGCGGAGGTGAAAGACGTGAGCATATTGCGAGGTGGAACGAGGCGTCACTGTATACGCGACACCCGATGATAGAAAACTTGCGCAGCCTGGGCATGACGAGGTCCCGAGATCGGACATCTGGTAGCGGGGGAACTTGGAAAGCAACGTCACTGCCACACAGGAGATGCACTTCACGGAGGGATGGGCAACCGTTCAGGAAGGCAACGAGCTCCGCGAATGGGTAGTGTGAGTCCGCAAACTTGTTAGCAAACAACTCGATGGCGAGGTTTGTAAGGGAGGGAAAGGCGTTGGATGGGATGGCCACACAATTCGTTAACCACAAGCGGCGAAGCCGAGGTGCACGTCCCTTGAAGAGGGAAGTGGTACGCTTCGAGCCGTCGATCAGATAGTCAAGTTTGCATACTCGCAGCTGATCTGCAGAAATCGACAAGAGGGAAGGCATATGTGATGGATCCTGGCCCGGGTTGTATATCTGAAGCTCGCGAATGCGGGACCCAGAGTCCTCAAGCAGCAACCTTGTCTTCTTGCACGGAGAGCCCAGAAGCTTTACGTAGAGGGGTCCATTGGTATTCCGGTGGATGTAATGTGTGAATTTCGGCGCTGGGGCTCCCGCTCTCCCACTGTCTACCACCTCTGACCAGGCGCGCGGGTCCTGGTGCAAGATATCTCGCCATAGACGGCAGACCTCGGTGAGCGGCACGAGGTGAGCCACAGGTCCTATTCCAGAGTCGCGGAATACACCATATGCGCCAAGGGTTTCATAACGTGATTCATAATTCGATTTCCTCGTGGGCACCAGCGCGAGAGTGTTTCTAGCGGGAGGCGGTGTATCGACTTGAGGGAGTTGAATATGGTTCGGACACGGCACCTGATGCTTGTTATATGCGTGATGGCATCTGCGAACGTTTCATCGAGGGTCGCCAGCTAGAAAGAGCAAGCAGTGTTTCAGTTCAGCATGCATGACACAGTCACTCTCAAGCTGCTAACATTTGCACTTTGCGCCCTTGAAGACAAGTATATCAGTGCGCAGTCGCACCCGGACATTCCGAGAACTAGAGAACATACAGTGGCAGGTTTATCGTGATGTCCTCGCTCTTTAGTAATCGTAACTTGTACTCCATAGCTCTGATATGTTCCATAAGTTCCTCTAACGTGGTCTTCTCAGTCATGCTATGCCAGTCGGTAGAGGATGAGAGGAATCAGAGTAGATGATGGCTGCAACAGTAGTAGAAAGCGTAAGGTGCCCAGGATGGTTGGATCCTTATATAAGCGCCCAGGTCTCAACCATGTGCGTGCGCGCTTATCTCGCCACTTCCGATATGTCTCATTGTCCGGTGGACAATGGCACACACGCAACAATATTTGACACACACTACAAACACAATGACATTGGCAAAGCGGGGATGACACTACGTAGCGAAGGGACGTTGTCGTAGAGTGTCGAAGCCCCCCAGGGGACGTCGATAACGACGACGGCATCGTATCCATACCATTCCGGCCCCTTGATATCGTCCGTCAAAGTCAGCTCGATCGTCGCTCGAACAGGTCCCACTCGAGGAAGCAGTTTAACTTGGCTTGACATGGATTGGTAACAGACAGGGAGAAGTCAATTGGCTGCTTGTGGTGACATTGTGTATGTATGCGACATTGGGGCTCAAGGGGGCGCGGCGGCATGAGGTGGTACTTCGGAGGGGACGCTTGATGCCTTGGACTTATAGGGGTCCTGAGAGTGATCATCGGCTCAGGTGGTGTCCACTCATACCCACGTTTCGCAAGCCGCAAGTGCGCCCAAATTTTGAGACGAGTGTTTTATATGCATGTGTGAATTCCAGGGTTTACAAAACGAGTACAACAGCTCATGCTCTTGTACACTTGTACAACAACACGACAGAGAAGCATTCTTTCTATTGGTACATGATATGCCTAGATGATATTCGGATCAGCAAACTTCACACAAGGGCAAGGGTTTAGATGGAAGGAGAGGGCACCCCAGAAAAGGAGAGATATGAGAAACACGCACGCGGTGTCGAACTGCTCCATCAAGTCCAGCACCTGCTCTAGGTGATCGAACCCGAGCCTCTCCTGGCGGCCCTGCGCGAGCGCGCCGGCGGTTTTGACGATGTTCTTGATCTGCCGGCCATTCACCTTCTTCTCCCCGAGCGTGCGCAGGTCGTCGTACGAGAGGCCGCCGTTCGGGATGTCGCCGTTAACGCGCTTGAGGAACGCGACCCAGATCTGGCGCTTCGCGTCCGAGGAGAGGTCTGCGTACCGGAGCGAGACGTGGATGCGGGACTGGAAGGCCTCGTCGAAGACGCGCACCCGGTTCGTCGTCAGGAACAGGATCCCACGGAAGTACCTGCAAGGGGAGGCCGAATCGCAAATGGAACGGGAGAGGAAGAGGGAGAACACAGTCAGTACTCGGTGCTGCTCGGTACCCGGTGCAAACAGCGTGTGGACTTACTCAAGCTGTCGAAGGAAGACCGCGACCATGGCATTACGTTCGAGGTGAGCCAGGGTACGCTCCTCCAGGAACACGTCGGCCTCGTCTATGAGAACAACCGCGCCCCAGATCGCAGACACCTTGAGAATCGTCGTGAGGTTGTTATCCAGGGCTTCGGCATGAGTGCCGAGGTCAGCTGCTCCCACAACATATAGAGGCTCTGCGCAGAGGTGAGAATACATGTCAGTAAACGGTGAGCTGTGCACTCCGACCCAAGGGACGGAGCTTAGTACTTCACTCTACTCACTTCGCACGTCTATTATAGACAGACTGGCGAGTGAGTACATACTGACGGACACGACGGCCTTAGAGGTTCCACGTACATTCACTCATTGCTTCTGCCGTCAAACTCTTCCCAGTCCCTGGGTTTCCAAAGAGATTGATAACGAGTCCATGACCCTTACCCGACACGAAGTCGTCGAACTTCCTCGAATGAGTCGTGCTGTGCGACGCGACGAGCGTCTTCAAAACTTGCTTATGCTTAGGCGGGATGACTAGCTGCTCGAACGCCTCATCGTTCCACTCGAAATGCTCCACGTGCTCGACAATAAACTCCACTACAAAGCAACCGTGGTATCAGCATATGGAGTAGGTAGGCGAGAGACACGACTCACGCCAGTGCTTGTCTGCGAAACTGAAGCCATAAACGATCGGCGGCGTCAGGAGAAGCTCCTCTTCAGTGAGTTCCCTGGTATCCTCTTCGGAAAGGGTCGCTCTCGCTCGCCGGGCGTGTCTATCTATATCCTGGCCGGCGAGGTTCTTCATGACCCGAGGGAGCATGGGGTAATTAGGGACAATATCCGCGAACGTCTCTGTGCAGATGCCCACATAGCGTCAGGATTGTCACACAGCGGAGCCGAAGGTGAGAACGTCTCTACTGACTCCGGTCTATCATAATCCTGGAGTTAACCTATAAGTAGACGGAGACGTCAGCGATCTACAGCGACCTCAAGATGCGAAAATGGAGACGCACACTATGCTTGACATGGCTCGTCTCCTTGAACCTGAACGCGAGCCCACGGTACGCGACATGGTGCATCCCACCCGCGAGGGTCGCCCACTTCTTACCGCGGGCGATGAGGCGTTCCTTCAGCCCTTCTACACCCCCTGGTCCTGCATAGTACTTGATAGGATAGGCCAGCAACGATGAGATCTTCTTGGTTCCTTTGAAGCGGGCTACGTCTATCACACGGCCCAACCCGGCGTAGCCGAAGGTCGACTTCTGCGCTCTCTTGACATTCGCTCCAGTACCGAGGTCGCCAAGGTTCTCTGCGGGTCCACCGATGTCTACCTCAGCGTACTCTACTACTAGTCGCCAGAAGTACTGCATCTGCTGCTCTTGCCCGCCCTTCGACGTGAGAAGACCGGTCGGATCGTAGGCTGCGGAGACCGCAGCTTGATTGTCAGCCTTCTGACACAGTTCGGAGTGCACGAGGCGAACACAGCGCGGCTCGGACGTGATTGGGCAAAGCATGTACAGTGTCGTCTTGCCTGGAACAAAGAGCGACCACAGCAGATCGAACGTGATCTCGTCGTGCTTGATGAGCGACGCAAGGGTATCGAGGGTGCTTCCATACGTTGCCTTGAGATACCCAATCAGATGTGCAAGATGATTGTGGCGACGGCGGAGGGGCGAATCTTCAGGCTCGTTGTCCGATTTCGGTGCCAGCTCCTCCGCATGGGCTTGCAGCTCGGGGAACCAGGCGAGGAGAGTGTTCGGATCAATCTGAGGCGCAAGATAAGCTTTTAGTCTTGCCGCAACTGACGTAGTACTTACGCGGAGCGGCTTGGCTGTCCACGATATACCCTGCACGTGTCCGATAACATCCTGGCCGACTTTGATCAGCTCTGGGCTGTTGATCTGTAGCACCGTCGTCACGTTGAACGAGTTCGCCTTGCCGTCCTGACTATGGTTGAACTTGCGTATGACAGCGAACGCGTAAACGTTGTACTTCTGTGCGTCGTTCTTCTTCCCCTGTTCATCATCCGTCGACGACGGCGCGGGGCGGATCATCCACTCGTTTTTGAACACGTCATGGATTTCGTGTAGTACTTTGATCTCCAGCACGCTCCCTGGTGGACCTTCGGGCACGACTTCTTCGACTTCGGGAGCGGACGCCGACGGGTCAAACTCTATCACCTCTCCGGCCTGCGCTGGCATAGCGAAGCCAGGGACGCCGTCTTCGATGATGGCACCTGACGAGCCAAGGAGGTTGAGCATTCGAGCTGAGGTCGCGGCGTTGCTGGCGGAGACTGCTGGGAAGATGTGGGAGGAGATGAGCACCCAGGGAGAAGAGAACTCACCATGCATGAGCCGGTGGCTACCACGATGCCGGGAGGCTTTCATACTCATAGTGTTGAGGTGTTTGCGAGAAGTGGCGTTTTGAAGAGAGTGGCCAAGAGGGACAGCGCTCGTGCCTGTGGGACGTCTTATAGGAAAAGGCTAGGATAGCGACAGGATGAGCCTCGTGGCAGATGCGAGGAAAGCGAGTACACGTACAAAGGCGATTGAGGCGCGGAGGTAACCGCAGCGAAACCGGGATCTGAGAAGCAGACGGAAAGCAGTGTCTTTCGCGATCCGATTCGCAGTGTGCGCTACTAGTACGTGTAATTTCCGAGCACGCGGAGTGATAGTATGCCAGCAAGGGCGCAGATGTGGTCGAAAGAGGGAATCGACCCTGAGACTCAGGTTGACTGGGTGCCGTCGATCAATGGGAGCAATTGGAGGGGCCTACACCAAGTGTGGCGCCAACAACGACCACTTATAGGCACACTCGGCGCGATCTGATAGCTGATAATGAGCCTCGTGCAAGTCCGAAGAAAGCAGAAGCAACGCACGGCTCGATGTAATTGTATCGGTATGCCCTAGTAACCAGTGTATATACGGTAGTCAGTAGCGTGAAAGTGGGTCGTGGATGACTTGGCACGTACGTGACACTGAGTGTCGGTGGGCACATCAGTTGCCTAGCGAGGTATAGTTAGTATCTTGAGAGCGAATGAAGGTCAAGAGGAAACCACAAGTCAAGGAGTCGTTGTAGCAACTTGTCGTAAGCTTACACCGCTTGCGTCGGAGGATGGCAGCGGAGACTGAAAGGTGTTAAAATGTCACATTCTATCCGCGACATCGACAGACCGATCCACTCTCTTCTAAGCAAGCCATAGAGTAGGTGCGTTTCAACACAATTGAGGCATCGCTTCCAAGGTTCGTGAGCATTTCTACCTCGGAGCATTGTTACTGACAACCTCCAAAGTGGTACAAAGTCAGCGCCAAACTCCCCGCCATCACTGATCCGCACACTTTCCCACGCCCGTCGGCCGCGGAACCGGCTGAGAGACAATTGAAGTCATCTCTGACTCGCCGCGAAATATTTGAGCTGTTCTTACATCCGCCAACACGTTTCCTATCCATTTATCGATATGCATCAGGTGCCTCTCAAAAATGATCTGGTTGATTACTTGAGTAGGTGCTTAGGCGGATGTACTGATACTGGAATAACATGCTGATGACCGCACCATCAGGTGACCCTGGTATCCCCTAACACAGGCTAACAGCGGCTTGAAAGTTGATTCCGTCGTTCAATATCTTGAAAATCTGCTATATCGAACAAGCACCATCACTTGACAATGTGCACTGCAAACGTTAGGCATTGCACACAGAAGGTTCAAGATCGTTCATCGTTGGACCACCACGCCGGTAAATTTGAACACAACGGTACTTTCTCCGTAATGTACGCGTTCGCTACATATATTCACAATCATCACGGCTTTCAGATGCAGGCTGGACCCCATCAATATTCGTCACGAGTCTTCTGCCAAGAACGATATCCCCACCCCACCTCCAACCCCGTATTCTTATCTCTCTCGGAGTACGCTCTCCCGTCCTGAATCAACAGCGCTCCTCGTATACCACCCGACATCATCAGCCACACCCCGTAACCTCGCCGGCTCCCTCTCTCGCACCCAAATCCAAATATATCCAGCTCCTGGGAGCGTAGGCCCCCACCGTTCACATGAGAAGCCGAGGGCTGCCACAGCAAGCGCATAATGCCATACCCGGTAGGTGTGAGTGAGCAGTTTTTCTATCATGGCACGCTGGCTGAACGCCGACTGGAACGCGTTACGCTACCACCCTGATGGCGACAATTTGCGCAGCACGTTCCCCACATCCCCACATTCCCCGGACCCAATCTCTTGGGTCCGCCCGTGATAGCGCTAGCGTCGACGCGTGTATGTAAGTAAGTTCATTTGGCTAGCTGCTACGCGGGACGGGTCCGGGTGCTCATGGGGTGGGTGGGTATCGGTGTCATATATAAGGCACCGGCATGCGAGCCGTGGCTGGCGCTGTTGCTCTCGCACCCCGCTCGCCTTGCCGCTTGCTACTTGACACTTGCTCCTTCAGACGCGCGACCAAGGCGCCCCTGGAAGCTAGCAGACGGGTATAGGGAACGCGACTTAGTCACCCACGAATAACGGTCCACGATGTCCGAAAAGGGGAGCGAGCGTCGCAATGAGAGCATTGATAAGGTCCCAGCGGACACATCGGTGGAGGAGGCACCGGTAGCGAGGAAGGGCGAGGTCGCTTACGGCGGCGAGGAGACCCTACCGCCGCCACCGACGCTCACGAAGGAGGAGGAGGCCGCGCTGTTCCGCAAGATCGACTGGCGGCTCATGCCCATCCTCACGCTCATGTACCTATGCTCATTCTTGGATCGCGGGAACATCGGTGAGTGGTTATCGAGAGATTCGCATGGACCCGCGTAGTCGCATGAGTACGAGGTGGTCGCGCGTGGGTGAGCGAGAACTGAAGATGGGCGCACGTAGGGAACGCGAAACTGCAGGGTCTGGTGACGCAGCTGAATCTGACGGGAGACAAGTATAACATCGCGTTGGTGAGTAATCCACGCTGGTGATATCTGCGAATGAGGAGCTGACTTCTCGTGCATAGACGATGTACTTCGTTGTATGTAGTCGCATGCTTGCACGTTCTCGCATCCCTGTCCTGACCTTCCACCGCGTAGCCATACTGCCTATTCGAGTGTCCAGCCAAGTGAGTTTATCGCTATGGTCATCTTTGACGAGACTATCGCTCACCGTTTGAAACTGATCAGCCTGGTACTCAAGAAGTTCCGTCCCTCAAGATGGCTGCCAGGCATAACGGTAAGCACTGCCATATTCCCATTCATAATGGACTTTACTTACGGATATCATCAGCTCGTATGGGGAACTATCATGTACGTGAGAGGTTACCCGCTGTCCCCGCAAGCTGACACACAACACGCGGTATCAGGACTCTTATGGGCCTTGTCAAAAAGTACGTATACCATACAAACATCCGAGCGCTCGAATCGTCCTGACACCCCCTTTTCCCTCCCCACTCAGCTACCCGCAGCTCGTCGGTGTGCGTATATGCCTCGGTGTGGCAGAGGCCGGACTCTTCCCCGGAGTCGTCTACTAGTCAGTCTGCCATCTCTTTCACACTCTCAGCGAGACTGACGAACGGTGCGTAGTCTCTCGCTGTGGTACCCGCGCCACATGCTGCAGTGGCGCGTCGGGATCTTCTTCGGTGGCGCGACCCTCGCAGGCGCGTTTTCGGGGCTGCTCGCCTTTGGAATCTCGTTCATGGCCGGTACTGCGGGCTTACTCGGGTGGTCATGGATTTTCGTGCGTCTGTTATCTCTCTATCCGGCCCAGAAGGATGGCATAGGTTGACGATGGTTGGATAGATCATCGAGGGTATCCTCACCGTCGTCGTCGGCGTGATCTCGTTCTTCAGTAAGTCGAGGCGCCTGTGCACGCAGTGGGTGATGTTAATTGTTGCTGAATGGTACTTGTATCTGCATAGTCCTGGTCGACTTCCCGCACACCGCCGCATTCCTCACCCCGGAGGAGCGGGCGTACATCGTGCACCGCAAGAGTAAGACCCCTACCATATATGCAACCATTAATAGATCCCTGACATGCACGGTTGCACAGAGTACGACAACTCGTCCGTGGGCGAGGAGGAACACTTCGAATTGCGGCACATCTGGGAGACGCTGACCGACTGGCAGGTGTACATGCACATCCTCATCTACATGTCTATCATCGCGCCTCGTGCGTATCCTCTCTTTGCCTGAGCTGTCGTGTTCGCTCCTGACGTCTGACTCCTACACGCTTCACAGTATACGGAATCTCCCTGTTCCTGCCGTGAGTCCTGAGTTTTGACATCTTGCTACTGCGAGGCAGGAGCTAACTGAATGGCGGTGTGATGCGATAGGTCGATTATCAACGGGTACGTATTACCATTTCGTTGCTGCGTCAAGACTGCAGAGATCGGACAGGATGGTTTCGCATGGAAACAACGCTGAAGGACTGATTGCACCCCACAGGTTCGGATTTAGCACGCCGATCTCGCAGCTGCTCACCGTCCCACCTTACGTCTTCGCCAGTACGTACTTTCGCTTCTGAACCCTCAATTACCCCGTAACCCCCCCCACGGTTCCTTCGATTCATGCCCTCCATTTCTCGGTGACTACGGCCGTGATCGTAACTGACAACCTAACACAGCTGCGACGCTCCTCGTCTGGGCGGTCTGGTCTGACCGCATCAAGAAGCGATACCCATTCGTGCTCGCAGGCCTCACGTTCTGCCTGGTCGGCTTTATTATCAATATCGCCTCAAACTCTATCGGCGCGAAGTACTTTGGGACGTTCCTCATCGTCGCTGGCTCGTATGCTGGTTTCCCTGGTGTGGTCGCATGGTGAGCATTTCCTGCGAAATTTCAAAACTTACATGGTGAATCCTTTTGATCAGGCTTGGAAACAACCTCGCGGGACACTACAAGCGCGGTGTGGGCATGGCGCTGCACATCGGCATCGGCAACTTCGGGGGCGCGATCGCGAGCAACATCTACCGCACGCAGGATGGTCCGCGCTACATACTCGGGCGTACGTATCTGCCTGTCTTCCTTCCCCCTTATCTCGTCTCGAAGAGGACTGAGCTGAACCATGTGCGATATAGACGGCCTCGAGCTGATGTTCGTCGGGATTGGATACATCGCGCTGCCGATCACCGTCATCGCGTACAAGCGCATTAATGCGAAGCGCGAGAAGCTGACACAGGATGGTATTACACTCACTCCCGGAGAGATCAGGAGGCTGGGCGATCGCGCGCCCGACTTCCGGTATACCCTCTGAGAACTGCTACTACCTCAGGAGGTACCGGAGCGCGAACCCCGACGTGCTCGCACGCTTTGAGCGACTACCTTAACGATTTCTGATGGCTGATACGTGACTTGTACATTGCTGTAAGAGTACTTATGTACTTGTACCCATAGAACACAAGCTCGCATTTCGGGCATTTCGGGCAGAGACGCGCGGAGGGTGTGTGACACTGGTCAGATGAGCGTGACGCGTCGCGTTCTCATCCAGGACTTGGGCGCTAGCTCCTTGGCTTTTTCTTGACGACTTACCACCATCTGGCAACCTCCCGCACAGTCCTTGAATCGCAGACTGATCGCAACTTATATCACACCCTTACCAGTATGTCTGTCACTAGCAATCACATCATGGTCGATATTGATCTAAGTGCTGGACAATCATGGCTTTACGCTGTACAGATGCTTCAGAGAATCTTGGGCCCGGACCGATGCGGTAGCTTTTGCAACAGCGGTGATAGGTGGAAATGGAAGGCACCATACGAGGATTAGAAGACAACAATTGTCGTAACGGCCTCCCAGCATAGGAAGGTTGGCTTACATACATCATCATATAACTGAAGTAGGGCAATCATCCACTTACGTTCGGCTCTCTAGCCAAAGGCTAAGTAACTGATCGTGAGCACACTTAGACGGACTTCTGAGATGCACTGACAAGGAGCAGCTGGACGTGCTTCTACCGGCGTCAGTAGGTGCATTCCTTGACGCCCATGCGGACCGATACGTTTGTGTACACATACCATGCATACCCCAAAGGTCGGTCTCTCACCGTCCGCTCTTGCTATCCACCGTGACCTACATTGCGACATGTTATACGCCAACAAAGATACTGAACGCACTATGACAGTAGTCACGAGCGGACGTCAGGCGGCACGCCCGGGTCCTCGAACGAGGTCGGAACGCATGGCTCCACAACTTCTCTATCTTCTGATGTCCGTCCGACACCCGCGAGCTCGCCGTCGTCTCCGACACTTCCTCCTCTTCGCGCGACCCAGTTCTCTACCTCCGAGGGCACATGTGCTACCGCCGCCGTGGGTCTCGTAACGGCTCCCTCACGTGTCCCGACTCCTTGATCCTAGGCTTTCGTTACAACGACCACATGTCTATGCGCGACTCTCATCCCCTACGCATCTAAAACCTCTATCAATTCCGCTTTCCCTTCTTGCGCTCCGTGGCTCCCGCCTCTCTAGGGCCCTAGATCGATTGCTTTGCTCGCGGAAGCGAAGACACGATCATATGAGCCCCGTCCATGCGTCCCCGCGCGAAAATAGGTGCTTTCGGCAGGTGAGACGCTTCCATGATGTCTCCATCGACGCATCTCTGGCATCAGACTCCGTGACCCCGCTGACAGTGGCACGACCGGCACCCCTCTCAGCCTACTACGCTTGACTTCTCCCTTCTGCGCTCGCCCTTCTCGTGCTCTCGTGGACGTGTGCGGACGCACCGAGGAATGAATTACGCAAATATCCAGTGTCCAGGCCTCTCGCGCCGTGATATGCCGCCTCCGCCCGCACGTCGTCCATATATAAGGGTGCAGGTATGCTTGAACGGCACTTTATCGACGGGCTGAAGCGATGTTGCGCTCCCTACTCTGGCTCGCGGCCTTTGTTGGCTTCGCTTCCTTCTCGGCGTCGTCCACCACACAGGGGAGGAGAGCAGACGTTCCCATTCCTGATCCCGCTAGTCACGTCAACCTCTTCATCGGCACGGCGAACTCGGGCCACGTTTTCCCTGGCAAGTACAATACATGCTAGTATCTGCTGTATACTAAGACTGAGCCAATGGTACAGGTGTGACGCTTCCGCATGGAATGGTCAAGGTCGGCCTGGACACCGACTCGCCTGATAACGTGCGCGACCTCATCCTGTTTCCTCATATCATCGCGTACCCATGATTGTATTAGCATGCAGGCTACGATGCGAACCCAGTCACTCTTGTTACCGGCTTCTCTCAGCTCCATGATGACGGAACTGGAGGAGTAAGTCTGTTTTCACTCCTGTTTTAATCAAGTGCATCAGCTCATTACGCCCTCTCCAGTCCGTCCCACTATCTGTCTTCAAAATCTTCCCCTTCGTAAACTGCGGTCAGGGCGACAACGATCGATTTGAAGTCTGTCCAACGGACATCAACTCGCGCAAGGTCTCGCGCAAGCTTCTCGCAGACGGTAAGTCACCTCCTTCTCGCATAACCCACAGCTTCGCCGTGTCTGAGCACGACGCCGGTTGTACGACAGGCCGCGCGGACGATGCAGCCGAGCCAGGATACTTTGCATCCAACCTGGTGAGTGCAAATCTTTGAATGACGTCACGATCATCCGTCTCATGTGAAGCTACGGGGATAGTCAACGAACGTCCGCGTCGAGCTCACGGCGACCAAGCGCGCGGCTCTGCACAGGTGAGCTCGTGACGCGCCCTTCCTTGTGCCCCCTTCTCGCCTTCGCGAAATCTGACTACCATCCGCGACTCAAGATACACCTTCCCGTCTAATGCGGCGATACCTCGCCTCGTGATCGACGTTACCAATGATGGCCAACAGAGCAGTGCTAACCCAATCGTCCACATCGACACTGACACCTCACGCGTAACAGGTGAGATCGCTATCAAACTTCCCTATGCTCTCTCCTTGCGTTCTCTTCTCGTCGCTGACGACCAACGTGTTCAGCCGGCTCCACGTTCGCTGCGAGCTTCGGCCCAGGGACGTTCCGCGTCTTCACATGCATGGACTTCAAGGGGGTTGGATTCAACCTCGGCAAGCCCAAAGAGTTCGGTACTTACCTTGGGAACTCACCCATCAAGGGCTTCGTCGACGGCCTGCAGGAATACAAGGGCTACCGCAGCGAGCTCGGCGCGCTCCTCGGGTTCAACAAGAACACGAAGAGCGCCGATGGGACGACGACGATCATGGTGCGCGTCGGCATGTCGTTTATTTCGACCGCGCAGGCGTGCCAGAATTCCGAGGCGGAGATCCCTAGCTTCGATTTTGAGGGCGTGAGGAAGGCTGCGAGGAATGAGTGGAATGAGCTCCTAGGACGGATCCAGGTGGGCACTAAGGGCGCGGACGACGATACGATCGAGCTATTCTATAGCTCGTTGTACAGGACGCACATCTCTCCTGCTGATTGTGAGTATCGCGCCCTTCTTGGCCGAAGGGTCACTCAACTAACCGAGTGATTGGTGATATGCAGACTCTGGCGAGAATCCGCTATGGAACTCCACTGAACCGTACTACGACTCGTTCTACTGCAATGTACGTCCAGCTCTCGCATTCTGGCAGATGCTTAGTATGTTGACTTCGGGGTGTAGTGGGACACCTTCCGTACACTATACCCACTCATGTCTCTGCACGATCCGCAAAACTTCGCGCGCATCGTCCGCGGCATGATCAACATCCAGCAACACGAAGGGTGGCTTCCCGAATGTCGAGGAGCCACCGCACAGCAGTTTATCCAGGGCGGCAGTGGTACGGATCTCCCCAGTGGTTCGATTCAACTATTCTGATGATTCTCATGTACCAGACGCGGACCCCATACTCGGCGAGTTTTTCGTGAAGTGCGTGCAGCGTCTCTGCCAGTAGGCCGCGGGGATTGATCTTCTTCACTTCATCCTTCCAGGTACGCAGAGCACTCCAAGGCTCTCAACGTCGACCCAGCAGCACTCTACGCAGCCTTGCTCGCAGACGCCGAAGTCCAGCCGCCAGACTTCAACCTCCAGGGACGACAAGTGAACGTCTGGAAACGACTTGGTTACATCCCGCAAGACATCATCGAGCCCGGCGGCGCGCACACGAAGCAGGTCTCGCGTGCGCTTGAGTATGCGTTCGGTGACTTCGCGATCTCGCAGGTCGCAAAGCTGCTCAACAAGACCGACGATGCGAAGAAGTACGCGAAGCGGGCAGGCAACTTTGTGAAGAACTGGAACCCGGATGTCGTGGCGCCGGATAACGATCAGGTCGTTGGGATGATGCAGGTGCGTCTTCCGTCCCGTGATGTTAAGAGTCGCGTTCTAGGTCGATGCTGACTGGTGTCTCTTGGATAGCCTCGTTTCTTGAATGGTTCGTTTGGATTCACGGATCCGCGCCATTGCAGTGTCAACGACCCGACTGGCGCCAACTGCTTCCTCTTTAACACGAACTTCGATGGTTTCTACGAGTCGTCACCTATCGTCGTATGTATCACCGTTCGCTCTTGTTTATAGTCTGCGCTCGCTCTGACATCTACTGTACTACAGTACTCCCAGTTCGTTCCGCAAGACACTGCGAAGCTGGTCGAGCTCCAAGGAGGGCCAGAGAAGTTCATCTCTCGTCTTGACTACATCTTCGACAGGGTACGTCGTGCATAGCTCGTTCGCTAATCTCAATGGCTGATCGCGTGTATAGAACTACTTTGACTCCACCGACGAGCCCTCGCAGCAGATCCCGTACATGTACCACTATGCGAATGCCCCGGGTCGCAGCACCCAGCGCTCGCGCCAAGTCATCTCGCAGTTCTACAGCACCGCTACTACTGGTCTGCCCGGCAATGATGGTACGACCTCTCTCTGTTCAGTGTCTACTCATTGGCCAGTTCTAAGTTGACGGGCATGATCGCCAGATTCCGGGGCCATGGGCAGCTACGTCGCCTTCTACCTCGCAGGGCTCTACCCCGTGCCCGCCACTCGGCAATTCCTCCTCTCCTCCCCATACTTCCCTTCCGTCTCGTTCTTCAACCCCGTCTTCAACACTACCACCACAATCATCGCGACCAACTTTGCCGGCAACCCCGCAAACGGCACGGGCGGGACGGTGTTCGTGAAGAACGTCACGATCGACGGCAAGGCAGCCAAGTCGAACTGCTTCCTCGAGTGGGACCTGTTCGAGCGCGGCGCGACGATCGAGCTGACGTTGACGGATGATATCAACGTGACCTGTGGCGGGAGCGGGAATGGTACGGATGCGCTGCCGCCGTCGTTATCGACCGGGGGCTTCGACAACGTGTAGAGCCTAAGAGGATGGTTGAGCACTCCGAGTCTCTTCGCTAAGTAGTATCATCCCCGCGCCGCTCCTGTCCATTGGCTTTTTAGTGCTGTGTATCCTTGTGTATGATTATCCACCGGACAACGAGACAAAATTTTACCAACTCCCGACTGAGATTAGCGATGTAAGCGCGGATGCTATGACGCCATTTATTCGACATAAATACATGATTTGACCCTGCCGGATGGGCGCTTATATATTCTTACACTGTTGCATCCATCATCCTATACACTGATCCCTCTCATCCTCTACCTGCCGACAAGGCATGATGTATAATATCACGCTAGAAGAACTTACGGAAGACTTCAGAGCTGTGGAATACAAGCTGCGCTTACTAAGGTGCAAGGACATCACGATCAACTTGCCAATGTATGTTCTCTACTAGTAGTTATCGAGTGAACCTGCGCACTGATCATGATATATCCCTGCGCAAGGACGAAGAGTGCAAATGTGAGCAGTCCCCAAATGTCTGCGTCATGCATACTGGATACTGTATCGAAACACTGCATGCCCTTGCTAGCTGGCGATACTTCGATGAAATGTTCACAGATGCCATCACGCATATAACAAGCATCAGGTACCGTTTCCGCACCATATCCAACTCCCTCAAGCCGATACACCGCCTTCCGCTAAAAGTGCTTTCTGAGATCTTCGCGCTGGTGCCCACTAGGAGATCGCAGCCTAGATCAAGTGGTTTGTTCCCCAGCTCTGGAATAGAACCTGTGTCCCACCTCGTGTCGCTCACCGAGGTCTGCCGCCTATGGCGAGACATCTTGCACCAGGACCCGCGCTTCTGGTCAGAGGTGGTAGACAGTGAGGAAGCGGAACCGGGAGCCCTACCGGCGCAATTCACACACTATATCCACCGGAATACCACCGGATCCCTCTACGTCAAGCTTCTGGACTCTCCGTGCAAGGAGACAAGGTCGCTGCTTGAGCACTCTGGGTCCCGGATTTGCGAGCTTCAGATGTACAGCCTGGGGGATCCAGTATATATGCCATCCCTCTTGTCGATTTCTGCAGATCAGCTGCGAGTATGCAAACTTGACTATCTGGTCGACGGCTCGAAGCGTACCACTTCCCTCTTCAAGGGACGTGCACCTCGGCTTCGCTGGCTTGTGGTTAACGGATTGTGTGACCATCCCATCCAACGCCTTTCCCTCCCCCACACACCTCGTGATCGAGATGCTTGGTCCGGACCCTTTCGCGGGTCTCGTTGCCTTCCTGCACCGTTGCCCTTCACTCCGTGAGGTGCATCTCTGGGTTCGCAGCAAAGTTACTTTCCAAGTTCCCCCGCTACCAGATGTCCGATCTCGGGACCTCGTCCTGTCCAGGCTGCGCAAGTTGTCTATCATCGGGTGGCGGGCAGATGCCTCGTTCCATCTCGCAATATGCTCACGTCTTTCACTTCCGCCCGACTGCCTCTTCTACATGACACCCATTCCCCCGACACGATTGCGAGAAGTTCTCGACGTACTCATGGCGTGTGCGAGATGCGAGCGACCCTTCACGAGACTCATGGTCACACAAGATAACACCATTGCGAAGGCACTGGACTGCATTTCCCTGCAAATCGTCGACTCCCACAACTCGATGGGGATCCGTGTTGATGTACAGATGGAGGCGGGATTCCTCAATAGTGTTTACAGGGGCGCCTCCGATCGAACTGATCCCCCTTCCGAGAGTCGCAGGTTGTTATGGGAGGCGCTGTCAAATTACCCTCTTCTCAGTGAGATTCAGTTGCTCCATCTGTCAGGCAATGATGTGCACGTCCTCGGCGGAGCCTGGTCCACTCTACTCCATTCGACCTTCAGCTCACTAACGTCCTTGGTCATCGCGGACCCCTACGATCGAGACTCTCTGCGCCTAGTACTAGAGTGCTCAAACAACGCCGATGCTACCGCTCAGATGCCATGTCCCCAGCTTCAAACACTCACCATCAAAATCTGGCCGCAGACAGACTTGACATTCCTCCCCAGCCTACTCGCATCCCGTGCGCACGCCGGATATCCACTCCACCAGCTCAGCATTGTCCTTATGAGCGCTGTCTTCGAAGGCTCAATTATGGAGGACGTAGATGTCTTGAACCGCCTGGCCGAACTCGTAGATGTCTTCGATGTCCACTTTGGGGACCGGCATGTCGGAGTCAAGGGTCCCAGGCTGGGACCCGAGCCCTCTCCTTGGAGCTCCCTCCTTCCACCAGAGTGTACTACCAGTTGGGAGGAGACGCCTGCAGTGTTCTGGCCCGAATGGAGTTAGTAGCAGTGCACTGAGGCTACTCGCGGGTTTCCAGCTGTCTCGACGCCCTCGACCTCGAAGACGTGTTTTCGGATAGAGATGATGGGTATCACCCAATCTATGACCGCTAGCTACATGTCCCAAATGTCCGAGAGCACTACTACGTTACACTAGCACATACAAGGGTGACCTCACACCGCGATCAACTGGACCTCCGAAAAACTCGGACTCGAATATATCTGGCTGGGCCACTCCGGTGACGGTCCACGATGAGTCCGCAGCCCACCGTCGTCGGGAGACTGGACGATGCGATCGAAGCACTCCGTCTGTGCTTCAAGCCAGTCCCACAGCGTCTCCTGTGCGCATCGCTCAAGGAGGTTTGGCGGAATCTGTCCGACACGTGCCCATGGGATGAGAAGCTGGATGGCAGCAGGGTGTTCAAGTCGGTGAATGCAACGCTCTTGTGAATGAAGTGGCGGCTGAGACCGACCTTTCCGTTCAGATGTTCTGCTTTTGGCGACGTCGCTGCGTACAGCGGTGTAAGGATCCCTTTGGAGACCGTGTAGGATAGCATGTCCTACGCAAATCCCGGATCAGCGGAGGTCGCCATCTGGAACTCTCTTCAGAGCTCTTCATGTAAGCGTACCCATATTGATGTAGCCATGCCCGACGAATGCCGCGTCAAGTTCGTGTTAACATTACCTGATGCCAGGAATGATCGATGTATCAATATTAAACCCAGTTCTGCCGAGTACCGCAGCGACCTGACACACACCTGGGTTCACGGCGATGGAGACCACTCCCTGATCCCCGTGCCGTTCTGCCAATTCCAACGCTAATAATAGAGTTCCCTTCCGAACAACCCAGACCGACAATCAGCTTGTTCCGTCCGTATCACCCAGAACGCTCGAGACTCCGAGACTGACCAGCTTCGACTGCTTATGCAGCTGCGCAGGGCTCAGCGTCCGCCTCACGGGGCCCTCCATGAGCGTCGTGTAATCTATTCGGGGTGCTGGCGGGGTGGAGCCTGAGGACGCAGTGTAGTTGAGCACGCGGACCTTCTGTGCGGTGGCTTTGGCAGTTTCGAGAAGCACGGGCAGGAGCAGTTGGGTGAGGTAGAAGTGGCCGAGGACGTTCACGCCGAACTGGAGGTCGTAGCCTTGGCGCGTGAGGAGAGACATTGGCGGCGACATCACACCACTATGCGGACGAAGCCTCACGCGTCAGCGCCGCCGTCGTTAGCTGGCAGTAAGTAAGGGCGAGAGAAGAGAAGGAACCCACGCGTTGTTGATGAGGACGTGCAAGTGCTTCTCTTTGCTGTGGGCGGGTTAGTAACACGCATGAGGTATCGGTATCTAATAATGGGACAATGGACCGGGACGTACTCCATGAACTCATGCGCCGCGCTCCGCACCGAATATAGATCGGACAAGTCCAACAAGACCACATGTATCGCTTCGGATACCCTCCTGAGCTCATCGGCCGCTTGCCTGCCCTTGTCCGGATCCCGACTGGTGATGTACACCGTTGCATTGCGCGCCAGCAACACCTGCCTCCGGAGCATGGCACGTACGTCACGTAGCCTCCCAGTCAGCGGGCGACTCGGGTAGAATGGGCCTGTCAGAATGATGAGGTCATACCTTGGCAGTAGCGAGCCCTTCGATGCAAGCAAGTTCGTTGACCCAGGCGAAATGAATTATGAGAACGAAGTGGCTGTCAGAAACGTACAGAGGTACGCGAGAGAGGATGAGGCGAGCGCACACACACCTAGGCCAGAAGTGCCCCCAGTGATCAGGATGACCTTCCCCGTCTGATCCGGCATTTCATCGACCGACCACTCCGGTCGTGGCGGGAAGTACTGGGACCACGCCGATGGGATAGACATCCTCGGAGGGATCCTAGATTATCGCCGGAAGTCGAGAGCAGGTGGACGGTCGGCGACTGCGGTCTTGCGAACGACCTGGTTCTGTTAGAAGACGAGATAGAGGCGTGCAAAGGGAGGGGGAGAGAGAGCGGTGGTCTCCAAACCGCGTCGATAGCAGGTGGTCGCCGACCTCAAGCCTGCTAAAACTCCTTCTATCATGTTCAGTCGAGCTATCTATCACAGGAAGCTAAACAGCAAAGCGACGACGCCCCCGCCCCGCGCTCGCACCCAAACTCAAACTCTCAAAACTCTCAAACTCAAACCACATGTTCCCACCGCGCGCGGCGAGAGAGGGGGGCGGCGGCGAGGCGCCACGGCAAGGCAAGGCATAAAACGTCCGTACGCCTCGCGCAGCTCGCGCGCATGGCACAGGTCCAGATAACCTGAAATGAAGGACACACTCAGGCTCAGCAGACTCGAGAAAGATGGCGCACGCGACGTGTGCTTGGAAGCGAGGGTGAGGCCGCGATCCCGGTACACGGCGCGCTTCGTGACTTCAAGCTTCAAGCTTCAGGCCTCGGGCCTCAAGCCTCAGGCCTCCAGCGTCCACGTCCACGTCCACGACGGCGGACGTGCCGACCCCCCCCCCACCCCCCTCGAGTTGAAGCCCGAAGCTCTCGAGCTCGAGCTTGGCAGCGTGAAGAGTCGAGAGTAAGTCAATTGTAATTTGGGACTTACGAGAGGCGGCCAGCGGTTCTGCACCCGTGCGCGTCCGCGGCGGCGCATGCATGGGCGTAAAACTCTGAATCGTGTCCCGCCAGTCTGGGGCCCAAGCCCGCGGTGGGAACGCACGTCCACAATGCGAGCTTGGCGGGCTTCGGAGGGGATCGTCGCTCGGCCCTGCGTGCGCCAGCCAGCGCCCGGAATGGGTGTCAGATGCGGACGGGTTACGGGCGTGGAACGAACGCGCGTGTAACGGCGAGAGTCAACCGCAACCGCAACCACAACCACAACCACAACCACCTACCATTCACCTACTTGAGCATGAAGTCTCAGATAGTTCCGCTCAGTATGATGGCTGCACTCACTCGGAACGCTCAGCATGGAGTCCGCTCGAGATGATGCTGCTGATGTCGATGTCGATGCCAATGTTCTGCCTGTGGGCGACCGTATGCGTTCAATAGGTAAGTATGTGCTGCATGATGCGGGTCGGAAGCCTCGAGGACCGAGGACTCGATACCCAGTACTTGATCAATATTCAGTACTCAAGTACTCAGCAATCATCCTTCAGCACCCACACAGGAGCTCAGAGCTCTGGGTGCTCGCGCTGAAACTTGAAGCCCGAAGTAGCTGCACCACCCCGTTCCCTAGAGCTGCGCACAAAAAATTCGCATATGTGAGTACTGGCTGGTTACTGGTTACCAACCACGCGCACTGCGCAGTTCCAACTCGAACAATACCCAAAATCCGCACTCACCGGGGGGCCGGCGGCGGCGGCGATTGTGATTGTGATTGTAATTGGGCCTGCGCATAAACGTTGGACGTTGGACTCTGCACGCCGAACTCTGTACGCCGAACCTCCAGACTCCAGACTCCAGACTCCAGACTCTGGGGCTCTGGGATGACGGGGGCTCGACTCAGGCAGGGTCGGGGCAGGGGCAGCGCGACCCTGCACTGGGCACTCGAAGCTCGAAGCTCCAAGGTTCGAAATTCGAATTTCGAAGGTCGCGAACGGTTCGAAGCGGGTGATCCACTCATCCTAATGACGGTGAGAAGAAGAGAGAGAGAGATCGCTGCAGTACTAGCCAGTCAGGACTCAGTAGGGCCCAAGCGAACGTGAGCGGTAACGTTAGCACGGCCTCCGGAGCTGCAAGAAGCGGGGGTGGGTTCTGGGCGCGAAGAGAGTGCGAGAGTGCGACAATGCGAGAGTCGGGTGGGGAGGGGGGGGGAGGGTGCGCAGTGTGCGAAATGGCGGTCGAATCATGGTGGGAAGTCGGAAGTGGGGGAAGGACGTGCAGGAAATACCCAACACCCAGCACCCAGCACCCAGTACCAGTACCGAGACCGATAGCAAGAATTCGAGCAGAAGCTGAGAAGTAGCGGATATAGTATCTTCATTATACCGCTACTCGTCGTACCCATGAAGCTGCGTTCGTACGGGTAAATGGTAACGAGTAATGTGTAAACGGGTATGGTATATGCGAACAAGGTTAACAATGAACAGCAATTGACAAGCAAACAGAGAGAAAACCAGTGGGGGATGGAAGAGAGGAGGGACGTGAGCAATGCGAATATATGTACATGAAGCGTGCACGTGAAAGCATCAGACGGAGGGGGCGTAAAAAGGACGTCGACATGAGCACTGACTGGAGTCGTCGGATGAGCATCGTGCAGAAAACATTGTGAATGCGAGAGAGCAATGCGAAGATGTATACTACGTCAAAAAGGCGAGGCCGAGAAAGAAAACGGAGGCGAACGAGGTGAGGATGGATAGATACAGGAAAGAAACAGCAGTGAGGCAGGACAGGCCGCATGGTCGCACAATAAGTAACACGGGAAAACAAAACGCGAGCTAGAACGGAGCGAAGGGGGGGCAGGGGGGTGACGGGACTGCACGCAATAACATGAACAGCGGAACCACGCCCCAGATTTTCCATCATCAGCGAGAGCGAGAGCGACGACGACGGCGAGCAGAACAGACCATCAACGGCCCATAACGACCGGCGTCCCTCCCTGTCCCTGTCCCTGTCCTTGTGCAAGTATAGCATGCGCATGTCCACCCCCGAGCGCATGGGCCAGCTCCTCCGCTCCCGGGCCTCCTACCCCCGATGGCAACACCCCTCCCCCGCTGAGAGCCGAGCCCATCAGCCGCCTCTGCAGCACTGCCCGCTTCATGGTCATGTTCAGACTCAGGCTCATGTTCATCATCCCCCCGGGCGCCGCTCCCGCCATCACCAGTCCCAACGGCTCCTTCGCGATGCCGGGGCGCGAGCGCGAGCGCTCCTTGCCCATGCCTTGGCCCTGCGCGATGTCCACCTTTTCGGAGCGGCTCTTCCGCTCGGTCCCGGGGTGGGTGGAGTGTTGTTGGTGCTGGTGCTGGTGCTGTATAGGTGGGTGTTGAGGATGTTGTGCTTGCTGTGGATGTGGAGCATGCTGAGGATGTTGCGGATGTTGCGGATGTTGAGGATGTTGCGGATGCTGTGGTGGGCTGGCAGAGTGCATATGCGGCGAGCGTACATGAGTCAAACGGGTAACGACCGCGGTCCGCGCAGAGGGTCCGGGCGACATCGACGGCGCAGCAAGAGAGAGAGCAGACTTGTCCGGGAGGGACTCCGCACGGGGGGCGGGCGACGGGAGAGGCGTGAGCGGCGAGGACGGGACCATGACGACGTCCCCATCTGCACTCGTGTTCGAATCCACATTCCCACTGGGCGCAGATACTGCGTTGGAAGCAGAAGTCGCGTCCGATGCCGTAGAAGAAGAGGTGTTGACGGTGACCTTCGGCTTGACCTTCTTCGTCGTAGTCGGATTGCTCGTCGATGATGAAGCGGACGAAGCAGCAGAGGCCGACGCGAGGGCCTCAACGCGCGCAGCGCGAGCTCCCCGCTTATGTTGGCCCCTCCGCGACTCCTTCGGGTACTCGCACACCAGTCCTCTCCGCGTGCATTGGCTGTCGTGCACAGATCACCGTCAGCGTCGCTCTATCGCTCCTCGAACACACGCATACACCGAAGAAAGAACAAGGGAAAGAAAGAAGACAGAAAAACTCACTTGCATCGCTGCGGGCCTCCCGGCGGTGGCGGCCCACACGCGATCTTGCGCTCCCGACAGAACAAGCACGCCATGATCGGTTTCTTCTTCTCCGACTCCTTGCCCTCCCCGCCCTCCTCGCCCAGCGACATGTTCAACTGGAACATCGCCTGCCCCGGCACCATCTGACCCCCGTCACCGTCACCGTCGCGGTCGTCATCGACGTACCTGCTGCCGTCGTCCCCGTGCCCGTCGTTGCGGCGCCTGCCGTCGCCCCGGATGCGCTTGTAGATGCGGAGGCGGACCCGGTCGAGGAGGAAGAGGAAGAGCCAGGTGGGAACTGCGGGAATGGATAATCCACAACAGGCGGGGGAGACGCAGCACGCACGGTGCTCGGATTCTTGCGTGGCCGACCTCGGGGTCTCTTCTGCTGGTGCTGGTGCTGCACCTGTGGGCTCGAGCGTTCCGCCGGCGTAGGAGCGGCAGTCGGTTCGCTCTTGATAGTCTGAGAGGTCGAAGGCGACGTTTGTGTTTTTGGTTGTGTTTGTGCAGGGCCAGAATCTGGGGAGGGAGGACGTAACGAGCCCATGGGAGGCGGCGACTCGCTCTTCCGCTTCGGCACACGAGACGGTGCAGATGCGTTCGTCGAGGTCGACGCCGCGGAAGGGGAAGCGTTTGTCGACGACGACGACACTGAACTAGTCGTAGCGGCACGCAGCTTCGGTGAGACGGGCGTAATCGCACCCTCGAGCGTATAGCTCCGGGTCGGGCCCGTCGGGAGGGGCCGCGAATGGAGCGAGGTGCCGGTGAACCCTGGCATCATCTGCAGCTCTTGGGCGTGGGGCGAGATGGGCGAGTCGACGAACATGTCTGGGGAGTATGGGTGCGGGAACGCGGCGGCGGTGGCGGTGGGCGAGAACGGATGTTCTCGAGCGTTGACGTCGATGTAGAGGTCTGGCGGCTGCGGCGGGTAGAACTGCGTCGATGGCACGGTGGGCGAGAAGGGAAGGTAAATAGCAAGGGATGCGTGGACGGATAAGCGAATGAATGAATGTATGTATGAATGAATGGGAGAATAGAATGGGTGGGTAATGAGCATGGAGAGATGAATGAATACGACACAGAAGATGAGGACTCACCCCGGCCGCGTTGTCCCAGTTATGAGCCGGCATCTGATCGGAGTACTGGATCGAGTAGAGGTGCTCCTGTCCGTCGTCCATGGACTCCTGCTTGCACTCCATCTGGTGGTCGTACTCGTAGTCGTGGTCGTGGTCGTTGTCGTCGGATGCGCCCACGTCCATGGACATGGGCTCCTCGACGTACTGCGAACCGAACTCGAGCGCATGATCGAGCTGGTATGGGGATGACGCCGAGAGGGAATCGTTGGACATCCACATCTGGGCGTCGTCGTCTGGCAGAGGGTGGTCGAGCTCTTCGCGCTTGACGGTCACGGAGGTAGGGCCGGATATATGCGCGTTATGAGCGTCGGCAGTGGCATTCGGATTTGTCAGGGCGGGTGAAGGGGCGTGTGGGGACGAGTTGCTGTGATGCGGGGTGTGAATACGGGATGAGTGTTGAGGCGACTGGGAATGAGAATGGTGGTGATGGATGGTCGGGTTCCAAAGCTAGGCGGAATGAATGATCGGGTAAGGCCAGAGCACTTTTAGGTCGGCAAAGAGAGGGAGAAGACTGACCGTGGGCGAGTGTACGTACTCGGATGGTTGGCTGTGAGCGTATGATGACGAGAGGCTGGAGGCGGGCGAGTGGGATTGGGATTGGGAGTGCGAATGGGAGTGAGGGTAGGGTGATGAGCTGAGGGCGTCGAGCGCGCGTGGGGTGGGAGGGAGAAATGGTGGTGCTGGATGCGGGGAGCATGATCATCAGCGTCCGTCAGTGGCTGTCACGGTCGAACTCTGGGTGCTACTCGGGGAAGAGAAGAGAAGAGGACGCACAGTGGTAGTGATCGCTGCCTGCAAATGCTCCAGTCCTGCACTCTCCAAAACGGACTGCGCCCTGCCTCTCGCTGTCCATCTGATCGTGGCGCACGGCGCTCGAGTTTGCGAAGGCAGGTGGGGAAGGCGCGTAGGGTGGTGGGTGGGCGGGAGAGCGGTCGTCAAAGGAAGGTAGGTCGGACTCGAGGGAGGGCGGGAACTGGAAGAGACCAGGGATGCCGGGATGGGGGTGGAGCATGGAGAGAGGGGACGATGAGGACGATGGGGAGATTGTCGCGATCGGTGATCTGGCACGGGTAATGGATAAGAGATATGGAAGGGATCGCGGAAGCAAAACGGCGACGGGCGTCGGGGCAGGAGGAGAGGAAGGGCACGGGGGAGAGGAGTGGAATACTTATGTGGTCAGGGACAGCAAGACACACGTGTAGAGCTCGCGCGAGTGGCTGCTCGTGCAGTGCGAGGCTGAGGGGGAGCCCCAGGGGTCGGTAGCTGAACGAGCCTCGCGCGGTAGGTCGTCTGCTATTCCAACTCTCTCACCCTTCCGACCGTTCATGCTAAACCTTTCTCGTCTTCTAATCCCAGTCTTATCGCCTCCATCCCAGGCAACGTCCCTGGCCAGCCCAACATGGCTCCCCTACCCACATTTACACCCACCGTCCTCCCACCCGCCACCAGTCTGCATTCCCCACCCACATAGCTACCCTCTAGCCTCACCCAGCTTTCCTCGACATTCATTCCACCTGCCTCCCAACCCCTCCCCGTGTTCCCTCAAATCGCCCTCCCCATATCCTCTCCCTCCAACCGCTTACCTAACCCCCAATCTCCTTCCACTGAACCCAATCTCCATCGGCTGCGCGCCCGCTAATGAACTTCCCAAGACGTAACATGCTCTAAAGCGTCCGCACCACCCTCCTCCGACCTCCCGCTGCGCACCTACACCTGCCCCCGTCCAATCCATACCCCGTCAAACCACCCCACACACCCACCACACCCTTTGGCCGGAAGAATGTCTCTCGTCCACCCACAATCTCGCTTAATCACCCTCGACCTCCTCTGCGCCTCCGAAATCTTCTCACTTCCTTCTCGTCACTCTAGCGTTTATTCCCGGTCCTCCCTCCCTCGCATCTCCGGTCCGCACCTCCACAAATCCAGTAATTCACCCATCCACTCGCCCACCCGCTCCCCTATGTAGCAGCCCGCGCGTAGCGACCCGAGCCCGGACGAACGCCGCAACTTCTCCTTCTCCGCGCTTTCCTCCACCCGCTGCGAATTCTCTATGACGCCATGGCCCACCACACACTCCATCTTCGCAGCATTCGCACCGACCCGCCCGTCTGTTCGAACGCGTGTCCCCCTGCCGCGTGCGGCCGTCTGCACCCGGCTTCTCCTCTTGCTGCCAGGCTGCCAGGTGCCAAGTGCACGTGTCCTTCGCCTCGATCACATACACTCGAGGTCGGACGCACAAAGAGACTCGAGAGATCACGATTCAGCACAACGCCCGCATCTTCCTCCTCGTGCGCATGCATGACTGACAAGTATTAGTCCTCACTCCTCATCGCGTCTCCCCCCCGCAGCCATGGCCACATCTATTAGCTAATCATGAGGTAGCATATCCTCTCGAGGACGCTGTCCTTCCGACCTTTAGCAGGCCTTGTGACCGCACTTGTGTCTTCCCAACACCTTCGCACCGCGCGTGTCTACCCGGATCTACACCGAGGCCCCACCCCCCCACACACCCACAACACTCACTCGCGTGCCACAACGCGCACCGATAATCTTAATGCACTGCTGATCCATCGCGCGAAGGGCCCCAATCGTTACGTGAACGCCCCGCGGGCCCTGTGGGTGGCCCGCGGTTTTCAAATCACGCTATTCCGCGATCGTCCTGCGATTCGCCCATCGCTTCCACTTCACAAGCACACACTCCCACCGCTCCTATGGGGTTTGTGGCCCATCTCGTCCCCGTGACCAGCGCAGGACTCTGATCAGTGATCAGTGATCAAGACTCGATAACTTAACTTGAAAGTTGAGGCCACTTGATTCAGTTTGCACCACCCGAGACTCTGACCACCCAGATGACATTGCACCAAGCTCATGCTCAGATATCGCCTCACGCGCTGTCCCGAGCTGCTGCGTTTTTGCTCCCATGTGACCACGACCGCTGCCGGCATAATGCATTCGAGCGACGAACCTACAGTCGCAACGAGCCTGCCAGCACGCCTGCACGCTACTCCCGACCCAGCGCGACCCTTGTTTTGAATCGAGGCTGTGAGTCGTGACCCGCGACAGTGCCATATGCATATGGATTATCGCGACCAGCGTACGGCATTCTGATCCAGAACGTCGCGCGAGCCTGAGCGTCGTCGAGTCTCCGAGACAGTCGTGGCTGAGCGAGCGGATGTGTCGAATTCTGTCACAGTCCAGTGGACTGCGGCTCTCGAGGTCGTGTATGCGGAGGAGACTATATCGATATCGAAGCGATGTCGATCGGTCGACTTTCGAGCTGTCAGGGAGCCGGAGCGGGCTGTGCCCAGGATCGAATATCTGAGAAGAACGAATGGAACGGAATGATATGGTATGTACGCGCAGCGTTGCGGCTGGTTACGCGGTGGATAGACAGCATGAATGGTTTGCAATTGAAAACATATCCTGCAGGTGGGTCTGACGCCGTGAGCCGTCGGGATCACACCAACCCGACTCGGAGTCCAAATCCAAATCCAAATCCAAATCACGAAACCGCGATCATAGCGGTGCACCTGTTTGCGTTCCCCTCCACTGTCCAGTGCGCTGTCGTCTGTGACTAACCGCCTACGTATACGTATGCATGCTAACTTTGTTCAGAACACGTATAACGGCACCGATGGACAGGGAACGCCAAGCTGCAATTCCCGCCTTTTTCGGGTGCGCTCGCATACCCTCGGAGTCCGCACTCTGTACCGTGTGTGTCACAGTGGGCCGATGCCCGATGCCCGAGGCTGGTATTTGTTGACAGTATCACGGATACTAGTACTCCTTGCGCGTTTCGGGACCAAGACCAAGACCAAGACCAACACCAAGACCGCGTTGGATAACGAGAAATCACGCATGATCTACTGGCGCGACGGCCGAGGAGTCAGGACAGGACGGGCTGACTCGCAGCTATCAGCTATCATAGCCTGAGGATACAGTTGCGACTCGTCAGTACTAGTACTGTAAGTAACATTTTGCAATCGACAAGACTGCCTCGGAAGGCAAAGAAAGGCTGACCTTTGGCGCGCACCGGATTCCGTCTATTGCAGTTTATACTCGGTGGTGACCTGTTCACTGACAGTGGAAACACAGTCCAGTGGGAGGCCGGGGAGAGCTCTCTCGCTCTCTCTCCTCCTCCCCCTCCGATTCGGGAGTGGTACCTCCCCCTCTACATGTACATCTGTCGAATCCCGCTCGGACTCTAGTATCCCGACCCCTCGCCCGACCTGTGAGTGGGCCCAGGATTCGAGGAGTTAGGACCCTCGGCCCAAGCGCGCCGCTCTCTACGCCCTCCAAAAACACATCTCTCTATACGCGTATACGCCCCCTCTGTCCCTGCGAGTCTATGCCTCTCCGATCACTGGCTATCGACGCTTCAGCCCGGCTCCGCCAGCCATACTCATACTCATACTCGTCCCGTCTGGTCTAACGCCACCACTCCGGGGACCTTCTGTCAGGCTCTCAAGCTTCCCAAACTTTAAGTTCAGGACTTGCTGCATGCCTGATAGCACTTGTTACTACTTGGTACGCCGGCCACGCTCCGCAGTGCGCACCACCAGGCCGATTCTTCAACCTTCGGAGGCTCCCACTCCGAGTCAGTCCATGTTGCAGACCTCTGACTCTACGATCATGCCCTCTACGTATATGGTTCAGGCTGCGCAGTCGCAGTCGCGATCGTGGTTGTGGTCGTGGCACCGGGCGCTGCTCTGGACTGTGGAATCTGTCTGGGGTCTGTAACAGGGCATGGTGCGAAGGTCCGGACTGGGACTGTGCACTTGCTCTACACGGACTGCTCCCACTCACTTGCTCACTTGCAAGTCGCGAGTTCCTAGAATCCTAACTCGCTCCCGAACGACCCTGGGAACGCCAACGCGCAAGGCCATGCACATGCCTACTCAGCAGGTCCCTCTCACAGGCTTGCGCTTCCACTACTCAGTAGTTGCAGGTCGCGCATGCCAGCAGCAGCAGCAGCAGCAGCAGCAGTTGGGCGCTGACCGTGGCACCTTGCGGATGCGCACACTTCTGCCAACCATACCGTGCTTCTGCGTTTATGCACATGTTCTGGCCTGCTGCCTGAGAGATCCCCCCTCGCCCCCCCCCGTACGGGTCAATGCATTAAGTAGGCATCAGGCCTGGGCTCGGGCTCACAGCGGAATGTGCACGCTTGAACGTTAACGTTTGCTTTAACGCTTGCTTGCTCCCATGGCCACCCCACGCTCCGCTCCGCTCGGGGCCGCGCTGGCGAGCGGGCCGTTTGGGTCGTCTCTGCGATCCGGTCAGCAGTACTAATACTATCTAGTTGCGGTCGCGGCCCCCTCTCGAAAGGAAGATATGTCAGATTTGGACGTTCTGGACTGGCCATGCGGCGTGGTTCGCGCGGCGCGCGGGGGAACTGGTTACTCGAGAAGGGTGCTTGCCCCCACTGGGAGAGGAAACGCTTCCATTGATTCAACACTCTTGATTCATCACTTCTTGCTCACACTCTCACCTACGCTCTCCGTCACACTCAGGCTCTCATCCTCATCGTATGCTGAACAATGTCACTTTGTACTAGTCACGGGGGGTGACGAACTGGACGCTCCGTGCCTGCTTTCCCTCAGCTGCCTGCCGCACACCCGCTGTGTCCGTAACGGAACCATTAGCGTCAGGGCGGAACGCTGCGTAGGACTGCATCCGCGTGCGTGCAAAGAAATTTGAAACTCGGTGCCCCCCCCCAACCATTTGGTGCGGATTGGACCCGTCTCGCGTTCCGCAACGCGCGTGTGTGAAGTGTTCACTGTCTATCTCGGATGGCACGGGGGTTCGCTGAATTCAACTAGGAACAACCTGTAGGAAGGAGGTTGGGCGATGCCAGCATAGCTTCCACGCACGACGCACGACGCACGGCGCAGGCGCAGGCTCAGGCTGAAGAGCACCGTGATGTTTGGATCGTGGGGCAGGGACCGCACGCCGGCACCGCGGGCTGCCGCTCCCTTATCCTCTCCCTCCCTAGCCGGTGTCAGATACGCTCAATGCTCTTTTGCTACACCGTGAAGACAGCCAATATCCCTGAGGAGAATAGTGACTAGGCCATGGGGCCCGCGTCACTGCAGCTGCTGACTCTGACTTGAAGACGTGGTTCCTCGTATTTGTGTAGTTCTGATCGATATCGATCACGCCGACTCTCACTCGGACTTGGGAAGCCGTTCAAGGACAGCTTGGACTCCGGCCTCTGCGCGGAGTCGAGACGTGAACTCGCGGAGCGCAAGTCAAGTGCAGTTGCGTGCGCTCGAAGTTCCAATCTGCCTTGAACGAGCTCGCGAGGAGGCTTGACAAGGCAAGTGCGAGTGGACCCGCTCCTTCTACTGGGATCATTTTTGTTTACGTCTCGACCACATTTCCTTCGCAGAGGCAAGATCTATGCATTGCTTATCGAGTCTCGAACCAGTGGATGGCTGCCGACGTTAACGCCCCCTGCGCACGCGGGGTAGTAGTACGGCACCGTCTCTCTCTGGGTCGTACGTCGATTCTAAGTACTGTAAGTACTTACACCGCTTGATGTCGAGTACGGCATGCATAGCTGGCAGCTCTCGGTCCATGCGCGGTCGCCCCCTTTGGCTCACTGTGATTTGCAGGACGATCCGGACTGCGCATCCACATAACTAGGGAAGGCGGTTGCCAGTCTCGGCCCCAGTGAGTTTCGCTGTCACTCTGCCTCTCGGACTATGTATAAGTACAGTTGGACGATCGCGGACGATGTCTCGACGTCATTGGTTCTACTCTAACGCCACTCGCGCACGGACCTCGATGCACCGTGATTTGTGCGATTCGACGACTCTTCCCGTCGTATATGGCATTCGGACGACCAACGCTGGCTGGCACCTCAGCCTGGACGTCACTGAGAGCAGGACTGCGCAAATATTCCTGTCTCAGGGGCCTGTTATCTAACGGACCGACCCATTCGCTCGCGAGTGGGGGGGAGGACGAGATCTGGGGATTTCATCGGCCGAAAGACCGCGACCGCGACCTGGAACACGCGCTTACCTCACAGGCAGGGGAAGGCGAGGTTCGCGCGTACGTACGTGCCTGCACGGCCGTTTTCCGAGTTCCCGTTGGGGCCATGGCTTCGACTTCGAAAGGAAGGGGGCCGTGTATGACGTCGACGCCGTAATGATGAAGGGCAGCCAAGGTCAATTAGCCGTTGGAAGCTCGTCTGCTTCGCGCGATCCCAAGCCGTCCCGTCCGCCAAATCCGCGTGTCCTCTGCCGTCATCCTCTCACTTGGCCTCCCCCCCTCCCCCCGAGGTGGCGCTGGTGAGAATTCGAGTCGTGCTGCACGATCGCCATCACCCGCAATCGATATCTATCCATTAGCAACGATGAGGGCGTTACGACACCGACGGCGACGGTGACGGCGACGACAGGGATGTTGGCATCGGCTGTAGTGTTACACGACGTCCTGAAGCCACGCCATCTGTCACTTGTATGCACCCTCTTCCTCCTATTTGAATTCTCCCCCACCCCCAACGCCAGCGGCTCAGGCTATCCCCGGTTCAGCATCCAGTACGCCGCCCAGACACAACAGATTCGAGATGACACACTTTGATGTTTCCCTACCCACTCACTGAATTTCCTCACTTGGGCTTTTTCGACACCCATCCAATCATCCCAGCACCATCCGTTCGCGTGTGCCAGAGCCGCCCCGTACGTTAATCCGCGTCAAACTGACAGATGGCGGCTGCCAGATGCGCGAGACGTGCGTCGGATTCTCGCCGGGTGCTTCGATTGCTGCATCTGGACGACGGCGGGCGTGCTTGACGATGCGTGTTCAGTACATGCTTCAAGTTGTGTAACGGCGCGCGAAGGCCAGAACCTGAGGCCTGAATGGGCGTTTGCGGAGGATCGTCATCCCGAGGGTGGCACGTTGACTGCTGACTGATGACAGCTTCGTTACTTGCTTGAGTTAAGCATCAACGCCTTGCGCAGCGTGCGTGACCGGGTGAGAAGAGAATGGGGCCCGGGAGAAGATACACAGGCAGGCTGGTGTGTACACTCAGCACTCGGTTTGATTTGAGGCGGAACCTGTCGGGGTGCCAGTGTGTCATCAGGACTCGGTGCGCTCGATGGGGTTCGAGCTCGGTGCTCACGAATTAAGCTCCCCGCCGCCACAGCGGTGGCACCAACTAAAAGGCCCCAAGTCATAGGCTGTCAATGAAAATAGTGCGCGGGACCACGTATCCACATGTCGTCCCACCGCGGCGACTTGAATGCACGTGTAAGTAATCTATTCCGAACAGAACAGGTCCAGAAAGTCGTGCCACTGTGTTGACGAGACGAGACGAGACGAGACGGGGCGGAAGATAGATGGAGTGCTCGGGTAAGCCTCCCCCCTACCCCTACCCGCCGGCGCCGCGCTCTTCACGGTCTTTAGGAAGGCTTCGTGTTTGAATAAGTTTTATGGGGTGGCTGGCACGTCGATGCACATGTCAGCCACTTCACGCTTACTTCGCGGCGGGTGCATGGCTATACCGCGGGACGCGAGTGGAGCGTCCGTCCTCCTTAAGCTTTGCAACTCCACGTTCTTCCGCCTTCACCGTGATGACTCGCGAGGGATCCGAAGGCGAAGGCGAGAGCGAGGTTGAGCTTAAAGGTAGAGCGAGGACGGTTCAACGTTGAACGTTCAACTTCGACCGCTCCGAACTCACCGTTCCTTTGAATTTCTGCTTCCTTTTTTGTGAAAGCTTCGGCAAGACCGTGCTGCACACGCAAGAGGTACTGAGTCGCCACTGGTGCGCTTAAGCTCCGAGTTCGAGAGTTTGACTCTACTGGCACCGTTCACTCGGACGGAATGGCCAACGGCGATCGTGCCAGCATTGCATCCAGTCCTGAACCACTGACAGTGAATTGTGCGGGGTGAAAGGGGGTGGATAGGGAGTCACTTGCATTATTTGGACTCTCAGTCTGATGCTGCGGACATGGCTGGGACGAGATAGCAGCGAGGGAGTTGAAACCTGAAAGTAGCTGTCAAAGTCGAGCTAGTTAGCGCCCATTTTCAATGATTAAAACGCGCGCCTACCTGGGATAATGAGTCCTTTTGGCATCCTCCTCAGCGAGTCATCGCGCAGAGCTTCAAGTACCATCACGTTCCCACTCGAGCTCCGGCTGTTTAACACCGTCGATGATGCGGAGGATCTGGATTCGCGATGATTGTCGTCCACTGTATCGGCGGAACGTACGTATACGTGCTCTCTCGCCGTGCCTGGGTTGGCATTCTGCGTACGTGCTGTACTTACAAGTTGCTACCAGGCCATCTACCCGCACCACTTGGTGGGAAGCTTGAAACTCCTCTCACCCTACCCCCGGTCGAGTCTTCTACTCGGGTGGAAAGAGCGACTCGCCCCGGATGCATCATGCCGTCGACGCAACCCACCTCGTTACCCACGAACCTGAACCACACATGTCTTTTGACAAAGACAGATATGCTAGGGTAAACCCTCAGGCTTCAGGTCCTAGGAAGAGTTCGTGATTTGTGGGGTGTTTCCGGGAGTGGATGACCACGCACCCTCGTGGTACCTCATGGAACTTCGCGTGAACAGTGGTAGGGTGTACACGATGCGCGCGGCGCAGCCGGGAAGAAGGAGGGGCGTGCGGGGCCGTCCACTGCTCGGTTTGGGGGCAGCGTTCGCCGTGACTACTCGAGCTCGTAATGAGGAATTCGAAGGCGAGCTTGGAACTTGGAAAGACCCCGAGGTATCGTTCTTCTGCTATTAAGAGCATTAACTAATATGAATATGTAGCCTAGAGCTTGGCGCACTCGGGCTGACGGGTGTTATGGATCTCCATGATGAAGCAAATCGCGGAGCTCGAGCTCGAGCTCGGAGAAGGTGAAGGTAAAGCGGTATACACAAAGTGCAGCCAGCAGTACTCCCGAGTCGGCGCGAAATGACATGAAATGAAATGTAATGAATGCCGGATCGGCGGCGCGTCATCATCGCCTCGCCTCGCCTCGCACAATCTCCGTGCCAGTGGTCGCGAGCTCCAGCAGTTCGCTACTCGCTACTCGCTACTCGCTACTCGTACGCGTGCGTGTGTGCCGGCTTACACACACTAAGTAGTAAGTACCTGCGGCCTTCATGGAACATTATAGCTATGACTACACGTACGAAAGATGCTTACGCGGCCCTCTCTACTAGTACCCGACCTTCTCTACCATTCGATCGCTGACAGCACTGGACCTGATGCGACGGGCTCGAGTCACAACAGCCGTCGGGGAGGCGGCGCCGGCTCCTCATGCTGCTGGTTCTTGGTCGATTTGCTCATGTCCGAAGGCTCCCGACTTACTCACAGCCTGCTCCCAGAAACTGAATGAACATTCTGAATACGACACCGGGTGCGGACGCGGACTCCTCGTGGCCATATTTCCGGGTCAGGACTCCCCCCCCCCCCCCCCCACACACACGGTACGTGGTACGCACGTCGCACGGGCACTGCCTGCACCGTCATGATGGCTCGGAGACGAACGCACGCCGGGGCTCAGTTCATTACGGACCCGCTTGAATGTTAATACTCGAGAGTCGCTCTCGGATATGGATATGGTGATTATGTACGACCCTCGCCTGTTGCGGGTGCACTGTGTGACTCAGGCTGTGTACCCGAGACGAAGGAGAACCGTCGCCGGCGGCGGCAGCAGTGTGGATTGTATACTAACGGGTTACCTTTGACCTGCAGCCGCATTAACGGCGGTGCCAGTGGCTTCTTCTTCTTCTTCTTCTTCTTCTTTTTCTTCTTCTTCCTCTTCTTCTTGTCTCCTTCTTGTCTCCTTCTCTGGTTGTTGTTGGATATGATATGTTGGATAAGCTTCACGCGAACTCTGCGAATTTGGGGGGGCCCGAACTGCGATAAGCTTATGGACTTCGCGACATCGACACGGTTCGGAGGGCGCGGATTTGGGCATAGGATATGCGCCTCCAGCTTGAGCCCGGGTCCGAGGGCCGGGGTGTTTGTGATCTGTGTGGGGGTAGCCTCGAGATCACAGAGGGGTAGTGGAGTACTGCGACTTTTCGTTTCCTGACCTATGCTATGCAGTGACGAAACGGGTCGCCCAGGCCTGGCAGAGGGCCTAATACGGTCATTTCGAAAAGGTATAATCCATTATTCATTGTTAGACCTATCGCGCGGCACGGTCCGCAATATTTGGATATACAACCCACAGGAACGCACCAGCGCACTCTGATATGATCTGACTATCCCGACCTCTGCCGACACTAGTAGTAATGCTGCTGCTTCCTGCGTCGGTCACACACCGGGGTGTGTACCCGTCTCAGGTCGATTTGTATCCCCGTGCCATTTTGAGCCACAGTCTCGTCAGGGCCCGTCACTGCTCAGAGTCACTGGCAACCGGACCGCGCAGTCACCCACTGGCATCGCTGCCTAGCCGGGCTGTCAAACGTGGATCGGTGGAACACGCAGGGAGCTCGGTATGGGCATGCGCCCTTCCCAGAACGTAACGGCTTTACGGGATCAGGTACGTGGTGGTGCGTTTGTGCGCTCGGGGATGGATGGATGGGGGCTGTGAGTGAGTGAGTAAGTGGGTGGGGCGCTCTGGGCTGGACTGGACGTTAGCTGATAGCAGGTCCTTGCTCGGTTCCGTGCTCTGTTGAGGCCTGTCCGCTGTCTCGCTGTCTCGCTGTCTCGCTGTCTTGATCTAGAATGGGAATAGGAAGGGGAGTGGGAATGGGAGTGGGAATGGGAATGGGAATGGGAAAAGGGAAGTGGACGTGGACGTGGGGGAGAGGGTGGGGCTTAGGTAATACGAGGACGCGAACTTTGAGACAAGACATTGACAAGAGGAGGGCTCGGAGCGGAGATCTGCAGATTGCGAAAATCGCTGTGGACTCGGATCGACATCATCGAGATGGCGGCGAGGGTGCAGATCTGTAGCCGCGCTCAGTCCAGACCCAGCCCCCAGTGGTGGTCCATAACTTTGTGGGGTTCGACGCTGGGGCCTGGGCTCGGAGGCGGATGCAGTCATTTACGATACGCTGTTAACGGGCTACTGGATACTGGCTGCCAGTGCTGGCTATGTACTGTCCATGCAGCGCGCCCGCAAGCTTCGAGGCCAGATCGACTGTGAGTTTCTAATCTAAAGCTATTACCCCCATCGCTCGGGGCTCGTGACATTCATCTTGCTTCTCGTGGGTGCCCAGCGTCCGCCCCTCCAATCCCTAGCTAGCGTACACTGCACCCGTCAATCGTCACCCTGCTTGGCAATCCCGAACTATCACCCTCGGAGCCAAGTCTGAAGCATGGAGTTTGAAGCTTGCACACTCGACTGGGTCCCTCGGTTCGGGCTCGTCGGGACGCGGTACCTGCCTCATTGACATACTCACCTCCGTATCGCCACTCAAGTCGGTGCCAACCCCGGTCTAATCTCGATGTAGAGCAGGTCGCGTGGGGAGTCGTCGATGGTAGTGAGGAGCCTTCGGTGCACAGTGGTAGGTGCTGGTATTATTTCTGTGCAGTATCATCTTTGTCTCGGACTCCGCCGCTATAGTCGTCGTCGAGATCATTGAACGTCAAACCTCGAGCTGCGAAAGTTGACGTTGAGTTCTGAAGAGAGGAAAGATGCCTAGGAGGATCCAAGTTCAGACGAGAGGCATGCAGATGCAAGAGGTGAGCCGCTGTTGGGGCCTCGATAGTGGTTGTCCGCTCAATCTACCCCGTCAGGAGTGTGTGTCCATGTAGCATACTGTTCTGGACTTCTTTCACGTACTCCAGTGCTACATGGGGAAGCCCGCCGACAAGGCCGCGCTGAGCGCTGATCGCCCCCAGGTATGCGCAGTGAGGAGGGCGAGGGATCGCGCCCGCGCGTGTGTACATTCCAAGTCGATGGACGGACTGGGAGACGGTGCCTTGTGCTACAGATGCTGCGATGTGATCAGTGAGTTGCCTTTGAATGCCAGTCACCGTACCTGGCCAGTTCGGGCTTTCCAAGTTCTGTCGAGTCCTCAACTTGAATGCGACATGCAGACCCTGATATCATCGTGACACCACGGGGCGACAGAAACTGATATGAAACTTGGTAGAGCACATCGTTACGCTCGATGTTTCCGGGACTATCACTGCAAACAACGAAACAGAGGCGCCGCACCTGCGCATCGCACGCATGGGTCGATAAGCCCGAGAGGACGGCGGTCCCGACGGGCTGGCTCGGTCGCAGTCACAAGAGCATGCCTTGTGTACGTGCCCTGAGGGGCAGCATCCCATTGGTGGCGGGCACGACACGGTCAGAAGGCTTCTTCCACGTCTTCTTCGCGTTGCGGCTTACTTGCGATCCAGTACTCGGTTGAAGCGGGGGAGGGGCAGTTTAGTTGGGCGAGGGAGGGTCTTTGCTAGAATTGGGTACCGACGGAGCGCCGGAAGTGAGCAGAGGTTCCGCCGCCGCCACTTGCACGCACGCACCCTAACCCCTAGCTTGTGCATTGATGCGTTGTGGCACTGGAGGATGGATGCTCGGAGATGCTCTCCGACCCGTTCTGGGCACTAAACGGGGCGGATGGGGGTGGACTCGTTTGGATGATGCACGTACTACTGTAACATATCTTCGGTGACGATCAGGGTTCTGCGGACGCTATGGCCTAAACATAGCGGAAGCAGGCAGCTTAAGGGTATAGGAAACCTACGTGCTTCATACGCCAGTCGAGGCGAAGTGTGGTCTTCTACGGTTCTCCAGACGTTGAGTGATCTGCGATGGAGGCTGTACTTCGGACACTGGCATATTGGTACCGTGATGGGTGGGGAGAGGCGATAGAGAAAGGGGGTGGCGAATTGCTTGTCCGAGGAGGATGAGGGGTGGGATGTGACTTTGAATAATTCCCGAGGGCATTACGGAGGCTCTCAGCAGAACGGCGTATTGATGAGCACCGAAGGGGATTGAAGGATCTGGGGTAGTGCTGATGTCAGTACGTGTTCACAAAGCGTGTGACAGGTGAGGTACTGCAGCCGCAGACCGACATAGGCGTAGACAGACCTTGATCTTGATTCGGTTGTAGATTTCAGAGTCAAGTGACAGTCTGAAGAAGGCAAGACTTACTACTAGTAGCGCAACAAGGATAAATGGGAGCATACTTGTTGGACCGCCACATCCGATATGCGTGCCTGCAACACGCTTGGCATGTGATCGTATGCCGCACATATACTCGCTCTTGTCTATCTCCTCGTGAGGCATGACTTCAAGGAGATTTACATCCTAACGTGGAGTCGTCGTCGTGGCCAAGAACAATACGGTCCGAAACTGGTAATAGAAGCGCCCGTAGAGACTTTACTCTTGTGGCTACCGAGCGCTTCAACAACGGTTGATTCCGATTCTCATGAACGCCGCCGATATCCTCGCTAGGCTGTACGTTTTCATCGCCCGACCAGTCTGCTATGAGTAATGAGTATCTCTTACTGGCGAAGACGTGACCTTGTGGTGGCCATCTTCTGCAGCTTCTTTTCTTCTCCAGAGATCATGTGTCCTGTCCATGTGCACTCCAGCACTGTGTACTCTCTGCCTATATTCGAGTTGCTCTGTCCATCTTACGTCTCTATCGCTCTGCCATGCCGCACGCTTGATATCCCGCACGCCTGATATCCTCATCCGACTACCTCCTGCGCCAAGGACTGCCTCACCGAAGATGAAGATCCTGTCTCTGATCTCCCTTGCGGGAGTGGTCTTTTCACTTCCAGGACTACTATATGCACTCCGACTATCCCAGGAAGTCTCTTCGCTCGCCCGGCAGGACAGGAACAATGGCATACACCTTGCGGTCTCTCCCATCTGCGGCCCTCTATCTGGAAGTACAGCGGACGTGAATGCTGGTATTGCGCTCAAGCGCATCAAGACGATTGTGGCGTTTGGAGTAAGTCTCCCCTCTTCTTGACTGTGACTTGTAACACACCGAGGCAGAGTGTTGAACGTTGGATGCTGACCGGTTTTGAATTCACAGGACTCGTATACTGATGGTGGGAGACAGGATGGAGGACCGCTTCCGCCTGCTGTTGTTGTACCTCCAGACGCAGAGGCTGGAGGACGGTCTACGGATGGGAAAGTTTGGGTCGAGGATCTAGCAGATGATATAGGTGCAAATGTGATGGATTACGCGGTACGTGCATCAACGTATCAACTTCTCTGCCCTCTGCCCGTTGCTTCAATACCGAGATACGTGTTGTGTCCTTCAGCAATCTGGCGCGTGTACGGATCTGAGGTTGTGGCCCAGTGCGATCAAGAAGGTGGATTTCGTCGGACAGGGTGCGTGGTCTCAGACTTGGTGGCTGTTCAGGATCGCTGAGGCCATGTCAGTGGCGACGTTTTTGAATCAGTCCAACGATCTCCACCCTGAGAGCACGTTGTATGCTATTTTCTTTGGGATCAAGTACGTCTTGAACCGTCCTCGTACACTTCACACATCTCGCTGACGATCCGTCATGCGCGCATATAGTGACTATGAAAATTCTAAGAGTGAGTCTCTCGTTGTTCCGATCACTCGATCCAAGCCAATCTCGCACTCGTGCAGCGGACGGTGAAGCCAACTTGCAAGCCGCCGCCCAAGTCATTCTCTCCCAGATACGCATCCTCGCAAGCGCCCCAACCAACGGCCGCTCCTTCCTCGTTACCGATGTCTACGGCCGCGGCACACACACTCCCGCTGGCGACGCATTCGTGCAGACCATCTTCTCCGGCCTGCACGACCTCCACCGCGGTATCAACTCGACCGGTCAAGGCGAGAGCGAGGGAGAGGGGCGGAAGTTGGACGTCGCGTTCGCTGAATTTGCCCGGATCTGGGACGGGGTGCTTGGAGAGGATCCAGGGTATGCTGCTTTTGGGTACGCGAGCACGGATGCGTGCATCGTGGATTGTGCGCAGGCGCCGTGTCAGACGGATGGGATGTGCGACGATCCGGAGCATTATTTTGAGTATATTCCTGGGTGAGTAGCCTCTGCGACAGCGATTGAGCTAGACCGGGATGATATGAGGCGCGCATATAGGCACCCGTCGAAGGAAGGGATGAGAATTATGGCGGATTATGTAGAGGAGGTGCTCGAGCGATGCGTGGTGGAATGACCGGTGGAAGTGGCAAAGGTTGGTTGTTTCGTCGGAATCGCTTGCGATGATATATTCACTAGTAGTGTTTCAGTGAAGGCATGATGTTGTCTACGATCTTGATTCTATGTCCCATAATGGAACGTAGCCTCGCGCTCATCAGGCAGCGCTGCTGAACCTCAACGGCCTGGCCGTCGAGCCTCCAGTGATACTGGAGATAGATACAGGCAATAAGCGCTACTGGCGCAAACGAAAATGGGGTGCAAGAAATCACGGCGATATACAGAGACGGCTTTGGTCGTGGCCATGGAATTCCCTTCCTTCGTCTGCAGCACCAATAACGAGATTCTGAACCGTATAACGCCTGAAGACGGGGTCAGAACATCGGACAAACTCAAACGCGAGGTAATGACCTCGACCTCCCAAGATGAGAGCGCGCACCTTGCGCGTTCCGGGCCCCAATCCCGGTACTGTTCCCTCAATGGAACCCTGCATACCAACAGGGTTGTTTCTGCAGAGCTCTGGACAGCTCCGAGATCACATCGTCGGAAGGTTGAGTACCCAAGTACTGGCATTTATCGAGGCTCAGTTTACCCGGGTCCACCTCAAACATCTTGGCAATAGGAATGATGTGGATGCCATCCGCAGAGCCCGATGAGAGTCGCACCATCCGAAGACTCGAAAGTCCAAGATCGTGGAGCCGTGGACGAAGTCCTTGAAGATGTCCCATTGCTGCTTCGAGTAGGTGTGAATAATCTCGGTGGCTCAGATCGCGAAGCCCCTCCTTCGAAAGCTTGCATGTGTGGATCCAGTTTGGGTTACGAGCCAAAGGGCCAGCCTCCCCAGTCTCCAACGCCTTCTTCATCATCGCGGCGCAAATGCGCACGTCGAACCGAAATCCATAGTACCACCAAACGGGCCACGGCTGCGGGTTGGTCTCGGACTCATCATGATCAGAGTCCGAGTAGTCATAGTCGAGCCCGTTGACATCGTGTTCGTGATCCATGGTGAGTAGAAGCGAGGATAATGACTGAGTTGCAGGGCGATTAATTGCAAGCCAGTTGCCTCTATATAGGCCTCACACAGCCGGAACATGTGCTGTCGATTAGCCGACATGCGGCGCACACAGCTGTTCGAGGCCTCGGAGCTATCCAATCATCATCAAACACGACGAGGTCTAGACGTCTAGAGCTAGAGAGGACGCAGCGTTGCAGAGGCGAGGGTGCTCACCCGGTACTCGCATATCGGACGGACATCCGACGTCTTGCATCAGTCCCGGTGCGAACTCGATCTTGTATGCTATCTTCTCTGGGATCAAGCAAGTACGTCTTAAACTTTCCGTGTCTTCACGCAGCTCGCTGACGATGTATCAACCGTGGATATAGTGATTATCGAAGCTCTATAAGTGGGTCCCTCGTTGCCTGATCCACTTGCCGAATGATCCAAGCTAATCGCATACGTACAGCAGACGGCGAGGCCAATTTGCAAGCGGCCGCCCAAGTCATTCTCTCTCAGAAACGTATCCTCGTAAGCGCCCCCAACCAATTGCAACGGCCGCTGCTTCCTCGTCTACGGCCGCGGCACACATCTCGCTTGCGACCCATTCGTCGAGACCATCTTCTCCGGCCTGCACGACCTCCAACGTGGTATCAACTCGACCAGTCAAGGCGAGAGCGAGGAAAGGGGCCAAAGCTGAACGTCGCGTTCGCCGAGTTCTCCCGGTTCTGGGGATACGCCCTGTTTGGGTACGGGAGCTGAGCGCAGATGCATGCATGCATCGTGGACTGTGCACAGGAGTCGTGTCGAACGGATGGGACGTGCGACGATCCGGAGCATTATTTCGAGTATATCCATGGGTGAGTATTCTCTGATACTGTGCTAGACGAGGATGACTTGGGGAGGCACGCATATAGGCACCCGTCGAAGGAAGGGATGAGAATCATAGCAGATTATGTGCTCGAGCGATGTGTGGCATGGGTGACCGAGTATGGAAGTAAGAAAGATAAGTTTGTTGATATGACGAAATCGCCTAATGTAATCACTGATAGTGTTTCATGACAGCAGTTTTGTCTACGATATCTAGGCTGGTTTTCATCTACGGAACGAATCGCGCTCAGTAGGCGATGCTGCTGACTCCCAACGGAGCTTCCAGTGATATTTGAGACAGGTGAGTCTCTAGGCAGTCAACATCTGTGATCGTGGTCATCATATCGCGTAGGCTTGCTTCTGCGATGAAAGACGGGGATGTCTGCGGCCTGTCCCCACCTACTCTGATGGTTGTAGTCTTCTAGCCGGGATCTCCGTCTCATGAATACCGTCAAGGCTCTAACAACCCACTCATGCAACGTGGGCTTGCACAGTGGCAGTATCTCGGGAAGCACACTGACTGACCCACGCGGGTGGTGCGTGAACGTTGACATACGACTTGTCGACAGCTGACATGGATAGCAAGACTGCGACTTAGATAGTGGGATTGCTACGCTATCGGCAATCCTCAACTCCAATGTTCATCGTCCTTCTCGTCGTACAAGGACAGCATAGCAACTCCATACTACTTACACTGCGCATAGAGCGCTGATTGTGGATGATAAATAGGTTAGAATCGTCTCTTGCTTCGAAGCCCACCTATCTCTCATGTCGTCTCCTTCCAGCGTCGCCGATAACATTGAAAGCACTAAGGAACCAATACCGGGCCTGCCGTCCACCGTGTTCGGGACGCGGCGGTTCTGCATGTCGCAGGAGGTCACTGCAACAGTGACGATCACACGGAAGATAGAGGTTCCCTCCACGCCCATTGTCTCTGTCTCCGTCAGAGTCGAGTCCATTGTCACAACTTTGACCTCCACAGTAACGGAATATATCTACAAACCGTCCGGTTCTTCCTCATCTTCGCAAGACGTACGGTCACACTCAGCTCAATTTCTGCACACGGGGATGATCATGGGTATCACAGTCTCTGCCGTTTTTGCGGCGGGTTTGGGTATCGCGATTATGATCTGCTATTTACGACGCAAACGTCGTGGGGAGCCATTCGTGGGAAGGTCCTTACTATGGCGCGGTACCAGTATGTCGTCTTTATTAATTGTTTTCCCACTTTCTTGATGCTCATCTACTCTGCTTTGAAAGGACATCGCTCATCAGTCGACTCTCAATCTCCACTTTGCTCTCAACCACGGGCATCCTGTCTACCTACGCACGAGCATGCGCCTTTATCTCAAAGCGCTCCCAGGAGCAAGAGAGAATCAATTACTGTCAGGTCACCTATTGATGCGGACCTGGAGCGCGATGATCCCGACACCAGTGGAACACATCGCTCTGGGAGCTCCGGTGTCCCATCATTCACCAACGCCACAGCACACTCTCCTGACTCGGACGCACCTCCGTTTTACACAAGGTGCACGTGCAATCTTCCTCGTGCGCACGAGAACTTGGTGCATGCATCTTTCGATGGAGTCGCTGAACGCCACTGGGGGGAAATGGTGTTGGTGGGAGTGTTCCTGCTTCCAATGCTCCGTTGGAGGATCATGATGCACGGAGTGAGATTGGTTCTGTTCCTTCTAGTGTCCCTCCACCGTACTCGGAAGCATCGACTTGACTTGACAGAGAAATGACGAGACGGCGGGTACTAGCTAACATTGTGTTCCTTATTTCCCAGTTGCAATTGACTATAGTACGGGGATCTGAACTTGGTAGTGAGCTCGATGTATGATCATATCTTGAGATCTACTGGATACTGGGCTGTGCATGATGTTGACTTCAACTCCATTCCCTAATCCTGCATGTACCACTAGTACTACTAAGGCTGGTATCCCTGCTGTAGTCAACTATCAGTTACTGAGGAACATTGATCTACCAGGTAGTCCCTTTTTTCCCGGTGAAGTTGAAACTGCGATCACTGGGTCAAACTTCATGGGCGTTCGGGTTGTAGAGGCCCGTGTGCGTCTGATGAGTCTGAAAGCGGTAACGGAAGCGCCTGCCAACACATCAGGGCAGGCGTAGATGATGAGGCGCTCCTGTCACGCCACCTAGTAGTACTACGCTCACCTACAGTCCTTGAATCTTCGTATTGAGTTCTTGTCGTTCTCAGAGCAGCATCCCATTCTTCTTCGCATGGCGAGGCGATACCTCAAGTGGCAGCGAGCATGTTCTCAGCACTGTGCCGATGGCTATGGGACACCCACTTCATCGGCTGAAAGACCGGTTGCTACGCCATCCATATCCAACTGTAGCGGCTCGGGCTCCCCAGGATGAGTGAGCTGAACTCTTGCGACTGCGGAGCTTTCGAAGAGGTGAGATAGGGCGGTATGGAGGCAGAAAAGGAGCTGGACTGGTTAGTACGGATGCGACTGCACCGCGTCGCATGGATAGGGTGTCGTCGTCTCTGTTGCATTCTTGGGTGAGTGGTTTGTTTTACGTCTACTGGATTCCTGCGAGCAGGAAGACCGCAAGGGTGAGTGCAAGCCACATATAGCTTTGCCAGCACAAGCGTACGCACGGGGACCCACTTACTGCTTGGCGGAGAAGGCAGAACATCGTGTGGGGTGCACTTGTAGGGTTTGGATGTTGAATGCACTGTTGTGTATACCAAGGGCCAAATCAAACGGCATCGCAGTGTTCAGCTGCCTTTGCTTCTTCGCCGACCCTCCATTGTGACCCAGAGTTGGCGTCACATCCGTCAAGGAGGTCGGAACACCGATCTCGGATCCTGCACAGGTACTGACTGATACTGTATCAGGCACTGGCCTAAAAGCAGATTCCCGGTCCGCATGTAAAACAAGTCTGGTCGGGGGTCACAGCAATACGTCGACTTGAAGCCTAGTGCGGTACGTTCAACTGCATAGATGTAGCGAGCATGAGCTACAATTTCCTTGCGCATCATGCGTTGGGACACGATCCTCTCTTGCCGTGACGCTCCTGCGTGAGGCCTTTAGAGAGACCCCACTCGAGATTCATGACAGTTGACACTTAGTCATAGGATGTGATAGGAAAGAGACGGTGAGTACACGCAAAGATTGATTGTGGACGGAGTGGATTCAGGATTGCACCGTAATTCCACCATCCAGGGAGACGTACTCAGACGGGTTCTCCTTGTGTGTGTTTCATCGAGCTGAAGGAGGACACGTGGCTGATTTTACTTATCGTTCTATCAGAGAAGTTCGATGCCAGTGATCGAATTCGACAATCAGAATCGGAACTTATAGCCATTTACCATGTTTCGCTATTCATCTTTGTGCGTCCTTTCGCTTTAGTATCGTTCTCCATGCACAATGGAAGCCACGAAGGTGATGCCGTGTCAGGCATGTAGTGAATCTATGTCACGCTGTCGTGAGTCGTCCTGGTGGTATCCCTCCATCATCCCATGGCGCTCACATCCTCCGATCTTCGACGTGGGACTCGGAGTTTTACCAGCATCGCCTCTTGCTGGAGCTTCAGTCCCTCTGCTCCTCGGCCTCTTCAATCTTTGGGTGCAATGTGGGCAAGCACCGCAACGATGGTGGACAGCAGCCGCGAGCCGCGACATACCGACATAGCCTCGAAACTCAACTCCACGGTTGACAACTTTAAGAATAAAGACGCTTCTTCGTTCTCGCACTGGCTTGGTACCTACTCATTCCCTCGCCTCCTCCGGCACCACTTCGTCTAGTTCAAATCTCACACTATATTCCTGAACCTCTAAACCAGACATCACCCTTCGCTCAGGAAGCACGCATGAATTCTTCTTGTCATTTCGTGTCACGACTACGACTACCCCGTATATCGACCTACTGCCTCCTGTTGGTGGCACTGATCGCCCGTGCCCGTGCTGAAGATCTGGCGATCACAATGTCGAGCTCCGATCCTCGCACCCACTGTGCACCAAGTATGATTCCTTGGCAAGGCAGACAAGGCGCGCCTACCATACCAACTACAATCAGGGGGGGCTGGGATTCCTGGGGAGGAAGCAATTGCAGCTTTCCGTCCTCGTATGTGTTCGTCAACCTGGTTGTGTCATCAATTATTGAGCTCGTGCCATCTAAATGGCGTCAGGTTACCAGCTACTACCGGTACCCGGCCACTAGCATTTCTCACAACCACCACCACCACCGCTTCGACACCTACAATCACGTTACCACCTACAACTGCTTCGACACCTACAACTACCATCGTGGTACAAACCGAAGCCGACACCCATCAGAACTCATTAAGCATGGGTGCGATGGCCGGAATCTCCATAGGAGCTGGGCTCGCTGTGCTTGCGCTTGCGGGCCTATCCATCACTCTTGTCCTCAGGCGGAGTCGGATGCGATCGAGGCGGGACCAAGATTCTGAGGCTATTTCCGGTACGTATTCTGAATTCCCGCCGTCACGACCCAATATCACTCAGCCTACAACTCTTGCAAATCTTTACAGCACCCTCCGACACGGACACCGCAGAGCGCCGGCGGCCAAGAAACCTCATCACACCCTTCATGCAGTGGCGTTCTCGTCCTCTACAATCGTCTACTTCGCTCACTAAGGCGATTATCCGGTCAAGTAGCTTGCGGTTGCAGGCCAATGGGTCAGGTCCGCATCTGGCGCAGGCTGAAGTGGACCAGAGAAGCTCCTCTACGGCATCGCGGCTTGTATTGGCACCCGAGTCGGCAGTGCCTGCCCTCGAACCCCCAACGGAGCCCCCCAGGAGTTGCCATCTCGCTCGCGCAAGGGTGACCCCTCAGTAGCTGTCTCGCCACGTCGTCCTACCACACCAGGCGATGCCCTTCCTTCGCATCCTCCAGCCGAGCGGATTCTGGATGCAGCACTGTCCGAGCTAGAAGAGGGACCTTATGCGACCGCTGACGCTGAGCATCCGGCAGGAGTCGAGTGGTCTGTGGAGGACGGTTCGCGAAGACCGAGACCCCATAGTGGAGCTGTCTGGTGGGATGCTGAGAGCGACTCTATCCCATCGACGCTACCGCCTCCGTATTCACGGACTTGACTCAGGATCGTCTCGTTGTCGCAATGCCCTTGTTTCGCCTGAACTATTTGATCGCCGTCGCCGGGACAGGACGATTTTAGCTCTAATAATATATGTAGAAGTTCGGTGCTTACCTATCTCACGCCTATGTGGCATAGACTCTATACGAAGACTATTATCATCAAAAGGAAGATAAGGTGATCGCTGCGGCACAGACGGGCGGCGACGTCGGCCTGCAATCCCTCCCAACCCAACCCACGTCTTTTTGATCTCCTCCCAGGCCCTATGACCCTTATATGAGGGTATCCCAGTTCTCACTCTTTTAACCTGCTATCCAATTCAATTCATCCATCTCTACGTTCCTATCGCTCGCCGGTCCTGCGGAGCAGGTTCACGCCATGTCGTTGCAGGTCACCGACTCCAGAACCACGCTCTACGAGACTCGATCCAGACCGCGCCAGACAGCCGATGGAATCGTGCACTCTTGTACGTCGCTCTCTCTTGTATGTGAGATAGCTCACCCACTCGCAGAGAGCAACAGTTATATGCGAGATCATTAACGGCAGTGAACATACCGCTGGTCCCACCAGGTCTCCGCTTCCATCTAAGACTACTCCCTCACCTTCTCCGACGGAGGATCTGGAAGCTCTCTGCCATTGCCACCAACGGCGTCAATCTAATCGAACTGTCTGTTACTGCTATGACACAAACGCCACTGCTTGTGTCTCTAGTCATTCGTATTCCTCCAGCATCTTCCAGACGCTTGGGGCCGAGGCGACAGTAGGAATCACAGCAGCCGTGACCGTTGTTGTGACGATCATGGTTGTGCTGTGTCTTCAACAATTGCTTCGCAGGTGTCGTTCAAACAGGGGGAGCTCTACCAATTCAGCATCTGACTGTGGGTGTACTGTTAAGAAGGCACTAATGTATGATCGGCTCATGGTCCGTATTGCAGCGAAGCATGGCAATACGACGACTAATCCAGTGGATTCTCTCTCTGTGAATCCCCCATGCTCTCCGGACAATGTGCCAGAATCGCTGGTTGTTTAAGGTATGTACACTATTGACTCCCGTCGCAACCTGATACATTTCTGAATCATGTCGTGTTTGCAGAACATACCCGCACGGACACAACGGAACGTCCTGCATCGAGGACGTTAGCCACATCCCTTTCGCAGCGGCGTTCCCGATTTCTACTGCCGCTGTGGGACCGTCAGAGTAACAATTTCGAAGGGCACTCCATGGGAGTAACAGCTGACAGGAGGTCATCATATGCGCCTTTGAGGGCAGCCCTGATTTCGCCCCCGCGAGGCTCAGCTGAGCCTCTCATGGAGCCTCCTCAGGAGCCACTATCTGGGTCGCAGCAGCATGGCACTCCACTTGCAATCGCACGAACTCCCTTGACAACCACGCTTCCGTGTTCATCGATGTCAGGAGAATTGCAGGGTCGAGATTCGGGATGGACAGCCCCACCCGATTCAGGGGCCCGGAATGGACAATCCGTCCAGCATCCAGAAGGACTGGAGGGGCTTGTCTCAGCCGCCGGAGCATCTAGTAGAATGTTCGGGTCGGACGGTGACTCTGTTGCATCGACGGTTCCGCCTCCGTATTCACGGACTTGACTTGAGAATTAGGCAGTTCATGCTCGGTTGTCGTCGAGGATACGAGGCCTGGAGATCGTCGCTGTGCGGGACTGCAGTCACGAACTCTGTTCTTATTCTCGAACGTATGCGACCCTATGTATTGCGTCGGAGTAGTTACCGTCAAGAGGAAGCCAATCACTGCGGCATCCAATGTCATGGCTGCGATGGCGGCGTATCACATCAGCACTTCACTGGTTGAACCCGTCAGCAACCAACATCGTCTCAAGATTATCATATCTGTCAGTAGAACCCCCAATATCACTGTGCCATCCAATGCGCTTTGAAGAACTCATCATATGGGTTACAATTCGCACACTATGACAACCAACATTTGCTTTATGTATACGAAGATAGAGTCTCCTAGAGAGCGATAAGAGGCCAGCCGGATCCAGGGCAAACGTCTTTGGACATTGCTGGTATGTTTATTTTTTCATGCAGGCTCATCATGTCTTACGCGCAGAACAATAGAAATATGCAGCCGGGTGGGGAAGCTTGGCCCGCCGCGCCCCAGTAATGACAACACTGTATTCCAACGACTGTGCACAGAGCTTGCGTCTTCTCCGAGTCCTACGATCACGACCACTTCGCCGTCAAACTTTACGTTTCCTCTGCTGCGGCACGGCTCAACGACCGCGTCCTCGACAAGTAACAATATCCTGTCAGTGACTGGAAGTCTCGATGGAGTACAGACCCGGACTCGGAGTAGCCCTGACCCACCGGCTACACCCGCTGACTCACAATCGACTTTCTCCCTTCCTGCTACTGTGCTTCCAATCCACAGTAACCAATCCGGCCATCCGCTTGGCACAGGGGCGATAGTAGCCATTGCAGTAGCCTGTAACGGCACCGTGACCGTGACCTTCCTGTTTTGGACTCACCTAGTTACGCTCTACGCTACGTCTCGTTTCTCCAGACGAACCAACGCCAGTACACGGCGTTGGCACCCGAGCCCCGTCCCACCTCGTCCTCCGTACCCCTGTACTACGTCTCAGACCCTCGAATCAAGTCTTCGCACTCAGACCTCGCCGGGCTCGGGCTACAGCCCGTTACAAGTAGCCGCTCCCGTTCTTGGCACCGTCACGAGCACATTGCTCTTCCTCTGGTTACTGCTCAAACGTTGCTCACACAAAAGGTATAATAAGGGTGTATCACTCAGTTGTACGTGGACAGCACGCCTATGAATGTCCTTTAGATGCTGACGGCTTCTTCCCGACCTTGCAGCCGAGTACATTGATACACTCTCCGCTACGACCGAGCAAGTGAAAATGAGACCTACTTCCTCCGCACGCTGCGCTACCATTGATGCAAATTTCAACTTGGATCCTAGTGTCCTCCCCAGTCCCTTCATGGCTACGTCTCCTCATAATACCCCTCAGTATCTGCATCCCAGAAAGGCTGTACACTGCGAAACCGGAGTATCGCGGTGTGCTCCCGACGGATGTGAAGGCGGAAACTTCTTCAACGGAGATGTCATCGACGTCTGCATGGACAGCCCCAGTGCTGGCGCCCAGCGGCAGGAGGTGGATGGAGATGTGCGTTTAGCAGGGGGTCGGCGGACATTAGAGGGAGTTCATCAGATCGAGTTGAGCATGGACGGAGACTCGGCGTCTCATTCGACTCTTCCACCTCCGTACTCCCAACTGAGCGCGTGAACTCGTGCAAGATTCACTGATAGACGATGTAGCCCCCGTGGTTTCTCTTCCTGCTTATGTTTGTGTTTGTTATGTACCCATTGCGCTTTCTTCCCTTCAGTTGCTTTGTACACATGGTCGCTGACTCGGAGGCTGATCCAGGATGACATTTGGAGTCTGTCTCTACTACTATGTCATCATACCCGTGTCTGTACACAGGGGCTCAATTCACGTGAAGCTGGTACCCTTGTACCTAAACAAGAAAGAAAGAAAACCCATCATCAACGAAAAGTAACGAAGGTAAGCTCGCGTCCCCGCATCGTGAATAGAACCGTCCGGGGTGTTCGCACGTGATCGACCGCCCAAGAAGCTACGAAGCATTTGAGAACTGATGGCTCCATAGGGTGAGTTCACACGATTTACAGCCTATTCCCATCCCATATCCGTACGTCCTACCGTCTACGATGCAGTAGGCTTGCTGGTTTGAAGTCGGACATATCAGTCGAGCGAGCATGGACTACTACTTCTCGGACTCGGAGACATGGCGAGCAACATGATATCAATTTTATCAGCATGATCCCTTCCCTCAGCAGCACGCCCTCAATTAGCAGACTGCCAAGATCAAGGTAGGGCTCGACTTGCATTTTGACATGATCAATCCAAATTCAACTGCGATCAACCACAGACAATGTGATCCTCCACCCTCTGTAGGGGCGAGTCATAGACGCCTCATTCTCATATATCATAATGCGCCCCGTCGATCATACACAAGAAAGAGAGGTTGCTTCACACCGCTTCGAACGGTGCCTTTTCTAAAAAGTACAAAGTCCAGATGACGGCTCCGGGTGGCGAAGACTCATCGCTCCCCCTCCCATGGCGACCCCCTTGCCTTCCGCCGTGTCCGTTCTCACCGTCAAGAATGGCATAACGATCGTGTCATATCCACCCGTCACAGATGAAGGCGTCACAGACGTTGGCTACACTGGCGGTGGTAACGACGGAAACACAAACCCCACCGATGGAACCACCAGACCAACTGAAATCAGCACGACGAGCACAACTCCCCTCCTGATCACCTCCGACTCGCACGACACAATCACTGCAATATCGACCGATATTGCTCAGGTTACAGAAGGAGTACAAACGTACTCAGCTCCTCCACTCGGTGTGGGTGCGATCGTCGGTATCACCGTCGCTGTTGTTCTGTTTGTGGCTGCGATGGGCACAGTGGTCATGTTCCGCTGCGTGCGTCGCGGGCGCAAACAAAGGCACTATCCTATGGGACGCCCTGAAGGTGCGGGTAAACATCTAGTATGGCCCGGTACGTTCCTTTGAGACAACTTTTTCCATATTCATTCATGCATATTATCTTGAAAGGACGACGCCGATCACACAACTCCCTCGGGCAGTCACCGTTCATGCAGCTACGGCCAAACGACTCCCTCCTTCGTACACAAATTCCAAGCGCTTCCGAATCCCAGAGTGCATCAAGAATAGACTCTCGCGAGAAGGCGCTGTCAACTACTCTCCGGTCGTCTGTCAATTCACGTGCCGACCTTGAACGTGCCGTGATTTCGGGTCACCCTCGCAGCCCCCGCTCGCCATACCACGCCACCACCACTATGCACACTCTTGACTCGGACGCTCCTCCCTCCTACCGGAGGTTCACGTACAATCTTCCTGCTTACGAGAAAGGGAATGCCTCACGCTCTGAAGAAGCTCCAATTGTTCGCTCGAAGAAGAAGAATCGCGTTGTCCGGCCCGGGTTGGCCGTGGTTGATGCACGGCCACTAGAATCCGTAGATCATGTCGAAGATGCACGGAGTGACACAGGATCTACTCCCTCAACCGTTCCGCCTCCATACTCGGAAGCGGGGGTATAGTTGCGACAGTAGGACAAGACCGTCGTGGGCAATGATGCCAGGAGCGTTGTTCGACGTCTCAAATAGTGAGGTCTTCACGGTATGTGACCATCAGAATGCGCTGACATCTCTCTCATCAGGTTTCGGTGATACTGGTACTGTGAAGACGAGAGTCGCACCGTGCTTGTCGAAGATCAATCAGTCAATGCCGCCACCCGACCCGACCGACGTTGCAGCGCCCTTCATCGGCTTATCTCTGTATTACCCTTATTAATTGGACGCGGAGTACGCCCTCTCCCCTCCCATCTCCTGTCCTCCAGGAGCCGCGTTGCCCTGTATGACCGGGCTACCCACACTCCTTCATACACGCCTCCTCGCTCACAGAGCCCCAGATTTCAGCTTTGGATTCGGGTTCAGCGCCCCGTTCATCACAGGATTCGAAGGTGCTGGCAGAGCTACGGAGACATCAGATCAACGTGTAGGATCAGATTCGACTCCCCCTCCGACCGATGTCCACACCTCCACTCCTACGCTGCCTACCACTACAACCGTGCCTACGTCCTCCAGCTCCTCTGCCAGCTCCCGCGCTCCGTCTTTGCCGCCATCATCTGCGCCCCCCTTTCCTTCCGTGTCCAGCACTCGAACACAGATCCCCTCGAACACGTTACCGACCACTACTTCTCAACCCACTGCTCTTCAAGACTCGGCCGGGTCTACCAGCGAAGATTCCCAATCTTTGACGGCATCAGCCTTCACCCAGACGCAGACCGTCACGCAAGTGAATGATCCTATCATCACTAGCGCGCCCCAAAAATCGTTGGGCGGGGGCGCGATTGCCGGAATTGCAGTAGGAACCACTCTACTTGCAGCGCTTCTCGTGGTCTTCCTCGTCTTGCTCTATCTTCGACGGAGACACCGACAGGAGGGCAGCGGAAAGCCGGAACATCTTTTTACGGGAGGCGGGAAATCCGGAGATGGAGATAAGTTTCCAAGTGGTATGTTCGAAACTTAATGGTGTTTATTGTCACTCATGTCTACAATCGTTTCAGATCCTTGGGATATACCGCCTTTGAATATCGAGGATACTTTTCCTTCACCCACGCTGAGTCCCTCTTCAGACGCCTCCGACCGTGCTACCATCGCCCACTCGATCATGATCAATCCCGCTAGTACGCTAGAGAAGCCCGAGTCCAGAGGTCACATCCGACCGCCACAGGAGCTCCCCATCGGTGCCGTGGGCGGAACGCAGAGAGCAAATGGCAGGCTGACGCACTCGCCTCTTCGTATACACGAGACGGATGGAGGCGTGAGACTTGCAGGGGGACGACCAGGCTCTGAGACGGGTTTACTGTACGACGATGAGGACGCTCCAAGCGATGATGCTGGGGCGACTCTTCCTCCTCCGTACTCGGAGGTACGATACTGATGCATGGAGTACTGTGATCGTGTTGATCTGAGCCAGTATTGTGATGCCGCAATGGAAAGAGCTGAAGTGAGCGAGGACGAGGCGGTGAAGTTGGACATTGAATTGGTACGCACTCTAATGGTAGAACGGCCATACAAGATTCGCCTCGTAGAGACACATTTTGTTCACTGAACGCGAAGGCCGGTCGATGGGGAAGACTCGAAGATCGACTTGACAATATTAAATGAACCGAGATCGTGCTGGTATATTAGTCTCGCGAAGCACCTCTCAATTCATACCTTATTTTTGACGTACAATTGTTGTTGACGGCGTGTTGCATTGAAAGTTACTTAGAGAGAGTCCTTCGGTTCCATGCCCAAAGTAAAGTATTGCATTAGTTCTGCAAGCGCCACACTTGGCAGACATTGCCACATTCATAAAGGCGAGGACGACGACCATTGCTGTGGTCAATAACGTGATAGATAGCACCAGGCTGTGCCAGTGAGCCGCTGCCTTCCATACAGTGACTGCCAGTCAACCAAAGCTTGTATTACTGCACCTGGGCTGTCACGGTGTGATTGATGGCGGCCACACTAAATGGTCTAATGGTCCAAGAAACCTGGTACTGCCTGATATAGTGCTTACACAGTTGAAATATGTCAAACTCAAGGCCAGCATACTGACTCGGTTGTAACTGGCAGAAACAGACCTGCACTGCAAAGATCACATCCTTTGCGAGGTCAGGAAAGGGATGGGAATTGGAAAATGGAAATCATAAGTTCTGCACGGTGAAATAAACCCCTTAGAGGTGCGAAAATAGGCCTCCAACGCCGTTCCTGGGCAGGTAAGTCAGGCTTAGCTATGTCTGTAAGCCTAACCCTACGACCCTTGTGAAACTGAGCGAGCTCATCGTTTCTCCAAGATTTCTGGGAACGATGCGTCCGTTCCAGTGCTGGGTCGACATCTACCGCTTGAACTTCCTGATTCAGTCAAAGCGAGCTAGTTCACACGCCACATCTCAGGGCGCCAAAGAACACCGCCAAGATGATCGTCCTCACAACCTTCCCAACCTCACCCTGAAACCATGAACGGTTCTCTATGCTGTACTCATGCTGAGCTACACGTTCTGATAATCCGCTCAGTCTGCGTGATTATATGTTGCTGGCGAAGACTATGGCCATACAGTTGTATCCTGCGTTCCAGCACTATGCACTCTCTGCCTGTATTCGAGTCCCCCTGCCCATGTTACGTCTGTATAGCTCTGCCATGCCGCACGTTCGATTTCCCCCATCAACTGCCTCCTGCGTCAGGGACTGCCTTACACCGAAGATGAGGATCCTGTCTCTGATCTCCCTCGCGGCAGTGGTCTCTTCACTTCCAGGACTAGGGTATGCACTCCGACTATCCCAGGAAGTCTTTTCGCTCGCCCGGCAGGACAGGAACAATGGCATACACCTTGCGGTCTCTCCCATCTGCGGCTCTCTATCTGGAAGTACAGCGGACGTGAATGCTGGTGTTGCGCTCAAGCGCATCAAGCCTACGATTGTCGCGTTTCGAGTAAGTGTCCCCTCTTCTTGACTGTGACTTATCACCCACTGAGGCCGAGCGCTGAACGTTGAATTGATAGGACTCGTATACTGATGGCGGGAGACAGGATGGAGGACCGCTTCTACTAGCTGTTATTGTACCTCTAGACGTAGAGACCGGAGGACGGTCTACGGATGGGGAAGTCTGGGTTGAGGATCTAGCAGGTGCAAATGTCATGGATTACGCGGTACGTGCATCAACGTATCAACTTCTCTGCCCTCTGCCCGTTGCTTCAATACCGAGATACGTGTTGTGTCCGTCAGCAATCTGGCGCATGTACGGATCTGAGGTTGTGGCCTAGTGCGATCAAGAAGGTGGATCTCGTCGGACAGGGTGCGTGGTCTCAGACTTGGTGGCTGTCCAGGATCGCTGAGGTCATGTCAGTGGCGACGTTTTTGAACCAGTCCGACGAACTGGACCCTGAGAGCACCTTGCACGGTGTTGCTGGGGAGGAGCCTAGTATCCGGGGTACGCCGCATTTTGTAGTGAGCTCGCTGCATAGGAAAAATATCACCTAAGATACTGAACACTGGGCTGTGTTTATATTGAATTTAACTTCCCGCCAGTGGTGTGTATTATGTAGTACTACGCGACTGGTTTCCGACCTAGTATTACTATACCTTGCGAGAGGGGTAATGGAAGCGCCCATCAACCAAGATATGATGGCTCGGAGCGCTCCCGCCACTTACGCAGCCTTACTATTGACTTTCGTTCTCAGAGCAGTGTCTCACTCTTCTTAGCATGGCGAGGCGATCGCCGAAGTCGCGGCAAGCATTTTCCTTCAGCGCGAACTTCCAGTCGAACCGCATGGCTATGGGATACCCACTTGAAACGTCCGGCACTATGTCATCCATACCGACTTAGGCTGGCTCGGGATGAGTAATTTGAATCCTCGCGACAGCGGAGCTTTTGAAGATATGGGATAGGGTGATATGGGAAGCAGAGGAAGAGCTGGACTGGTTGGTATGGATGCGACTGCACCTGTGTCGCATGGATTGTCTCTGTTGCACTCTTGGTGAGTAGTCTGATTCACGTATGTTGGAGTCCGGCGAGCAGGAAGGTGAGTGCAGGCCCGGCCATATACGCTTAACCCCCGGTGTAGGGGATGAAGATCATGGGGCACGATGTGGAGGTGTCTGAGGCGCTTCGCCATCACTACATACACTTGCTGCTGGTCGGATAAGGTAGAACGTCGTGTGGGTAGGGTCCGGATGTTGAATGAATTGTTGGGTATACCAAGGGCGAAATCAAACAGCATTGCATTGTTGAGCTACCCTTGCTCCTTCGCCGACCATCCACCGTGACCTAGAGCTGGCATCACATCTGTCAAGGAGGTCGGAACACTGATCCCGGATTGTGCACAGTTACCGACTCATCTTGTATCAGGCACTGGCCTAGGTACAGAAAGCAGATTTCCGGTTCGCATGTAAAACAAGTCTGGTTGCGGGCTACAGCAATGCGTCAAGCCTAGTGCGGCACGTTCACAGATGTAGCGATCACGAGCTACAACGCATCATGCATTAGAACACCCTCGTCGATCTGACTGGATCTTGGCGCGACGACCCAGCGTGAGGCCTTTAGAAGGACCTGATTCGAGAACTTGGATCATGATAGTGGACACTCAACAACAGGATGTAATAGGAGAGAGGTGAGTACATGCAGACATTGATTGTGGACGGACGGGGTCCATGATTGCAGGGTAATCCCACCATCCAGGGAGATGGACTCAGACAGGATCCTCCTTGTGGCCGTGAAGGGGTGCGTGTTTCATCTAGCTCAAGTAGGACTCGTGGCTGATTCTACTTCTTGTTCTATCGGAGCAGTTCGATGGCATTGACCGGATTTTACGATCAGAATCGGACATTATAGCCATTTACCAATTGTTCCTATCTATCTTTGTGCGTCTCGGCCGCCCTTCAACTCAATCTCGCTCTCCATGCACAATGGAAGCGACGAATATGATGTCGTGTCAGGCATGTAGTGATGATCAGGCCACATTGTCGTGATTCGTGCTGGTGTATCTCTCAATCATCATGATGGTACTGACATAGCCTCAAACTCACTTCATGACTTGACAACTCCAACAATTACGACGCTTCTTCGTTCTCGCACTGGATTCGTACCTACCCGTTTCCTCTCCTCCTCCGGCACCATCTCGTCTAGCTCAAACCTCACACTATCATTCCTCAACCTCTAAACCAGGCATCACCCTGCGGAATTCTGCTTGTCATTTCGTGTCACGACTACAACTACTCCCAAAGTTGACCTACTGCCTCCTCTTAGCGGTGCTGATCGCCCGTGCTCGGGCTGAAGATATCGCAATCAATGTGCGTCGGAAGTGATAACTTGAGAAGGCGGACAAGGCCAGTCCACTCTGTCGATCCTCTCAAACCGTCAAATGGAACCGCCATCAGGCTGTATCTGGAGTTTAATGCAACGTCATTCTCTGGAATACCACCGTTGCTGCGGGAACCAGTATGTCGTTCTCCGTCGCCGACGGTGCGACCAACATGACCTCTTTTTGACATTAGATCATCGCACGGGCAAGGGAGGACAGTAGTCTTACCACGTCTATCATATCGACGGGAAAGAGTTCCGCATCCGTTATAGGGACAGCAGGTGTACTTTCCTATCGTCCTTCTGGTCGCGCCATTGGGGAGCACCGTCCGAGCTAGAAGAGAGACATTATGCGACCGCTGACGATGAGCAGATGGTAAGAGTAGAATGGTCTGAGGAGGACGGTTCGCGAAGACCACATAGTGGAGCTGATTGTCAGTGGGACGTTGATAGAGACTCTATCCCATCGGCGCTGCGGCCTCCGTATTCACGGACTTCACTCAGGATCGTCTCGTTGTCGCTAATGCCCATGTTACGCCCGAATTGTGCTCTGAGCATGACTCTAATGAAATATGTAGAGGTTCGGTGATTACCCGTGTAATATGTGGCATAGACTCTTTACGAAGGCCGTTGCCGTCAAAGGAAGTTAATATGATCGCCGCTGCGGCACAGACAGGCGGTGAGGTCGGCATTCAATTGCTCCCAACCCAATGCACGTCTTACTGATACTCTACGTGTGATATGAGGGAAATGTTGAGGGGGCGACGGTACCTGAAATGTTGTTCGACATCTTCCGTCCACAGCATATGTCCCTTCACGTCGTAGTTTGCTGACATCTCTCATCAGGCTTCGTTGATACTGAGAAGACGAGGGGAACATCATACCCATCGAAGATGTGTTCGTTGCTGAACCGAAGCGCCCTCGGCCATCCGCGTCCGTCAAGTACAAATATCTCTGTATCACCCACAATTCAAGGTTGCCCTCTCTTCCTATCCTCTCCAGAGACTCTAGACTGGAAGCCCTAGAAGCATGACTTGGCTAACCCCCGTTCTGCATACACGTCAACTCGTTCACAGAGTACCGGAATTCGCCGGCAGCACCGCATTCACCACAGAATTCATGATGTCCGTGACCATCGAGGGTCCTAGCAGAGCTACGGACTCTACTACGACGAGCCTCCCTGGGTTACTCCTTTCTTCATCGCTGTTTTCCTCCAGACCCATTTCTATCTCTTCTATCTCCTCCATCAGCTCTCACATATTTTCCACGCGCTCTCACACGCTTCCTTTGCCAACTGATGTCGTACGCACAACTGTAGATCCTTCACCTGAGACCCCAGTTCCTTCCGTGTCCAGCCCTCGAGCACAAACCCCCTCTGACGTGTTACCCATCCCTTCTCCTCCCCCCAAAGATTCCGCGGAGTCCATCGTTCAATATTCCCAATCTTTGACCGCATCAGCGTTTACTCAGACGCAGACCATCACGCAAGTGAATGATCCTATCATCACTAGCACGCCTCAACAATCGTTGAGCGGGGGCGCGATTGCCGGAATTGCAGTAGGAACCGCTCTGCTTGCAGCGCTTCTCGCGGTCTTCCTTGTCTTATTCTATCTTCGACGGAGACACCGACAGGAGGGTAGCGGAAAGCCGGAAAGTTTTTTCACGGGAGGCGGGAAATCTGGAGATGGAGATAACGCCCCAAGTGGTATGTTCGAAACTGGACAGCCATGTTTACTATCACTAATATCTCCAGTCGTTTCAGATTCTCTGGATATACCGCCTGATATCCCGGATACTGTTCCTTCACTCCTGCTTGATCCCTCTTCAGACGTCTCCGACCATGCGATCATTGCCGAATCGAACGGAGTCAATCCCGCTAGTACGCTGGAGAAGCCCGACCCTATCGGTGCCGCGGGCTCGCCCCCTCGTTTACACGAGATAGATGGAGGCGTGAGACTTGCAGGGGGACGACCAGGCTCAGCCCTCCCGTACGACGATGAGGACGCTCTGAGCCGAAGGGATGATGATGGGTCGACTCTCCCTCCTCCGTACTCGGAGGTACGATACTGATGCATGGAGCACTGTGATCGTGTTAATCTCAGCCAGTATTGTGATGCCGCAATGGCAAGAGCTGAAGTGGGCAAGGACGAGACGGATGTTGGACATAGAGCTCACTGTACACACTCCAATGCTGGACGCTAGACAATCATACAAGTTCCGCCTTGTAGAGACACATTCTAATTGCTGAACACGAAGGCCGATCAATGGGGCGGAGTCGGAGAGCGACTTGACAACTGTACGTTGACGCTCTGAGCTAGAAATCATCTGGGAGATAGAGTAGGAAGTCGGTAAAAGTGAAATTTTTCCCGTTGTCCGGTTAAAAATCATACACAACGACGAACCCAATGAGCAGAAGTGGGGCAGGGATGATACTACGTGGCATAGAGACTCGGAATGCTCAACCATCCTCCAGCCTCTACACGTTGTCGAACCCCCCCGTTGACAACGACGGCGGCAGCGCACCCGTACCATTCCCGCTCCCGCCACAGGTCACATTGATATCATCAGTCAATGTCAGCTCGATCGTCGCGCCGCGCTCGAACAGGTCCCACTCGAGGAAGCAGTTCGACTTGGCTGCCTCCCCGTCGATCGTGACGTTCTTCACAAACACCGTCCCGCCTATGCCGAGTGGCGGGTTGCCAGCAAAGTTGGTCGCGATGATTGTGGTGGTAGTGTTGAAGACGGGGTTGAAGAAAGAGACGGAAGGGAAGTATGGGGAGGAGAGGAGGAATTGCCGGGTAGCAGGCACGGGGTAGAGCCCTGCGAGGAAGAAGGCGACGTAGCTGCCCATGGCCCCGGAGTCTGGTGGTTGTGTCCATAAGTTTGGAAACAGTCGATGAGTAGATAGTGAACAGAGAGCGATCGTACCATCGTTGCCGGGCAGACCAGTAGTAGCGGTGCTGAAGAACTCTGAGATGACTTGGCGCGAGCGCTGGGTGCTGCGACCGGGGGCATTCGCATAGTGGTACATGTATGGAATCTGCTGTGAGGGCTCGTCGGTTGCGTCAAAGTAGCTCTACACGAGCGATTAGTCATAGATATAGATCTGAGTGAACAAGCTATGCACGCCATACCCTGTCGAAGATGTAGTCAAGGCGAGAGATGAACTTCTCCGGCCCTCCTTGGAGCTCGATCAGCTTCGCAGTGTCTTGTGGGACGAACTGGGAGTACTGTAGTATAGTAGATGTCAGAGCGGGCGCGGACTATGAATAGGAGCGGCGGTTGGGATACATACGACAATAGGTGACGACTCGTAGAAGCCATCAAAGTTCGTGTTGAATAGGAAGCAGTTGCCGCCAAGCGGCTCATTGATACTGCAATGGCCTGGATCTGTATATCCAAACGAACCGTTCAAGAAACGAGGCTATCAAACAGACACGGGTGAGCATTAACCTGGAATCTGATCAGGGGACGAAACACGCACCTGCATCATCCCAACAACCTCAAAGTTATCCGGCGCCACAACATTCGGGTTCCAGCTTTTCACAAAGTTACCTGCCCGCTCAACATATTTCTTCGCATCGTCGGTCTTGTTGAGTAGCTTTGCCACCTGCGAGATCGCGAAGTCACCGAACGCATACTCGAGCGCACGCGAGACCTGCTTCGTGTTCGCGCCGCCGGGCTCGATGATGTCTTGGGGGATGTAGCCAAGTTCCTTCCAGACGTTCACTTGTCGTCCCTGGAGATTGAAGTTTGGCGGCTGGACTTCGGCGTCTGCGAGCAGGGCTGCGTAGAGCGCTTCTGGGTCGACGTTGAGAGCCTGGGAGTGCTCTGCGTACCTGTAAGATGAGGCGAAGAAAGTCAGAGAACATCCCCGCGGTACTGGCAGAGACGCTGCACACACTTCACGAAGAACTCGCCGAGTATGGGGTCCGCGTCTGGTACATGAGAACCATCAGAATACTTGAATCGAATCACTGGGGGGAATCCGTACCACTACCGCCCTGGATAAACTGCTGCGCGGTGGCTCCTCGGCATTCGGGAAGCCATCCCTCGTGTTGCTGGATGTTGATCATGCCGCGGACGATGCGCGCGAAGTTTTGCGGGTCGTGCAGAGACATGAGTGGGTATAGTGTACGGAAGGTGTCCCACTACACCCCGAGTTCAACATACTGAGCATCTACCGGAATGCGAGAGCTAGACGTACATTGCAGTAGAACGAGTCGTAGTACGGCTCAGTGGAGTTCCATAGCGGATTCTCGCCAGAGTCTGCATTTGATCAATCACTCCGTTAGTTGAGTGACCCTTCGACCAAGAAGGGCGCGAAACTCACAATCAGCAGGAGAGATGTGCGTCCTGTAAAGCGAGCTATAGAATAGCTCGATCGTATCAGCGTCCACGCCCTTAGCGCCCACCTGGATCCGTCCTAGGAGCTCATTCCACTCATCCCTCGCAGCCTTCCTCACGCCCTCAAAATCGAAGCTCGGGATCTCCGCCTCGGAGTTCTGGCACGCTTGCGCGGTCGAAATAAACGACATGCCGACGCGCACCATGATCGTCGTCGTCCCATCGGCGCTCTTCGTGTTCTTGTTGAACCCGAGGAGCGCGCCGAGCTCGCTGCGGTAGCCCTTGTATTCCTGCAGGCCGTCGACGAAGCCCTTGATGGGCGAGTTCCCCAGGTAAGTACCGAACTCTTTGGGCTTGCCGAGGTCGAACCCCACCCCCTTGAAATCCATGCATGTGAAGACGCGGAACGTCCCTGGGCCGAAGCTCGCAGCGAACGTGGAGCCGGCTGGACACGTTGGTCGTCAGTATCGAGAAGGCAAAGAGAAAGCTTAGGGAAGTTTGAAAGACCTCACCTGTTACGCGTGAGGTGTCAGGGTCGATGTGGACGATTGGGTTAGAGCTGCTCTGCTGGCCATCATTGGTAACGTCGATCACGAGGCGAGGGATCGCCGAATTGGAAGGGAAGGTGTATCTTGAGTCGCGGGTGGCAGTCAGACTTCGCGAAGGCAAAAAGGGGGTACAGGGAAGGGCGCATCACGAGCTCACCTATGCAGAGCCGCGCGCTTCGTTGCGGTGAGCTCGACGCGGATGTTCGTTGACTATCCCCGTAGCTTCGCATGAGACGTATGTTCATGACGTCTTTCAAAGATTTGCACTCACCAGGTTGGATGCAAAGTATCCTGGCTCGGCTGCATCGTCCGGACGGCCTGTCGTACAACCGCCGTCGTTCTCAGCTACTACGACACTTTGGGTTATGCAAGAAGAGGAGACCTACCGTCTAAGAGAAGCTTGCGCAAGACCTTGCGTGAGTTGATGTCCGTCGGACAGACTTCAAATCGATCGATGACGCCCAGACCGCAGTTGAGGAGAGGGAAAATTTTGAAGACAGACAGTGGGACGGACTGGAGAGTGTGCCATGAGCTGATACACTTGGATGAAAGATGAGTGAAAACACACTTACTCCTCCAGTTCCGTCATCATGGAGCTGAGAGAAGCCGGTAACAAGAGTGAGTGGGTTCGCATCGTAGCCTGCATGCTAATACAATTATGGGTACGCGATAATACGAGGGAACAGGACGAAGTCGCGCACACTATTGAACGAGTCGGTGTCCAAGCCGACCTTGACCATTCCATGCGGAAGCGTCGCACCTGTACCATTGGCTCAGTCTTAGTGTACAGCAGATACGATTGAGCATGTATTATACTTGCCAGGGAAAACGTGGCCGAAGTTCGCGGTGCCGATGAAGAGGTTGACGTGACTAGCGGGGTCAGGGATGGGAACTTCTGCTCTCCTCCCGTGTGTGGTGGACGACGTCGAGAATGAGGCGAAGCCAACAAACGCCGCGAGCCAGGGTAGGGAGCGCAACATCCCTTCAGCCCGTCGATAAAGTGCCGCTAAAGCATATCCGCACCGTTATATATGGACGAGGTGCGGACAGAGGCGGCATATCACCGCGCGAGGGGGCCTGGACACTGGACAGTTGCGTAGTTCATTCCTCGGTGTGAATGTGTGCGGATGCACCGAGGAATTAATCATGAGAAGGGCGAGCGCAGAAGGGAGAAGTCAAGCGTAGTAGGCTGAGAGGGGTGCCGCTGGTCGTGCCACCGTCAGCGGGGTCATGGAGTCTGATGCATGGACGGGACTTATATGGTCGTGTCTTCGCCTCCGCGAGCAGATCCATTAATTCTAGGGCCCTAGAGAGGTGTAAGCCACGGAGCGCAAGAAGGCAACACAGACTTGACGGAGGCTGTGGACGCGTAGGAGATGAGAGTCGCGCATAGATATGAGCCCATTGCAACGAAAGCCTAGGGTCAAGGAATCGGGACACGTGAAGGGATCATTACGAGGACTACAGCGGCAACAGCACATGTGCTCTTAAAGGTAGAAAAATTGGTCGCACGAAGAGGAGGAAGTGTCAGAGACGACGGTGAGCTCGCCGGTGTCGGACGCACATTAGAAGTTGTAGTGCCATGCGTTCCCACCTCTTTTGAGTACCCGCGTCCAGTATATGTGCTGGCGTAGAATGTCTTTTAGGTTACGGTGGATAGAAGAAGCGGACGGTGAGAGACCGACCTTTGATGCATGGTATGCGTACCTAAATGTATCGAGCCGCATTGGCGTCATGAATGCACCTACTGCCGCCGGTGGAAGCACGTCTAGCTGCTCCCTTGTCAGTGCTGGTGTTCCATTTCAGAAGCCCGGCTAAGTGTACTTACGGTTAGCTACTTAGCCTTTGGCTTGAGAGCCAAACGTAAGTGGATGATTGTCCTACTTCAGTTATACGATGATGTATGTAAGCCAAGCTTCCCTTGCTGGGAATGGTGAGAGCGCTTCACACCAATCATTGTCTAACTCGTGTATTGTGCCTTCCATTTGTTGCAAAAGCTACCGAGTTGGTCGGGGTCTGAGGGTGCACAGACCGACTTCTTCGAAGCATCTGTACAGCGCCATGACTCCTCCTTGAAGCTTTCGGAGTCGACATCCAGCGCTTAAGATTCCTGATTTAGTCAAGGCAATATAGTTCGCACGCCACACCTAGGGCGCCTCACTTCGCTCGTTTTTGTGCTTGTTTCTGTACCATCCGCCGCTCATGTACTTCATCATCGCCTGTCCTTTTATCCGGGAGGCATCGTTACGTCTTCCATCATCCTCGGTCCCCGCTATTGCTGCTAGGGACTCTGTACATGGCTGGTTGTGTTCAGACAAGGCTCCTCCACAGGTCGTTTTCAACAGTCGACAGTGGACCGGGATGCACCTGAGATTCAAGGTCTGAGAAGAGGAAAGCGTATGCGAAGGATCAAGCGAGCTGAGAAATACTGATACCATGGCAATCAGGGATGAGCGGTATCTGTAGAAGTTTCATGGTGCGTCGCCCGTGCTCCTCACACCCACGTACACACTGACACCCACACAAGGCACGTCTGCAGGATGCAGTCGCTACATCAACGCGTTCGTTCGTTGAGGGCCAACACATGGTTTCGCTCTGTTGCTGCTACCTCGTTGCTCTACGGTCCACCTCTGCACCATGCTTCATACTACTTGGTCTGTACTCGGAGATGGCCTTGTCCACGGGTCATCATGGTACATGGCAGATGTCTTCTTCCGTATAAGCCCCGTCGTTCATGATGGAGGGTCTCCTTCATATTCCAATATTCGCAGTAAGTGGCCTTTGTCTACAGTCCTCGTCTCTCTTCACACAAGCATATCGCTTGTCATAGCCACCACAGCCACTATGGCCCTCACCGCAAGAGGCCTTCTCCCTCTCGTTCTCGTGTACCTCTGCTTTCCGCTCGTCCTCGGACAGAGCATCAGAGCAGACGACCCCTTAGAGTTTATTTGGACAAGTACTCAGCCAACCCAATGTGCGGAGTACGAGTTCTTCTGGGAAGGTGGTACGCCACCATTCGAGCTACAAATCGCCCCGGTCGATAACTCGGTGCAGCCTGATATCTGGGTCAACATACACAATCAGTCCCTCATCTGGACAACAGACTTCCCTGGTGGAATAGCACTGTCTCTCCTCTTGACCGATGCTGTCATGTCGGTGACAATGAATACCGGACCAATAGTCGTCCAGCCCAGCGACAATGATACATGTTTGCCCGTACGAGGTACCAACCCAGTTACTACAGTCGGCACACCGCTATCCTCTTCGACGAGCTCGTCTGTGGCCTCATCTTCGCCCTCTAGTACCTCGCTTACGACGTTAGCAAGTCACTCCGAAAGTTCCCCTGCTTTGACTACATCAGTGCCTACATCAGTGCACTTCACGACTAGAACCTCAGCTGAGGGAAGAACGGCCTCATATCGTCCATCACCGCTAAACTCCCCTTCACCTTTATCCTCATTTGCCTCATCTTCTGCTCCCTCAATTGTGACGACTCTGGCGAGCTCCTCCACCCCAAATGCTATTTCTTCCGTGGCGTTCAGTGACGTTCCCACTGTCGCCGGTGGCGTTGGGTCCAAGCGCGGGAATCGTTCTGGTGTGCTTGCAGGGATCTCTATCGGAGTAGTGACATTCCTACTACTCCTTGCCGCTCTCGTGGTTTACTCCGGACGGCGATGGCGTTCGCGCCGCTCGCAAACCCCACCTCTCGATGGTATGTAATATACATCCTGGTTTAACGATAGGGATGCTAACACGATCTCAGATGATGACTCATTCGCGTACACACTAGCGCGGCCGCATACATCTGCAAGTGACTTTTCGGTAATGCGGGAACGCAGATACGAGACCCCATCGCCTTTCGCGCTCTCCTTACAGGCGTTCAGCGCGACGAGCTCAGCTGGGCGCGCGCAGCACCGCGAGGGCGAGGCCATGCCAGCGCTGCGTCCAGAGCTCACCAGCAGCAGACGCACTGATGGTGCACTGACGCCCATACTGGACCCTCGCGCTTCGCTCGCCCTTGACGGCGCCTCTGCTAGCCACTCTCCGTCGCGCGCACCCACGAAGACATGGTGTGGAGAGTCCAGCGCGCGATCTGAAACGCCTGTGGACGCGCTCCTGCCGCAGTCGCCTGTGGTAGGACATGAGGGGTCTACGGACATGCTGAGCAGGGCGGGAACTCCCAGGACTGCTGTCGATGGCGGTGTTCGTCTGGCAGGCGGTCCTCTGGACGGGGCAGTTGATGACACGGACGACTCGGAGACACTTCCGCCGCCATATCAGCGCTATTGACGCACGATGGTATGATTGTTCCCTTCGCGGCGACTTCTTGATGCCTGCCGCTGTCTGCATGAACCTTGTCTGATCACGAATTCATCCAGGAGAAAATGCCCACGCATGGGGGGGGGGGGGGCACGATCGTTCTGTAGCGGCGTTGCTCCGCGCGGGGTGATTTCGTGGCGGCCGAGTAGACTCGGTGAAGGAGGGTACCCTGCTTCATGGGGAGACACAGAACGATGTGAACGAGCAAGAAATGAAATGAATGGAAGACGAGCGTTGTCGGATTCGGTGTCCATTCTTTCATTACAGCTACCAGTTGATCTTCTACTCCCTTCCTCCACGTGTGCAGTCCCACAATCCCTATGCAGTGTCGAGCGTTCACTCATACGCACAGTGCATTGACGCGTAAGTTTGATATCAGGTTTCCCTTGTCATCTCGTATCATCCACGCGACTCACCCTCGAGCAACAGTCAACAGCGGGAGTCGCGTAACCAAGTACGCGATGCACATCTCTTGTTCCCGAAGCACCCACTGACAGCTACTAAGTAAACCTTATGCTTGGTGTATCATCTTCTCAAAACGGCGTGCTTTCCTCAACCCGCTTCTCGTCCTCGACCCTTCCGTTCCGTACTATCATATGACTGTCCTACAGGTAGCTGAGTCTCGAGGCTCTAACACATAAGAGTCTTCATGCGTATCGCGACAACGAGATCTTCGCCGTCAGGCTACGGTATAATCGCCCCCCGGCGCCATGTCAACAACCCTTGTGAGTGTGAGCCGCTTCAAGCATTGGGCATCTGGTTGACGAGAGAATAGCTCGCTTCAACCTCTTCATATCTGTCTCCATACCAGCCCTAGCTCTATCCCTGTTCACTCGTTCAACCCACGCTCGCTCACTGCCTAGGGCAGACCAACTCACATTCGCTACGACCGACGGACTACCTTTACAATGCGCGAGCTATCAGTTTTCATGGACAGGAGGTACACCGCCGTACAGTGTCAGTGTCACTTCTGATCCCTCCCTCGACGCCTCTATCGACTTTGCGACCTCCGGTCAAGACGCGGCCTTGGTTCCACCCTTTCCAGCGGGATTCGACCTTTTGCTATCCCTCACCGATAGCACGGGCCTGACGCTGACTCGTACAGACCCGATACAACCGAGCTCGGATTCCAGCTGCCTGCCAGACGGCCTCACGATCAAGAACTCCTCATCGCCAGCGTCCGTCCAGTCCCCTATAGCTACTACCACTGATACGCCGCCACCTACGGAAAGTACGCCTGTGTCAACAATACCTCACCGCGCCCCCCAACCGGGACCTTCCGAATTCCGCCCAACTTCGAATAACACCTCGACGACCTCTACATCTGATCCCTCTCCCCTCTTCTCATCTGCTTCCCTGCCAGTTACTACTTCGTTCCCTGTATCAAGCGGAAGTAGCACCGAGGCCATGCCAACGATCAGTCCATCTGCCAGCGCGATATCTGCTTCACAGCAAGGCTCTCCTCTCCTGCCGCCTGACGGTATCGCGGGTGTCATAATCGGAGGTGCCGTGACTCTGCTAGTTGCGGGTGTCGCCCTGTGCTTTGCCGTGCGGCTGAGAAGAAGACAGCATGCATCGTCACGGGCTGAAGGTGAGCTATCTATACCTCCCCTCATTCTCTTCTCCATCGTACCCTTCGTAGCATGCTGATGATGCCTTGATACCTAGATGATGTCTATCACAAATCCTCAGACGCATCCAACATCGATACCCATTCGGACTACGCATACCCGGAGCTGGAGCCGAAGCTGGAGCCGAAGCCGGACTGGGAGTCACAGGCGCAGACAGCCCCATCCATGGTGGAGTCCGCGCCTTCCGTGTACTCATTGTCAATCACGTCGACCTCACGAGATTCGTTCTACGTGCGCTCTGCTGGACTGTTCGGACGTCGCAGTTACATGTCCACGGCAAGTCAGTTGCCCTCAGCTGTGATGCAGCCGGACTTCCGATCCGGACACTGGCCACCGATTCCAGATGCCACCTCTGCGGTCCTAGCGCTGCAGGGCGCTGCCTCAGGAGAAAGCCGAGATGGCAGGATGAGAACTGTGTCGACAGCTTCCCCTCATCATGTATATTTCGCACACATCGAGGGCATCCCGATATCGCACAGTTAGGACGCCGATACCCGAACAGTGCGATGATAGTGCGATGATGGGGAGAGGGGAGTTGCGAGAGGTGCGATGGTGCGATGGATCCGTGCACGTCTCGTCTCGGCACTCGAGAAGCAGCATTCCTCTGTGAGCGCTTTTGAGGGCGCTCTACATTCTTGCGAGCGGCGGTGTTGGAAGGCTGTGTACTTATATTTTGGACCCTCTTGTTGGACCTTTTCTGTAGCCTTCGAGTTCCTGTCATGGACTCTGCCTTCGTGTCTGCTCTCATTTCTAGTCGCGTCCGATATGGAAGCACACGCGCCCTAACACAAGGCTTGCGTGGGACGCTATATGTGGTTTCGATATCTTCATGATTTCGATGGCGGTTCGCATCTCCATCGTATGGTATGGTACCAATCGGATGATGTAGAAGCATTGACTGACGCCAAATTTCGATAGATGTGCATTACGAAGTCACTGGTTGCTGAGTCGTACTCCCCACTTCACCCCCCTCCACGCATTGTCTACATCTCCGCAGACATCATTCGCTACACCTCTTCACCCACCCGGCTAGGCAACCGACGGAGTACTTGAGACGCAGTGTCAGTGACATGGGCTGGATTTCGAGTATTTATCATGCTGGTAAGCCACCATAATGTCGTGTTCCGCTGGCATATCCATGCTCACAATACTCTAGATCGCCCATTGGTTAGAAGATTCATGCTGAGCCGAGTCCCAGTCTTCGTTTTATCCTTGTGTTCGCTTATTCAAGCACGTTCTCTGCGCGCGAGGCAAGACGACTTCCAGTTTGTGTCGAGCAACGTGCAACCCGTACAATGCGCGCAGTATATGTCGTCATGGACTGGGGGAGTACCGCCATTCAAATTCCAAGTCACAACCAGTCCATCTGCCTTCATCACAGTTGGCATGAATACCGACGACCGCGACCTCGTCTGGGCGGAGCCATTTCCGGCGGGATACACGCTGTTGCTGAGCGTGACCGATGACACGGGGACCACGATACGAAGTACCGACGACCTCGTGGTGCAGCCCGGTACAGACAATAACTGCCTCGTAACCACCCGCTCACCTCCACCTCCGCATCTTGTAAGCAGCACCTTGTCACCTTCATCATCTTCGTCATCGACTCCGCCTGTCATACCTACGTTTGTACTTCATTCGAAGACGATCACCACAGTGGAGAAGAGCACATCGGTTGTGACTGTGACCACGATCCCACCGACAATCCTCCCATCCTCCACTCGACACACTTTGACATCTATCTCGTCCTCGGGTACCCACTCCTCCTCCAGCTCTTCCTCCCGCTCTCCCTCCAGCTCTAACACTTCCATCACGACTTCCTCGCTGCATTCCTCGTCAAATAGAGGTTCGCTTATAATCACGTCAGCTTCCGTAACCTTCCAAACTATACAAGCCACATCTGAGTCACGAGATGCGCACACGAGGAATGTGGCCTCCGGGGTTATCAAGGGGCTGTCCATCGGGGCGGCCGTGGTACTCCTATTGGCCATCATTGCGCTATGTTACATCGTGCGTCTGAAGCGAAGGCAGCGTGCGAGACCTGATGTTCAAGGTAAGCACCACTCTCGGCTTTCGTCCCACCTTCTGCCGAGCTAACTTGGTACAGATGATCTTTGCAGGAACGATGCTCGACAAGTGGAGTGCAGCAGCCCTGAAGACAGATCTTTGGCATCGGCTATCTTGACTGGCCAGTACACTCCCACTTCACCTGGCGCAAGCAGCTCCACCGCGCTCATACCAGGAGACCAAGCTATGTTCGGATCCAGACCTGGAGACATCAACCGTAGATCCATTTTCCAGACCACTCTACTCCCCACCACCCGTGGTCTCGAACCTACGCACAGAGTGTCAAACTACGTCGTCCCCGAAGACTCGTCTGCGACTTCACTATCACCAGACAGTCCACCACATCCTGTGCCTTCGTCCACTAATATGCGGACATCCGCTTCCGAGCCTTCTTACGACGACGACGAGTCGTGGAGAACAGCAAGAGATGGAGGTGTCCGAATTGCTGGGGGGCCACCAGAACAAGATGATAACGAGCTGCCTCCACCATATCAGCGTTTCTGAGCGTACGCGGCTGTATCAATAGCCTAACACCGGAGTGGATCGGGAAATAGAACTGCGATTTAGATTATCCAATCCTCGTGTTTGAGCTTCATTTACGGCGAATCTCCCACAATGCACTGTTCCTGTCATCTCACACTAACGGTAGAAATATCGTCGTCCCATCACAATGGTGTCAACAAAGGCACAGGGGCGAGGAGGGAGTAGGATCAGTCGTTCGCATCGTGATAGGTGTGCGACCGTCTTGTCTCTAAGCTTCATTCTGACTGCGGTTCGCACTTATCCTCCTCGGTGTTAGCTCCGCGCAGCGTCGAAATTCTCAACTGCCCCTCCGTACTCGACACCATCGGGTTCCGTCTCCGCATCGGTGAGAAGGGTTCTATCAATAACCATTATCTATGATAATACAAGCCGACGCGCCAATTCTGTCAGAAGTGAGTTCATCGTAGCATGGGAACGCTCCACTGAAGCTCACATGCGAAGGCGTAGAAGTCATGTACGAAGCGAATTAACCAGACGGCAGAGGAGGGTGTTGGTCAGATGCTATAGCATGGTCGGGATTTGCGATATATATAAGTGGCCGTTATCACTCAAGCTGTCCGTCCTCATCCTATCCTTCCACCTCAGACCTTTCAACAACGGCCAGTGGAATGTCTAACTCCCGAGATCTTCACACTCAGACCATCGGGGAGGATCCAGAGAAGGAAGACGCTATTGAAGCATTGATCGAGGAGGCGCACTCTCCTGAAGACTCACTTCCACTACCACCGGTGTATACGGCCGAACAGGAAGCTCGACTCTGGCGGAAGATCGACATACGATTTATGCCAATTGTGACATTGATGTATCTCTGCTCCTTCTTGGACAGAGGAAACATCGGTGAGATTACTCACTCACCCGAGATGCCGGACGGCTGATCATTAGAGGGTGAGATAGGGAACGCAAAGCTGCAGGGACTCGTAACGCAGCTCGACCTGACAGGGGATAAATTCAACATAGCATTGGTATGTTCTCTCCTCCAATGCAATGAGTGATAGAGAGCCTCCTGACCTCGGTCTCATAGACCTTATATTTTGCGGTAGGTTCTTCATGGCGCCAGGTCTGATAGGGTTACGACCGCTTCGTAGTCATACTACGTCTTTGCAATTCCTGCCAAGTAAGCGCCCCCTTCTGTTCTCCACATACCGGCAACATCAACTCGACGCAACAGTCTCGTTCTGAAGAAATTCAAGCCATCAAGATGGCTTTCTGGAATCACCGTGAGTGTGATGTCTGTTGTCTCATCACACACTCCGAATTAAATGCCTCCGAATAGATGACTTGGGGACTGATCACGTAAGGAGAGCCTTGGATTCGCGGTGTTCCTCGTACTGATCTCTTGGAATAGTGCCCTCATGGGTCTCGTGAAGACGTGAGTCTTCGTCAATTTACCTCTTTGAATTACTGCATATCTACAAATGACATTCTAGATACCCGCAGCTGGTTGGTGTCCGAGTTTGTCTAGGAATGGCGGAATGCGGGCTCGCATGCGGTGTATTTTACCAGTACGCATCTGCAATGACAGCATCTGCCATCGTGCCCTAACCCCTCTACTTGGGACCTAGTTTCACCTTGTGGTACCCTCGACACATGCTCCAGACCCGCATAAGCATGTTCTGGGGTGGGGCTACCTTCGCAGGAGCCTTCTCCGGCTTGCTTGCGTTCGGAATCTCTTTCATGTCAGGCACTGCTGGCTTACTCGGATGGTCATGGATCTTCGTAAGAAGTCTCCCACCTTTGAAGCTGAATCTAGACCTGACTGTGCTTGCAGATCATTGAAGGTCTTGTGACGATAGTTGTAGGCCTCATTGCGCTCTTTGGTGAGTTCATCGTTTAGCAGTACTAATGATTCCCATGCCAATCGAGTCATGCAGTTCTCGTCGACTTCCCTGATACGGCCACGTTCCTTACCCCTGAAGAGCGCTCCTATGTTATACATCGCAAGAGTATGTCTCCATTGCTCTGGTTTCAAGGACAAATAGACTAAAACTCGGAACAGAATACGACAACTCTTCCGTGGGGGAAGAGGAACACTTCGAGATACGCCACTTGCGCGAAGCAATCCTCGACTGGCAGGTGTGGCTCCTGAGTATCGTTAATATGTTGAACTCCTTGGCTGGTGAGCTCGTCAATCTCGCAGCTCCGTGATGTTTCACGTCTCAGATAGTTCCATCGATATAGTGTATGGCATTACGTTGTTCTTGCCGTAATCTATTTCCTCGTATATCTTGACTGATACTCGAAAAGCTCATGTACGTGCTTAGGTCTATCATAAATGGGTACGCCTATCTCTACGACTTGTACTAGACAGAGATAGCATGACCCATGAGGTAGCTTCGGCTATAACTCGACCATATCTCAGCTCCTAACAGTCCCGCCTTACATCGTCGCTAGTAGGTGATCTCACGAGCAGTCCCGAGGCTCCCTAGTGCCTACACGCTCATACTGAATCTCCACAGCGGTCATAGTAGTCGTATGGGGCGTATGGAGCGATCGGATAGGGAGACGCTCCCCCTTCATCATCGCAGGCCTCTCACTGTGCATGGTAGGGTTCGCCATCAACATCGCCGACCTGCCTATAGGCGCAAAATACTTTGGCACTTTCCTAATTGTCACGGGCGGGTACGCGGGCTTCCCTGCCATCGCCGCGTGGTACGTCTCATCTCATCGAGGTGTTACTCGCTCATAACGAGTCATCAGGCTTCCAAACAACCTGGTGGGACACTATAAGCGAGGCGTAGGCATTGCGATGCAGATCACCTTCTCCAACTTTGGAGGCGTAATTGTCAGCAACATATATCGAGCACAGGACGCACCCCGCTACACCCTCGGACGTATGTGACCTCCACTGAGCGCAACTGAAGGCTGCAACTGAAGTGATGTGCTTGTCAGACGCTCTCGAGCTGATGTTCATCGGCATCGCCCTCCTCCTTGTGCCTATCATCGTGTTCCTTTACGCTCGTATAAACAAACAACGAGATTATGCGCAGCAGGAAGCACACGAAAAGGGAGTCAGATACAATCCAGAAGACCTGAAACGACTTGGAGACCGTGCGCCTGATTTTAGGTATATGCTCTGAGGGATTGGGTATCAGGAGGGGTACATAACAGTGGTCAGGAGCGTGTACGAATAGCGACGAGCTACATATCCCCCCTGCCAATCAAAGTGGCACAGATGTCATACGCGTAACATGACCAGATCTAAATGAAATACGTAGGATGTTAGTGGGAGGATTTTCCTTACCAGCAGAGAGAACTACATACCTCGCTTCTATTGATTTAAGATTCACCATTTAAGTTAATATCGCTGATATCGTGGAGGGAGGGTTCCCGTCTCCGACAGCTCTTCCTCCAATTCGATTCCCTCATCAGGTGGTCCTCCGCCTAGACGGATCCCTCCGTCTGTCTCGACTCTACGTCTTCCCACGTTCCTCCCTCCAATTCTCTCTGACCTAGTGCTTGCAGATATTGACTCTGGTGAGGCTGGAGGCTGAGGAACCTCCCTCGGGGAGCCTAAAGGTAGGTGAGGGGCGGAGGAGAGTACGATACCATGTGGTTTTGTCTCAGCACAAGATACGGGAGGACTGTTGCAGCTGTGGAAAACGGTAGGTGGATTGGCATCATCAGGGTTGACTGGTCGACTCGGCTCTACTACAGGTGGCAGCGCAGCACCAGTAGAGGGAATTCTGAGGACATCATTACTGCATGTGCACCTAAGATTGCTCGTGTTCAAGGAGTCCGGCGCGTTGATTGCATCAAGAGATGCATCATCGCTACCTGACTTGGTGCCTTCAACCATGGACCCGGCTCTCCGATTCGGCTCTGCGTCTATGTTGAATATCGAACGTAAGGTTGTGGGATGTCGTTAAATGAGTATTCAGGTGTGCAGGACGATGTATTGGTAAGAGCCCACCTTCCGGCCCGGGTGTTCTCTTTGGTGCACAATTCTGGGCGCACCGCTTCCGCAGAAAGACATAGTAAAGGAAAATGGTGAGAATGAGCACTGAGGCTATGAGGGACCCGAGGGCGACCCCAGCAATTGCGCTTGTGCTCCCGAGCGCAGCTCGTCTCGGACTAGAGCCAGAAGTATCGGTTGAAGGAGGTGCGTCGATGAATGTGGATAGTCCGTCCCCGATGGTGATTGTAGTCTCTATTGATATTTGAGGGGGGAGAGGGGCTGAAGAGCGTGAGTAGATGGATGTTGTTTCTTGCTCGGTGGTGATTGTACTGGTGGGTAGAGGAATTCCCGAATAAAGATAACTCTGCCGAAGCAGGTGTATCTATGAGCACGCCGTCCCAGCTACAGTAGGCTCGGAGTGGGTCTCACCGTGGTCATTCTGCTCTTGGGTTGGGAAGGTGAAGGAGGATGTTTATCAGCGGGAACAAAGAGGCCGGGTACCAGCCAGATCTTGAGTATTTATCTCCTTCGAGAGGCTCTCCCACAATCAACGCAGAAGAATACCACTCGGAGCAACTCGGACAACAGATTCATAGTAGACTCCAAGTTAATATTGACAGTTCCTCAAGACAGAACATCCCCAACACCAGCAAAAGATATCTGTCAGAGAGCGGGTATCGCCATGACGCGAATTGGTATCTCTACTGTCTACTCTGTGGGCACTGGACAGATCGTAGTCGTTCGTGATATCACGAGAAGAGGACGGTGATGGTACGCGGACAATTAGTGGTAACCGGGTAGCTTGAGTCGGACTAATGATACTAGTGACAAACACGCAAGAACAACTTCAAGCATTGACGCGTTCGCTTTAGAGTTATGATAAAAAGAACAGGTGAGACGTATAATACATATGGTACGAAGGTCTGGTTCAAGTGCGACCACGAGAGACTCTCAACATGATAAACAATGTCATCAAGTACTATAATCATAATGCAATCTTGTGATGATCACGCAACACCCGCACATGGCCTTGCCCCTACCTCACGCAGCAGCGATGCCACCCGGGGCGTACGTCTTTTCCCCGATCGCGCCTTCGTGCTCGTAAAGCGGCGGCATATCACCGATCTTCTGGCGGAAAACGTATTTGCGGACGTTGTGGCCAAGTGCCTTGATCTGGTACGCTGCGTGCGTGTGCGTCGGTACGCTGAACACTTGGTCGAGCTCTTCTAGCGAGAGCGCCTTCGTCTCAGGCACGAATAGCAGTGCGGCGAAGAACCCGAAGACGCTGAGGATTCAGACGTGAGCAGGGAGGGAGAATAGGAAGAGGAAAAGAGTGACTCACTTCCATGCGGCGAACCATCCAAACGTTCCTTGCGGTGTCCACGCTCCGAGTAATGCGGGTACTGTGAGCGCGACGACGAAGTTACTGCGCGCGGTGGTCAACCTCATGCGAAAGATCCCACTAGTTTCGAAGTACTCACAAGAACCAGAGCACTGCCGTTGCGTGCGACATCCCCATGTCACGAACATACAGAGGGAACGCCTCAGCCGAGTACTGTGCGACAGCCATGTCAGTGATCGCGTATAGGCAATATGAGAGTGCGTCCGTACTGTGAATGGCACAGGCCCTTCTCCGGGCGAGTATGCAGCACAAAACAAGTAGATACCAAGCGCGATGATCCCAGTATGAGCGGGACTTGACTCCGGGATATAGCTTGCGGATCATAACAAGTCAGCATCAATGAAGCCAGTCCAACATAAACGAAAAACACACAAGGCGAAACCAGTCATCAAGAGCATGAGGGCCATGAGAGGGAAGGAGACCAGCAGCAAGTTCCTCCGCCCGAAGGTGTCGATCGTCCAGATAGCAGGGCCGGCGAACACGAAGTTGACAGCGCCAAAACCAAATGAAGCGAGAAGCGCCGATGTCTGGCTGAACCCGCCCTGGACGAAGATGTTCGAGCTGTAGTACGCGATGGCGTTGATGCCACAGAACTGCTGCCTACATGAGAACAGAAGTCAGTGGAGTTAGAGCGAAAAGAAGCAACGTATCACGTACATGAACATGCAGATGGATGATGCGAGGGTGGCACGGCGGTTGCGCGGGACCGTGTAGAGCTCGAGGAACTTGTTCCGGTGCTGTGAGCTCACTGCCTTCTCCGCTTCGAGGAGGACGTGGATGTCTGCGACATGCGCGATCGTAGATGGATGTGAGTTACAAGAACAGAGGCAGAGCACAGGAAAAGAACGGACAGTAGAGGTCACGGGCGGCTTGGAGGTCCGTGTGGCGGAAGCGGCGGAGAGACTCGAACGCCTTGGGGTAGCGCCCTTTCATCATGTACCAACGAGGGGACTCTGGACACAGGTATATTTGCGCGGCCACGATGAGTGCGGGGATACCAGCCTATTCGAGAAGAAAAAGGTTCATAACGGCGTAGAGGACTGTTTCAGTGAGAAGTGAACTCACACTCGCGAGCATCAGCCGCCAGTTGAGCCCAGTAACGCCAGGTGGGTCCCTAACATTTTGAAAGGCGAGATCCATAACGTATCCGAGCATGATACCGAACGCAGTCCAGGTCTGCCACATCATGACTAGTGCGCCGCGGATGAGTGGCGGTGCACACCTAGAGACATATTTGAGCCGCTGCGGCAGAATGCATGTACTCAGAAACGTACTCCGCAGCGTAGACAGGAACGGTTGCGCTCTTGGGACCAACTCCGAAGCCAAGGAAGAAGCGGGCAATGAAGAGGTGCCACCATGTGTTCGTGAAGCCTTGCCAGATACAAGTGAGGAAGGATACCAACGCGGCGACGAATATCGCGCCTCGACGACCGAGCCATTGATTTAGCTGTTGAAAGAGAGATGAGAAATTCTCGAGAAGGGGCTATGCATATGACTACGTACCGGATCTGTCACCCAGCACCCAACAATACCACAACACAGCTGAGGGATACGCATTGGACGGTGAGATAAGGGAGAGACGTAAACCGAAATTCAAGGACGTACATAGGGCGCCGAATTCACCAATCCCAATATCCACTGATTCTTGTTCGCTCCTGAGCCAAGGCCGGGATCGATGCCAAATTGACTGGGGAAGTAGAGATTTGCACCATTGATCACCGATTCGTCCATCTGCATCGAGAGAGGTCAATACATTACAAACAGACGAATGAAGGCATAAGGAGACCTACACCCTGCACCGCCGCCGCGACCGAACACATGATGACCATGTAATACAGCGTCTTTGGCTGGTCCCACTTGTGCGTAAACTCTCGTCGCAAGACAACACGGTCATGCTCAGTGAGCATCGGCAGTGTCTCGAACGCCGCGGGGTCCTGCGCGAGAATTGCGCCCTTCTGGATCGTCTCTACATGTTCGGAGAGACCATGGGTCTTTGCGAAGTCTTCCGCATCGGCCAGGAGCTGTTCATGCGAGATACCAGCGAGGGGGTTCGCGAGCTTCGCATTGATGTTCTCCGTCCCCTTGCCCGTATCGCGTCGTTCGATGAATGACTCCTCGCCAGAGAGTGACGTCTTCTCCTTCTCCGTCGTCGGCCTTTGCGGCTCGAGCTTCTCGATGTTGTCGCTGGACATCCTTCCCGTAGCGGCGGCAGTAATGAAGAGAGAGAGAGAGAGATGACCCGGGAAAGAAGAGGCAAGGAACCTGGGGAAAAATCTCACGAGAATCCACACTGTTATACCAATAGTTGGCTCACCCGGTATATAGGGGCTGCGCCGTCGTCGGGACGCGCTTTTGTTGCGGCGGATCGCCGTCGCGGTATTGTGGGGCACAATTGGTGCAGGGTACGTCACGCTGTGCTACCATTTTCTCTTTCCGCGCAAGCCGCATTCCCCGCCGGTTCATGTCGGAAGACAAAACCACGATTGACGCCTACAAACGCCTACAACCCCGGGCATCGCTTTCGTCTCTCTCGGCGTTGTTCTTGGTATCGAGCAGTATGCAAGGTAATCGAGGACAACTTGAGAGCTGGATGTTCACTTGGAATTGCTGGGAACCAACCTCACGAATGGAGGTACTGCTCGGCAAGCAGATGTCTGGGAACGGGTGGGCTCGCGAGAGGCGTCTCGCTCGTGGAGCCCCGCTGATATCAGCGTTCGGAAGGTCGGAATGGGTCGGCGGAGTACGTACTCATCATTCCTCTGCCGGCAGTGGTATCAGATTGAACATGCAAGAAGAACCCCAGAAAACAACGATCAGCCAGGCAACTTAGGGAACCAGACATGGATGCTGGGATGTTCGTGGAAAGGAAAAAGAAAGTGGGTGTAGTGCGGTACTAACTGCGGTTGTCCAGATTGGGATCCTCAGACGCCGAAGATTTGCGATCGCGTGGCGGCACGCTAGCCTGGGTTTGAGGTCCGCGACTTGACGATGATCCTCTACCTCAGGCACACAGTGTGAAGCCAAGCATAGGTGGTTATCGTCTTCTACATCTAACAAACATGAATCTCATAGAGTGTACTTGAAGTCCGGCGCACGGTCGCCCATCCGGCGCAGTTCTTCTGGCTGGTAATCAACTCCTGTTTCTTCCGCATCGCGTCGCCGAACCGCCTTCGCCGCATTCAAACGCCAGTAGGTGAAGACGGCGACGGGAAGAAGCACCATGCCGAGACCGACAAACATCACCTCGATACCGTCTATGTGGAATTTTTTGCAGGTTTCAGCGGATATAGAAGGTGAGTTCTTAGCAGTGACAGAGCAACGAGTATGACTCACGTCCAAGAATGTAACCGGGCGCATCCCGCACGCGATACACATTACTTGCGATCGCGCCTCCGGAGTTCCCAAAGATGACCTGGATTGCAATCGCTACCGCGCGCTTGTATTGCCCTGCTACGTTGTTCGACATCCTACTCCATGGAGTCAGCCACATTGCCACCACGCGAGGAGAAGCCAGTGCGGTGTGGAGAAAGAAGACGCACCACGTGACCATAGCCGGATACGCACCATACGCCCCGGACACAACAAGGAAAGTCCCGAAATATTTCGCTCCCATGTTTTCAGACGTGATATTGATCACGAAGCCCGTCAAGCACAAGAGCTGCCCGCACAGGATGAACGGCGAGCGCCGGTTGACACGGTCGGACCACACCGCCCATACGATGACCGTCGCAGCTGTCAAAGGCAATGCGCGCTGTTAGTGCTCAAGTATCAGACTCAGCCGCAGCCGAGGAGGGGAGGGGAAGGTTCGAGGGTACGTACTTCCAACGACGTAGGGTGGGACCGTCAGGAGCTGTGAGATCGTGGTATTGAATCCAAACCTGGTATGCGCTCCGTCAGCCTTTCCGCACACCGAACATCGTTGCCACAAGAAGACTATGCGCGATACGTACCCGTTGATGATTGACCTGCGCACAACAATCCCACATTAGCTCTTCATCTCAACACTCGCAGCGATGCGGCTCAAGCTCGGCATACTTACGGCAAGAACAACGATATTCCGTAAACTACAATGATACGAGCGCAGCCCCAGTGAGACGGCGCCCGCAGATATAAGAAGTAAGTAGACGCACCGGGCGTAATCACGGACATGTTGATCAAGCTGAGACACCACACTTGCCAGTCCGTCACTGCCTCCCACACGTGCCGAGGTGCGAAGTGCTCCTCTTCTCCCACAGTAGAATTGTCGTACTCTTTTGCGCCCTTCTTAGTGATAACTCTAGCAAATTCCATCATGAAGTGTACGTACTCTTGCGATGCACGATGAACGCCCGCTCTTCTGGGGTCAGGAACCCAGCGGTGTTTGGAAAGTCGACGAGGACTATCCAAGGATGGGGTGAAGGGTACAGTGATGGCGTCGTAAGTACGCTTCACACTCCCGAAGTACAATAGATGCCACTCACCATAGAACGCGACAATCCCTACTCCGACAGTGACAATGCCCTCAATGATCTAGCATTCACACCGCTGTCACCACGTAGCCTCCAGAACAGTGATTTGTGACCCACGAAGATCCACGACCATCCCGCCAACCCCGCAACGCCGCTCATGAAGGAGATCACGAATGCGAGCAGGCCAGAGAACGCGCCAGCGAGGGTCGCGCCGCCCCAGAAGAGGCCCATGCGCGTTTGCAGCATGTGGCCCGGGTACCACATCGACAGGCTGGCAACATGCGTGTTCAGTGAGTCATCGTAGGTACTGGTTGAGGACGGATGTGAGGAGGACTGACTAAAAGAATATCCCAGGCGCCAGCCCGGCTTCGGTTACACCTAGGCAGACGCGCGTGCCGACGAGTTGCGGATAGCTTGGCAATGGCATACAATGAAGTGAGTGGAAGGAGACGCGAGGTACACTGTGGTATGCAGCTCACTTCTTTACGAGACCCATAAGAGCCCTGGTTGAGATGTGTCACCTCTTCCCTGGATGGTATACTAGCTGCAACGGATTGGTGACGTACGTGTTGATACCCCAGAGCACCTGGTGGTGAGGAGGAAGCATTTTCAGCGTGCCGGTGCGTGCGTGAGTTGAATCGTACTCACTGTGATTCCAGGCAGCCACCGTGATGGTCTGAATTTCTTCAGGACGAGGCTACATGATTGTACAAGCATGGCTTTAAGGTTGCGGATTCCACCGAGGGACATGGGATGTACGTACTTGCATGGGATTGTAACGACGTTATACGACTGAGTTGGAAGTTGAGCAGGCGGGAATATGATCACAGAAAGCGACAGCGACTGACTATGAACCACATCGTCTGCATCCGTCACAGGTAAGGAGTGCTTATCGCTGGGACTTTATCGAAGCGACTACTCACGAGCGCAACATTGTATCTATTTCCCGTCAAATTCAGCTGCGTCACCAGGCCTTGAAGCTTCGCATTCCCTGTCGATGGCCATATGTATATGAGTTTTATGACCACAACAAACACAAGCCTAGGACTCACCGATATTGCTCCGGTCCACAAACGAGCACAGATACATTACAGTGATCATCGGCATGATATGCCAGTCAACCTTCCTCCACAACCTCCTCTCCTCCTCCTCACTGAGGACGGGAGGAGGAGGGAGCGCATCGTCGCCCCCGAAGGCCAGTTCACGCGGACCGATCGTTGGCGTGGAGGGCGAGTCTCGGTCCTCGATGGTCACTTCGACTCCATCTTTCTCCACTGTCGTGCTCTTTCTCGCTTGCGTTCCCGACATTGCGTTGCGGCCTCCTGAACGCTATCGAGTCCCGAGGGTGTGGACGAGAGACGAAGAAGATAGGGGGCAACAGGTAGATGAGCCTGATGGCAAGTGCTTCCCTACAACTCCCCGCTCCGTCGGATACAGTGGGTGTAGTACTGTACTCGGCTGCTGGCATTTTAAGCACAGGCACGTTCATCTATCTATATATGCGGTCAAACGCGCGTGCACGATTCGACGCATATACAGAAGGCGCGCGTTCAGCTGACTGTACCGAGTCGTGGAGTGGTGGACTAGCGAGAGTTACGTCGAGCACGTCTTGTGCTTCTTTGGAGAGAACATGGAACGGATGCTTGACGCGTGAGACCGAAGACGCTCTTCATTCTCAGAGTTATTTCTCAACGGCGAACTTGCCACAACCTGGCGGCCGTGTTCTGTGGGGAAAGCGCGTGGCCTGGAGTTCAGTAGAAATGGGGAGCTTCGATCACCTCATGATCAGGCTGAACATTATATTGTTAGCGTTGTTGGCGTTATCTTGGACAACAGTGGTGAGAGCGCCACAGTCTAAAGCAAGCAGGCAAGGAGAGTTATCGTACGGATTGCTTGAGCTGGTGCAGGTAGTGACAGAGATATGGTGGTGGAAGTACGGACGGCCGTTACTTTGAGAGTAACTATCTCTGTCCTTCACGAGAGAATAGTCTAATGATACACTTGTTTCGCACGCGACGCTGCGGTACCTGGCGATTGCGGAACCGTCTCTTTACTTTACAAGGTCGGCGAGTATACGTAGAATGGAGACTCACACTGGCTACGTGTCATGGCTTCCTGGTTCTCGGCGAGTCCCAAAGGGTATCAAAGCGTATACCGGAAGTCGGGAGCACGGTCGCCCAAGCGCCGTATCTCCTTTGGGTCGTACTTGATACCCTTCTCGCTCGCCTCCTGTTGCAATACATCCCGTCGCGCATTGATACGCATATAGACGAGAACCGTAATTGGAGTGAGCACCAGCCCGAGCGCGATGAAGAGCAGCTCAAGGCCGTCTGCAAACACGTTGTCTTTGAGCCTGTGCCTCGATTCAAGTGAACTGGAACTTACGTCCGAGCTTGTAATGGGGAGCGTCCTGCGCGCGGAAGACGTTGCTGGAGACGATACCACCAATATTGCCGAAGATGACGTCGATGCTGATAGCGACTGCACGTTTGTAGTGCCCGGAGGTGTTGTTCGGCACCCTGCGAGTCATGATACCCTCAGCATGCGACATCGTTCTAAGCCGCTCTAACTCGCAGCGCAGAAGGGAGAAATATGGTGACGGTATAGACGGTAAGGGACATACCAGGAGCTGGTTGCGGGGAAGCCTGAGTATGCTCCGATGACGACGAGGAACGTTCCAAAGTACTTGGCGCCGCTCCCGGCGTTGGAGATGTTGATACCATACCCGACTGCGGAGAGAGACAGGGACATCATGACGAAGGGCGAGCGCATCTGAATTCGATCGGACCATATCGAGCATACGACGACCATGATGGCTGGTTCAAAAACGGCATGAATTCATCGCGGGCATGTCAAGGTGAGAGGTTGACGTACTGGCGATGACGTAGGGAGGGATGGTCAAAAGCTGAGAGATCGTCGTATTGAAACCGAAACTGTAGGATTCATGTGAGACGAGCATAGCATACTCCAGAGGTGATATACCCATTGATGATAGACCTGATGTAGATCTTGATGAGCACTATTCATACGAGATGGACTTCCGACTCACGGAAGGAAGAGGGAGACGCCGTATACTGCACATGACAAGATGTCACCGTCAGCCTGTTTGCGAAGAGGAGGAGATACTAACTGGAAGTCAACACGGTCAGATTGATGAAGCTCAGCACCCAAACCTGCCAGTCGAGGAGTGCTTGCCAAAGATGGCGTATCTCGAAGTGTTCCTCTTCTCCGACGGAAGAGTTGTCATATTCTGTCACAAGATAAGCGACGACCGCGATGTGGAATAACGCGATCATACTCTTTCTGTGAATGATATAGGAGCGTTCTTCTGGAGTAAGGTATGTGGTGGTTTCGGGAAGATCGAGAAGCACTATATAGCTTGTGAGCGCGAGCGTTACAAGGGTGAGGGGCGGCGTATCAACTCACGGAAGTATGCCGCAACTCCGACTATGACGGTTGCGAGTCCCTCAATGATCTATTGAAGGAAGCATTGAACGTGTGACGACGAGGGAAGTTATTTGATCCCTACGAAGATCCAAGACCATCCGAGAAGCCCCGCTGTGCCCGACATGAACGAGATGCAGAAAGCGAGCAACCCAGAGAATGCACCAGAAAGGCCCGCTCCGGCCCAAAACATCGCGATGCGCGTCTGGAGCATATACTTTGGATACCATAGGCTGTATCTATAGTCGCAGTGGGGATAGAATAAGTCAGGAGACACGACATGTGATTGAGATTTGAGTGCATACAGGTAGAATATGCCGCACACCAGTCCCGATTCTGCGACACCAAGGCATATGCGCACGCCGACAAGTTGAGGATAGCTGGTAATTCTATCATCAGAGGATATTCAACGTGACATTTGGTGCACGTACGTCTTGACAAGACCCATAAGGGCTCTGATCGCGCGGGTCAGATATGCTACATGGGAGTTGGGGAGAGTGCGCACGTCGTTATGCCCCAGCAGACCTAGCCAGCAATAACCTGGGTCAGCCATCAATTGAACGCTCTGCTTCGAATGCGTACCGTCAGACTTGGAAGCCACCTTGAAGGTCGGAATTTCTTGATAACGAGACTGACATGCACGTCAATACTGTACATAGAGAACAGGGGTATATCGTACTTAGAAGGGACGCAGAACGTGGCGTAGGCCTTTCAAATTGTCATGAGAACTTGCTCTACAGGGGTAAGCGAAGATATGAGACACCTACAATGAAGTAGATGGTCTATATGATATCTTGAGTTCAAGGGCACTTGCCTGCAACGCGATTGTTTGGGGAACTCACTAGAGCAATGTTGTACTGATGGCCCGTCAAGTCTAGCTGAGTAACGAGTCCTTCTAGTTTCGCATTACCTACATATGCACGATGAGTAAGAACCCGAGAGCGAATGGAAGGCGGAAACTCACCGATGTTGGCCCTGTCGAGGAAAGAGCATAGATACAACAGAGTCACTATGGGCATGAATCGCATATCGATCTTCCTCCACAGTCGCCTTTCCTCCTCCGGTGTGAGTATAGGAGGAGGAGGAAGTTCATCATCTCCCCCGTATGCGAACTCCTGAACGGGGGAGGGTACCTCAACATAACACTGGGTCGTGGGCTTCTCATCAGCAGCAAGAGTATGCGTTTCGAGGTGAGACATGGTGCCGGCCAAACAGACAGGAGAGCTCAGCAAGTATTTAGGATCCCTACCCAACAAGTAGATACCGACAGCCGAGGGTAGCAGCTGACCTGCACTGACGCCACAACGACATAGGGATAGAGTTACGTCGGTGTCCTCCCTTATCGACGTCTTCTACTGTATTCATTGGGGACCCTGTTACGCCGGTCTAAGGATCTATCAAAGTTGTGTGAGTGAAAGGAAGGTCTATTGAGAGACATTGTGGGTAATACCGTGCGTCAACGAGGAGACGCACTAACCTCGTGCAGACCTTCCCATCTAATCCTAGACCAGTACCGTACCTTAAATGGCCAGCACTGTATAGGGCGTTCATCAGGATGGCAGATGAGCCGGCAGGGACATTGAGGCTGACCATATCCTAGACAGAACTTTCTTCCTAGCCGTGAAGTTCATGTGGATAGTGCGAGCCATGAATGGACTCGTTCACCGCCGTCGCAAGTTCCATTTGCACGCGTTCGGAGCACAGAGGTAGCATGTAGCCCAGGTCCCAAAGGCTCAATATCGATATTCCAGTGCGATCGACCTCGAGGGAGTGGATGAGGAACGACAAGTACACACAGTACTTTCGCACGCTCATCATCGAGGCGGTTTCCACGTGGATCTATCATCCTCCGCTGCAAGCAATTGAAACTCCGCGTCGTTCGGCGTGACCACACAAAACGACACACGGACCACCCTCACCTGTTGATGATCATATAAATCCACTCTATTCAAGTGTCAAGCGCAAATATGCCACTTGTCAATTGCTCATCGCCGTGACTCTACTTAGTCCTGGAGTCCAATCAGTGGAATGCCAGCAGCAGCACCGTGACTCGGGGCATCTGGCGTACACCGCCTTTGTTGCCACGCTGAACAGGAAGCTTCCAATTGCTTTCTCAGTTCCTCATTCTCGTAATCGAAGATGTAGTGTTCTCTTCGGCTCATGCACTACAGCGGCTGAAAGATACGTCAAACGTCTTCTATCTCGTTCATCGTACCTAATGCACAGTTCTTTTCTCATAATGTACGATTGCTTGAAAGCTCTGATTTCAAGTATCGAGTCCTATACATGCTTTCAAGTTGCGCTCCTTTCACACATTGTGCCATATCCCCATTCTATCCGCATCTCCAATGCCATCGCTCGCAGCCCTCTCATGGAAGATATCAGACGTACTGAGAGCTGCTCAACAATATTCGTAACTGACGACATCCCAAGGTATACCTCTTATCTCAGAGTCTACGCGAATGGACCCTGCAACTATCCCTTCCACCAGTCTCTCCACGACCACAGTCATAACTACCTCTACGCCTCCGCAGCCCAGTAAGTTGCCTAAGAAACTCGGTTGCCCAATGTTTGCTAACAGTCTACTGCTGAAGAATCGACTACGACTATTCCGCCAATTACCACTCAGTAGTCTGAACAGACCTCTGCGCCCAAGCAGCCTATCCCCACCCCACAGAGCAGTCTGCCACACCCTCCTTACCAACCATACAAACCGCCGCTACCCCATTGACCTGCGGAAATGATGAAACGGGACTTCTATCAACTTCCTTCACACCGCCCTGCTCCTCGCCTCCGGTCCAGTCCCAGCATCACAGTATCCGGCATCCGTCCACAGCTCGAGTGAATTGTTGCTTCACACAGCTGTTGCCGGACCAACAGCAACGCCTTCGAAACATCTCCATCACATTGCGCTCACCGTCGGCATTGTGGCTGCCATCGTCCTCATCCTATCAACCATTGCTGCCGGTGCACTGTGCTTCGGACGCGGACGGAGAAGAATCGGTCGAGGTTGCCACCGAAAAGATCAATGGTATGTCTCATTTTTAGCTATATCCATGTCCCGCAATATCCGTTCTGACCACGAGTAGGGATATGGTCAGCATCGTTCTCGGATCCATGTACCGTCGCGGCGTCACCGCCGTCCATCTGTCGTCAGACCATCGCGGACGCTCCTGTGGCAAACGTACATACGACGTCGAGCATAGACATATCGGAGCCCTCTCGAAACTCTGATTTGCATGACCTCCCCTCACCATCTCTGACTGCGAACTTTGAGGGCCATACGGCGAATCGAGTGGGTCACTCACTCTACTGTACAACGGGAGCTATGCAACGGTTGTGATTCGGTCGGGCAAGAGATACCGATAATATACGAGCTTGATGAAGGTGTTTCCTTTGAAGGAGGTCCGCCAAGCTGCGACAATCCGCATGGTCCATCCCGCTCTCCTAGGCAGATACACCTCACACTCCTGTCTCCCTATTGACGTTACTAGGGCCAACTATTTTTATCAAATTCTGTATGAGTTGCATTTACCATGGTCTTCAAGTTCTCCCGTGCATGCTGGACGCACCCCTGGTTCGCGGTTCTCCAACTTACCCCCGCCGGAGGAAGCACATGTCACACAAATAGAGTATTTTTCTGATGATTTCAGTGGGTAGCATGCATACTAATGGACATTGGCAGTGATGGACAGTGCTCCTAACGTGCAGGATGTCCATCTTCGCGACCCTGTGACTGCAAAAAAAAGATTCACTCAAGATCTTTCGGGTTGATATTGGGAACCACTAGTACAGATCATTCGGTACTTTTAGTGCACATCTTCAGCTACCGGTCTTATGTCAGTCTATGTTGCACCGCAGTGCCCATATCCTAATTTAAGTGCCCTCTTCTTGCTACTCTCATCTCTGCCACCCCCAACTCGTCGCATCCTCATGGCCAGAGTAACTGTCTGCTCAACACTTGCGTTCAGTAACAAACTTACGACCACTGCTACCGTCTTCTGCTATCCGGATATCGGAGATGGACCAACAACGGAATCGCTGCCTACTACGACCAATTCTACTATGCGCGCTCATGCTGGTACGTCAACACTATACCACTCTTTAGACGAAGACTGACATGACTGAGCATGAAGACTCAACTGCGGACATTCCTCCATCATCTACCCAGCAGGACCACCCGACTGGCACATCACAACCCACCCCACCTAGCGCTACACAATCCCCTACTAGTTCAGCTCCTTCCTCACGTCCCACGTCTGCCACCCCTCCCCAACCAACCTCTGAGCACAGTGGAACACTGGGCTCTGTACGAACCTCTTCCGGATCATTATCACTGGCACCGTCTCCCTCTACACCTTCCTCCCCTTCGCCCACAACAATAGCTGACAGTGCGAGTAATCTATCCCACACATGGCCAATCACGGCGTCTTCCGGATCCTCGCGCGCCACTGAACACTTCTCTAATGTTGGACTCATCGTCGGTATCATCGCCGCTCTTCTGGCTGTAACCGCTGTCGCTGCTGGCGCGCTCTATTGGCGATGCCGACGCAGGTGCAGGAGTTCCGAGGTCATTAAGCTTGAGAAGGCCAATGGTATGTGTTTAATGACAATTCATCCATCGCGCACCATCAGTTCTTATGATTTGGTTCGACCAACTTATCACTCAGATACCCGGACAGCATCCATCTCAGAAACCCCTTCTCATTTCACGCCGTCAGCCATCTGTCAAACGGACATCTCGGGCGTATGTTCGCACCAGATACCTGCACGCTTCCTTACAGCCTTGGAAACCGACACAGCGCGGCTCTCACCTTCTGCGGATAAATCGTACGAGTCATCCGACTTGACCAGCTCAAGGGCCGTGAATCTGGAACCTTTGGCAGTGGTAACAACAACAAACCCGGGCCTGGGAGCGAGCGGCCCTGAGGATTCAGGAGTTCCATCAGCAAGATATGAGCTACGGAGGGACATTCACCCTTCAGACACTGAGAGGCATGTGGTGTACGAGCTTGATGGTGGGGTACGTCTGGAAGGAGGTCCGCTGAGCTTGGACCACGATCATGGTCCCTCAGGCTCGAATTGTCATGGCCCGGTAGAGCGGATACCTCTGATCCTTCCTCCTCCATATCAACGCTTCTAGGTACTCTTTGTAACCCAGCTCTGCCTATTCTCGTAGGCTTACGTACCTGAAGAACAAGACTGATTCTGAACATCGACACTGAACATTGACATGGGGAACTACGAGCCTGCCAACGGTCTAGCAGACAGTCTACAGAGCTCATACCTGTGTCTGTGTCCTGTTTTCGACCTCGATCCAGTGCTTGACGCTATCCAATTGTCGGGTGCGCTTCCATCTGCCATGTGAGACGCCGGTTGTCAACTGTACTGGCACCTTCATACATCAATCCTACAAGTACTCTTTGCGGATGTCGTTAGCCCCGCTCTTCCCTTCACCAACACGCCATGTCCGTCACTCTTGGGGGAACCTTGGGACAGGGGGGAACAGTCTGCGACCCTTTCATTGACCAAGACGGTATTACTGAGTACCGGAACTGCCGTCTAGATCCAGGGGGCCAGACTAGCCCTAGCGGATACCAAAGCTCATCACCCCATGGTGCGTTGGCCTTTACATTTGCTTCACTCGGGCTGACCTGTATGGTGTAAAGGTAATGATCCACCGCCACCTGCAGCGCGCCCGGCACAAGATACAACAACGACTAGCAGTTTTCTGACGACGTCGGAAAACGAGATATCGACGCATATAACCTCTTCCCACAAAACCCTTCCCGTGGTGACCTCTACGCATTCCTCTCCCGACGCACCCGCATCCCCGTCCACATCCCCGTCCCACCCACTTCCGCAGTCCATCCAGATCACTGGTACTTCTACTGTCACAGTGATGATTGCCTCCGAATCACTGAATCCTCCTTCGACGGTCATACAGACCTCCACATCCATTGTGGAGTCAACTCAACGGCGAGGTGCAGGGCTCTCTGCGGGCGCCACTGCAGGCATAATTGTGGCCGTTCTTGTACTCGCCCTCCTCGTTGCAGCAGGTCTTTGGTGGCGGCGCAGACACCACACAGCGATATCACATAACCCGGACTTTCCTAGCGGATCAAGCATCTCCACCCCAAGTGGTTTACCTTCTGTGGCGATGAGTGACGTTCCCACTGCTGTGGGGTCCAAGCGCGCTGTAAATCGTTCTGGAGTACTTGCAGGGAACTCTCTCGGATCAGTAGCATCTTCACCCTCTCTCTTGGTATATTCTAGACAGCGCTGGCGTTCGCGCCGCTCACATCTCCCACCTCTCGAGGGTATGTACTATCCATCCCGGTTTAACGTCAGGCTTCAGGCTAACAGCGATCTCAGATGACGACCCATTCGCGTCTACACCAGCGCGGCCGCAGATATCTGCAAGCGACCTTGTGGGAATGAGCGAACGCAGTTACTTGACCCCATCGCCCTTCACCCTCTCCGCGCAGGGACTCAGCGCGACGAGCTCAGCTGGGCGCGCGCGTTACCGCAAGGGCGAGGCCATGCCAACACTGCGTCCAGAGATCACCAGGAGCGCGCGCACTGATAGTGCACTACCGCCCAGACTCGATCCTCGCGCTTTGCCCACCCTTGACGGCACCTCTGCTGGTCGCTCTCCGTCACGCGCACCCACGAAGACATGGTTTAGAGAGTCCAGCGCGCGTTCTGCAACGCCTGCGGACGCACTCCTGCCCCACTTAGGACATGAGGGGTCCGCAGACACACTGTGTAGAGGGAGGACTGCCGTCGATGGCGGTGTCTGTCTGGCGGGCGGTCCTCTGGACGAGGCTGTTGATGACACGGACGACTCGGAGACACTTCCGCCGCCATATCAGCGCTATTGATGCAGGATGGTATGATTGTTCCCTCCGCGGCGACTTCTTGATACTTGCCGCTGTCTGTATGCACCTCATCACGTATTCGTCCAGAAGAAAACGCCTACACACGTGGGCGGCACAATCGCTCTCTACCCGCTTTGCTCCGCGGGGGTGGCGGCGCATGAGGTAAAATTGGCGCCGGTGAAGGAGGAAGCCCTGCTTATGGGAAGACACTGCGATGATGTGATCGAGCAAGAGAATTGAAGACGGGCGATATCTGACTCGGTGTCAATTATTTCACTGTATTTAGTGTACGGGTTCCTGGTATAGCTACAAGTTGATCTTCTTCCTCCTTCCTCCCCATGTACACGTCTTACAATCCCTAAATACAGCAGTGTCGAGTGTTAACTCACACGTATAATGCATTGACGCGACAAGTTCGATATCAGGCCGGTTGGTTTCCCGTGCCATCACGCATCATCCACGCGACTCACCCTCGAGCAACAGTCAACGACGAGAGTCACGCAACAAAGGTACGTGATACATATCTCTTGTTCCAGATACACCCACTGACGTTTTCTGAGTTGATCGTACATGGTGTTTCATCTTCTCAAAACGACGTATACCTCAGTCTGCTTCCCCTCCTCCGAAACCGTTCCGTACTACAATGTATCATATAACCGTCTCTACAGGTAGCTGATTCTCGAGGCTCTAACATTGACAAGTTTTCGTGCATATGGCAGACAAGTCCCCTAGGACAATGGGATTTTCACTAGCCGGTTAGGGTATATTCGACTGCTGGTGCCATGCAAACCATGGTTGTCAGTGTGAGCTGCCTTCGAAAGGTGAGCATCTGGTTGACACGACAATAGCTCGATTCAACCTCGTCGTACCTGTTTCGATATCAGTCCTGGCTCTCTCCCTGTTGACTCGTTGAGAACATCTGGGGGGATAGAGAGCATGAAGGAATCTGTCGGCTTGCGACATGGCGTGTTTCTGCATTCGGTAGCTCAAACAAGTACCTTACACACAGTGACACCAAATGCCCTGCTGACACTGATTCTGGCTTTCGGCTCAGCGAAATTCTGCATTCAGTATCCCCATGTTACATGATGCCGATAGGTCAGTTGGCAGCAGAGAGCACGCGTCCACCATCATCCGGCGGGATCCGGCGGACTCGGTGCCATATTTCAGTTATTCAGGACTCGTTTTACCTACGATCACTCACTGCCTAGGGCAGACCAACTCAAATTCAGTACTACCGACTGCCTGCCTTCGTAACAAGCATGATGTTATCTTTGATGGATAGGACGTACAAGTTACTGCCTCTCAGGTCAACTGTGCTTCGGAGTCCTCCTCCATATTAACGATAGTCCCCATAATCACGGTCCGCCTGATCTTGTTAGCGTGAGTTCTCTAGTTGATGATGATCTTGCTCTTGATAGTATGGTCTGGTATGGTGTACACAGCGGATTCAAGTATCGTATGAGGCAGTGTGAGCGTAGCCGCTTACAGACAGATTACGTTACATGTTGTCACACACGTGCGCTAGCGCACGCACGGTTGGCAGATGCCATCTCCAAGGTTTGCTCCCTTACTTTGCTGCTACGTTCACATATGCACCTTTGATACATTAATGCCTGATACGCTTCTAGTCTCCGTGATACTAGGACAATCAACAAGATTACACAAGATTCCATTCGATGATGGACTGTTCTTATCTCGGTTCGAAGCAAAAACAGATTGGATGCCGATAACTTGAATGTTCACCATATTTCAGTCCATGACGGCAAGATGGCGATAGCCAAGATTATATCTGCCGAGTACTTAGCATTGATATGCGGAATTGCGAGGCCATAGAGCTTAGTCATGTGTCGTCGTTCTTAAACCCAATCCAATTCTTGAGGCTGTCCAAGTCTCGGGTACGCTTCAATGTATCACTGGTTCTTCAGCTATCAGCACAACACTTTCATACATCAATCCTATGTGGGCACACAAATACCCTCGCCGATGTCGATAGCCCCTCTCTTCCCTTCACCAACACGTCATGACTGCTACTTTTTGGGGGCAGGTCTGCGACACTCGCATTGTCAGCAGTGTTATTGGGTACTTCAACTGCCGTCCAGATCAAGGGGGCCAGACTGGCCCTAGCGGATACCAGAGCTCACCACCCCATGGTATGTTGTCGTTTACATTCACTTCACTCAGGCTGACTTGTATGTGTAAAGGTAGTGATCCCACACCACTTACAACGGGTCCGGCACAAGATAGGACAACAACGAGGACTTTTCTGACGACAGCGGAAACCGAGATGGCGACGTATACTATACCCTCTTCCTCTACATCCCTCCACGGGACTTCTACGTATTCCTCTCCCGGGACCTCTACGCATTCCTCACCCGGGACCCATATGCATTTCCCGGACGTAGTACCCGCATCTCCGTCCCATATACCTCCGAAATCTATCCAGAGCACTAGTGTTTCCACTGCCACTGCCACAGTCACGATTGCCTCCGATTCACTGAATCCTCCTTCGACAGTCACACAGACCTCCACCTCCATTGTGGAGTCAACTCAACGGCGGGGTGCAGGACTCTCTGCGGGCGCCACTGCAGGCATAATTGTAGCCGTTCTTGTCTTCGTTCTCCTCGCTTCGGCAGTTTCTTGGTTGCTCTGGAAGCGCAGACGCCGTCTCACGACGGCGCTGTCACACAACTTACCTGGCGGTTCAACTTCCGGTCAGTCGTGATCAGATTCATTCATATATTCTCTATACGTTGCTGACGGCTTGTACCCATAGCGCTTTGGCAAACTTCGTACGGCGACGAAGCTTTGCCGCCTTATGTCCCTTCGCAATCAGTTGAAGGAGCAAAGAGACCTGTATCGGAGAAGACAAACCTCCCTGCTCTTCCTCAGTATGGGTACACGTTGGATGAGCCGCAGGTGCAATACGGGAGCGAGATTGCGTGTGACGATGGCACGTCGATATACGGTCCGGATGACATCAGTCGGCTTAGCCCATTAAGGCCGCTTCGTCGGGTGGAGTAGGTTGAGGTAGACATGTCTGGTGTGTATATATTCTTTCCTCTTCCCTCCCTCACAGGTACTGACACCGGCTTGTACCACAGGCGGAGGGCTGTCTAGAACTTGGACAGTGATGATCAGTGGTGCATATCAGTACCGCAGCGATACCGAGCGCGTGATTTACGATGTACCAATGCGAGCATCGACATCAACAATATATATCCAACCTTACCTCCTCGCCGAACAAACGGTGTGCGACAACTCCGGACATCTCTCCTACTTGTTCATCCGCTCGGATTGTGATGTAGTCTCAGTGACTGCGTCGGACTGAACGCGGCGTCCTTGCGATGGGGCTCTTTGGGTTCCTATTGTTCTCTGAGATTCCCGCTGTGGCCGGAGGACGGCAGATACGGTCTTCAATCTATACACTCATCCGTTTGCTATGCTTACTCTGATCATCGATGTCGACACGTTTTCTAAACCTATCATGGTGACAGTCTCTTGGCCGTGATGACAGACTTGTGTACTGTCATCCGCTTGCGACACGGACCGGCGGTTGTACAACACGCAGTACGTCTCAACTCTCATAGTTCCGCAAGTGCTGACTTCCTCCTTTAGGTGAAATTTTACCTCCTCTTCGTCCGGTGCTACCTCTGACTTCAAGTTGACATAACGCCACACTGTTTCATATTATGGTATGTTTGTGTGCCTAATACTGATTACTAAAACGTCGAAGGCCAGACCCATGAGAAGGGCAGTACTGACGGCCAGAAATAGCGACTCATAGGAGGTCATAGTCTTGCTGCTCAGGGGAGATGTCGCATTGTAGGTTGATCGGTACGTAGTGTATCTTCACATGAATCGCAATTAGCTGAAGGCGATACGCACACAGTGTAAAACTCCTGCGGCGTACGCATGGCGGTGATATCCTCGAAAGGTTCGCCTCATCTCTTGACTCATTGGTTGCCGTGCCATTCGGATTAAGAAGTGATAATGCCAGATGTGTCGGACACACCTGGAATGGTGTCCTATATAACTGTTCTCGTTCGTCCTAGTTTGTCTACACTTCACTCTTTCGGACTGGCTTTGTGTACGATGACTGACTCCTTCCTCCATGACCCAGCCTCTTGTCAACAAAGTGCGCCTATCAGGGGCGGGTTCACTGTCTCTTTCCAATTCGGCATAGGAGATAATACGCCACCGCAACGTGAAAGCCAAGGGCAGACCTGCGGTGTGTTTCTAATGCAACAGTACTGGTCGTATCCTTCTCTAATACAGTGAAAGGTTCCACAATGCCCTTGTCTCCTCCACCAACTATCGATTCTGCCGTCAATATCCAGCCTACATCTTCGCAAAATGGCATCCCTCCGTCCTCTTCCAACCTGTTGTCCCCTGTAACGTCTACATCGATCGTTACGATAGTCTCTGGAGAGACCATCGTCATGACTGTGCACGACGACGACAAACCAACTCAGAGCAGTGGAGAATCCACGATAAAGTCAGACGACTCTGTGGGATCGATCTCGGTATCGACAGAGGTTGTGACGGTGACCTCAGTCCCGCAGCATCCCGGGAGAGTATCAAACGGCGGAGTAGCGGGCATAGCCATAGCTATATCCATCTTTCTTCTACTGGTGCTTGCCGGTGCTTGGCTCATCTGGAAACGCCGACACCACCGAAGGTCGTCGGGCGGCGTTTCGGGCATCTCACAATTCGGTACGTCACCGGTACTGTCACATCGCCGGTTCCATCTGCATCTGTCTGACATTTACTGGTGTTCAATTCTTCCTAATTTCTGATATTCGCAGCGCCTTTGACACAGCAACCTGATCCTGAAATACGACCTGCGTACCCAAGCACGCCGCGAGACACGAAGCTACGCCCTGTCTCGGGAAAGACAGGCCTTCCTCCGCTCCCAGAGTATGGGTACACAGCCCCCGAGCCGCAGATACACAGCGAGAGTGAACTCAAAGCACATAGTCTGTAGAGTCTTTCCATGTTTTCCCTTTGGGCCTACTATAGTTGCTCCGAGTAGGTATACCATCAAAGTAGATCTACCTGTCCCTGTGTCACTTCAGTTCGCAGGCTTCATTCGAGCACAGACAGACCTCAAGAGCCAAGCCATGCACGTATCTACGTTGTCCATATTGAAGTGCTCATGTATATGTAGTAATAGTATCTCACCCTACCATGATTGCTCTGAGCGCGTGGCATGATTGACCTTCAAGCAAGGACTCAAGGAGTGACTCACGTACTTGAACTCAATTGAAATGAGCATACTCGGCAGACCTAGAAGCAATAATACAACACTACTATCACTGCGGAGTGCCAGTACTACTGGTCCATCCGACTCCGGCCGCGAAGGCACGCACACCTCACAGCACATATGTATCAGTCAATGTCATCAGACTCGCCGTCGTCCGCCGAGTTTGGAACAGTGAGGCGTGACGTCACGCTGTCTGTGACTCAGACCAAACAAACCCAAAGAGCTTTTGCAAACGCTGTTGATGGCCGTGCACTTTCTCCTCACCTTCACAAGGGCCTCCTCACTTAACTTGTCCCTACCTTCTTCAACCTTGCTTGATGTTTCGAGCTTGGTTCCACATGTCGCTCTCAATCTGGTATTGACAGCACATCTAGTGGATCGATCGCTCAAACGACTCCCTCCTTACACAACCGACAGTTCAAACGTTCGTCGGGTGATCTGGAGTATCTGGAGTATGAACGTTGATTTGTGGGGGTCTCAGGATGAATCATATACTGGTATGTATCCATTAATTGGTACTTCAAGCACGACAAGGGGAGGGCGGCATGGAGCATCGAGACATCTCCACGCGACAACTTGGTGGGTATATCGTATAAATTCTGCTCGGACGCAATGTGTACATGTTGTCCGAGCTGTACTCATGTGCCAGAATACAACCAGGCTATTCAAACTTTGACTTTGGGTCTCGGGATCATATCGCAGTTCATTACGCGTGGAGTGTAGTACACTGGCTTAAAGCGTCCCAGACACTAGATTCTCTTGTCCCAACTGGCCTGCTTACCACGTCCTCCAGCATCTGGATCTAGTCCAAGTCCGATCCTCCTCCCCACCCCTTGGCTGAGATAGCACTCGAATGCGCTTGCGAGGCCGTTCTCGGTGTCTTATATATCTATGATTGGCATGAGCTCTCTGGGTTCCCGTTGAAAGGTTCGCTATCATAGTTCTTTAGGTTTGCGCTGATCTACCCACGCCATAATATGGTTTCCCAGGTGAACGCACCCCTCACCCACGAACACTTCCACTATGGCGACAACGGTTTTCAGTGACATTGCAATGCTCAGAGGACTCTACCCTTCCGATTACTCGGCGTTCTCTTGTGTTCTGATGTATAGAACGTCATCACTAGCATGGTGGGACCGCATTCAGAAGCCGATACAAAGTCGTTACCATCTACATGAGCTACCCGAGACGATCGTGCAGACAGTGACAGTCCGCTTGACCCCGGACCATTGTGTGGAACAATCGAGGCGCGCGATCCCAGCCACATTTATCATCGTCTTCATCGTCTTCATCGTCTTGCTCATCTTTGCGGGTGCTCGGTTGCCCTGGAGACGCTGACAGCCCGAGTGCTGTCGCAAGCCATCTCCTTCCTGCATTGGTTCTTCCTGATCGAGATTGAATTGACATCCATGCCTGATGTCTCAGTCATCATCATGGCGATACTTCCAGATCCCCTACATGACGGTGAAGACCTGCCGCCTGGTCGCAGGATGGCTGTGTATCGGAGTGTCATGCTTTCCCCCTTCCACGGTATGGGTACCTAATGGATGAGCCGCAAGTTCACTACGGGGACTATAGTATATCCATGGATGGTGCGTCAGCCCGTAGTTTGCGTACTGTCCACTAGATGATCCTCCGCTGGTACCATTTCGCCGCTCCGAGTAGACTGTCATGTGGTATGTTTATCTGCTCTCACGATCAACTTCCCTGCCTCATATGTTTCATCATATTCTAGCATTGGAAAGACGGCTCTCTTGGAACTTGGGCCATGATGCATATGCTAGGACGCTTGACAAGCCGTCTGCGCTGATTATCGACAATGTGTCGCACGAGTATGCATGTAATCTCACATCGCATTGACATCGGATACCGCTGACTTTGGATGCTTGAGGTAATGCAGAAGCATCACGTCATTGAGGATTTGTCGTGATCTTCTTCATCTGGACTGTTCCCGACTATGACATCCAGAATGCTGATGATTGACGTGATCCTTGGGATCCACTGAGCTTAGCTCCTATCCATGTCTCGAGCTCGAGCCACGCGGATACCGGTCATCGCGTCCAACTGAAACATGGAACGGTAGTCTCCCTTCAAAGTATATTGCGGTTGTGGTGGTATTTGGATGAACGGCATGCTCTTCCTCTCGCACTCTCGCCCACCGGCGTACCCTCACATTCGTTTCTTAACATCCGTCTCCACAGCCAAGGGATGTCGCTTTTAGGGATTTCGGAGCCCTGCCCGCTCGTTACGCGAGAGTCATTGTCTATCGTTACCTGTAACATCGACGGCGTGTTCAGCTCACTGGATACGCTCAATCCGATCAGCACAAGTTCTACCATAACGAACAAGAGGTTACCTCTGGGTATATTCCACTGACCGCCTTGCTCGTCACACGCTGAAGTTGACATATAGGTACAATGCCTGAAGCTACCGTCCTTCCGTCTACTACAACCCAGGATGAGTCACCTGGATCTACCTCGCTCATCGTCGTGTCCTCTCCTATAACCAAGGACGAGTCGCCTAGGACTGCGGGACCCAATATTGACCCCACACCCATCCACGTGACAAAGACGGCTACGGCTACTCAGACAGTCACTACTACGATGACGGCTACGGACGTCGCCCCATCTATCTACCAGGAGATCCCTGCATCTATCGTATTCTCAACATCAGTATCAGTTTCGTCGGCTCAGTCGTTATACACCACCGTCACCACGACGTCGAGCGCGCTGACAACGACTGTCAACGTCTCCAATTCGCCCGCTTCATATGCGGATCTGCACCCGGACAAGTCTAGCATAACTCCTGGTACTGTGGCTGGAGTCGTTCTCGCCAGTGTAGTGGGCGCCGTGGTCGTTCTGTGTGCATACCGGAGGAGAAGGAAGCTCAGGACGTCTAGCGAGGCCTCGCAGTCTCAAGATAGTACGTCATCTCCGAGTTTCTCGGAGCTGTTGTAGGACGAAGGGTGCTGATGAGTTGTCTGGTGACAGGACTGCTCTCTACGAGCACTCACTTAGCTCGATACTCATCAACTCAGGGCTCTCGTATCAGTGACGAGGAAGCGGGCCTAGACTGTCCACACGAGGCCAGGAACAGACCATTTGATCACTACTGTCATGTACCCAACACGGTTCACGACGAGGAGGCGGTTGCTGCTACCCTCATACATCCTCTTGTGGCGGCCGAGCTCTCAGCGACAGGCTCTCCGACAAGCACCTCCCCAGGCCACTCTGTTTCTACGGAGAAAACCGGAGACCCATCACTCTTCGGAGAACGATCAGAGGAGGGAAGTCATAGAGCATACTCGCCAGTTCGTACCGAGCGCGTCGAGGAAGAGCACGACTTCCAGGAGATGGGTGCCTTGCAGGAGGGCCAGATTCTTTACGAGATGGATGGTGGTATATGTCTCGAAGGAGGTCCTCCAGGAACCTTGAATCGGACGGGGGCTTTGCGCTCGAGCCGGACTCCATTGACTCTAACGCTTCCTCCACCATATCAACTCCACTCTGATCGACGCGGTAGTCAGCAATAGAAGTTTGATTCCAATCAATCGCTCGCACTGTTTTGCTGAATCGGAAGACTACGTTGTGGTGACCATATTTGTATATCCTGTTATACCATAGCGATTAGAAATTCATAAATCCTCTCACATGTTTTCTTTCCTGCGTAGAGCTGGACAGCAAGCCAAGTAGTGGCGTTTTTCGTGGGTATTCTGGCGGCATAGCGTGGCGCGTGCAGTGAGTGATGGTTTGACGCGGTGCGCACAGCGTTCCGTGCCATCAAAATTCCACGTTCATTTCCATTCCGATAGCACGAGGTAACTCTTGTCAGGACTACTGCTGGACGTATACTTGACTTCTCGTCCTGCCTCCGCTTCAATCACTGATCGACATGTAGTGGATTGCCGCCACTTTCAAGCATTCATCCAGGAGGTAGATGAATGATTCGTCGGATCACCACATCGCCAAAGCGCAGTGTGTGTATAGGGAAAGGAGTGTCATACCCGTATGGGAGGTCTTGGGACAGGATACGCCTCAAGCTACGTGCCAGATTAGTGTTGCAGAATACTACTATAGTAGTGGCGTGCAACAAAGTTCTCTGCATTGAAATATGACGGCATCAAGGAGACCACATGGGCCACATTGTGTAGTCCCGCACGAAGATGCAGGCGGTGCCCGACTGGAGTGGCAAGAATCTTATCTGTCACTGTTGCAGTCTGCCTTGTCATCACTACACTGTATCCTGCGCTGCGTTTTCATATATGTCCAAAATCCTCTTCTCCCAGGTTCAAATATGGCTCTTTCTCACCCCCAAGATACTACTGCATTGACGAGTATCAACATCCCCGAGGCTGGTGATGTACGCTTTCACGATGAGCGTTCAAGAACACATGTCCCTTATAAAGTTAATCCGCATTCGATCCAGAAATCACCATGTACGCTATAGTCCCCTCCTTGTATGCCTTTCACTGTATACTGATGTGTGTTCAGCAGTCTCTTCGCCGGCAGTATCGACCACTTTCACGCCTCTAACAACTACTAGCCTTTCCTCGTCGGCAACCCCTTCTCTTTCCTCTTCAATCCTATCTTCACCCTCCACAAGCCCTACTACGTTGTTGCAAGAAAGTTCATATGGAACTTACTCATCGTTGTCGGCGCCGGAAGGCTCACTAAGCACATTCACTTCCACCGCCGCCGTTAATACCTCCAACAGCAATTCGAGCTTCTTCATCGTTCAAAGCACAGTAACCTCAGCTTTGCTGGCGTCCGGAGCGTTGGTGTCTACTGTAGCACCAACGACCGCGAGCCCGTCAGTGTCAACTGTAGCACAACCGACCGCCAGCCCGTCGGTTGCTGCAGGCGGAGGGAAGGCCGGAGAACCGAGTGGCGCAATGATGGATATCGTGGTACTAGGGTCGATCCTCCTTAGTATTCTTGCAATCGGAGGAGCGTGGATGCTGTGGAGATGGAGAAGTGGCCGGCGCAAGAGAACAGCCCCGTACAGTCCGCAGTCGGTTGATGATAGTAGGCGACCTTCTTTCATCCTCATACTTTTCTCGATACTCACTACCATGATTCTCAAACGCCAGACGATTATCCCCCGCCACCTTACGTCTTGTCTCAGCAGAAGAAGGGTCAAATAGACTTAAAGGGAAATGGCAAAGATTCGCTCCCGGAATATGGATATACGTGCTACGAACCCCAGATCCCCTGACTACCACGAGCCGCCATGCGAGCACGATGTATCGTTGGGTGCGCATATGTTTTATCCACTTCGTCGCACTTGCGAGTCATTCTAAATACTTGGTAATCGTTATAGAGCATCTGTCATAGGGAGCTCCACGAGAGAGTTCTAGTACCGGTGTGGACTGCGTGCATCAGGCGATCAACCCTCTCCTGACGTGCCTTCTTGCTCGCTCTCCCATTCAACTTGAGGCTCGTGGGCAGTGTATCCATACGTAGGGAGAAACTGCACGGTTTATCTGGGAAGGGAGGATACTTCTTGTTGGGTTCGACTGAGGGCGAGTACGCGGGGAGAACTACATGGCTGTCCGTAGAGCGGATAGGCGCTGCGAGAAGACGTCGTAAGTGATAGTTGAGATGAGGGTGCGAGTAAGACGCCACAGAAGAACTGTCAACGTGACTACGCACCGAAGGTGAATGGGCGACTCGCCATTGAACTTACGCCGACGTCGTCGACGTACGAAGAAGACCGGTATCGCCCCTGCTACCAGCACCAAGAGGAGTGGGATCCCGATAGCTAGGCCGAGCTTGGTGTCCCTATGCTCGTTCCCTCTTGAGGCAGGTGTGCTCGTACTGTACGGAACATACACAAAAACGGTTTGGTTGTTATACGCCGTCGTGGGCACCGTACCAGCAGTCACAGTCACAGTATTCCACCCTGTGGGAAGCACCGATATATTCGTAGCGAAGACGGAGGTCGGGGCATTTAGGCCTGGCCAGTTGGTACTCGGTGAGGAGTAACCTGACGAAACATCACCGGTTGCTGAAGTTGAGTTTAGGCTGGGCTTGTTAGGGACCGAAGTAGGGGATTCTGAAGGCGGAGACGAAGAGCTACGAGGATCCGGAAGGGAGCTCATGCCAGTGGGTGTCTGGGTGGAAGGCGGTATCGTAAAAAACACATGAGCAGTGATCATGCTCTGTGTCGTTGAGCTAGATCCTGCATTTGCTGCGAGTACAATTAGCAGGCGATCGGTGTCGTCCAGAGCTACGTACACGCTGACGATGTCCCAGACGTACCGGTAGTTGTCGATGTCGATGTCCCAGCTGAGCTAGTATCGGCGGTCGTCGTGCTAGTATCACATGGGTGTGTGCCGCCACCTTGTTGAACATGCGTACACGATTTGCTTGGACTCATGGGCAGTGTGAAGCTGACGAGGGCACAGTGAGGAGCGCGCAGAGTCGAGGGTGAGTTGTATACACGCAGATGGCATATGATTGGCACGTACCAGAGGAACGATAATATTTAGCTACACCTGCTGAGAAGGCTATGGTAGAACTCAATGAAAGCAGGTGCCTCGCAACCAAGGGCTTTTTCATTCAAGGAGCGGTTGAGCGCCATACTATGTACGACGACTGGGATCATTGCCTGCTGCGTTCCAGATCTAGAGCGATGCTTGTCACTCCATGAACGGCATAATACTTGCCTCCGTACACCTAATCTAACATCTCTGCGGAGTACAGTGCCCAATGCACCTACCATCATGACGAAGCCTGGCAGCGTCTAACTGTACTGATCGTCGGTCTGAACTCGAATGAGAGCGCGACACGCCATCTTGTTGTATACCCAGAGTCTTTCTGTATCTGGAGACTGTACCCCTTCAGTCGCATCCCTGGGAAAGGTGTAGAGAAGGAGCACGCGAAATGGATCCAGGCGGCATGTGTAGTTTTCTCGCGCTTCGCCCTTGACCCGACTGCCTGGACTCACGGATCAGAGACCGCAACGTACCGGCTAATCACTTATTGTGCTCAAAGGGCTCAATCTCCGCTCCTCCACATCTTTTGTGTCGCGGGCCTCGTGAAGGTTAGCACAGATAACAAAGTGTCGATCAACAAGCGCAGCCTGCGAAAGGCGACAATCTCGCGCGAGGTGCTTGGACCTGCAAAGGATACGCGACTGGTTAATCTGTACCTTGAACCTCCGAGTATCTCTTACCTCCATGTGTGTCAACGCTCCATTCTCACACAGCCAATGTCGATTCCAAAGGATCGTACATACCGCAATCAAGGTCATGCGTGCGAAGGTCGTGTCCATCTGTGAGGCGGCGGAGGCTCTTCTTGCAGACTCTCCAGTCCTATCAGTTCCGCTCGCAGGTCCTCAGGAGCGGTGCGGTCGTGGTGGATGGGCCCGACGCAGATGAGGATGTCGAGATGGGCGGGGCGTGAGATGGTGGTCGGTTGGAGTCCCAGTCCATAGACTGTCAATAGCCTCCCTCAATTCTCAGAACTTGTTCTCTGGCCAGCGCTACAGAGAGTCCTGCGGTGATAAGCGAAGGGAAGCGAAGGGACGCAATCACCAAAGTCCTACCTGTGCATTGACATCCTGTGGTCCTCAGCGAGGTCCCTCCAACACTATGTCTTGAGATGTGCACATGTCTTGAGATGTGCACACAAATGGTGGTGGGTGGTCGAGAGCTTCAAGATGAGAGGGCTCAAGGACTACTTCTACTAAGACACGAGTGAAAGAGAACAGATTGCAGGAGTGATCGTGGGCTTGGGGTGGTTCGCTAATCACCGCAGGACTTTCTGTAGCGCCGGGCAAGAAAAAAAGTTCTGAGAATTGAGGGAGGCTAATAGGGTTCTCAGCCACAGACGCGTCGCGTCGTCCTATCCCTGTCCACGTGTACGACTTTCTGACTTATCGACTTACGTAAGCTAACGCTGTGTATGAGTATTCTATCCCTTGGCAGGAGTCCGCTCAATAGACGATGCCTCTACCTAGTGCACTCAATAACGACCTGATGCAACATGAACTGCAGTCCTACATGCTGCTAAATCGTTCTCATCCACCTTCTCGTTGTAGATCATCTCCAACAATGAGAGAGACGTGGATGCAGGTATGTCCTCAATTCCTTACATGAATGGACGTGTAAGTAGTAGTTTGCATTTCTACAGGGATATAGCGTTTCGTATGTAATTGATGCATATCGCTGTCTTTATACTTTAGTGACCGGTCTGCACCTGAAATATTCAGTGGCTGACGGAGAACAAGGTACAGGAGCGAATCCGGATCCTGAAACGTCAAGATCTGGCACTCAATTCAAGAAAAGATCGTAAATAATTGATGATTGATGAGCTTTCATTTGCAGTGTCACTTGGATTTTGAGTCTTAGGGGGGTCGAGTCGACGACGCCGTAACCTACGTCCTCCTCCTCTACCTATACTCCATATGTCACTCACACCGCATCAAGGAGAGTTATGCACCGACTCTTTGAAGAGTGGGGAATCCTGCTATCACAGCGGGAGTGAAACGCGCAGAATCTTCTCAACTCCACCGCCCCCGCATGTTCCATGTATGTTCAGTTTCCTCATACCTTTCACAGTTGACATCCTTACCCGGTATTAGCTATGGGATTGTTAACCTGGCCTTCCACTCTCTCAAGCACAACGAGCACACTCCCATCGTCTTCGACTTCACTCATACCGTCGAGCTCAAGTCAGGCTCAGATTCCGACATCTACAACTACAACAGCGATCACTACATCCACTGCACTCCGCACGAGTACCGCCGCCGCAGATACAGGCACACATACCGCGACTACGGTCGTAGCAATAGCAAGCACTACCACACTTCCGACGACGGTTGTTGGACCCACCGTGACCTTGTCGGTATCGACTTCATATACCCCTGCTGTCATCTCAGGTGCCGCGGATGATGGCTACACAGCCCGGGCAAGACTGACGGGTACAGTCATAGGCGCTGCCACCGCAACATCCATCGTTTTCTTGCTAGTCATTGTAGGAACTCTGTTCTTCCTGCACCGCCGACGCCGTCGGGACTCCGAGCTTCGTGGTGTCCCAAGTCGGTTCTTCCGCTTCGGTGCGTGATCATCTTGATACGAACGCTCATTTCTTCGCCCGGCTCACCGCTTTTTGTTGCATCTGCTGTAATCTGTCAATCTGCCGCATCCCATGCCACATCCGTGCGGGGTTTGCAGGGCCGCAGTATGGCGATGAGGACCTCCCTCCCTACTCTCCGCCGGAAGGGACAAAGAAGCAGGATAAGACGGGACTGGTACCTCTGCCTCAGTACGGATATACGGCTCCCGAGCCCCAGCTTGAGGATGATGCAGAGGTTGTTCTCGAAGGAGATGGCCGGTCAACCGGTGACTCGGATGATCTCCAGGCCGTGCCACTCCCTCGCTCAGAGAACTAGAACTTTATGTAGTGGTATATACGCATTTGCTCTATTTTGTAATACTCTCAGTTTGTTGTTGAATATTAAGCCTCTGCAACAGTAAGTGGCCTCCAACACTTTGTAGAACATCGTTTCGAGCATGCGAGCTCTGCGCGTCTGGTTAGACGCCCACTCTCAGAGGCGCCAGACCATTCAAATATAGAAGGAATTACTGATGAAGCGAGAGAGGGGTTGAGAGTCTGTTTAAGAGGGCATACTGCCGTCTAGGGAAGTGTGCTGTATATTTCACAATCCCAGGGAAGCGATTGAGGGGGTACGGTCTCCAGATACAGAAAGACTCCGGGTATACAACAAGATGGCGTGTCGCGCTCTCATTCGAGTTCAGACCGACGATCAGTTACAGTTAGACGCTACCAGGCTTCGTCATGAAGATGGTAGGTGCATTGGGCACTGTACTCCGCACAGATGCTAGAATAGGTGTACGGAGGCAAGTATTGTGCCGTTCATGGAGTGACAAGCACCGCTCTAGATCTGGAACGCAGCAGGCAATGATCCCAGTCGTCGTACATAGTATGGCGCTCAACCGCTCCTTGAATGAAAAAGCCCTTGGTTGCGAGGCACCTGCTTTCATTGAGTTCTACCATAGCCTTCTCAGCAGGTGTAGCTAAATATTATTGCTCCTCTGGTACGTGCCAATCATATGCCGCCTGCGTGTATACAACTCACCCTCGACTCTGCGCGCTCCTCATTGTGCCCTCGTCAGCTTCACACTGCCCATGAATCCAAGCAAATCGTGTACGCATGGTCAACAAGGTGGCGGTACACACCCATGTGATACTAGCACGACGACCGCCGATACTAGCTCAGCTGGGACATCGACATCGACAACTACCGCTACGTCTGGGACATCGTCAACTTGTACGTAGCTCTGGACGACACCGATCGCCTGCTAATTGTACTCGCAGCAAATGCAGGATCTAGCTCAATGATACAGATCACAAGCACTACCAGTGTCTCTTCTACAATACCGCCTTCCACCCAGACATCCACTGGCATGAGCTCCCTTCCGGATCCTCGTAGCTCTTCATCTCCGCCTCCAGAATCCCCTAATTCGGTCCCTAACAAGCCCAGCCTAAACTCAACTTCAGCAACCGGTGATGTTTCGTCAGGTTACTCCTCACCGAGTACCAACTGGCCAGGCCTAAATGCCCCGACCTCCGTCTTCGCTACGAATATATCGGTGCTTCCCACAGGGTGGAATACTGTTACTGTGACTGCTGGTACGGTGCCCACGACGGTGTATAACAACCAAACCGTTTTTGTGTATGTTCCGTACAGTACGAGCACACCTGCTTCAAGAGGGAACGAGCATAGGGATACGACGCTCGGCCTAGCTATCGGGATCCCACTCCTCTTGCTGCTAGTAGCAGGGGCGATATCGGTCTTCTTCGTACGTCGACGACGTCGGCGTGAGCTCAACGGCGCTCCGAGTCGCCCGTTCACCTTCGGTGCGTAGTCACGTTGACTGTTCTTCTGTGGCATCTTACTTGCACCCTCATCTCAACTGTCACTTACGAACGTCTTCTCGCAGCGCCTATCCGCTATACGGACAGCCATGAAGTTCTCCCCGCGTACTCGCCCCCAGTCGAACTCGACAAGGAGTATCATCTCTTCCCTGAGAAATTTGGGGCCCTTGCTCTCCCTCCGTATGGATACACTATCCACGAGCCTCAAGTTGAATGGGAGAGCGAGCAAGAAGGCACGTCAGGAGAGGGTGGCCGCCTGATGCACGGGGTCCACGCTGATCCGAGAAGCGCGTTGGTGCCACTGCGTCGTTCCGAGTAATCCATGGTGCGTCTGTCTAGCTTGGAATGGAAGACGTCTTGTTCACGTCTCAGATATCTGTCCAGAGCACAGGAAGACATGACTTTCGAAGAACCCGGTCCGACACGGATCGTGCGAGTTGCACGAACAATTGTTTCTATTTGTCCATCGATGATACCCATCACATAGCAATACATCCATCTTCCTAATAAACTTGATAAGGCGGGGGGAGCGTCAAGGCCATCGCGCGGGTATCGAACGTCTGCCGAGCATCACCTTCCCTTCCCGGAGGACCTCCGGCGACGCGCACGCCACCATCAAGTTCGTACACGACGTGCTCGCTGACCGCACTGATGGGCTCGGAGGGTGTTCGTGCCGCAGCGTCGGGTGTATCGTACGTTCGATAAGATTGTAGGCTTTGAACATCATACGCCTGTGAGCGATGAGAAAGAGCGTCGTTTAATGACCGTGTATTTTCTGGAGAGCGAGAACTTGCGACGTTGTTCTTTTCGCCCCCTTTAGATATAGGGAAGGACTCGGGCAGAATCCGGTGTGACTCTCGGTGTAAGGTTGGTGCGGTCGTGGTCGGACCTTGGCCGATGACGGATTCCAAAGCGTGTGGATGGATATCGAGAACAGAAGAGGCTGTGGACTCCGATGGGAGCTCCGAAAGTGTGCCTCGTCCGGACGATGCCGAAAGGAGGGACGAGCGGGAACTGTGCCACATACCCGCTTTCGAAGATGTGGGCAGCATTGCCATAGGGTGTGATGAAGCAGCCTGTGGTCGATCTGCACCGTTCGTGTGTTCACGGACAGACAGATGATCAGCAACACACACATCAATCTATGCGGTGTGGAACTCGGACGTACCTTCGAGGTCCTTCACTGCTGGGGCTGGGAACTGCTCAATCGCAAAACGAGCCGTCTTCCTCCGTTTGTATCTCCAATACAGCGCGCCGACCACAATGCAGATGATTGCAACCACAGCTGCGATTATTCCGGCAATGAGGGCGAGATGCGACGTGTGTCCAGGCGAAGCTTGAGACGTGGGCGTGACCGATGCTGATGCAGATGCAGATGCACTTGAGTCCGTCGCGCTTGTGCCTCTTGGAAGGTCGCCGGACGCTCCGGCTGTAGCATGTCCCGAGGATAACGAAGTGCCAGAACCGCCTGCGGAAGGATCCGAACCGCCCGATGCAGTAACGGACGAGCCAGGACTTCCGCCTGTTTGAGACGGCGATGGCACGTCTGTCGTAGCAGAACTGGTATCATGATCTCCATCGGATGTCTGCTGGCCCGAGGTATTGGAAGGAGTTGAAGTGGGGGAAGGAACGTCAGGCGGCTGAGTGGATGCCGTCGTAGCATGTGGTGGCGTAGGATTTGGATTTGAAGGCGGAGTTTCGCTCGTGCTAGTCGCAGGGTCCGAGTTAGGTGTGGAAGTCGGTGTCGCGGTGCCTCCAATACATGTATCATCATCGCTCTGCTCGACGGTGAGGAGCTGCGAGAGGACTCGCCGTTCGCTTGATAGCTCGAACTGGATCCTGGTTCCCGCAGCCACGTCCGTCAGCCAGCTCACAGGATTGCTCGACGCGGAGAAGCTCTCGACGGTCCCGCGGTATGTGCCTTGGGTAAGGATGTGCACTGAGATGTCGAACGGGGGCGCTTGGCCATCAATCTTCAGGGTCGTTGTCCCGCATTGTTGCGGAGAGTTGGCGGCTTCAATCGTGACCACCGCGGCAGTTGGAGAGACGAGGAGGGAAAGAAACAGGAAAGAGAGACAGATTTGAGAGCATGCCGTGTGCGATGCACGGCGAGAGAGCCAGGAGGATTGCCTTTTCGTGGTCGTCTATAAGTTCACGGGCGCTGTTGGGAGCATCGCGGAGTTGGCTGAAGTACTCACAGTGTGCGATGCCCGTCGAGCCTGCCAAACCTTCCCTCACCGTCAGATTGCAAACCCCCTTCAGTGTCGGCGTCGTTCAGGACCAGATCGAGGGAAAAGGACCTTTGATGCACCGTCCACGGCGAAGAGCCAGAGCAGCATTGCCGCATCATTTTCGTGGCCAAAGGAGGCTATCGTTAGCCCGGGCCAAAAATCCCGGCAGACAGTGTTAAGAGCAAGTATCGTCAGCATTCAGTTCGAGCGGCAGAAGAGAAGAGAGGGTCAGGACATACGTGAAGTGAAGTAGGACCAGCGCAGCTTGTCCTCGGGAATTGAGAGCGGAGAGAGCATATGTGGGGTGCGAGATACACATCACGGTACTACAGGAGAACAACGCATCGATCGAAGCGAACACGACCAAAAGGGCATCAGGGAAGCGAAGAGGTCATAAGCGAGGGTGATACCACAGGTCAAGGCAGCGCTTGCATTGCTGTTTGAGAGGCATGCGCCATGACAGCTGCCACAGCAGTACGCGATACTGCCAATAGAAAACAAGAAGAGCGGTTAGGGCACCTGCGTACGTGAGAGGAACGTACTACTTATGTCCACGATCGACAACCATGCAAATCGGGCCGAGTTCATGGGACATCGCAACGCCTGGGGCGATGACGTGACAGCAGTAAATGGAAGTCGCTTCAACAATCTGAACACAGGCCGCATGATATTGTAACGCAGATGAGCACACTACCCTATTCTCGCAACTGGGTAGAACACAGAGCATCTATCAGGTGTCAGTGCAAGCTACTCTGCACCCATGGGATGAAAATCAGAACTCGCGGATGCAAATGGGAAAGATTCGAGCGTTTGACCCAGCGTATTCGGGTCAAGGCAGACCCACTGTCAACCGCTGCTTTATAGCGTGTACCTGAAGTCGGGCGCTCGATCACCTAACCGTCGGAGCTCTTCTGGAGAATACTTGATCCCTGATGTGTCGGCCTCGCGCTGCAGCTGGTCGCGGCGCGCATTGAGCCTCATATAGACATAGGTCGTCAACGGCGTAACGACTAAGCCAAGTCCAATGAACAGCAACGCCATAGAGTCTACATTGTCGGGTAAGTACAAGGAGCGCCTTATGGGACAAAGCAGCAGCTCACGTCCAAATCTATACTCCGGTGCATCCCGAACGCGGTAAACGTTGCTCACGATGATGCCGCCGAAGTTACCGAAGGCGCATTGGAGTGCAATGGCTACAGCGCGCTTGTAGTGTCCTACTACGTTGTTTTGCATCCTGGACGACACATCGTAAATGTAGGATGAATATGGGAAGCAATGTGCGCACTCACCACGCGATTACAGCGGGGGCACTCGCGTATCCGCCGATAGCGATCAGGAATGTCGCAAAGTACTTGACCCCGATACTGGCATTAGATAGGCAGATTCCATAACCGATGGCGGAGAGCGACAGCCCCATGACGATGAAGGGCGAGCGCATCTTTCTGCGGTCCGCCCACACCGCCCACCATATAACCACTACAGCTGCAGCGACTGAGGGTTACCTTCATTATGGCGCAGACAGAGGGCCTACTTACTGGCAACGAAGTATTGTGGGACTGTCATGAGCTGAGCTATCGCAGAGCCAAAGCCAAATCTACGGCGAAGCTTGTCATCCGACAATCCGAGATTTTGGTGATCTCATGAGATGGAACGTACCCGTTGATGATGGAACTGCCACCCGAAACGTATCAGTCTGACTGGTGCAATGGGGTACATCCGGTGGTCTAATTACGCACGGAAGGAACAGTGAAATCCCATAAACTAGGTTGAGAAGTCAGCTCAACTATGGGGAAACGTTGCACTCGTAGCACTCACTCGGCACGCATATCGTTACGTAGATGAAGCTCACCGACCATACTTGCCAATCAAGGAACGCGCTTCTAACGTGACGCCATTCAAAGCTTTCCTCCTCCCCAACGGAGGAATTATCGCGCTCTACAAACTGGTTGGTGAGCAACGAGTCGTGCAGTAGACAGATATGAGGGTAACCTACTCTTCCGATGTATAACATAAGCGCGCTCTTCCGGTGTCAGAAACGTTGCTGTGTCAGGGAGATCGACAAGGACTGAAAATATGTCGCATCAGGCTCCTCGCACAGTATGAGCCAAATACAGACCGAAGAATGCTATGCAGCCAACCACGACCGTTGTCGATCCCTCTATGATCTATCGTAGATTTTTCCCCTCAATAGAGACGCAATGCTAGAAAGGGGAAAGATACGTACGAATATCCAAGACCATCCTAGCAGCCCACCTCTACCTGATATGAACGAGATTGCGTAGGCGAGGATGCCGGAAAATGCACCGGCACAGGTGGCACCGGCAAGGAAGATCCCGACTCGGGCCTGTATCATGTTGCCAGGATACCAGAGACTGAACCTGGAGAGAATGTGAGCTTCAATCTGAACAAGGAACTTGGATACATACAAAAGGTAGGTCCCGCACGCAAGTCCGCATTCGGCGATACCGAGCAAAATGCGTACTGCGACTAGTTGATGATACCTGAAGGGACACCTTCAGCTGCAGCATTGGATGACAGCGAGACACCTACGTCCTCACGAGACCAGTGAGAGCACTATCATTCCATAGTCAGAGATACAAATTCAGATATACCAACAGTTTGTTGAAGAAACATACGTAATCAATCCCCAGACGACCTACACCCGTGTATGAGTGATAGGTTCATACTCACGGCTCAAATCAACGTACGGTGATACTAGATAACCATCGAGAAGGTCTCGCTTTCTTGGTAAGCAGGCTAGCATGGTGCTCATGAGCGGGATACCGAGAAGATATGACGCAGATCGGACTCGGGGACGCACTTCGCAAAAACCGCAAAGACGTCGAAGGACTGTCGACGTCATCAGTGGATGTGCGCAGATTCCACACAGAGACATACCACAAAGTATAATGTCTACGGATATTTGAGCAACTAGGTATGGATGACGTAGTTGGTGCGGCTCACCAGCGCTATGTTGTACTTATTGTTGAACTTCCGGACTACCGGCTGTGCTCGGACCGGAGTTGTATACACTTGTTTATGGTCATATGATTAGATAGGCTGTGTTCCTACTTACCATTTATGGTTTCCTTTGTTTTTCTACTGTACTTTCCCATGACCATATGGTTACTGTGCATTCCTGTGCGTACCAGTGCGTTCTACACTGCACCGGACTCTTCTAGACCTTATGTCTGACTCATGCTATGACTGTATCTGACTCATACGCCGATACGGACTCTGACTCATCGTCTTATGGCTACATGTGACTGCTTTATTCGCTGACTCATGGACTCATCCCTCATGTATATAAGCAGTCCCTTCTTCACCTCTGCTCTTCAGTCGTTCGCTCACTGACTGAAGAGTAAGTCTCTTACCTACATATGCTCTACTACTTCTTACTAACTTAGTACTTGTAGTCCCTCTCTGTTGTGACTTACAGGTACTTCACTATGCAATATAGTCGTTCGCTCACTGACTGAAGATCCCTCTCTGTTGTGACTTACAGTCGCTCCTCGCCTTACAGGTTCAGAGTTCATCAGGTTATGAGCCCTGCGCTCTAATCAGTTGCTTCTCTGTCGACACTCTGCGCGCAAACTCTGTTCGTCGACTCTCTGCCCGTGCACTCTCCTCCACTTTCCCTATCTCTTGACTGTGCCCTCCGACACTGCTGCCAGGGGGACTTTACTGCGCTCGTGACGCAGCCCTGAGCGCTTTTTAGTAGTCGCTATCTAGTATCTCTGTACAACCTTTGGTGCTTTCGCGGCACACGGGTTTTTCAAGTATCCTCAGCCAGGCCACGCACTTGCGCCCGCCAGCTGTTGTAGCCGGGGTGGTTATCACCTTTGGACCGGAGGACAACCGTTCGGACCCTCCTTACTATACTCTTTTTGATACCTAGACTCGTATAGCTTTTCTTGGGCACAGTTGGCGACTTCTATCTGGATTGTTGGGAATATCGGCTTCCTGACCTTCTGGCTCACCTCAATAGGTGTTCCTCTCTACCAGATCTCGCACGTGGCAAGTCAATCATCGCGTTTTTCTCTGAACCATCGTACTGGAGCCGCCTACTACTGCCAACAGTCCTCAGCTCAGCTCCGACTCTGAAGCTGAAGTCAACGCTGAACTTGCAGAGCATCATTCTACTGCATCAGCGTTTGATTGCTCGGAACAGCCCCATCTCTTTGATCTAGACGATCAGGTCGATCGTTATCACTACGTCTACGACGACGGAGAGCAGGAGTGGGACCAGTGCGACGTACAGCTCTGTCCCAATCGCTACAATCAACTCCCTCTTCCGTACGAACCAACCTTCCACTGGGCATATCCAGCAACTTGGCAGCAGGACACCGACCCACAACACGGAGTTCCTCTTCCCTATCTTCAGGAAGAAACTCACGCACAGCCCTCCTCATCTCGTCCTAATTTCTATCTCCGATCGCTCTTCGGAAACTCCCCTCCTGTCGATTCAAGTCCTCTTCCTCCAGTCTACCTTCCTCCTCCTATCGTCACTGCGCCCCCTGTCGCGCCTATCACATTCACTCTAGATTTCAAGGAGGAATATCTCGACTCTCCCCAATACCTCTTATCCATCATGGGAGATATCAAAGTCGACTCTATCCCTGTCCTCTCTTCGGCGAATCAGTACAACGACTGGTCTGCCAAGATGAAGGGCTATTTCATCTTCATGGACTGTTGGAGTGTTGTCAAAGGCGCTACTCGTCCTACTGAGCAAGCTGCCAAGGACAAGTGGGATAAACTTGATGGGCAAGCTCGCGGCATGATGTACATGCGTGTCGCACCAAACTTTCACTACGTTCTGGACACTCAGATTCCTGTCTCGGGTGGACAACCCAGGGACATGACTGCTGCTGAGTCCTGGGAAGCGTTACAGAACAAGTTTGGCAAGCCTAATAGTGCCCACGTCTGGGGTTTGTTCGAGTCGCTCGTCGCTGAGCCTCGGATGAACGAACAGAAGCCCCTTCAGGATCAGATGATGCGTCTTATCACACGCCTGCGCGAAATTAGTAGCAACGGCGTCACGCTCTCTGACAACATGCAAGCCCTTCTCTTGATGTCCAAGATCCCGGAGTCGTACCGGTCCATGGTCTCTGCGCTTATGGCGACTACAGACCTCGACAAGGTCACTCTCGACAACATCCAGTCGAAGACCTTGGCTGAGGAGTCCATGCGCAAGAATGGCCAGTCTGCGAACAAGGTCTCCCAGACCAAGCCGAAGCCCAAGGGTCCCTGCTCTCATTGCGGGAGTGGCTCTCATCATGAGTCCAACTGCTATCAGAAGTACCCTGAGAAGCGTCCCAAAGGCAAGGGCAAGGGTAAAGGGAAGGACAAAGACAAGGATAAGGACAAGGGGAAGAATAAGGACACTTCTCATAACCATGCGCATGTCACTACCGAGTCTGTATCATCTGTACTTGTAGCCGGTTCGTCTAACATCGCTGCTTCTTTCTACGATGAGGCTATGGCCTCGAACAGTGTGAACTGGACTGCATGGCTGATGGACTCTGGAGCCTCTCAACATATCACTGGTGATCTCTCTGAGTTCATTGAGTACCAACCCTTCGATACGCCTGTACTGTTTAACACTGCTGGACAAGGTGATAGCAGCGTCATTCAGGCACTTGGGGAAGGAACTCTGTCTGGAGAAACCTGGTTAGATGGTCAGAAGGTAGCAATTACTCTGAACCACGTCTACTACATACCAGGCACCATTGGTCACATCTTCTCGACTGGCTCCATTGAGCGCAATGGTTACTCCCTCTTTCAAGGGGATGGGCGCATGTGCATTTTCGACAAGCTGCCTGACGGCGCTGTCAAATATGGTTCGACGATTCATATCAAGGGTCGTAAGATCCTGGAGGCGCGATACAACCCTTCGTCTAATTGTTATTGGACAATAATTGAGCTTCACAACAGCAAGCGCATCCATCTCAATGTCCATAAGTTCAAGACCTGGCACCGTCGCTTTGGTCATGCGGGCAAGGACGTTCTGCGCAACCTTCCTAAGCATACTAAGGGGGTTGATGCTGTTGATCCTGCAGACGAAGAACCGTGTGATGGATGCGCTTTTGGCAAATCCACTCGTAACCCCTTTCCACCTTCTGAGAAGCGCGCTACTGAAGTTCTCGAGCGAGTCCATACGGACCTCGATGGACCAATGCGCACTCAGGCTATCGGAGGTTGGAAATACTTCGCCGGTTTCATTGATGACTATTCTGGTCTCGCTCGTGCTTACTTCCTTAAACACAAGTCTGACGCGATCCAAGTGTTCAAAGACTATAAGGCGTGGGCTGAGAACCAGACCGGCAAGAAGATCAAATCGATCCGCTCAGATCGAGGGGGGGAATACACATCAGACGAGTTCTCTACACTTCTTCGTTCGCACGGTATCGAGCACCAGAAGACTCTACCGGGTTCGCCTCAACAGAATGGACGTGCTGAGCGCTGGAACCGCACTATTACTGAAAAGGCTCTGTCTATGCTCCACCAAGCAGGCCTTAGTCATGGTTTCTGGCAACTCGCTCTTGATGCAGCCGTTCATATCTACAATCGTCAACCTATGCGACGACACAAGTGGTCGTGCCCCATCACTGTTTGGGATGGTACCGTTCCGGACGTCTCTTACTTCAGAGTGTTTGGGTGCAAAGCTTTTGTCCACGTGCAGAAGGCAAAGCGCGAAGGGAAACTCGACAAGAAGGCTGTCGAGATGATCTTCGTTGGGTATGAGTCTGGTTCCAAGGGGTATAGGTTTTGGAATCCAGCCAACCGCTCTATCGTCGTGTCCCGCGATGCAACATTTGACGAAGAGTCTTTCCCTGCTCGTAACTTACCTGGCAACCGTCCTTCTACCCCGGACGACAGTCCGTTCTCAGATGATCAATCGGATGATTCCTCGAATGATGACTCTGATTCGGTTGATCCCAATGATGCAATCCCTTTCATTCCTCCCAACCTCTTCGAACCACCACAACCTGACCCTCCAGCGGATGCTGATCCCGCTCCTCCTGCAGAAGCTCCTGCTGAGCCTCCTCCTCCTCCGCAACGTCCTCCTACGCCGCCTCCTGTCGTTCCTCCTCGTCCTCCTCACAAACGTGGTCGTCACCCTCCAGTGGGAGCTAATGAACCAAGCATTGCTCGTGACCGTCCTCGTCGCGAAAAAGCTGGTATTCCCCACAAGGACAGGACTGATAACAACGTGTATGACGATCCTGCACGTACTGATAATCAGATCGACAAGGATGGCAATCTGCGCGAAGCGGAGACAATACTCGCTTTTCTAGCTACTGCTCAGTATAAAGCTGGCTTACCTCAGTCGCATAAGGAAGCCATGCGCTCACCTGATGCTGGGAAATGGCGCGAAGCTGAGAAGTCGGAGTTTGAGTCGCTCATGGAGAATAAGACTTGGGTTCTCGTTCCTCGTCCCAAGGGCCGGCATGTTGTCTCTAACCGCTGGGTCTATGACATCAAACATGATGGGCGGTACAAGGCTCGTCTGGTTGCAAAGGGTTTCACTCAGGTGTGGGGAGAGGACTATCATGAGACGTTCTCTCCAGTGGCGCGGTTTGAGTCTATCCGGTATTTACTCGCGCATGCAGCGCTTGAGGACTGGGACGTCGAGTCAATGGATGTCAAAACCGCGTTCCTGAATGGTGATCTAGATGAGGAGATTTATATGGAACAGCCGGAAGGCTGGGTCGTTCCTGGGAAGGAAGATCACGTCTGTCTACTCAAAAAGGCTATCTATGGTCTTAAGCAGGCGTCGCGTCAGTGGAATGCGAAAATCCATCAATCGCTTCTAGATCTGGGATTTACACGGACATATTCTGATGCTGGGATCTACGTATATCGGCGACAAGGGGGGATCACGTCACGATTGTCGTTCTTTATGTCGATGATTTACTTCTGATGGGCGATCAGTCTAGTCACATCAAACAAGTCAAGCGTTCGCTTTCTAAGCAGTACAAGATGACGGACTTGGGATCTGTACAGCGCTTCCTTGGTCTTCGCATCACTCGTGATCGATCCACTCGTATGATCGACATCGACCAGGAAGAGTACATCCAGTCTGTTCTCGAGCGCTTTCAGATGGCTGACTGTAAACCCTCACGTACACCCCTTCCTGCTGGTGCTGTCTTGGCAAGTGCCGACGAACCAGCTTCCGATCAGTTCAGGCAACGCTACCAGAGTCTCATTGGCAGTCTTTTGTACGCCATGCTCAGAACGCGTCCTGATATCTCCTTGGCTGTCACACGGTTATCGAAGTACAATGCCAATCCCTCTGAAGCGCACATGAGTTATGCGAAGTATGTCCTGCGTTACCTTCAAGGGACAAAGGCGTATCGCTTGCGCTACAAGGGAGTGTCTAATGACGGTCTGATTTCCTATTCGGATTCAGATTGGGCCGAAGACCGTGATGATCGGCATTCTACCTCTGGCTTCGTCTTCTTGATGGCAGGTGGTGCTATATCGTGGGCTTCGAGGCGTCAGCCTACCATTTCGCTCTCCTCTACTGAGGCGGAATATAAAGCGGCCTCTGATACCTGTTGTCAGTTGATCTGGCTGAGGACTTTTGGCGATGAACTTGGTGATGACTTGACCAGGCCGACACCCATGTGTTTAGACAACCAGGGTTCGATTTTCCTGTCAGTCAATCCAGTAGTCAACCGGCGTACCAAGCACATAGAGATTCGCTACCACTTCATTCGTGAACAAGTGGAGTCTGGCTCTGTCGAGATCTTCTATGTTGCGACTGCGGATCAGTTGGCTGATTCTCTCACAAAGAATGTGCCTTATTCTATTTTGGCAAAGTTCGTTGATGAGATCAGTCTTGTTTCCGTTGCATCTTGAACGAGTGGGAGTGTTGAACTTCCGGACTACCGGCTGTGCTCGGACCGGAGTTGTATACACTTGTTTATGGTCATATGATTAGATAGGCTGTGTTCCTACTTACCATTTATGGTTTCCTTTGTTTTTCTACTGTACTTTCCCATGACCATATGGTTACTGTGCATTCCTGTGCGTACCAGTGCGTTCTACACTGCACCGGACTCTTCTAGACCTTATGTCTGACTCATGCTATGACTGTATCTGACTCATACGCCGATACGGACTCTGACTCATCGTCTTATGGCTACATGTGACTGCTTTATTCGCTGACTCATGGACTCATCCCTCATGTATATAAGCAGTCCCTTCTTCACCTCTGCTCTTCAGTCGTTCGCTCACTGACTGAAGAGTAAGTCTCTTACCTACATATGCTCTACTACTTCTTACTAACTTAGTACTTGTAGTCCCTCTCTGTTGTGACTTACAGGTACTTCACTATGCAATATAGTCGTTCGCTCACTGACTGAAGATCCCTCTCTGTTGTGACTTACAGTCGCTCCTCGCCTTACAGGTTCAGAGTTCATCACTTATTCCCATCCAGATCAAGTTGTGTTAGGAGCCCTTGTAGTTTCGCGTTCCCTATGACACATGCCTAAGCATCTCATTCATCAGATGGAGACACACACTTACCGATATTGCTTCTATCCACGAAAGAGCAAAGGTACAGGATCGACGCCATAGGGACCAAGCGTGCGTCGATCCTTCGCCATAGCCGTCGCTCCTCTTGTACGCTCAATATTGGCGGTGGAGGAAGCTTGTCGTCCCCGCCATATGCGAGAGGGTGATCCCTTGATACGACTTCCTCCTTCGCATCCGTGTGTCCCTTCTCTGTGGGTTGTTGATGAAACGCATGAGCATCAGGTTCAGCCATGGACGACTAGCAGAGATCAAAGACGGTCAGAGGTGAGGGTGAGGGTGAGTGTCTATGGGTCAGGCCACATTACCGAAGGGGTATGAGGTCCCGGTATTTATGCACGCTGGCCTCTGTGCAGCTTAGGAGGCCCATCCACCCCAGTTAGGATCTCGCCGGCCACGGGGCGTGCACCTGTCTGGCTTGAGTCAAACTAAGTGTGAAAAGGAAGCCGAAGCGCGACGTGGTGTAGAGAACATTGGACCCAGGTTGTTGTACCCCGTGCCACATTGAGGTGCAGCGAACCTACTCTGCCGACCTTGAATGGAGATATAGCATACCAATCGGAGCAAATGCGCATATCTAAGCTCGGGGGCCGGCCTTACTTGAACCCTCATGACAAGCATATCCTTTCCCGGCCTAAGAACCATTGTGATGAGAGGGACCTATGACCGCATATATTGCCTATTAGCTGGGAAACCAACGATGCCGTTAGCGAATATACTAATAACCTCGTGAGCCTCGTGAGCCTCGTGTACTCACCTTAAACAACAGTTGCAGGATCACATAGCCCACTCACGATGGCGGATAGAAGGGCGGTAGAAGCATATGATAGGATGATAGGGTTGGAACTTGAAGGTACCGCGCGCTGGACGATAAGCGACGCGTCAATCTTGCGGGTCACGGCACGTGGTTTCAGTCACAGACGTCGCCTGCTAACATGAGTCCTTGGGCTCATTACCGCTCCACTGCATTGTACTCGAGCGTAGACTGACTACCAAAGGATTTTACACATAAGTAGGTAGTGTACCAACATATGAGCCTGGCTATTCCAGACCGTCAGCCCGACTGGGTCTCCGCCTCGAGAGGCTCCGCGCATGCTCGACAGCTTTCAACACCTCATGCCGACTAGAGCGGGACTCATCGATCTGAGCGGACGTTGATTCTGCCTCGCCCTCAATGAGAGTCAGCGTCTCGGAGCCTCCGCTCGCACGCACAGTAGAGGCTGTGGCAGCGAACGCATTGCTTCTAGGCGGTGCCAGTGCGACAGCAGATGGCTTCTCGCTCATGTTGACAGGAGCGCGCTGATACGCCTCGAGCTCGGACGGTGTGGGCGAGGCGAGGCGTAACGGTTGGTCTATGTAGGTCAGATCCCGTGAGAATGGGCGAGGTAACACATGAAATAGGAGGACACACCAGCTGGTCGCACTCTTCGCATCCTCTTCAGTAGATTCGGCAGGGGACGAGAGCGAAGCAAACTCCCCTGTGTGTCCGCCCGTGCTCTACGCTGGAGTAGCACAATGACAAGGGCGCACAATGCGACGAGCAGAGCGGCGCCAGCGAGTGCGACGCCCACGATAACCTCCACGGTCCAAATCGACTGGCTCCTGGGAGAGCTAGGGGGGAGCGGGGGCGACGATGACGGCGCGGACACATAATAGTTGGAGTGCCATGAAGACGTGCATTCGTGGATGTAGTCTGTCACGGTCATGGTCACGGTCGTGGTCATGTCCATGATGACAGTCACGGTCGTTGGCACAACAGACGAAGAGGTGGAGGTATACCGGGTCTCGTAGAGTTTTGCCAGTGTTCCAAGGAGGATGAGAGAGCTCCCACAGGGGGCGTCCGCAGTCCCCGAGGGGCTCGCCATCTTTGAGTTGTAGGCCGATAGAGAGGTTGAAGTGTAAATGACGATGAAAGCGAGTGTAATAAACGAGATAGCGTTGTGGGGGGCCAAAGCAAAGGAACCTGGACCGCAGAGGAGAAGCGGATCAGTCCCCAGAGACGTGGGTGCTATGGTCAGGAGCCTGTTGACGTAAACCTGGAAGGACGACGGGATACCTGGTCTTGCAGCTCTGCGACCTTGTAGATTGTGCTCATGGGAAGTCGGACGGATTGACTCCCAGATATGAGGTGATACTGTTATCACATCGCAGACGTCAAGGCCCGTGATAACATTTGTTCAACGGATGTTGACCTACCGTTCAGGTGCCAGCACCAGGAGTACTTCTGAATTCCCAGATATAGCTCACCCGCACTTCCGTATATGCCACTGGCGTTTGTTTGACAGCTCTTGACAGTTTGCGCCGACTCTCGAGAGAAGATCGACATCAGTTGGCAGCGACAATACAAAACGAGTTCTAGACATACCAGTAGTTCCGATGCTAGAGTAGCGGAGCGGATGGGTGGGCGACCAACGAGATATACCCTATCAGCGTCCACTACGAGGTGTTCTAAGGATGCACTGACCGTCTCTGCCGCATTGACGTGCAGGCTGTGCATGTATGCAGCAGTGATGGAATTGGGAATCATGATGAACAGCAGCACCGTTCACACCGCAAGTCACGAGGCAATTACAATCCACCGCACGCAGACATTGTTTCGACACTTATACTGTACATTCATCCACATACGCCGCGTGGAACAATACTTCGGACAAGCGCGCCTTGTCCCAGATGAGATCGCCGTATGTTTTCAAGGGATATGGAGTACCTGACGTGGAAGACAGAACTCGGGGTGAATTGACAGGCGGTCGCTCAGGATACTGGTGTAGGTACATCCAAGCGTCAAGAAGATGGTACCACATCATGAATCAATCCTCACCTGTCCATGCCTACGCAACCTTCTGGCGATGTCGGGGAACGCCTTCTCACTAGAGATCTGTTTTCTCAGAGGTCCTGATGGCGGGGGCTGCTCCACGAGTAAGAAGCTCTAGCTTGCGCCTCAGGACGACTGCCGTGCGTGGTGGACGGTTGATCCGAGAACCTCGCGATGTTGATGACAGTGAGCGTCTCGCGCACACGTGAAGGGTAGTGCATATCATAGCAGCGGGCTGAGAAGCGTCGATGATTGGAGGACTACCTTTACTGTTACGCCCGTTGGTATGCTTCAAGTTCACAGGGCGTCGCAAGTGAACAGAATCTGAACGGGCGATCTGGATACACGCGGTGATCAGTCAACACCCACGGACTGCTATATGTCTCGTCTCCGCTGGAGAACGTACCGCTAGCATGCACTCTGCGCAACCTCAATTAGAGTTGAGCAAACACGGGACCCTGGTGTTCCGGTGTTCGCATGGACGCCGTTGCGCCAAAAGAATAATGATAGACATAATGGCGGCAGAACGTACTCAGGCCTGAGGTCCAGAAGCTGGTGCAAGGGATGGTTGTGCTGTCATCAACGCAGACTGTCGAGCCATAGCGTATGTGGGCAAGCTAGGTACCATTGACGTCATGCTGAGGGGTGACGGCGAAGTGGCAGACTGAGTAACGTGTGGATCCTCAAACGTATACAGTAGAATAGCGGTGTAGGAGACGGCGGGGACGAAGTAGGGGCGCAAGATCATGCCAACTTGCCGCGGAGAAGGGGAAAACGGGAAGATGGTGCGTGACTATAACGATTACAGCACAATGGGGAAGATAGCCGGACAGCTCGTCTTCAGATGGCGCGCGGGGGTGTTAGAGACTTCGACTCCCCGATTTGATGGCCATAAGCTACTGATAGGCATGGAAAGCCAGCGACGAATATATGACAGTGCGTATCCGCAGGAATCTGACAAGATTTTCGAGTATATCTCACCGATTTCTTGAGTGATCCCGCCTCGATCACTAATAACGGTGTTGTGAACGCGGAGAAGAGCATACTTAGACGGATCGTGCAACCTTCCAACAGACCTCCCGCCGAGTAGCAAGGCTAACTGTATGAACATCAGCTCACCTTTTCCGCGGCGTCCTATGCCGGGTTCAGCAGCCCATCATTTTTTTCTAGTTCTTTAGCCATTCTGAGCGCGTCTTGGGGGCGACATAGATGGACAAGGGGAATAGAGAGAAGTGATGGTGGTCGTTGGTGTCAAAGGGCGGGTATAAGCGCTAATGCGCTGATGCGGAGATGTGACCTGGTGTCACAGACGTGATGCGCAACAGGCGGAGATGTGACCTAGTGTCACAAACGTGATGACGTCCTCCTCCTCCACGAATCACGATAACGGTTGTCCCTTATATTGAAATTCTACCAGCGTAAGTATAGTTATGCTCATATAAGTACTACCTCTTGAGATGCAGAAAGGGACCGAAGCGATATAGGAGTGATAGATTTGAGGAGTGCTGCTGCCCGGGCACCAGTGGTCCACTGAGCCCTGTGTACTAGCGGGCCCTTGTTCTGTCTAACAGTATGTAAGAGGTCATGTACCATGATATGCTATGGACTGACATTGATCAACTCGAGACTCTCCACATCTCTAGCTTGATGATAGAACGACCGTAAGATTTCAAAACAAACCCTCCGACTACTAAAAAGGTTGAACACCGGATGAAAGTAATCGCAAGTGAGCCATATTTAGCCTTAGATATATATGTATATAAGAAAAGCTATTGGATCTGAGGAGGACTTTATGTCAGTCCTTCGATGGCGCGTCAATGAACAAGCTAGAGTTAAGGCTCACCAAGATGACTCATATCGCTGATACGGCGGGGGCAGCGCGAACACAAAGCCTTCCGTACTTTCCCTCTCGTGGGGATACTCATCCGAAGGACCTCCAGCCAGCCGGACCCCTCCGTCCATCTCATAAACGAAGTGCGCTCCTCCATCGGTCGCTTCATTCTCTACACCTGTCCCCTGCGAGGGCGGTGCATGAACTGCCGATTCATGATTTATTGAAGTCTCCGACGGAGGGAGAGGCAGTGTACGTGGTACCGGTCCTGGTTCTCGAGTACCTTGTTGTTCGAGCTTCTCTTCGGAGGCAGCAGAACCAGAGTGTGTGCAGGATATGTTTTTAGAGGGCTGCGCTGCTGGAGCGACGATAATATTGACCACGCCGGGTGGAACGGCAACCTCGAAGGCACTGTCTAGCTGTGGACGTTCCGGTGGCGCACTGCCGGATGTGTGGGTATGGGGGACTAGCGAATGGAACTGCTCGTCTGCAATCTCAATCCCAGGGGTACTGGAAACCCGACTCGTATCTGCCATACGCATGCATATCACGTCAGCACCAACATTTATGAATTATTGATCAGGGTCACTATCGCACCTGTGATCTGGCTGGACTGTGACTTGATTTCTACGATACGCCTCTTTCTGCGCAGGTAACTCCAGTAGACAATGCAGAGCAGAGCAGTGATAGTCACTGCTGTTATGACTCCCACCACGAGGCCTACTTTGGACGAGTGAGAAGATGGAGGTAGTGGGGACCCGGAAGTCACTGTCACAACAGGATTCGACCCTGTAGATAAGATGGTTGCCTCCCCGCTGGTCGAGCTCGGATTTGAGTCTGCAGCACTTGACGGATCAAGCGATCTCGACACCCTAGGAGCACTTGGAGATTCTGCCTGGGATGTGGAGGGAGAAGGGTTCCGGGACGAATCGTGGGTGGTGAATGTTGACACATGCGTTGCCGCGGTGGTCTCAGTGTCTGACCGGGTAGTCGTAAAAGACGTTCTTGGGTCATCGGAGGTCTGCGGTGGAGAGTTCGACGTTGAAGACGACGTAACATCCGTTGGACGGATGATGGTAGAGGTGATGAATGTCGGCTCAGAGGAAGGGCTTGGTACGTCGTCCAAACACGTATCATCGTCACTCGACTTCACGAACCTGCCGCCAAGCTGGATGGTGCCCCCATCGCTAGACTGGACTTGGAAGAATACCTGAGTCCCAGCTACGACGTTCACATTCCATGTCACCTCATTGTCTGTTGTTGTACCGAGAGCGTGTTCCGTGCGATGTTTGGAGCCCTGCGGCTCGGTGAACACAGAGTATCGGAAAGGAGGGCTTCCGCCCACCGTGTGCATCGATATGTCGGAGCATTGCACAGGGGGGTCCTCCGAAAGAAGAAGGTCGAGAGTCGAGGCAGATGAGGGAGTGATGTATGCTGAGAGGATAGCGAGGCAGAGGATAGGCAGTGGACTGAATCTCCCTTGAAAGAGCGTGTCATAACGAGGTTGACTACCATGGATGTTTCTGAATTGTAGTCTTACCGATGTTAGCGGGAGCGGCCCGCTTATACGTACTATGCATACTCACCTTGCGATATAAGCCTGAGCACAAACGAATGTCCCTTCCCATTGTGAACTCGGCTTGGATAAGGTTTTTTGCAGGTGCATAATCATGAGGAAGCCCACAGGACATGGATGGAGGAGTGAAATGTTGGCAACACTCTATACTCCTAAGGTAAGCGTTATAAGGTGTTCGTTAGAGCAGAAGAACCGATATATGTAGCACACGCTGCATCAACTACCGGAGATGCAGGAGCCGAGCAGCAACTAGTACAGCCATAATAGAAATACGCGCACAAGCTTCGATGAATGGAGAGAGATCACAACAGTGAACTTGAGAAGTGAAAGCTGATGTAAAATAGGGGACTGATTATCTGCACTTTCCCTAAGCCGAGAAGGTTCCTTCCGAGAATACACCCGAGGAACCTCAGAGCTGTAGTTAGTAACAGTATGAACAACGACTCCGAGGGAAAGGAATGAGCAGTCGACGTTGTGAAACGAAGTGAAGCGTACGATCACATATCAACGACATCTGACAGCGCGTAGTTAGATTGATGGCGGGTGCTGAGAACATAAATTATTCTTGGAGAGAAGATGCAGCTCTACTATCAACATCTCAATGCACAGATGACGGAAGAATAGCCTCAACTACCACGCTGCCACAGACCTTATCTCAGAAGGGAAGACCTCATAGCAACGGGTGCGCGCTCCCTTCACATTAAACGGTAGACCGTTAGCAAACTAATCCTTGAAACAGTCAGCCATGCACACTTTGTACACCTGAAATACAGAAATGAAGTTGCTCCAGCAGTCGGGTATGCCCCACAATCAATGTCAAGCTATAAGCCCAGTCCCCATCTCACAAGTGTCGGTGAAATCAAGAATTATGATGCCCCTTTTGCAATCTATCTACTTCGAGACCTTCCTCCCGAGGTACTGTGAAAGAGTCGGCTTAGTCTGTGTTGCGGCACTCATTATTACTAGTGCAGGTGTAGGTACTGGATACTACTTACCATACACCTCATAGGAGGTACGGCGCATCATCGTAAAGGGGATCCTCGATTAGAGTATCCCTGTGACAGACAATTATTCCACACGTCGCTTCCTTCCGAAAGCTGAGGCTCGTGTGAGGTATATCCATAAGGCGGAATGATTGGGTATGCATTGGATGTCAGAGAGACCAGAGATCTCTTGGCATCTGCTGGCTTCTCTGATATATCGCTACCAGAAAGCGACAAGCCGTCTGTTGCACCCGTATCTAAATTTGTGACTTCGTCTGATCTCGGTGCTTTATCAAATTTGGGTGAGCCAAACCTTTGTCAAAGCTCATGTAAGGACTAACCATAGACAATGATAGCTGGTCCGAACTTGTGACGTCGATGATACCAGAGCAGCCCTGCTATTCCAACTGCGAGGACTAGGCAGAAAATGGATGCTCCGACCACGATTCCAACAACAGTACCGATAGACTTGGTGCCAGTTCCCGAAGTGAAGGGGGGGACTGCGGTGGGCTCTGTCACATCTACGATTGGTTCACGGTCAGTATTATGATGGTATGTGGGATAGAAAGTCCCACATACTGTGGGGTCGGCTGACTACTGAGGAAGGCATAGACAACATAGTTGTGGGTGATGAACGGGAATATGGTATGGAGGGTCCATTAGGGCTGGTGGAAGAAGAATGCTGACCATCGTCCGGTTTTCCATCAATGACCAGGTAGTTCAGCCATAATGCCACTCCGTGATTAGTCATAACCAGAGTGTGTTGTTCGTGGGCGAGGTTTGCTTCTTTGAAGAAGATATGGTCAATTGAGGAGAACTTCGGACTATTACTATAATGACGAAGGGGAAGACCATCGAGTTTATAGGTTGAGTTCTGCTGCTCGTCTATGTGCTCTGTCCCGTGTACTTCTATGGCCGTTCCTAAGAAACATACGTGTAAGTAACTAGTTCTTTTTTAACCTTGTTTAGAGCTTCTACATGCCTGTGAACGTGAATGTCGCACTGTCTCCAACCTTCTTAGTACCATGGATGCTTTTGTATTGTCCGTGAATTTGTATTGTTTTCCAGGTGCCGTGGTATTGGACTCTGTCATCCGCATCGCTGACAACAGTGTTGTCAACGTTACTCATATCAACCGTCTGGAGCGATAAGGTCATGTCGACTGTCTAGTGGGAACAATTCGGTGGAACAGAGGATACACGAAGTCTCTAAAAAGAGTCGTGAGTTATATCCCTGAGTAGGTGATCGTAGCGACTGAGTGGTCTCACAGTCGGAGTTAATCTTGCCAGTAGGTAAGTCACGGAGGAACTGCGCTCAGGGTGGCACGCAATCATGAACACAGCTGCGGATCTATATATTCGTGGTTCTATGGTTGCTCCGTACACCCTCAGGAGAACACATGCCTCAGAAAATCTTTGCCTGCCCATCTGCGCAACGTGGAGATGTTCTTTCCAAGAGTGCATATCTCACCCATCCTCATGTCAGTCCCAAGCCATCCCGTTTTGCGTTCTCGAGCTCAGAGCTGAACTTCAACGGGTAGGAGGGCGTGCAAGCAATACCACGGAATCCCCAGCACGGTGGACTGGTTTACAGTTGAATCATCTCAGTACCTCACTTGTACCGACTACGTGCTTAGTGTGTTGAGTTCTTGTCGCCTCTCCGACGTCTACTGGCATCAGTCTGATCTTGTGACCAACTCAACGGGGACACCTGTAGATCAGGGTAGACGGGAGATGAAGATGATTATGCGCTATTTGGGAGAGATGGTCAACGAAAGAAGTGATAGCGGTAGAGAGTCTGGTATGTACGTGATGACATGATACTATGGATCTCATACAGAATTGCACCTGTAGTATGCATCGTAGATAGCAGCGGAGTATACAAGAGCAAATTAGCAGGGGATTATCGATGGAGAGGCAATGTAGCATGGGGGAAAGGCTAGATATCAGGGGAGACCATGTTGATGTCGAACGGCGGGAGTCTAAATTGGGGATGGACGGGTGAATGACAACACCATGGTGACTCCCATCAAACAGAAGGTGACATGAGCCAGAATCGGATCCAAGAGACAGTGTCAGATAGCGTCGATAGGGGATAAATATAAATATTCGAAGGCCGCGATGGTTGTTTGGTGCACATGATTAAGTAGCACTGTATGATGCTTGGTATTGAGGAGGCCTGCAGAACGAGGCGGGGTTTCATGAAGGTTGTGCGGCAAGCAGCCGGGTCAGTTACGAGCCTGGATGCTTCAGAGTGTGTACAGTCTGGAGAGTCGGGACACCATCGAAGATGTGTCAACAGAGGAGCACAGTAGCAATTTCGACGTTAACCGGAAGATGAAATAAGTGACGGAGTGGAGTATGCATCTAAGTATGTAGGAACGACAGGCGTTGATGAGAATTCATCCGAGTTAAGTCATCCAAAGCCAACCCGGACTCTTCCCGACTCAAGGTGGGTCACCGACTGAGAAAGGCTCACACGGACCTATTGTTGCGTCAGCCCCGACCACCCTGCGGCCATGGTATAGAATGCACGACATACCTCCCTAGAGGAGTATCAGCGCATCTCGGAGGCATGCTGTCTGGCGGTGTTGGGTTCTCGAGACTGTACCCTCGTGACAGGCGGTTATCCCACACATCGCTTTCCCCCTCAGCGCGGGATTCTCGTGGCATGTACACGTTGGGAGGAAGAATCATAGGAAACGCGCCGGACGTCAACGAAATGTGACCATCATCTGTGCTCGACTTCTCTGGGGTGCGGGTGGGCAACCACGATGAGCTACCAGTTGCAGCTGACCAATGAAACATTGAGGCGTCGCCCGAAGGCACTACATCATCAGTCCGTGAGCGCTAGCTACCACAGTTGATGGGCTATGCACCACTCACCACATGGGCTGCGTGCGCTCCGTTCATGGGTGCGCCAACGAAGATACCAGGTAATGCCGACAAGAATGAGACAGAACACCAAGGCGCCCAAGGTTGCCCCAACAATTGTCGCTGTGGGGGCATTCGGAGGGGTATGCGATCCTGTGTCACCGTCTGGATATAGTGCCACTCCATCAATCCAGATGTAGTTGAGCCAGAGGGAGTCCCCGTAGTTCGTGACGACTAGCGTATGATTTCCGTTGGAAGACAACGATAGCTTGAAGAACATCTTGTACTGCGAAGGCGTATGTACCGGTGATGTCGAGCTGTATATAGTTGGCACCCCGTGATCCACGACATATGAAGAGTTTCGCGTGGTCTGCGGTAGCTCTATACCATGAACCTCAACCTCATATCCTGTGGTACGGAACAAGGGAGGGCATTTCAAGCTATGGATTTGAAGAAATGCAACAGTTGAGGGACGTACCACTGAAGACAAATGTGGCGTTATCTCCTACTTGAGTAGTGCCGGTCATGGTCTCGTTCTCACCCGGTATGAGACGCCTGGTCCAGGCCCCAAGGTATTGTATATATGGATCTTCGTGCCATATCTGATCGCGTTTTGAGCGTCGAGAGTAAGGGTATGGAGACATCGGAGGACGAGAGACTACGGACGACCCAAGTGTGCTACTGGGCTAGACGTTAGCCCTAATGACCAAACGCATCCCCTGAGCGCCTGCGACGATGTCTGGCTGCTGTAACAGCAAGGACCAAACATTCCAGGGCGGTCCCGAGGCAAGACACTGCGTTCCGATGGTATGAGGGTGGCGGTGACTTCTAAGACACAATGAGCCTAGACAATACAAATTATTAGCCATGTTGTCGTACACGCTCAGATTGGCCATGTCAAGACGCTGCAGTTGCCATCGAGTTGCTTCGGCCTATGATATCCGCCCACGAAGCAATACGCGAAGATCAACTAGAAGCGTGAGTGAGGCATTGTTGGGGACAACAGCGCGCTCAGAGGTGAGTGCTCTGCTGCTCTTCAACTCCGCTGAGAGTCTCGGGGAAAGATAGAAACTATCACGCATTTTTATGACTATCTTATCTGTCGCATAATAGTGATGTGTGACTTGTGTAGGTCTCGTGGTGGGGAGACGGAAGGAAGTCGACTTTTCATGGTCTAGTGATCTCTCCCTGTAGATAGGTAGCGTGATGACGGGATTTCTGAGCCTCCCCCTTCTGCCGGCTTGCATAGCTCTTCAATCCAGCGTACTCAGGTACCGTCCAGCGTGATAGTCTCAGTAGAACTTCAACGAAAAGCAGTGACTCGGATACAACCATCTGCGGAGTGTCAGCGGAACTGTTGCGTGTTTCCCGTTCAAATTCACGTACTGATATCTACTGTCATACTCCCAGGTACGCGGTGGAGCATGTGTCCCTGCCAGTAAGTGCGTGTCGACCAGTCCCCATCGGCGTAGTGGCGTCCTGGTAACCGGCATAGCCACAACTGGAACGAGGATATGCGATGTTGGTCGAACGCGTGTGCACATGAAAGGGCCTCCAGAGAGTTGGTACGAGGCACCGGGATGCGCACAGGAGCAGAGAAGTGGTGACGGGAGGCCTGAGGCGACCATCAGTAGTAGTACTCGTGGGAATCACGCCATCACATGGTCACGAGTCAGTGACGAAACGCGACGCTGTGCGTCGTCACTGTGAATCTGATTCTGAGCATTTATCTGTGTGCGTGAAGTCCGAAGAGATAGCCATGGGAGAGATTTAGAGTACTTCAATGCCTCAGTACAATATCAAAACAATTGGTAGAAACTCTATGGATACATAGTAGGACGACGCTGAGGAACCAAGTTTGGTAGCATAACCAACCGCACAGACTCCTGGACAAGAAATCATAAACCAACTGGTGTAGCACAGCAGAGTCGCTATGGACGGTAAGAAGATAGAGAACGGGTAGAGCCCAGAGACGGAGTAGAACCGATAACGGCAGACATGCTCGAATGATGGGGCAGATCAGAAGAAGTCATAACAAGAGTCTGACTATACGAGCTATGTGTGGCATACGAATGAACTCTTCCCGTACGGCCTCCACTAGGGTCTGAATGTCCTTGTATTGTTCCTGTCAATAATAGACGTCACTTGAGCAGTGCCATAGATAGGGACATTGATTGTTGAATTGAAACAAACCATCCGGCCGCTTCAGATCAAGTCCTCCCACAGTGGCAACTGGAGAGAACACTCAGCATTGGATATCTGTGATACGTTATATGCGTATACCTTGACTTCCAATGCTAGGAGTACCCCTCGCCTCCTGGTTTTCTGGACGGATGTGCAGGACGTGTTCGCTCGAAAAAGCCGAGGCATTCAGCGGATTCTTCTGGATACCCTTTCTAATCCCATTTTCGGCACTTGCAGTAGGATAGCTCTCTATTGCTGGCAGTTACGAGAACGGTCACTACAGCGGACGAGTAGTAGAGAAATCACGGGGAGACGCACCGAAGTTAGACATCTGGCGTGGTCTTTGAGCGCGCCGGTGGCGGCGGCGCACGAAAACATAGATCGCTGCAGTGGCACACAAGGCAGCTAACACAACAAATGATATCCCCACGACTGCGCCAACACCCATCCGATCGCTTGCCTGCGGCGCCGGGTTGGAGACTGAGGTCGCAGACTGAGATGAGGTGGACAGAGTAGCAGTACCAGACGGAGATGAGATAGTAAATGTTGAAGATTGCGACGCAGCCTTGGATGACACCACAGATGACGATATCGAGGTGGGTAGTGGTTGGGATATCGTGCTGCTGAGAGTTGAGATCGAGGAGGTCCTCACTGTCGTAGACGAAATCGGCGTTGAATCCCTTCCAGATGGGTCAGATATTGTGGCCTGCGAGTGGATGCGAAGGTAGTCGAGAGCAAAAGAATCTCCAAAATTCGTAACCACGAGGGTATGCATCCCCGGCAATAGCGACTGGGAGAACAGCATGCCACTCTCTGGCTCGTCATCCGGAAACATCCTGACACGGTTACCCTGCTCGTTGTCAAGCGTGAAAACGACATCGGCTTCATCTTCCATGCGCGGATCGGTGTAAACCTCGATATACGATCCTAGATTGGTCAATGTGGATGGGACTACAGCAGACGAACAAGCTAAGCCAGACATACCATTGAAATCGTATGAGAAGGAGCTCCCGACCTCAGAGGTGGAAGTCAGGGTCTCGTTGTAAGCCAGAGAAAATATCGAAAAATGTGTTCGCCATCTGCCTTGGAACTGGATGCTAGAACTGGTGTCATCGAGTAACTCGAAAGTCTACCCCATTTGGAAGGGCACGAGAGACCGCAAGGTGGCGTGAGTATACAGCGTACCAAGATATTCCTCAGTGACGGAGAAGACGTACCTTCATGTGGATTCATGGAACGAGGACCTCCTTTCTGAAGACCAACGGGAGCACTTGAGCTTAAGGCCGCGGTTGGGCCCGAGTTGTTGAGTAGCGACTGACGACAACCGCACTGTTGCCCAATCAAACGTCTTCAACTGAGGAGGTGTATCGGGGGGTTCAGGATTCAGCGGCGACTAGATGGACTTGCGCCGTGGAGGGTATCGAACAGCGGTTGTGGTATGACCCCTAGAACACAAGTGCTATGAGCAGTGAAACCTACCTCAGTACTCTTCATGTGACTCAACGCTTCACTGCACGACGTCCGTCATAACAGTGCGTATGTTCAGTAACTCAATGATAGCACGGTCACCTATCCACCTGAACGAGCTCTTGAATAATTGAATCACGGCATCTCAGTCGAGACTTGGAGGGGGAACAAGGGTCACGATTCGACCTTCGACATGACATGTCCACGGAGCTTCAGGAATGATAAGACGGGGGAGGAATCTCCGACGTCTGTGACACTGCATCGGCCTCCGCAGTAGAGGTGTCAGAGGACTCCGGTGCCAAAGGCGACGGGAACTCTTCGTGATCAGTCCCCAGTATCGCCATGCCTCCCGGTATCATCTTCAGACTAACCTCAGTAGCTCCTGTCAGAAGACGATGTTAGCATATCTCCAAACGCGGCGTGATGGATACGGCCCGCATTGACCGTTGGATAGATGAGTCGAAGAGTGAGCTTCGTATGTGCCGACAGTCTCGACTAGATGATGATGTAACCTTAAAGGCGTCGAAGAGATGTTAGCTCACTGACATTGTAGCCTTCTGCTACACGGTGCTGAGAGACAGCATGACAGGCGGAACCCTCTCCAGGTAGGCGTCCTCGACGCAGTCGATGCGTGCGAGGAATCTCTCGTAGGCCGTGCTTCCGCTTCGACCTCAACTTGGACTCGAGATTCTTGCTTGCTTACTGTAAAACACATATAGTAAGAAGATTGATAGCGATGGAATGAGCGTTCAACGAACTGAGATCAGATGTGCTTCTTCCCGAGGTTCCCGTGCGCGCGGTTCTCAACACCTTCGACTTCCGTCGCATGATGATACACAAGCCCAGAGCGATACATATGAGTATCGTCGCACTCACAGATACTCCAATGATGGTTCCTATCGCTGCCGGTCCTCCGAGTGACAGATGCAGGCCACCTTCACCTTCACCAGATCCGGGCGCTACCTTCGAAGACGAATGAGGGACTGATGAGGTTCGGGAGGTAGAGATGGTGGTGGTATAATGATTACTGTCCGACTCGGGGACAGCGAGAGTAGAGATTGCGCTGTTGCTAGACGACGAGATTGTCGAGGTTAATGAGGTGGGAGTCCGAGCTGGCGCCGCAGATGTAGCAGACGATGATGTCACGACCGCAACTTCTGAAGAGGACGGCGACGAGGTTAAAATGGACTCGATGTTCGAGTTGGATCCCTTTGGTGGGACGGTGCTGGGTAACGCGGTGGGTGTGGTGTCTGGAGGAATGGAACTGGCGCTGACATTGTACTGGATACGGATGTAATCCAGCATGAATGAATGTCCGAAGTTCGTGACGACCAGCGTGTGCATGCCTTGCGTGAGCGCAGTGCTCCACAGCACCACATCATGCTCTAGTTGTGCTGCAACGGCTCGCTGGTAGCGAGCAACGTGGCCGTCGATCTCAAAGGTCAGGCTCTGGAACTGCGTGGTTCAATTGCGCGCTGTAGACCCAAATGTGCCATGCTGTTATGGTAGGGCGCGTGAGCGTAACATTAAATGTAGAGAGCTTGGGCGGGGGTATACCGAAGAATGTGCACGAGAAAGAGCTTCCGGAGGTGGTGGTCGAGGTGAGAGTGTCGCTGTGGACGAAGTTCAAGCTCGACTTTGTTTTAGCCCACTTCCCATGGTAAGTGATGTCTGCATCGGTGTCGTCGAGTCGAACGTCGATGGTCTGTATCACCACAATGTCAGCTTGAGTTATCAGTTACGCTGGGTCACTGACCTGCATGCTGCGCCTAGCGGCTGGGGTAATTTACTCAAACTGGTTCATTTACGTGCGCAGTCCACATGCATTATGAAGGATTATCAGAGTGTATTCTAAGCTTTGACGGTGAAGGGGATGGCCCTAGCTCGTAAACGTGATATATCAGCACATCACCGCCGTCTATACAGACGAGACGTACGTATCTCATGCAGACGTATCGTTGCCACGTACATTATGAAAAACTTCCTGCAGTGGGTGCGAGTGCGCAATACGTCCACAGGTGCGCACCCTCCAGGGCCTTTGCATAAAGGGTCGTGTAACACAGAGAGATCGACGCGCATGGCGTCCTATTCATACATAGGTGCGTGCATATGTGCATCTCGACCTTCAGTCACAACCTATATGAGTTCCACAATTCCATGCAAGCGCAACGCGACATAACATACTCTATATTGCTGACTGCGCCCTATCCACACGGACGCAAAGGCGCTTAGGCAGCAGGGCAAGAAGTCTCCATCTGATGGTCGTACAGCATCTCGTCATCTGCCCACCCACTGGCGTTTCAATACTCAACTTTATGTTCATGAGCCATGTATCCATGTGGCGGGAGCTTCCATCCTTCTCCAACAGCAGCCCCCCATACGTGTACCGGAGGCGGGACCTCGCCTGCAACTGGGTATGGTGGGAGTATCAAGTCGAGATCCGTTAGCCCCGAAGGTGCTCTAAGATCAAGATCATTGGGAAGCCAGGACGGGCTGCATGGACCAGTATGCACAGCATCACGCACCGAATTCGAAGGTTGAACGGTGTCATTGGTGTTCTGCGGCGTCTTCAGACGTTGCCGACGCCTCCAGAACACCACCGCGGCGACAACGAGCAGGAGACTGACGAATATTCCAACCTCTGACGAGATAGCTCTCCGGAGCACCGACGCTGACCCACGGGGAAGCACGACTATTGTGACGGTGTTAGAGATAGGAGAGGCCCAAGGCAACAAAGCCCCCAATGCGGTGAATTTCGCGGTGGTGGTCATACTTAGTGCATCCGGCGGCACATAAAAGCCATTGGGTGAAGGAGCATCAGTAACAGTACGCGCGGGAGATATCGACGTTGAAGGAACTCGCCCAAGTAGAACGCAGGGAGGATCGAATCAAAGGCGGGGGGAGTATGTGTGCGTTGGTAGACGCTTCTCGCTACCTCTGTCGGATCTTCGCAGAAGGTGGAAAATAGCCCGTCAGTGGGAAAGGTAGGCGCTCTGTCGGAAGAGGGAGTGCTAGCCCTTCGATGGCGAAACATAGTCAGCTCCTCACATTGGTACCTGACTTCGAGACATACCATCGGATGGACACAGAGATTTCAAGAGGTTGTTGCCTCCACCGTTGTCCCAGCTGCAGTGCGGGCCTTCAGTGGGCCTAGGACTAGCTCAGGAGGTCGGCAGGCAAGTGTTCTCAGCTGTTGTTGCCTACATATAAGGGCTTTACGTGCGTCTGTCTCCAGTCGCTACACTCACCGATCGGGTAATCCCGCTGTCCACTTTTAGCTGGGCGCGTCTGCAAACGTGAACGCGCTCTCACGCAAAAAGGTTTGCACATAGGCGCTCAGCCTTCGCAGAAAATTATACTCACCACGGCAGTTCCTCCAGCCGTGATACTTTCCACATTTCAGCAGTACGTGTCCTGAAATACTCCACACTCCAGGCAATTGGTGGGTTCGCTGGGGAAGAATCGACGTCGAAAGGATCATCGAGCATGAGGAAGGATTCGGGTACTAACTTGAAGTTTCCATGAAGACCCTCTGCGCGTGTACGTTACTTCATGTTCTTGCACACCTCACAAAGCTGCTTCCATTTACATACTACACGACCGACATGCACCAGCTCATCACACTCAGGCTGACCGTGAATTTGAGTCTAAGTACTTCATCGTCACTGGTACTTCATCACTGCGACAACTTATGGCCGTCGCCCAGTAACGTAGTACAGTACCCTTGGCCACGGAGACCCCCTTAAAGCAGAGATATATAAGAGAGGTCAGACCGTCAGGCGCATACCCCAAGACGTACCGAAAAGCGAGCGTTGGAAGCTCACATATCTCCTCGGTCCGGCGGAGAGGCACTAACGATACCATAGTATTAGTTGGTGGTGGCCTTTCACCCAAGTCACGTCGTGACATGTTATCTTCCTCATCAGCGATGTCGCTCGGGCAAGGTATCTGCGGATCTTGCCCAGTATAGCCGTACAGCGGGAGCTTGCGTGCCACCCCTGACTTCTCCCATATAGGAGTGTCGTGCGCATGAAAAGAAGCACTGTAAGATGGCGGATCATCATGGATATTCGACATGCCGGAGAGTGCTGTGAGGTCAAGTGGTAAGATACACTTCGATAGATACGGATGATATCACAAACCAAAGTTGAGAGGCTGAACATCGACACATGGCATGTGGCGGGTACGTCGTCTCCAGAGATACCACGCACAGGAGAGTACGAGCATAACCATGACAAGTACCGCAATAGAGATCCCCACAATTGATGCCTTCCGGAGCCCGTTATGTCGCTCTGTAAGCGTGGGATTGGGGCTTGATGGGAGAGGAGGCATGGGTTCGATACTTGGTTTGATAGTAGATTGCGGTGGGGACATCATCATGGTCCCAGGTGTAGCGAGTGGGCTAGAGAAAGTGGCGGTTAGAGCTATCGAAGTCACGTCGACCGGTGTCGAAGTTTGCCCTAGTCTTGGGGCTGGACCGAAGTGCGCAGTTCCCCGTAACACAGTAGGAGCGATAGGAGTGGGGGTAGGAATAGTTGGTATCGTCTGTGCAAGTGCATTGGTGGATGTCGTTATCTCATTGCAAGCTGATGATAGAGGGCTCCAGGCCACGGAGACCAAGTCATCGACGCCTGGTGCACCTAATGTCAAAGCTTGAAACGCGTCAAGAGGACAGCCGATTGTGGAGTTGGCTCTGAACGTACCAAGTGAAGGACAGCTCACTGTACCTAGAGTGATTGTTGTTCCAACGGGAGTAGCGTCCTTATAACCGCAATCGACTCGGAGGATATCACCCTCTACGCTGAGGGTACATAGCTCATCCAGTAGGTCAGCCATAGCAAAGGGAAGATTCAGCTCTGGCAGTGCTTGCGGCGGACAGGCGAAATGTCAATAACAGGACTTGTGAGAGCAGCCTAAATATGCAACAAGCGATACACATGTGCGACGTACGATTGATACCTGTCGCTGTGCGGCGTTGCCTCGCGACCACTTCTGTAGCATACTGGGCAATACGATGATCAATGATATAGGACATCGCCGTAACTCAATCACGTCTAGCCCCAAAGAAGCATCGAGCATAACAAGACAGCAGCGCTCATACTCGATTTGCACAAACTGCATGTATCTTCTCATAGATAAACTGGATGGGTGCTTACTATAGCTGGTTGCGCTCGTGTGTTACAGTCGTCCATGTATCTTATGGAAGTCTGCAACCTCACCTCGTTTCTGAACCCAAACCTCACGGCGGATTGCGGCAAATTTGATCACTTGGTTTACTTGTTCAGTTTCGTCAAGATCTAACACAGCTGTCGACAGGAATGAGAGTAGATATGAGTGAATCACAGTAGGGAGCATGGTGAAGTTCACGAAGATGTCGGCGGCTGGCATCTCGGAGTCCGAGTCGGAGTCAGTTGACGCGCAAACTCAAAGGAATGCGAACCGACGCCCATCGTCCCACTTCAATTGTGATCAATCACCTCCAGTTTTCTGATGAATGCTACAGCTCTCTCACGTTCTATTGCTGGACGTAAACCCTCTTCCCAGTGTCCTTCGGATGCGACACACGACGTTCCCTCATCGCTACCCCCACAATCACTGTCAGCAGGTCTGAGTTGACTCTAAGAGAGCCGGGCGTCTGAGGAATAGGGCACCAGCGCCATGGTCAAATCACAGGCACATCAATGTTAAGGGAACATGTCTGTCGCTAGAAAGGATGAACTGATAGGAAAGCGTATAGATCCAAGAACCTGAACATCAACAAGAATCCCTGTATACAAATACTACAGTTCAAGCTCAAATCGGTCGACGGCGAGAACGTCCAATATGTACACATACAAGGCTAGAGTATAGGAGAGCGAGGGTTAGAGTATCATTGCGTATCTTTCCATATACCTATGATTCCTCCACCATCAATTTTCCGGCGAGTGGAAAAATGGACGACATGCTGCAAAGTGCCTCTTGGCAACATTCCATCCTTCTAGACACAACTACTCCACAGTCAATGGCATACTCCTGTAACGCGCAATAAAACGTTATCTCAAGCTCAGAGGAGGAGTCTTAACTGAGCAACGTACATTTGAGTAGCGGGATCACCGACGACGACGGAGAAGCACCAGGGGCCGATTGTGATGGGTCATCCCGGTCGTGCGCTGCCTCGCTCTCGTGTGTAACTTGTGGTTCATGAGCTGTGTACCCATATGGAGGGAGCTTGGAGGCTCCTCCAGACTTATCGGATACAGGACGTTCTCGTGTTATAGGCGCAGCCAGTGGGGTATAAGGCGGTGGGGTCTCTTCGCCAATATCTGCACACCGCGCTGGCCCACGAATATCAGAAAGCGCATCCTACACAGATGGAAGCAGCATCGAACTGACCAACTTCAGTCTCCTGCGGGAGGCGGTGTCGGCGCCTTCGGATGCGAAAATAGCAAGAGATGGACAGGAAAAGAATGAAGATTGATATCGCCAAGGCAATACCTATAACCTTCGGCGACTGATGGGTGTCAGGAGACGGGGATTGAGCCTTGGACGGTGTTGCGGATGATGGCTTTGAGTGAGGGGATGGGCTGACGCCCTGTGATACGAGGATGCTCGGTTCTGTCCTCGTCTCGGTGATAGTTATACTACTCGGCGGGATAGGTTGGTCCCTAGTTGTTCCAGTCTGAGGAAGGGATGAGGAGGACCCTGTAGAAAGGGTGTGCAATGTGGAAGAGCTAGTGCTCGAGGTTGTGGTGATTGACAGGTGCGTTGTACAAGGAGCTTGTCGTACTATATCCAGAATACTCTTGACCTCGTTGATTCCGTCCTGCTTGTCTGAGACAGTGATCTTTGTTGCTTGTGCAATTACGTTGCTTAGCGTAGGCTATGGATAGACATCGACATATTGAAGACATACCAAAGGACGTACAGACGGGCTTGCTAAATGTGGTAGTCCCGTCTTGATATGGGGGAGGAGGTTGTCGTATAACACACTGCGGTCCCGAGGTACATTCGCAGCTATATACGAGCGTTGAGTCCTGCACAGAGATGTGGCAGATGTAGGAATTTTTGAACTTGGAGTTTGCACCACCCATGCCACAGGAAAGATGAGTCAAACCCGCTGAGAGTAACACTAGCAGTAGGTAAGGGGTCGACAAGGTGGCAATAAGGGAAGCATGGAAATAGTTCACGTCTGTGATTGAAGTCCAAGATGCGTGCTACCGTGGATTACATAACTGATATATTCTCCGGTACCGCCTTTATTTGGCTGCACCTAAAAATGGATGCCCCCAGAAGCTGTCATTACATCGCACCTAGTGCCGACGGTTCCTCTAGTCCAGTTCACAGAAAAGCCTCTCGTCTCTAATTGCTACAGACTGACAAGTCGAAGAATTGAAACCTGATGCCAAACTATACAGGGTGCCATTAGACTTGAGGTTCAAGGATAGAAGCGAGCTTTGATAACCTACCACTTATAGGAACCCAGGACCCCGAGTTTCGGACGTAGATACATCTGGACAACATGCTTGTATCAAAAGATTTCAGCCATCATACGAAGGCCGCACAATAGCATATGAACTCTGCCGAGCGGGCTCCGTCAGTAGATGGTCCCTCGTACTCTCTCTCCCAACATCGTTCAGCAATTCCCAGCAACTAGACAATGTGCAGGATCATCTCTGACATAGAGATAGCTTGGTGAGAGAGAAGCAAAAGACGAGAGAATGCGGGGGCACGAAATTGATCGCGGCGAAGATGTGAGCAACTACATGTTGGGAAGTTCCTACTACCGATCGCAAACCTCGAATATCGTCACTGGGGGAGTGATGTCTCATCCATGATTGCTACTGTAATCTCTATCTCGACTAATCAAAATTTTCCATGGAGCTAGAACGCACATTACGCATGAATGTTGAGTGAAGAAAAACCCGTGCCGCTCACAGGTGACACAAAATACAAAACAATTCAACAGGACACTCAGGAGTCGAAAAAAAAACATTGCGATGAAGCAGCGCTGTGGGATAGCACGCCTCTAACGTGATGGAAGCCGCATAGTGAAGCTGCTCCTCCTGCAATCCCACGGGGCTTGTAGACATGAGCAAACCAGTGTTCACATTACCCATCGCATCTCGCACCGCCCTATCACGCAATCCGAGGTCACTAACCCCTCACAGGCCGCCCTGTGCCATCGCACTCGCACTGAACTTCTCCAACACCGGGTCCTTGAAGCTTCCAGGTGTGAACGCCGGCGGGGCGTCCCCAGGACCGGCAAGCGAGATCATATGAGAGTTCGCCGGCATCGCCGCGTGCTTCATCTCGTCCGAGGAATCCACACGACCGCGGGCTAAGTGCATGAACTCAGCCGAGGGCGCAAGGCGAACCGCTCGCCGACGGCGGCGGACGAGGAGCGCGGAGACAACCACCGCGAGGAGGATGAGAGCGAGCCCACCTAGGACTCCGCCTACGATTGCACCAGTGCGGTTCTTTGTAGTAGAGCTGGATGCGTCCGTGTTGGGACTGTGCGTGTATGATGCACTGGGAGTAGTATTATTGCCGAGAGGCGTAGAGGGTGAGGAGTATGACGACGTATTGCTACTGATGGAGCATGATGATCTGACGTCCGATATAGAAGACGATGGGCCCATAGTGGATGAGGATTTTCCTAAGTGAACTCTCATTCTAGTAGACATATCAATCTCGAACGGCAAACGCACCGTCTGAAGTGTCTACCGTAGCTTTCCAGCTACTTGAGGTAGTCGTAGTTGAGCAGGAAGTGGTCGAAGTTACTGGCGAAGGGGTAGATGACGTTGAAGGGGTCATGGAGCATCTGCACTTGCAGCTAGTCGCGCAGGCAGCATCATGAGAGCGCGTTGAATAGATGGAGGATGCGAACGAACAGTACCAGCTTGTGTCGTGTGACTTAGAGTCGGGTTGGCCTCTAGCTGTCTGGTAGTGATGTTACTCAACTGAGGGCTGCCACCTTGCGGATAATAGGGTGGAGAAGTGATACATACCAATGACCTTTCCATCGGCGGTGCAGTAGGCACAGCCGCAGACATTTCGCTGCGATTAAACCGGCAGGATGACTAGAAGGATGTGGGGAGGACGGGAGATGGGGGACCAAACCTGCAGTCGAGATGGACGGTCCATTATATGACATACAAGTCGTGATGAAAACTGTCATAGTTGAGACAGCCAACAGCTTCGCATGCGATGGCAGTCGCATCTCTCCGAGTCTCTCAAAAATGATCATCCGTATCACTGTCACTGAGCATGCCATAAGAGAAGCTCAGAGCGAGTAGCCATGGCAGATGACCCGCAGTGGGGAGTTTGTGTTGCATCCGGAAGAATCGTGATGTCACGTCATATAGACTGAAGCGACGCGAAACACCACCTACAATTGACAAACGACTTACCAACTACAACTACGCCTCGTACCAGGCACGTTCGTTTGCTGATACCCGCTCAGTACTGTTCGTCAGAGCACAGGTGAGTTGATGAGGCCTAGCCCGCGCGTGATGTGCCACAGCGTTTATGGAAACACCGTGACGCCAGTCGGGGACTTTGGGGTTCGTGCGCGAACGAGACGATGATTCGATGACAGCATTCATACTGGCACAACCGACGACTGTAAGGAATACATAAGTAATACACAGCACAACCTATGCGCAGGGTGCAACGTAGGACGCCGACGAGCGAACGAACGCAGGCGTGGACGAAGGATAAGTTACAAGTTAAGTAGAATCCAGAGTTGAAAAGTGCCGCTCCGGACGACGGCAGGGAGGACTGTGGAAGGATCGTGGTGCATGGAGCATGCGCGTGGATGACAAGACAAATCAAAACAGGAAACTCACATCTCTCCCTCAACGAGGCGTGTACGCCTCCCACATCTTCCTGTTCTCCACTCCAGACACGTCCGCTAGGCCGCATCATCATCCCTCACCCCACATGATATTTCGCTCATCGGCGATCCCACATCGAAGCGCTCTCGTTCACCTTCTCCAGCACTGGGTCCCGAAAGTTGCCAGGGGTAAACGGAGGCGGCGCCTCCCCGTCCTCGATCGAGCTCTGCCTCGCAAGCGAGACGAAGTAGGGGTCCGTCGGCGTGTGCGTCATCTCGTCCGTGTACCCGCTTTTCGCGACGAACACGGGGGAATCGGCACCACCGCGCGCCATGTGCAGGAACTCGGCTGAGGGCGCCGGACGGGCCGCGCGCTGACGGCGGCGCAGGAAGTACGTGACGGCGGCCGCGAACAAGATGAGAAACAGAAGCGCGCCTATGACGCCGCCGACTACCGCGCCTGTGTGGCTCTTGGATGCGAAGCTTGATACTGCGGTAGAGGGCGTTGATCCGGAGGGAACGGTTGTAACGGATTGAGAAACTTCGGAATCGGTAGTGTTCGATTGCGGCAAGGAGAACACAGTGTTTGACGAGGAAGCTGAGTCGGCATCGTCAAATGTTGAGGATGGAGAGGCAGTCGAGGAGGATGAGGAGGCTGATGAGCAGTCCGGGCTTAAGGAAGGGCCCGTAGCGAAGACATTACGGGGATACGCACCTTCGCCAGACTCAACCTCCTTAGAGGTTCTCGTTTGAGTCTTCGTCCTCGTGTTCACAGTGGATCTAGACTTCGTACTGCTAGATGAGCTGGAGGACCCGGCCGACGGCCGGGAAGAAGCCTCGCTAGTCTCCGCAGGTGTTTGTGTAGATGTGGCGGCCAAAGAGGGATGAGCGGGACTTGCGGGCGTTTCAGCGGGGGGAGAATGAGTGTCTGTTGGGGGAGGCGGAGGAATCCCGTTGTACACCATGTACAGGGAGACCTGCTCGGGAGTGACATTTTGGTGACGAGCAGAGTTGTACTCTGTGGCCGCACAATCATAGAACGACGTTGCAGAGGAGCAGTCCGAGTAGATGGAGGACTTAAGACTTGCATCCGGATTTGGGCCCTGCTGTCCTACTCCATCACCGCCGCTGCCTCCAGGCGAGCTATCTTTCTAAGGCATGAGCAGCACATGTGAGTAGACGAGACATGCAAAGTCAAGATGAGCTCACTGGAGATCGTCTCAGTGGTGGTGGGGTAGGCACCGGTGCGGACATCCTGTTCGGCGGCGGCGGGAGACACGGAAGAAAAGGGAACTTGAAGGGAGACGGGGTGTGACTTGCAGTCAAGCTGGATCCGTCATGTCAAGATAACTGACGGACGGGAATTGATGAGCGGAAGCTGTTGTTGGCACGCCCAACAGCTTCGTGCTTGATGGAAGTATGATGCATTGATGGCTCATGAGAATTATGCTAGTACTTACTTGGCTTCACCTCACGCGCGGCTGCAGAACCATCCGCTCATATGTGCATCCTCCAGTCTCCACGATATATACAAGTGTGGCCGTAGACTTGGAAGACGAGAGTGCCAGAATCTCGTTGGCAACGGACCTGCAACGGTGAAAGCGCTGTGACTGTGTCACGGAAGTGGCATCGTCACGCAGGCCGTATGTCACAGTCACGTTGGCTGAACTTGAATATTGCTTACTGCAGCCGGACAAATTGCACCTGGTCGTACGAGGATGCGTACCAGTACTGCTAGCGCGGGTCATCCGTTTAGAGATGCAGCAGGTGCACAAAGTCTGCGATCGCCTGCGGTCTGGCATCCAAGTACTATCAACTTGAAATACCCAACTCGGGTTCAAGTTGATGACCGACTCTTAGGCCCTGGTCGGCTGCACGGGATCTCGGACGTGGATACAGCCAAAATGATGGATATGGATTTCGCCGTAGTTAAGCGCTGGGATTTGGGAAATCCAGATCCGGAAAACCGTTCGGTGGACACTGCGGAGACACAGATCCACGGTCACGCTGGACGGCCGCGCATTGTCCGCCGTTCCTTATGTCGGAAATTTCCGGGGGCACGTCATGATCGTAGCGTTGAAGGGAGTGTGTGAGGTTGAAGATGTAGCATGGTCGACAACCATCTGAGGAAGACAACGCCGGGCCACCATAGTGGCACGAAGCTGGGAGTGTCATATAGCGTGAAGTGAAAGGCCGCTGACCCAATGTCAAGGAAACGGAGAGTTTTCCCAGTCCATGCCGGAATTCCATACTTCGGAGAAGCCCTGTCAAACAAAACACAAAAGTTCATCAGACTCAGACACTTCCATGATGAAATCTGAGGCGCCAGTGTATTATTGCAAAGAGTGTACACGGAGGTATGATCATGACATCGGCGCCGTAGCAGGGTGTGGGGGCCGAGAACAGCGGTCTATAAGGATAGAAGATCAGAATCTTTCAGCATCGTGCATGAAGCGGAATGCTAACAGAATACCATGGCCGCATACTTGTAACGACTATTCCAGCGGGTCTGGGGTCTTCGTCAAGCGACTGAATGGCCGTCGAGACCTTACGGAGGAGAGTCGATGGAGCCTGTCTCCCCATGGTACATAGTCTGCGTATTGAAACCTGGTCAATGGAGTAGCGATCATCTACAGCCCGACGCCCCCGAGAGATACGCTAACACAGGCCGGTTGATCGCGAGCAGCATATGCATATGTAACCAGGAAGTTCGAGAACACGGTGAGGTGTGTGATTTCCTGCTGACTTTCCCGCTGTGTGCTCTTCGGTCAGCGACGGAAATGACTGTGCGAGCTCACTTAGGGGGGTTCCACCGTTCTTCGCGTTGCGGTAGCGGCTACTATAGTACTAGAAGGAGAAGAGCTACTTACGTGAAGTCTCCCGGCGAGTCCCAGTCAAGCCCTCAATGTACCAAAATCAGGCAACGCGCATGCTCTCTCCAAAGAAGTACTGATGCAACCTGAGAACTATTAGTCGACTAGAGCATGAGGGGGATAGCCATAGCCGGTAAGTTCTTACTCGTCCACGATCTATCGGGCGTCTACGGCAACAATCCCAAAATGGGAGGTGTCGTTCTACATTGGCCCAAGCCATTAACCAGAAGCACATACCTAAGCCCTTGATGTACGTCGAGCACATCCTCTGAGCGTCTCGCCTCAGTGAGGTGGATACACGCTGGTGTATTACATAGTCGACCAGCGCGAATTGAATGATTAGTAGGTACTAGTACCCGGTTAGGTGCATTATACAGCGCAGGAGATGTTCGTATTCTAAGCGCAAAATGAGTGTGCATATGGATAGTTAAGGGCCGTGGCCCGCGAGCGGCTAGTAGTACAGCGATGTAGGCTCAATGAAATGGTGATCGAAGCCCTATGTATGGGATTGGAAAGTACGCAAGTGCAGGAGCCCTGCCTTGGACACAGCTCATGCCAGTCAGTACGGATGGTAGGGAGGCGGCAAGGGAGAGTCAGATTGGCCGTGTCTGGTATCACCGAACAAGTCGTCTGGCGGTCCTCCCGCGAGCCGCACTCCGCCGTCAGACTCCTGTCTGGGACCTCGAGGCACCTCGTCCAAGGCCTCCTCTTCCACCGCACGCCGGCCGCGTCCCGCAGGGGCGACTTCCTCGGCGATCGTCTCCTCGGCAACGGTGTGCGGGCCAGCGGCCGAGACCGCCTCCGACAGCGTCCTCGTCCTGGTGCGCTTCCCTCTCCTACCAGACCTTGCGGTGTATTCCGCGGCATCGAGGGAGAGAGACCTGTAAAGCAGCTCGCCGGTGAACGGTGTGGTGTGAAGGCGGTGAAGCTGCTCCAGGTCCGATGCGCCTGAGTCGCGCACGTCTCCGTAGTCCGCTGGGAAGGTGTTCAGCGCGAAGTGGCTCTCTTGAGAGGGACCGCCGTAGTCCCGCGTGCTTCGCCGCGAGATTTGGGGCGAGAGGAGCTTCGCGGACGAGGCGTAACTGGGAACTGTAGGACGCGGGCGCTGGATCGGTTCTCGCCACGTTGTGGGAGGGGTACCCGTGAACCGTGGAGACTCGTTGAGATCCACTGATACGATATAGTGAGCACCATGTCCTCGGAGCACCCAAGAGGCAAAGAACGCTCGAAGCTACATACCTTGCGGAGCTCGAGTGATTCGCCGCCTGCGGATGGCGCGCGATAGGTAGTAACCCAAGATGACTATACCGAGAAGTACGACGCCGCCCGCAGCAGCGATTCCGCCGATAGTGCGCGAATTCAATTTGCCCTGGGTTGCTAAGGATTCGGAGGCCGTGGTGGGTTGCGGTGTAGAGGTAGATGTACCGTACGACGAGGTTGGGGGCCAACTGACCCATTGCTGCATACACCGTGTCGAACCAGCTGCGACATTTACGCTAGACATGGACTCGGCAGAGTTCCCTGCGCAATCAAAGAGCTTGAACCAAACTGCCGTGCCGACAGACAAATTGGTGGTCCAGCCGAAAGTGGTGTCATTGATAAAAGGAAATGATTGTGACGGTGTGGATGTGAAGTGAGTGGTGAAGATATCGAGCGTGTAAGGTGGGACGCCGCCGCTCCAGCTAATGACTGCGTGTTGGCATTGTTGTATATCCTCGGGAAAGCTCGCGTTCATGGCGGCGAGAGCAGGAGGCCAGAGAGTCAAGAGGAAAGCGAGAGCAGCAGGGTGTGCTCCTGATAACTGGAGGAACACTCGAAGAGAGGGGCGGCCATTGGGCATCGGGACGATGGTGACTGCTAATATACTGTCGGGCACCGAGTGCGGCCCAGGCATTTCAATAAACTCACCTCGGTTCCCTGTCTCAAGTGGGCTTGACAAACGATAAGGGTCTCCATTCCTCGTATGAGCTTGTACGCAGGATGAAAATAGTGTACGCCTGTAGCGGCCATGGTTTCCGGCGTTGGTATCGTTGCAAACCATGGCGGACGAATGCATCACATCGGCGACGGAGAACTCCTATGCAGAGCTTTCAGCAAGAGATCCCTGAGGGGAATCAGAAGTGAGGGACCTGAGGAAACCCGACTCGTGCGGGATACGGACTACAGCGGTGCGTCGCTAGTGCGGACAGCGCTGAGTGGCAGGGTGGACGTCATTGGGCCGTCTAGCAACGGTTGTGCTGCTGCTGCTGCGTTAAGGGAGATAGTCGGCACATACCTTCCTATTGACGACAAGCTATATACCCTCGAGTCATCGTAGGCTAGACAGACCACTAGCGCGTTACTGATTGTTGTTTCGATGTTCGCTCGGCGTGATAGCAAGGTCGCACGAGTAGAAGCGATCTCTATGCTTTGCGCATACGAGGTGGACAACATAATGTGAACAGCATAAGATGAACCAAGCTCAGGGGTTCGGAACGCACCTCAAAGCTTTTGGACTTATGAACGCATGAATACGTCATCTTTCCGCTCAAAGCTTATGTTTAAACATAGAAACACAGAACCTAGAGCAGGTAGGGTCGACGGCGCTCGTTGATGCTATCGCCCACGCCCGGCTAGTAAACTCGGATTGCCCCACGTCATAATCCGGAAATAGGAAGCAAGCCACCGGACCTGAGTTGACCGTCTCGGATGGAAAATGCCCCGATTTGGTCATACGCAACAATGCTTGAACAGTGTTGAACAATTGCAGCCCGGCCATCCTGTGCAAGATTGAGGTATCACGATCACGATCACGATCACAGCGGTATCAACCATGTTTGCTTGCAGTCGAGATGTCTGGTATACCGCGGGGATCGTCCGACTGACGCTCGTGTGTACGCGGCACCGTGCCCGCGAGGTCCACAGCATCAATCGCGCTCTCCACCTTGTCGCCGCCGCCCTGACTCTCGATCCTTCCCGGCTGCGCGCGCGTCGCGCCACCAGCATGCATCTCCGTCGCTTCACGTACTGCCTCCATGGACGACCGTTCCTCTCTTGTGCTCGGAAGAGAGGCCACCTCGAAAGATGCTCCAGACGGCCGTCGGCGAAGCGGCGCGCGACGGGACGATATCGAACCCCCCTGCGAAGAGTCGGCCAGAACGTCAGATGGCAGTTGCTGTAGGGGAAGTAATAGAGGTAAGGGGCTAGGCGCTTCGGCGGATGTCGCTGCGCTGCTGTGGATCGATGAGCGTTGCCGGCGCGCACTAGCCAGCTCGTAGGTATGCAGCGAGCTCTTCTTCGACAGAGGCGGACTCCTGTGCAGACCCCGCACGCTCGATTCAGTCCGCAGCGTCTGCTGGTCCTGGTCGTCCTGATGGCCAGAGGAACCCAGACTGTCTGCATCTGTAAAGAATGGTCAATCCAGTAACCAAAACGAGACGTGGTACCATGTGCCTGACTTACCTAGATTCCTCCCGATGCGTCGACGTTTGCGCCGACGTCTGGCCTCCGAGATGAAGCAGTACAGAGCCAAAGTCCCAGAGAGAAGGGCAGCAGCGGCCGTGACGGCGATGCCAGCAATCGCGCCTCGACTCAGTGGTGGTCGTGCTGAGTTCACAGTCCTGCCCTCAAGCGCATGGTACGACCATGTCGAAGCGCGCTGGGCCAGCGACTCTGTGCTGGTGAGAGCGAGGTTCATCTGTGCGCTTGTGACACAGATGAAGAACGATAGCGAGATGACGAGGCGATAGAGGGGCATGCAGCTCAGACCAACAATGAGCCTGACGCTGCCTCTGTGCCCGAAGTCCGGACCATGCGGCATTCAGATGTTCCTGTTATTTTATCCACCCAGCGTTGGAAACATGATCATCACACGCGTAGCACGGCAATGACGGAGGAGTGCCTACCTGGGGTGGGAAGGAAGGATGCAGAGCGGTGTCATTGACCAGCGAATGTGCAAGTGAGACTGATATACCGCTGGTGCCACATGTGGCACTGCGCACCGTCAGGCAACACGTCACCGATATGATGGGATCTCGGCCAGCTGGCGTACCGTGATCTCGAAAGTTAACCGATATTGAAGGGCCACTCCGACGCAGATGACGTAGCTAGGACCGAGGTATTGGTAATGCCTGGGCATGCGTACGTCTGGTATCCATGCCTCTGCGAGATCAAGAGGACGAACAGCCTGCGACAGCAAGGTTAGACTGCGTGCTTGCGAGATGAAAGAGCGATATTAAGAGCGCGCGTCGAATGCTACAACGACGATAGACGTCCTACGCCACACCTGGTACAACAAGTTCGACATCAGATACGTATTACTCATGTTAATAGTGGAAGGTAAAGACGCACCCCGATACGAAGTCCAAGTCTCTGTGGACGCCATCTGTCCAGCGTTCAGTTATTGTTATGATATCGTGATCACAGGAACACTCACTCGCCGTATAGAGAAGCATCGAGCGAGAAGGGAGTCAGAGCAGAGCAGTGGTAGTGACCAGCACATATGCAACAAGATATATATCAACGATAGCATGAGACAGCAAAGCATAGCACATCGCGAAAGCGTCAACCTGCGTGAACAGAAGAGACCACCATCTCAGCTGGCATACCAAACCGATACAGCTAGACGACTCACCAAAACACAGAATCCATCCATTATCGTGAACTATCTGCTAGTCATACTGCTGATACGGCGGCGGCACGGGCGCGCCCTCGTCCGGACCATCAACATCTGTCGCCTCCGTAACCTCGATCCTCGGGGGAGGCGGCCCTCCCGCAAGCCGTACACCCGCATCCCTCTCCTGCATCGACCCAGCGTGAGAGTACTGAGACCCCCGGGGTACACCGCCCAACCCACTCCCTCCCGCGACTCCCGAACTTGAAACCAAAGACGAGCGCGGGCGGATCTCGCCCGACTTCAGGCCTGAAGTTGAAGAACGCCTAGCCGACCATACGGAAACAGATGCTCTAGCGCTGTTCGAATCGACTGCGCTGAGACGAGCGTTGGGTGAGGCTGCGCCGGAAGCTGGGATGACCATGCTCTGGGTACGAGATGTGGCGGCGTAGTGCGAGGGCGATGAGACCCCAGAGGGGTAGTGCGAAGGCGATGAGACCCCAGAACGGTAATGCGCGGAGGACGCGTTTGAAGGGCTGGACGGCGCCCGCGGAGCTTGGGAGTACGCAGCAGAGGTGCGAGCCTGACCCATCATCGCTGCTTTACTCGACATATGCGGTTGGGTAGGGGTAAGGGTTGATTCATTGAGATCTGTGAGGGTTGAGAAACTGGGTACCTAGGTAGAGGGTGTAGCGACTAAGGGCGACATACCAACTGCGCGATCACCGCGACCCCTCCTCGTCCGCGTCCAAAGCCAGTAGGCCAGCACAGATAGTAAGATGCCGAGGAGTGCTGCACCAATGGCGATACCAGCGACGGCGCCGGAGCTCAGCGACTTGCTCGAACCGTTTTGGGAGGACGGAAGACCCGTGGATCCTCCCGCCGCGCTGGTGGATGATCGCGAAGATGATGTCGACGCGTCCAACGAAACCGACGACGCTGACGTTGCGTCAGATGCGGACGTAGTCCCTGTTGGAGTTGCAGAGGTTGTATCCGTAGGAGGCGGGCTAGTTGACTGCGCAGTTGTAGAAGGCGCCGTGGGGGAGGCAGGAGGTGGGCTGTCCGTCGAGATCGAGGTTGATATCGTGCTCCCTCCAAGACAACTGCTATCTGGCCCAGCCTGAACTTGCACTGGCTCGAACTGGACTGTAATTGGCGTCGAGTCGGAAAGAACGATACCGAACTGCGTCCCTCCAGAAAGGTTGACGGACCATTGGAAGGACTTGTCGCCGATCCCGCTGAACGTCTCCAGGATGTCGCCAATCCCTGAGCTAGTGACAGACGTGATCTTCAGTGTATACGGAGCCTCGCCGCCATCCCAACTGAAGGTCGTAGGGACGCATTGGGTTGGAGGCTTGGGAGAATGGATCTCTAGGAACGTCGCCATCGGTCTGAATTCCAATATGTATAGTACGCAACGTGAATAGGGGACTTCATGACACGGGTTAAAGGCAGACCGTTCCTGTGGAGGATGAAGGCTTACGGTAGCGCACTAATCCAAAACTGCGCAGCTATCTAGACGAGCAATTGTTTTCGCAGCTTGATTGAGGCCTGGATTCTGGGAATGGATTTGCAACGTGGACATGGTTTTTTTTGCAACTGCACACATACCAGGATCAACACAAGCGCGTCTCCAAGATGTTTGAGGTTATAAAGAGGAAGACAACAGTCCGCTCGTTCGACGGAGGGTCCCCCAACACATCCACAGCGACTCGGAGGGGTAGTATGTCAAGGTGAGAGACTGCGGTAGGGGGAGGCACCCCAGACAGAGCGATATTCGGAATGCATACTTCATGTCCGGGGCCGCCGCTCCGTTGGCGCATGGCACGGGCGCAGCTCGCGTGTGCCTCTGTGGGTGGACCCTGGGAGTGCGGTGGCTGCATGGCGCCTGGTAGTTGCACTGGTTGTGGACAGAGCAACGCATGACAGAGACAGCAAGCCCGCCTGAGTTCGGTTGCTCATATGCATGAAGGCACGATCTTCGCCTACTTCAAGCGAGACACCTCGAATGACTTGAACGACCTTCTTCCCTGTTATGGCTGTCCACTCGCGGTGAGACTCGAGAGAAGTAGAGAGAAAGGGGTTGCATAGAACAGCGAGCATAGCAGAGGCTGGAGCTGAACGATGCAGCTCAGCGTGGCAGCCTGACGGACATGGTCGTGGTCAGGGAACTCGTCAGATTCGGCTACCCCCACTACCAGCATTAGCGTGACTGTCATACACAGTCATATACTGTCACGCTGCCATCGTAAGGCTAACTACTTGATGTCACGTCAATAGTGGCATAAACCCAATACAACTTCCAAGGCACTGACTGTGCGACAACAGATACGACTCACTTTAGGTTGCCATCTTCATCAGTAGTGAGTAGCGCTGCCATATCGATAAGACTCATCCGAACAGTATGATAGCACTACTATATGGAGAAGCAGCGCACGACGGACCACATGTGCTAGCCAGGGTCCCATCCGAAACTTGTCAGGCCTCGGATACAACAGCATTACGACTCTCGCCCTCTCGCTCTGCTCAGATTACCAACGCTCGTAGCTTCGGCGACTTTGAACGGCTGATTGGTGGAGACAGCGTCTGCTGTGGGCCCAATAGCGGTGCGTCTTCGTTGTCATCCGCCTCCCTTCGCAGTGGTGTGTGAGAATCGGCGCTCGCCCCGCCGTCAACGTGTACTTCAGCCTCTGCTGCATCGAATAGGACCACTGACGGAGGTTTAGGACTGCGTCCCTTGGGACCATCAACAGCAAAACTGAAGATGGATGACGCGTTTGTCGGCGAGGTGACCACGATGGTCGGGATTCCCATCGCGTGGAGTCGTTGCCCCAGCGTCCATGAGATGGATAGGCGGCTGGTAGTAGGCTCCCAGGAGTCGTCGTCAAATGCTGCACACAGATGTCAGTCGTCATTCGTCTCGTAGCTAGGCATATTGTGCATAAGTAAAGGGAGTTGACGTACCAGCGTGGGCGACGTCACGTCGACGTTCTCTCCATCGCAACCACAACCAGAGGACGAGACCCACTACGCCGAGGAATAGGCACGCCGCTGCCGCGAAGATGCCCCAAACCGCTTCATCGCTCATATCATTCAAAGCCGCACCGACTCGCACAGTGTCCGGCACAGGCTCGGTGGAGCTCGGATCCGACGTCTTTACGGAGGTATCTTTGCCCTTGAGACACGAAGTGTCGTCGCCTGCTTGGACCGAGAACGACGAGGATGTAGCGCTCGCGCCTGTGCTGTCGAACAGGCGCATCACCATTCCGTTCTCAACCAAGTCAGGTGTCCAGGTGAAGGTGTGGTTCCAAATATTCATGAATGGCAACTCCACAGGCACGTCGATGCGTCCTGTCGGAATGCGGATGGACAGTGTGTATGGTGGCGTTCCGCCGCTCCATGCGAAGGCGTATGGTCGGCAGAGCGTCAATGTGGAGGGAGGAGGATCGATTGCATATTGTTGAGCATGCGCTTCAGGAAGGAGCGTGAGGAGAAGGAAAGTGGTACAGGATGTGAGCATGCCATGTGTACGTCGGCGACCTTGACGGGCATTTCGGGTCTCCGTCGCGGTTGTATGTAGGACTTGGGAGCTAGAGCCGAGGGTGTGCATCTCACGCTGTCGTACATAACGAACAGATCATCTCCTGCCAACTGTGGTGGAGCTATAGCAAAATTGAAACTAACCTGTCTGTCTAGTCAACTTGGTTCGGAAGACCCGAGATTGTAGTCGAAGGTCAAGAGAGAGTCAAGGCGTGTTCAGTCGCCCATGAGCCCTGAGGCTCATATTGGATATCATCGCGAGCATGAGGGCGTGGCGATCCTGATTGTTGAACGCTCTGTGCTATATCAAACGGCGCTCTTGAGGACGCCCGTGTGTCCGACGTCTTGTTCGCGATGGCCGCTCGTGAGGCAGTCCCGGCGGGCAGTTGAGCGCCGTGGTGCTGACAGTGAGTCGCAATCCCGATGGGCGTGCGATACGTAGAGCTCGAAGAGCGCATCACATCCATCTGCACGTCCAGTTGCAGTGGTGATTGCATCCCGAGCCTCGTGTTCAAGTTGTTGCGGGCGGCTTCGAACTGCATCAGGATGCCTCAGACATGTGCTCGGGCGAAGGTAGCACCTGTAAGTGAAGTCCCATTTGTTGTCAATCAGATATGGTGGTGTACTTACCTATTAGTATCGACTTAATGGAGGCGGAAGTAGGTCACTTTGCGCGTCTATTCTCTGAAGAAGGACTGGCGCACTGCCTGGCAGCCGTATACCAACCATCCGTAATTGTGTCGTGGTATCCTCGAGACACTGCTATGCTCATATGAACTCCTCGAGCCATCTGCTGCCGAGGTTCCTCTTATAGGCTGCTGAGGGCACGAGCTCGCTGCTGTGAGGCCCTAAGAGCTGACAATGGAACGCCGTCAGGTACCGTACTAGGCGGTGACTTCCATTAGCCAATGTGGGGGCATGACGGGTACACGAGTGGTGAAGTTGCCAGATAGGGGCAGGAGCACTTTTAAACGTGGATTGGGCGTGCAGGAAGCTGCCTGGTTTGCTCGAGTGGGCTGGTGTGGTACGAGGGAACCGATCCATATGTAGGGCGGCATCGGGCTAGAAGTGTCAGCGCCTCAGCATCAAGGTCGAGATGGGGAAGCCTACTGTCATCCGGTCGCAAGGCCAGCGATCCGACCAGGGTCCAGGAGAGAGGACTTTTAATGGAGAAGCGGCATCAGAACCGGAGCTAGATGAAGAAGGTGACACTGCGAGGCAGCGGCGCAAGTCCAGTGGTATGAGAGGAGCCCTCACGCGGGGCTCGATACAACTCTACTACGGTCGTACCCTATACGGTGTGCGGTGTGAGTGCCGGGACTTCTTCTGAGGGCTAAATCCAAAGTATCAGTATTCAGACGGCTCTCACTGGCAGGTTTGAATGCAATTCCTGAATGATTGGAACTATACATGGCCAAGGAGGCCGAACCACAGTGTGCAATAGACTAACATCAAATGGGATCAGCCAGGCTGAGTCTCGTCAGGTACTCCATCTGAGGTGCGCGATATGTATCAAGGGTGATGTTGAGTGGGATCGGACCATCGTTAAAGGTTAACAGTTTGGGAGAGGCGTTCGTGTACTGTGGCCAATGAACGGCACCATCACCATTAGGATTGAGCGTCGCGGCGAATCGGATGAGGTAGTCGCCCATGTCACCGCCGTTGTATATGTTTGCCAGTTCTGTGCCGTGAGCCTAAAGAGAGGGTACATCAGCATAACACCGGACATTGGACGGTTGACGGTTCGTGCACACTTACCGCGCCGATGCCATCGACCTGGTTGACCCGACTCACTAGAAGAATAGTCGGTCAGCAACCGTGAATGGAGTGAATACCAGAGAACATACAAAACGCATATATAGGTTGTTCGCCCGCAAGCCTCTGCACGAAGGTTCGACGAGGTGCTTGTTCTATGAAGTCGCCTTGGAAGGCAGAAATGCGCTTGTACTGCGGGGAGTAAGCGAAGGCGTCTCCGGTTTCAAAGGGTGAGCCCGCTGCAGGATCCGCAGGGTAGAGTTCGAGGATCTTGGCTAGCTTCTCTGTAGGCGTGTTTTTGTAGAAGTTGGAACCTAGGTACGAAAGGAACTCCTCATCGGTGCTGTGCATCGACATCATGTCGCTATCTAACTAGACAAGGCAGTGGAATAGTGATATAGCTCACGTTATATTGAGGCTCGGGAACGAGAAGAGCGATCCCTCGTCTTGATCATTACCTGTTATCATCCGTGTGAGACATAGCTAACGACAGGACAACCCAAATGATCCTACCAACGACGAACGGTATCCTGGCAATTTTGCCCTCGAGCAACTGGATCATCGGGGGCGCTGCAACAAATTCTCCATCGGCCCTGGGATACCATGGGGTGTTGACTTGCTGCTCCAACCATCAGTGCATACATCTACAATAACGTCCACATGTAGATCTTACATTGAAATCGACGAATGACGGAGAGTGGTCCATAGCTGCCTTCAGCGTCTCTGCGGGGATTGTCCGCAAACACTGAATTGTATCAGTCGTATTCGCACACCCGGCGTCCTGGACGATTTGATCATAGGTTGACTGCATGACTGAATTGTCGACTGTGCCGGTGATAGGGGGAGATCCGGACTCCATGAAGCCCGCGCGGAAGAGGCCCTCAGTGTTCCCGCCGTTGGCGAGCATATGGAGTGCGACCGACTGCGCTCCCGCACTCTGGCCCCAACTGAAGCAACCACTAATCAGCCCAAACACTTTCACAATTGTCACCGCCACACATACATCATCACCTTGTTGGGATCCCCGCCGAAAGCAGAGATGTACTTCTGGATCCATCTGAGCGCTTCTCGTTCTAGAGCAAGAGATCGCTAGTGAGTAGTGAGCTTCCGGCGCGCCAGGAGAGACTTTGCTTACGATCATGTAAGCCAAGGTTCGCGATCCCTGCTTCTTTGACCTGCTTCCCGCCCAGGAAGCCAAAAGCTATGCAGTGCCTGAGCAAAGGTGTCTATCAGGCACGCGCTACATACTCACCACTGAGCCTGTTGACACGTACAAGGCGTTAGCGTCAACACCCCATTGAGCGGTGACGGAGCGCCACGGCGTACCTGTAATTTATCGAGACATAGACGATTGGGTGCCCAATGGCGATGGACCTGGCTACGACATTCTGACCTGGTTGTCTGCGGGACCTCGTCAGCTGTGTTAGAGCTCTAGAGTCGAGATGAGGAGACTGACATTGCGTTTGATCCCACCTGGTATCCGCCTGAATAAGAGGCCTGGTGAGCAGGAACGAGACGCCGCGTCGCAAGCAAACGGCATACCTCCATATATCCACTAGAGAAGATGTATCAGCCAGTGCTTGCTGACCAGAGTACGAGATTACGCACCACGGCGACCGGAAGCTTCGAATCGGCAGAAGCGTTCGCAGGTGCGATCACATTCAGGTTCAGGCAATCCTCCGACTGAGGAACATCCGGAACCGAGACTACTTGGTCAAGAAACTGTCCCACTGCAGCAGGCACATCGCTCGGCAGGTCAAGCGTGGCAAAGGTTTGCTGAATGCATTGATTTCCGAACGTCGTCGCATTGATCGTCCCAGTGAAGGGTAACTGGGGTTTGGGTCGACGAAGTCGTAGGTCACCAACCCTGCGAGTACAGGGAGCGAAGCAGTCAGTCACAGTGAGGTATCGATATGAAACACGGAAACATACGGAGGTTGTGCATATGAGAGTCCCAGGAATTGGTTGACAGTCCCGTTTGCCTTCCCGATCACCGTCGCCTTGTCGAGGATAACGATAGGCTGCGAGATCGCAGAGCTTTGAGTAGGGAGTGCGCATGCTAAGCTCCCAAAGAGAACTGCAAGCGCTTTTGGAAGGGACATAAGAGCCATAGCGTAGGGGAACGACCCATGACGGCCTCTGACGAGCTCTCTTATACTTGGATGTCATGAGATCAGCGCTCCGGATAGTGAGGCGTTCCGTACTATGCCGTCTCAGCACGACCACGCAATAATAGCATCAACGTGACCGTCTTCGGAATTCGCGAACGGAACCTATAGTCCATACGAGTCGGCATCACTACGGAAAGAGGCGATGAATGAATCGGTTGAGCGGTGGAGAGGTGGAGGAAAGGAGAACGAAACTCAGAGCAGGCGTTTTCTCATGCGCTTAAATGGCGTGTAGTGCCACTTGCGTGTCGACTGGAATCCCTTTTTCAGCCTGTGCTCGGTACCAGAAGGACGTAATTCGTGGGATCATATCGTGCGCCTTTACACGCCTGGAGATGTATTGCGAAGTAAGCTGCATGGAGATGTAGTGCTTCCTATTCGCAAACTACCAATCCCGGATCGGGCAATGACGTGAGATGGCCCACAAGGTGCGCCCGTATACTACACTACTTGCAATACTGAGTCTTTGGGTTAGTAAGCTCTGCTATAGATATGAAAGTGGTTTAGGCGTACTGTACATCATGATCTGTCGTAAGATTCGTATGCAGTACCCATGTGCAAAGTACCGCATCAGCGTCTGGATTGAGAGTAGCAAGTTCTCACTTGTTATGTCAGCGTTGGCCGCCGGCGAATGGCCCAGGCGAGTTGGACTGGTATTGCTGAGAGGCAAAATCGACGTCTCACTCATAGCGTCCATTATGGCATCGTACTCTATCGGCGCCTCCTGGTCCAGGGGATAGTCCTTCGCAGGATGATCGAGTAGGCGAGCGCGCTCAACACTCAATTGCTACTCCGACCCGCGCGGTACATAGAACGCGGTGGGGCTGTACGGTTGTCTAGCCCACGAAATTCGAGGAAGGCCCGCTTGATCCCGAGCAGTCTAACACAGTATCGGTGGTGCCGTAGAGGGAGTATGTAGACGACAGCTCGGGATCCCGACACGATTACCGCGCGGACGAGAAGGACAAGCGCACGTGCGAGCCAGGCGGAGCGGGAGGCGGGCGTGGTGCACGCCCGTGTCGAAACCGGTGAGGTACGCGTCATCGGGCGTTTCCGTTACACTCGGAATGCTGGTGGGCACTGCATCCGGGGGCATGAGCATGTGCATAGGGACTGGTCATGAGGCACGCGGGGTGGGAGCTTCAGGCAGTAGGGGAACCTCTCCACGCAGGACTGCAAGCTGCTTCGTCGCTGCGGGATCTGGCACTCTGTGTGGTGTGTGGATGCCGCTGCTGATTGCGCCACTGCTATACTCAGTGTCCGTGTCACCAGATTGTAATACGTGACATACCGAATGGCGTAGCCATCAGAGCTGCTTTCTCCTGCTCGCATGCCTGCGTCCGCATACATTGACACCTGAGCAGAGCAATGAGCATTGCGATTCCTCCCAACACTCTGACCACCACTCACAGTGAGAGGCGTTCAGACGAGTGAGCCCGCAAACGTATACACGAGCTTGTTGAACATCTCGGTCTCCACCAGTTCCGCAGTCGTCGTCGATCACAAATGAGTCGGTGAGGTAGTGCCGGTCGGACCCATGGTCGCGAAGACTTTGATTCGCGTCTCTGTAATAGAACGACTGAGGGGCCAATGAGCACAAGGATAGCACAGGGAGCTCAGTACTCTTAGCAGAAACCACGCAATCACTCACCTTGATAAGCCTTCCAAAACACGTCGTCATTCTTACGCAGGTACCACGGCGACTTCTACTCTCCGTCCGGCTGGTTTTGCTGTCTTCACCCATCTATGTACATGCAGCGCGTCATACGCAGTTTGTCTACTACTGATGTTAATACATTCTGTGGGTCCGATGATCAACGATTACAACAGAGTTCAAACAGAGAACAGGGTTTTGAATTGAAGCGTACCATGCGGTTTCCGCACCAGAGAGCAAGCCGTGATATCAGCGATGATCTAGGGTCTATGCGCTGAAATGAATGTACAAGACCGGTGGAGACGTAGCCGAGAAGTTCATGCTGAAGTTGTGAAGGCCCTTCGCGAAGTCCGAAGCCTTTGGTGTGGATGTTTTGATAGCTCAACCAGGCTTACCGCAACAACCAGGGTGGGGAGAGTTCCATCGACATCGACAATGAGGGAAAGGAACGCGAGATAACACGCAATCGTGACTAGTCATTGCTTCAGAATCCTCATCGGATGACCAAGGCCGAGACCGGGTTACGAGTAGGATTGGATTTGTCCTCAACTGCGCGAGTGAACAGCAAACAGGCCCTAGGACATGCCATATGTCAATCGAGACAGCAAAAGGCGTACGTGTGGACATCTTGGACGATAGCGAGCAAGAGGCAAAACTCGATGGGCGGGAGGTGCCGCCCACTGCGCGGCGCCCGTAGTGAGAGTCACGTGGTGTGACATCAAAGGATTACATCATTATCGAGCAATGGGCGCCTGCTAGATGAGGACTCGATGAGAGAGATAAATACCGCTGCAGCAACGCGCAAGCCTTTTCAAGCCCCTGCATCCTCCAGTACTCTCAGAAACCATGGCTCACGTTCTCCCCGACCTCCCGTACGCCTACGACGCCCTTGAGCCCTTCATCTCGAAGGAGATCATGGAGCTTCACCACAAGAAACATCACCAGACCTACGTGAACTCCCTCAACGCCGCCGAGCAGGCCTACGCCAAGGCGACGACTCCCAAGGAGCGCATCGCCCTCCAGTCTGCCCTCAAGTTCAACGGTGGAGGTGAGTACTCGACGCGGACCGTCATGTTCACGGGCGCGATTTACGAGGAGGCGTGCTGCGCAGGTCACATCAACCACTCGCTCTTCTGGAAGAACCTCGCGCCTTCGGCTTCCGAGGGTAAGGGCAACGGTGGTCAGCTCCGTGACGGTCCCCTCAAGGAGGCCATCATCAAGGGCTGGGGCTCCCTCGACTCGTTCAAGAAGGAGTTCAACACCACCACCGCCTCCATCCAGGGCTCCGGCTGGGGCTGGCTTGTGCGTTAATCTCCGCGATCATGTAAAATCCGTGAGGTTCTGACGCGTGATCGTCACTCCGTATAGGGATACAACCCCGCTACCAAGGTCCTGGAGATCACAACTACCGCAAACCAGGACCCGCTTCTCTCGCACGTTCCCGTCATCGGTGTCGACGTCTGGGAGCACGCATTCTACCTCCAGTACAAGAACGTAAAGGCTGACGTAAGTTTCTTTCACCGTCGCTCTCGCCATCCGTTCCAGCGATTGACACTATGTTAGTACCTCAATGCCATCTGGAACGTTATCAACTTCGACGAGGCTGAGAAGCGCTTTGTCGAGGCCCAGTCTTCTGCCAAGCTCTAAGCTGCCCGTTTCGAGATAGGAGCGTAGCGAGAAGTATGCTCTGAAAGAAAGAAATTGACGCATCTGTATATTAGTGTGTACAATGCTGCAGGCTCGTTGTTGGTAACTTGTGGTGGCGAAAATATACGGCACTTCATGAAGCTACTGAGATATGTTGCGCATCTCGTGTGCTGCAATTCTTTAGTCTCAAATGTGCTGATAACAACCTCGTGCGTCCGATGCGAGTGGGGGAGCGGGATGTCGAGCGGGGGTGCATTCTGCTCTCAGCAGCACGAATCTGCACGATTCATGCTGCTGGTGCTGATTCGTGCTGCTGACACATGAGCTGACCGCGTTTGACTAACACCGTATGAGCAGACCACATCGTGTGATCGGCCGCTGCTGGAGGTCTCACTTGTTTCTGCAGAGTTCTCCTTATTGCATACGCCAAGCCATTTGTATGGCTGGCTTACTGCTTCAGCGTGAGCGACGTCCCGTAACGTACAGATCTCCTGCCGTGTGGCCTGGTGTTATGAAACTCGTACGTGCAATTTCGTACCATCATTGATAAGGAAGGCATGAGGACGAGACGGATATTTGCAGTTGAAGGTCCGTCTATCCGCCCCGTCAGTAGGTCCGCCCCTGTCGGTTGCCTACTAGGGAAGACTAATGATTACACAAGGTACTTGCAACGTTGGCCGTCATGTTCGATCGCTTGTGCATCTTTCAGGCTCACATTGCCGGAATTGATCTCCATGAATCCCAACGGCCTTGTCAGGTGTCGGTGAGGTGTCGTGGGGCAAGAATCGCGTAGGCGCGTCTGGTGTACTGGCACTGTCACCGGAAAGAACATTGTGAGTGATCGTGGTGTTCTCCACACGGCAGGCTAGTCCATAGGAAAGCGGTTGGGTGATTAGTGAGATATACATGCGGCACGAATACAAGTTCGAGGCACAAGTATGTGTAGCTTAGGACTTACTGGGTCACTGGCACGCGGTATTCTCAGACTGAACCGGCAAGGGAGGAATAGGCGCTCTCATCTTTCAACTTGTCGACCAACGTCTGGTTTCAACTCGGAGACTCGACAGAGAGATGGAAGCAGATGACCTTGGGGAAGATTCAGAAGAAGAAGGCACGGCGATAGGTGGGACCTCCAGTGAATCTTGTTTTGTTATGTGGACGGCCTTTAGATGGGCGTAACGAGTTAGAGTTATTGCAGCCGTCAGTTTCCGTGCACAATTACACCCGGCCACGCCCATGATGTCCTTCGTCCACGACCTTCTGGGTCATTCATTACTCCGACCCTCGACTTCCTTTAATATGAGAAGTCGCAGCTTTTCTTGACGTCGATGTTGATATGTGAACTTGAAAGTCAACTCCATCAAATGATCTGAACTTGTGCGCCGACAGTCTGGGAGCCTCGATGCATGGGCGGCTATCAATATTTCCGCTCAACCTCCAACGTGATGTCCGTACTTCTAGCCAGATCTTCTTTGTGACTGTCTACCCCGAGCTTTCCAAGGTACTACATAAGTCACCAGACGCAGACGAGCTCGACTTTAACGGCATCTGTCGTCCTAGAGTGTCTTGAAGTCAGCCCATCACATATCAACCATCGTCGTATTCGCAATCGCGAGGATGTCCCACGGCGATCCCGGGGGTCGGGAGCGATACCAGCACTCACGATCCTCTTCTGTCGGCATGCAGTCTTGGGATCACCAACTTATCTCGTGATTGATTGTTGCCGCTTCTCTTGAGGTCGGTGCTCAGCTCCAAAGACGAACCACGTTGAGGCATTGTACGTACGTGGATTCGACATCCCAACACCTTCGCAAATTCGTACCCCCTATATTGCACCCACCTCTTCTGCCCGCCATCAACCGTGTCAAATTCATATAGGGAGGGGAAGGAACAATGCCGAAAATACGAGAAGGCTTGCGCAGGTGCGCATTCGCGTTCTAGCAACATACTAACCGAGGATTGACCACAGTATACCGTTCATCACTGATCAGAACTTCTTTGCCAGATTGATATCCGCACTCCTCGACTGGATTACATGTGCCTCTCGTACTTAGGGAGATCCGGAAGAGTGGGTGCACTTGAATGGCCCGTCGGCAGTATTACTAAGGCCAACGGGTCGGAGAGGCGCAGCGTTTTGCTCCTTAGCTCTCTTCTTCGCCCAGCCCTGGCATTCAGCTGAGGCTGCCAGCTGCTCTTCCGCTCTTTTCCCCCGGCCTTTCATTTGATCGTGTGGTGTCCGAGGCGGCCGGTCTAAGCATTCTGCAGAATCGGTTGGTTAGACGGGAATTGGGTTCCGAATCCGATTGTGAGTAGCGATACCTGTAGCTCCTGATCTATCTCAATGAGTGAACATTCTTGCTAGAATCGACCGCACTTTGCGGGTGTGACAGCTCCTCCTCGATGCCCAACCTTGTTCGTCTGCGTGCGTTTGGCTGGTGGAACGGATACACCGGTCCTTACGGATGGCCCGGTGAATTCACCTCAATCCAAGGCACCGTCACGCCCACGCCCACGCCCACAACCACGCCCACAACCACGACCCCCACACAACCACCAGCGCAACCCCCGAAAACGCAAACATCCACCGTCACTACCGCCATCGTTGTCACCTCCCCCGTTGTCATCACCGCCTCTCCGGAACCGTCATCGACGCCTTCGACGCCTGCCTCAAGTCCGACCGACACCTCGAGCGAATCGGGGAACTCCCGCTCAATCACAAGCCGTTCGTCTGGCCGTTCTTTTTCATCGTCAACATCTCGTAGTGATCGAGCTTCACCAACGTCAGTTGCAGATCATGCTCCAAGCGAAAGTCCGGCATCGGAGAGTGTTGTCTATCACACCGTTTCCGGGACGGTCACCCAGACGGTCTCATCTGTTGCATCGGGCCCGACTATCGTAGCCAATACCACGGCTTCGCAGTCACGCTCGATGAATTCTGGGGAAAAGGCCGCGATCGCAATCGCGTGTATACTCGTGTTCCTACTTCCCGTGGTGATTTGGTTCATGAGGAGGAAGAGGAAATCGCAGCGAGAGCACCAAAGAATCCACTGTGAGTGCTTCTTGAAGTCGTCGAGTCGTGTTTATGTAATTCTGACGATTTTCATCCAATGTAGCGCCTACAGACACCATCTCCGGTGGTATGATTTATATCGGACCTAGACGTTCCAACGGCGCAGTGCGAGATACCATTGATTCACAGGGAGCAACGATCCACTCCTTGTCCATCGACTCGAGCCGTTTCTCGACATCCGACGACGGACACGCAGCCCGGGTCGTAGCGGCTGCTGCCTACCCCGACGAGAAGTCACCCTCCGCTTTCGCAAGCCCTCCAGGCTCGAGCAGGGACGCCTACTCAGCCTCACCACGCTCCTCTTCACCTCTCCTGTCTCCTCGCAGTTCGGTACCCCTCATCTCCCCCGCCTCGCCCATATCACCGATGTCCCCGATGGTGAGCATGGCGCACATGTCTCAGATCATGCCATACGGCTACGCCCCCGGACCTCTACCTCTAGCGCACATGGCGCCGCTGTCGCCCGTGCACCCGATGCCGAACTTCCCATTCATCACGAGCCCGACGACCGCTGCTACCGAACGGTTGCCGTATGCGTGGGACAACCCGCCGCCGAGCTCGGAGTACCTCCCTGGGAGTAGGCGGTCGACGTTCAGGACGTCGAGGTATGCCAGCAGGGACTTGGCCTCTGGATTCCCATCACCGCCTTATGGGGCTGCCTTGCCCGAGGATGCCAGGAGCGAGCGCAGCGCGCCGCCGATGTACAGTCGGGACTAGATCATGCGATTCGTCAGAGTACGGAGAGGAGCTGATCGTCCTGATAGATAGCTTTGCAGTCGTTTTTGTTGTAACTTGTTATACTTACGTATTGTTATTACAATCTGTGGAGCTTTGCCGCCAACTTCAGCAGCGACTCTGTAGAAGTCACGAAGAGTAGTGCAACTCAGGCGTCCGGGTGGGGGTCGACGTCGCTGCTCGCAATCGCGGCGCTACCTAGTACAGCGTCTATTCTGCCCTCAAATTTGCGGAAGCGCCCATTTTGTTTCCCTCGTTTGTACGAACTTGCTCGGTTTTCTCTTCTCCCACCACTATGGACTCTCTTATTGCGAAGGCAGACGCTATAAGACCGCTGTCCAAAAAACGAAAGACCGAACGACACGACTCGCGACCGAAACCTGGTCCATCCAAAAAAGCCGACGACCCAACATCCACCTCCGTCTCGCAACACACCGCCATTCCTCGTTCGCTACGAACATCTTCGCCACCGCCGGAGAACGCGAAGAAGTACTCGCATATACACAATAAGAAGCTGCGCACGCAGCTGACGCGCACGTCCGCCCAGAATGCGCGCAACAAGCAGTTGGTGAAGGATGCGGAGTTGTTGCTTATGGAGGATGCTGGTCTTATGGAGGTTGAGGGCGAGCTGGAGAAGACGTGGAGAGTTGGACAGGGTGAGATTGCTAGCGCGGCTGGTCAACAGGCCGCGCAGGGAAGGCAAGAGTGGAAGTTGGACGGAGGACCGTACAGGACGCGGTACACGCGGAACGGAAGGTGAGTTTCACTCGTGCTACTTCCCGACCTTGAGACTAACTTCCTGGTGCAGACATCTCGCCGTTGTCGGCAAGAAAGGCCATGTCGCGACCTTCGACTGGCAAGCGGGGACTCTCCATACCGAGCTACAACTGCGGGAGACATGTCGGGACATAACGTGAGCATCGTTGAGCTCTACTCGTGGAATAAACCGTGACCCATGACCTAGGTTCCTGCAGGACCATTCGCATTTTGCGGTAGCCCAAAACAAATATGTCTTCATCTACGACCGGGACGGTGTCGAACTGCACAAACTCAAGTCACATATCGAGCCTACAAGGCTGGAGTTCCTCCCATATCACTGGCTTCTCGCCAGCGTGGTACGTAGCAGCCTCTCATCTATTCCGCTCAACACTTTCATACGTATTTTCCAAAGGGTAACGCCGGATATCTGAAGTACCAAGACACATCCACCGGTCAGCTCGTAGTCGAGCACAGAACAAAGCTGGGTGCATGTCATACGATGTGCCAGAACCCGCACAACGCCATCATCCACCTTGGGCACCAGAACGGCACCGTCACGCTCTGGACACCGAATCTCCCTCATCCCGCGGTCCGTCTCCTCGCACACCTAGGGCCCGTCGCAAGCGTGTCGGTAGACCCAAGTGCAGCAGGACGCTACATGGCAACCTCTGGACAAGATGGTATGGTGAAAGTGTGGGATTGTCGAAATTGGAAAGGTGCAGTGCGGACATGGAATGCAAGAGGTGGGAGTGCCGTCCTCGATTGGAGTCAAAAGGGCGCTCTAGGCGTCGCTACTGGTGGTAGCGTGAACGTACGTCTTCCTTTCCGTCTGCTTTTGTCTGCTATCGTCTGATATTGATTCACAATGTGTAGGTGTACACAAAACCTTCCATACAAACACCCTTCACGGCTGTCGCCCCTCCGCCCCTATACCTCACACATCCCGTTCCGCACCGTCCCATCACTTCCCTTCGTTTCTGCCCCTTCCAAGATACCCTCACGATAGGCCACTCCGCTGGAGTGTCCGGTATCCTCGTACCGGGTACGGGCGAGCCGAACTTCGACAGCACCGAAGCGGATCCCTTCGAGAATAAGCGCGCACGCCGCGAGCGCGAAGTCAAAAACCTCCTCGACAAGATTCAGCCCGACGCGATCGCGTTGGATCCCGACTTCGTTGGATCTCTCGCGCCCCCTCCGAAGCTCACCACTGCTGTGGACGGCTCGCACGATATCCCGTTCGCGCGGTTGCCGAGGCATGAGCGGTTGCGCGTGTCGGGGAAGGCAGACGAGACGGAGGATAGAGATGAGGATGGTGCTGAGGGAGAGGGCGAGGACGGTGATGGGGGACGGGTGAAGCGGACCATGACGAAAGCAGAGACGGAGAAGAAGAAGATGCGCGGGAAGAACAAGGCGTTGAAGAGGTGGGTCGTCGCTCTGCTTTCGTGGGGTATGCGTAGGCAAGGATGGCTTGGCTCACGTGTCGCTCAGGTATATTCGAAAACAGCGCAAGAACGTTATCGATCCCCGCGCAGTAAGCATTTCTTCCGAACCCAACTCCGTTCCAGTACTACTCAGGAATCCGGTGCTGACTGCGCGCCGCAGGTCGCTGTACGCAAGAAGCTCGAGAGGGAACGGGAAGAGAGGCGGAAAGCACGAGCCATCGCGAACGGCGCGGAGCAACCGGCCAAGCCGTCTGCGCTCGATCGGTTTAAGAGACCTAGTTAGGTCTTCCCATGACTGTCTCGTACGGTATGCAGTGTACGTATCGGTTCATCTGTCATCTGTCACAATATAGTCCGAGCGTCCAAAGTTGCTGCGAGCATGTGCTGTAGATGGTCGCGTCCGTTGCACCACTCTGCTTGCTGCTTCCGAGTTCTGCTTCGCTACACCGCAGTATCTTTCATGCGTGGTCTGCGGGTGCGGTTTGTACCGACGACTTACGTCCGCCATCTGTCTATCATGCACCATCACTGCTTCTGCGGTCGTAGCTCAGACGTTCTTCATGCTGCCCGTGCTTCGCGAAGGGCTTCCAAGCTGTTGGATGGTGTGGTTCCCTCGAGTTCGTTGCCTAGCGCATAGCATGCACTGCATACGCGTTGTCTACCCTCGAGGGTGCGTTTGCTGCGTGCGGCGTTCGCAGTACATCGTCGCCATTCAATGTCCTAGTGTCTCTAGCTTCAAGCTCTGGATTCTGGAGGCGCGAGCTCTTGCAGAGGCTCCCTATTGGATGTGAGTTATGTAGCACGGCGAATGTGCCTTGCACTGCCTGTGCTGATTTTTATTCCCTTCCCTTCTGCAGTTAGACGTCGACGCCGTCGTGCACAATTCATGACGGTGGCAGCAATCTGATGATATGTATGACCCAACCACCAATCTGCTTCGATTTTCCTGCCGTGCCTCATAGCCTTGGAGTAGCGTCTGTCCTATAATCAGTCTCCCTCAAAAAACCTCACCCCGGAAGACTGTGTGCCCTCTCGCCTATACTCAGACCTGCTACGTTCCTTCGGATCCCCGGATTAGCGACTTCGCTCATTGATTCCGCTTGCATGTCGGGCTCTCTGACGCCTCCCTTGACGACAATCGTTTCTACCCACAGACCTCAGGCGTCTCGCGGAGATATGTGGCTACCTCAGAGCACTGTGGTGGATGGTGCATTTACTACCTCTTCTCACTTTCCATCGAGGGTTGGTGAGTGTGGTGTATTTCATTGCGGTATAATAACTTACATGGAGTAGATATACAAGAGAGGCATTGGTTTCCCCACCCCCCTTTTGTGTCGTCCATCATCTGCTACGGCTTCTCGGGCGTATTGCCCTGGTGCACGGATATATGCCATTGCCCTACCGGATCGGCCGCATCTCCCGGTCTCTCCCATACGTCGTCCTGGCCACCTGTTCCCATAACACCATCCACAACCTTTCCATCACCAGCGCCTCCACTGAACAGTGATTCGTCAGATCCGCTGCCGCCTTCCCAATCGACACCAACCGCGGCCAACAATACTGCGCCCTCTGGCTCTCCAAGCCCTCAGCCTTCGATGATGACATCCACGCCCGGATCGAACAAGCCTGGGTCATCGAACACGGGCACTTCAAATATCACCACCACCACCGTTACAGCCACTCCCTCTATCTACCCGTACTCAGGTCAAATAACACATTCTCCTGAGAGCGCCTTGCCTTCATCAACAACATCGGATAGAGCATCATCTTTGCCATCATCCTCGCTGTCCTCAAGCTCGCGAAGGTTTCCCCTCGGAGCGATCATCGGAATCACGTTGGCTGTGGCTATCACTCTATTACTCCTCGGGGTGTGGTGGTGGAGGCGACGGTTGAGACGGGCGAGATCATGGGGTAAGTTGGGATGGTCGGACACATATCAATGGAAACACCTGGGTTTGCTCAGATCTGTCTCACAGTGATGCTCGCCGGGAACAACAACGATCAACTTACGGAAGTCTCGTACGGATACTCGTCATGGTTGGCGCCCTCGGTAGGCTATACCACACGAGCCGCGACTCCTGTCGGTGTCTGGGCGGCATCCGTCCTCTCTCATCCGGCAGAGTCCCACTTCCGAGACTCACTTATACACCGCCCCCCTCCATTGTCTCCGCGGACACCATTGCCTCTTCCATTCGAGCGCCGTACGTCTGGCCAGCCGGACGTCCCAAGGGATATCACCCCGAATGGCAGTGTTCGGGAAGTGGTTCGTAGTAAGGGCGCTGGTGTTGTGATGGCACCAGAGAGGGCACTTTCCTTATCCACATCGCTCTTCTCCGATGGCGCGTCGTCGAAGCACATGTCGCTGCGTCCACAGTGATGTCATTGTCGTGGCTAATGCGAAGTACAGAGTAGCGATGTTGGAACACGCAGGGGTTGTCACATTGTGTATTGGTGCCTCCACTCTACTGTACAGTCGAATACTGCCGATGGTACCACTTTGGACTCAGGGCATGCATGACCCCTCCTTCACATATCACATTCCTTAAGAATGTGCCCTTGATCACAAGTTCAGTACACATGGGCACTCCGTACCTTTCCCAATGACTGTATGCTATGGGAAGTGCAACGTTCTGGTCCTGCTGATGATGCCTTGCGCCGGCGCCTGACCTGCCAACTTGGTTGAAGTTGAACGTTAAAATCGCGTTAGTTCTGCGCACCTTTCCCAGCCCATCGACTATGCGATCCTCATCTCAGGTTTCCGCACAATATTCGCTCTTCACAGGCCCGTCCATACGCGTCAAGCCTTCCTGGCACAAATCAGGTGGTGGACACGCAGCTGTAGCCTCCTCGTCTGGAGTCGAGAACTATTAACATTCGTTGATATGTGCCAGAAACGCGGTTTGTTGCTCATGAACTCGTGGCCACTGACTTCCTCTGGGTACGTGTGTGTATTAAGAGTTGGGTTCATTGGATGGTATCATACTGAGTAATGATTCCGCGACGCGGTAATGTAGGAATTATCACGCAGCAGCAGCCTGAGCCAGAGGTTCATATTGGTGCACTCGGAGGGGAGCATGTGTACTGACCTGACATTCCATCATGCAAGTGTCTCTATGCAATCTCCCTAAGCGCAGAGGAAGTTCCACGTTTAGAATAGCAGTCTTACTGTTCGGTGTGCATGGAAACAACACGCACATCATGTCGGTCCCTACAAGCACTGTTGACACCTTCGCTGCATTTTTCATTCATCCCATCTCTACCTATCACAGAAACTGCTGATCTGAGATTGCCACTCAATCACACCATTATACCTGACAATCTGGCAATCTCCGAATGTTCGGTATGCTGTACTATATATTCTACGCCGGGGTGGTGTGGGCCATCACTAATCCGAGTCCCCCGGCTGCTCAGTGAGTTTCTGCAGTATCTCACGGATATTTAATGCTAGCTAATGACACCGTATAGGCACGCTAGACGGGTCTATCATGGATCTGTTGCTCATTATTTGCCAATTTGACCCCTTGTGCGAGCATGGCTCCGAGGGTAGGGATGGATCGCGCCCATCCACAACGTCCTCGGTAGCAAGCCTCTCATCACTTAATTCCATTATGAGCAGTGCTAACACTCCGACTACAATTGGGGACCCATCCATACCCACCCGTATGGGTCCCATTATCACAGCATTCTCATCGTCTCCTACGCCTTCATTCAGCCTTCATCTAGAATCTATACCTTCTAAGCCTCTATTACTATCGCCTAGCCCCATATCGACCCTCACCACTGCTGTAATTGTCTCCAGCGTTAGGAATCCTCCAGATCCTACCGAATATGTTCCCATCACCCGTTCTACGACATGTACAATCACAAAAGGATCCTTTCCCTCTTCCGCTATTCCGTCGACATCGCCAACTCTCCCAATTGGAGAGGCTGTAGTACTTGGGGCAGCTGCGACTGTGGGGCTTGGGATTTTGACCGTTGCAATTTAGCGATGGAGGAAGAGATGGAGACGGGTCTATGATGATGTATCCGAAAGTGAGTCTTCAATGCTGTTTCGAATTGTTACAACGATATCAATTTATCTGTATAGGAGAAGGTTTCATGGTCAACCGCACCATTCCTACTCCGATCGACGGAGAAGATATAATACCAACTCAAAACGTCGCCGACTCAGCTTGTCTATCAAGTTGGTCGATCCCCACGTCGCTTCCACGATTGCCTTTACCTTCTGCCGCGTCAAGTGTCTCTAGAAAGCAGAAGCCGCATTGTCGTCAGTTTGGCAATGAGCACGGTCTCCCGCCTTCCTATAATGAGATTGAGGTTACTGCCTTTCCATCTGAGGAACACAGACTCGCAAGTGTCCCTGTCACCCCACACATGGAATTGCACCGCCAGTCTCGCGATGTTCTTGTACTGGGGCAGACACCGTTGAATCCGAATCGGACGCGGGTACTATATCTTCTCCTCCACCTGCTTACTCTCGCGAGTAAATGAAGCTTTACAGTACCTACGGGTCCTTGGGGCTCACTCAGAAATATTTAGATCCTCGCCGTCAGAAGCAGTACGTACGCTCGTTGGTGATTGTTAGATATCACATAAGTTATAAGGCCAATCTGTTCTACTCTGTCTTATGCAAAATCCTATAATTATGAGGTGCTCTGTCTGTGGGGGAATTGCCACTGTGACTATGTATTCTCACAGCCCTAGTAACCGATTAATGCTTCCATGAAGAGAGCGCCTCTACATACTGAGTTTGCTCGCAATAATTCCTCCTTCGGTGTCCTCGCTCACAAAGTGCCGCAGTGCTCTTTAGAGGCAATCGGGATGTATATCGCACTAGTTCGCATGAGCTATGCAATGAATGCATAGGCGGTGGATGCCTCGAGCTGATTTCACGACCGGGTCTGTGATCGGAAAAAAAGGATAAGTGGGGATTGGGGCGGAATACAACAAGCAGAGATCTCAGGAAGCCTGAGTAGGTTTGCCTCTTTCAGCTGCGATGGCTACGTGCCCCTCTGAGCACTGGTGCACCATTGGGGCGAAACTTGGAATCGATGGATGTCCCAGAGGACCTCCTTCTGATTTTCAGAGAAGATTGACACTGCACGACGTTAGTCACACCCCACCTTATATGGTCTGTGTATAGGTTATGGCCCTCCGGGACGGTCATGGACACTCTCACGAGTGCGGTACGAGAATAGCGATATCGATGTATACGGGAAAATGCTACAACCGACTTGAAGCGATTGACGCCGCACGTATGATACACGATGGGCATGTTAGATGATGTGTGGTCTCATAAATCATCTCGCCGTTGTAATGACTCGCACCCGACCACCGTGCACAGAGCTCCCTCCCACGAGTCACCGCCGCGAGACTCGAAGAATGGGAGAATAACGGTTTCCAGTACGTCAGGCTCGAGGAAACGTACTACCTGAAATAGCGACCTGAAACGCAAAACCGCGCGGTTTAGTCAGCGTTCGCACCCTTTGAAAAAGGATCCATATGATATTGTGTCCAGACGAAACCTGTCCAGTTTTCGTGTCGAGGAACAGAATTCTGCCTTTGCCTGATACAGATTTGCTCGCATGGATGTCGCGTTGCCAGCTGTTGTTGCTTGCGAATCGGGGCGTGGCGTCTAGAAAGAGAAGGTGTTGTAGTAGGTAGGTTCCTGGCATGAGCGCTCCCACTCGGTGACAGCATCTCAATGCAACCGTCTCGGCGTCGTTAGATGCGAACCTACTCCTTTTTGAAGGCCTCTCCTCATGGACTAATCCTATTCGAATCTGTCACAATGTCTAGCACGAGATGCGGCGCGTCCTGGTGCCCGGGGGTTTCACTTGATTAAGACGTTGATAAAGGAGGGGCCGGCCCTCCTGCTCTCCCTCCGCCGCCCAACTATGGGGAACACGTCAAGTTTGCTGCACTACAATGTACCGCTTCTTTCAGTCCTCGGTGTTATCGGCTTTCTTCTCATAGCCGGCACGGTTCGCGTGTTCTTCTTTGGTGGAGGGACGAAGAAAGGGAAGAAGGAGAAGCCTCTACTAGGTGAGCTCCAATGTATTGATGTCCGCTCGTGCTCGCACTGACGCATAGGCATCCTGAGATCCTCCCTCGCGCGGTGGGCCCTCTGTATGTCTTCAGAATTTGGACGTCGAAGCTGCGAATGGAATATCACACGTTTCTGAACGAGACGACATTCCACGACAAAGTCTTACACCTGCACCTGGCGACCAGCTATCAAATACCCCCGCTAGTGCTTTGGTGCCCAACCGCCTCCGTCCTGCTCTATCCTCCGTATATCCTCAGCGCTCGCATCATCCCACGGAAATGGCTCATACAGATCTAGGCTCTCCATTTTCCGATCTATTTCAGGATACCAATGTCGAGACAGACCACGGACCTCCGCCTCAGCGTGAGACCGTAGTGTACTCTCCCTCTACACCTGGTGGAAGGGATGATGGCGACTTGGCGGGAAGCGTCCCAACGCCAATAGGAGTCACAGAAGGGGCCACCACCCCGGAGAAGACAAGTCGCCCATCTTCTTTCATCCCCTCCACACCAGTGTCCGCATGTTATGACTCGGATGGCATATCCTTGAAGACGTCGTCAACGCTTCCGCCCTCCTACCGGACTAGGCGGTCTATCCCAGATCTCATCTCGGCTCCACAGCATCCCCTTCCTCCTTTGCCGAACCAAAACAACTACCCTCGCGCTCCACCTTCCGCATATCCGGGCACACTCGAATTCTATCAACGTCCGAGCGCCGTCGTGGAGCTCGGCGAGGCGCTTGATGATAGACAGGTGCTCCCGGACGTTCCGGATCATGGAGGCGACAGCGACGATGAGCGCCGTGGAGGGAACAGGAATGGAAGCCAGGCACGCCACGGACGTAAGCGGTGCACGGACGGCGGTATTCGTTTGGATGGAGGTCCTGTAGGGTATGTGCCAACCCTCCAAAGTCCGGCTGTCGATTTCGAGGACGGATCCCAGGCTGGCTCGACTCGGCCGCCTTCATACAATTAAACGAATTAACCTCCGCTCGCCGATGCTCCTGTACTACGTCACTCACTGACTCTGCAGCTCTTGTATCTAGGTGTAGAGGTTCCTTTGTTGGTTGGAAAACACGCAGCGTACCCTAGTTGATCATGACATCCATCTGTCAGAGGTTATGGTCGTCTAACTCAATCAGACCTTGGCAGTGCATGAAACCAGTACCAGCGTCTGCCTTCTTTTGTTGGTTTCGCCACATCAGCCGCCTCTGCGCTTCGCTCGGTCGAAGTACGTCCTCGTGTTGATCTATGACTGAGGCCGATGTAATATACAGGCCCGCCCTCGAAGGCAAGCCGCTACAGCCCCCCGCACTCTTCTCACTTCAACCTGTTACCCGCTCTCCAGACTCGGACTCAGCAGACATTGTCTCTCCTGTCGCGATGAGTCTCGTCTACAATGTCGTCATCGAGGTCGTTCTGGTTGTCGTCGTTCTTTGCATCGTGCTGTGCATCTACTGGTGGCGGCGCCGAACTGCACAGGAGTCTCAGTCCAAGATCCCGGTATGTCAAAAGGCACTGACTGGATACCATATGTTCACATTGCTCACATGTTTCGATAGTAGTCGATCTGGACACCCGCGAAAGACGATGCTCCAGTGTATACACCTACGACCTGGAGAGTGTCATCTCCGTACAGGAGCTGCCGAGTAACGCCCGATCCACTCATCACCATGGGTCCTCATACACCACTGCGTCCCATCCCGATGCGAAAGTCGCAGACCTACCCTCTCCACCTTTGCCTGCTCTTGTTCGTTCATGAGCAACCTCACATCCTTATTCATCCTTCCCTCCCCAACGTCCAAGCCTCTCAAGCGGACCTTTTACGCCAAACACAAAACTCGTCTCCATCATTATTCACGAACCGTTCCTCGCCTCGCGCACGCCTATCTCATGCTGAGACTACCCCTCGTCTCCCCATCTGAATTCCCTTAGCATCGAAGATGGGTGTCATATCGCTTCCTTCTCCATAGCGCGCTACACACTGCCGCACTACGATAACGACAGTCGCCTTCCTCATGACACGGCGCCCCGACCCGGCGTCGCAAGCGTCTTCTGCTCGGGCGTATTTATAGCTTCGCAGCCTCTACTCTACGAGCAGTGTACTATCCTGGACCCATACATACTAGCAACAGGACTCTCTAGAGAACTGTAGTAGTAATTTTTACTTACAGACTATACGATACTAGCTACAACGGATCATGAATATGATTCAACATATCGAATCATGGAGCGACTCGAATAATTGTGGACGGCAGCGCCGAGGTCAATTAGAGTTTGCGCTGCTGCGACGAGAAGTCGAACGCCTTGTGAGCGGATCTTCCCGTGCATTTGTCAAAAAAATTGAAGGCGCGAAGTTTTAACTCGTCGGCAACCCTGCGACACCTCCACCCAAGGTTGGACGTTGAAACGTCGAACGCGTCGAGGGGGCACAGCCATGGCGAGTGTTCTGCACCACTCCTTACACGCGTTCGTCTTTGCGGTATCCCTCGTAGTGCTTCTATTCACCGCCTCCGCCCTGGCATACATTCCGGCACAAGCAACGAATGACACGATAGTGGCAGAGAACGCTAGCACAAACCTCACGGATGGATCAAGAGTGAAGCTGCAATGGTACCCTGGAGGGTCGTACGAGGGCAGGGTAGCGCGTGTGCTCGCAGGGTCCGACAGCTCTAGCTCTGGTGTCAGTAAGGTGAGCACATCGCTTGAAACTGCCGTTCAAGTTGAGAGTTCGCCTTCCGTCGCCGACTAACGTGGTTGCAGTGGAGGAAAGGCTTCTAAGCGGGCAGGCCCTACGGATGGAAGCTGTATTGCACCATGGATACGAAGAAGCTGACATTTGACATTCTCGGTTTAAGGGAGCCTTCGTGCACTTTTCTGAGGATGGGTTACGGGCGAGGGGCACAAGCCTGAGTGCGTACTTACTACTGCGCCTCGCATCCACAACTTGATATCAATGACTGCCCCCCCCCGCATGGGTGGTGCTTAACAGCCACCACACCGTGGATCGCCCTTATCTCATGCGACAAGAACTCGACAAATGCTTCTCAAGAAGATGACATCTTCACATTGGCCCGGAATCGAGGGGCGGTGGCAGCGGTACGTGCACATCTGTGCCATCTCTCACTACATACATCACTGTCAGCGTCTCATCGGTTCCTCTGTGCGCGAACCTCGCGTCAGTCTAGCTCCTGTACTCGCTCAACGCGACGACATGCTTCGTGAACCCCGAGTACTCGGATCCAGCCCAATATGACCAGGTCACGGACGTCTTCGTCACTCTTTCCCTGCCGTCGTCCGAGTTGATCGAAGGGCAGTTCACCACCGTCTTGGGGAACGCCTCGAGGTACTATGACTTCAATCCTGTGCTCCTGAACGACTCCCAAAGCCAGATCGTGTATTCCATAGTTAACGGCACCGTCCCCGGGGCGGGCTACCTCTTCGCCACGCTTACGTCAAATATCAATGGGACGGAGACCTCAAACCCTCCGACTGCTACGCCCTTTAATGGGGACACGTCCATCGAAGCTAGCATGATACAGTGAGCTTGATCTCAGGTCGACCTGCCTTTTAAGTACTGACTGTATGGGTCTAGGGTGTTCCTATGTGGTCTCGTAGCATGCGTCGCGATGCTTGTGTAGAAATGCGGTCGAACGACGGCGGAGGGAAAGGCGAACTTTGAAACCTCTCAGTAGATAACTGGGGGACGGTGGCACCAGGCACCCACCATTGATATATGTGTACGTCATGCCAGGAACAACTGCTTCGCATTTATTCCCCATGGGAGATACATACAGAGGGTAGAGCGGAGAAAGTGCAGTGTTCCTTTCATTATCATCAACTGCGCCCGCACGATGGGCGCCGGCGGCATGCTGCATTCAACTCAATCAGGCACAGCACCGTGCGAAGGCTTGGAATCAAGAACCAACAATTGCGTTTCGGTCTCAAAGGAATCATGGCCGCCTTCGATGCGCGTACCATCGTGACCTTCGTACAGGGATTCTCCATTGGTCTATGAGGATGAGCGCTATGAACAGTGCTAGAAGACTGCGCACATGAGTAGATGGATGCAATCTGGCAACTGCTGTGGTGGAGTACTTACAGACGAATCTCCGGAATCATTCCGGCCCATCGCCAACGTAGGTAACAACGGGAGTTCCTGATACTCCCAACATACATGTGGAGTTTACCCACCGTGGGAGGTGTAACTCATCTCATCTCCAGACAGGCCTCTCTGTCACTGTACGCCCCGACTCGGTTCCAGAGACTGAGAGCTGCTTCTAGGACCCTTCCCAGGGCAGTACGGTATCTGCGCAACCGTGATGCACCTTCAGTGCGCCGTCTATGTAAAGCGGCGCGGTCGTAACGCGGCAGCGCGCAGTGCCCGCGAGCCGCTCCCTGCCACTAGATACCTCCCCGCTCGATGCGAGGGCCTTTATGCTGCGTCCAATCTCATTATCATACGCGACCCCCACTTCTGACCTTGGGATATGAGCGATCTTCTGAACTCCAATCTTTTCTTCGTCGTGCTTGCGGAGTCTGCGATCATCTTCATCCTCCTAGCCGTCATCCTGTTCCAATGTTTATCTACCCGTCGGCTCCGCAAGAGTCTAGAGGCGGATAGGAAGACGGACGAGGATGTATTCCGTCCACCGAGTACGTCATTCGCGAATCTGAAGCGCAAAGCAGGACTGACCATGCTGAAGGTGGTATGCGCATCATCGCGTACTCACCCACGCCGATGTCGTACACACCAGACGGACAGGTTGCGCGAGGCGCCAAGACCGACTTCGACCCAGAGTCAAGACTCACCACCGCGACTACCGCCGAGTCGTATAGCTCATTGCATCCCCTCGTCTCCAAGCCATCCGACCTTGACCTCAGCGACACCTCTAACACCTCCCACACTCAGCCCCACGTCTTCCCAACATTCGCAGAATATTACCGGGCTCAGAGCTGGGGCGCGAGCTCTTTGCCACCAGGGCCCGGCTCCCCGCAATCGAGCACGACCCTGGTTCCTCCACCTTCTCCTGCATACTTCCGAACTCACGAACCGTCACGATTGGCGACGTCTACGCTCCCTCAGGAACACGTAGCAAGGGGGCCAGCAGAGAGCGCGACCAACGAGAGCGGTGTTAAGCTACCAGTCGTGACCGGTAGCGAACATACGCCGACAGCCGCGATCTCTGGTGGATCCCAAGGCGCGAGCGCAGCGGATATAACTCCGACATATAGGGCGCGCCGACCCTTCCCTGACCTCCAAACCCTTACGCCCAATACAACTCCACACCTATCCGGCCAATCCCCACACGCAGACATATTCAGAAGAATTGACGACGTACCTGCGTCTCCCTCTGCCGCTCCCAGGGGTATACGATTGCGGTCGTCATCGGTCACCCATGGAACTCCGGAGCACTTGCGTCGTGGCCGCTCTGCGAGCTCGCGACCGTCGACAGCTGAAGATGTTTCCAAGGGGGTCGCCGAGGTACATCGAGAGCGAACTCCTACCAACCTTCAGCAGCCGATAGCAATGGTTGGCGGATCGAGACTGCTGAGAAGTGTGTCGACGGCGGCAGTTGGGCAGGATAGAGGAGCGAAGAATCGGGTGCCATACCCTGACAATGGGGATAAGTTTCAGCCTTCATCCTACTTCGAAGATTGACGCACGAGTATTATGTTCGCCGAGTCTGTAGGGTCGGTAATTTATGTAGTTTGCCATGTATCCCTCGTTCGAGCTCGTGCGATCAGGGTGAAAGTAAAGACGAATAAGAGAAGGAGTCGCGGTTGAACGTTGAAGTAGCAGTTCACGTTCAAGTTTACACGGTGTTTACAAAGTGGGATTTTGGTCGCTTAGCTTGTGATGACTAAGCAGCGCTTAAAGAAGAATTTGAATTTCTGAGTCGCAGCTAGACTGTCATGTCTTCGTGTGCTATATCCTCTCTACAACCAGCTATAACCCTTCTACAACGGTAATTCCGCATCTGGTGGAATGAATGGGTTTACTCGGGTCACCAGGCTCCAAACTTCAAACTTCGAGGCCACTGCATACGCCGCTATGAAAGCATTGAAACCATATGGTACCGGTAGTGTCATTCGATCTAGTACAACTGACTGTTGTGTTGAGATGATATCTTCTCCGGGGACGTGCGGTCCGAGAGTGCTGCACACGGTGCAGTGTCCCCAAATATGTCTCTTGACTATGGCATAGTCCAGAAGCGACCCCCGGGCCCAGCAATCTCCCAGTATGTCAAGCGTCAGGTCTAGCTACTCATTCACAGGTGCTCAGGCGACTGACTGACTGCCGGGCTGCGTTGCAGGGATCGTCTTACAGACTTGACTCGCGATGCCCCTTTCTTTGCTCTGTTCGGAGATGACTTGACCTCTATCCACTTCCGCTCGGCGAAGGCTCACCCCAATGCCATAAACGAGCCAGCAGGCAGAACCAGAGAGAGGTGAGTGTTGTTCTCGACTTTGCGGCACGTCGTTCTCAAGATAGCATCATCACATGTTACCGCTGGCACTTCCACACGACTGCTCAGCTTCGAACCCATCTTTGATATACACTCCTTGCATCATTTCGAAGCACTGACCAGGCGCCTTTCAAGTTGATACGTTGACGCTGCCGCCTTTCTCCCACACGCGCTGCGCCGATATTGACTTCATCGATACCAACTTCTGCCTCCACACAGCGATCTTAGGACACTCATCCGCCATTGTTGATACTCGAAGCCCCCTGTTGTGCATTCTCCTGAGCTTCGCCCTGGTCGCGTCCGGCTGTCCCTCAATTGCAGTGGCGGATGCGGATGGCAAGACAGGATCGTTGGACAGTGATTCTATCACGGAACCAAGTACTTTGCTGGATGTGGAGGACAGGACGGGATGCTCAAGACGTTTGTGGATGGCGATGCCTGGGTCGACGATGAAATCACGGGCGAGCGAGCCACACCCAAATTCAGGCACCAGGCTCGAACGCTTCAGATATCGACTACCCACTCTTTCTCAGCCCCGTGCACCTGTCTATGGTATGATAAATTCATCGTCCGTCAACGTTGTCAGTCATGGTAATGTCTTATTACCTCGGCCGCTGTCCGCGCCGAATGCGCAGAGTTCGCTCTCAAACTATCCAAGATACCTAGACCCATACATGCGCCCGTGATCGCATCTGTCAACGCATGCAGTGACAGTGAGAGAAAGAAGTTCATTGCAACAGCATCCCGTCGCCATCGTAAGTGTGTTGGAGCCTCATGTCTAGTAGTTGAAGTCTACTTCATGTCCCCTTCCGCATTCCGTGAATCAATCCTGTCCAACACAGAACAAGGTCTTCGATCTTGTACCTGTGCGACCATATGTTCTATCCTGCCTTTTTATCACGCTATAACACCTCTTTCCGTCAGCTGAACAAGTGTCCTGCTTCAGCTTCAGCGTCGCAGGCCATCAAGCACTCCACGCACGATATATCCTCCATTGTGGCCTTGACATCTGCCTTTCATGCTATCAGACACCACTGTCTACGCTCTCTTAGGAGTGGCATGCTCAAGTATGTTCTTACCAAGACGCTCTGATTCCCATATGACGACGGTGCAAACAGTATTGGGTTTCAACGCGTTATTTGTGGTACTCTACCTCATGGGATGGATCAATGTGCATGTCCCTGATTCTCCGAAACCTCGTGTGTTATGGATTGGTGGGTTTCAATCGCTCGTCAGAAGGCCGCTATCTGACCACACGATATCCTTCAGGTAAATTGGCAGGCACGGTTTCAACCAGGTTGCATGGTATATATGAGCCCGTAGCAACATACCGAGACGAAGAGGAAAGTGCCGACCCCTTGTTCCACGAACGGACGAACGACACAACCTCAAACAAGGTCTTGGCGAGCAAACTGACTATGCCTCGCCCTTCCGCGAACCTGTCGCGAGGTTCTTCGTTAGGTGACATACCTCTCTCACTGTGCATCTATATCTCTATTCGATCGCTTACTGTATCTAAGATGTCATGCCACCGAGCCCAAGGTGGAGGGGTTCCGAAGCATTCCCTTCCCCTTCTATTGTCCGACAATCACCACGACATGCCATACCACAAGCGGTGAAGCCTCTTCGTTGGGCCCCCAGGGGAGTAGTAGGCCATCAACGTGGGCCGCCCCGGGCCCCTCCCGGATCTAACAGCAAATCGTCAGACGGGGTCTCTAGAACATCTCTCATTTCGACACTCCCGCCGTCCTATCATACGCGCGGATCCATCATACAGGACGCAGGAGCGATTCCTCTTTACTCTCCGCCGATAAGCGGTCAAGCCGCGCCTCCGTCCGCCTTCACGGACGGATATGGGCAGGAGGGTCTGAGATCGGGCGACCCTCGTGGAGGTCTGGAGTCTCCGACCGCTCAGACATCCCGTACGTCTTTGATCTAGGTCAGCGGGAAACCCTTCGAGAGATGACGGGGGCGAACAACATGTATACATAGAGTCTCAATGACGTCGAATGGTGTCCCATGAGCTATACTAGAAGCAACTTACGTCTTTTGGATATGGCATGGTGGATGACGGATGACGCGCGACTCGAGACAACCGTCAGTGGGAACAGGTGGACAGGTGTCGCGACACCCCTCAGGCCGAAGCCTTTCTTTTAGCTGACACTTTTCATGCGTTATTACTAGGAGCACCTGAGGTAAAGGTATCTGGATCGTATCCTCTTAGGGCAGCACTTGTTCATCAAGGTCATGATGTGATGATTCTCCTTGTGGTGAGTTTGCGTCGCTCATGAGGAGAAAACACAAGTACCTGAATTTATCCCCCGAAACCTCCATCAGTCTGTCATGCATGGCTTCTCTGGATTTAGTACTTGTTTGACCGCTTCGAAGGTGGTACTGTGGCGGCACTCTCGGCCATTAAGCCATACAAGACGATTATTGCGCAAATCGAGTATCGAGCGCTTGATGCTGTCTCGCACAGTGTTTAATGGACTCTTGGACGTCTGTCGGAAAGAAGCTGAGGTATGTACCGTGACAACCCTCCGATCATGTCGTACCTGATGAGTTCTTCGATTTAGATGGTCTTGTAGTGGGGTAAACCCGCTCCGTACCCTCTGTACTAGCACCTATTCTGCCTGAGCTCATGGCACCTCCACCTCGTACCATGGCCGTGCACTCCAGTATCTATGATGACACAGACTCAGCTGTGGTATACCATGGCTCGTGGACGACCTCAGCAAACATTCCGGGTCTGTACAACCATACCGTCACAGAAACAATAGAGGTCGGGGACACTGCTGTGTTCAACTTTGTAGGTGCGCTCTACAGCGTTCTCATGAACTTTGTCATGAACTCAACCTTCATTCACTGCTGAAGGATCCAATGTCCGCGTCTTTGTAGAGCTGCACCGGAACCAACTGGAGAGCTCTACATACACCATCGACGGTGAAGTTGTCTTCAACTACACCAGCCTGAATGACAGTCCATTCAATTTGCTCGCCATATTTGAATCTCCTCCCCTACTATACAGTCGTCATGAACTAGTGGTGACAAACTACGGCGATGCACTGTCGTTGGACAAGTTCGTGGTCACTACCACGACTCCCAATTCCGACTTACGGCGCCCGAGCGGGAAAACGCCCGGTCCATCCCATTCCTCCGACCCGCCGGGTTCCAAGCAAGTGTCGTCGTTGGTTTCTTCGGATATTCTGCCTGAACCAACGATCAGCCTCTCGTCTACTGGTCTGACCCCTCCAAACCCCCCAACCATCACTTCGTTCTATACGCCGCTGTCCACTCACTACTCGTCGTTGTCAGCCCGCATACCATCCCGATCAGATTCGGCCTCAAGCCTCTCAGGCTCATCTTCAGCTGTCCCTTCTTCCTCACAAACAGGCGCGATCTCAAAGGGTGCTGTCGCCGGAGCGACCATCGGAGCTATCCTATGCTGTATGGCGTTCGCAGCTGCCATATTATGCTTCTTGCGATGGTGCGAAAAATGGCGATGCAGGATAAGATCAGTTGTCACGTCACCGTGTACTGTGCCCTCAATCTTATCGCTGTCGCGTCGCACTGACAGTCTTCTCCATCAGGCTGTCCATTTTCCGAGCGCGTTGAAATCGAGTCGCGCGAGCCGTCATCTTCGAAGCCCACTGCTCGAGCTATGTTTGCAATACGGCGCGCAAGGCGGCACAGCGCGACCGTATCCAACGCGGGGAGTTCGGTGTCAGTGGCACTCCCGGAGTATGGATACATCTTCCATGAGCCGCAAGTGCTGTATGGGAGCGATCTGGACGGACCCTCAGTGGATTCGCACTGAGTGGTGGTTCCTGCCTTCGGAGGCCGACACATCTTCCTGCCGGAGACGGTGTCTGGGAACGTATTGCGTGGGCGATATCCCGTCGACACCGGGGCCTAGAGGCGTTTATGACGTCTTATGCTCTATTTGGGGATGGGAACTTTGTAACACCGGGGGATGCGGTGGCAAATGGCACTAGTACTGGTATCCGGTGTTTGTGAGCGCTTCTCATGTGGGTATGGCAGTGCTACCAAATCCGATCCACAACAATACTATCTAGCGACCCATGCTCACGAGCGATACCCACCACATCTACTCTACCATCCCTCTTTGCTATTTATACTCGTTACATATTAAAGTCTGGTCTCTGCCACCTTGTCAATACCTCAACGTCTTTGTGCCAGCCAACGAGTCTCTTCTCTTGACCATTATATTATATAGGGAATACTATGCATCGCATTGTCACTATCCTGTGGACAACCTTTGGTTTAGTAGGTATGTGCCCAACGACAGTTCTTCCTTCTGAGTAATCGACATCTGACTCATGTTCACTAGTTGCCATGATCATGGTTCTGTTCATCAATTCGTTGCTGATACCTGACGAAGAGCCTATGCCCGAATCTCCCTTCATGGGTAATTGCTCTGGTCTTCGGAACCGTCGACATGATCTAACCGGAAGACGTATTCAGGATTTCGATTGCTTTTCAGGCGATTGCGCGGTCAAAGAGTTGCGGACGACAGGGACGAGATGTCCTTCCGCGAAGCAGATCATCCCTATCTCACGTCGGCTGTCAATCTCACCGAGATGAGTCCCAGTGGCATGACACCTGTAACCGAACACGGTCGCCTGGGCGAGCAAAGTACACCACTCGACTGGCGACCTCGGGCCCACTCTTCCCACTCTTCACGTTACTATTCCTTCGACTATCACCCAAGTTCTCCTCTTCCATCTTCTCCGACTCCGGGAAGCAACTGGCAGCATGCTCACATGCCTGCACTAGCTATCATCTCTCAGCCTGTCGGAGAGTCATCATCTCATGCAGCAGGAGGACAAGCTCACGGCGGTTCAGACGGATCATCATCCTTGATGACATCAACCACTTCTCCCCCGTTCTGTCATACGTTGACAATGCCCCCGCAGGCGCACGGCCGCCTTCCTACTACAAAAATACAAACAAATCTGAAGTAATCATCGATAGTTTTGCCGGGTACGGAGGGACGCGGCATATGCATGTCGACGGGCAGGTCCTGGTAGGAGTCCATTATAAGCTGAAAGCACGGGCTACATCTTCCACGAAATTGCAGCCACTGAACTTGGCAATTAATGCTCCAAGCTCCTCAGGTTTCTGGATAGAAGCGGTTTAATAGTCCGAGTCTGACAGACGAGATCTAGCCATCATATAATTACCAAGATACAGGCATCCGCCTGAACGGTTCCCTAATGCCATCCGCGGAAGCAACACCTTGCTCGTCGCTACGGCAGTACTAGTTGCTTCCCTACGTAGTGCATAATCGTCAAGCAAAGTCTGGTCATCTATAAAGCTACCTTGCCCCAAAAGTTATTCCCTCATCCGTTGCACTTGACTTATGATTCATCCCCCATCTTCTAACTCCTTCCGTTGGCAAATTCTATGTTAGATACTGGGATTCTTGTTATTGCTGGAGTATATACGGCGTTCTCGGGAGCAGGTACGGAACCCCACCCCACTGCTAAAATGGCTATATCTGAGTTGATTGACTCCTAGTCGTCGTTGTACTCTTTTTCCTCTCCTATGCATTGACTATACTCTCAACCGACGATGAGTTCAAACAAGAATCCGGGGTGGCATGTGAGAATTATACAGCACTATGGCTTCCACACACACAATTCTGAAGATTCGCAACGGCCTCTAGGGCTCCTTGATCGTATTCGGAGACGAATTCAGAAGCAAGCTATCGTTCGATCGCGTAGGGTAGTGCAACCTCGCCAGTCTCCCTCCGCGAATGTCTCAGACAAGCAGGGACCGGCGCAACGACCATGTCACTCATTGTTGCCCTCCCCGTCAACTCACGCAACACCACGTAGGTTCGTGCCACTTCGTCCCCATTATCCTACACCCGTCTACAGCGAAGCAGCTGAGTCGACATTACGCACTGCTTCCCCAGCGACTGTGTCCATTCACGCACAGTGGGCGGACCATACATTGGACCTCGATTCGCACAGTCTTCGGCATCCTCCAAGTTGGAGTCTCAAATCCTCCACGTTCTCTCATTCCACCCAAGAACAAGAACGTACCGGGCAACCTGACACGGACGACGCCTACTCGGTAGTGACCTCAGCCACACGGGCGCCGTCCTTTCACACTCGCCGCTCGGAGCCCGACTTCATGGACTACCTGCCTCTGCTTCCATGTCCTCCTCTGCCGTTGCATCCTTGGAGATCATACTCTTCCGGATCCTCTATCCAGACTCCGGATCTCGCACCTTCGGAACAATCAGTATCTAAGTCTCCGGGACACAAATGGATAGCGAGGCTACAGAGAGAAGACGCGATCAGACAGAGAGCCTGTCAAACAAGGATGGGATTATGAGAGGTGTGCGTCTCCATGAGCCACTGCCAGCCGGGGGACGCCCAAGGAAGTCGCGGGATGGTGGCATTCGTCTTGAGGGTGGTCCGCTGGGAGATGCAAATACTAATGGAGGAGCACGTCTGCCGTCGTACGATCTCCTCCAAGTCCGATGATGACGTCAAACGAGTTACGCTGTGTACTCTGCAGATACTGCATACCTGTTGTATTGCTGGTAGACGATGCATAGGTCGAAAGGGGAGGATGCCATGTGCAGGATACGCAGCTCCAGGAAAAACATTGGCCGGATCCGGTGTGTTCAGATAGTACAAGGTGTTACCAGGAGAGCCACCAGCCAAAGCGTGCGATCGGATTGTATTGGTTCGTGCATCGGGCATCGTTCACGTACAGAGAGACGAAGAGAATTCAGCACTTCATGAGAGGAGTTGACATGCCTCGGGCAATCCTCAAGCGTCTTTCCTTTAGATCGTCCGAACCAACGTCAGAGAGATGTACCATCCACTCGTACCAAGACGCATTTGCGCTCGAGAGAATCTGTCCTGGGTAGATTCCTGCTTCGCCTCCGAGAACAGAGTTGCGCGAAGTGTGCTGTAGTACATAGAGCCTGACTTAAGCATGGATTTGCTACAATGCATCGGAGAATCGGAGTACGAAGTGACGAACCGGGAGCCTCCGGAGTTGCTGCGGAGTCCTCCGAATCATCGTTGGCAACCGCGCGTCGTCAGCCTCCTCGTGCAGTAGCACGCAGGTTCACCAGAGGTTTCCTTCGCACTCTACGCCAGGTCTTCTCAGCGCAGGTGGGTGACGAAGTGTTGAACGTTGAGGGCCGCGGCAATGGCTGCTGATGCTGCTGTGTCCGGACTCAACTTCAAGCTCCAAGCTCCGGGATCACAACGATCTCACGCCCCTTCATCGGTCGAGGCTACACTAGGGGTCGGATCGAATGATATCCTTCTGCATCTTTTGGGTGGCGGTGATCCATGCTTGCTGCACGCCTATCAAGTTATTCAAGGCTGGGCAAATAGTGGTCTACGGACTATCATGGTAACGGGCCTAATAGAAGACGTACGGTCAATGTAAGAAATAAACTGGTGCATTTCCCGATGGTCCATTCGGGGTGGAAGGGAGGTCTGCCAATGCATGTAACATCCACATTCACATCCATCGTAATTATGTTGTTTGTCTGATGACTTCTAGACCTCGACAACCTGAAGTCCCCGTCCCTTCATACATCGCTTCACAACCAATACTCCATTTCGAGTCTTGGCGTCCTCGATCGAATCTCGCAGCAAGATCCCCCGCGCCGCGTTACCGCAGGGTGTGGGGGGGCTTCTATGCGTCCAACCTGTTCATCATCCACTCGTGTGTGACGCCGGCAGGTGATGATCCCGGGCCCGAGGACGTTCTTACAGCCCACTTCTCCGTGTGCAGGTCTCTGCATGCTCGCGAGGCTCTACCATGCTTGTTGTACTCAGAATGATAAATGGAAGCGGCGCTGGCTGCTTATTGAGTTAACCCTCATCCGCAGTTTCAGCACGTGCACGGTATATCATTGATACAGGTCATTAGAACTGTTGCAAGGCTCTGTGAGAGACATATAAGAGGCACTTCATCTTGGGGGTAGTGATTCACACCTCGTCGGTATCTCTCACTGTCACATCCGAGCCATGGATTTCAACAGTACTAGTAGTATCAGCACCGCAGGCATACAGAACTTAACAGAAATGATCTCGTATCTCACAAACCAAACTGTGTCTTTGGCAGATGGCCATGGCATGTTTTTGGAAACCGAAGAGATCCTGATTCAGGAGAGTATCTTATCTACCGGGCTCTTCGGTAAGCATATTCTACTCGTACTATCAGCAAACGCTAACATCTGTGGCAATGCGTAGCCTGCTTTACAGTGCTTGTTGCAGCGGCCGTGTGGATCTTGGCCAAGTGAGCGAGCATTGCTGCTCACAGTCAGGCTTCTGACTTATACTTACTGCAGGCGGGTACGGTCCGGGCAGATCAATGCAGTCATGCTCACCGCCCTCTTGGCACTATATGTTGCTACTATGGTCTACTGGGTCATAACCCTCTGGGTGACGATGTCAAACTATGCTGCAGCAATCCGCTCTCCTACTCAACATGCACAATGGTTGCTCAACACTACAGTCGATTGCTTGATGGGCATTTTGGGCAACTCCGCCTCGGAGTACGATTCACAAAATGTGACATGTAGCTGTGCTACCATCAGTTGCCATACGTCTGGATCCGTGTTCCAAGAAACTGAAGTCAATCGCCGATTTGCATGGCGAATTTGTGCTGGATATGCGGCTATGGCAGTGAATGTAAGTCTGCACAACCACCATGTCATTGTCGGACACTGAGGAAATCCTTGCTTGACTTGGCAGGTTGCTGTTGGTGATACAATTGTGTGGTGGCGGGCTTTTGTGGTATGCAGGCCGAACAGAGTAGTCCGTGGCATGGGCATAACTCTAGTGCTCTCTACCTGTGGTGCGTCTAGCATACTAATACGTTGCAGCCTTGGGTTTGTTTCCTCATCTCTTCTACAACAGCAATGCTTGCATTATGTGCATGTACTGCATGTCTTCCCAGTCAGATGGCACAGCCGAATGAATCCCCGGCACACATCTACAATGCTTTCCCTGCGACTGGAGGAGTTTTTGGCCAGTTTATCTGGCCAATGGTGACGGCTTGCTTGTCACTTGTGACAAATATCACTGCGACGTCACTTATCGGTTATCAAGCCTGGTACGTCGTAGGTTCAGTAGAAGTCCTCCGCGAGCGAATGCAACATACGAATAAGTTATAACGGCCACATCACAGGCGTCACCGTCAAATCACCAAGCCACTTTTTTCCAAAGCACGAGCAGAGAAGGCGCTTCTGTTACTGGTCGAGTCGGGCATCCTGTATTGCGTCTTAAGTGTATGTATGACTTCCGCTAGGTCCTCCTTTGAGTCGATGTGATCTCCTGAGATACCTTCCTAGGCCCTTGGAATATACCACCACGGAATGCTGTTGGGCTACTGGGGTGAATCTACCCAGGCCTTGGGGGGACTGACTGTTTTCATGGCAGGAGCTCTCGTACCCCTACTTGTGCGTCATGATCTACTCGATCACTAACTGCGTTAACCGTTTTGAATTGTTTTCTAGGGTATCTGTCCAACAGCCATCATTGTTGTACTAGCTCTGAGCAAGTCCCTAAGCAAAACGCAGAGCAGCCTCACTATTCCAACCATCAGATTCACACCTCAAGATTCAGGGCCCTACCATGGTAATGGTTCCGAAGGAGAGGTTTAGGAGGTTGATAATCCTTCAACGATCTAGTAACATTCTAAGGGATGTCTTACACTCGCCTCTCTTGTTTAGTTCAGGCTATGCAAGCACGAAATCGATCATCTTCACATTTCAACATTGCATGCATCATGACCTCATCCTCTACTGCTGCTCGTCTCTATCGAGGAATGACTGGAATTACACGGCACAAGATCGTGGTCTGACGTAATGAGCTATAAGAGCATCGCGCGGAGCTTTTCGCGAGATGTCGAGGTATGGTCTCATTTTGTAACTTGGGAGGGAGAGGGAATCAGTTGATAGTCGCTGGAATTGCGCTTGCAGAAGTGGGAGTCTCTACAAAGTCCTCACTGGGGATAGTAGGTGATGGGCAAGCGAGGTTTCCAGTCGCGCTATGGTCTGCTGCGCATATTCTGGAGTCTAGAGGACGGAGATGGTCAGCTCGAAGTGAGCAAAGTCACGAAGTCCAAGTGAGATACTAGTAGTGAGAAAAAGTGCGCGCCTAAATGAACTTACCCGCACAGTTTGACAGGATCAAGCATCTGTTGTAGATACGTAATCTGCGTTCTTAGTTGGAAACGAGTGAAATACTCATGACACTGTGAGTCCGGCGGGACCGATGATGGGGGAATACACGCTAAAAGGCTTGGCAGTGATGGCACAGGGTGCGCGGACTCAAGACGGAGCTATTGAGCGTCCATTCAAGCGTTCAAAATCTGAGCGGAAACTATGTACGCACCTCCAAGGTTACACGAGGATGGAGAAATCGCTATGGAAGCTGGCCAGGGCAATCTTGGTGAGATGATACCTCCGTATGTTCTGGTAAATACCCCCGGTTTCCCTGACACGAGGCTCTAGACATCGTCATGCTCGTCACCGACTTTGGGGTGTATATGACCTCCGAGACTTCCGAGCACTGAGAAACCTCGAGGGCGATGCAGTCTACCCGTGGGTGCACAATAAATTACATCACACACGTGCTTCGCCGTGTACAAGAGGATGTCGGTTACCATGCATCAAGTCTCTAAGCTTCCAGTCAAGGACACCTGCTCGACTGTCTCGCCCTTTGCATCCTGGAATCCCTGCCGGTTTTGACACTGACGATCCTCGTGCATAATCTTCCCGAACTAGAGGCCCTGTCAGGTGAGTACCGCAATGTTGTAAGTGACTATTTATGGCTGGATATCCATCAGGTGGTGCAGTTGCGCGTATACACGCTACCCTCAGTCTCCCAGATGCATAAGGTCCCCAGCTCAAGAACCCTGTCGCATAAGGATGGTTCACGCCATTCCGTCAACCCAGACAGTCCAGTTCCAGAGACCGAGACCGGTATTCTCGCAATCCCGGTCCGTGGCCATGCTTCTATCATTCCTTTGACGTCTATCATATGTAGCTGTCACCTCTTGCTCACAATACATAGTATTCCCACTATTCAACAACCGTGCCTGTCAACTAAGGAGAGCTTCGTGTGCATCACCAGACGTCTACTTCTCGTGCGCCTCGCAAGACATGTCGCGCTTGTCAGAAGGGTCTGAATCATTTTCCTAATTCAGAGTCTCGTTGAAGTCTCATTCGAAGAATGATGCCCCAGGCGACAATCCCACCTTTGATGGCCTTTATCTCTTCTATTCCAGTTGCATGACTCCGGCAGAACAGGTCTTAGAGCACGGACAGGAAAGAACGCTCCAGGCTGCCAGTATACACCTGTAATGCTTGTACTCCGCACACAAGTAGCGGTGGCGGGCGCGACGTATATAAGGACGTTGATGCTGACAGACGACTCTAAGCTCTCCACCCCTCCTCGCAGTGGACAGCAAAGGCTAGTCTTGTTACTTCGTATAGTACTGCGCCATCTAACGTCATCTCCCCTCAGACGACCGTTGCATTACCTTGCGCGTTCATTCCTATCTTGAACTCCCTCAGCAATGTCCAAACCGGTACGACCGATCTCCTTTCTCGCTGCCACGAGCGTTGTCTGACCCATGCATATAGTGGTTCACGAATATCGAGGACATCGTTTACTCGGCCGTCTAGTACATCCCACTCGTGGGCACTCTATATTCGTTCAAACGTGCCAACATAGCCCACGTCCAGGACGACGACAAGCGGTTCTGGATATCCCTGGCTAACTTTGCTGAGGGCGCCGTGCGGGACGTCGTCCTCTATGCCGAGCTCGTTGAACCTGCCCCCGTCGTCATCATCCACACCATGGCCGAGTCCCTTACGGACAAGCTCATCGACATCTACACCTCGGACAGCCCGACTAAGATCAAAGTGCAACAGCCCATCGACAAGACCCAGGACCACGTCCTCATCGCCGGCAAGACCCAGGAACAGACCGACAAAGTGGCTGCGGAGCTCTTCAAAAGCAAGGCGAAGGGCATCCAACACTTCCATGGCTCCGTCTTCACGGGCACGCTCGTGGAAGAGAAGTATGCTCCGAACGGCGAGAAGATTTGGCTGTACCTGCCGGAGGGTCTGTATGATGGGGCTATGTGTACGTCCATGTGGAGGTGGACTACGAGCCCTCCTTGGCACGCACTGACGGAGCACACGCACGGTCATCTGGATCTGGTACCTGGATCCCCGACAACGTTCCAGCTGCGGCTGGGGTGGAAGGGACTCCGCAACTTTCACGGGTCTGTCACCGATAAAGACACCATCCAGGCCACGATGCGAATTGAAGACAAGGATGTAGTAGTCACTTTAACGAGGCAACTCCCGCCGCGTAGCAGCGCCTAAGGGTGCTGGATCCTTTTCGACATCCACGTCTTGCTCTCCACCATCTACTTTTGCATCTTGCCGATGATCCACTTCCCTCCTCTCATTTGAGCTGGGGCACGTCCTACAGTACTTTGTTTTATCAAAATGCCTTCCACACTATGTCTGATTTTACGCACTGTATGAACACAATCTTCCGATTCCTCGGTATCCCTTGCTATTTCCCACATTTGCTTTGCCATCGATTCCCGTACCTTCAACAGGTAGTGTTCGTGCCGTATACATAATGGTTTTTTGGAATATACGTACGTACCTTGGTCGATGTATTCGAATACCTGTTTCAACAACATGGTCCACTGTCGCATTATCTCCCGGCCCCGGGGTGGCACAGGTCTGTGATCAGGGGTGGTTGAATATTTGTGCCGCAGAGTCCGCAGTGGGTTGGAGTCAGTGAATCAATCCGTGCTCAACCATGCAGAGAGTCCGAGTAGTAAGCACTGATACGCAACTGAGACTAAGAGCCTGGGGAACGTGCGTCGCGGGCACACTTGCGTGCGAGAAAGCCGTCCGATCTGGTCTGCCTAACCAAGATTCGATCGGACTGGACGAGCCGTACGATGCGGCCGTCGTCTCATCGTACAAGACGCTTTTGTGCTGGAGGAGATCTATCGAGGGTACACCCCTTCTTCTCCTCCGAACACGGAGTCGCGCGCAGTGTGCTTCAGTGCGCCCATCCAATGCGGCGGAGCGGAGAGCGAGCTTGGACGAGATGGATGCAAGTGAATGTCTTGCTAACGGTGAATACTGGTAATAACCCGGATGGCCCCGCGCGCGTGCTGGCTATGTTACAACGTTGGGACGTCCATACGTAGATGGACCAGCACAGGGCGCCTTTTCGCAGTCTCGCATGTGTGTCGAGGATGACGATGTCTACTATTTGAATCGAGGGTCAGAAAGCGCAATTTACTTGTAGACAAGCCTTGCGACGATGCTCCTCGGCCCTGAGAACACTCGCCTGCCAACGTGATCCAGTGTGAGGCCGCACCTGTACTCAGTACGCGAGATAAAAGGATGCGAATTAAATCTAAAAAGGTGCTCCTCGGCCTGTGACCGTGACCGTGTCGTCCTGGCAATCGGCCGCACGAAGCGGCTAGCATCCGGTTGGATGAGGTGGACTTGTTTTGATACGCCGTTCTCTCGCGGCGTACTACCTACTTACTTCGCCTCCGGACCTAAGCAGAATCGCGCGACCAGTGGGTAAGACTTCCTCCGACGAAGTCTTCTTAAAGAGGCCGCGGATCTTGGAACTTGAGGAGAGTGCGATTATGGTTTTGCTGCAGAAGTATGAGCCTGAGAGACCGAGAGGGCGGTGATCCGGATGGGCAACTTGAAGAGCGGAGCGAGCGCATGAAGGTAGCTAGGGTATCCACCGCTGGTGATATGATCTTCAAGTTCTTACACTTGCCTCTCTTTTTAGTACAGGTTATGAGGCTACCAGTGTACAATATGCGGTTACCACCACGACCCGCGGTTGTGCTCGTCAGCTATCGCGAATGTGTCGAGAGCCAGCGCAGTACTAGACCTGGGCAAAGGTATCGGGAGTCGAACAGCCAACCCAACTAACGGAGATCTCACTACACGTTTGTCGATCTAGAGGCAGTTTTTTTCGCGCTGGGGAATATTTCAAAAGAGAAGGAGTGAAGCGGCACATTGAAGAGTTGGAGTAAGCACTGCAGTACAGAGAGGAGGGGCGGCCCGGCCGGGGAAATGGATGTGTTGTAGAGCCGAAAGCGCGCGAGCTGCGGAAGGCGGTCGTCGCTCTCCTCGCCTCCTCGTCTCTGCTCTCACCTACAACCTGCACGGTCTGGACGTACCATGGCTGCTTCTCCTCCTCCTCAAGTTGCTCGTCGTCCGGACAGGGAGGGGTGCGTCGGGCGGCGGGATGATGAAAAGACGCACAGCCCCGCGAACTCCAACGGCGGTTTGCCCCGCCCATCACTCGGCACTTGACCATCTCACTCAGCCTTCTCTTTCGGCCTCTCTTCCCCCGCCTCCTCTCCTCATCCTCCTCTCCGCCCCTTCTCCCAGTCCGAGCGACTTGAGCAGACCCCTCTCTCCTTGATTTCGTTTTCTGCATCTCAACGGCGCTTCCGCTCCGGCCTGCTTGTGCCGTGTGTGCCAACGGCCTCGCGACAGACCGTTCTTCTCTCCCAAACTTGGCTGCTAAGGCTCCTTTGCTTGCTCTACATGCTGCTTGCATGTACGTTCTCCCTCGTCTTTCTGTATCAACAGTTTTTTGCTCATCTCCTCCATCCATAGACGCCTTCTAGCTCACCTATGCTAATCCATCCACCTCCACATCCATCTCCACACATCATGATTCTTCCTGAACTACAACGCCAGCGCCGTCAACCCCCCACGCACCCCACACAGACATTGCCCCTCCCCGTCTCCGACCACGTATCCATATCCTTCCAGACCCCTCCCACCACACCCACCTTCCCCCCCTGGTTTCCGCCTCAGTCAGAATGCGGCAAAGACCCAACGCACTCCCCCTGCTTCCCTCCCGAACACTACTCAAGTGACACTCATAGCGCTCACACCTCCACCCCGCCATATGGAACCTATACGACGCCTACACCCACCATTACTTCCCTCTCCTCTGGGATTGGTGTGATCACTGAGACGTCCGCGGAAAGCTCAACTGGCACCCAGATGCATCCCCCGCCTCCACACCATTCCCCTCCCCACCAGAGCAATCCTGCAAGGACGGCGGCGGTCGTCTTGCTCGTTCTGGCCGCCCTGGCTATCTTTTTCTGGCTGTTCCGGAGAGGGACGTTTGGCTCCGGCAAGCTGTTTGGGATGAAGTATGGCGATGCGCGGTTCGAGGGGAGGAAGAAGGGCGAGGGCGAGGGCAGTGGTGGTGGATTGCCGCTGGGGAGGAGGCAGATGCAGCAGAAGGACGGCGAGCAGGAGTATGCCCGCGTGTCTGAACACGGTGAGTCTCTCCTTCTCATCAGGCCAGCTTTCTCCTCGGACCTCTCTCCTTTCCTGTCGCATGCCGAGATCCTGACGCGCGCGCAACACAGACGCCTCGTCCTCAACCGCGTCCCTCCCGCCCTACCCCGCCTCGCTCTCGAACGCAAATTACACCTCTACCTCGCCTAGCTCTCCTTCCGCCCTCACCGCGCTCTCCTCCACCGCTGTCTCACACCCCTCGACATCACACGCGCCCCTTCTCGCCCTTCCCTCACACCTCATCCACGCCCGGCACGCACCCCAGCTCTCCCACCCGTCTTCGTCTTCAGCCACCCTGGTCAACCCCGTGCCGAAACGCGCCGCGAGCCCGACAAGCACGACGATCACGGAATGGTCGACCTCGCCCTCGGCGTTCGACAAGGCGTACGGGATGCGGCCGGGCTCTGTGGCGACGCACACGACGGGCACGTCGACGTCGAGTGTAGGGATCGTGCCCCAGCAGACGGGCAGTTCGGCGTCGAGCGACCCGTTCAACCCGCCGCGTGCTCGAGACCGTGAACATGAACACGAACAGGAACCGCCGCCGTACGATGACCCGTTCCTCGCGCCGCACGAGACTGGGACGGACCTCGCGCGGAATGTGAGCGCGGCGAGCAGAGCGAGTGCGGGCAGTGCAGCGAGTGGGGCGTCGAGGTTAAGCGTGGAGACGGCGCGGACGGACAGGACGGGCGAGTCGAGAGTGTCGGAGATGTCGGTGCGGACGGGGACGAGCACGGTTGACGGAGTGCGGATATCCAGCTGGCATTCGTCGGATAGCGAGGGGACCGAGCTGCGGGGGCCTGTCGCGGGGATGGGCATGGGGAGGATCGGGCTGCGGTGAGCTTCTCCAGCCATTCTTGGGAGGGCAGGGTGGACCATCACGCCATGATAGAGTGGATTGTGCATTGTACGCTCGTTGTACATATATTTCTGTGTGTGTGACACAGACACTTGCGTCATTTTTGTATATCGTACAGTACTTCACGCGTTCGATATCGCATGCATGCTTGCGCATGTATTACTGCCACCTAAGGTGCGCCTGCGAAGACCTGAGATCGTATTGCGTGCGCCCCTCTCAGACTCATCGGACTATCTAGCGTCACTTCAAGGTAAGCTACTGTACGGGTGCTGGTGCTATAAATACTAAGATAGTTAGCTGAGGTGATGATGTGACGAGAGAATATGGACCGTCCATTGATGGTCGTATTGGTTATGCGACATCGTCCTGGTCACTGGCCGTATCACGTCTTGGACAACATCAGCGATCCCTTACGAAATGCAAAAGAAATCGCTTCTACTTTCAGCGCGCTTGCGCACTATGTTCGGAGGTGGTGGGGACTGACGAGGGGGCATGTAACGGATATCGGATATTGGACGATGCACCAAAGCCTACCATCGTGCCGAGCACGTCGATCGATGGCGAACAGATCCACTGCAACTCTTACAACTTACCACTTGAACAGTTTGTCCAGCTCGGCCCACCACACGATTCTCCTCTCGCGCCACGCGTCTTCCTTCTGCTTGAAGCACTTGGCGCAAAATTCACTGTCCTCCTGTCGCCATACGGAGCCGCCGGGTTCCAGTGGATGGTCCACCTCCACCCGTACAGGGTTGACCCTGATGGGATCTCGAGCCCCGCTCGCTCTGTAGGCTGCCGATCTTCTTGAGCTCCCTCACTGTTGCCCATCCCGCGGGGCTTTCGGGCATGCAGCACGTCGTTGGACCCCACGGCCAACCGTCGCGGCCTCCTGAAGCACGGCGGGTCCAAGACGAAGTCGAGCCACGCGTCCCTCGTCCTCGTCCTCGAGCGCAAGCCGCGCCTCGACGAGCATGAGCACGTCCGCCTCCGCGATCGGGAGGGACGGCCAGCCAGTCGGACGGTGAAGAGCTGGAGCCTGCAGAACGCGTCGGTCGAGAGGAGCTCGTAGAATGCGCGCTTGAGGAGGCCGCGCATGGCGTGCTGCTCTCGCCCGATCTTCACCATGTGCAATGTGCAGCGCGTCGGTGTGGGGGAGTCTGCTTTCCCTTTCCGACGCGGCGTCCGGGACGTGCTCGGCGGTGCCGGACCAGAGTCCGGAGAGCCGCTCCTTGGCTTTGTTGGACACGATGGGGCACTCGAGCGTGTGCGCGGCGACGAGGAGCGAGAGACTGGGAGAATGGCTCGTTTGCGTGCTTGCTGAAAGACAAAGACAAAAGAAGGAAGTGTGCGTCAACCAGTCAGTGTCGTCTGACTGCACGCGGGAGGGCATGTACAAAGGAGTCTCCAGCGCCCCAAGCACATCTTTGAATCCCTGGAGCGACAGCGCGGGCGGGAGCTCGTACACCGGACAGTCGTCATAGACCCCTCGCGCATTCCCTCCGTTTCCCTGGAATCGTTTGTCGAGTTATGCGCAGTACAGGGCAAGACGCGACTTGTGTAGATTGAAGTACGTAGAATGACATTGGACGACGACGGTCCCGTCCGCGTAGAAGTCTTTACCTCGCTGGTCGGGAGATGAGGAAGAGGATGAGGCGACAGCAGTCTTGCGGCGTTTAGCTGATGAGTGGGATTGCGACGGGGCGGACTGTTCGATGGAGTGAGCGGGCGCGAGCGGTGCGCACCGCAGTAGGTACACTCACACGTTTCGTAGTAGGGCTTTCGGTCGCGAAAGTTTCAGCCGTGGGCGACCGAGAGTTAGGGTTCGCTGACAGAGTAGGAGCACTTTTCTGGGCGAATGAAGAAGCCATGACCGCGAGGCGTGCGAAAGAGTTAGTCCTGCTGTCTTACCCTGTCACAGACACTGTCACACAGACTCGTCAAGCTGGTAACAAAATCGTAATAGTTAATCTGTCACAGGGCTATCACACGCTTACAGGCTTGTTGTCCAACATGTAGGTGTGTGTTACCACATGCCATGACCCTCGACATCCTTATAGGACGCCGCTCCGAGGACCCGCTGCCGACAAGGGAGTCGGGAGCTTGTGGGTTTGATATGGTGGGATAAGCTCGAGTTGAGAGCGATGTATGTAGGTCACTGGCACGGTGAGTGCTCTGTCAACATCGGTCAACGCATCTGCGCTGACGTGCCCCCAATAGTACGCACGTATCTTGAAAATCCGCTGGCTGCATCCAACATCGTGCAGTGGTACTCACTCTCATAAGCGGCGGTGTTCTTAGTACTTAATCAAAATGCGACTGGCGTTCTCACTGCCAACATGATATTGCAAGGTATGTCTGCAGTGGCTGCTCGTCCTCGGTCACCATATTCCGATCTCTGGTCGACTTGTAGGTGAAGTAGGGACAGCCACTGAAGAGATCTCCTTAGTTGTAAACGCGTCCTGTACAAATGGACGACGGCTGTAAGTAGTACGTCCCGTCCAGCCGGCTCCCGGTTTTGTGTCTAGGGCAGACTAGAAATTGACCTTGGTTCTCTTGACCTCAGGCTAAGGACGTGCATTGAGGTATGTCATCGGCTCACATAGAGTGGGTAGTTCTCTTTATCTCTTCAAATTCGGATGCATGCACCCAGCCGTACAATACAACCCGATCGTACAATTTCCTAGCCTGCTCTCCTGTCGACGCCTTGTATCTGAACACACCTGATCCTGCCAAGTTCCTCCCTGGAGGTATGTATCCTGCACGTATCTCGTCTACCACAGGTATGCAGCTTTTACAACCTACCTCGTACGACGTCATCATCGGACTTGGAGATCTTACGACGGCGGACGTGCTCCTCCATCTGTGTTTGCATCTCCCAGCGGACCGCCCTCAAGACGAATGCCACCATCCTGCGACTTCCTTGGGCGCGCCCAGGCCAGTGGCCCATGTAGGCGCACACTTCTCATGATCCCATCCTGGTTTGACAGATTCTCTATCTGACCGCGCGTTCTCTCTGTAGCCTCGCTGTCCAGTCGCGTCCCTGAAGAATAAGATACTGATAGTCCCACAGGTGCGGGATGCGGAGTCGGGATGGAGTATCCGGGATGGTATGATGGCCAAGGATGCTCGGGGCGAGGAAGCGGAAGTAGGTAGTCCGTCAAGTCGGGTTCCGAGCGCCGGGTGTGATACGACGGGGGCAGTGTGGCTGAGGTCGCCACCGAGTAGGTGTCGTCCGTGTTAGGTTGCCCAATGCTTCCCGTGGGAGAAGATAGAGGTCGTATGTTGAGTGGTGTACTTTGCTCGCTCGGGCGACCGGGTTCGGTTACAGGTGTCATGCCACTGGGACTCATCTCGGTGAGCTTGACAGCCGAAGTACGATAGGGGTTATCTGCTTCGCTGAAGGCCATCTCGCCCCTCTCGTCCGCACGCCCTTGACTGCGACGTGGTCTGGAGACCAAACGAGAATCTGAACACATCTTCCAGTCAGATCATGTCGATGGTGTCAAAAATAGAGCAATCACCCATCAAGAGATCGGATTCGGGCATATCCTCTTCTTTAGATATAAGGAGCGAAAACGCAATAATGAATCCTAGAGTCATCATCATGGCAACTAGTGAAAATAGATCAGACACCGATAATTTATGAGGACGAACTGTGCATACTTGCGTAGGCAAAGGGTGCCCACGCTTGAATAGTGGGAATGGGGTCCATAGTGACGGATATGATCAAGAGAAGAGACTCGTCGGCTCGCAGCAAGACGTCGAGGTATTCAATCAAGAGGTGGGTATGGGGTATGGCTCGTGCCCACTGCCCATGGGCCGTTAGACAGTATTAGCAGTGCGCTACTAGTACCCTGCCATCTGTCACCGCATCCATCTGTCTTACACTGGCGTTACCATAGGACATAAGACATCAGAAACGCCGACGATTTCGGGCTCCTTGCGCGCAGCATAACTCTAGCAGTGGGCTTCGAAGATGGAAGCTCGCGCAGCTCGATTTCAACGTGAGGCTCGGCACAGCCTGAGGGACGGCCTGTTGGAGCAGACTGTCAGTGCGACATGATAGTGATGAGAACGAAGCAACGTAGTGATGATTCTGCTTCGCCGATTCCTGCACCATCGCCGAGAAGCAAACTAGGGCACCTGCGAACGCCATTGTCTGGCAGCGACAGTGCCTCGCCGTATTTGTCACCACTACTGCTGGACTCAGACTGTCGAGTGGTCGCTGGGATATATCTGGATGTCCGCTGCTAGGACCCAGCTCTTTAGACGTCAGCACTCGTTTACTAGCAAGGATTTCTGTCGCGGACGTTTCAGCTGTGCGTGAGGACTGAGATCTCATGTTTGCTTGCATCTCAGGTACGTGTGTATGTTTCGTAGCAGGAGAGGCGGATCTGGATGAAGAGGAGGAGGAGCACCAAAAGAGGCAGTCGCTTAATCATTTTTCCCACGCTTATTGCCAAGCACAGCCCGGCGTCCCCCGGCAACAATTGTCAAAAGGGACTCGGAGTTCTGGTGAGCTTCAAGGTGAGTTTGAGCACTGGATGAGGTAGCTCAGAGCGATGTATGTGAGTGCTCTGTCAATATTACTTCGTGCATCTGCGCTCCTCATCGTACGTACACAGAGCCTTAGTCTCTGCAGTGCCAGTGGCTACATCTGCGTCGAACGTCGTATTCACTCCGACTAGTGTAATATAGTGTTCCTATCGACAGCGCGATGCACCGTGTTTGATTAGGTTCATCAGGTTGGACAAATACTACAAGGTGTGTCTGTCACGGCTGGCCGGTATTTCTTGGATAACTCACTCGCTGCTGTATTCACCTTTTGACTCATCAGGAGATGGGCTCGAAGCAGGCGTTTGTATACATGGCTTAGGTCTACATTTTGGATATTGGTTGCGATGTTGGGGGACACCCATAGGTGGTTGCTTGGTTGATATCATGCTCGGCGGTTTTTTTTAGATGTTGTGACCGCCCCCACAGGACCGGACAAGGATTCTCATCTGGTCTTGGAGCATCCGTACTTGCTGGCTCTTTCGAATTCCTGGCTCAAGCCTATGGAAACTCACAGATGTTAATTCCGAGAGTATCATCTGACGTCGTCGTGCGTTTCGAACGGCTGGTATTCTCTGGTTTCTCCGATGACGTCATTGCTCAAGGTCACATTTTCTGGATCCTATCCCTACAAGACAACGGCACTCGCACGTCCCCCACAGCTTCAGGAGGTCGCCTAGCATGAGCGATGCGAACTTGATTTCAGCTACGACATTGCGCGGTGCAGGAAACGGCGAAGCAGAATCAGACTACTACGTCCCTTCGTTTTCATCATTGTCATATGGCACTGACAGTCTTCTCCAACAGGCAGTCCCTCAGGCTGCGCCGAGCCTCGCGTTGAAATTGAACTGCGCGAGCTTCCATCTTCGCAGCCCACTGTTAGAGTTATGCTCCGCGCGAGGAGCTGCAGCGTGGTCGTATCAAATCTGTGTCTCAGCGGCGCGTATGGATGCATGAGCGACAAGTGCTATATGGAAGCAGTCTCGACGGACGCTCAGTGGATAGCACTCAGGACCTTCCCACCTTCTGAGCCCCTGCGGAGATGGGGGCGACATCGGGGCGTTTATAACGTCTCGTGCCCTATATGGAGATGGAGATGTAAGACTGGGGGATGCGGTGGCAGATGGCGTGTAGGGCAGTGCTCGACCCATGCGCATGAGCTATACTCACCTCTTTGCTAAATACAATCATGATATATCGCTGTCTGCCCCTTGTAAATACCTCGACGACGACTTAGTACAAGCCGACACGTCTCTTCTCTTGACCATTATATCATAGGGAGTACTATGTTCCCCATTGTCACTCTCCTGTGGTCAACCGTTGGTCTAGTAGGTACGGGCCTAACGACACCTGTCCCTCCGAATTATCGACATCTGATTTATTTTCACTAGTTGCCATGATCATGGTTCTGTTCATCAATTCGCTGCTGATACCTGAGGAAGAGCCTATGCCCCAATCTCCATTCTTGGGTAATTGCTCTGTATATCGGGAGGGTCGACGTCATCATAATCTAACCGGAAGACGTGGTCACAGGTTTTCGTTTGGTCTTCAAGCGATTTCGCGGTCAAGGACTTGCGGAAGACAGGGACGAGATGTCCTTCTGCGAAGCGGAACACCCCTATCTAACGTCAGCTGTCAATCTCACCGAGATGAGTCCCAGTGGTAAGGCACCTGTAACCGAAAACCGTCGCCCGGGCGAGCAAAGTACACCACTCAACTTGCGACCTCGGGCTCACTCTTCCCATTCCTTACTGCACCACCACTCTTCTCTTCCATCTTCTCCTACGGGAAGCGATGGGCAGCATTGGCATGTTCACGTGCCCGCACTCGATATCATTTTTCAGCCCGACGGAGAGCCATCATCGCATGCAGCAGAAGGACAAAGCAGCAGCGGTCCAGAGGGATCATCATCCCTCATGACATCGACGACTCTTCCGCCTTCTTATCATAAGTTGTCACTGCAAACGGCCCGTTCTACCCAGCAACAAGAAAGCACCCGGCAACCTGACACGGACGACGCCTACTCGGTGGCGACCTCTGCGACATTGGCACCGTCCTATCATACTCGCCGCTCGGAGCCCGACGTGACGGACTACCTGCCTCCGCTTCCTCGCCCTCCTCTGCTGTCGCGTCCTTGGCCATCATACCATTCCGGATCCCCCATCCGGACCCCAGATGCCGCACCGTCGGGACAATCAGTATCTCCACGACTGGGTAGCGAGGCTACAGAGAGAACACGGGATCAGACAGAGACTGGGTCAAACCAGGATATCGTGCACCCAAGGCAGTCGCGGGATGGTGGCATTCGTCTTGGGGGCGGTCCGCTGGGAGATGCAAACACAGATGGAGGAGCACGTCCGCCGTCGTACGATCTCCAAGTCCGATGATGACCGTCGTACGAGGTAGGTTGTAAAGGCTGCATACCTAGTGTAGACGCTATCTAGGCCGAACTGAGGAGATATGTGCAGGATACACACCTCCAGGGAGGAACTCGGAAAGGTCAGGGGTGTTCAGATACGTTGACAGGAGAGCGGGCTAGGAAAGCGTGCGGTCGGGTTGTATTGTACGGTTGGGTGCATGCATCCGCCTTTGAAGAGACAAAGAGGACTACCCACTTTATGCGAGGCGATGACATGCCTCAGCGCACGTTCATCTTGAGGTCAAAAGCCCGTTCGAACCAAGGTCAATTTCCAGTCTGTCCTAGTGTAACGCCTGGCTGAAAATGGAACGTGCGGGAATTGCACCACGCACAACCGTTGGACTAACCGTCCCATCTTCCCAGCTGGTTACAGCACCCTTAGCCTCAACCTCACGGGTGGACAAGGCCCGGTCTCGGTACTTTTGGCTCCGTGGGTAGCTCTTCGTGACCCGGCCGTCACACCTAGACACGAAACCGGGAGGTGGCTGGACGAGGCGTACCATACTGCCGTCGTCCAGGAGGAGGCGGCGGCGTAACGCGAACATGACGGTAGCGCTGAGTCCCTAATCAGCAGCATGCCCGACAGAGACAACACCCAGCGGATGTCCTGATTCGGTAGGCAACTAACCAGTCTATCCAACTGAACAGAGGCGATCGTGGCTCCGAAAACCCGACTTACGGAGTCACATGTAACACTGTGCAAGTCGTGTTCGCAAGGTCTGCACCCGAGGATGGTTCTGTTGGATATGAAGAAGAGACTCGTACAAGTGCAACAGTCACAAAATAACTCGGTACACAACGTAGTAATGGAGACGACCTGGGACTCATAAATTCAGGGCCAGGGGCTTTTGCCAAATAGAAGAGCTGTTTCGCAAGTGGGAGGACGTCCACTGCGCAACCCATTTGGCGGTTTGTGCTACTGGGCACTGGGCGAGAACATGTTTCGCTGTGATGCCTGTACGTGCTCGCTATGAGAGCGGAAACGGTAAAAGCTCATGAAGGAGTTTACTAGCGAGACGGCGAACGTACCTCATGTGTCCAGCCACCGCAACAGCAACTAGGCAGACCTTGAATTCCCCCACAGCAGAATTCGCACCATAAGCAAATACGTGCCCGTACCACGGTAGTCTCTCCCGTGCTCTATCTTGCTCATCTGCACCGCCTGCCGAATGCCCATGTTCACAACCGGGGACACCTGCGCCAGCGTTGGATCGTCCTTGCGCGCTCGCAGCTAGGTAGACATCGCGGAGCTCGAACTTTTCCTCTACTGGAACTGGGGGGTCCTTGCGATACGCGAGCTAGACGACGAGCAAATGACTCTCCGTGATGGCAGGGAAGCGACCTCCGTGTGCGATAAAGCACGCTACAGTCGCGATGATGAGAGACGTGTGGTGATACCTCTGCTAGTCTGTGAGGTGAGGCCACACGTTCGAGCTTTGGGCGATCGCTGTTGCACGGCTCCGGAAGACAGAAGAATCTTGCAAACATCCTTGTGGCCGTTGCGCCAGGATTGTTTCTGACATTCCCATTCCTTGGACTATCATCCAAATCAAAGTCAACTCTAGGAGGAGCAAATCGGACAAAACTCACGCAGTAGCTGTCCATGTAGCGACCACCGGCGCAACGTCAGCTGAAATCCGTTCGCGTCGCTCAGATTGTCGCCTTGGTGGCAATTGTGACATTAGGCGTGAGTTTGCAGCAGCTCAGAATTGTAGGTAGAACCAGCCATTCTGCCAGTGAGAGTGATTGCATTCATGGAGGAGGAGGAGCACCGCGCGAACGTGAACCAGGAGTGGCGTTGGGCGCCTCCGTCAAGGGTACTTAAATCATCATCCTTGGGTTAGGGTCTGGTTCCTCGCCAAGCCATCACCGGCATCACCAGCCCATCACCTGATACATAGTGAATTACTCAGGGGATTCATACCATCCTACAGCAGGCCAACATCGAGAATTGAGTATGGCAGTATCGCGCCTTTGATCGAGCCATAATGGTGAGCTTTGCAACAACTGAAGTAAGTACTAACTGTGGCTGTTCTAGGTTGCTTCTCTAACTGGCAAAGATGATATATCGAAGATACTTCTTGGGCTACGAATTCGTTTGTGCCTGATGATCATTCGTCATCAGAGGTCCTAGTTGTCGCTGTTCCGACTCCGGTGATTGTTGTTGTGAGAGCAGCAATAGGTACTGGATACATACTGGATCGAGAAGTCCCTCGACTGAGCCTAATATTGGAGGGAACTGCTGCACACTGGATGTGGCCCGAGTAGTAAGTACATTGAGTATTCAACCCTCCACGATCATTCTGCACGTCGTCGCCATCACAAAACGTGTGCGACGCTGCGGCGAATCCTGGGAACCAGTACCAACTCATAAGTACCCGATCTTGGATTTGTAATGTTATCGTCGCGCAGTCTGAGCAGACGGACTCCTGGAATTCTCGTGCAGTCTTCCGCCATCCGAGTTCTAGCTGTCTCCTCCATGCTCCCGCTGTTCGCGCGCCATTCTTTCTTTCCAACGACACTCTTTATTGTAATTTATTGGGTCGCAGCGTGCCTGGCGGAATACCAGACGATCGACAATGGAGACGAGCGCATCCACTATTACGGTCCTTGGACGTCCAAATACGAGAACGATGACCCACAGCATCTGAACTGGGAAGGCACGGTGGTGTACGGAGATATTCCAGGAGCTGATTGTGTCGTATACTTCGAAGGTGAGTACTGTTATCGGTTCTTGCACCTATCTGCGCCTCAGCAAGCACGCATTTCATCGCATCATAGGAACACGTATCGTCGTATATGGAGCATACTTTCCCCCAGGCCAGTATGACATGCAGTCGTCCTATTCCATCGACGACGGCCCGGCGACGACATTCACTCCAAACCCGGTCGTCTCCAACTCGCAGTATCGTCAGAGGTTTTACGAGTCACCCCAGCTATCCGCCGGCAAACACACCTTGAAGATCACAAATCTCGGGCGGCAGTTTTGGTTTGACTTTGCACAGGTGGAGGTCGAGGGTCCAGTTTCAGAAGAGAACCCGGTTCCTGTCTTGACCAGCACCACAAAGTCACCTCCGACTACGTCCACTTCAACCGTGACCGTGACGGAGAATGATAATGTTCGGGTCACTACGAAGTCCTCAACCTCGACCTCGACCTCGACTTCTACCTCAACTTCTACCTCAACCAAGTCCTCTTCACCTACTCCATCCTCCGCGATATCGTCCGCGACCACGTCCTCAGGTCTCCCGTCAGCGCCGAGCAATGGTAGCTCCACCTCTCTTATACCTTTCAGCTCAAGCCCCACCGATACCCAGGCTACTTCTGCCACTCGGACTAACGAATCGAGCGGCATCACGGGTGCAGCTATCCCAACGGCGGCGGGAGCAGCGAGCAGCCACCCCGCGCCCGGTATCATCGCGGGTATTGCTGTCTCGGGAGCCCTCGTCGTGCTGTTAATGCTTCTCCTTGCATGGTGGATCCGGCGAAAACATCCATCCGCTGCCAAAGAGCAGAATGTCGAACCGTATGGTCAGTCCGTCAGCGCAAACCTGTCGCCTACCACCTACTCACGCCCTAACTTTAGATCCGAACTTGACGGCTTCCCCGGATTCTGGTGCATTTCTGTTCGACAGGGAGAAGTTCGCCATCGCCACGAGTCGAGAAGCACTCATATCCCCTTCTCCTGATCAGCGGGCGCCACCCTACCCTTCGGGAGACACATTGCAGACCCCGAACAGTGGTACTCAGCTCTTCCTTCCCCTGCCCGACATCCGCACTCAAGGCATCAGGAGAGAGACTCAGTCGGCTACGGCTACGGCGAGGAAACCGACTACTTCCGGCGGCTCATCCGCTGTGTCTCCAAACTGTAAGTCGCTCATTGCATTGGCACAGCTGGTGGACTAAGATATCCTGCTGGAACAGCGCAACGACCCGGCATTCTTGTCTCTGCGTCCAGCGCGCCGCCGGAGCCAATGAGACAATCGCTGGATGGCGGCATACGGCTTGCGGGTGGCCCGCCAGTCCACATGATAGGGCTAGAGGAACCGAGCAGGGATAGCGTGATTTCCACATTGCCGCCTTCGTACCGGTATTACCCGTAGCCGTACTTTGAATCGAACCGTGATTTTTGCAGCTGCGTATGATCAAATCAATGGCAAGTCATTCATTCCTTGAATCTCAATCTCGAAGCTGAGGGAGTTACATTGATCGTCTCCATAACATGAATCTAAGGGCTCACAGTGCGCTCATCGTATGTCGCCAGGTTCTCACTATAGGCCGGCGGCGGCGCAACAGGGGAGTCGTTCAAGTAAGAACCCATAGGTCCACCGGTGAGCCCGACGTCTCCGTATGAAGACTGCCTCCGAGTCAGCGCGGCATTTCCCTCTCCTCTCTGACGACCATCCACGACTCCTCGAGCTTGGGGCTCTGGAAGACTATCTTCACCTCTTCCACTAGGCAGTTGGAACATGTCGTAAGCTAAAGCCTCTTCTTCATCGCGCGGTCTCTCCGGAGCGCGGCTCCTGCGCGAGCGTGAGTTGGGACGCATTCCAGCGTTCCGTGGACCACGAGGTCGGAAGGTCTCCCGCCTGCTCGCATCGTAGTCGTAGGAAGTTGGGGGCGATGGTAGACTACGCAATGCGCCGGACCCAGATGGCCGTAGAGGAGAATAACGTGTCAAGTCCAGTTCGGACCGACATGAGCAGTAGGAGGGCGGAAGAGTAGAATACACTGTGGCCTGTGATGTGACAGATCCGTGGTCTGACGGCGTCTGGGGAGAAGGGAACGGAGATTCGTGAGGGAATGGGCTTCTCTCTGGTGCGTCAGGTTGCAGATGTGTGGGGGCAGTAGTAGACTGAATGGAAACTGAGATTTGGATGCTTTCACGGAGTTCTCTTCGGCGATGGACCGTGGACTTGCCATCATCCGACTCTAGTAGCGCAGTATCTGTTGATGTTTTGCTTCTCGTCTTGTCTGAGAGATAAAGCTCAGGTGTGAGTTTACAAAGTACGAGCTCAGAGAGTTATAGATAACTCACGAAGCCACGGAATGCGAGGTTCAGGATGATTGCGGAACCGGATGTCGAGCCATCCTATGACATAGATTACGAGAACGAGTAGCCAAAGCCCTCCCACTTACGTTGCATCACAGAGTCAGTCAGTACTGGGGAAAGTTGAAGTATCGAGAGCTCTTACAGAGGCAAGACAGTGATATGAGTCCATACCACGTATAATCCCAGTCCATTGGATGCGATAAAGGCGGAGGACGATTCACATATGCGGGTTGAGACTAAACGTCGTGGGCCTACAATGCGGTGGGCCCGTGGGGCATATCGCTGGGACGGCGGCGAGCCTGCTGATATAAGAGATGGTTGCAGACAATACCGCTTCTTGAAAACATGACTTGTTCTGCAGCTGTCAGGACAAGCACGAAGATGGTGATTGAGCCCCTGTGTAGTAGAATTCTAATCCGCTGTAGAGCATTCCATGGATGTGATATACCAAGACTGAGGCCAAAATCGCGACAGGAGGTCATCACAATCTGATTGGATGATTTTGTTCAAGTTACTACATTGAACGGAAGAAGAAGGCGACAGATGATCACCGGGGCTAACTGCGTCCGAGCTCCTGGCGTAGCGGGGCAGTGACACTGATAGGGAACTCGCGTTCATGTAACTGCCCAGGGGGCCCACCAGCAAGCCGCACACCGCCATCTATGGACTTCCTCGGTTTCCCACTTTCCGACTCCTGGATGAAGAGGTTCATAGGATGGTTCCCGGACTTACCATTTTGTGAGACATCCCTAGCACTCCTCCCAGCGAGGTCATCTCCGCAGCGCGCACTCCGAGACTGCCCCGCATCCTCCTGGAGGTCCTGAACCCGTATGCGGGAGCGCGAAAGCGAGCGCGCGTGTGTGCTAGCAGTCCGCGGACCCCGCGGTCTCGAGGAGTCTCGACCTCCAAGCACGAAAGATGACGGGGGTGTTTGCGGGGGGCGTACACCGCCGGAACTATATGGAGGTAGTGTGGGAGATCGTGGCAACTCTTCTGAGCGCCGTGTTCGGTATGAGGGGGGGATCGTGGACACGATAGTTGTAAACGAAAGTGCATCTGAGGGTGTATAGGGAGAGGGGTCTGAGGGTGGTGTTTCCATGTGTGAGACAGTGCCAGCATCTCGTGAACTTGTTTGTGATCGGATGACTCTCCCGGTCTGAGGGAGTTGTGGCGAAGTATATATGCGCTCTGTACTCATCCGCAGCAGCCTTGGGGAGCTGAGGTTGAACGGGATATCTCCAAGATGCGGCTGAATACCCTCTGTGTGATCTGTCGCCAGAACTCTGGAATAGTGCGCCTGGTGAACAACAGGTTTTGGGTAGGATATCACGGCTTCGACTTGCTTGGTGCTAGCGTCATCTTCATCGAAAGAAGATACTACTGACTCGTTACTCTGAGCTGAGGCTGTCCTGGCATTTGTCTTCGTCCTGCCTGGAAAAAGCTCATGTTATTCTATGTCGCGATATACGACAGGGACCCAAGGCCCACCACATCGCTTGAAACGAGATAAGAGGGAGTTGACAGTCTTGACTTCAATCCACCCTAATGAATAGCATATTGCAACGAAGAGCCACAGTCCACCGACTACAGCATATCATTATTAGCTCGAAGATCGCAAGTAACGGTACCCGTGCTCACCAATACAAGCAAGAGATACCAATCCGTATGCTGTATCTGAGAACGCGGCCATGGTCGAAGGGGATGCTTTGACGGGTTATCAAGATGTCAGTTACCGCTCTAGTTATATAACGGTGCTACATGCAATACATGTACAGCCAGGAACACTGCCCGATGCCAGATATCTATCGAGAAGTACGTGAGCATGATCTTGATCAGAGGTGAGTTCTCCCTGTGCGAAGTTGAGAGGGCTGAGAAGAGTGACCAGACCATGACACCGCCAGTGGCCGCACAGCCGAAACACAGATGTGGCATGTGGCGCTTATATGTTAGCAGCCTTGCAATAAGCGCTTATGAGCAACGGTCCCAACCGGACCCACACTGCACTCGTTTTGCCTCTCGTTCAATCATGATTCGTATCTCCAAGAAACGCCATCATTTATGCATGCACATACCTGGGACAAGATGAGAGTGGTGACTATGAGGTGGACTTACTAGCAGCGGCGGCACAGGCCTTGAATATTGTGAGTGCCTTGATCTTCATGTACTCGCTATCGTTTGCACCTACTTGAACCGCGTCGGGCACAATATCCTCAAGCACGCGGCACATTTCAAAACTCACCGCTGTTCTATAATCTGCTTCTTCAATGATTGCTATCGCTGCAGGCGCCGCCGATGAAGACTACACTTGTCGATGGCAGACTTCGACCTAGTGAGTCAATTGTTCATCCCGGTAATGTTTACTCTTTCGGTATTTTACGCAACTATGCTGGTGGGCCGTTTGCAGGAAGCCCCGCATATCATCCTTTGTGGGGGCTCTGCAAGATGGCGTGCCGGATATACGCGGCATACCAGCCGCGATCCGTGTAGTGATGAAGACAGAGCGCGAGTGACAACTGCAGTCGAACGTTTTACTAGTTGAATCTGTCCGCGCATTTGGTGAAGATGCGGCGGAACATCTTCCAAACGTCCTGCTACAACCCCGCTCTGGACTAACAGGCGTGCGGCTCGTTTGATGTAGCCTTCAAATGCATCATGCCGATCATGAATGCGCCGATAACAGACCAAAGGTCGGGGCTGAGTGGTCAGCTCGTGTGTTCACGATCGCTCACTGAAGAAGGCATGCTGCTATATAGATACGTTTTCACCACATGCACACCTCGAATTCCTCATGAGCCACGCTTGCTCTGCCAACTTCCTCCTTGCACAAACGTGCTCCGTTTCAGACCATACATCGTCGACCAGCGGTTCGCATGTAGTGTTCTGGAAGGCTGAGACACGCCAGGCTGCGTCGCCCGCACATTCTGCTTCCCCGCTAACGGCGATCGTGCAGGTACTTGGACGGACGCGCTATTGGACGAGTATGCGCCACCTTCAGGTCCTGCTGCAGTATCCATCGATGTTGATGCCGACGTCGGGCGACTGTTTTGGGCGCGAGTTTCAAGTTGAAGCACTGCGCTGGTTACGTCGTTGCGAGCTGCGGTTGTGAGACTCGGAGATATTGGTGATTCGGCGATGCGAGGGAGCGACGGGGAGGTACGTGCGACATTCAGAGGCATAAGGGAACTCCATCGATGACGGGTACGCTTGAGTTTTTGTGGCTCCGAGGGAGGCAATTTTAAAGCGCGTAATGGACTCGGAGATGAGATGAGAAGTGAGTTGCGCGTCGGATGGGGTGACACATCCACCACAGTTGTTGCTGTGAGTGGAAGATCGCGATGAGGTACGATGAACCATATGAATATGTGTGAGATAGCAACTCACGTAGTTCTTCCGCAGACAGATCTGGTCTTGAAACCTTTGACGTAGTTCTACGCGGGCTACAGTACCATAAGAGTGCCAATGTGATGACCAGGACAACGGCTACGGCAGCCGATGTGCCGACTTAAGATGTGATGCGTCAGTTCAACATAGCCTCAATCCTGTTGGCCGTGATGAGTGGTGAGAAGACTGCGTACCTATCAACCAAAGTGTCGGTTCATTCATGGATGCTCGGTATAGAGTTATTGACTGGCGTTGAAAGAACCTGCAGGGTGGACGTGTTGTGACGGAGAAGACTCGAGCTGGCGACGACCTGGCATACATATATATCAGTTCGTCCATGGACTGCGAGCTGTGTGCGTGCATCTGAATGATAGTCTGAGTGCATCCGTGCGCGCCATGGCAACTCAGTGACAGATTACCGCCGAATGCGAGGTGAGGAACTTGTTATGGTTGTGTTCGAAGGACTGCCCCGGCGGTGACCGGCTGTCACTATAGACGTTACGTCGACCAACTTCAGGCCGCCATTGGACCTTTGACTTACGTAGAGTGCATTGGCCCAGAGTGCTCTGTAGTTGCTACACTGCACTCAGCTTGTGCGCCATGAATGGAAAGAGGCATAGGTTATCAAATGGAAAGACAGTAGACCTACTACGCTCATTCTCTCAGTAGTCTACAGATGGAGAACACTACGAAGGACGAATGTACGTTTCCGTTCCTTTCATGGTCTCCGTTCAGCATGATGGCCGTAAGGTGGTGGACGTGCTCCTCCTCCTATATTCACTCCTCCTATATTCACTCCGCCTAACGGACTACCCTCCAGACGGATCACACCGTCCCCCGATCTCTGGAATCCTGTCCGAAGGCGGTTTGATTATCACAAGATATCAATAGTTCTGGACTCCCTGTGACGCCTTCCGATCCTGATCGCAGTGAAGGCAGAAGGTGGGGGATCCATAGTACCGAAGTCGGCGCGCCGTGGAGAGGGAGTCACTGGCAGGGGATATGAAAATGGTAGCAGCCGATCGTCTGTATAGTCACTGAGCGGCGAGTACGCCGGTATGAAGGAGGAGTAGACGATGGTCTGATGAAGTGAGTGATTACGCTCCACGCTGTGAGCTGATGCTTCTTCTGAACGCTACGGTGACGCTTCCACAGATGACAGATATCCTTTTATGATGCTCTTCACTGAGACAATTACATTATTCATAGATGGCAGGTGTATATCATGCTCGGCCAGAGCTTCTTAGTCTTTGAAATTCTGTCATCACGCGGCTCCTGCGCGAGCGTGAGTTGGGACGCACTCCAGCGCTCCGTGGACCACGAGGTCGGAAGGTCTCCCGCCTGCTCACATTGTAGTCGTAGGAAGTTGGAGGCGATGGTAGACTACGCAATGCGCCGGACCCAGATGGTCTTAGAGGAGACTAAGTAGTCAATACTAGTCAGGGGGGGAACTTGAAGCATCGAGAGCTCTTACAGAGGCAAGACAGTGATATGAGTCCATACCACGTATAATCCCAGTCCATTGGATGCGATAAAGGCGGAGGACGATTCACATATGCGGGTTGAGACTGAGGGTCGGGGGTCAGCATTGCGGTGGGACATATCGTCGGGACGGCCGCGAGCCTGCTGATATAAGAGATGGTTGCAGACAATACCGCTTCTTGTAAAAATGATTCCTTCTACAGCTGTAAGCACGAAGCTGGTGATTGAGCGCTTTGAGGCAGGAATTCTAATTCCCTGTAGAGCAGCATTCCATAGATGTGATATACCAAGACTCCGGCCAAAATCGCGACGGGAGGTCATCAAAATCTGATTGGATGGTTTTGTTCAAGTTACTACATTGAACGGAAAAAGAAGGGGACAGATGATCACCGGGGCTAAACTGCGTCTAAGCTTTGGGCGTAAGGGGGCAGTGATAGTGAGCTTGCGTTCATGTCAGTTCCCAGGGGTCCACCAGCAAGCCGGACACCGCCATCTATGGACTTCCTCGGGTTCCCCCTTTCCGACTCTTGGATAGAGATGCTCCTAGGATGGTTTCCTGACTCATCAAATTGTGAGACGGGCGCCCTAGCACTCCTCCAAGCGAGGTCGTCTCCGTAGTGCGTACTCCAAGACTGCCCCGCACCCTCCTGGAGATCCTGAATCCGTGTGTAGGAGTGCGAACGTGAGTGCGCGTGTGTGCTATGGGCGCGAGGACCACGAGGTCTCGAGGAGTCCTGACCTCTCCTATGCCCATTCATAAAAGATGACGGGGGCAGCAGAGGCAGTGTGGAAGACCGTCGCAAGTCTTCTGAGTGCCAGGTTCGGTATGAGGGAGGGAGCGTGGACACGATCGTTGTGAACGACAGTGAAATTGACGGTGTATGGATAGAGCAGGGTGGTGTTTCCATATGTGTGACAGTGCGGTCAAGCCTTAGCTCTTGTGTCTCCGAAGGAGGCAAATGTGGAGCCGGTAATGGACTCGGAGATGAGATGATAACTGAGTTGCGCGTCTGATGGGATGACACGTCCACGACAGTCGTCGCTGTGAGTGGAGGGTCGCGACGACGCACGATGAGCAATACAGCTATGTGTGAACCAATAGCCACTCACGTAGCTCCTCTGCAAAGATATATGGTCTTGAATCCTTCAACTTCGTTCTACGCGCCGGGCTACAGTACCACAAGAGTGCCAACATGATGACAAGGTCGGCAACCGATGCACCGACTTCCGATGCGATGCGTTAGCTCAACATAGCCTCAATATTAATGCCATAGTAGTGAGAAGACTGCGTACTTATCAATGAGATGGTCGATTTGTCCATGGCTGCTCGTTATACTAGAAAAGAGCCCCCCGGCAGGTCTGGACACGATGCCAGATGTGTGAGAGTAGCATGCGTTCTGAATGATGACTTGTACTTATAGATTTTCATCTTCCCTCAAGCAGACTTGAGGACATCGATGGAACCAGGGTTTGCTGATGGACCCGGTGACAGATGGAATCTACCACATCCCGCTTGCTCCATTGAAATCCCATGATAAGAAAAGACCAACCATCATCTTTTCGGCATGGTCAGCAACGGAGACTGCTGAAATCCTATAAGTACAAGTTTCAGCGCGGTGGCACAATACCTCAATAGTGACGCCACCGCCACCGCCATTACCAAGGGCTTACGACATAACCTTTGCGGCCAGGCAGCAGCCCTCACACTCACTGCCTTAACCTACACCCACAGATCCGTCGTCACAGACGTGAATATAAAACACAAGTACTACCGCGCTGTCAAACAGCACACTCACAAGCCACTATTTCGTGTCCAGGAATAGAGTTCGCGATGTCGTTGAGGGTGGACGGGTTGTGACGGAGAAGAATCGAGCTGCCGAACACCCTAGCATAGTCATCCAGTACGTCTATGGAATTCGATCTGAATGATAGTTTGATACAATACGTGCAGGAAGTTCAGTGACAGATTACCGCTGAATGTGAGGTGAAGAGATTGATACCCCTCGATCTCAGGAGTCCTACCCGAAGGCGTCTTTGTAATTGCAAGCTATCATCCGTCCTGGACGTTCTGCGACCCCTCCGAGGCAAAAGGTGCGGGATCCGTGGACTGTGGTACCATGCGCCGTCGTAGAGAGGGAGGCCCTGGCAGGGTTCGAAGATGAAGGCGACTGATCGTCTGTATAGTCAAGTACTGAGCTGCGAGTACGCCGGGAAGAAGGGGGAGTAGACGACGGTCATGACAGACGAGGTATCTTCCACGCAGTGTAATTGTGTGATTGATCGCGCTCCACGCTGAGCTGGTGCTTCTTCTGAACGTTATAGTATCTGACGCTTTGACAGATGACAGATAATCTTTATGATGCTCCTCAATTGAACATCACATCTTGGTGTTGCCGCATACAACAACTTGAACTAGCTCCAGCTCAGCCAGTCCATCTGCTCTCACTCACTCGAATGGTGAGATGACTGTAGTTGGCAGGTGCAAATCATTCTCGGCCTTAGCTTCTCAGTCATTGAAATTCTGTCATCTTGTCAATGTTCAAGTCCCGCCATTCATCATGAATGTCACACCGTATAGTGCCCCAAGATGACCATCCTTTTCCCGCGACATGCGGAATTTCAAGTGAGCATCCAGTGGGGCCTTCCCTCTAATACCTCGACAAGTGGCACTCGTTTGTGTTTCAAGCCACCCTCATGCGAACACTCCTCCGCATTCTTTCAATCTCGACCTTCTTTTCGAGCACCATATGTGCCACAGCTGCCATCGACGATAGCGACCCGAGAGTCCACTATTCGGGATCCTGGACCCGGATAGCTAAAGCAGACCCACAAAATTGGCAGTCAACGCTCACATACAGCAACGTCTCGAGCGCACAAGCGATGTATACGTTTACCTGGGGTGAGTTCACCTTTGGATTTCTCTTGAACGTAAGGTTTATGTACTTCCGGCACGACAGCAGTCCAAGTGATGGTGATGGGAGCGTTTCCGAGAGCAGGGACTTTCGCGATGCGTTCAAAATACATGATCGACAACGAACATCCTGTTTTCTTTGAACCCGCCGGAACTATCAGAGTGCCACAGTTTCGCCAGAAGTTCTTCGTCTCAAACCCCATTTCCCCCCAAGACCACACGCTCACTATCACCAATCTCGGGGAAGAATTCTACTTGGATTTTGTCTTCCTCAACCTGGAAGCTGCGAATTCTTCCCTCCCCGCGGGGACTCAGCCATCTTCGAACACTATCACATCATCAACCAGCAACATGGGTTCAACTCATTTTGAGTCGACCGTTGTTGCGTCATCAACCACAGTTACCGCATCTGGATCCTCATCCTTTGGGATATCAAGCTCGTCGACGACGGGAGTCGTAGATGATACACTAGGAAGAAAAACCCCACCATGGGTTCCTGGTGTAGGTGCTGGAATCGGCGCCTTCGCAACAATCCTCTCCATCGCTGGTGGGGTCTACTGTTGGCGGCGGCACAGACAGAAAGCACACTCAACAAAATGCGAGCTCACACCATTCGGTTGGTCACACTTTGCCTATCGCAATCATGTTCTGATGGACTCGCCCTGTAGACTCTGCTTTGGCTGCATCGCCGTGCGAAAAGCGCCATCTCGCGCAGAGCACTGACTATAGAGAGCCATCTCCATCCTGGGTCACCAGCCAGAGTGCTCCTCCGTACACGCTCGGGAGCGAGCTGCGCCCTGAGGACAGCGCCAGTACGTCCCCTTATCCACGAGGGGAGTTCCGCGCTGGACCACAATGAGACAGTTCGTCACCGATATGTCGATACCCCTCAATCGCCTCCATCGCCTCCATCGGCACTAGTACTCCTGGTCCACCGTGCACCACATTGTCGGTGGTGGTGATGGACTTGTCATCCGCGATTCGTGGCTCACGAAGTTTTGTATTCACCGTGGCCGCCGGAGATCGTAGATGGTGAGGTGCAAATAACGGGCGTGTGAGTCCTAGTAGATGGCGGGGCGAAGGGGATATGCGAAGCGCGGCCTGAACGCTTCCCTTGCACTATCGCATCATCGCCCGTCTTGACGTTACGTAGTCTTGCACTGCCTTCCTGCAATGTCGAACCTTCCTTTTACTACTGTTGTTACGCGGAGTCTGTGCGCCGATATGCACTCTTCGTGTGTGATTCGTGACTGCCGCGCGACGACTGCTGATGCCTGTCCGGCGGGAGGGTTACCTGCCTGCGAAAAAGGGATCGAAAGTGCTGTTGAGACACGGTGGCGCTCGAGTCGACAGCCGGAAGCAGTATAGAGCATGGCCCATTCGCCGATACTAGCTCTTGATGAGGTAACTTCATAGTTCGGGATTGAAGTCAATCTGTGTGACCGTTCAGAATCACATCTGTGTCAAATTGGCGAAACTTGATCAGTATCGGAACCCATCTCGTCGCTCTGATACTGTTGAAGGAAGCGCAACGTGCAACGGGCAACTTTGAAAGCTCGCCATTGTGAGAGCGGACTCGGACATATGGCCGGAATACCGAATTTGAGTTCCCTACATCAGTACATGGCGGCGATGAGTAGCAGTCAGCATTCGGTCAGGTATGTAGTTATATATCCCCACGTACCATGCTCCGATGAAAGCCTACTCTGCCCTCCCGAATGTCGACACTCCTTCATATTTCTGTCCTTTCCGTGTTAGTCACAGTCTCCGCTTCAGTCATCACCGTCAACGACGACGACCCGATCATTCAATACTCGGGATCATGGGTCAAGAATCCGATACCAGATCCACAACACCACAATATCGGTGCATCACTTTCGTTCAGCAATGTTTCGGGCGCGATAGCAGTCCTGTCCTTCTCAGGGGGTAAGCATGATACTAGTATCTCACCCTACACTCGATGCTTAATGAGACTGGGCCCCTGCAGCAATCCGAGTCGCAGTGACCGGAGCGTTTCCGATCCCAGGAGTATATGACATGGCGTCACAATACAGCATCGACGACGGGGAGCCAGTACAGTACAGGCCTCCAAGCACGATCGTAGAGGCCGAACATCGCCAGACATTCTTCCTCTCCAACCCCCTCCAGACCGGCGTACACAAGCTGGCTATAGAGAACCTCGGTCAGAACTTCTACCTGGATGCCATCCAGTTCACCACCGCTTCCGGAGGACCTTCTCTCCAGACCACGTTCATTGCGGGTCCTACTCATACGGATTCACCAATCGTTCCGGGCTCTACTCATACGGGCTCACCAGTCGTTCCGCCGACTCTGACAACCTCAGCAGCAGAGACATCCTATCCGCCCAGCTCAGCACTCATAGGCGACACAGCACGCTCGTCTAGCAGCATCACAGTCATCGCGGCTTCCCCATCACCACAGCCAAGTAGTGGTACCTCGTCAGCAACAGCAAGTAGCGTGTTACCTTCACAGGTGACCTCCGCGTCCAGTACGGCAGCTCCGGGCGGATCTGCTACAGCGTCACCCGTGCCCAGAGCAGCCGTACAGCAGCGAGGCCGGCCGAAGGCGATCCCTTGGGCGTACATAGCCCTTGCCGTCGTGGGTTTCCTGTTGATTATTTCTGTCGTCTGTTGGGTTGCCTTCTGCCTCTGGACGCGCCGAAGACGAAGGGCAACTAGCCAGAGAGACAAGATCACATCGGACGGTGAGTCGGGGGTGTCCATACATAAAGCATGGGATCGGAGGCTTACTCACTCAACCCCCTCGTTAGATCCCATTTCGGGTTGGACCCCCTCCTTCCATCAGCGTCACTGTGCGGAAGTGGAGTCACAGTCGACGTTGACAGTTCGTCAAAGCGGAGCTGCATCGAGTCGCAAGGATGAATTGAGCCCCGAGGACAGTGCGAGCATGCGAGCAAACCAGGCGCTCGATCTTCTCATTCAGGCAGCGAACCTTCAAGGGGAGAAGGTGGCAGAGTACGAGGATACCTCTGGACGGCGACACGACCCCCTTGCGTCGCCTCTGTCAGATGCGCCACCCGTCAAGCCTGATCACCAAGTCAAGTGCGGCGGCCAGTCATCCACAATAGCATTGTCTCCACCACACGCAGGTGCAATGCCTGCTGACAGTTACAGTTACACGGCCTTTCCGCGTAGACGGCGAAGGTCTGTGGACGGAGGTGTGCGGATCACAGGTGGACCGGTATGGGTTCCAAGCAGCGCGGAGACTTCGACTGAACAGGAGGCCGACATGAGCGAGGTCGACGTGAGAAGTGCAGCGTCGACGCTCCCACCTCTGTATCAGCCTTATCCCCTGACATGATGCAGACCTCAAGAGGGCTTCGGTTGAGAAGGTCATCGTGAGCTACATAAATATCTCCGGATTCCTATTTGGGTTCAGAAACGCGGTGTAGTTGGATACCAGTGGCGACGGTTGAGATTACTGCTATCCCTTACTGGTCAGTGTTAATACCCGTGATCGGCTATAGTAGTACGAGACCAGACCCACGCAACGGTGGTACGTGCCGTCTGAGGGTGGTAAGAATGACTGTTAGCATCCGCAGAAGACAGACATGACAGATAGAAGTCTGCCCTGTGTGAACACGAGACGTGATGGATGCACGTACCAGGAAGGAATGTCCTCGCGCCTTCCAGCCTCCAAACCTATAAGAGGCAATGGCACAAACTGCTCTGGAGAGAGAACGTACTTCAGTGACAGCACTCGCATCATACGTACTCTGTCTACCTGTACTCGCAAATGGGCCTCAGCGGCTGTAATAGCAGGAGCCCGCATCCTGTGCTCACAGCTGCATATGACAAACAGACTCGGTCAAAACTGAAGAGGAGAGACAGAGTTCGGTCCTCATCCACTTCGACACACCTTCGACATCGCAGCGACGTCAGCTCGGCACACACGATCGCTGCTCTCTTCGACGAAGATCGAAGGAGCCCGCGAACAACGGGCGATCTGTCAATCCTGTCCTAACAGTGGCCAGGCCAGTATACAGTGCAGGCGCAAAGCAGCCACGAACCCCCGCCTATCCTCGTATACCAGCATGCTCACCCCGCTCCTTACGGCGTTGGTCGCCCTCGCGAGGGCGATACCAGTGGCAACCTTGATAATCGACAACTTCGACTCGAGTGTTCTCTACTCGGGCCCATGGGTCAATGACCCTATCGCGGACTCGCAACACTTGAACTACGACGCTACGCTAGCGTACACGAACAAGTCTGGCGCACAGGCGACGCTGACTTTCTCGGGTGGTGAGTGCCGATCGTGTCCACTGTGGGAGGGAAGAGATGGGCTTGACAGTGTACAACAACCAACAGCAATCGGAGTGAACGTGTATGGATCCTTCCCAGTTGCAGGGACATTCATCCTGCAGTCGCGGTACAGCGTCGACGGGACAAACACCACGATGTACCAGCCACCGGGCACCATCACAAAACCCGTGTACCGACAGCGATTTTTCCAATCCCAGCCCCTTTCTCCGGGGAGCCACACGCTCGTGATCGCTAACCTGGGAACGTCCTTTTACCTCGATTATATCGACCTCATCATGGCACCCACGCCGGCTGCCTCTTCCTCGATACGACCGCCTCCTTCAAGCTCTGCGACGGCGAGTGCATCCCAAACTCAGGCTCCAGAATCGAGTCAGGGGGCTACGTCGACCGCACTCCCTGAATCGCCCCCAGCTGCGAGTCCATCGCAAGGTACATCGCCCTCGTCCGAATCACAGAGCCAAGCGCTTGCGGATAGCATCGCACTCACCTCGTCAACCCCGAGCGGCGGAACCTCCTCATCATCGACTGTACTAGGGACTAGTTCGACGGTGGACGTCTCTACTACATCGAGCGCAACGATCGTAGATGCCACGACCTCCGCAACAAGACAACGGTCTCATGGGTTGCCGCTGGGAGCGTATATCGGTATCGGGGTTGGAGGGTTGGTCGTACTTCTGTGCTTAATCGGTGGGGCTTGCTTGTGGCATCGTCGCCGGAAGCGTTCCCCGTCCAAACCTCAGGATGTTAGCCCGTTTGGTGAGTGACAACATTATCTGGCTAGAGGTTGGTTGACTCACGGATGTACAAACTAGATCCGCGCTGGACGTCGCTGGCAAGTGAATCCGAGAAGCGCGTGCTCAGTCAGAGCTCGGGATCTTCCAGTGTTGGCCATGGCACCACCGTACGCTCCCGTCGATGAACTGCAAAGCGAGAGCGGCCGGAGCATACGCACGAGCACGCGTCACAGCGGTCAAGTCAGGCTCGTAGATATAGACGGGGAAATGGACGAACATACCGAGATGCCAGCACCATATCAACCCCTCGCGTCCCCGTCCTCCGCTTCTCCCCTCATCTCACCCCAGCGCCGCGTCGCTGGCGTTGGAGACGAAGGGTGGTCTCCTCTCACAAGCTCTCCTCAAACTGCAACGCCCAGCACCCCACCCGCGAAGTGGAGACTCCGGAAAGACATACCTGAAGCAAACAGACGGCGGTCTGTCGATGGCGGAGTACGCATTGCGGGCGGCCCCACCAGACTTGAGGCTTCGGACCTGAACGATGTCGAGGTGCGCAGCGCCGCATCCACACTCCCTCCTTTGTATCAGCCCTATGGGTCTTCGTAGTCCCTCATTCGAATTGAGTATCTATTTGGTTCGATCGATTCGTCTAGAGTACATATCGCCGGCTCGTGGACTAGGGTCGAATTGTCGTTGTAGCATCAGTAGTTCTATACGAGACCTAGGGATATTGACTCGGACTCAGAGAGCTGCCGTTGTAGACAGAAACAGCAGGCGGCGATTGGATTTTTTGGCAGCCTGAGCGGTGACAAAGAAGGAAGAAAGAGCGAAATACGTAGGCAGCGTTGGCAGCCGCGTCCTTCGTTGGGCGCTAAGCTAGTCCGATGAATACGGAAACATACTTCGTACAGATCCAAGCACGTAGGCGACGGTGTACAGCTCAGAAAGGCAAGCTACATTTGAGTGAAATGTCCGACAGTACAACACCTGAGCAAAACCTGAAGTGCGGCGGAGAAAAATAGTGAATCGTGTGTAGTTTGAACGAAGATCGAATGTGGATGAGGAAGGATGTGTACGCAAGAGAGTCCAACAGAACTACCAGCCAAACACGTTCAGCCTGGCACGCTTCGACGACTTGGGATGCATAGCGCGGTGGAAAGCATGCCAAAACGCGTCGTCTCCCTCTCCATATGCTCCGTACCGCAACTTCTCCGCTTTTTGCAGTAGGTCGAAGTCCTCTTGCGCAAATTCGAGCGTCGCAGAGTTTGCTATGCGAGATAGACAGCCGTAGAACTTCCAGTCCCGGCTCACGAAGACCTGATAGAGTGCGTGGCTCATGAGCCACGGACTCAGACGGTCGAGCTCGTACTTCCGTCCGAGAGCAACGAGCCGGAGCGCAGACTCGTAACTCATGGTGGAACCTTCGGGCCTGCGAGTGCCGTATGAGGGGGTGAGCCATTGACTCAGAAACCGCGCCTCGAGGAGGATGCGGCAGGAAAGAGCGTCGGCGCTGCTAATGAATGCGAGTGCTTCGGCCGCAGACATGTTATTGTGGCGCGATTTGAGAAAGTATCTGTAGGGCGAGTGAGTAGGTAGGTACTAAGTGTTGCGAGCGGATCGTGACATACTGCTGATCTTTGGTCGCCCGTAGGACGTCTTTCAACCCCCCAACGGAGACCCCCTCGGGAGCGCGGTATAAAGGGAGACCGTTGTAGTGTGCGGCGCCACGACCCTCCTGAGCGAATGTCCGGGCAAATACAAGGGAAGCGCACGCTAAGAGAGCGACGTGGACCTTGAATAGCACGTAGCGCCCGGTTGCGTCGTCTCGCAGGAGGATGTAGACGTTGTTGTATGGGTACTGTGCACGAGACATCTTCCACGCGTCGTCGTGGCCCCGCGGTAGACTTGCAGTGTCACGGCGCGAGGCAAACTCTGCATCTTCGAGGAGGTCCTCAGGGTGTGCAAGCGGCTGCAATGCGTCGTCGCTGAGTGTCATTGAGAGTGGTACCAGAGCTTCACTACGAAGTTCGTTGAGTGTGTAAACTGGATCGAAGGCGGGCTGCTGCATATCCTGATTGATACAAACTCGTCAGCGTATGGCGGGTGGAAGCTTCCAGGGAGTACTCACCTGGCTTGAAGAGCTGCGGCGCCGAGAAATGGTACGGACAACACTTAACAATCCTGGCATGGTGATTCTGAAGACTGGAGGGAGGAGGGTGATACAAGAACGACGAGGGTAGGGGGCGCAAATATGCGGAGACGACTTGGAGACCTTCCCTCTCGCAGGGATGGTTTTATACCCTGCACTCTGTACGATGATACTAGTACGAGTGGCTCATGCGACAAAGCAAGACACGGCGTGACTGGTACACGTGCCCGAGTCACGACGCGCACTACGTGGGACGAGTGGCGTGCTGTGTTACGATAACCCCGATCCTGTGCAGAGTACGTCGGCGGCACAATGCAATAGCATGTAAATTCAGTCGAGGATAGTCCGATACGAGGCTAAAGGCTCTCACCATCATCATCGAGCACAGCAGCGGCACCTTGAGGCAAGAAGAAGCATGCCAAGCTTGACCGTGATGTCTTCGTGTACTACCTCGTTAGCCACTCCTCGATACCGGCGCGGGAAGAGGGTGAAGGACCACGACGCGAGAGCATCATCTGGGCTGGAAGAGATCAAGAATGTCTGGGATCTACCTGCTCATCATCGAAACATGCGGTGCCTTCGAGTCGAGATCACGTCCGTGAGAATGCCGCAAACCCAATCTTATGCCTCATCACCATCTGTCCACCGATGCCGCCGAGCCCAGCACATTCTCATATTAATAAGGACTCTAGGCAGCGTCCAACACCGCTTCCCCACCAAACCCTCTCTCTCGCCTAACTCGACTACGCACCATGCCAGTCCCCTCGCGCGGCATTCTCCTCGTCTATACCGATCCCGGACGCGCAGTCCCTTCGCCCGTGTACGAGAGATGGCACGACACCGAGCACGTATGGCCTCTACTCAACCTCCCAGGTCCGCTCTTCCTCACCGCTACACGCTGGACGGCCGCAGACACGAAGACGCCTGGCCATCTCGCGATATACGACCTCGCTTCGCCAGGCGCCGTGCACGATCCGAGCTACGCCGAACTGTTCGACCCAGAGTACGACTCGGACTACGACTCGGACAGGACAGACAACGGGCGCATGGGGCGGAGAAGCACGCTGAGGAAGGAACCTCGCGTGGACATCGTACGGAAGGTGGAAAGGATGGAGAGGAGGGTGTACGAGCCGCTCATCGACGAATCGCACGCAAGCCGCCGTGCCGCCGGTGCCGCCGGCCCAGTGCCGACTCCGACTTTATCGGACCAAGGCAGCTCGAGCGACGAAGACGAGTACCCACCGCCATACCAGCCAGGCAAGTACATGACGATTGCGGAGATGGAGTTGGAGACGTATGCCGAGGCCGAGTTCAACCGTTGGTTCGACGAGGAGCACATCCCCCTGCTGGCGTGCGTGCCAGGCTGGGTGCGCAGTCGGCGCTTCGTCTTGAAGGAGGTGCTGGACACGGACGGGACGAGTGTGGAATGGGACGGAGATGGAGACGGAGAGGGCACGGATAGCGAGGGGAAGAGAAAGCGGACGGAGTGGTATGGGAGTGGAAGAGAGGTGAAGGAGGAGCGGCCGCCGAAGTATCTTGCTCTTCACGAGTGGTCGTCCTTGGACGCGTTTCGCACGAAGGAGTTTAAACGCGCGACGACGACCCCATGGCGGATGGAGGTGCTGAAGGAGGATAGGGTCATCAAGTACGAGATGCGGGTGTTTAGGGTGGCAAGGAATTGGCAACGGTTTTAGGTAGTGGTACGGTCGACTGCATCGTAGTACGCGGTGCGTGGAGGGTCGAATTCATCCCATGCACTTTAATCAGAGGTCAATCGTCAGTATGCTTGGATGCTCCCGACGATCTCACTGCACCGGTCGACCACTACTGAGCAAGTAAAAATACTACGAGCCATCGGAGCGCTAGCTGAGATCTCGCCCACCAGATCGCTGCTGCTATCCGAGTGGTCAAACGGCGGGTCCTGAGGAAAAAACAGTCCAAGAAAACTTCTCTAACTCGTCGAATGCAGGTTGTGAGAGAACGTTGTCAAGGTCGAGTGAAGCGAACAGTCGCAAAGCCAACTTGCAGGGTGCGTTACGAACGTGGTGGCTGACAATGACAGTGGATGTGGTCAGACGCAATGTTTTCCAACACGACCGACACACAGGAGATCACGAAGCCGGGGTAGGTAAATTCGAGGCGCTGCAGCGCACGTAAGGACGAGATTCCTGCATTGTGACAAGTCAAACATCATTACTGATTACTGTAGTTGGAATGTGGAAATCAGTACCTTCATAATCAACGGTATACTGCGCGCCACCCCATGCTTGGATCTTGAGGACCGTGATCTAATCGCCCCACACTGGCAGCGAAAGATCACAGTCTGTGTACAGATATAGCTGTCGAAGAGCTAGATCGTGAAGGGGTGCTCAAACGGATGACAGAAGCAACACCGTACCGAGAGCGAGGTGGGGCTACGGCATCGAGAAGGATAAAGACCCGGGTCAGGGAGTATGTTACGTTTGTCCTTGGGATCATGCATGTTGCCGAACACCGCATTCAGAGAGAGTGAGCGACCGTACGGAGAATAACTCCGCGGTGGCAAGGCGAGATGATCTAGGTTCCTCTCTAACCCATGCACTGAGGTCGATGGAAATGGACCGGACAAGCGCACCGAGTGCTGGAGACGCATCGATAGCCTGGGCAAACTGAGCGAATACGGTTTCTGAGTCCGAGAGGTGAGCCTTTCAGAAGATACAAGGTTGAGCGAGCCCAAAAAGAGTACAACATGTACGAGCGCATGCCGCTAGAGTCTTGTTGGGCTTCTCATCCTATGCGACGGCGTCGAAGACCAGAATAATGACATCGAGCGGTAGAGTTTGCCGTGGCATGGCGGGAGAAACAAGTACAGGTTACGGTGACAGTAGGAGGCGGAATGGTTTTGTTCTTGCAGAGGGGCCGTCACTATGGCGTATAGCAACTGTGACAACTTTCATCGCTGGCAGCACTGAAAGAACAACTTCTTTTGGCGACAACCGTCAGTGACAGTGTACGTCCGGGCCGTGACCAAAGTCCGGACCGAATTGTAGTGACGTCATATGTTCCCACGCATCAATACGCAACTCAATCGTATACTACTCGCCTGTATGGATCTACTCAAACTAGTTACAACGACATTCGACCCTGGCAACATGTTCAAGTCCACAGCCGGTGATGAACCCAATAGATATCCAATCCGAGCATAGGGCTGATACAAAGAAGGGAGTGTGGATGCGCGACATCGTTTAGGTCCGGAGCCCCAGGCCTCAGGCCTTAAGCTGCATGGCCCCTCGCCCGCAATGTGTACATTGCCATCGACAGACCGCCGTCTGCTGGCATCAGGTATGTCTTTCCGTGGTCTCCCCTTTGTGGTTGGGGTGCTGGGCATCGAAGCGTGAGGCAAGCTTGTGAGAGAGGACCATCCTTCGTCTCGGACGCCAGCTACGCGGCCCTGGGGGGGGAGAAGCAGACGACGGCATTTCGGCATGCTCCTCCATAACCTCGTCTATATCTACTGGTGCACGAACAGCTTCAAGCCACTAGTGGCTTCATATACCCCTCGTCTGAGTGCACGAGCTCAAGAATGAAGTTGGAGAAGGCAGGCGCGACCCGACTGCCCAGGCCGAAAATGTATACGTCGCGTGTTGCGCGTCTAATCAGGTGAGCTTCCAATGCACGACTGAGAACATACCACACCGGCCGAACGCGTAGCGAGCATATGGAGTATTCAATCCCAGAGGACAGTGACTTGCGATCTCGCTTATGCGCACCTCCCAGGCACTCTCGTGTGAGGAAAAACTCGCAAAAGGCGACGCGGTATTTGTCCCCATGAGAAGCTTCGCAGTCACAAGGGGCCGGCCAAAGATACCACCGCGGCGTCAGCGAAACCGGCTGGTTCAGTGGGTGCAGCTTGTCGTGCATGCCGGTCTCATAGATCCGGACGACCCAGTACGATTTAACCTGGCTATCAATGGCACCCACGGTGCAGACCTTGGACAGTACTGGTCCTGCAATGCTTAGACGAGCGGCGGCGCGCGTGGAAGGCGAAAAGAGAAGATTGGTGGCAAACGATGAACGACTTGTTTGCACTATGATAATACATTGCTCTAGGCTCTGCGAATACTTCACCCCAAGTGTCGTTCTAGCGAGATTGGCGTGAGTAGGAGGACTGAGAGGTAAGATAGCGGACCTCATACGGTTCGGACGGTTCCCTACTTCCTCTCCCAGCTGCGCAGGAACTTGAAGATGCGGGGTTCAAACACAGACGAGTACCCTTGCACCTTTACCATCCACTCCGTCCCAATTGCCTGCTTCGCCTCCTCAGTCTGGAATGCGTCGAGGCCAGACCACTCGTGGATAGCGAGGTACTTGGGCGCGCGCCCTCCAGGTCCCTTAGGCTTCAAGGAGTCATCCGTTCCGCTCGCGCCGGAGTCATCCAGGACGAAGCGGGTGCTCCTGACCCACTGGGGGACCTTGGAGAGCAATGCGATGTGCTCCTCGTCGTACCAGCGATTGAAGTCGTCCTCGTGCTCTTCCGGGACTTGAATTGAGACGACGGAGGCATATGGACCGGGGCTGCGCACGTCGTATGCATCGCCTTGGCGCGGAGGAACGGGGACATCGACCTTGGTGTAAGTGCGCCGATCGAGGACGGCGACACGGTTGATTATGTCTTTCTCGCGCTCGCTACGGGTATCTGCGAGGGTTGAGTATGGAGGTTGGTTGACGGCACCAACGTCGGTGAGGTCGTAGAGGGCAAGGTAGGAAGGTTTCTGAGAGTCGACTGCGACCCAGCGGGACCAGGATTGGAAGGCGGGGATGGGAAGGCGGAGAGGAACGTGTTCGTTGGAGTACCAGTCATTGTACTCGGCGTCGTCGACGGCGCCGGGTTCGGAGAAGACGAAGAGAATGCCTGGCTTGCCTGCCATGCTCAGTGCAGTGTGGGTGGAGAGTTCGCAGTCGTAGGCCAAAGGCGAGTCTATATATGTGGGATAAGTACGAAAGTGACTTAGAACGTCATCTCTTCCCACAAGCGACCCTACCGGTCAACCGGAGTACTAGTCAGCAATCACAGTGTTCCGCCTCTCACTTCAATATTTAGCAGAATATTAGTGACGTCATCTGTTTCCACGGTCATGCCCGCAACGATAGTAATACCGTGACTGAGTTGGACGCGGAGCTTAACTTCAAGTCTGTACTTATGGAAATACTGTTACAACGGCATTCCCTAAACATGGTCTGGCAATCTTCTAGACGAACGAGGATTACGAAGAAGGATAGGACTGATAGGAGGGAGGGAGTGTAGAGATGGTGCTGCCCATCTCGACATGAGTCCTCCTCATCTCTGCTCGGCTGCATAGGTCCGCCAGCGATGCGTACACCGCCATCGACAGACCGCTGTCTGCTCCTTTCAGCTATCTCTCTCCACCCTCTCCACTTTGCCGTTGGGATGCTGGGCGTCGTACTATGAGCTCAGCATCCGCGTCCATCCTTCTTCTCGTGCGCCAGTTACGCCGAGCTGAGACGCGAGCGGTTCATATGGTGCTGGCATTTCGGTACGTTCATCCAATTCCCCGTCTACATCTACGAGTCTGACTTGCCCGCTGCGACGCGTGCTCGTACGTATGCTCCGCCTGCTCTCGCTTTGCAGGTCATTGACGGGACCGTATGGTGGTGCCATTTGTTGTATGGCCAACTCTGACTGAGCACGCGCTTCTCGGATTCACTTGCCAGCGACGTCCAGCGCGGATCTACGATGTTACATCCGTCAGCCAACCAACCTCTAGCTAGATAATGCTGTCACTCACCAAACGGGCTAACATCCTGAGGTTTGGACGGAGAGCGCTTCCGGCGACGATGGCCACAACCACACCCCACCGATTAAGCATACAAGCACAACCAAACCTCCAACCCCAATACCGATATACGCTCCCAGCGGCAACATGTCTGATGTTGAACTGGTCCCGAGTGGAGTTGATGATGAGGAAGTGTCGCCGGTTGACGAGGTGAGTGCGATGCCATCCGAGACTGTGTGGCTCTGTCAGTGTGATTCGGACGAGGGCGATGTACCTTGCGATGGATTCGCAGACGATTCAGGGAGTGTGATCGACGGAGACACCTGACTCGATCCTGGAGCTTGAGTATCCGATGTATTCGACGTCGCATGAGGAGGTGGGGCACCCGGCGTGGGTGCCATTATGAGGTCGATATGGTCGAGGTCAAAGTAGATTCCGAGGTTGGTGATCATGAGAGTGTGCTCTCCCGGAGAAAGGGGCTCGAATTGGAAAAATGGCTGTGGGTCCAGGAAATGTGTGTTGGTCTCCGGCTGGTACATCGTGGTATTTGTTCTGTCGATGCTGTACTGTGAGAATGCCCCTAGATCTGGCACGCCAATGACGCTCACTGCGATTGCTATTGTTGTACACTGTCAAACTCATATCTTCCCCCTCAGGGAACGCGATCAGCACTCACCGCCCGAGAAATGCAGCGTCGCCTGTGCGCCAGACGTGTTCGTGTACGCGAGGGAGTCATCGTACCATGAGCCCGAGTAGAGAAGCCTCGGGTCTGAGTTGTCGACTGTTACCGTTGTCTGTGGTGCCGCCGCCGCGGCTAACGCCGTATGGAGTGCCGTGAGCATGCTGGTACACGTGCACGTCTTATGGCTGCTTTGCGCCTGCACTCATATACAAACGGCCTGGCGTCTCCACCGATATCACTCCAATAGAGCAGCGATCGCGTGCGCTGTTTGGGCGGTGTTGACGTCGCTACGAAGATACGTCGAAGAGGTAGGGATCGAAACTCTGAATCATCTTCAGTTCTAACCAACTCTGTTTACATCTGATGTCAGTGAGCTTTGCAATTGGTTCTCTCTCTTCCGCAGTTTGTACCGTTGCCTCTCATGGGATCGGACGCTGAAGGCACGAGGACACAGGTGATATAGTACATTCATCACGTCTCTTCACAGAGCAGAATCGAGCCTATCTGTCATCCTCGGTAGGCCTCTGTCAGCACTATGTCATCTACCGATGCTCGCAGTCATTCTTAGCACCTTCCTCAGGCCGGATGTGTTCGATCTTGTACTACTATAGTATAGTGGATCACAGATAAAGTCGATGAACAGCAAGGGATAGTGGTAACATCATTGTCGCCACTGGTATCCAGCTACGCATCCTCTTATTCCGATGAGCTTCTCAACTGAAGCCCTTATGAGGTTTGCATCAAGATAGGATGTAGAGGTGGGAATGTCGACCCTGCACTACTCGCGTCGACCTTGTTGTCCGATGGATGACCATATCACATCCAGGGTTCATTCGATGCACGCAACTTTGGCATACTCGCGTGCCGCATGGTGTAGAGTCAGAGCGGATGCAAATGGTATTACGTCTACTTGGGAGCATAATTGACTCCGTGAATAGGAAATTTGGGCTTGTCGTCGTTCTATCAATGGCTTGATTGAGTCACACAGCTCCGTCCACTAGTGTTGGGGACTGAGATGAGCTGGTACTTGATACATCAATCTATACAACACATAGATGAACTACGGCTGAGAAGAAATCTGTGTACCAGGTACGTCTGAGCCCGCTGTAACCACCGATCCATGTCCTTCCACCAGGTGCACTTCTCAAATCGTCGTGATGTCGATGGCTTGATGCACCTAACCACACTTTCCCTTGAACGGACCGACTCAGTTCACTAGATGATAGCGACTTACTTGAACTGGTACCTACTGGGCCGTAGTACCATGTAGGTTCGGAACTGGTACTTGACTCGCAGAACGCACACCAGCGTTTGAATAGTGACGTCATTTGTTCCCACAGTCATAACCCCAGATCTCCTTGACATACGCCTGCACGATTCACACGGTTCACACGCACACCTTATATGTAGAAATACTGCCGATCCACTCACCCTACCAGTGCAGCGCAAAACTCCTCTCCGTGACGTGGACTATGAGGTCTCATAGAATTACTGAAGTTACCACGACATTCGACCCTAGCAACATGTCCAAGTCCACGAGCTGGCGATAATCTAGACAAACCATATAGATACTCAACCTGAACAAGAACTACGAAGACCCATAGGGCCGATACAAAGGAGGGAGTGTAGATGCAGTGCTGCACACCTCAACATCGTTCAGGTCCGGAGCCTCGGCCTCAAGTCTGGTGGGCTGCATAGGCCCGCCAGCGATGCGTACACCGCCATCGACAGACCGCCGTCTGCTTGCTTCAGGTAAGTCTTTCCGGGCTCTCCACTTTGTGGTTGGCGTGCTAGACGTCGCAGCGCGAGGCAGGCTTGTGGGGGAGGACCATCCTTCGTCCCGGACGCCAGCGACGCGGTGCTGGAGTGAGATGAGGGGAGAAGCGGACGACGGGGATCCGAGGGGTTGATATGGTGCTGCCATTTCGGTATGTTCGTCCATTTCTCCGTCCATATCTATGCGTCTGACTTGCCCGTTGTGGCGTGTGCTCGTACGTATGCTTCGTCCACTCTCGCTTTGCAGTTCATCGACGGGAGCGTACGGTGGTGCCATTTGTTGTATGGCCAACACTGTCGAAGATCCAGAGCTCTGACTGAGCACGTGCTTTTCGTATTCACTTGCCAGCGACGCCCAGCACGGATCTAAGATGGTACATTTGTGAGTCAACATCTATCACAGCTTACTCAGTCACTTACCAAACGGGCTAACACCTTGAGGTTTGGACGGGGAACGCTCACGGCGACGATGCCACAAGCAAGCCCCACTGATTAAGCAGAAAAGCACGACCAAACCTCCAACCCCTATGCCAATATACGCTCCCAGCGGCAACTGCAGAGACCCTTGTCTTGTTGCGGAGGTCGCGGTATCTACGATCGTTGCGCTCGACGTAGAAGAGACGCCTGATGCCGAGCCGACCCCGAGCGGAGCTGACGATGAACCGCTCTGGGTTGACGAGGTGAGTGCGGTGCTATTCGCAACTACTTGGCTCTGTGATCCGGACGAGGGTGATGTGCTTGACGATGGATTCGCAGCTGGGGACGATTCAGGGAGCGTGGTCGATGGAGCCCCCTGACTCGATCCTGGAGGTTGAGTTTGGGGTACACTCGCCGTCGCAGAAAGAGGCGGTTCTATTGAGGAAGCAGATTGGGCAGCCGGCGTATATGATAATGGAACTACGAGGTCGACTTCGTCGAGGTAAAAGGACGATCCGAGGTTGGTGATTACGAACGTGTGGCTCCCTAGAGAAAGGGGCCCGGATTGGAAAAATCGCTGTCGGTACACGGGTTTTGTGATGGTGCCCGGTGGCTGGTACATCGTGGTGTTTGTCCCGTCGATGCTGTATTGCGATCGAAAGTTGAATGATCCTGCAACTGGGAAGGATCCATAAACATCCACTCCGGTTGCTGTTGTTGTACATTGTCACGCTCATGTCTTCCCTCTCTCAGTGAACGCGACCAACACTCACCACCCGAGAAATGCAGCGTCACCTGTGCGCCAGACATATTTGTGTACGCTAGCGTACCACCGTAGTTGAGTTTCTGCGGGTCCGCGATGGGGTCATTGATCCATGCGCCCGAGTAGAGAAGCCTCGGGGAGGAGTTGTCTAGTTGGAGTAGGTATGCAGTCGCCGCGGCGACTATCGCCGTATGGAGCATGCTGGTAGAGAGAACAGGCGGGGGTTCATGCTGCTTTGCGCCTCCACTCATATATATCTGGCCTAGCAACCGTTCAAGGATGCGGTCTCCACAGAGCTTATTCGAAACTCTCTCCGGTTCAAACGTCTCCGGTTCAGACTTCAGTTGTGCTCAAGTTTGGCCGCTCGTTCCAGGCTCATCAGTACAGCCGAGGCCCTAGTAGCTGTCAATGAGGCTTGTACTACCATGATTGGAGGCTGATGCAAGGACACGCGCATTCATCACGTCTCGTGTCCCCACAGAGCAGAAATCGCTCTGTCATCTCGCTACGCGTCTGCCAGCACTATGTCTTCTACTACGGATGCCAGTGCTCAACAGACATTCTTAGCCCCAGACCGGATGTACTATAGCCGATCACAATTGATACCGATCAGTAACGGAGTGGTGAATTCAACTTGAACTTCAAGTTCCTCGCCACTAGTTGACATCCACTGACAGCCACGCGTTCTCTACACCGCTTTTCCGAGCAGATATGACCCTGGAGTATCCCAATGACCTTCTGAGCGAAAGTCGTTGTGACGTCTGCATCAAGATAGGGAATATCAGTGGGAGAGTCGACGCTGCACTTCTCACGTCGACCATATTGTCCTCGTGGTTACGGCACTTCTTGCACGATATATCACGATATCACATCCAGGGTCCCTTCGATGCATGCAAACTCGCGTGCGATGTGGTGCAGAGTCAGAGCGGATGCAAATGATATCCGGTCTAATCAGCAGCATAATTGACTCCGCGTATGGAAAATTTTCGTCGTGCCTTTCAAAGGCTTAATCCCACGAACCCATGAATCACATACACAGCGTTCATTGAGCGATGGCGACTGACTTAAACTGGTAGTACTGATATACAACAATTCATACAATACATAATTGAACTACAACTACGAACTCATCCGCGTACCAGGTACGTCGGCCCGCAACCACCGATCCAGGTCCTTCCACCATTTCGCCCTCGCCTCCTTCCATGCCTTATGTCGCTCGTCCAGGCAGTGGTCGCACCATCGGCCCTTTCCTTTCATCGACGTGAGCCAATTGAGCACGAATCCGGTATCATTGATCCAATCCTTGCCGTCGCACTCCGCCTCTCCTGATACCAGACCAGAATCTAAAACCAAATCGACCTTCCACGCACGCATAGCTCCCCCGTTGTCGCTGTGAGGGGTGCACTCTGCGCACGAGCCTCCGACGTGCGCCTGTGGGGGCTCGTGGAGGAGCGCGTCCCACCACTTGCGGAGCTCCCAGCGCATTTCGTGTAGACGGAGGAGGTCTGTGTCCGACAGCGCGTACGATCCGCTCTGCTTCCAGAACCCTTTACTCCGGAGGAGCTCGTAGAAAGCGTGCTTGAGAACACCGCTGAGAGAGTGCTTGCGGGCGAGAGGTAGGACGTTGAGTGCGTTCCGGAGAAGCTTGCGCGACGTGAGAGTGGCAGGTGGTGGGGGAGAGGCGGAGGAATAGTGGCAGACAATGTGCTTCTTGGAAAGCTCGAGCATGGATTTGCATGCGAGGGCGTCGGAGGTTCGTAGGAGCGTGATCAGGGTGTTGACGGACGCTGAGCTGATGGAGTGTTCACTGATCGGTGCATAGTATGAGGACTCTTGTGCGAACGCGAGTGATTGGTCGGGATGGTGCTTACAATGGCATGTCGAGGTACTTGAGGAACGTCTCGAAGTCATTCGGGTTCATATCTGAGAGGGTGTACACAGTGCAGCCATCCATGGTCTCTGGAGACGTTGATATGCCTGCCTTCATGACATCCGTCCGCTGGACGGGCGTATCTGCATCGATCTCGACTGCTCCTGCTTGGGTATGCGTAGGAGTATATACCGTCATGAGACTTGACTGTGCGGCTGTGGAGACGGTAATGGATTGCGTCCTGTTCGCACTGTCTGGTTGCGTCGCTTGAATACTCAGAGCTTCAATGCTCGGGTCACTTTTGGTATCACATACATGGTTGGAGGTGAATTCCCAGATGTGTGAGTGAGCTTGTGCAGTGGGGAGGATGGAGACTGTATGGACAGGTCCGACGTGTTGTCATCCATCCACACGAGGCGACATGGCGGCGACAGTGGCGTCAGTCCGAGTATGTAGCCAATGTTGACTTGCAAAAGCACTCATGTGCATTTTCCTGTTTGTATTGGTACATTTACTGCATCGAAAGGAACGAAGCCCTGCGTAACTGAAGTATAGGGATACGTTGACTATCGCGATGATTATGGGCTCATATGGACATTGACGTGTCCGAGCTCTGTACAAAACCTGCCTAAACCTGCCGAATCGTTCTGTGAAAAATGTGATTAGACAGAGCGCGATGACGAGGGCGTGGGCGACGTACCGAACGCATACGGTGACCGAAGATAGATACTGAATAACTGAATCGCGCTCCGTCGTCTACACTGCGAGCATGGCGCCCAGTTCCTTCCACCACACAAGCCGCACATCGTCCCAGGCGCGAACTCGATCCCCGATGCACGCATCGCACCACCGGCCTTTGAGAGCCCTGACCCGGTCTTGGAACACGTCAATCTCGCGGAACGGGTCTCGTGTCTCCGAGATGATGGACTGTGCAAATTCCGCAAACCAAGTGCTGTTGCAGAGCGCCGGGTGGGAGCCGGAGCAGCTCGCGGTGTTGCATGCCTTTGGGGGTGAAAGGACGTGAGTGCGCCAACTCTCCTGCAGCGCCGCGCGAGCTGTGAGGAGTCGAATGAGGTCTGCGTCTGCTACATCGACTTTACTGCGCTCTGCCCCGCTAACGTCTTTCCAGAATGTGTCGCTTGCGAGTAGTTCGTACAGCGCAAGTTTGAGGACATCTCGATTTTGAAGTTCTCGTGCGATGGGGAGGATGGTGATTGCGTCTTGATAGGATGGTGAAGGGTTCCCCTTCGTCGGAGGGGAGGTCAAGGACCATGCGGTTAGAAGTCGCTTCTTGGCGAGGTCGGACATGAGGGTGCACTCGAGCAGGCGGGAGGTGCGTAAGAGGGACTCTGCGACCTCTGTTGGCGCGTCTTGGACAGAGTTCTCCCTGGAATGCGCCTGTAAGCTTGAAAGGAGTTTAGGAGTGCTCTCTGACTCACATTGGGAACTCCAAGAACCTGAGGAACGTTTCGAATTCGAGGACCGCAAGCTCGGACATGGTGTACACCCAACATCCGTCGAATACTTCCTGTCGCGGCCCGGAGTCGGGGTTGCGCTCGAGACGTGTGTTGAAGTAGAGGCAGTGACGGGTAAGACGGGAGCGGAAGAGCTTGAAGTAGACGTCCTGGACCTTAATGACCACGTTGCCGTCAGGGTAGAAGAACTCCGAGGAACGCAAATTGACAGGGTTCTGGAGCGTCAAACACGAATTGGGAGCGTGGTAGGATGGTGGCCGCTCCATATCGACAGTCCAAGACGGCTTCGGGCCGTCGGGCACTGAATTTGCGACAGCGGGCTGCCTTGAACTGTCAACCGCTGAGGGTTCGACTTCTAGACGCTCCGAGTCGTTGACCGATGAAGGCCTGGAATCAGAATTCACGAGTACGTCCATAACAGAAGACTCCGAGTCACTGCTCTCGTCAATCGGTGAAGGGACAGATGTGCGAGTCGCCGCCGGCCCAGGCGTGACCGCCGTTTGAGCAGCTGTACGGGCACCTGTTGACGTACCAGAGGCTTCCGACTCTGAAAAAAGTCGTGGTGCGAGTAGGAATGGCGACCGGAAGCCTGAGGGAGACAACGGTGAACGTGGGACTGGGGTCGGACGAGATGCAGACCAGTCAGACGTGGGCTCAGATTTGACAAAAGACGGCATTACACGAGGTCCCCGTGTCTCAGAAGATGGTCTGGTTGCGAATGCGAAGATAGGGGGCTGCGTGACTGATCGCTCAGGGTGGCTAGAAATGTTGGCCGCGAACCAATTAGGACGATCAACTGGTGGTGTGGGACCTACGGACAAATCCGTGTAGGGTGCAAAGGTCGATGCAGAACTTCTCGCCTGAGTTGTATGTACCGCTGTTGGTGTCGTATCAGAGCCCGATGCAGGAGCGGAGAATCTGAGTCCTGACAGCCCTGATAGAGGGTACGAGGTCGAAGTGGTGGCTGATGAGGACTGTAGCTTTGTCTGGAGCTGAAACAGCGATGTCGATGGAACTAGCTTCTGGTGTTCATCGCGAATCGTACCGGTCGACGCAAATGGGGGACTGAACGCGGACCAGGACGTAGTCGCAGAGTTTATGGACGCCCAAGTCGTCGGCTGAGAGGGTCTAGCTGACGTTTTCGGACTGCGCTGTCCGTGAGTTGCTGGATTCGACGGCTTGTGTTTATGAGCCTTGGCCTTATGTTTCTTCTTTCCCGCGGGCTTGGGCTTGGTAGACTGTGGCGGACAAGTCATGCGCACTGAGTACGTGTAGATCGCTTAATTACAGTCTACAGAGCTCACCCTTTGTTCTGTGCAAGATGTACTGGCGTTGGCAGAAGACAGGTGTGGTGCACCGATGGGTTCATCGCAGGCCCAATCCGTGCGAGCCTGTTTAGCAGCCCCTTCCATGCTCCGTACCCATCCTCCCTCAGTCTCAATAGGCACCTCCCGTTTATTGGAGCCAGCCAAATGTTGAGGATCTGGAAATAGAGGTGTTGCGTTACTGCCAGTGGCCCAAGGAGGTGCCCGTTGCTCAAAGGTACTGTATTGATGGATAGGTGCTGCCGCTCTCCACATCCACTCCGGGGGTGGCTGCTGCATCGAAGATACTTGTGCGTATATTCAGAGACCCCTGCTACTTGCAGCCTGAGATGGGAAAACGGTGGTACAGACCTTGGGCACAGATCTTCCGGTCTCGGACGCGTTCAACGAAGAAACTTATAACTGTTGCTGCGGCAGCCGCGGTGCGGCAAACCGTGTGACTGTGACAGATGTCACAAAGGTACCCCTCTGACATAAGCATACCATCCTCGGCCACCGCTTGGCTGGTTCGTCATTGCACCAGCGAAATCAAGTATTAGAGAGCCTTGTAACTAAGTCTTTGACAGTAGTGTGCGTATGTCCGGAACAAGGTCATTCTATAACCCACACGGCGCCCAAATCCATGGTCAACTCGAGCTTATTCTGACGCACGTTGGGTGGTCACTGTCTCGCCGACCGCGACCACACTCACAGGCTGAGGATTGAAGCTGCAACTTGACGCATACCCTCGTTTCCGCTTGTCTGCTCCACACGGTTTACAAGGACCTTTTCCCTCCGACCCGCCACAGATGAAACGTGTGGCTGTTGAACACACTGCTCCTTAGTCACTATTTTTCTGGAACTGCCAGTGAGATGGGACTAACTTCTGCAATTGTTACATCCGCCTCTGACGAGCGGATGGTAGTGGTTTCTAGAACCGTGTGGCCTGAATTCGTCTTCCGACTCGGGGTCCATCGAACTTTTCGGTTGCGTTGACTAAGTCGTGATGGATAGAATATTAGAAGAGTATAGAAGGAGCTGTCGAGAATAGTCACTACCGACCTCTGTCATGACTCTGGAGGGTAGCTTGGAGTTGAGGGGGATTTGTCCTCGAGCGGTGTCGACTGGTGCTCTATTTATGCAGGTCCATTCGGGAGCGATGTCTGCGTTACAAGGGAGTGATAAAATGCAGGAGAACAAAGGCGCCACGCATAGCGTCGTCCTCGGAAAATGAATAAGAGCTTTATCAGGAGTCAGGAGCTTGCGTGACAGATGTCAATGCGAAATGTCTGTGCTCATGCTTCGCTCACGTAACAGTCTCGCTACCGTACAGATACGTTGCTGTTGTACAAACGACTATTGTTTCGGAACGTCAGTCAACAATGAGGCACAAGACCGTCATCGGCCGCGATGATATTCTGTGGATATGCAACTATGAGTACGAGGTGGTCGAAGATGCGTTTCGGAGGTGTTCTCTGAAACGTTTCCGGACACGTTTCTGGCCGCCAAAGACCTGTCTCCGGCGGAAACATGCTGACATCGTCGAAACGCCTCCGGGGGTGGAGTGCGTAAATGTGTATAAACACTTGTCGATAGTGATCGTGATGCCTTCCAGCTGTCGTGCTCGCATTCTACGACCGAGGGCCGTCTCACAATCCTTGAGTTGCCGAGTGGTAAAAGAACGAACTCACTTCGTCGCCACGTTAGAACCGCCCCGACCCTCACCCAAGCCACAAGAGCTCGCACTGATTCACCGCATGGGACGACCGCCGCAGGCGCTCAACCCTCAGTTGTTGATTGCGACGCGCTCGCATTGGCCAACGCACAAAGCGCCGCCTCCGTCCAAGGGCAGAAAGCCTGATACCTCGACGTGCGCGGGCATGTACAACGAACTGCGCGAGCCTGCCCTAGCCCTCCTGCAGGAGAGCAGTAGGGCGCGACGAAGCCTGGGTAGTTAGTCCAGATCGGCTGTGCGGAAATGGACGAGGCCGAGGATGAGCTGAACCAGTGATGGGCTGCTGCAGTGGGCCCGGATTCGGAGCGATCGTTGGTCCTTGAGAGCCCGATGGTCTACGGCTCGAGCAAGGCCGACGACATTTGAGCCGCACAAGGTCAAATTCGTGGATGAGTGGACCTGCGCGGGACTGGGAGCACGCGTGTGCGGAGAGCAGCGATGCATTCGGATAGAGATGGAGCAGAGTCAAAGTCTAAGCAGTACACTGAGCAGTCTAGCAAGTCCGCCAGTACACCTACAGTATGACAACATCATCAGCACCACCATAGCTCGACAGGGAACGCATAGTACGTACCACCATCACTCCTCCCCCTCTCCCCTCAACCCGAGCAGTACATCCAACCTCTTCCACAACTTCACCCTCATCTCGCCCCACGCATCCCTCCTCTCCCCCACACACGCAGCGCAATAGCCCGCGCCGGCCCAGTCCACATCGCGCACCAGCATCTCCAGCCCGCGAAAGACGTCCGCGAACCCGGCCTCGAACACGCTGGCCTCGAGCAGGCGCGCCGGCCACTGGGTGCCGTCAGCGCGACGCGCCTTCTGACGATCCTGCGCTATCTTCTGTTTCGCGAGCGACACGCTGTTGTCGGAGGCGAGATGGGAGAGCGGGCACGGGAAGGCGGAGGGGAGGGGTGCGACCCGCATCAGGGCGAGCCATTCGGCCTGCATAGCTTCTTTTGCGCGCACGAGCCGGACGAGGTCGGATGCGGCGAGACGTGGAGGAGGGGCGTGCGTCTCATCGTCCTCGCTTGCGATCTCGAGTTGTGTTTGTGACTGTGAGGGGGAGGGGTCGGCGTGTACGACGTACACTTCGACATCCTGTCCGAAGTTGGGCGTGCGAAGGAGTTCGAAGTATGCGCTCTTGAGGACTTCGGGGACGTCGCATTGCTGTGCGAGCAGGATGGTCTCGACTGCGTGGGATTCGGAGCGGGGTTCGGCTGTGAGTTGTGCAAGGTCTTGCGGCCACATGGTGCGCAGGAGGTGGGTGGCGAAGGAGAGGATGCTGGTGAACTTGAGCGTGTGCGCGGCGCGGAGGAGGGAAGCGAGGACCGGGAAGGGCGGTGGGGTGCTCGCGTATGCTCTGCGAATCTCGCGTCAGGGGGGCAAGAGTGATGAAGATAGAGAGACGTACATTCCAGCGTCGAGTGCGGTTAGGAGTCGCTCGAAGTCTAGGACGCTCACGCCCTTGGCGACGTAGAGCGGACAGCTATCAACGACATCTGGCTCTTCGGCGCTGTCGGAACTGGTACTTAGGCTTGCTCTGCAGACTCGGGTCAGTGGTCGAGTGGAGAAAAAGAGCTGGGAGAGGGACGGACCGGTCAGCTCTGAAGAGGGCGGAGAAGTAGTCGGACTGGGAGGTAAGACGGGAGCGGTGGAGGCGAAAGAGAGTGTTCTGGACTTGGACTACAACGGAGCCGTCGAGATGCCAGAAATTCTCGCTCCGCTTGCGGGTTATGGCGTTTTGCTTGCCTTTGTCTTTAATCCTACCATTCGGCTTGAAAGTCGAGGGAGGGTGTACGGAGGCTGGGGTATGGTGGGATGGAGTGAGAGGGACAGGACGGGGAAGGGGCTGGGTGGCGGGCGGGGGCGCGAGTTGAGAGTGGCGAGCGCGTTTAGTGGGTCTGGGCGAGTGAGCGCAAGAAAGAGGGGGATATAGAACAAGTTACGGACTGGGTGAAGGACGGTGAGAACTGAGAAACTCCTTCCGCGAGCTCGTGCGCTCCTCTCTTATTTTCTCTGTGCGTAGACTTGGGCGTACTCGAGGAAGAAGGCAGAGCGCTCGTTGCTGAGCTCACTCCCGTCTTTTTGCCCTCTGAAAAGGTCGCTGTCGGCGGGGATCGGTCTTGAGAGGGAGCTTTGCGCGTTGAGCTGCGGGTCTTGCGCGGACTGGGGGCCGTTACTGGTGTCAGAGGGAGCTCCTGCTCGACGATCTCCTCCTTCGGGTTCGGACTCTTGCCTCCTCTTATACTCTCAGCGAGCTTGGGAGAAGGCTCTCGCAGCGAGCGCGGAGTAAGAGTTTTTGAGGTTGAAGGCTGTGGTGTGCTAGACCGTGAAAGTTGTCTTGCTTGGGTAGCCACGATTTGTGCAAAGTCAGGCAAGCTGGAGTTGCTGTGATCCGAGTCCGAGCCGATAGAGGCTGCATCGGCTAGAATGCTGTCGTCCAGCATCGAGTATGTATGAAGAGAGCAGGCGCGTCCGAGTCCGGTCCCCGACGCGTCGCGCGGGTGTCACGCGTCGGTCACATCATTCCCGACGGGTCGCAGCAGTGGAGAATAGGGGTTTACTATTCTTCCACTTTCTTAAATGACGGTCAAAGCAGAGCTGGATGGTCAGTTCATCTCTGCTGAGCCGACACCTAACTCGCCTGACTGAAAGGTTGTCTAGAGATGAATTCTAGTGCGTCGAGCGCGGGCGGGACGAAACGCGTGAGTTCCAAGTTCTCTCGACGCCAGCCCAGTGGAAGCCAACTGGTAAATGTAGAAAGCGGACGAGACCGCGTCGGACCAAGACGTGAAGCGCATCAAGCAAGAAGTGGAAGGCGAGAGTGTCCAGCCGGACTCGGACGTGCCCGAGCCCGAGCCCGCCCAGAACAGATCGCCCGAGTTTTGGTACGAGGACGGCAATGTGGTTATCGTCGTCGGCAACACCGCGTTCAAGCTCTACAAGGCCCGCCTGTCCCGCTTCTCGGCCGCCCTCGCTGCACGCTTCGCTCAGGACGACGGCTCGAGCCGGCCGCTCATTCAAGCCTGCCCAGTGTACGAGCTGGCGGACGTGAGCGTAGAGGACCTGACAGAGCTCCTGACCATCCTCGAGAACCCCGCGTACGTCCCTCCTCTCCCCTCTCTTCCTCTTCCTCTCACCTCGCCTACCCCCTCTCTCCCACCAGCCTCTCTCCCTCCCCACCGCCCTCTCAAGACACGCTCATCTCCATCCTCCGCGCCTCCCAAGCCCTCGACTGCTCAACAACCCGCGCCTTTGCCGTCGACAACCTCCGCGCCCTCTGGCCAGACACCGACCCAAAGCTCCCTGGCCCCCGCCGCTCCGCCGTCGACGCCATCAAGATCATACGCCTCTCCCGCGAGTGCGCCGTCCCCGAGCTCCGCAAGCGCGCCTTCTACGAGCTCCTCCGCAACCCGCCCTTCTTCAACACCGTCGCAAAGGACCGCACCCGCATCCCCCTCCCAGACGCGGATATCATCGCCCTGCTGATGGCGAAGAGTGATTTGCAGCACCGGTGGTGCTTGCTCGTGATGAAACCGCCCTACCCGTCTGCGGACGCCTGCCCGAACGTGGAAGCGAGTCCTAGTAGTCCTGGCCGCCAGAAGGACGCTCACTGTCAGCGGAGGTTCGTAAAGGGCTGGTCCCGCAAGGTCAGTTGGAGGTCCGACCTCGTCGACACCGGCGACTTTGACGCGGGCAGGGCCGACCCGATAGGTTATCTGCAGACGTTAATGACCGAAAAGTCGTCCGCGCTCGCTGCTGCAGGTTGGTGCAGGAGCTGTCTGGGCGAGAGAGCAAAGGCGTGGGGCACGGCCCAGGCCCAGTGGTGGGCGTCGTTGGACAATTGGTTTAAATCTTGACTTCTAGTTGATTTGCATGTCTACCTTGTAGAGTGTTGTGATGCGTACTGTATGCTCGTCGTTTCGGATGTAGACACCGCTCTCCCGCCATCCACCAATAGAGAAGAAGAGATCAGACGACGGCGATGAACCTCGAGTCTCTCTTGTCAAGGTCCATGGTGGAAGTAGTCAGAGTCTATCTGGATATTGTGCAACGTTAACAGTGAGCACGACCGTTCTTCATCTCACACAGCTCGCGGGCTTGGACATCCTTGAGGCGACTTGGACGGTGGCGAATTGAACGGATACTAATCGCGCTCAATCAAGAGTAGCATATATGCGCATGCAGGGGATAAGGCAAGCTTGACCACGGAGCACCATCCCGCCGCTCCCCACCCGATGCAGTGGCACCTGGTAGTAATAGGTTATCAAGAACAACCCCCGCCACCTGCGACGCTCGTTACTGGACCACAAACGGTGAGAGAGACGGTGCCCTCACCATGTCTCGCGCGACATCATCGCACAGTGGTGCGCCGCAGTCTGCCGCTGCCGCTTTTGCGAATACCCATCCCTATAATAAAGCTTCAGTCAATAAACTCAGAACATTCACCAGCATACTGAGCTCCTCAATTCGCACATGTCCCATAAGATTAAATTGATTGTAGGCGTCGGTGCTACCGGTAACATAGCTGTCGTCGTCATAAACCATGAGCAGCCGCCACTGCCCTACCCACTTTCCTGCGTGTACGAGGTACAACCTGCATGCCCCCAGACCGATCCGAGCCAAACAACATCAGTGGCTGATGTTGAGCGTGCTGGACTAATGCGGACGTTTAGAAGAGCTCGCCCAGCGCTGCCATCTCAGGACCGCCCGACTCGCGCATTCCGATCTCCCAGTCTACAAAGCCGGTCAGTCAGCGGGGTTGATGAAGGTGCGAGAGCATCACTTACAGCCGTAGATGATGGTGACAGCCATGAGTATACCAGTCCCACTGCCAATGGCGCCCATCAAGTCCGCGACGACGGAAAGGAGACCGAGGATGGCACCACCAAGCGCAGCCGCGGTAGGGACGACGCGCTTTAGTTCCTTGTACATTGAGCCCTCACGGTGACCAGCCATGACCTACGTCCACGATAAGCGTGAGTAAACACCAACGTCAAAAACGAAGAGCACAACACACCATCTGCTGATCCTTGAGCTGCTTCGCGATGTCACGAGGCCCACTTCCAGAGACTTCGATCCAGGTCTTGGAAAAGATGGCGCACGCAGTAACGGTGAACGCGACGTAAATCAAAGTGTGCACGGGGTCGAGGAGCACGGCGCGGAGCGTGTGCGGGGGCGACATGTAGTACGCGATACCCGACACGGCCGCGAGCTGAGGAGAGTCCTCGAGGGGCTAGAGCACACCACTCAGTACGACGCGACGTTAGGCAAGAGAAGGAAAGATCGTACCTCCCACACACCGAGGAGACGGACGAGGAAGTTGCTTGGGAAGCGGTTGGCGAGCATCTGGGAGATGAGGAAGACGTTGGACGTGAGGGCACTCTCCAACATGATGGGCATGTTCGACGTGTAGAAGAGCTTGACGGGGTAACTGCCGCGCTGGCCACGGAAGCGGTTGCTCTTGACGGGGATTTCGATACGGAAGCCCTGGAGGTAGATGACGACAGCAAAAACGGCTACAGTCGCGATGAGGTTCATGATGTTGGGGAGACGCTCGCGCCAGAAGGCCTCGCGGAGAGCACGGCCCTTATCGTTCCAGGTGAAGACCAGGTGGAAGAGGGAGACGACAGCACCCTCGAACTCGGGACCACGACCGGTGTTGACGGTGGTGGGGGAGAAAGCCTTCCAGACGATGGACTCGCAGATGTTGGTGGCAATGAAGAGGGAGATACCAGAGCCGAGACCGTAGCCCTTCTGGAGAAGCTCGTCGAGGAGGATGACGATGAGGGAGGCGGAGATGAGCTGGATGATGAGCAAGAGACAGATGCCGGCGCCGAGGTCGCTAGGTTGACCATACATGCCAGTGAGGACGTAGACGGTAGCCTGGCCGAGAGCGAGGACGAGAGCAAAAACTAGGAGTAATCGATGTCAGTACGCGGTTGAGGGAAGCACGTCCAGTCATGCAGCCGTACGAGCACCGCCGCTGGCGAGAAAACGACCCATGTCATGATCCCAGTACGACGTGTGCGAGATGGCTCAGCCTGCCCAGTCTCCTTCCACCCGTCCGCGACAATGTGCGGTAGGACCAACGACACAAGATGGACGACTCACGTTTCTGGGCGCCACTGAACAAGGCGCGGTCCTCCTTCAACGAAAAGTCGACTTCGATCAGGTTCGCGCCGGCCAGCAGCTGGATGATCATGCCCGAGGTGACGATGGGGGTGATACCGAGCTCCATGAGTGTCCCACGATTAGATGCTAGGATGACACGCATCCAGTACAGCGGGTCGGCCGAGTCCGAGGACATGATACCATAGAGGGGGACTTGGGAGCAGACGAGGAAGATGAGGAGGGTGACGGCGGTCCATAGCACTTTTTGGTTGAACGGAACCTGTGCGCGCGAGAGAATGCGAATGGATACGGTGCGTGGTTGATGAGCCGGAGAAGAGGAATGCTTACTTTGCGGTCAGGGGATGATACCTCGGGGAGGATGGGCAGGAAGGGTCGGACGAGATTCAGAAACCGGACTGCGTCGGAGAGAGGTCAGTGCGCGCGGCGTAGGACGACGACGACAAGACTTACAACCGCTCATGGTGGCGAAGAGGGAAGAAGGAACGGCGGGGGTCAGCGAACGAAGGTGAGTCTTAACCAGACACGTCGCGCTTGGACGAGTGAGGTGGCACACACAAACATGCGCAAACATCGCGCAATCCGAATATGGAAACTCGACGTGGTCGTCCTCTCGCCCGACAACGCATGATCAGATCTCAAGTATGAGGTATATTCGTCAAGGGTATGGATCATACAGCCGCAGGGTAGCAACACCCTCCGTAATCTACTGGTACAACATTAGCCCATCGTACAAGCTTCCTTCCTAGAAATCATCCTCCTCCCCGTCTACCAAGTCATCATTCTCCAGCGCAGCCTGCGTCTCCTCATACAGCGCCTTCAGCCCCGTCAGCGTCGGCAAGAACTCGGTGTCATTGAACGCCTTCAGCAGCACCTCGAACCCCTCCTTCTCGTACGCCTCGATCACCCGCTCGCTGCATCCCGTGCACCGATCGTACGCGGGACCCACGATAGGCACGTTGCGAAACTGTGCTAGGAACCCCCGCAGCTGGTGCGGCACCAGGCCGAGGATGCTTTCGTGCCCCGAGGACGTCGACCCACCGTCATTATTCGTCTGCAGAGGCGGCGCAGGGGCCTGGATGCCGTCTGGATGTTGCAGCAGTGAGACCAACAGCTCAACCGCTGTCGATGCCGCGATCGACGCCAGACCCGGTCGCGTCACCGTACACATCTGGTCCAGCGTCCGGTCTGTCAACGACTATACACACACCTCGCATCAGTTTACGACACACAACGGTCAGCATACGAGCACTCACATCACTCGGCGCGACGATGTCATTGCAATAATAACAGCCCAACCTCTTCCCGTCCTTGTCCGCCGCACGCGCCCCGTGTCGCATGACAAGGAATGTGTCGAATCCGAGCGCTGCGTTCAGCACAATCTTGCCTTTCGCAGCTCCAAGCACGGTCGGAAGCCAGCGGCTCTCGCGCGAGTCCATCAGCAAGAAGATCACATCGTGCTCGTCGACCAGCTTCTCCAGCTGCGCAACATCCTTCTTCGTCTGTTCGACCGACGCCGGTGGAATCGGGTGCCCTGGCATCGGGATGCTCAAATTGTACCCCGAAGCGTTCTATCATACCGGTGAGCACGCGGCATCGGCGCGGAAGGAGGTACGTACCACTCCGGGGAAGATCTTCTTCAGCTTCTCTGCCGCACACGCAGCCTTGGGCTTCCCGCCGTTCAAACAGTCCTCGAAATCGAACAGCGGCTGTCGGACGGGGTTCGAGAACGACACTCGTGCCGAGTCGACGAACGTGATCGTCCGCACGCCCCAGCCCTGCCCGTCGTCAGCGCGCGATTCCATGCGAAAACGCGGGGGCATACCATGAGTGTCCGCGCGACATAACAACCCAGCGTGCCCGCGCCAAGGAGCAGGCAGCGCGTGTTCGCGACTTTGTCGAGGTCGAGCGCAGGGAGGATTCGCCACCGCATCAGCTTGAGATTCAAATCCACGGCCTGGTCCGCAAGCCTGCCCTCACGCGTCAGCCGTGCTGCACTACCTCTAGCGCACGAACGCACCTCGCCGGGTCCATCATAGGTGCAAGGTCCGCCACACGGGGGCCGAGCTTGCCTTGAACGTTCTTCTCCCAGCCCACCGCCGACGGTTTGGTGGCGGGAGCAGCTGGATCGGCCGCTTGCTTGAGGATCCCAAACCGGCTCTTCCACCCCGCCGTCGAGCCCGCGACGGGTGGCTCCAGGTCGCGCCATGCCAAAATTCTAGTGCCATGCGCGGTCTCGGGGTACAAGGCGAGGAGGTAGGCGAGGAGATTGCGGAGGGGCCAGCCGGGGTTAGAAGGTAGGGCGGATGGGTCGAGGAAGCCGATTGTGCGTTGGTCGGGGGGCACGCCGGCGAAGAAAGTGGGGTAGTCTTCGACGGGGGCGATGGAGGTTTGGTTGGAGAGGACCTTGAATAGGAAGAAGGGTTTCGGAGAGGCGTGGAGATGGGATTGAATTGCAGAGAGCTGGGGAAAGGGGGGTTAGGGTATGGACTCGGAGCATATCGACACTCACGGTATCCGTTCCGATCGAGTCCTCGGCCGCAGTCCAATCTTGGTGGATCTCCCATGCAGGCTTGGCAGCGAAAGCGGGGAAGGCGAACCAGTAATAGTACTTGTACTTCTTGAGATCAGCGAAGGTGATGAGGAGAAAGCGAGTTAGTTGTGTGGTAGACTTGTGGTCGAGGATGCTCTTCCAGATATCGTCGGCGACGGAGTTGAAGAGGGCGGTCTTGTCCGCGTTCTTGAAGTCCTCGATGGTGTTGAAATTCTTGAACAATCCGTTCGCTACCACGGAATTCTGGGGCAGACTGGGTCTGGTGGTCAATGGATGGGAGATAATGGAAGGGAGAAGAGAAACGGACTGGGGGGAGTTCGTGAACGCGTCGGGACTTATGGTGAGATTGCAACTGAGAGGGATGTCCTGGCCCGTCTCGCGATCCTTGACGGCGCGTCCAGAGGAGTAGGTCGCGGTGAGTGGGAGAGCATCTTCGGACAGGCGAAGGACGTCGATCTTGAGATCTGTGAGGGCATGCCAGAACGCTGGCTGGACGAGCGACTGGAACGGCGCAAACTGGACGATGGGCATTCGGATGAGGTCGTGGACGCGAGTGAGGAGAGGAGGAGGAGGAGGAGGAGGAGGAGGAGGAGGAGGAGGAGGAGGAAGGAGGTCGCGAGCGAGGAGGCCGCCTCTCGCGCACGCCACTCGCTCAATATGGCAGCCTAACGCGTCAATCACGTGGACAGGAAAGTGGCTTGAATTCGAACTGCTTCAACTTGAAGTCAGAAGTTCAAGTTGAACAACGCACAACGCGCTCCGACCTAAGTAACGATGGTGTCAGACGACGAGTCGAAGATGCAAGTAGACCAAGCTGCTACTCCTCCCAGACCTCTCTGCCAAGTCGCACCTAGACACCTCACCAGGTGCACATCAGCCTTGGAGCTCGCGACAGCTATGCTCGATGGCATCACAGGTCATCTCCCTCATTCTTCTCTCTCAACTCTCACTAAAGTCCTCCCTAGCACATCAAAGGCTCTTATGTGAGGCCGGCACCCTCCACGGCGACGTCAACATCAACACCGTCCTCCTCATCGACTTTCCCGATGGCAAGACCCAGGGTGCGCTCGTCGACTTCGACAAGCCCATCACCTTCAAATAGAACGGAAACCCTTCCTCTTTCTCCCGACTGTCACTACAGTTACCTTCTTGTGATATCCTATCCTTCTCTCGCGCCTTGTACAATCAATCTCAAACCATACTGTCGTGTCGCCGCTCACTCTCCCAGCGTTGTCCTCTTGCCCACGGTCTTCTCAGACTTCTTGAGATCTATTCGAGTTCACCAGCGTGTTACTGCCGTGGTCGGGTGCAAGTTACAATGGCGGGGTACAAGACCGGTGTCAACCAGACGACTCACTTCAGCCACTTGGTCTCCGCTAACCTGAACGTCAACGACAGCCGTGGAGGCAGGTCACTCTCGCTGACTAAGCGGACCCCCAACCATGACGACTCCCACTACGAAAGACTTTTGTTTCCCTGTCTTCTTCGTTCTTCCTCCTGCTCCAGATCAAGTCACCAACTACCGATTCCTCTTCCGTGTTTTCTCTCCCATTTTGCACAATCTGATCCTCGGCGCTCGCAGCACTTTGTCGACTACCAGAGTACACGCACTGTTCCGACCGAGATTTCATCATTACAGGTGTGATAATGGGACTACCGTAGCTTCAGACTTCCTTACCGCGTCTCTCCCGCAGTGCTTTGGTTTGCCCAAGCCCGTCACACTCACGGCAGCGAGTCACCGAGAGGCAGCGAGGCTTACACAGTGGTTGATAGTAGCTGGCTGGAGAACAATGTCGGCCTATTGAATCCCAGTCTACGACTCTATAAACCAGAGGGAGACGTGTTTGCCGTTATACGTACGTCTACGCTTTCCGCTTGGCGTCCATAATTGCTGACTGTGCGACAACTAGCTGTCAAACCTTCCTCTCGCTCAACGCTCCCGCTTTCAATAACTCAAAAAGTACATAAGTCGACGCAACAGATCCGTCACCCCAGTGCCTCTTCAGGTGAGGTTCTGTATTTGATTAGCTCTCTAGGTTGTGAACAGATCTCTGTCACCGCCCAGCGCAACACGCGCTGTGCAATCCCCCACCATGATTGGCCCTCGTCTTATGACCTACTGCGATGAGGGTAGCAGCATCGTCGCGATCACCTACACGAAACGGCTGAAGCAGACGTATTCTGAAAAGGTGCTCTTTGTTGCAGAGGCCCAGGTCGATTCCTAGCCTGTAAGCAAGCTTCTGGTCAAAGTTCCGCCGACATACAGATTTCGTGCCGCGCATGAGCTTCTCGCGAGGGCCTCACAAGCACCGAAGCTGCGCTATTGCGAAGAGGTCGGGATGTGGGTGGTCGTGATGGACTACGTGGATGGTAAAGAGGTCGAGGGTGTCCTGCACAATCCAGCACACATCGCTTCGCTCGAGGGTGCAATCGCGGTATTGCATGCTCAGGGCTTTCGTGTTTGGAGAGCTGCGGTACCCGAACGTGTTCCTGGTGGGCGAGCGAAGTATTGATCGACTTTTATTGGTGTGGCGTGGAGGACGAGGCGCGGTATCCGAGCGACATCTTGATTGTGAAGGGAGTGTGGCACGCTGACGTTCGGGGAGGCTGACGAGGTGGGCGCACGACGAGTTCCATCTGAGACTGCTCATCGGCAAGGCGTAGGCTCCCTGTTGTAGCGGTCTCGGCGATAACCCTCGGTGAGCTCTCAAACACGTTCGGAATACTTGTAGGGTGACTCGGCTTTGGTCTTGGGGCATATACTAGAATGTGTAGGCCATTGCCAGACCTTATCTCTTCTCCTGCATTTGGCGCGCTCGTGCCTGCGCCTATTGCCCTTCCCCTATCCCTAGATATCGACTCTCAGTTCCTGACTCTTCCCCCCAGGTTGTGTGTATGAGAGCCCCGGAATGTGTCTGACGTGTGTGCACTCGAATGCTGAATCTTCTTGGTTAAATGGGAGACAAGGCGAGGTGAGCTCTGATACGAAGTGAAATAGCGAGAGGAGTAATCCAATGTGGTATGTTTCGAGATTTGGCAGTCAAGTCCCGACCTCTTAGGACATGTCGACAGAGCCGCACTCTCAGGTTGTACTGCTCCGCCGCCTCCACCACCCCAGAAGACCCACTCCAACGACCACTCACTTGGTGTTCCTATGTCCACCATGGCTCATATCTGCGCTGAAGGAGGACATCTAAGACGTCGCCCTTCTCTCCGGAGAGTATCCCACCTTTCGCTTCTTGGTGGGCTTGACTTCAGTCGCAGCATCCCTACTACCCTTCCTCCTCTATACACTCAAATTTAAAGGGGTCAAAAAGATGTGGGTAAGGGTCAGCCCTAGGTTAGACCCACCAATTTCAGACTTTTGGCTTCAAGCATACGAGCACTTATCAGCACAAAGCACATCAAGCATGCACACCACACCCTACATACAGGGAAACAGGGCAGAGCGAGCTTACACATGGACACTTGTTGTTTGAATGCCCGGGCACGCCAGGGTACGGTGTACCCGGGCTCTCAGTGTCCGCATAGTGGATTATGCCAGATACATTACCAGAAGTATGCCTATCCACACCTAAAAGCCCGGGCACGCCGAGGTACGGTGTACCCGGGCTCTCAGTGTCCGCATTGTGAACATGTACATCACCGGAAGTATGTCTATCCCCGTATAAAAGCCCGGGCACGCCGAGGTACGGCGTACCCGGGCTCTCAGTGTCCGCATTGTGAACATGTACATTACCAGAATTATGCCTATCCACATCTAAAAGCCCGGCGGCGTGCCCAGCCTAACACTATGAAGCCGGCATTATGCCCCATAATGCCGTTAGCGCCTGGTCAGTTTGGCGCCTGGTCAGTTTGGCGCCCACCCCACTTAGGTGCCGCACCTGGTCACTTAGACGCTGCCTGGTCACTTTAGCGCTGCCCTGGTCAGTTTGGCGCTGCCTGGTCACTTAGGCACCTCCTGGTTCTCTTAGCGCCTCCTGGTCAGTTTGGCGCCGCCTGGTCAGTTTGGCACCGCCCTGGTCACTTTGGCGCTGCCTGGTCCTCTTAGCGCCATCTGATGTAGATGCCATGTAAACAATTATAAATAGTCCATCAGTATATATAGCTTCTGAACTCGGAAAATCACTTCTTGATCTTCGACCACTATCATCGTATCACTGATTTCTCAACTGCTCCTCTCTCTCCTTTTTCATCATGGCTCTCTGCTCCTACTGCAAGGCTACCTATGACAAATCACCATCTCATCATCAGAGAGAGTGCCCTATGTTCACCTTCCCCATTCATCAATATCCACTAACGAAACAAGGTCCCACTACTGACGTGGAAAGGGATAAGGAAAATAGAATCATTTGTAGATGTGTAGATTCAGAGGGGACTGTGTGTGCTGGTACATTCAAAAACCAGAGAGTTCTTTGGGATCATCTTAAGAATTTTCCGACCCATACCTGGCTGGTGTGTCAGAATATTTTGATTGAATATCTGTTATCTAATCGGACCATTAGATCCCTCCATCAGCTACGGCACCTAACCCTTCAGAAGAGGAAGGGAATATTCCCGCTCAAGTAAGTGTCATATACATTTAATTCATTTATTTCTCCGCTGATATTCTGTGGCCTTTAGGAAGTACCCGGCTCTCCTATGCAGCAAGACCTCCACGTCTCCCGCTCCATGTTAAATGAGGCTGTCTCTCCCAGCCTTTCTGCTCAACTGGGCTCATCTCCCCGATCTCAGTCGTCCCATATGTCTGTAGATCCTGCTCCTTTCCAACTAGATGAGCAGGTAGCGTCGGTCCCAGAGGTATGTGATATTTTACTATATATTGTATGGGCTCTGTTCTAATGATTATTCTAGCTGTATGACTTGGACGGAGAACCTCTTGCAGCGTGGGGTCTTCTGATCAATCGTCGTCTCAAGGCCTTTATTTGCCTTGCTTGTCAAGCTGTCGTTCTGCCCTCCCACATCCAAGGTCATCTCAGCCAGCAACACAAAGGGTTCAAAGCTCGTATCGACATGCAAGTGATTGACCAGGCTGTGGCTACAGAGGGCATTTGTGAAGACTGGCCAGCCATCCCTGCTGCTATGCCTCTTCAATTCCAAGGTCTCTCCCTTCTTACTGGCTACGAGTGTCCGGTGTGCACTGTGATACACCCTGGCTTCAAGTCTCTCCAAAACCATGCTCGACAGTCTCATTCAGTCACCTTGCCATCCAACGGGCGCTACCAGATTTGTGATTGCCAGCAGCTCAGCAAGCACCCTGCAGCACGCTCATGGTTTCCCGTCCACCGTTATGCCCCTCCGCCAGTCACTTCCTTCTCCCCCTATCTCTCAACACTGAGGGAACAGCTCGACATCCCTGCTGTTATTCCTTTCAGTGAGGTCGATCACCGGCAAGTCAATCCTTGGCAGGCCACCACTCGCTGGGGAGAATGGGTGGCGACCCAAGATCCTGCTCTCCTTATGCAGCTGGTCGAATATCCTAAGCCCAACAGCGACTTGGCTAATCTCGGTCCCATTGTCCAACGCTTCCTCAACCGAGTCTACAACTTCATCCCTGTCGCTGGCGAACTCTGCTGCCAGATTCTCAACACGGAGACGCCCACAAGGTACATATGTATAGACCATGTGCTTTATCGTGTGCTTACCATGTCACTAGCGATTACAACCACACACCGTTCAACCAGCATCAAGTGCACGACTCATTCAAGGCTTACAGCCGTGTCGCTGTTCAACTTATCGCTTTCATCATTCGTGCCTCCTCCCATCCAACCTACCGGTGTGGGTGGCATGAGGGCATCAGTGACCTGATGCAGGCTTTTGCAAATGACATTCAGGACGAGGACGTCAATGCCGCAGAGCCTGTTGACTTTGATGAGTATGTCAAGAACATTCTCCTTTCCTTGTGGACGGAGACATGGCCACTATCCCACGGCAACCCTTTCCCCGACCCCACCATCCGTTTCATCATTTATAGGGAAAAGAATGCCCTGGGTCAGCTTAGGGTTACCTTCGGCTTAGATTTTCGCCCAAACAGGCCCGCTGACGAGGTCATTTCTCGTACCCGGCCTCTCTCATGCCCTTCTATCAGTGTCCATAGTAACAATCTACCCGCGCACGAGGTCCAATCTCGTGCCCGGGCTGACCTACATAATCCACCTACGAGGTCAGCCCTCGTGCCCGGGTTGATTCTCTCACACCTACGAGGTCAGCCCTCGTGCCCGGGTTGATTCTCTCACCCCGCCTACGAGGTCAGTCCTTGTGCCCGGGGTGACACTGTGATATACATCTCAGTCTGCCACTGTGACAGCACCCGTGGTGCTGGAACCCCGCCTACGAGGTCAGCCCTCGTGCCCGAGGTGACACTCCAATATACATTGTCGTCAATCTGCCACTAATCATTGCACTTCATCTACCAGAATACCGTAGTTGACTTTCTCCACCCACCCACGAGGTCCAATCTCGTCCCCAGGCTGACCTACACAACCCACCTACGATGTCATCCCTCATGCCCGAGTTGACTTTCTTAACTAATCTACGAGGTCAGGACTCTTGCTCAGCGCAACCCATCATGTATGCATGCCGCAGTTATATATAATGTCAGTCAGCACATACACTTGCTAATCATGTAGTAGTCCCAGTACTAGTAACTGGAGCTCACAGCCGTTTCGCTGCAGGTGGGCGCAGGTTAGACCCCCCCTATAATGCTATCAGCATTATCACCTTCTCAATACTACACTGCTTTCATGTTTATCCTGCCTGCACATCTATCTTGTTCTCTCCTATGCACATGTGTGCTGTCCGTAGTTGATCCACAGCGTGTACTTTGTTATACGACAGACAACCTCCTTTCGATGTCTGAGCGCATCCTCCCAATTGTTGTTGTACCTCCAAACAGCGCCTGCCTCATACTCGGGCCGATTTTGAAGTCACAGGACAATCGGCTCCATATTTTGCAGCCTATACACGTCACTTACGTGTTATCTAGGCACACAGGCAGGTGCATGCATGCCCAGGCGCTAACTGGAAATTGATGGAAATCCGACCCATAATCTGACCGATGATCTGACCAATTTGTTTATCTACACTGCCATCATGCCTGATTTGGCACACCATTGCCACACCCCCTGGCACATGTGCCACCTGAGTATAGGGTATTTCATGAGCGATTGCATAAGATACCCACATCCACACATATTTTTGTGTATAATTTCCATTGCATTGACACTCAAGTGACAACCAACGCTCTACCAAAAAAAGATGTCATCAAACACGAAGGTCAATAACAAGGTTTGTCCGCTGTGCTAGTCACATAGTTGCTCCTAAAAACCTTCTGCTCCAGTCTCACAAACCGCAACCACGCGCTGTATCCCGCAAGGTCAATCGTATCAATAGCCTTGTGCCATTTGATTGCATGTACTGAAATTTTGCTCCATTCCAACAGACTGAGCGAGTCGACAACACTGAGTCCCCAGTTGAGGGTAACCCCACAGCCAGAGCCGCTGATGCTGCCAACCAGGTCAGTCCCTCATACCCATTGGTATCCATGGCGGTTATGATGATTCATTCCACCCTCTCTGCTCGCAGGTCAAAGGCAAGAAGAAGAAGGAAACCAAGCCGGTTGAGGTTGCCAAGAATGTGCAGGATGTCCAGCAGACAGCTGACCAAGCTGTCCGCATGCGTGCAGCTCTTGAGAAGGCCACCCTTGGTTGGGCACGCATGAACACTGCCGATCCGCCGCGGAAGAATGTCAGCCTCCGTTTTGGATTCAAGAACCCACGCCCTGTCAGCATGCAGGCGGTCGACAACCTGCGCAAGTCATTCAAGCAAGGTGGCGGTCGTGACCCCAGCGTGGAGCCCCTCAATGTCCTCGTCAAGCCCAAATGGATCAACCCCTCAACTGTCGCCGGCACCCAAGCTGTTGCGTATGACAAACTGCCGCTTATCGAGTTCACTCAGGCTGCATCGGACCAGACCATCGATATCCTCTCTGGACAGCACCGCACCGTTGCAGCCCGGCAGGAACGCCAGGAAATGCTTGCCGAGGTTGAACGGCTCAAGGCCTCCCTTCAGAAGCTGCTGGACGGATCTGGTGGTGGTGAGCTTGCTACAGAGAGCCAGATTGAGGTCGACCGGCTTAAAGCCCACATCGCCAACCTGTCCAATGTCATCCAGGGGTACTGCATCTGGGCAGTCAGGTGCATCAATGCTGGTCCGTCCCACTGCCTAACCCTAAGTGTCTCCTGCTAACGTCACTTCAGAAACTGCCTCCGACGAGCTTCTGGTCTATCTATCCTCCAACTTCTACCGCCCATCGTTCAGCCGCACACCCGAAGAAGGACTGCTGATGGCTATCGACTCCATCGAGAGCATCCTCCCCACCATCAATGATCAACTCATCCAGCAGGATCCCTCCGTCAATTATGACCTCCAACCTGGCACACAACTTTGGGTCAAGGAGGTCCTCCCTCGGATCTTCACCAACAATGAGACGCGGGATCTGGACTGGCCGATACTCCTCCAAAGTGCTCCTGCCTACCAGCTTGTGCGCCACATGAGACGGTCCCACTACTTTTCGAGTCGCTACATTATTCCTGTTCCCCTACTCCGTCGCGCACTTGCTGGTGCTAGCCGCAACAAGTCGACCATCCCCACAGTTGGCTATGTACGTTCATATCTATTCCCTGGTGCTTTTCTCACCCCACATGCGTCCACAGTGGTGGGCTGATATTCTCAACCGCACTTTTGATGACATGGAGCTCATATCAAGCAGTGCCCCCTTTCCTCATCTGTGCGACCTTGATGTGATTCAACCAGAGTACACCGCGCCTGGTACACAGTGTCCTAAGGACGCCGTCGATGCATCCACTATCACTGGCCCGGCCCTCTCACTTCTCAATGTCCTCCTCTCATCCCGCCAACAACCTCTTCTCATCAGCGACATGTGCCGTATGAACTGTGGGTTGGACTCGCCCATAACCACTGCCCGTGATTTCAGACAGGCACAACAGGCGCAGAGCGAGTTTGTTGCCCTCCAGTTTTCTCAAACTGTTGCCAGGCTCCGTACTGACGGAGTCACCATCTCTCACATATGGAGTGATGCCGTGATCAATGTCATCGAGGAAGCTTACAAGACGTATGTATCCCCGGCCATGGACGTCTATGGGCGCTTCACAGATCCACGGTGGAAGGCCGCCATGGAACGCTACCGCAAGGCAGTCTTGACCCAGGCAGGACAGATTTGGCGAGCTCAGGGGGACCAGCTCATGTCGTCCCAAGACTCACCACCCTCCCCTGAGATCCTTGCCTTCTCTGGTGCCCGCCGGAAGCTTGCTTACCTCTTCCAACTCCGCGAGGTCGACTATGTTCTTGACCTACCTCTTCTAAGCCCCACATACATTGAAGACTCGCTGAAGATGCTCGAGAAGTATACTCACACCATGCGCTGGGTCAGTGTCACGTCTCACATGCTGTCCCCCAAGTCCCCACTTATGACATGGCTTCCTGCAGCTTGCTCGCACCTTGGATCCCCTGTGCGAGCCATCACTGCACTCTGTTGCAGAAAAGCACAAGGTGTTTGATTACTCGTCGTATATCGTCGAGTGCCTCAAGAATACAGAATGCTTTCAAAGCCGCCCGGATGTTGCACTCGAGGTCAGTGTCTGTCAGAGAGGGCGAGATACATCACTTAAACCTATCCACCTGCAGTTTTGGCAGTGGTGCTTTGCACATGCACACTTGTTCTCCGATGTTGAGGTGCTTCTCACAGAGTACACCACCGCAGAGATGAGCCAGTTCTGGAACATGACGTTCGCCCGCTGGGAGGCTGCTGTCAAAGCGTTCTCCACCTCGAAAGGGCTCAAACCGTTCGATCCACACGAACCGAAGTTTCTCAAAGAACTGCCCGGGCCGGACTTCCAGGTCACAGAGGAGGAGCAAGGCTGGCTGATGGTCATGCGTGAATGGGCGGCGGTGGCCTTTTTCAACAAGCACAAGCTGTCGGACAAGGAGCTTCGCCAGTTGCACACGACGAAAGCTCTGCCGGGCGTGAAGAAGCTTGACTTGTGGTACGCGGTCAGCGACGTCGGGCTGCTGGACCAGGATCCGCTCCTCAAAGTACACCGGTTTGCTGCACCACCTCGTTTGAGGCAGTGTCCTCCTGCCCGCATGTTGTACCGCAACTTTGGCTGGAACTCACGCACCAGCAAGACTCGGCAGGTCACCGCTGATGCACACTGTATGCTCTGCTGCCTCGGGTTCCGCTATCATGTTGCGACCACTGGCCAACTTCTCCTGACCGAGGAAGGGCCCCAGCTTCGTGCGATGTTCCTCCAGTTTCTCTCTCGGTTCTGCCAACCGACCCTCGACAACTTCCTGGGCCCGGAGGATCAACGTTCTGCCGCTCTCAATGTTCAGTGGGTGAGCTGGGACGCCGAGTTATTGGATGACATCAAGGACCGTGCTCGCCAGCTCCCCCCACCCAGTAACCATGTGCTTGTTTCTGGTGTCAGTCTCAGCCCAGAAGCACGATTGGCAGCGCTGGAGCGGCAGCGCAAGTACGAGCCCGAGATTCAGCACATCATCGCTACTGTTGAAAAGGCCGTATCTGCTTCTGGTGCACCAGGTGAGTCGCGCCGTGTGCATGAACATGTACATCGCGCCCTGCAGGGTCTTGTTGGTGTACGTGCATCTGTTCTTCTCCTTGCATGTGGCATGTGATTGATGCAGAACTCCAGGCCCTGCTTGACAATGTCGACCGCATGGAGGAACGGCAGGCGGGATATCCTCGCTCTGCCCCCTTTGTTCCCACGAGCACTGGACGGTACGGCAGTGCCGTGCGGGTGTACATGCAAGAGCCCTACACCGATCCAGCGTGGTATGAGAGCATCGACGACTTTGCTGCCAGTGATCCTCATGCTTTCGAGGAATACCGCCAAGCGCTCGAGAAACAGTACCCCGGCACACCTATCGACGACTTGATTGCCGACACATTGCACGTCCCCCAACAGGTTGCCCAATTTGCCACCCAGTGGCACGCAGATGAAGATCAAGATGAAGAAGAGTCTGATGCACCAGTATCCCGGGCCATGGGCAAGACTCGAGCGCCCAATGCAGCCCTCTTTGAAAGGCAGCAGCTCTACCGCAGGCGCTTGACCGCACCGATCGCTGCATCCCATCTAACACAGGTCAGGCCAAGGCCACAGGGTGAGCCTGAGCAGGTGATGCCTGTCGCGGTCCAGGAGAAGCCAGTCCACAGACACCCTGCAGCCGTCCCTGCTCTTCCCCAAGCACGAAGATCTAGGGTACCCACCAGAGAGGATGACATGCAGGTGGACGACCCCGATCTCTCCCCTCTCCCTGAGCCCCGTGTTCCCTCTCCTTCATCAGACTCCAGCCAGGGGAGTTACACACTTCAGCGTTTGCACAAGCGCACCAAAGACGACATTGAGCAGGTAAGTGGGGTGCGCAATCTCACTTTGTATGCACACACTGATCATTCGTAGCTCTATGCCGCCAACAACGCGGAACCCCACCAGCAACTGGACAATCACGGCAGCCCCTCCTCCCCTGCATCAGACTCAAGCATGCAGCAGAGGACTGTACGCCGTTTGCACAAGCGCACAGAAGACGAGGTTGAGCAGGTCAGTCAAGTGCCCAATCACACTCTTCGCGCCAATACTGATTCTCCGTAGCTGTATGCCACTCCCAACATTGAAGTGCACAAGGGCAAACAGAGAGCAGATCAGCCGTCCAAGATTCTTGTGCCCGACTCTTCGCCCGATACTCCGTCGATGCACCCACAGCCGGATGTGTTCCAAGTGTCCCACATCCCTGACCATTACCTTGACGACTTGCCAGACTTCATTCCGTCAACATATCCAGATGAGCCCTCACTGGGTGCAGCTGTCAAGCCGCCTCCGGCTGGCCCATCTCAGTCGCTCCAAAGTAAGTCATGCTACCTTTGCCCAATGCACAGGCAACTTATTTGTTTTCGACCCCTGTGGACACAGGCTCATCAACTGCCTCCAAGCGGCCCCGATCAGACACACTTTTGTCTACACGCCCCGATGGACACCCTGATGCAGATGGGTCAGGGCCCCCTCCATTGAAGCGGCCCCACCAGCCCCCACTCCCATTGAAGCCCTTGCTCGACAAGCATCAGGCGCAACTCGACAAGCAGCAGGCGCAACCTCGCAAGCTGACTGCAAGAATGAAAGGAGCACAGCCGCCAGGTGCTCCGTTGTGAAGGAGCTGTGTGCGGTTTGACTTTCATTGGAACACCGCTCTCCCCGTTGCTCTTTACTAGGCCTGTGTAGTACGCACACTACTGTGCCTGTATGTGTATGCATCATGTCCACCAAGTGTATAAATCCAGTGCCTGTCCAAGGCACAACCGCGCGTGAGAATCAACACTGCATATACCGGATCTGCCCCAAACAGTGCAAGTGCCGGCTCACGGGAAAACCCTGGTGCCACCTTTTACCGTCTCAGCTGATGGTGGCAACCAGACATGATGCGATACTTAGACTGTTCTCCAGGCGTCCACACTCCACATGGTTCAGGGTGTCGATCCAAATGGTGATCCGCAGCCCCAGGCAAATGGTTTCAATACTAGCGAGACAAAATATATACCATGCGACGCACGTCTGCTTCATTCTCCCCCCATCCCTAACCTTGAGAGACCACCTCACCGCACATGCCTTTGTCAGATATGCCGTTTGAACTCAGTGACCCGTACAGCAGGTGATCTAATCTATCAATTAAAAGTGCACCCAGTGAATTCCCACTGACTGTGTCATGTTTCTCGCAGTTCTTCAGACGAAGAGTCTGAGCCTATTCATGATGAAGCGCTCGGCACCCGTGCGCTCCGGGACAAGCATGCCCCCCCTCTGTACCAGCTTGACCTCGTCCCTGCCACGCTCCAAGCTGACGATGGTTACGACCAGTCGGTGGTGACGGACAAGTTGATGGAGGCCGACGGTGATGGCCTGGGCGGCCGCAACGACTACTCGCAACAGCCCGTCAAAGAAGTGCACCTATCCTACTTGGAGCGCCTGAGCCGCACCGGCGACAAGTATCGTGCGTTACAGTTGCTGAAGGAGAAAAACAAACTCACCATCGACCGCAAGTACCGGGCTGTTGGAACGGACCCAAACTACACCTGGACCTTGATGGGCGTGAGTGTCTCTGTCCCCGGGCGATGCATGATTGCTGGAGTTGACCTGGTCATTGCGTAGATCAATCTTGACTACAAGTTTGCACTGGGGCGAGAATGTGGTCTCGACGCGTTTCTTCCGAACATGCGCAACCCCGGCATCGCCAACCTCTACGCCGGTGGTAAGGCCTACTACATCTGTCCACAACACCGCCACTGGGACTTCCGTGGACGCACCAGCATCTTCCCGTTTGATCCTACAGGACGATGCATGCACTTTGGCCATGACGGTGTCGGCGACCACTACTGGATTGTCCTCGCCCCGAAGGACTCCCTGCGCCTTGGCGCCCCCATAGACCAGCCCCCAAGAACCCAGGGGCCGCTCTGATGCCCACGCGCGCACGCATGGTCATGTGGGCATGGCTCGCTGTGGCCTTGCAGCGCATTCAATACCGCGACTTCGCTATGGGCACCGACTATCCCAACATTTCCAATGAGAGACAATTCGGCCTTTATACCTCCATTTTGTGAGTCATTTGCATTTGTCCCACGGTCCCCAGGCATGAGGACATTCCTCATCGCCGGGCTGTCTGGCCACGCGCCATTCAGGCCGGTTACGAGGAATGTCCTCGCATCCGGTCACATACCCCAATGCATGCTGCATCGCCCAGACGTCATCGTCTCCAGGTAACAGTGGTGAACACCCTGCTTCCCCGCCCACGAGGGTCCCCCTGGTAGCCGGGCTGTGTTTCCTTCTGCCCCGGACTCTTCCACCTGGTTCTGACATTCTAACATCGTACTCTAGCCAAATGGCCAACTGGGAACTCAAGCTTGACCAACTGGTGGCCTTGAATGATGTCTTCAAGGAGCAATTTGCGGACTGGTATCACAACGCACCGGAAGAGTACCAGTTTGATGTGTTTCACAGTGCTGTCCCCGTCGGGTTTGTGATCCGGTACGGCCAAGACCGCCCCGTCCAACGCACTGACGGTGTCAGCAGCCGGACATTCTGGATGGAGGAGTTTGATCTTACTGTCTTGCACACGGTTGAATTAGCATTGGCCACACATTACAGGTGCACCTCTCTGCCTCGCTCATGTGTTGCTTAGCGTTAACCTCGTTCGCAGCTGTTTTCAACCTGCCGACTGGTCTGTGGACAGTCCAGAAACCATTTTGGCTGAACATGACGAAGAGGTGTATGACACACCTGACCCAGACACGCGATCACAACTGTCTGCCCAGGACCTTGAGGACCTGCCTCTGTTCACGCCCAATCGGTCCGAAGAAATCTTTGTCTATGACCGTGACGGGTCCCAGATCAAGCGTCGTCATCCTATTCCTCACGCCGACGACGAGTGGCCTGTCTGTGGCGTGATGCAGGACCTGACCCTGACCCATCTGTTTTTTGCCGGGTCTGCCCAGTTCGATGAGGAGGACGAGGAGGACGATGTCTACGATCTCCTTGACCCCGATGATCCTGACGCTGGAAGGATCAACGACGAAGACATTGCCGGAGTCGATGGTCTTCGCTCCCTCCGCCGCATCCATGACATCCACAACGACCGGTATCCTCACTTTAATTCTGGTCACATCGGGCAATGGCAGGCGCATGGTGTACCCCTCCAGTTCCTCCCTCATCTCTTCCGCATCAACCGCGCCATTCGCCACCGCCCAGGTGGTGGCTTGTGCATTGAGCCCATCTCCTCTCAATGCTACAACTTGCTTGCGCACCGTGTCCGTCCAGCCGCCCGTGTCCATCTCGCTCAAACTGGTATCATGACCGCCGTCTCCTCTGGCGCATGGGCCCGCACCCAAAAGGCCGAACAAACCGCAAAGCGCAGTTATGACTTTGTGCGCTTGTCTCTGCCTCACACCCGCCTCGCCACACAGATTCGGTCCGCAGGCCCGGTGCACCTACGGCTCGAGAATGTCTACCGTTTCCATCCCCTCCGGATGCACCCTGACATCGTCAATGACATCTATGGGTTCCATGACAGGGTAATCCTCCCTCTGTTCAGCGCATCTTCTGACCCAGCCGTCGTCAACGTTGTCAAGAAGACGTCGGTCATTCTTGTGCCGGAGGTTCGTGTTCAATACTCTCCCTCCCGCTGGTCTCTGAACACCCCATCACCCACAGATATGGCCCCACATCTACAACATTGCCACGTTTCCCCTCACCACGTTCATTGAGACTCTCTGGGCCACTCGCCTTGCAGGGTCAGTCCGGAAAGCCGCAGGTGCAGCCAGCGCCGCTCCCAGTTCCCAACCGGGATCGTCTTCCCAGCAAGACGTCCCTATCGCCACGATTCCTTGGGCAGGACGCATGGCCGCCACCCCATTCCCTCAGTACGTTGAACTCATGGCAGTGGCCGAACGCGCTCTCAACTATGCGCACACCGGTGCAGCCAAGGTTCTCGCACGCAGTCTTATGGACCCCTTGTGGACGTCCAAAGCGCTCGTGGACGGCCTGCTCCCTATGTTCTGTCCGACGCTCCAATTCGGTGGCAAGGACCACTGCATGCCCTCCTTTGCCCTTCGATCTTGGCCCATGAACCCGCAGAGCCATCTTCCTCGTGTGGCCTCTAAGCGGACGCAGGAACTGACCTATGGCCCCTCTCACTTTGAGGTATGTGTTCGACTTCCGACCTCTGGGGCTCGCTAACCTTGCTTCTGTCGACTCAGGGGTATCTCAGCCACTTCCATATGCGTTTCCTACTCCAAACCCCTCACGCTGATGATCGTGCACGCCTCATCACCATTGTGTCTGTGGCAGTGGAGGCATTCATTCAAGACGTTCAACAGTTTGTCACAGACGAATTCCACAAGGCCACTGCGGACATCACCGCTGATGAGGCACTCGCCACCCCCCACTATCGTACCCGCCTGGCTGAACTCCAGGCTTGGCGTGCCCAAGAACACCCTCTGTCCTACGGTGACCCCCACGCCTCGAATCTGTCCCGCCTCTCCCTGATCATCCACCCGACCCGGCAGGCTGCCGTCTCCTTTGGTCTCCCTCATTCCCACATAGAGCGTTGCTCGCCCGCTCAATTTGCCAAGCGCATATACACAATGGCCATCTCCGAGAATGCTCGCTCCCGCCGTGCCCCCTTCTGCAAAGATGGGGCCTTCTGGCCGGTCATCCGCACTGCCGTCGCTGAATCTTTCATCATTCTGCCCACCGCCTCCGAAAAAGACCGTGCTACTGAATTCCAGGCGGCTATAGTCTCTGCTGTCAAACAATATGCCATCAACTTCTTCCCCGATGCTAGCACCCCTGGCGCTCACAACCCCTCATTCACTACGTGGACCCGATTGGACCTTCCCAACCACGCGCCGCACCTGTTGTCCACTGCTCAACCCACACTCGAACAACGTCAGGCCAACCAGATGACCCAAAACGCCCAGCAAGTTATGGAGCACGACCCCCATGCACCCTGGTGCACCTCCGATGTCACCCTCTCGCGCTACCACCTCTTCATGAATCGTGAAGTCCTGCCGGATGACTTCAGTGTCCGTCCTGCCCATCCGGAAGCCACCGGCGGCCTCACCCTCCAGTCCTACCAGTGGGCGGAGACATGGCTCCACAACCACATTACTGACTGGCGCTCTCGACTCGCGCAGCATCTGGCTTTCCTCCACTCCAGAATCTCCCCCAACATTGGTTACGCCCAGGAAGATGTTCCCGTGGTCTCCCAGTCCATCCTCCCTTCCTCGACACCCCAGGAGCGCGTTGACCAAGTTCGCAAGCTCGGTTGGGCCATTAAGGTCCAAAGCGGTGTCTCCCCTTCCCATTATTTCTCACAAGCGCTTGTCTTCTACCTCTGCTGGATTCACGATGGCTCCCCGTTGCGCAAGGCCCTCGGCACCTCTGATCCCGGCCTATCCGCGTGGCTATCCAAGCACAGTCCGTTTTTCTCCAGTGTGTCCAACCCTTCCAGACAACTTTCGCTGATCCAGTTTCCCAACAGCACAAAAGTCCCTTGGCATCGTCAATCTCATCCGTTTTGGTATTGCATATCCACTGAACAATCGCATCTGGAAGGCCGGACGGTATGGCCATTGTTATACCGTCCGCCCCCAGGAGGAACTACAAACATGGTTGGGCACTGTTGCACGCCTCCTTGGCTCCAAGGACTCTCGCCCCCGGTATCAGCTCTGTGAGACCATCTTTGGCCCGCAGGGGGTTGCCCTGCTCGTTGAAGCCAGGCAATTGGAGCCCAAGCCGAGTCGGGCTTCCAATGCACGTCCCTCTGCTTCACATGCCCCTGGCCCTTCACGGGCCCATTCATGTCAGGACGACGATCAGCCAGCCCGTCCTTCCAAGCGACTCCGCACGCAGTAGATGGTGCCCGGGATTGGAGTAGCTTCTGGGTCGTTCCAGGTCTCTTAGGGTTTCATACACGTGTATCTCTCGTTCAATCAATGCATGCATGTCCGAAGTCTGTTCATTCCCTTCTCCTCGTGCCACGCAGGCTCCTCTCGGTTCAGTTGGGCCGGAACGCACCCACAGACTTCCATTTTTCTGGCGTTAAGTTTATCTGTCACTCAAGGAGAACAAGAACTCGTCCACCAGTTTTCTTTGCCTCTGCACACGCTCAAACCAGTAGACGAATTGCCCATCGTGCACGAAGACGCCTTATGCCCCCGGCCAACGACTCACTTGACGCATGGCAAGCCCTTTTAGCCATACACTCGTCTGCCGCACTTGTTCATCCGCAATAGACCTGCATTAACGCAATAGAGATGCGTTTATAAAACTAGCACTAACCGCCTGTGTCATCGCACGTCCTGAAGTATGCACATAAAACAATCGGGAATGCCGGACACCGGTGTCCCCAGGTCTTTGGCAGGTGGTCCACACACACACAAAGATGTATGTGATCCCGGGCCTGCCGCGCACCAGGGCTCCTGGGTTTTTAAGTTATAGAAGACCTATAGACATGTGTTGCCAACGGTAGCACTAATCCCTTCTCTACCCACTCTTGCGAACTACGCGGTCCATTCCAATCGCCTCCACAACAGCCGGTGCATGTGATCGTGGAATTCGAACCACTCGCCCATGCGGAGCAGTTCGTTAACCACCAATCTAAGGGGCCATTAGACGCTGCAGGTGTGCACAAGGACGAATGGTTGACTTGCGATATGACTTTCACATTGAAAATTCCCTCTTCGTGAAGCGCCGCTCGTGCGACCCATACCACCTCTAGAGCGTCGGCTCCCATGTAGCACTCCCCATCTCTGAATCTGTCGAGCGTCTCGTTGAGGATGCGTTGACCTGCTGGTTGATATGCTTCCTCCACCTTGAAGTCCAAGGGTGATGGGTCCCATGGGACTGAAACATACCCCACGCCCCGAACGGCCTCCCGGAGACCGTATTCCAGCCACCAAACACGCCACTACAAGAGGTCAAATTTATTGTGCGTGTGCAAGCAGTGTATTACCACGTACCCGGATTGCAAGCTTGCGCAGCACTATGCGCATGCTGTACGCCATTCCGACCATCGCTGTGAGTTCGTCGGCATTCAGCACAGTGGGGACAGTGTCTGTGATCAGCACAATACACTTCTGTGACCACCTGTACTGTATTTCGAGCCATGCGGTAGCCTTCAGGAACACACCTGGACTTCACATTTGTCAGCTAAGTTATGCGCACGACGCTATTATGTGACTTGCGCAATGCCTCCATACAGCACCGGTACATGGGCAGATGTCTTGTTGATGAAGTGGTGCACATGGCAGCGCCGTTTGTCTTCGTCCTCGAGCTCAAGGTAGACGCACCCCGCACTGAAATCGAATGCCACCAGGCGGCCGCAAATTTGAACCTACGGCACATGTGTTAGTGTCGACGGCGCGTTGGCATTACTGTGGTGTTCGCGGCGGCTTACCCGCTGGATCAGACGCCCCATGTAGAACCACTGGCCGCGTGACAAGTTCGGTGCGGTCGCCTGGTCTACACACCACAGGCCGCCCAGGGTGATCGGGATGTCCTCGATAACACCGCCATCGATCTGTGCACTCATCAGTCCAGATATGTCACCGGTCAAGTACACAGGTGAACGCACAACTTGGAGCTTGTAGCTAGACAGCTCCATACGTTCCTGGCCGCCTGTGCTTCGCAACGCTTGGGGTAGCCAGCTCACAACTTGCTCGCGCAATGCGGTGGGGTCACGCCTGTGCGAACCAACTTGCCTAATCTCAGCTCGAGGGTCGTAGATGGCACATACAGCGCCACTGACCTTGCACTGCCTCGAATGCCGGGTCAGGGTTGCCGCCTGCAGACTGCGAGGCGATAACTTCTTGGGTGGGGTCCGTATCCGCGACAAGAGGTTGCCCGTCGTTGGTGCTGTGGTCCAAGTCAGCCAACGACGCCTGTTCGACATTGGCCTCCGTCTGCGTTGCCTCTGCCCCATTGTCCTCTGCTTCACGGCGCTGTGCCGCTTTCTTGCGCTCTTCCTCCTGTTCTGATCCCGCACAGTAGTACACGTCCGTTTGTTAAAGCCCATACAAGATGGGCACAAGTGGAAGGACTCACTGTGCTTTTCTTCGACTTCTAACAAATGCGCCTCCAGCTGCGAGTTCCAGGTGATCATCTCACCGTAGTCGGAGTCGGAGTCTGCGGGCATGGTGGGGGTTCAGATGCTGCGGGGGGCCCTGACCTGGGTCCCACTATATATACTGTTTATGCGGCTGCCTGGGGTACATCATGCAATCAAATATTGACATCAATTCGGGTTGCCAACCGGGCTTGTCTCCCCAGCGTCACATCCGTATCCCCACAATTCCTTTGGCAACATGCATGGCTGCCACCCCATTGCCTCACTACGTTGAACTCATGGCGGTCAAGGGCTGGTCCTTGGCCTGCTCCCTATGTTCTGTCCGACGCTCCAATTTGGTGGCAGCGACCACTGCACCCCCTCTTGTGCCCTTCAATCTTCGGCCATGGACCCGCAGGGCCATCTTGGTCGTGTGGCCTTTAAGCGGACGCACGAACTCACCTATGGCACCTCTCACTTTCAGGTAGCCGTTGTTATACTGTCCGCTACCAGGGCGAACTCCAAACATGGTTGGGCACTGTCGCACGCCTCCTTGGCTCCAACGATTCCGGCCCCCGGTATCAGCTGTGTGAGACCATCTTTGGCCCGCAGGGGGTTGCCCTGTTCGTTGCAGCCAGGCAATTGCAGCCCAAACCGAGTCGGGCTTCCAATCCACGTCCCTCTGCTTCACATGCCCCTGGCCCTTCACGGGCCCATTCCCGTCAGGGCGACGATCAGCCAGCCCGTCCTTCCAAGCGACTCCGCACGCAGTAGATGGTGCCCAGGTTTGGAGTAGCTTCCGGGTGGTTCCCGGTCTCTTAGGGTTCAATACACGTGTATTAATACACATCTATATCTCGTTCAATCAATGCATCGTCCGAAGTCTGTTCATTCCCTTCTCTGCCCGCTACGGAGGATCCTCTCAGTAAGGTTCGGCCGCATGCTTTAGGCGTCATGCTGCTTATCTCGTCAAGGTCCGCTGATAACGTTAGCTCTCACGCTCGCTGTATATAAGAGTGTGGTTACCCGGCACCAGCCCCTATCTTCCTCCCTCCATTCCAACGCCATGGCCGTTCACGGTAGGTCTCCAATTCCGTTTGACAACCTGTACCCTGACCCTTGGCAGTCATTGGATCCGATGGCGAGCTCGTCAGCCAGGTTCTCAGTCGGCTGGACACAGCCACAGACTTCCATTTTCCTGGCGTTAAGTTTATTTTACCTGGACACGTCGCCGGCACACGGTTGGTCACTGAAGCAGAAAAAGAACTCATCGGCCGGTTTAATTTGCCTCTGAAAGAGCTCGTACAAGTACCCGAATTGCCCATCATGGACGATGTGGATAGATTCGAGGCCAGGGACTTGCCCCCGGCCAAGGACTTACTCGCCGCATGGGAACGCTGCCATGTTCGCGGCCCGCAGGTCCAATTCCATCAACACCGGTCCACTCTCTCAGATGAGGCCTCTGTTGGTGATGTGTGGGTGGGCATAGGCTCCACCATCGCTGCCCTCTTCCAGGGCAGTGGTGCATTGGATGGGTTGCCCCAACATTCTCTCGATCCTGAAGGTCGGTCATTATATCCTCTCCACTTGAACCCTCTAGATGATGTCCGTTCCACAGGCCTCAATACTGTGCCATGGGCCTTCGGCTGCGTTTACACTCCAGCTAGCAAGTCCGGCCCTACCCGCACCGATCTCGCCTTCAAATATCACATCGTGGACATCCCCAACTCTGATGTCGTCTACCTCGTCATAGAGATCAAAGGGCCCTATCAGTGGTGGTCGCGCGTGAAAGACATCCAGCAACTCATCAACGATGTCCACTTTGACATTCATACACATCTCGACGACAAAGACCATGCCGCGCACTTCATCATCCAAGTGAGTACTCCACCAATCACATGGTTCTTCCCCGTCACACATTAACGCGACAAAGGTATGGAACCAGATGCTCCGATACGGTGTCGACCTCGCAGTGTTTGGCTGCGTCTCTGGGACCTATCTCTTCCAACGCACTGGCCCCCAGACCCTCTCTGTCGCAGGCCCGTACTACTTTCCTCCTGACCCCCAAGCTCGCGTCGATCTCGCCATTGAAACCTACATCACAAACGCCAAAGCAAAGCCCCTTGCCTGGTCTACGTTCTTCAAATTCGTGTATCTCGCAAGCCGTGTGAGCCATTTGCCCTGGACCCGTCGCTCTCATATTCATGGTGACTGCGCACAGCTCGCTTGGCCCAAACTCGTCGAGAGTGTTTACGACCACCCGTGCGCACTGCCGTCTCCCGTCGTCGCGTCCGATGACGCTGACACGTCCATCACACTAGCACATCAAAGTTCTCCTGTGAGCGCATCAGTGAATATTCCATGGCTCCGCGCACTGGGTAGAGCTGTCGGGCAACTCAAGGACACGCTGCTTCGCCAGTGGCACGAGTACGAGTTGGGGCGGTGTGAGCTGGTGTGGCTGCGCACAGAGTGGGCATTGCACCCGATCCCGCTCGTACGACAGGAAAAGCCTTTGAATCTCGAGCACGGCATCTGGCTTGGATTTGTATTTTGGTGCATACATTGGCTGATGTCATTGTTTCGGACGTCGGTGGTCGAACTGCACCTGAACGGGTTGGTCGGCTCAGGCCGGAGTGCGTCGGTCATGCAAGGGCAGTATGCGTGTGCCCGTGTGGTTGTCAAATTTCCCCATGTGGCACGCCCTCGGGCCATGGCACAGGAGTGGCGTCGCTTGCGTCGCCGATTGCAGCCGCTGACATCCGCTCAGCTGGCCACGCTTCCCATCCCGAAGTATTATGGACTGTTCACGTACTGTGAGTATGCAGTCACGATGCTCTCGCACGAAGGCCAAGATTTGGCTAAGACTTCGGCACCGGACAACATCTCGTGAGTGACACCGTCATCATCTCTTGTACTGTGCTCAATGGGTCGCACAGGACTCTTCTGCACGACGCCGTCTCCAAGCTACGTCAAGTAGGTATCGAGCCGACGGATGTCAGCCATCTGAATGTGTTGTGGGATGGGGAGCGGCTCACGCTAATCGATTTCGTCGATCCGCTCTGTTCTTAGATCAGTGTCACAGTCACGGGCTGTTGTATATGTTTGCAAATGCCATCGCTTCAGCGCACTCTTGTGGCCAATTTCCCTAAGTCATAGCAGTGTTACTTCGCCGCACGTTTAACCATGCAGCCACCCCGGGCCGGTCAGCGCCGCGTCTGCGTCCTGATGGCATCACGGCGTTCTCATTCCTTTTCAGAGCGCCTCTATATAATCTCGCCACCTGCTCCGACGCCGCCCGACCCTCTTTCTCTCCCACTGCCACCGTCGGCTATCATCCCACCATCCTCACCGCTAGCCTTGGCCCCCCATGCCTCTCAATCTGGTTGGCAAGAACCTCAAGAAGACGTTTGCTAATCCCGAGGGCTCACGTCAGACTGTGTTAACCCATCGTCAGTCCCACGCCGAGGCTGGCGCCCCTGATGGCGAAGCTGCCTTGCAAGGTAACTTTTGGCCAAGTTCACTGCGGTTTCAGCTCACTCTTTCGCTCCAGCTTTCCTCAATCTCAAGCAGTTTTGTATGCCAGCTCGCATTTTTCTTAGGAGTTCGCACTCACTACCCTCTGCCCTTTAGCTGACAATGAGCAAGACTACGACTTGTCGATTGGAGATGTCGCGTTGGCTCCCCTGGATACACGCACGTTCCAAGGTGAACGGGGCGGTGTCACCCAAGTGAGCCGTCCCACTCTGTTCGGCTTATCGTTGTGTTAACCTCGACTTGTAGTCGTGCTCCTCATGCCTTGACATCCTCTTCGTCGCCAAATGCATCACTCCCGCTTGTCCGCATGCACAGTGTGTGTGCGACCCTCACGAGCCCGAAACTGACACAGGCGGCTGTGTCATCCTGCCCGAGGGTCAGACATTCGCGCACTTTTGCAAGACCTTCCGATGTGCGCAGTGCTATCGGCGCCTCCGCCAGCCCTTGCCTTACGAGCTCGGCCTCACTGGTGAAAACTTCCTCAATGCCAGCCCGGCCAACCAAGCGCTCGCGCTGGTCTACTTGTATGGCGTCGACTCACAGTTCAAGGATTCCGTCCTCAACACCACCAAAGCCCTTGGCTCGAGCCACAAACACAATGTGCTTCGCCCCCATCGTCCGTGTTCGCAACTACTGACTCACGCCCCTAGATTATCCACCACGCGTACAAGGTCTGTTTGAATGGGTTACGGACCATCCAACGAAACCAGGCATTGCTCAACTTCCAGGCCGCCCTGACGAGGAGCCCGCTCAAGGCCCGCACTCCCATCGCTATCTGGGTCGACACGCACGCCGCGCCGGATGGCAAGATAACTTTCAATTATGGCCCGACAATGGCGCACAGGCTTGGCCTGCCGTCCTCCAGCCTTCTATCGTTCACTGTGCCTCGGGTATGAATGTTCATAGTTTGCCAGATCTCACGCACTCACCTTTTATACAGTTCCTGGAAGTCTTTCTTGGGCCGCTCCATCAAGACCTCCGCACACTAAAAGGGCTCAAAGGCCTCTTTCTGCTTGTTTGTGGCCCGGCTATCAGACTCGCGCTAGACCACATCCGCCGTCTGGTCGAATCGTGAGTGGTCACGCCATGTCCCGGCATTGCGCTGACTGCTGTTACAGCCGCCTCTTTACATTTGTGATCGCGTCCGAGTCCGACACGACCACCGTTGCAGGGGTGGGCCCCGCGTACCTCGACCTCTACACTGCTCTCTTCCTCAAAGAACACCGCAATTCATATCCGTTGTACCAGCAGATATGCCATGGCCTGCTCACAGAAAAGGCCAAGAGCGCGCAGTCGAACTTCATCGTGATCTATCGTGATGGCCATGACCAGGTGCACTGCAAACGTTTTGCCCACGAGCATGCCAGGACCGCGAACGCATATGGGCTCCGGGTCGTCTGCCCCACCTGCCACAACGCTAATAACGTCTTGGTCACGCGCAACCATGACCGCCGCATCGCCCTCTGTTCTGGCTGTGGTTTCCGCAGCCACGTTATACGGCCGTCTTGGGTAACGCAACCCATGTCTGGGCAGCCTTGGTTCGCGGCCGATTATCCTCTCCCGCCCACGTGGCCCACGATCAGCGACTTCAAGTCGCCCAACCCTCCACTTCAGAAGGGGCAGAAGCGCGGCCGGCTGCCATCACCCGGAGAGACACAGGCGAAGCGCGCCTGCCCTCATTGGCAGCGCGCAGATTAATGCCGGACAGGGTCAGTTTTCGTGTGTCTCTGGGCCGCTCCATGCGTACGTCAATGTAGGATCATAGTATGTCAGAGTAGTCAAACATGGCCCCGCCGCGATTGGTTTGCAACGCCCACCAAGTAAGTTGCCGGTCCCCACCACTGAAATTTCTATACATTTGAAGCCCTTTGTGGTACATGCGCACGAAGCCATCGAGCAAGTCATTGTCATTATGGCTGCGTTGAGCAGGAGAGACCGACGTGTCTCAGCAGCCTCGCCAGTGCCGCGACTTTGCCCCCACTTCTTGGATGGGCCCCAGCGTTTATCCATCGGTTACGAAGCCAGCGCCGGCAACTGCCGGCTCCCTTTCAAGCTCCGATGGAGAATATCAACCCCTGCAGCCGGCCGGCAAATGCCGACCTCTCTTGACCTCGAACCACGACCATCGGTTTTCGGCGCCTACGGTTAGGCGCCCGATGCGCTGGCACTCCATCCTTGTGCACGAAGGCCACCGCTGCGATGCCATCCCCCGTTGACCCGTTGCGTACTTCGGAGACCACCCGTTGTGTGGACTCGGGATGGTTGCAGTGGTGGTCCGCACCAGAGGTCCCTCTTTACACCGGTTTTGCCAGTGTGCCCCTGGGTTCGCAGTGTCGTCGAGTGCGCTGTTAAGTGCATGCGAGGTGTCCATGGAGAGCGTACTCTCTGTGGCGGCTCGCACTCGGCCTCTTTCTCATGTCGAGTGCGCTGTTAAGTGCATGTGAGGTGTCCATGGAGAGCGTACTCTCTGTGGCGGCTCGCACTCGGCCTCTTTCTCATGTCGAGCGCACTGTTAAGTGCATGTGAGGTGTCCGTGGAGAGCGTACTCTCTGTGGCGGCTCGCACTCGGCTCTTTCTCATGTCGAGCGCACTGTTAAGTGCATGCGAGGTGTCCATGGAGAGCGTACTCTCTGTGGCGGCTCGCACTCGGCCTCTTTCTCATGTCGAGTGCGCTGTTAAGTGCATGCGAGGTGTCCATGGAGAGCGTACTCTCTGTGGCGGCTCGCACTCGGCCTCTTTCTCATGTCGAGTGCGCTGTTAAGTGCATGTGAGGTGTCCGTGGAGAGCGTACTCTCTGTGGCGGCTCGCACTCGGCCTCTTTCTCATGTCGAGTGCGCTGTTAAGTGCATGTGAGGTGTCCGTGGAGAGCGTACTCTCTGTGGCGGCTCGCACTCGGCCTCTTTCTCATGTCGAGTGCGCTGTTAAGTGCATGTGAGGTGTCCGTGGAGAGCGTACTCTCTGTGGCGGCTCGCACTCGGCCTCTTTCTCATGTCGAGTGCGCTGTTAAGTGCATGCGAGGTGTCCATGGAGAGCGTACTCTCTGTGGCGGCTCGCACTCGGCTCTTTCTCATATGTCGAGCGCACTGTTAAGTGCATGCGAGGTGTCCGTGGAGAGCGTACTCTCTGTGGCGGCTCGCACTCGGCTCTTTCTCATATGTCGAGTGCGCTGTTAAGTGCATGTGAGGTGTCCATGGAGAGCGTACTCTCTGTGGCGGCTCGCACTCGGCTTGTGGGTTCATTACTTATCACCGTTTTTTCACAGGTGGGCGTTGACAGAGGTGAGGGCCACGCCGTCCCTCTGGGACGGATAGCGTCTTGCCATTCCTATCTCGGTCTTAGGACCGTTGGTTTGTGCAAGACTTGCCCGCACCTCTGTTGCCCTTTGCCGCCGTTATCGACCTCTGTTGATGCGTAAGAGGCCACCGCTGCGATGCCATCCCCCGTTGACCCGTTGCGTACTTCGGAGACCACCCGTTGTGTGGACTCGGGATGGTTGCAGTGGTGGTCCGCACCAGAGGTCCCTCTTTACACCGGTTTTGCCAGTGTGCCCCTGGGTTCGCAGTGTCGTCGAGTGCGCTGTTAAGTGCATGCGAGGTGTCCATGGAGAGCGTACTCTCTGTGGCGGCTCGCACTCGGCCTCTTTCTCATGTCGAGTGCGCTGTTAAGTGCATGTGAGGTGTCCATGGAGAGCGTACTCTCTGTGGCGGCTCGCACTCGGCCTCTTTCTCATGTCGAGCGCACTGTTAAGTGCATGTGAGGTGTCCGTGGAGAGCGTACTCTCTGTGGCGGCTCGCACTCGGCTCTTTCTCATGTCGAGCGCACTGTTAAGTGCATGCGAGGTGTCCGTGGAGAGCGTACTCTCTGTGGCGGCTCGCACTCGGCCTCTTTCTCATGTCGAGTGCGCTGTTAAGTGCATGCGAGGTGTCCATGGAGAGCGTACTCTCTGTGGCGGCTCGCACTCGGCTCTTTCTCATATGTCGAGTGCGCTGTTAAGTGCATGTGAGGTGTCCGTGGAGAGCGTACTCTCTGTGGCGGCTCGCACTCGGCTCTTTCTCATATGTCGAGTGCGCTGTTAAGTGCATGTGAGGTGTCCATGGAGAGCGTACTCTCTGTGGCGGCTCGCACTCGGCTTGTGGGTTCATTACTTATCACCGTTTTTTCACAGGTGGGCGTTGACAGAGGTGAGGGCCACGCCGTCCCTCTGGGACGGATAGCGTCTTGCCATTCCTATCTCGGTCTCAGGACCGTTGGTTTGTGCAAGACTTGCCCGCACCTCTGTTGCCCTTTGCCGCCGTTATCGACCTCTGTTGATGCGTAAGAGGCCACCGCTGCGATGCCATCCCCCGTTGACCCGTTGCGTACTTCGGAGACCACCCGTTGTGTGGACTCGGGATGGTTGCAGTGGTGGTCCGCACCACAGGTCCAACTCCGTGTAATGCTCTAACTGCCTGTCCCTAGCACGCAGGTGGCCTCCCTGTGCGCATACTTTGTACCGTTTTGCTTGTCATGTACAAATCTGTAATACTCTCGTGAAATTCACTTTGTTTCCTCCCTCACCCAATTGTGTGCAGCCCTGCTCCCCGTCAGTAGTGCCTCATTGGACGCAAGCCTTCAATTCTTAGGTCCTACCTATCTCAGTTGTCGCCCACATGTAGCTTGTGTTTTCGACCCTGCCGCAATGTGTGCGGCCCGGCGATTTCCGTCAAGTAAGGTTCCGATCACATCCATTGCATATATATATGGTACGTGCCCTCGACCGGTCTTCCCTCAACCCCCATCATTTACGTCAACAACCACACTACACTCCACTCACCATGTTCACCTCCGCACAAGTTGCGCAAGAAAAAAAAAAGACCTTCCGTGTATACCAACACGAGCTCCGCATGTTCGCTGACCTCGACGATGTCGACACCCTGGCGGTCACTCAGGCTCTCAACACGTTCCATGCCCTTCTTCCCGTGCAGGACGAGGAGCTTAACTACGAACTTCGTCAGCGGGTCGGCAAACCCGGTCAGTATCAGGAATCCGAGCCTCCCATTGAGGACTTGACCCACCTCGGCTGGATTCCTCATGCCCATGGTGACGCTGTCCGCGTCATGGCCAGGATCGTCGCTCTCAACCAATTCATCTACCACCGCATCGACTGGCACAGCATTGGAGCAGAAAACAAGAGTCTCATGGGTATATGCCTAACCGCATCCCGGGACATGTTGAAGCCGTCCGAAAGACACATCAGTGACGCCATCGATGAATACCTTCGCGCGTACCACACCGGCATCGTCGCCACCATCCTCACCGGTCTCAACATCATCAAGGCAGTCGTCACAGACTGTGCCGCCGTCACCGCAACCAGTCCCACACGCGACCAAGGGCTGCTCTACCTATACCAGGCGATATGGGAGCAGTTCCAATTCAGCACCAACAACCCCCAAACACTCGACGCCCTGGACCCGTCCCCGAGGCATGGTTTGTACTACCGGTGTCCGGTCAAATGTATGCCTGCAGTCCATTAACGCCATCTGGATCATTGATACATTTCCCTAGCCCCAAAAATGTACATCAAGAACAACGAGCTCGAAGCCAAATTTTACTGGGGCACGAGCTTGGCGTCCAAGACCGAGGGCTCAGATGGATACTGGCACGACGACCATTTCGACGGCTACCTCGCCAAGGTCGATCGATACGTTCGCACTGAACTAATGTCCGACGCACGCCAAGATGGTTCTGCACGCACGGGTACCATACGCCCATCAATGTTCCTTCCTGTCGTCTGTCTTTCGCACACTTACCCATCTCCAGCCCCCCCACAGGGCCCGCTCGCCCTTCCGGGTGTGAACATGGCTGACGTTGAAGGTCTTGCAGCGCCAAGTTCCTCTGTCCCGGCCCCGCAGGTTAAGGGAAAGGGACGTGCACAGGCTCATCAGGGCCCCGCCCAACAGCGTCAGGGGCGCCACGGTAAGCAACGCCAAGGTAAGCATGGTAAAGGCAAGCAACGACTTGGTCACGATGCACCTGGTCGTTCGTCGGGTTGGGCGAAAGACGTGGACGAAGCACCTGCACCCGGCGCTGGTGACCAGCAACCCCCGCATCGTGATGCCGAAACGGTGGACCAGCACCGACCCCGTTCTCAGCCCCCTGAGCAAAATGCGGAGGCGTCTCCCTTTTCCCCCAAACAACCACAATCCCACCTGGAGGACGAACACACCATGGCTGGTTCCGACCGCGAACAAGACGGGCATGGTTCTCCGTCATCCAGCTACCGTGAAGAAACTCAAGTCAACGCAGTCATCGACCAGGACTCTGGGTCGTCATCTTGCTCCGCTATCAACCAAAAAGCCTTCGAGGTCACTCTCACCCCCCCCCTGGTGGATCGCAACCCTTCGTGTTCGACACGCCACTTCTCTCAAGTAAGCTCATGTGCTCAGATGTACTGAAGCTCTTCTTCACACCACACCTCCAGATATTGCCACCGCTGTGCCCGGAGGGGCCCCCTCCCCTATGAGCGGCCGTCAGTTGTCCGTGGGTCCAACTGTGCGCTCTATTTCTTTTCGCCAGTGGAGGGCATCCTTTGACACTTACGCAGGCGCAACATGATCCGCCAGCCCCTGCTACGACCGCTGAGTCCGACAGTCCTCAACCCACAGCTGAGCCCGCCGCGCCGGCCCCCATGAGCGACCGTCAGTTGTCCGTGGGTCCAACTGTGCGCTCCATTTCTTTTCGCCAGTGGAGGGCATCCTTTGACACTTACGCAGGCGCAACATGATCCGCCAGCCCCTGCTACGACCGCTGAGTCCGACAGTCCTCAACCCACAGCTGAGCCCGCCGCGCCGGCCCCCATGAGCGACCGTCAGTTGTCCGTGGGTCCAACTGTGCGCTCTATTTCTTTTCGCCAGTGGAGGGCATCCTTTGACACTTACGCAGGCGCAACATGATCCGCCAGCCCCTGCTACGACCGCTGAGTCCGACAGTCCTCAACCCACAGCTGAGCCCGCCGCGCCGGCCCCCATGAGCGACCGTCAGTTGTCCGTGGGTCCAACTGTGCGCTCTATTTCTTTTCGCCAGTGGAGGGCATCCTTTGACACTTACGCAGGCGCAACGTGATCCCCCAGTCCCTGCTGCGAACCCAGCGTCCGTCCAACCTCAACCCACCGCTGAGCCCCGTGGAATAGAACAGGGGCGCGGCGCCCAAGTCATACACCCTGATCGTCGCAAGCATGTCATTGCCTTTGATGTAAGTGTGGATCATGTATCTTCATCTCCTTACGTTGGCATTCACCTCCATCCAGGATCAACCCGCCGCCAAACGCTTGGCTGTTCACCCTCCAGGTCTGCAGTCTGTATCTGCAGAGATTGCAGCCAGCAGGTCCGCCGCCACTGGCGCATGGGACAAGAGACGCCAAGGCGAGAAATCGCTCCACCCGCCATTCGCCCAGCCTTCATCTGCTCACCCTGCCGTCACCCCGACACAAACCGCCGACCCACCCATGCAACTCACACCATCCCCCGACCGAGAACAGCACTCCCCCCCCAAGGTATGTTAGCTAGGTTATATCGCTTCATGGTTCATGTCGCCAACTCGAGTCATAGACGAAAGACCGATTCCAACGCCGCAAACACGTTCCCAAGGACGTTACGCCGGTTCCTGGTCCCTCTCAGCCCCCACCCCGTCGCTGAACCACCTTGCAGTGCTCCTTTTCATCGCGCCTCATCTGCATGTCTCTCATGCTCTGTCATCTCTGCATTCGCCGTTCTCTCATAATGTCGTAGTGATATACAATCACGGTCCGTCGACAATTCCATCATTACTTCGTCCGTACTTTCTATACTAGCGGTTCATGCAATGAATGTGTATATACCGTCCTTGCAAAGTTGCACCCTATCTACCATCCCCACTTGGACAGTCGACCGTCAATCAAATTGCTAACCCTCAAAGCCACCCAGAATTAATGCTCCCTCTTCGCACTCAAACCCGCCCGCTAATATGTACTATTAGACCCATCCTCATGGCCACTGTTTCACGTAGATAGCTGGGCAGTAGTAGCGACCACGGTCACGTCACCAGGGCGTAGGGTTGATCCTATGAGGCGCCCACACGCGCCCTTTCAGCGTGCTCTCCGCCAATTGGCAAGCCCTCATCTCATGCCTCCCAATCTCCCAGATGTCAAGCGTAAGAAACGCCGTTTGGCCGAGGAGGTCTCCCTTGGTCTCGTTGACAACCTCATCGAAAGTCGTTGGGACCGATCTCACCCCTACTACGGCATTGGCCACGAAGATGGAGGTTGGGAGCATCCCGATTCGCCAGTCAACCTCAGTCGACTCTCTGTCTGCGGTCAGCCTGCCGCCCGGCTAGCAGTTCGATTGCAGGACCTAACATCCATTCTATCACTCCAGATGAAGTCACGCTGCACGCTTCCATCCCTCTTGCCCCCCATAGTGTGTGCACTTCCACCAATGTTTTGACCCGTTTCCTAACTTAGTGGCAGCCCTCACCCCCACCCGCGAAGATGGTATAGGTATTTTCCCGGCTGCAGCCAGTGTACTTTGTTTATTCTATATGTGTCTGTTAGGTATGCGTCGCCGCCGCGCTGACGCAGGGTTTATCCTCGCTGGGGACCCCGTCTCGCCCCCCAAATTCATGCACACGCGGTTTCGCGCCAACCGTGGCGAGCCCAGAACGCCCATCGATTACAGTTATATCAAAGCGCTCCACTATACCGTCCAGGAGGTTATCTTGTCTTGGCCCGCTTGCCCACCGCACGAAGACAGCGTCGACTCCACGGTCGTTACAGAGTTTGCCTTTTTCCACGACCGCTTCAAGCCGACTGTCGATATTCTGGTGCAAAAATGTCGCAATGGCGTGGCCACGGACCAAATATTTCGCCGCCCACCCCCGGCTGTGAGTCCTCAGCCGTTACATGGCGTAATTCGCTCACCTGTTTACACTGTTCCCCAGGGTTATGACTGGGAAAAGCTGGGCAAAGAAGTACGTCATCATTGGCGGTCGCATGGTGGCCTCCCGCCACATCCTGCTGGGGAAATAGGACGTCAACATCCCTGTTCAAAGGCTGGTAAAAGGGCACTTAGGGTTAGCCCGAGGGCATGCACCCGAGCTGGCCTTTGGATGTGGATTTTAACCGCCTTGTCTCCCCTGCGATCTGCCAGTATGCCCGCTGTATCATTTCGTTTCCCTCTGTTGCCACCACTAAGCCACTCATTTCCAGGCTTCCTCCCTGATCAGTCAAATCTTCAACGTCTTTCACAGCATCGTCGACGCATTTGTGGCGAGCGCACCACATTCCGCCCCCGGCTCCGCAGCATGGACCCGGCTCTCTGCTGTGCCCGACGTCGTCCTAACCGCATGTGAGTACGGCAAGTTGCATGCACAACAATTGCGGTTGTACGGTGAACTTGGCGCGCTCGCCTATGACAACGCACGCTGGATACCTTGCCATAAGTATGTCAACGCTTTTCATTACTCTCCCCGTGACCACTTGGTGAGGTTTGTGTGTGTGTGTCGGTAGGATAAGCCACGACGACCAGGAGTCGCTGTCGAAGAAGTTCATTGTCGAGTCAGAGGCCATCTTCAACTTGGCACACACATCGGGTGCAGTCGACCAGGAAGATGCGATACTGGTCGATCACACCTGGCAGAAAGTCATGGCGCCTCCGCGCGATGTTGGAATGACTGCAGTAATTCTCTACGATGCCGACGCGGACCTATCCAACTTGCCAGATGAAGCCATCGTGAGTGTCTCACATAGGTTCACACCATTCATGTCACAGACACGCCTGCAGATCGGCGCATGCATTTACAATGCAGATCAATTTGATGCTATTCTGGGGGAGGAGGTGCAGCAACTGATCGAGTTGGAAGCGTCGGCCATGGTTTCTTTCGTCTCGTATGCACGCAGCTCTTGAAGGTGTTTCTTTCCTCATATCGACTGTTGCAGCGCCCGTGAAGCTCTCCAACGCGGTGTCGATGATCGTGGTGCCATGGTCAAGTCCCTCGGGGTACATAGCACCAATGGCATTCGCCACCGCATGGACATACCAAAAGGCACTGCTCACAGTGCCAATCCACGTCCTGCTACTCTCATGCGCATAGCTGAGCAAAACAAGATGCGCTTCCTGGTTCGACGTGATGGCGACCGTCAGTGTCATCCCCCGTGTTGTTCATGCGCTCTCACATCCTTCGTCGAGCAGTTACTCAATCATATTCGTATGCCATGCTGGAGGGCTTTATGCCTCATTTTGCGCGTGCCCAGATGGTGAGGGGGTTCCCTTCCGCAGCGCGCCACGACATCCTAACCAGGTATACAGGATGTCGCTCAACGCCATGGCCTATTGAACAAATTCGGACATCCGAACACGTCCGTCTTTGCGTCATTCTCATATGCCGCAGCCATGCACGTTGACCAGGACGATTCTGTCAGCTGTGGCTGGGTAAGCCGCCGTGACTTTAAGGTACACCGACTTCTATCTGTCCATCCACCATGGTCTCACAGTCTCCCTCCATCAGATCCAGCACGACGAATCCAATTTCGTCTACGCAAGTTACAAAACCATCCTGGGATTGTCGCACCGGGCCCACTGGTACTGGGATGCACGCAATTGTCCCCATGGTACCACTTTGGGTCGACTCATTGGGGCCCAGCCCAGCTCCTGGAAAACGTATGCCCGGGATCACGCTGATCAGGCAGCGTGGACCCGGGTCAGTGTCATTACGCACAAAGGTGTCCTTGCCAAAAACTCTGGACTCCAATAGACTTCTTCAATGTATCCCTTTCCCTGAGTTACGGTTTACATTTTCCTTGTAACCCTTCTTCTTCCGTCTTCTTGCCCGCCACACTTATACCCACCGTATCTCATATGTCGGTAGAACTACAATATCGCCGGCACGGCGTGTATTAGCCTTCGGGTAGTACACAGTATCCTCGAATATCCGTCCGTTCACCCAGGTTTGCGCCCCGCTATAATTTGAACCCAACCAACTTGGGTCAGCGCTGCACATTGTTAGGCACGTCGGTTGCGTTTAGAGCTCTTTGATGGAGGTCGATGTGCGTAAGCAAGCAAGGTGGCTCGATCCTCTTCCAATCGACGTGGTACCGCCTGCGTACACCATGTGTTCCCGTCAACCATGAAAAACGCACAAAACTATGTGTTCATGCATTAATAGTCTATACCGCCTGCATGCTTCCGTGGAAGACACCCACAAGGGCATGGGCACAGACTGCCAAAGCGCCCCAGGGTACGAGCGTAGTCGGCTATGAGTCCGACCAATCGCATCTCAACCCCTCCCGCGTCCGTAGCAATTGAGCAGACCTAAAAACGGCAAGTGTGGGTCCCGCATGGCCGAGTGTGGCACGCGGCCCGGTTACCCACGTGTTGAGCCGCGCCCGGGGCTACCTCTCTAAGTCAGTGTCCCTTTTCAGGAAGGTGGCCAAACAAAGCCCGCGTCGCCCTTATCTACGTGTGATCTTTCAAAATCTCTCCATCTCCTCCACGTCTCATGGCGCGCACTAAGCAAACTGCTCAACGTAGCACAGGCCAGGCTGCTCCCAGGGCAGCACTTACTGGTAAGGCGTTGTCTGGGACGCGCCGCACTTATTGACAGGCCGCTGCTACACTAGGCACAATTCACCGAGTCAGTCATGCCGAGGACGAAGCCATAATAGACGCATTGACCCACTCCTCGGATGACGAACGTCTGTCGAGCTCCAAACGCAAGCGCGTTAGACGTTCCACACGCATTCGGGGCAAGGAAGACAGTAAGTCCCAGTTTTGCAGTCATCAAACTCACGCACCGACATGTCACAGCGGACGCGCAAGTAACCACGCACACGCAACTCCCGGCAGCAGGGGCACCTCAAGAGACATCCTCCACCGATATCGGACAGACCTCTGACACGGTTAGGCGCACAGTCTCAGACATCTAACCGCACGCTGATACCACGCCACAGTTCTGCTACTTATGTACGAACGGGGGGGATGTGATCGCATGCGACGACTGCCCGCGAGTCCTGTGTATGTCCCATGTGCCTCGGGTCAAAGACATCCCCGAAAACGAGCTCGCACAGTTGGTGTTTGTATGTCCTTCCTGCCACAATCGGGCGCAGATGCGAGATCAGCCGCACCCATACTACGTGAGTTCGATGCCGTGGTACTCCATGTGACATGCCTGATTGACATTCGACAGGGCCTGTACCGTGTGGTTAACGGACAGCGCGAGCCCTTCCTGCCGGAATTCCTGGCAGTGCACGCAGTTGGCCGTCGTCCCAGAGACGCGAGGGTGGACACGTCCCCAGTTGTCATCGTGAACCTGCACTTGGCTTCGCTAGCAGACGCTGGTTCCCCAGCACAAGTCGTGCATGCCACTTTGATGGCTTACTTCTTACGCGACGCAGCCTCGCTGCTGCATTATATTGATGCACCTTACAACCTCCGCTCGAATGCCGAAGCAGCTGCCCACCGGAATGGCCTCGACACCGCTCTGCGAGTGCTGGACAGGTCAGTCCTTGTAACAATACTCATTCGATATGAGTTCATGTCACCTCCAGGTTTGAACGTGCGCGAGTCTTGTTCTTTGTGTACACGCACTCCGAAGAGTCCACTGGAGACCTGTTCTACGCTCAAGGCCAGGCATCTCTCGACCTAAATCAGGTGTGTACGCGGTGTGAGCGCACCGCAATATCATGGCACTGACCTCCCACAGTGGTGGGATGACGTTATATCCCCCGGTCTTCAGCAATGTGGCAAGCGGCATGAGCTGACAGTTGCCTTGTTGTCGTGCGGCGCGCTCATGGACAACCCCGCCAACTTCTCGATTATCAAGAAGCGCGCTGAACTGTCAGTCGTCTGTCTCATCTCAAATAATGTCAGGCCTCTTACGATTCTCTAGGATGTCTGCCACCCGGCTGTTCGCCTTCGGTGCGACCGCTGTTCAAGCCGCTCTCACGGTGCCCTTCTTCATCAATTTTGTGCACCGCGTCTACATTGAGGCGGGCAAGATCGACATCCATCACATCGGAGAACTGTTAACATCGTCTGTCTATCTGGGTCGACACACTCCTGTTGTGGTGCTCGCCCCCGATCCGCGCATGGGCGCTGGACTCATTGCACAACGCTACATATGGACTCATCCCACTTTGAAGCCTTTTGGATCCGAGTTGCCGCTTCAGTGCCCGAAGTGTGGCACAGTCTCGGCCTTGAAGTCAACTCAGGGAAACGCTGGCGTCATTCTCGTCACTTGTACCTATCGTGGTCCGAGGAGCAAGAGCGTCGAAGGGACAGGTACCGCCGGCCGGAAGGTGGCATGTGACTACAAGATGGAGCACCGTCTCCCGGAGCAAGCCACTTTCATCAAGGGCGGCGAACGAGGCCAGTGGGTGGCCCAGCCTATTCATTAGATAGTACTACGTACATCTACTGCCAATGTGATGTTCTTCTGCCTTGCCACCCTCCGCACAACCGTCTGCCCGCTTCATCGCCGGTAGTATCTTTTTAGGGCCCGTGTATTCAAAGTCGTAACTTCTAACCTCCCTAAAGGTACTATGCCACAGGTACGCCCTCCGCTCGCCTCCCCGGACTTCCCGCCCTTGGCTGTGGCGCTATCATCGGTATGCTCCCCTTCTGCACTCGCTATACTCTCTCTCCTCTCTCTCCTCCCACGTTAATTTACCGCACCGCACAGTGCAAACCTCTCATAGAAGCAATCTTTCAAACCAATATACGGCCCGACGCCATTCCTCGACACCTCTCAGGACGGCCACTTTGGTGAAATGCACAGGGTCACCCAACATCGACCACTGTACAAGCACGCCAACAAGGTTCATCCGGCGGGCAGGAGCTCCAGCGTGTTGCACCAGTGTGAGCTAGGCAGACACTGCGCCGTGCAGCCTGGGTTTGTCAACCCTGCGCCATCCTGAAGGGGACGCCCTCGTTGTTCCCGATGTGCACATGGACTCGTCTCGCGTGCTCATGCTCATGCCTTGCTCCCACCGGTGCCATCGTACCGCACCGCGAGCGCCGCAGAAGGGCTTCCCGGTACTCGTGCAGAAGGGCCCAGGGACGCAGAACATGGCGCTCCCCCGCTCATGCGGAAGCATGTCCTAGATTGGCAGATTCTCGGAAACAGGAGCGGCACGCTAATTCGTGATAGTGTCCAGCGTGCATACCATGATCTCATCCAAGTGCAATGCCAGTGCGTCAGGGCTGCAACTTTGGCAGTGGAGCATCGTTGGGTTCGGTTAGGCTGGGTCCGTCACATCGGGGGCATCCCGACGGTCACGCTCCTCGTTCTTCGTAATGTCCACATCGACTCTTCTGACGTCCTCATGCGTTGCTCAACCGGTTAGCGTAGTCCCTTGCAGCTGTCGTCGCCTCAGCGGCTCTGTCTGCAACCCTTTGTATCGGACACCGACGGGCTTCCCGGTACTCGTGGAGAAGGACTGGCACTCGTGCAGTTTAGGGTTCCTTGTCCGCTGCCCGAACCTCACTCCTGAGAGGTTCTTCCTCGCGCCTCACGACAACACTGGACGTGGTCGGGCGGATCCTGCGCGCGCCTCGCCCTTGTCTCTTCAAAACCTGTGTGCGTCGCAGCACCATACCAAAGCCCGGTCTTCTCCCCAGCGTGCGAGATATTCACTCCAGTTCAATACGCCGTCGCTCCGGCCAACGCAGCATCATCTCTATTCGTGTTTCCTCTCCCCCTTCTGCAACACAGAATGCCAGCGTCGAATGCGCGAGGCTGGTCAGCCTCCTCCCGTTGTCTTGCCTACGATCAGTTTAGCGCATATCTTCACTCCGCGGATGGAGCTGTTAGGCAAGCCGTCTAATGACTAACTCTTGTACCATGATGCGGTTAGCTTTCTCGCACTAACAACGAACTATCGGCGCGACCCGGTCGCACGTCTGTGTACGCCTCGCACTGTGCTTTATGAAGGAGGCTGTCAGAGATCTGGAGCTCACGGGCCCAATCATGATGCAGCGAACTATACCGCCAGTGTGATAGGCACAGGTCCGCCCCGACCGCAGCTCGGGGGAAAGAAACCTGAACGTTGAGCACGTTTGTGTCCCGGACGGCCCGCCAGAATTCATGAAGCCTTCCGGCTCCGAGCCCACTTCCGTCCTCCGAGCTCCAGAATCGCCAGTCGCCCGACCTGCGTCATCTGTTCTCACTTGTAACGCGGCCGGGTACACCTCCCAGTCGGCTACAGCTATAGGTCCCACTACAGGGGCGGGGTTCTGGTGGCTACTGCTCCCATCTCTCTGACCGCTTTCGCCTTTCGTCTGCCGCAACGTACGATGGGCAAGGGAAGGGAAATCAAACATCCAGCCCTTCGACGTTAGGGTTTCGTACTATCACGCTTTCATCGGTCGGCCGTCCGCTCGCGCGTGGTCACCTCTTTATAACCGCAATGAGCACAAAGGGCAACGTTGTGGGCGGGACCTACACGGCCTCCATTGTCTTTATCGCTCGTACCCATGGCCAATTGGTCATTGGGTTCATTGCTCAGCCACGAGTAAGCAGGTACAGACTTGTGGATACTGGCAAGCAGGGTGAGGGTGTTCGGCCGTTGGGTCCCCGCCAGGTCTGCAGGGTCAGTACGTGCAGAGGTGCCTGTCGGGTGGCGCATGGTCTTCCCATTGTACCTTAGTTCATCAGTATGAGCGACGTGTAATGCAAGGGCCTTGGCACTACGGACCAACGGGCGGGTGCATGGCACTTGTGAGCGAAATGCTGTGACAGACAGCCTTGTAAATCTTTCATAGGCATCGGCTAGTTGCATGAGCTTGTGCACTGCGGTGACTAACATCTATAAGCCATCCGCTGCAGCTTCGCCAGTTGTGGCAAGCGACGTTACGGCGTGTATGACAACGGAGACCCATCGGCCGCCCCGTCTATCCCGTGTCGGATGGGCGATACAGCTGCATGAGCTTGTGCGCTGCGGTTATCTTACATCTCTAAACCCTCGGCTGCAGCCTGGGTCATTTGTGAGAAGCGACGCTACGGCGTGTATGACATCGTAGACCCATCGGCCGCCCCGTCTATCCCGTGTCGGATGGGCGATACAGCTGCATGAGCTTGTGCGCTGCGGTTATCTTACATCTCTAAACCCTCGGCTGCAGCCTGGGTCATTTGTGAGAAGCGACGCTACGGCGTGTATGACATCGTAGACCCATCGGCCGCCCCGTCTATCCCGTGTCGGATGGGCGATACAGCTGCATGAGCTTGTGCGCTGCGGTTATCTTACATCTCTAAACCCTCGGCTGCAGCCTGGGTCATTTGTGAGAAGCGACGCTACGGCGTGTATGACATCGTAGACCCATCGGCCGCCCCGTCTATCCCGTGTCGGATGGGCGATACAGCTGCATGAGCTTGTGCGCTGCGGTTATCTTACATCTCTAAACCCTCGGCTGCAGCCTGGGTCATTTGTGAGAAGCGACGCTACGGCGTGTATGACATCGTAGACCCATCGGCCGCCCCGTCTATCCCGTGTCGGATGGGCGATACAGCTGCATGAGCTTGTGCGCTGCGGTTATCTTACATCTCTAAGCCATCCGCTGCAGCTTGCCCTGTTGTGGCAAGCGACGAGGCAAATTCGTCAGTCTGCTTGTTGACGTTACAGCAGTCAGGCACGCATGAACTGCAGCCTTACGCTATGGCGTGTATGACAACCTACATAGGTAGTCCGCCCCGTCTATCGTTCATAGGTACATCTCACCCTACTAGTACAGCACATGCGTGAGGAAGCATCGTATTCATCAGCTCAAGTATCCGCAGCCTCACCTAGCTGTATATCCGGATATCTCACTGGTAGAGGCGCAGCGTTCCATCTATTGTCAGTCGTGCAGCAGTTCTTTGTACGCGGAGCATTATATACGACGTTTCCATGCTCCCCCCTTACTCTTTACAACTAACCCCCCTGCTCAAACACAACTCGCCACCGTAATAGACGTCACGAACGAACGAAGGTATTACCCACAGGACCTTGTGTTGCACAATCCCAGCCAAATGGATGGATATCCGGAAAGTTGTGTATACACTTTGGGTTTTCATCGTCAACCTGGTCCCCCAAACATAAGTCCATACTCCGGTTTGCCCCAGGAAGCAGCAAATTACCAGCCCACCGAGGCTGTTCCTCCAGCCCTAGTGAGTGTCGTGTATTAGTTGCACCCACGTTGCGCTCAGCATTTGTCAGGATATCTCTCTTTCTTGGCAGCGCATTCCATGCGTGCGTTATGCCGCGGGAAGGGTTAGCCGCGCCAAACACACAAACGTCACGGTATGTTTCAATCGTCGGGTGGGAGGAGTGTTAGAGGAAGGCGTCATGTTAGCGGCGCTGTTGGAGAAGCGCAGCTCACTAGATCTGGTGAATGGGCAAGCACCCGGGTTGCCTGAAGATGTCGCTGCCAAGATCTCCATCAGGATTGAGGTATTGACAATTACTTTACCCGCAAAAGACCCTGACTGACCAAACATGGCCCTAGTTCCCCGGGTGCGTGCCATATACCAGGCAGATCATGTCCCGCAGGTCAATTAAAACGGCCGAAACTATCTCTCTCCTGACACTCGCTGACAAGATTACGCAAGAGACCTCCAGGTTTATGGTTCGTATCTTGGCTGTTGCTCATTCCAGACCGACAGACGTGCTGACTGTCTGCAGGCTAGGACTATTCAGGCTCACAAACCTCTCATCCATGACGGCATTGTGATAGAAACCAAGGATCTATTGCTATGCAGCCTCTACAGAGCATCGTCAGGTTCGTGGGTTCCGGAGTTCAAGGTACCCCGCTGGAATCTGCCACCTGACGGTTGTGGTTGGCAGCGTGAACTTGCTTGACTGACTCGCACACTTGCAGCATGTATTATATAGTTTGTGAATAGTACGTGGGATGGTTAGAGCAAACAGATTGGCGCCGCAGAGCAGGCTGCCATTGGAGACAAAGCTACATCGCTACGCATGCATGTAAGTAGGCTCTCTTGCAAGCGGCCAGTCCAATGTGGTTATGACCATCCAGACCATCTTCAGTTTAACCAACTTGAACGCGCCAGTGTCGCCAGCTGTGTAGTTGTTCTCGGATCGACGAGTACAGGTCACTGGCATATCGCCAGGGTTAGTACCGTCGGGCTCCATGTCGTCTCCAGGCCTTCGGGCAACTCGACGGTCGTTGGATATGCGTAGATAATGAGGTGCCCACTATGTCAAGCAACAAATCGATCAACCAGATCATACCTTGTGTGTGCTCTTCAGGCGTCGCCACCCCAACAGGTGATGTGGTTAGACTTGGCGATGCCCTCAATGCTCACACTATACGTTATAACATCTAATTCGCGAATCAGGTTGTTCCTCAAGTGCGGCTTGGACCCATCCCTTTCCAACCACCATCTAGTCATCCCATCCAGTCTAAATACGCACGGCCCACCGGAACGTCCTGACTGGTCCCAAGACACCTGTGGAGGTCCCTCGACCCTGACGACTTGCTTCCTGGCGGGTGCGCATACAAGCCTACGTCCTGCTGATCCATACCTCTTCCTCCGCTTTGTTTGCGGCCGTCACCACCCTATACTTACACTCTTACCTACTACATAGTCTAGAATAGTTTGTCAGTCCGTCACATCAGCAGTGTAATTGCTGTCCATTCAAGTTCTTGGTCTGTAACGTTGCGACACCCAGGCAGGGATCGAGAACCTGGACAAGATCTGTTTTACCGCAATGAAGATAGCCAAGATGGCCAGCGCTCCGAGATTCGCGCTTGAAGATACATCACCCGACTCCTGTGCCGTGACGGAGGGTTAATGAGGGTGTGTCCCACTTCTATGCTGTCGGACCTTGTCTCTCTTCCTCTCGTACGCCGTGCGTCAGCTGTACCAGTCTCTGTGTCCCCCTTGGCATCTACGCTCTTGTGCTTTACCGGGTTACCTCCATACGGTCACTCCAGTGCTCGTTCACGTCGGACAGCGCGCGCGACTCGCGGCACACACAATGCCCAGCGCATACCCGCCTCCGGCAGGGTTGTCGGGGAGGTTGTAGGGCATGTAGCATGGCGACCTCTCTGCAGTAGGAACTACGGGCAGCTCACGTAACTACGACCGTCTTCCGATAGGTCTCTCAGCGGCACTACCACGACTTCCACATCCCGCTACAGCGACATCACCACCACGACCACCACATTCTAACGGCACCGTCACCGTGACCTTCCCATTTCGGACTCCCATAGTTACGCGCTACGATACGTCTCGTTTGTCTAGACGAACCAACGCCAGTCCACGGCGATGGCACGCGAGCCCCGTCCCACCTCGTCCTCCGTACCTCTGTACTTCGCCTTACACCTTCGAATCAAGTCTTCGTCCTCAGATCTCGCCGGGCTCGGGCCACAGCCCGTTACACACATCCCACCACTCACAACCCTCCTCCGATCACTTCACCTGCAGTACTGCCATCGCTAACGCCTACACCATTCACCATCAACATGAATGTCACGCAGCGACCACAGTTTGCGGGCAAAATCAACAAGCACCAGCCGAAACAATTCCTGCCCGACCTCAACCAGTACATAATTGAGCGGCAGATCACGGATTGTAAGACGAGATGCTTGACGTTCGGCAAAGCGATGAAGGTCGAGAACCAGGCAGACGAACGGTTCCAGTCTTTGTATCTGACCAAGCGGGCGGCGGACTGGGACTGGCTGCAGGATAAATTCAAGGCGAAGTGGATCAAGGTGCAGGCATCAGGGATGTCGCACCCGACGCCCTGGAGTACCTTGTTCATCAGCCAAAACCCGGATTGCCCATGGCGCTTGCGACAAGGGTGTCCGGTCAGGAACGCTTGGTAGGCCTTGCGAGCGTTCGGGCCGTGCTTAGGACCGGTGAGCGCATGAGAGCGGGGCATATCAGACGTATGGGAGTCGCACGCAGCCAGTACCGTTCGGTCAGTGTACTCGCACTTCATGATCTTCAACACGATACACATGCCGACATAGATTATTTCTGTAGGGGCCTCGGATGACAGGATCGGCCATGAGAGCTCAGCAGTTACAGTACACCGTCAATGTATATGTATTCAACTACAATGTGGTCTCGTCTCCAAGGTACATGCGGGCCCCCGCCTCATCCTCCCCGTCCTCCAGACCCTAGTCGGGATCGGAGTCAGTATCACTTTCACCTTCTCGGGATCCTGCCCCTCCATGATTAATCCCTATGCCCACCCCATTATCTTCCAGATCGCACTCGTCCCCCGATGCGAAATCCACATGTGGTTCTTCCTCGTACGAGTCGGGCTCCATACCAGCAGAAGCGTCGTGTGAGCCTAATGAGACCGCATTGCCGATCTCGCTACTGCCTTCTTCCGATTCTTCTGGGCCGGATTTGTACAGAGCGGTTGACGCGATCAGATGCAAGATGATCTGCTCATGTCCCACAGCACCCCCAAGATACGACTTGAATAGATCGCGGTCAGACCACCTAACCATCAATTAGTTAAACAGCGTCAGGTATGAGGGACAGAACACAGTAGAGGATACAGTGTGACATACATTCCAATGTAGAGGTATTTCCAGTCATCCTGCCGACGATCACTCCGTGTAATAGTCAATCCTGGACGACCATTGTCGGCACGAAGATGATGAAAGGCAGGGATGAGATCGACTCCACGAAGGATCTTGTCTGGGTCGATGAATGCGAACGGCTCCTCACTGATGTGCGCAAACTCCGGCCTATGTGGACGGCGGACTGCGAATTCACCTGAAGCCCAAGCATCGTAGTCTAACCAAAGTATCCCGAGCACCTGAAAAAAAGAGTCATGCCACTGGCGCATATCGTATGATGTGTAGTTCATGCGCATGACCTTGTGTAAATACAGTCTGTTGGCCCGAATGCGAAGAGTATTGAGCTCCTCGCGCGAGGGCTCAGAGCTGTCATCGCGGCCATGCTTCTTGAGTCTGAGTACAAAATCCTGCAAAGTACATGATAGGTTGAGCTGTTCAAGTGCTGTGAGTAGATCGAAGACAGACTTTGCAAGCTGGGTCCCCGTTATTAGATGCAACAAGTTGTAAGATGTCGACAGCATACCGCTTCTCCTGCGAGATGTCGTAATGATGTTGGGGGGAGGATAAACCAAGCGGTTTGGCATCACGGAAGCGGAGACGCAGACACTCCGATCGAGCCTTCTTCGGGCCATGCATCTTCCCGATAGGGCGTGTCTTCTCAAGAATTGCACCTGAGCGTTGAGAGTATGGCTTCGCGTCTCTGCTGCGCACCGAGCTGACTAACTAATGTTGAGTTTTTGTTAGTATGCGAGTAGAAGCGTTTGATACACCGATGCTCAAGCTCTCCCTAGTAGGACAACGATGATTCAAATATTCAATACGGGTTGGTAGGCTGATGGCAACGCACCGTCTGAGTGGTGAAGTTATCAGTGGTTCTAAATGGGCGTATAGCAGCAGGGTAGTCGGCGAGGCGGTGATACTTGTACGTGCTCAAGTTGAGCTGCTTCAGCCTACAAGGGGGACTAGACTGCGTATAGCATTGAGGGGTCGAGGTCGTTGGTCGGGTCGATCGAGTCGATGGTTTGGCAGCAGATGCTGCAGTGCGACGGTGTCGAGCAAGTGTCTCCTTTGGGAGCTCGCGTGTGTCATATTCGGAGCATACATCACGGCAAAGAATGGCATGACCTACCCCAGACCACGTGTCATCGTCTCGAAGAAAGATAGAGTTGACTCCGAACGAAGGCGCAGCTTGGCGAGGGTGTGCCAAGTGGCGAGGACAAAGATCAGTTCGCGGACGACTTTGTTGGCACTTGGAGGGAGGAGACCTTCAAGCACTGGATATGCGCCCCAGTTTGGTGACCCAGTCAGTGTTTAGTGCGTTGTTACATAGTTACTCCATAATACATGGTTCTTCATGGCAGATACATTTCAGCCCAACCTCTGTATCGTGTCCCGGCCCAAGGTTGGGACTTGGGCGAAGCTGTTCGAGGGTGTTAGCTGAAGTCTTATGGGCAACATGCACTATTTGGCTCTTACCGTCGGTCCAGCTCCTGGAAACAAGTGCCGCCAGCTGCAATAAGCATTCGAATGAAGTGAGTAAAGTTTGCCTTACATACACCCAATTCAAACCCATGCATCAGATCAGGGAGAAGCATATATCAAGATGTACATGGCTCGCAATCAACATATGCTACGCGGACATCCCACATACACAGGATTATCAAAACAGCAGGAACAATGCAACAGCTGAGGACATTAGAGACACTTAGGGTGGCGCAAAAACAAGGTTTTTGTTGGAGGCAAGCTGTCTGCATGTGCTGGACACATTCAGTTTGATGACGGTAGACCACCATCCAAGCTCCACTGCCGAAGCACAGTAAATTTCTGAGAGTACACAAGCTAGCCAACCATGATCTACACGTGGAATCAAGATCAGAGCAATCTGGACCACAGGAAGACGGTGATGGATGTGGTACTACAGACGTAATAAGCAGAAGCTGGGTAAACATGACAAGGCATCTGATTTCAAGGCCACATGTCATAGTTTTGAGAGTGATGATCTTGAATCTATAACCCTGAACATGGAGGAGCTACTGCTTGGATTAATGACCAATTGGACAATTCAGAGCAGTGGATGGATCTTTTCAGTGTTTTCAGTATTGAATTTGACCACTGACAATAGAAAAGCTGACAATATCTTCTTTGGTGCCCCAGAACCTTTCAAGCAACAGTGAGTAGATGCAATAATTAATGCGGTTAGGTTAGGAGATGATCTGACAAAGGTTTTTCTGTCCCATCCATTCCAAAAGAGCTTGTATAGCAACGCTAACTCTAAATTGATGTAACCCATCCCTGGTTGACCCGTTGCGTACTTTGGACACCACCCTAAGTGTGGACTAGGGATGGCAGCAGTGGTGGTCTGCACTAGGGGTCTCTGTTTGTGCTGTTGATGGTGAGCTGCACTGTCCATGGGAGGTGATGGTGAGTGGGTGTGTGTTGGGAGTGTTGGGCATGTTGTGGAGTGGGGTGTTAAGGGTGTGCAAGGTGTTCATGAAGGGCATATGGTCTATGGTGGTTTGGAGTTGATGATGGAGGGGATTGAGTAATGGGGTTTAGAGGGGGGGGGGGGGGTTTACTGGAGGCAGGGAGGTAAGCTATGGAGTGTTAAGTGTTAGGGATTTACAGGAGGGAAGTGTTGAGGGGAGTGGAGGAGGAAGGGAGAGGGCAGTAGATAAGTGTTTACGTGTTACAGAGTGAGGGTAGCTCAATGGAATAAAAGATATGAAAGGAAGAGAGGACAAACTGTTTGGGAGATATAAGGGAGAAGGAAAGAAAGAAATGTGTGTGTAAGTTGTTTAGGGTGTAGGGATGGTAGAGGATATATATAATGAGATATGACTATATTTAGGAGGCATGTGAGTAGGGAGAGTGTGTTAGATAGGGAAAATGGGAAGATTATGTGAGAGTAAGCATTTATAGGGAAAAGAATGCCCTGGGTCAGCTTAGGGTTACCTTCGGCTTAGATTTTCGCCCAAACAGGCCCGCTGACGAGGTCATTTCTCGTACCCGGCCTCTCTCATGCCCTTCTATCAGTGTCCATAGTAACAATCCACCCGCGCACGAGGTCCAATCTCGTGCCCGGGCTGACCTACATAATCCACCTACGAGGTCAGCCCTCGTGCCCGGGTTGATTCTCTCACACCTACGAGGTCAGCCCTCGTGCCCGGGTTGATTCTCTCACCCCGCCTACGAGGTCAGTCCTCGTGCCCGGGGTGACACTGTGATATACATCTCAGTCTGCTACTATGAGAGCACCCGTGGTGCTGGAACCCCGCCTACGAGGTCAGCCCTCGTGCCCGGGTTGATTCTCTCACCCCGCCTACGAGGTCAGTCCTCGTGCCCGGGGTGACACTGTGATATACATCTCAGTCTGCTACTATGAGAGCACCCGTGGTGCTGGAACCCCGCCTACGAGGTCAGTCCTTGTGCCCGGGTTGATTCTCTCACACCTACGAGGTCAGCCCTCGTGCCCGGGTTGATTCTCTCACCCCGCCTACGAGGTCAGTCCTCGTGCCCGGGGTGACACTGTGATATACATCTCAGTCTGCTACTATGAGAGCACCCGTGGTGCTGGAACCCCGCCTACGAGGTCAGTCCTCGTGCCCGGGGTGACACTGTGATATACATCTCAGTCTGCTACTATGAGAGCACCTGTGGTGCTGGAACCCCGCCTACGAGGTCAGCCCTCGTGCCCGAGGTGACACTCCAATATACATTGTCGTCAATCTGCCACTAATCACTGCACTTCATCTACCAGAATACCGTAGTTGAATTTCTCCACCCACCCACGAGGTCCAATCTCGTCCCCAGGCTGACCTACACAACCCACCTACGATGTCATCCCTCATGCCCGAGTTGACTTTCTTAACTAATCTACGAGGTCAGGACTCTTGCTCAGCGCAACCCATCATGTATGCATGCCGCAGTTATATATAATGTCAGTCAGCACATACACTTGCTAATCACGTAGTAGTCCCAGTACTAGTAACTGGAGCTCACAGCCGTTTCGCTGCAGGTGGGCGCAGGTTAGACCCCCCCTATAATGCTATCAGCATTATCACCTTCTCAATACTACACTGCTTTCATGTTTATCCTGCCTGCACATCTATCTTGTTCTCTCCTATGCACATGTGTGCTGTCCATAGTTGATCCACAGCGTGTACTTTGTTATACGACAGACAACCTCCTTTCGATGTCTGAGCGCATCCTCCCAATTGTTGTTGTACCTCCAAACAGCGCCTGCCTCATACTCGGGCCGATTTTGAAGTCACAGGACAATCGGCTCCATATTTTGCAGCCTATACACGTCACTTAGGTGTTATCTAGGCACACAGGCAGGTGCATGCATGCCCAGGCGCTAACCGGAAATTGATGGAAATCCGACCCATAATCTGACCGACGATCTGACCAATTTGTTTATCTACACTGCCATCATGCCTGATTTGGCACACCATTGCCACACCCCCTGGCACATGTGCCACCTGGGTATAGGGTATTTCATGAGCGATTGCATAAGATACCCACATCCACACATATTTTTGTGTATAATTTCCATTGCATTGACACTCAAGTGACAACCAACGCTCTACCAAAAAAAGATGTCATCAAACACGAAGGTCAATAACAAGGTTTGTCCGCTGCGCTAGTCACATAGTTGCTCCTAAAAACCTTCTGCTCCAGTCTCACAAACCGCAACCACGCGCTGTATCCCGCAAGGTCAATCGTATCAATAGCCTTGTGCCATTTGATTGCATGTACTGAAATTTTGCTCCATTCCAACAGACTGAGCGAGTCGACAACACTGAGTCCCCAGTTGAGGGTAACCCCACAGCCAGAGCCGCTGATGCTGCCAACCAGGTCAGTCCCTCATACCCATTGGTATCCATGGCGGTTATGATGATTCATTCCACCCTCTCTGCTCGCAGGTCAAAGGCAAGAAGAAGAAGGAAACCAAGCCGGTTGAGGTTGCCAAGAATGTGCAGGATGTCCAGCAGACAGCTGACCAAGCTGTCCGCATGCGTGCAGCTCTTGAGAAGGCCACCCTTGGTTGGGCACGCATGAACACTGCCGATCCGCCGCGGAAGAATGTCAGCCTCCGTTTTGGATTCAAGAACCCACGCCCTGTCAGCATGCAGGCGGTCGACAACCTGCGCAAGTCATTCAAGCAAGGTGGCGGTCGTGACCCCAGCGTGGAGCCCCTCAATGTCCTCGTCAAGCCCAAATGGATCAACCCCTCAACTGTCGCCGGCACCCAAGCTGTTGCGTATGACAAACTGCCGCTTATCGAGTTCACTCAGGCTGCATCGGACCAGACCATCGATATCCTCTCTGGACAGCACCGCACCGTTGCAGCCCGGCAGGAACGCCAGGAAATGCTTGCCGAGGTTGAACGGCTCAAGGCCTCCCTTCAGAAGCTGCTGGACGGATCTGGTGGTGGTGAGCTTGCTACAGAGAGCCAGATTGAGGTCGACCGGCTTAAAGCCCACATCGCCAACCTGTCCAATGTCATCCAGGGGTACTGCATCTGGGCAGTCAGGTGCATCAATGCTGGTCCGTCCCACTGCCTAACCCTAAGTGTCTCCTGCTAACGTCACTTCAGAAACTGCCTCCGACGAGCTTCTGGTCTATCTATCCTCCAACTTCTACCGCCCATCGTTCAGCCGCACACCCGAAGAAGGACTGCTGATGGCTATCGACTCCATCGAGAGCATCCTCCCCACCATCAATGATCAACTCATCCAGCAGGATCCCTCCGTCAATTATGACCTCCAACCTGGCACACAACTTTGGGTCAAGGAGGTCCTCCCTCGGATCTTCACCAACAATGAGACGCGGGATCTGGACTGGCCGATACTCCTCCAAAGTGCTCCTGCCTACCAGCTTGTGCGCCACATGAGACGGTCCCACTACTTTTCGAGTCGCTACATTATTCCTGTTCCCCTACTCCGTCGCGCACTTGCTGGTGCTAGCCGCAACAAGTCGACCATCCCCACAGTTGGCTATGTACGTTCATATCTATTCCCTGGTGCTTTTCTCACCCCACATGCGTCCACAGTGGTGGGCTGATATTCTCAACCGCACTTTTGATGACATGGAGCTCATATCAAGCAGTGCCCCCTTTCCTCATCTGTGCGACCTTGATGTGATTCAACCAGAGTACACCGCGCCTGGTACACAGTGTCCTAAGGACGCCGTCGATGCATCCACTATCACTGGCCCGGCCCTCTCACTTCTCAATGTCCTCCTCTCATCCCGCCAACAACCTCTTCTCATCAGCGACATGTGCCGTATGAACTGTGGGTTGGACTCGCCCATAACCACTGCCCGTGATTTCAGACAGGCGCAACAGGCGCAGAGCGAGTTTGTTGCCCTCCAGTTTTCTCAAACTGTTGCCAGGCTCCGTACTGACGGAGTCACCATCTCTCACATATGGAGTGATGCCGTGATCAATGTCATTGAGGAAGCTTACAAGACGTATGTATCCCCGGCCATGGACGTCTATGGGCGCTTCACAGATCCACGGTGGAAGGCCGCCATGGAACGCTACCGCAAGGCAGTCTTGACCCAGGCAGGACAGATTTGGCGAGCTCAGGGGGACCAGCTCATGTCGTCCCAAGACTCACCACCCTCCCCTGAGATCCTTGCCTTCTCTGGTGCCCGCCGGAAGCTTGCTTACCTCTTCCAACTCCGCGAGGTCGACTATGTTCTTGACCTACCTCTTCTAAGCCCCACATACATTGAAGACTCGCTGAAGATGCTCGAGAAGTATACTCACACCATGCGCTGGGTCAGTGTCACGTCTCACATGCTGTCCCCCAAGTCCCCACTTATGACATGGCTTCCTGCAGCTTGCTCGCACCTTGGATCCCCTGTGCGAGCCATCACTGCACTCTGTTGCAGAAAAGCACAAGGTGTTTGATTACTCGTCGTATATCGTCGAGTGCCTCAAGAATACAGAATGCTTTCAAAGCCGCCCGGATGTTGCACTCGAGGTCAGTGTCTGTCAGAGAGGGCGAGATACATCACTTAAACCTATCCACCTGCAGTTTTGGCAGTGGTGCTTTGCACATGCACACTTGTTCTCCGATGTTGAGGTGCTTCTCACAGAGTACACCACCGCAGAGATGAGCCAGTTCTGGAACATGACGTTCGCCCGCTGGGAGGCTGCTGTCAAAGCGTTCTCCACCTCGAAAGGGCTCAAACCGTTCGATCCACACGAACCGAAGTTTCTCAAAGAACTGCCCGGGCCGGACTTCCAGGTCACAGAGGAGGAGCAAGGCTGGCTGATGGTCATGCGTGAATGGGCGGCGGTGGCCTTTTTCAACAAGCACAAGCTGTCGGACAAGGAGCTTCGCCAGTTGCACACGACGAAAGCTCTGCCGGGCGTGAAGAAGCTTGACTTGTGGTACGCGGTCAGCGACGTCGGGCTGCTGGACCAGGATCCGCTCCTCAAAGTACACCGGTTTGCTGCACCACCTCGTTTGAGGCAGTGTCCTCCTGCCCGCATGTTGTACCGCAACTTTGGCTGGAACTCACGCACCAGCAAGACTCGGCAGGTCACCGCTGATGCACACTGTATGCTCTGCTGCCTCGGGTTCCGCTATCATGTTGCGACCACTGGCCAACTTCTCCTGACCGAGGAAGGGCCCCAGCTTCGTGCGATGTTCCTCCAGTTTCTCTCTCGGTTCTGCCAACCGACCCTCGACAACTTCCTGGGCCCGGAGGATCAACGTTCTGCCGCTCTCAATGTTCAGTGGGTGAGCTGGGACGCCGAGTTATTGGATGACATCAAGGACCGTGCTCGCCAGCTCCCCCCACCCAGTAACCATGTGCTTGTTTCTGGTGTCAGTCTCAGCCCAGAAGCACGATTGGCAGCGCTGGAGCGGCAGCGCAAGTACGAGCCCGAGATTCAGCACATCATCGCTACTGTTGAAAAGGCCGTATCTGCTTCTGGTGCACCAGGTGAGTCGCGCCGTGTGCATGAACATGTACATCGCGCCCTGCAGGGTCTTGTTGGTGTACGTGCATCTGTTCTTCTCCTTGCATGTGGCATGTGATTGATGCAGAACTCCAGGCCCTGCTTGACAATGTCGACCGCATGGAGGAACGGCAGGCGGGATATCCTCGCTCTGCCCCCTTTGTTCCCACGAGCACTGGACGGTACGGCAGTGCCGTGCGGGTGTACATGCAAGAGCCCTACACCGATCCAGCGTGGTATGAGAGCATCGACGACTTTGCTGCCAGTGATCCTCATGCTTTCGAGGAATACCGCCAAGCGCTCGAGAAACAGTACCCCGGCACACCTATCGACGACTTGATTGCCGACACATTGCACGTCCCCCAACAGGTTGCCCAATTTGCCACCCAGTGGCACGCAGATGAAGATCAAGATGAAGAAGAGTCTGATGCACCAGTATCCCGGGCCATGGGCAAGACTCGAGCGCCCAATGCAGCCCTCTTTGAAAGGCAGCAGCTCTACCGCAGGCGCTTGACCGCACCGATCGCTGCATCCCATCTAACACAGGTCAGGCCAAGGCCACAGGGTGAGCCTGAGCAGGTGATGCCTGTCGCGGTCCAGGAGAAGCCAGTCCACAGACACCCTGCAGCCGTCCCTGCTCTTCCCCAAGCACGAAGATCTAGGGTACCCACCAGAGAGGATGACATGCAGGTGGACGACCCCGATCTCTCCCCTCTCCCTGAGCCCCGTGTTCCCTCTCCTTCATCAGACTCCAGCCAGGGGAGTTACACACTTCAGCGTTTGCACAAGCGCACCAAAGACGACATTGAGCAGGTAAGTGGGGTGCGCAATCTCACTTTGTATGCACACACTGATCATTCGTAGCTCTATGCCGCCAACAACGCGGAACCCCACCAGCAACTGGACAATCACGGCAGCCCCTCCTCCCCTGCATCAGACTCAAGCATGCAGCAGAGGACTGTACGCCGTTTGCACAAGCGCACAGAAGACGAGGTTGAGCAGGTCAGTCAAGTGCCCAATCACACTCTTCGCGCCAATACTGATTCTCCGTAGCTGTATGCCACTCCCAACATTGAAGTGCACAAGGGCAAACAGAGAGCAGATCAGCCGTCCAAGATTCTTGTGCCCGACTCTTCGCCCGATACTCCGTCGATGCACCCACAGCCGGATGTGTTCCAAGTGTCCCACATCCCTGACCATTACCTTGACGACTTGCCAGACTTCATTCCGTCAACATATCCAGATGAGCCCTCACTGGGTGCAGCTGTCAAGCCGCCTCCGGCTGGCCCATCTCAGTCGCTCCAAAGTAAGTCATGCTACCTTTGCCCAATGCACAGGCAACTTATTTGTTTTCGACCCCTGTGGACACAGGCTCATCAACTGCCTCCAAGCGGCCCCGATCAGACACACTTTTGTCTACACGCCCCGATGGACACCCTGATGCAGATGGGTCAGGGCCCCCTCCATTGAAGCGGCCCCACCAGCCCCCACTCCCATTGAAGCCCTTGCTCGACAAGCATCAGGCGCAACTCGACAAGCAGCAGGCGCAACCTCGCAAGCTGACTGCAAGAATGAAAGGAGCACAGCCGCCAGGTGCTCCGTTGTGAAGGAGCTGTGTGCGGTTTGACTTTCATTGGAACACCGCTCTCCCCGTTGCTCTTTACTAGGCCTGTGTAGTACGCACACTACTGTGCCTGTATGTGTATGCATCATGTCCACCAAGTGTATAAATCCAGTGCCTGTCCAAGGCACAACCGCGCGTGAGAATCAACACTGCATATACCGGATCTGCCCCAAACAGTGCAAGTGCCGGCTCACGGGAAAACCCTGGTGCCACCTTTTACCGTCTCAGCTGATGGTGGCAACCAGACATGATGCGATACTTAGACTGTTCTCCAGGCGTCCACACTCCACATGGTTCAGGGTGTCGATCCAAATGGTGATCCGCAGCCCCAGGCAAATGGTTTCAATACTAGCGAGACAAAATATATACCATGCGACGCACGTCTGCTTCATTCTCCCCCCATCCCTAACCTTGAGAGACCACCTCACCGCACATGCCTTTGTCAGATATGCCGTTTGAACTCAGTGACCCGTACAGCAGGTGATCTAATCTATCAATTAAAAGTGCACCCAGTGAATTCCCACTGACTGTGTCATGTTTCTCGCAGTTCTTCAGACGAAGAGTCTGAGCCTATTCATGATGAAGCGCTCGGCACCCGTGCGCTCCGGGACAAGCATGCCCCCCCTCTGTACCAGCTTGACCTCGTCCCTGCCACGCTCCAAGCTGACGATGGTTACGACCAGTCGGTGGTGACGGACAAGTTGATGGAGGCCGACGGTGATGGCCTGGGCGGCCGCAACGACTACTCGCAACAGCCCGTCAAAGAAGTGCACCTATCCTACTTGGAGCGCCTGAGCCGCACCGGCGACAAGTATCGTGCGTTACAGTTGCTGAAGGAGAAAAACAAACTCACCATCGACCGCAAGTACCGGGCTGTTGGAACGGACCCAAACTACACCTGGACCTTGATGGGCGTGAGTGTCTCTGTCCCCGGGCGATGCATGATTGCTGGAGTTGACCTGGTCATTGCGTAGATCAATCTTGACTACAAGTTTGCACTGGGGCGAGAATGTGGTCTCGACGCGTTTCTTCCGAACATGCGCAACCCCGGCATCGCCAACCTCTACGCCGGTGGTAAGGCCTACTACATCTGTCCACAACACCGCCACTGGGACTTCCGTGGACGCACCAGCATCTTCCCGTTTGATCCTACAGGACGATGCATGCACTTTGGCCATGACGGTGTCGGCGACCACTACTGGATTGTCCTCGCCCCGAAGGACTCCCTGCGCCTTGGCGCCCCCATAGACCAGCCCCCCAAGAACCCAGGGGCCGCTCTGATGCCCACGCGCGCACGCATGGTCATGTGGGCATGGCTCGCTGTGGCCTTGCAGCGCATTCAATACCGCGACTTCGCTATGGGCACCGACTATCCCAACATTTCCAATGAGAGACAATTCGGCCTTTATACCTCCATTTTGTGAGTCATTTGCATTTGTCCCACGGTCCCCAGGCATGAGGACATTCCTCATCGCCGGGCTGTCTGGCCACGCGCCATTCAGGCCGGTTACGAGGAATGTCCTCGCATCCGGTCACATACCCCAATGCATGCTGCATCGCCCAGACGTCATCGTCTCCAGGTAACAGTGGTGAACACCCTGCTTCCCCGCCCACGAGGGTCCCCCTGGTAGCCGGGCTGTGTTTCCTTCTGCCCCGGACTCTTCCACCTGGTTCTGACGTTCTAACATCGTACTCTAGCCAAATGGCCAACTGGGAACTCAAGCTTGACCAACTGGTGGCCTTGAATGATGTCTTCAAGGAGCAATTTGCGGACTGGTATCACAACGCACCGGAAGAGTACCAGTTTGATGTGTTTCACAGTGCTGTCCCCGTCGGGTTTGTGATCCGGTACGGCCAAGACCGCCCCGTCCAACGCACTGACGGTGTCAGCAGCCGGACATTCTGGATGGAGGAGTTTGATCTTACTGTCTTGCACACGGTTGAATTAGCATTGGCCACACATTACAGGTGCACCTCTCTGCCTCGCTCATGTGTTGCTTAGCGTTAACCTCGTTCGCAGCTGTTTTCAACCTGCCGACTGGTCTGTGGACAGTCCAGAAACCATTTTGGCTGAACATGACGAAGAGGTGTATGACACACCTGACCCAGACACGCGATCACAACTGTCTGCCCAGGACCTTGAGGACCTGCCTCTGTTCACGCCCAATCGGTCCGAAGAAATCTTTGTCTATGACCGTGACGGGTCCCAGATCAAGCGTCGTCATCCTATTCCTCACGCCGACGACGAGTGGCCTGTCTGTGGCGTGATGCAGGACCTGACCCTGACCCATCTGTTTTTTGCCGGGTCTGCCCAGTTCGATGAGGAGGACGAGGAGGACGATGTCTACGATCTCCTTGACCCCGATGATCCTGACGCTGGAAGGATCAACGACGAAGACATTGCCGGAGTCGATGGTCTTCGCTCCCTCCGCCGCATCCATGACATCCACAACGACCGGTATCCTCACTTTAATTCTGGTCACATCGGGCAATGGCAGGCGCATGGTGTACCCCTCCAGTTCCTCCCTCATCTCTTCCGCATCAACTGTTGAACTTCCGGACTACCGGCTGTGCTCGGACCGGAGTTGTGTACACTTGTTTATGGTCATATGATTAGATAGGCTGTGTTCCTACTTACCATTTATGGTCTTCTTTGTTCTCCTACTGTACTTTCCCATGACCATATGGTTACTGTGCATTCCTGTGCGTACCAGTGCGTTCTACACTGCACCGGACTCTTCTAGACCTTATGTCTGACTCATGCTATGACTGTATCTGACTCATACGCCGATACGGACTCTGATTCATCGTCTTATGGCTACATGTGACTGCTTTATTCGCTGACTCATGGACTCATCCCTCATGTATATAAGCAGTCCCTTCTTCGCCTCTGCTCTTCAGTCGTTCGCTCACTGACTGAAGAGTAAGTCCCTTACATACATATGCTCTACTACCTCTTACTGACTTAGTACTTGTAGTCTCTCTTGTTGTGACTTACAGGTACTTCACTATGCAATAAAGTCGTTCGCTCACTGACTGAAGATCTCTCTTGTTGTGACTTACAGTGACTTACAGTCGCTCCTCGCCTTACAGGTTCAGAGTTCATCAGGTTATGAGCCCTGCGCTCTAATCAGTTGCTCCTCTGTCGACACTCTGCGCGCAAAACTCTGTTCGTCGACTCTCTGCCCGTGCACTCTCCTCCACTTTCCCTAACTCTTGACTGTGCCCTCCGACACTGCTGCCAGGGGGACTTTACTGCGCTCGTGACGCAGCCCTGAGCGCTTTTTAGTAGTCGCTATCTAGTATCTCTGTACAACCTTTGGTGCTTTCGCGGCACACGGGTTTTCAAGTATCCTCAGCCAGGCCACGCACTTGCGCCCGCCAGCTGTTGTAGCCGGGGTGGTTATCACCTTTGGACCGGAGGACAACCGTTCGGACCCTCCTTACTATACTCTTTTTGATACCTAGACTCGTATAGCTTTTCTTGGGCACAGTTGGCGACTTCTATCTGGATTGTTGGGAATATCGGCTTCCTGACCTTCTGGCTCACCTCAATAGGTGTTCCTCTCTACCAGATCTCGCACGTGGCAAGTCAATCATCGCGTTTTTCTCTGAACCATCGTACTGGAGCCGCCTACTACTGCCAACAGTCCTCAGCTCAGCTCCGACTCTGAAGCTGAAGTCAACGCTGAACTTGCAGAGCATCATTCTACTGCATCAGCGTTTGATTGCTCGGAACAGCCCCATCTCTTTGATCTAGACGATCAGGTCGATCGTTATCACTACGTCTACGACGACGGAGAGCAGGAGTGGGACCAGTGCGACGTACAGCTCTGTCCCAATCGCTACAATCAACTCCCTCTTCCGTACGAACCGACCTTTCACTGGGCATATCCAGCAACTTGGCAGCAGGACACCGACCCACAACACGGAGTTCCTCTTCCCTATCTTCAGGAAGAAACTCACGCACAGCCCTCCTCGCCTCGTCCTAATTTCTATCTCCGATCGCTCTTCGGAAACTCCCCTCCTGTCAATTCAAGTCCTCTTCCTCCAGTCTACCTTCCTCCTCCTATCGTCACTGCGCCCCCTGTCGCGCCTATCACATTCACTCTAGACTTCAAGGAGGAATATCTCGATTCTCCTCAATACTTCTTATCCATCATGGGAGATATCAAAGTCGACTCTATCCCTGTCCTCTCTTCGGCGAATCAGTACAACGACTGGTCTGCCAAGATGAAGGGCTATTTCATCTTCATGGACTGTTGGAGTGTTGTCAAAGGCGCTACTCGTCCTACTGAGCAAGCTGCCAAGGACAAGTGGGATAAACTTGATGGGCAAGCTCGCGGCATGATGTACATGCGTGTCGCACCAAACTTTCACTACGTTCTGGACACTCAGATTCCTGTCTCGGGTGGACAACCCAGGGACATGACTGCTGCTGAGTCCTGGGAAGCGTTACAGAACAAGTTTGGCAAGCCTAACAGTGCCCACGTCTGGGGTTTGTTCGAGTCGCTCGTCGCTGAGCCTCGGATGAACGAACAGAAGCCCCTTCAGGATCAGATGATGCGTCTTATCACACGCCTGCGCGAAATTAGTAGCAACGGCGTCACGCTCTCTGACAACATGCAAGCCCTTCTCTTGATGTCCAAGATTCCGGAGTCGTACCGGTCCATGGTTTCTGCGCTTATGGCGACCACAGACCTCGACAAGGTCACTCTCGACGACATCCAGTCGAAGACCTTGGCTGAGGAGTCCATGCGCAAGAACGGCCAGTCTGCGAACAAGGTCTCCCAGACCAAGCCGAAGCCCAAGGGTCCCTGCTCTCATTGCGGGAGTGGCTCTCATCATGAGTCCAACTGCTATCAGAAGTACCCTGAGAAGCGTCCCAAAGGCAAGGGCAAGGGTAAAGGGAAGGACAAAGACAAGGATAAGGACAAGGGGAAGAATAAGGACACTTCTCATAACCATGCGCACGTCACTACCGAGTCTGTATCATCTGTACTTGTAGCCGGTTCGTCTAACATCGCTGCTTCTTTCTACGATGAGGCTATGGCCTCGAACAGTGTGAACTGGACTGCATGGCTGATGGACTCTGGAGCCTCTCAACATATTACTGGTGATCTCTCTGAGTTCATTGAGTACCAACCCTTCGATTCGCCTGTACTGTTTAACACTGCTGGACAAGGTGATAGCAGCGTCATTCAGGCACTTGGGGAAGGAACTCTGTCTGGAGAAACCTGGCTAGATGGTCAGAAGGTAGCAATTACTCTGAACCACGTCTACTACATACCAGGCACCATCGGTCACATCTTCTCGACTGGCTCCATTGAGCGCAATGGTTACTCCCTCTTTCAAGGGGATGGGCGCATGTGCATTTTTGACAAGCTGCCTGACGGCGCTGTCAAACATGGTTCGACGATTCATATCAAGGGTCGTAAGATCCTGGAGGCGCGATACAACCCTTCGTCTAATTGTTATTGGACAATTATTGAGCTTCACAATGGCAAGCGCGTCCATCTCAATGTCCGTAAGTTCAAGACCTGGCACCGTCGCTTTGGTCATGCGGGCAAGGACGTTCTGCGCAACCTTCCTAAGCATACTAAGGGGGTTGATGCTGTTGATCCTGCAGACGAAGAACCGTGTGATGGATGTGCTTTTGGCAAATCCACTCGTAACCCCTTTCCACCTTCTGAGAAGCGCGCTACCGAAGTTCTCGAGCGAGTCCATACGGACCTCGATGGACCGATGCGCACTCAGGCTATTGGAGGTTGGAAATACTTCGCCGGTTTCATTGATGACTATTCTGGTCTCGCTCGTGCTTACTTCCTTAAACACAAGTCTGACGCGATCCAAGCGTTCAAAGACTATAAGGCGTGGGCTGAGAACCAGACCGGCAAGAAGATCAAATCGATCCGCTCAGATCGAGGGGGGGAATACACATCAGACGAGTTCTCTACACTTCTTCGTTCGCACGGTATCGAGCACCAGAAGACTCTACCGGGTTCGCCTCAACAGAATGGACGTGCTGAGCGCTGGAATCGTACTATTACTGAAAAGGCTCTGTCTATGCTCCACCAAGCAGGCCTTAGTCATGGTTTCTGGCAACTCGCTCTTGATGCAGCCGTTCATATCTACAATCGTCAACCTATGCGACGACACAAGTGGTCGTGCCCCATCACTGTTTGGGATGGTACCGTTCCGGACGTCTCCTACTTCAGAGTGTTTGGGTGCAAAGCTTTTGTCCACGTGCAGAAGGCAAAGCGCGAAGGGAAACTCGACAAGAAGGCTGTCGAGATGATCTTCGTTGGGTATGAGTCTGGTTCCAAGGGGTATAGGTTTTGGAATCCAGCCAACCGCTCTATCGTCGTGTCCCGCGATGCAACATTTGACGAAGAGTCTTTCCCTGCTCGTAACTTACCTGGCAACCGTCCTTCTACCCCGGACGACAGTCCGTTCTCAGATGATCAATCGGATGATTCCTCGAACAATGACTCTGATTCGGTCGATCCCAATGATGCAATCCCTTTCATTCCTCCCAACCTCTTCGAACCACCACAACCTGACCCTCCAGCGGATGCTGATCCCGCTCCTCCTGCAGAAGCTCCTGCTGAGCCTCCTCCTCCTCCGCAACGTCCTCCTCCTCCGCAACGTCCTCCTACACCGCCCCCTGTCGTTCCTCCTCGTCCTCCTCACAAACGTGGTCGTCACCCTCCAGTGGGAGCTAATGAACCAAGCATTGCTCGTGACCGTCCTCGTCGCGAAAAAGCTGGCATTCCCCACAAGGACAGGACTGATAACAACGTGTATGACGATCCTGCACGTGCTGATAATCAGATCGACAAGGATGGCAATCTGCGCGAAGCGGAGACGATACTCGCTTTTCTAGCTGCTGCTCAGTATAAAGCTGGCTTACCTCAGTCGCATAAGGAAGCCATGCGCTCACCTGATGCTGGGAAATGGCGCGAAGCTGAGAAGTCGGAGTTTGAGTCGCTTATGGAGAATAAGACTTGGGTTCTCGTTCCTCGTCCCAAGGGCCGGCATGTTGTCTCTAACCGCTGGGTCTATGACATCAAACATGATGGGCGGTACAAAGCTCGTCTGGTTGCAAAGGGTTTCACTCAGGTGTGGGGAGAGGACTACCATGAGACGTTCTCTCCAGTGGCGCGGTTTGAGTCTATCCGGTATTTACTCGCGCATGCAGCGCTTGAGGACTGGGACATCGAGTCAATGGATGTCAAAACCGCGTTCCTGAATGGTGATCTAGATGAGGAGATTTATATGGAACAGCCGGAAGGCTGGGTCATTCCTGGGAAGGAAGATCACGTCTGTCTACTCAAAAAGGCTATCTATGGTCTTAAGCAGGCGTCGCGTCAGTGGAATGCGAAAATCCATCAATCGCTTCTAGATCTGGGATTTACACGGACATATTCTGATGCTGGGATCTACGTATATCGGCGACAAGGGGGGGATCACGTCACGATTGTCGTTCTTTATGTCGACGATCTACTTCTGATGGGAGATCAGTCTAGTCACATCAAACAAGTCAAGCGTTCGCTTTCTAAGCAGTACAAGATGACGGACTTGGGATCTGTACAGCGCTTTCTTGGTCTTCGCATCACTCGTGATCGATCTACTCGTATGATCGACATCGACCAGGAAGAGTACATCCAGTCTGTTCTCGAGCGCTTTCAGATGGCTGACTGTAAACCCTCACGTACACCCCTTCCTGCTGGTGCTGTCTTGGCAAGTGCCGACGAACCAGCTTCCGATCAGTTCAGGCAACGCTACCAGAGTCTCATTGGCAGTCTTTTGTACGCCATGCTCGGAACGCGTCCTGATATCTCCTTCGCTGTCACACGGTTATCGAAGTACAATGCCAATCCCTCTGAAGCGCACATGAGTTATGCGAAGTATGTCCTGCGTTACCTTCAAGGGACAAAGGCGTATCGCTTGCGCTACAAGGGAGCGTCTAATGACGGTCTGATTTCCTATTCGGATTCAGATTGGGCCGAAGACCGTGATGATCGGCATTCTACCTCTGGCTTCGTCTTCTTGATGGCAGGTGGTGCTATATCGTGGGCTTCGAGGCGTCAGCCTACCATTTCGCTCTCCTCTACTGAGGCGGAATATAAAGCGGCCTCTGATACCTGTCGTCAGTTGATCTGGCTGAGGACGTTCGGCGATGAACTTGGTGATGATTTGACCAGGCCGACACCCATGTGTCTAGACAACCAGGGTTCGATTTTCCTGTCAGTCAATCCAGTAGTCGACCGGCGTACCAAGCACATAGAGATTCGCTACCACTTCATTCGTGAACAGGTGGAGTCTGGCTCTGTCGAGATCTTCTATGTTGCAACCGCGGATCAGTTGGCTGATTCTCTCACAAAGAACGTGCCTTATTCCATTTTGGCAAAGTTCGTTGATGAGATCGGTCTTGTTTCCGTTGCATCTTGAACGAGTGGGAGTGTTGAACTTCCGGACTACCGGCTGTGCTCGGACCGGAGTTGTGTACACTTGTTTATGGTCATATGATTAGATAGGCTGTGTTCCTACTTACCATTTATGGTCTTCTTTGTTCTCCTACTGTACTTTCCCATGACCATATGGTTACTGTGCATTCCTGTGCGTACCAGTGCGTTCTACACTGCACCGGACTCTTCTAGACCTTATGTCTGACTCATGCTATGACTGTATCTGACTCATACGCCGATACGGACTCTGATTCATCGTCTTATGGCTACATGTGACTGCTTTATTCGCTGACTCATGGACTCATCCCTCATGTATATAAGCAGTCCCTTCTTCGCCTCTGCTCTTCAGTCGTTCGCTCACTGACTGAAGAGTAAGTCCCTTACATACATATGCTCTACTACCTCTTACTGACTTAGTACTTGTAGTCTCTCTTGTTGTGACTTACAGGTACTTCACTATGCAATAAAGTCGTTCGCTCACTGACTGAAGATCTCTCTTGTTGTGACTTACAGTGACTTACAGTCGCTCCTCGCCTTACAGGTTCAGAGTTCATCATCAACCGCGCCATTCGCCACCGCCCAGGTGGTGGCTTGTGCATTGAGCCCATCTCCTCTCAATGCTACAACTTGCTTGCGCACCGTGTCCGTCCAGCCGCCCGTGTCCATCTCGCTCAAACTGGTATCATGACCGCCGTCTCCTCTGGCGCATGGGCCCGCACCCAAAAGGCCGAACAAACCGCAAAGCGCAGTTATGACTTTGTGCGCTTGTCTCTGCCTCACACCCGCCTCGCCACACAGATTCGGTCCGCAGGCCCGGTGCACCTACGGCTCGAGAATGTCTACCGTTTCCATCCCCTCCGGATGCACCCTGACATCGTCAATGACATCTATGGGTTCCATGACAGGGTAATCCTCCCTCTGTTCAGCGCATCTTCTGACCCAGCCGTCGTCAACGTTGTCAAGAAGACGTCGGTCATTCTTGTGCCGGAGGTTCGTGTTCAATACTCTCCCTCCCGCTGGTCTCTGAACACCCCATCACCCACAGATATGGCCCCACATCTACAACATTGCCACGTTTCCCCTCACCACGTTCATTGAGACTCTCTGGGCCACTCGCCTTGCAGGGTCAGTCCGGAAAGCCGCAGGTGCAGCCAGCGCCGCTCCCAGTTCCCAACCGGGATCGTCTTCCCAGCAAGACGTCCCTATCGCCACGATTCCTTGGGCAGGACGCATGGCCGCCACCCCATTCCCTCAGTACGTTGAACTCATGGCAGTGGCCGAACGCGCTCTCAACTATGCGCACACCGGTGCAGCCAAGGTTCTCGCACGCAGTCTTATGGACCCCTTGTGGACGTCCAAAGCGCTCGTGGACGGCCTGCTCCCTATGTTCTGTCCGACGCTCCAATTCGGTGGCAAGGACCACTGCATGCCCTCCTTTGCCCTTCGATCTTGGCCCATGAACCCGCAGAGCCATCTTCCTCGTGTGGCCTCTAAGCGGACGCAGGAACTGACCTATGGCCCCTCTCACTTTGAGGTATGTGTTCGACTTCCGACCTCTGGGGCTCGCTAACCTTGCTTCTGTCGACTCAGGGGTATCTCAGCCACTTCCATATGCGTTTCCTACTCCAAACCCCTCACGCTGATGATCGTGCACGCCTCATCACCATTGTGTCTGTGGCAGTGGAGGCATTCATTCAAGACGTTCAACAGTTTGTCACAGACGAATTCCACAAGGCCACTGCGGACATCACCGCTGATGAGGCACTCGCCACCCCCCACTATCGTACCCGCCTGGCTGAACTCCAGGCTTGGCGTGCCCAAGAACACCCTCTGTCCTACGGTGACCCCCACGCCTCGAATCTGTCCCGCCTCTCCCTGATCATCCACCCGACCCGGCAGGCTGCCGTCTCCTTTGGTCTCCCTCATTCCCACATAGAGCGTTGCTCGCCCGCTCAATTTGCCAAGCGCATATACACAATGGCCATCTCCGAGAATGCTCGCTCCCGCCGTGCCCCCTTCTGCAAAGATGGGGCCTTCTGGCCGGTCATCCGCACTGCCGTCGCTGAATCTTTCATCATTCTGCCCACCGCCTCCGAAAAAGACCGTGCTACTGAATTCCAGGCGGCTATAGTCTCTGCTGTCAAACAATATGCCATCAACTTCTTCCCCGATGCTAGCACCCCTGGCGCTCACAACCCCTCATTCACTACGTGGACCCGATTGGACCTTCCCAACCACGCGCCGCACCTGTTGTCCACTGCTCAACCCACACTCGAACAACGTCAGGCCAACCAGATGACCCAAAACGCCCAGCAAGTTATGGAGCACGACCCCCATGCACCCTGGTGCACCTCCGATGTCACCCTCTCGCGCTACCACCTCTTCATGAATCGTGAAGTCCTGCCGGATGACTTCAGTGTCCGTCCTGCCCATCCGGAAGCCACCGGCGGCCTCACCCTCCAGTCCTACCAGTGGGCGGAGACATGGCTCCACAACCACATTACTGACTGGCGCTCTCGACTCGCGCAGCATCTGGCTTTCCTCCACTCCAGAATCTCCCCCAACATTGGTTACGCCCAGGAAGATGTTCCCGTGGTCTCCCAGTCCATCCTCCCTTCCTCGACACCCCAGGAGCGCGTTGACCAAGTTCGCAAGCTCGGTTGGGCCATTAAGGTCCAAAGCGGTGTCTCCCCTTCCCATTATTTCTCACAAGCGCTTGTCTTCTACCTCTGCTGGATTCACGATGGCTCCCCGTTGCGCAAGGCCCTCGGCACCTCTGATCCCGGCCTATCCGCGTGGCTATCCAAGCACAGTCCGTTTTTCTCCAGTGTGTCCAACCCTTCCAGACAACTTTCGCTGATCCAGTTTCCCAACAGCACAAAAGTCCCTTGGCATCGTCAATCTCATCCGTTTTGGTATTGCATATCCACTGAACAATCGCATCTGGAAGGCCGGACGGTATGGCCATTGTTATACCGTCCGCCCCCAGGAGGAACTACAAACATGGTTGGGCACTGTTGCACGCCTCCTTGGCTCCAAGGACTCTCGCCCCCGGTATCAGCTCTGTGAGACCATCTTTGGCCCGCAGGGGGTTGCCCTGCTCGTTGAAGCCAGGCAATTGGAGCCCAAGCCGAGTCGGGCTTCCAATGCACGTCCCTCTGCTTCACATGCCCCTGGCCCTTCACGGGCCCATTCATGTCAGGACGACGATCAGCCAGCCCGTCCTTCCAAGCGACTCCGCACGCAGTAGATGGTGCCCGGGATTGGAGTAGCTTCTGGGTCGTTCCAGGTCTCTTAGGGTTTCATACACGTGTATCTCTCGTTCAATCAATGCATGCATGTCCGAAGTCTGTTCATTCCCTTCTCCTCGTGCCACGCAGGCTCCTCTCGGTTCAGTTGGGCCGGAACGCACCCACAGACTTCCATTTTTCTGGCGTTAAGTTTATCTGTCACTCAAGGAGAACAAGAACTCGTCCACCAGTTTTCTTTGCCTCTGCACACGCTCAAACCAGTAGACGAATTGCCCATCGTGCACGAAGACGCCTTATGCCCCGGCCAACGACTCACTTGACGCATGGCAAGCCCTTTTAGCCATACACTCGTCTGCCGCACTTGTTCATCCGCAATAGACCTGCATTAACGCAATAGAGATGCGTTTATAAAACTAGCACTAACCGCCTGTGTCATCGCACGTCCTGAAGTATGCACATAAAACAATCGGGAATGCCGGACACCGGTGTCCCCAGGTCTTTGGCAGGTGGTCCACACACACACAAAGATGTATGTGATCCCGGGCCTGCCGCGCACCAGGGCTCCTGGGTTTTTAAGTTATAGAAGACCTATAGACATGTGTTGCCAACGGTAGCACTAATCCCTTCTCTACCCACTCTTGCGAACTACGCGGTCCATTCCAATCGCCTCCACAACAGCCGGTGCATGTGATCGTGGAATTCGAACCACTCGCCCATGCGGAGCAGTTCGTTAACCACCAATCTAAGGGGCCATTAGACGCTGCAGGTGTGCACAAGGACGAATGGTTGACTTGCGATATGACTTTCACATTGAAAATTCCCTCTTCGTGAAGCGCCGCTCGTGCGACCCATACCACCTCTAGAGCGTCGGCTCCCATGTAGCACTCCCCATCTCTGAATCTGTCGAGCGTCTCGTTGAGGATGCGTTGACCTGCTGGTTGATATGCTTCCTCCACCTTGAAGTCCAAGGGTGATGGGTCCCATGGGACTGAAACATACCCCACGCCCCGAACGGCCTCCCGGAGACCGTATTCCAGCCACCAAACACGCCACTACAAGAGGTCAAATTTATTGTGCGTGTGCAAGCAGTGTATTACCACGTACCCGGATTGCAAGCTTGCGCAGCACTATGCGCATGCTGTACGCCATTCCGACCATCGCTGTGAGTTCGTCGGCATTCAGCACAGTGGGGACAGTGTCTGTGATCAGCACAATACACTTCTGTGACCACCTGTACTGTATTTCGAGCCATGCGGTAGCCTTCAGGAACACACCTGGACTTCACATTTGTCAGCTAAGTTATGCGCACGACGCTATTATGTGACTTGCGCAATGCCTCCATACAGCACCGGTACATGGGCAGATGTCTTGTTGATGAAGTGGTGCACATGGCAGCGCCGTTTGTCTTCGTCCTCGAGCTCAAGGTAGACGCACCCCGCACTGAAATCGAATGCCACCAGGCGGCCGCAAATTTGAACCTACGGCACATGTGTTAGTGTCGACGGCGCGTTGGCATTACTGTGGTGTTCGCGGCGGCTTACCCGCTTGATCAGACGCCCCATGTAGAACCACTGGCCGCGTGACACGTTCGGTGCGGTCGCCTGGTCTACACACCACAGGCCGCCCAGGGTGATCGGGATGTCCTCGATAACACCGCCATCGATCTGTGCACTCATCAGTCCAGATATGTCACCGGTCAAGTACACAGGTGAACGCACAACTTGGAGCTTGTAGCTAGACAGCTCCATACGTTCCTGGCCGCCTGTGCTTCGCAACGCTTGGGGTAGCCAGCTCACAACTTGCTCGCGCAATGCGGTGGGGTCACGCCTGTGCGAACCAACTTGCCTAATCTCAGCTCGAGGGTCGTAGATGGCACATACAGCGCCACTGACCTTGCACTGCCTCGAATGCCGGGTCAGGGTTGCCGCCTGCAGACTGCGAGGCGATAACTTCTTGGGTGGGGTCCGTATCCGCGACAAGAGGTTGCCCGTCGTTGGTGCTGTGGTCCAAGTCAGCCAACGACGCCTGTTCGACATTGGCCTCCGTCTGCGTTGCCTCTGCCCCATTGTCCTCTGCTTCACGGCGCTGTGCCGCTTTCTTGCGCTCTTCCTCCTGTTCTGATCCCGCACAGTAGTACACGTCCGTTTGTTAAAGCCCATACAAGATGGGCACAAGTGGAAGGACTCACTGTGCTTTTCTTCGACTTCTAACAAATGCGCCTCCAGCTGCGAGTTCCAGGTGATCATCTCACCGTAGTCGGAGTCGGAGTCTGCGGGCATGGTGGGGGTTCAGATGCTGCGGGGGGCCCTGACCTGGGTCCCACTATATATACTGTTTATGCGGCTGCCTGGGGTACATCATGCAATCAAATATTGACATCAATTCGGGTTGCCAACCGGGCTTGTCTCCCCAGCGTCACATCCGTATCCCCACAATTCCTTTGGCAACATGCATGGCTGCCACCCCATTGCCTCACTACGTTGAACTCATGGCGGTCAAGGGCTGGTCCTTGGCCTGCTCCCTATGTTCTGTCCGACGCTCCAATTTGGTGGCAGCGACCACTGCACCCCCTCTTGTGCCCTTCAATCTTCGGCCATGGACCCGCAGGGCCATCTTGGTCGTGTGGCCTTTAAGCGGACGCACGAACTCACCTATGGCACCTCTCACTTTCAGGTAGCCGTTGTTATACTGTCCGCTACCAGGGCGAACTCCAAACATGGTTGGGCACTGTCGCACGCCTCCTTGGCTCCAACGATTCCGGCCCCCGGTATCAGCTGTGTGAGACCATCTTTGGCCCGCAGGGGGTTGCCCTGTTCGTTGCAGCCAGGCAATTGCAGCCCAAACCGAGTCGGGCTTCCAATCCACGTCCCTCTGCTTCACATGCCCCTGGCCCTTCACGGGCCCATTCCCGTCAGGGCGACGATCAGCCAGCCCGTCCTTCCAAGCGACTCCGCACGCAGTAGATGGTGCCCAGGTTTGGAGTAGCTTCCGGGTGGTTCCCGGTCTCTTAGGGTTCAATACACGTGTATTAATACACATCTATATCTCGTTCAATCAATGCATCGTCCGAAGTCTGTTCATTCCCTTCTCTGCCCGCTACGGAGGATCCTCTCAGTAAGGTTCGGCCGCATGCTTTAGGCGTCATGCTGCTTATCTCGTCAAGGTCCGCTGATAACGTTAGCTCTCACGCTCGCTGTATATAAGAGTGTGGTTACCCGGCACCAGCCCCTATCTTCCTCCCTCCATTCCAACGCCATGGCCGTTCACGGTAGGTCTCCAATTCCGTTTGACAACCTGTACCCTGACCCTTGGCAGTCATTGGATCCGATGGCGAGCTCGTCAGCCAGGTTCTCAGTCGGCTGGACACAGCCACAGACTTCCATTTTCCTGGCGTTAAGTTTATTTTACCTGGACACGTTGCCGGCACACGGTTGGTCACTGAAGCAGAAAAAGAACTCATCGGCCGGTTTAATTTGCCTCTGAAAGAGCTCGTACAAGTACCCGAATTGCCCATCATGGACGATGTGGATAGATTCGAGGCCAGGGACTTGCCCCCGGCCAAGGACTTACTCGCCGCATGGGAACGCTGCCATGTTCGCGGCCCGCAGGTCCAATTCCATCAACACCGGTCCACTCTCTCAGATGAGGCCTCTGTTGGTGATGTGTGGGTGGGCATAGGCTCCACCATCGCTGCCCTCTTCCAGGGCAGTGGTGCATTGGATGGGTTGCCCCAACATTCTCTCGATCCTGAAGGTCGGTCATTATATCCTCTCCACTTGAACCCTCTAGATGATGTCCGTTCCACAGGCCTCAATACTGTGCCATGGGCCTTCGGCTGCGTTTACACTCCAGCTAGCAAGTCCGGCCCTACCCGCACCGATCTCGCCTTCAAATATCACATCGTGGACATCCCCAACTCTGATGTCGTCTACCTCGTCATAGAGATCAAAGGGCCCTATCAGTGGTGGTCGCGCGTGAAAGACATCCAGCAACTCATCAACGATGTCCACTTTGACATTCATACACATCTCGACGACAAAGACCATGCCGCGCACTTCATCATCCAAGTGAGTACTCCACCAATCACATGGTTCTTCCCCGTCACACATTAACGCGACAAAGGTATGGAACCAGATGCTCCGATACGGTGTCGACCTCGCAGTGTTTGGCTGCGTCTCTGGGACCTATCTCTTCCAACGCACTGGCCCCCAGACCCTCTCTGTCGCAGGCCCGTACTACTTTCCTCCTGACCCCCAAGCTCGCGTCGATCTCGCCATTGAAACCTACATCACAAACGCCAAAGCAAAGCCCCTTGCCTGGTCTACGTTCTTCAAATTCGTGTATCTCGCAAGCCGTGTGAGCCATTTGCCCTGGACCCGTCGCTCTCATATTCATGGTGACTGCGCACAGCTCGCTTGGCCCAAACTCGTCGAGAGTGTTTACGACCACCCGTGCGCACTGCCGTCTCCCGTCGTCGCGTCCGATGACGCTGACACGTCCATCACACTAGCACATCAAAGTTCTCCTGTGAGCGCATCAGTGAATATTCCATGGCTCCGCGCACTGGGTAGAGCTGTCGGGCAACTCAAGGACACGCTGCTTCGCCAGTGGCACGAGTACGAGTTGGGGCGGTGTGAGCTGGTGTGGCTGCGCACAGAGTGGGCATTGCACCCGATCCCGCTCGTACGACAGGAAAAGCCTTTGAATCTCGAGCACGGCATCTGGCTTGGATTTGTATTTTGGTGCATACATTGGCTGATGTCATTGTTTCGGACGTCGGTGGTCGAACTGCACCTGAACGGGTTGGTCGGCTCAGGCCGGAGTGCGTCGGTCATGCAAGGGCAGTATGCGTGTGCCCGTGTGGTTGTCAAATTTCCCCATGTGGCACGCCCTCGGGCCATGGCACAGGAGTGGCGTCGCTTGCGTCGCCGATTGCAGCCGCTGACATCCGCTCAGCTGGCCACGCTTCCCATCCCGAAGTATTATGGACTGTTCACGTACTGTGAGTATGCAGTCACGATGCTCTCGCACGAAGGCCAAGATTTGGCTAAGACTTCGGCACCGGACAACATCTCGTGAGTGACACCGTCATCATCTCTTGTACTGTGCTCAATGGGTCGCACAGGACTCTTCTGCACGACGCCGTCTCCAAGCTACGTCAAGTAGGTATCGAGCCGACGGATGTCAGCCATCTGAATGTGTTGTGGGATGGGGAGCGGCTCACGCTAATCGATTTCGTCGATCCGCTCTGTTCTTAGATCAGTGTCACAGTCACGGGCTGTTGTATATGTTTGCAAATGCCATCGCTTCAGCGCACTCTTGTGGCCAATTTCCCTAAGTCATAGCAGTGTTACTTCGCCGCACGTTTAACCATGCAGCCACCCCGGGCCGGTCAGCGCCGCGTCTGCGTCCTGATGGCATCACGGCGTTCTCATTCCTTTTCAGAGCGCCTCTATATAATCTCGCCACCTGCTCCGACGCCGCCCGACCCTCTTTCTCTCCCACTGCCACCGTCGGCTATCATCCCACCATCCTCACCGCTAGCCTTGGCCCCCCATGCCTCTCAATCTGGTTGGCAAGAACCTCAAGAAGACGTTTGCTAATCCCGAGGGCTCACGTCAGACTGTGTTAACCCATCGTCAGTCCCACGCCGAGGCTGGCGCCCCTGATGGCGAAGCTGCCTTGCAAGGTAACTTTTGGCCAAGTTCACTGCGGTTTCAGCTCACTCTTTCGCTCCAGCTTTCCTCAATCTCAAGCAGTTTTGTATGCCAGCTCGCATTTTTCTTAGGAGTTCGCACTCACTACCCTCTGCCCTTTAGCTGACAATGAGCAAGACTACGACTTGTCGATTGGAGATGTCGCGTTGGCTCCCCTGGATACACGCACGTTCCAAGGTGAACGGGGCGGTGTCACCCAAGTGAGCCGTCCCACTCTGTTCGGCTTATCGTTGTGTTAACCTCGACTTGTAGTCGTGCTCCTCATGCCTTGACATCCTCTTCGTCGCCAAATGCATCACTCCCGCTTGTCCGCATGCACAGTGTGTGTGCGACCCTCACGAGCCCGAAACTGACACAGGCGGCTGTGTCATCCTGCCCGAGGGTCAGACATTCGCGCACTTTTGCAAGACCTTCCGATGTGCGCAGTGCTATCGGCGCCTCCGCCAGCCCTTGCCTTACGAGCTCGGCCTCACTGGTGAAAACTTCCTCAATGCCAGCCCGGCCAACCAAGCGCTCGCGCTGGTCTACTTGTATGGCGTCGACTCACAGTTCAAGGATTCCGTCCTCAACACCACCAAAGCCCTTGGCTCGAGCCACAAACACAATGTGCTTCGCCCCCATCGTCCGTGTTCGCAACTACTGACTCACGCCCCTAGATTATCCACCACGCGTACAAGGTCTGTTTGAATGGGTTACGGACCATCCAACGAAACCAGGCATTGCTCAACTTCCAGGCCGCCCTGACGAGGAGCCCGCTCAAGGCCCGCACTCCCATCGCTATCTGGGTCGACACGCACGCCGCGCCGGATGGCAAGATAACTTTCAATTATGGCCCGACAATGGCGCACAGGCTTGGCCTGCCGTCCTCCAGCCTTCTATCGTTCACTGTGCCTCGGGTATGAATGTTCATAGTTTGCCAGATCTCACGCACTCACCTTTTATACAGTTCCTGGAAGTCTTTCTTGGGCCGCTCCATCAAGACCTCCGCACACTAAAAGGGCTCAAAGGCCTCTTTCTGCTTGTTTGTGGCCCGGCTATCAGACTCGCGCTAGACCACATCCGCCGTCTGGTCGAATCGTGAGTGGTCACGCCATGTCCCGGCATTGCGCTGACTGCTGTTACAGCCGCCTCTTTACATTTGTGATCGCGTCCGAGTCCGACACGACCACCGTTGCAGGGGTGGGCCCCGCGTACCTCGACCTCTACACTGCTCTCTTCCTCAAAGAACACCGCAATTCATATCCGTTGTACCAGCAGATATGCCATGGCCTGCTCACAGAAAAGGCCAAGAGCGCGCAGTCGAACTTCATCGTGATCTATCGTGATGGCCATGACCAGGTGCACTGCAAACGTTTTGCCCACGAGCATGCCAGGACCGCGAACGCATATGGGCTCCGGGTCGTCTGCCCCACCTGCCACAACGCTAATAACGTCTTGGTCACGCGCAACCATGACCGCCGCATCGCCCTCTGTTCTGGCTGTGGTTTCCGCAGCCACGTTATACGGCCGTCTTGGGTAACGCAACCCATGTCTGGGCAGCCTTGGTTCGCGGCCGATTATCCTCTCCCGCCCACGTGGCCCACGATCAGCGACTTCAAGTCGCCCAACCCTCCACTTCAGAAGGGGCAGAAGCGCGGCCGGCTGCCATCACCCGGAGAGACACAGGCGAAGCGCGCCTGCCCTCATTGGCAGCGCGCAGATTAATGCCGGACAGGGTCAGTTTTCGTGTGTCTCTGGGCCGCTCCATGCGTACGTCAATGTAGGATCATAGTATGTCAGAGTAGTCAAACATGGCCCCGCCGCGATTGGTTTGCAACGCCCACCAAGTAAGTTGCCGGTCCCCACCACTGAAATTTCTATACATTTGAAGCCCTTTGTGGTACATGCGCACGAAGCCATCGAGCAAGTCATTGTCATTATGGCTGCGTTGAGCAGGAGAGACCGACGTGTCTCAGCAGCCTCGCCAGTGCCGCGACTTTGCCCCCACTTCTTGGATGGGCCCCAGCGTTTATCCATCGGTTACGAAGCCAGCGCCGGCAACTGCCGGCTCCCTTTCAAGCTCCGATGGAGAATATCAACCCCTGCAGCCGGCCGGCAAATGCCGACCTCTCTTGACCTCGAACCACGACCATCGGTTTTCGGCGCCTACGGTTAGGCGCCCGATGCGCTGGCACTCCATCCTTGTGCACGAAGGCCACCGCTGCGATGCCATCCCCCGTTGACCCGTTGCGTACTTCGGAGACCACCCGTTGTGTGGACTCGGGATGGTTGCAGTGGTGGTCCGCACCAGAGGTCCCTCTTTACACCGGTTTTGCCAGTGTGCCCCTGGGTTCGCAGTGTCGTCGAGTGCGCTGTTAAGTGCATGCGAGGTGTCCATGGAGAGCGTACTCTCTGTGGCGGCTCGCACTCGGCCTCTTTCTCATGTCGAGTGCGCTGTTAAGTGCATGCGAGGTGTCCGTGGAGAGCGTACTCTCTGTGGCGGCTCGCACTCGGCTTGTGGGTTCATTACTTATCACCGTTTTTTCACAGGTGGGCGTTGACAGAGGTGAGGGCCACGCCGTCCCTCTGGGACGGATAGCGTCTTGCCATTCCTATCTCGGTCTCAGGACCGTTGGTTTGTGCAAGACTTGCCCGCACCTCTGTTGCCCTTTGCCGCCGTTATCGACCTCTGTTGATGCGTAAGAGGCCACCGCTGCGATGCCATCCCCCGTTGACCCGTTGCGTACTTCGGAGACCACCCGTTGTGTGGACTCGGGATGGTTGCAGTAGTGGTCCGCACCAGAGGTCCCTCTTTACACCGGTTTTGCCAGTGTGCCCCTGGGTTCGCAGTGTCGTCGAGTGCGCTGTTAAGTGCATGCGAGGTGTCCATGGAGAGCGTACTCTCTGTGGCGGCTCGCACTCGGCCTCTTTCTCATGTCGAGTGCGCTGTTAAGTGCATGCGAGGTGTCCGTGGAGAGCGTACTCTCTGTGGCGGCTCGCACTCGGCTTGTGGGTTCATTACTTATCACCGTTTTTTCACAGGTGGGCGTTGACAGAGGTGAGGGCCACGCCGTCCCTCTGGGACGGATAGCGTCTTGCCATTCCTATCTCGGTCTCAGGACCGTTGGTTTGTGCAAGACTTGCCCGCACCTCTGTTGCCCTTTGCCGCCGTTATCGACCTCTGTTGATGCGTAAGAGGCCACCGCTGCGATGCCATCCCCCGTTGACCCGTTGCGTACTTCGGAGACCACCCGTTGTGTGGACTCGGGATGGTTGCAGTGGTGGTCCGCACCACAGGTCCAACTCCGTGTAATGCTCTAACTGCCTGTCCCTAGCACGCAGGTGGCCTCCCTGTGCGCATACTTTGTACCGTTTTGCTTGTCATGTACAAATCTGTAATACTCTCGTGAAATTCACTTTGTTTCCTCCCTCACCCAATTGTGTGCAGCCCTGCTCCCCGTCAGTAGTGCCTCATTGGACGCAAGCCTTCAATTCTTAGGTCCTACCTATCTCAGTTGTCGCCCACATGTAGCTTGTGTTTTCGACCCTGCCGCAATGTGTGCGGCCCGGCGATTTCCGTCAAGTAAGGTTCCGATCACATCCATTGCATATATATATGGTACGTGCCCTCGACCGGTCTTCCCTCAACCCCCATCATTTACGTCAACAACCACACTACACTCCACTCACCATGTTCACCTCCGCACAAGTTGCGCAAGAAAAAAAAAGACCTTCCGTGTATACCAACACGAGCTCCGCATGTTCGCTGACCTCGACGATGTCGACACCCTGGCGGTCACTCAGGCTCTCAACACGTTCCATGCCCTTCTTCCCGTGCAGGACGAGGAGCTTAACTACGAACTTCGTCAGCGGGTCGGCAAACCCGGTCAGTATCAGGAATCCGAGCCTCCCATTGAGGACTTGACCCACCTCGGCTGGATTCCTCATGCCCATGGTGACGCTGTCCGCGTCATGGCCAGGATCGTCGCTCTCAACCAATTCATCTACCACCGCATCGACTGGCACAGCATTGGAGCAGAAAACAAGAGTCTCATGGGTATATGCCTAACCGCATCCCGGGACATGTTGAAGCCGTCCGAAAGACACATCAGTGACGCCATCGATGAATACCTTCGCGCGTACCACACCGGCATCGTCGCCACCATCCTCACCGGTCTCAACATCATCAAGGCAGTCGTCACAGACTGTGCCGCCGTCACCGCAACCAGTCCCACACGCGACCAAGGGCTGCTCTACCTATACCAGGCGATATGGGAGCAGTTCCAATTCAGCACCAACAACCCCCAAACACTCGACGCCCTGGACCCGTCCCCGAGGCATGGTTTGTACTACCGGTGTCCGGTCAAATGTATGCCTGCAGTCCATTAACGCCATCTGGATCATTGATACATTTCCCTAGCCCCAAAAATGTACATCAAGAACAACGAGCTCGAAGCCAAATTTTACTGGGGCACGAGCTTGGCGTCCAAGACCGAGGGCTCAGATGGATACTGGCACGACGACCATTTCGACGGCTACCTCGCCAAGGTCGATCGATACGTTCGCACTGAACTAATGTCCGACGCACGCCAAGATGGTTCTGCACGCACGGGTACCGTACGCCCATCAATGTTCCTTCCTGTCGTCTGTCTTTCGCACACTTACCCATCTCCAGCCCCCCCCACAGGGCCCGCTCGCCCTTCCGGGTGTGAACATGGCTGACGTTGAAGGTCTTGCAGCGCCAAGTTCCTCTGTCCCGGCCCCGCAGGTTAAGGGAAAGGGACGTGCACAGGCTCATCAGGGCCCCGCCCAACAGCGTCAGGGGCGCCACGGTAAGCAACGCCAAGGTAAGCATGGTAAAGGCAAGCAACGACTTGGTCACGATGCACCTGGTCGTTCGTCGGGTTGGGCGAAAGACGTGGACGAAGCACCTGCACCCGGCGCTGGTGACCAGCAACCCCCGCATCGTGATGCCGAAACGGTGGACCAGCACCGACCCCGTTCTCAGCCCCCTGAGCAAAATGCGGAGGCGTCTCCCTTTTCCCCCAAACAACCACAATCCCACCTGGAGGACGAACACACCATGGCTGGTTCCGACCGCGAACAAGACGGGCATGGTTCTCCGTCATCCAGCTACCGTGAAGAAACTCAAGTCAACGCAGTCATCGACCAGGACTCTGGGTCGTCATCTTGCTCCGCTATCAACCAAAAAGCCTTCGAGGTCACTCTCACCCCCCCCCTGGTGGATCGCAACCCTTCGTGTTCGACACGCCACTTCTCTCAAGTAAGCTCATGTGCTCAGATGTACTGAAGCTCTTCTTCACACCACACCTCCAGATATTGCCACCGCTGTGCCCGGAGGGGCCCCCTCCCCTATGAGCGGCCGTCAGTTGTCCGTGGGTCCAACTGTGCGCTCTATTTCTTTTCGCCAGTGGAGGGCATCCTTTGACACTTACGCAGGCGCAACATGATCCGCCAGCCCCTGCTACGACCGCTGAGTCCGACAGTCCTCAACCCACAGCTGAGCCCGCCGCGCCGGCCCCCATGAGCGACCGTCAGTTGTCCGTGGGTCCAACTGTGCGCTCCATTTCTTTTCGCCAGTGGAGGGCATCCTTTGACACTTACGCAGGCGCAACATGATCCGCCAGCCCCTGCTACGACCGCTGAGTCCGACAGTCCTCAACCCACAGCTGAGCCCGCCGCGCCGGCCCCCATGAGCGACCGTCAGTTGTCCGTGGGTCCAACTGTGCGCTCTATTTCTTTTCGCCAGTGGAGGGCATCCTTTGACACTTACGCAGGCGCAACGTGATCCCCCAGTCCCTGCTGCGAACCCAGCGTCCGTCCAACCTCAACCCACCGCTGAGCCCCGTGGAATAGAACAGGGGCGCGGCGCCCAAGTCATACACCCTGATCGTCGCAAGCATGTCATTGCCTTTGATGTAAGTGTGGATCATGTATCTTCATCTCCTTACGTTGGCATTCACCTCCATCCAGGATCAACCCGCCGCCAAACGCTTGGCTGTTCACCCTCCAGGTCTGCAGTCTGTATCTGCAGAGATTGCAGCCAGCAGGTCCGCCGCCACTGGCGCATGGGACAAGAGACGCCAAGGCGAGAAATCGCTCCACCCGCCATTCGCCCAGCCTTCATCTGCTCACCCTGCCGTCACCCCGACACAAACCGCCGACCCACCCATGCAACTCACACCATCCCCCGACCGAGAACAGCACTCCCCCCCCAAGGTATGTTAGCTAGGTTATATCGCTTCATGGTTCATGTCGCCAACTCGAGTCATAGACGAAAGACCGATTCCAACGCCGCAAACACGTTCCCAAGGACGTTACGCCGGTTCCTGGTCCCTCTCAGCCCCCACCCCGTCGCTGAACCACCTTGCAGTGCTCCTTTTCATCGCGCCTCATCTGCATGTCTCTCATGCTCTGTCATCTCTGCATTCGCCGTTCTCTCATAATGTCGTAGTGATATACAATCACGGTCCGTCGACAATTCCATCATTACTTCGTCCGTACTTTCTATACTAGCGGTTCATGCAATGAATGTGTATATACCGTCCTTGCAAAGTTGCACCCTATCTACCATCCCCACTTGGACAGTCGACCGTCAATCAAATTGCTAACCCTCAAAGCCACCCAGAATTAATGCTCCCTCTTCGCACTCAAACCCGCCCGCTAATATGTACTATTAGACCCATCCTCATGGCCACTGTTTCACGTAGATAGCTGGGCAGTAGTAGCGACCACGGTCACGTCACCAGGGCGTAGGGTTGATCCTATGAGGCGCCCACACGCGCCCTTTCAGCGTGCTCTCCGCCAATTGGCAAGCCCTCATCTCATGCCTCCCAATCTCCCAGATGTCAAGCGTAAGAAACGCCGTTTGGCCGAGGAGGTCTCCCTTGGTCTCGTTGACAACCTCATCGAAAGTCGTTGGGACCGATCTCACCCCTACTACGGCATTGGCCACGAAGATGGAGGTTGGGAGCATCCCGATTCGCCAGTCGACCTCAGTCGACTCTCTGTCTGCGGTCAGCCTGCCGCCCGGCTAGCAGTTCGATTGCAGGACCTAACATCCATTCTATCACTCCAGATGAAGTCACGCTGCACGCTTCCATCCCTCTTGCCCCCCATAGTGTGTGCACTTCCACCAATGTTTTGACCCGTTTCCTAACTTAGTGGCAGCCCTCACCCCCACCCGCGAAGATGGTATAGGTATTTTCCCGGCTGCAGCCAGTGTACTTTGTTTATTCTATATGTGTCTGTTAGGTATGCGTCGCCGCCGCGCTGACGCAGGGTTTATCCTCGCTGGGGACCCCGTCTCGCCCCCCAAATTCATGCACACGCGGTTTCGCGCCAACCGTGGCGAGCCCAGAACGCCCATCGATTACAGTTATATCAAAGCGCTCCACTATACCGTCCAGGAGGTTATCTTGTCTTGGCCCGCTTGCCCACCGCACGAAGACAGCGTCGACTCCACGGTCGTTACAGAGTTTGCCTTTTTCCACGACCGCTTCAAGCCGACTGTCGATATTCTGGTGCAAAAATGTCGCAATGGCGTGGCCACGGACCAAATATTTCGCCGCCCACCCCCGGCTGTGAGTCCTCAGCCGTTACATGGCGTAATTCGCTCACCTGTTTACACTGTTCCCCAGGGTTATGACTGGGAAAAGCTGGGCAAAGAAGTACGTCATCATTGGCGGTCGCATGGTGGCCTCCCGCCACATCCTGCTGGGGAAATAGGACGTCAACATCCCTGTTCAAAGGCTGGTAAAAGGGCACTTAGGGTTAGCCCGAGGGCATGCACCCGAGCTGGCCTTTGGATGTGGATTTTAACCGCCTTGTCTCCCCTGCGATCTGCCAGTATGCCCGCTGTATCATTTCGTTTCCCTCTGTTGCCACCACTAAGCCACTCATTTCCAGGCTTCCTCCCTGATCAGTCAAATCTTCAACGTCTTTCACAGCATCGTCGACGCATTTGTGGCGAGCGCACCACATTCCGCCCCCGGCTCCGCAGCATGGACCCGGCTCTCTGCTGTGCCCGACGTCGTCCTAACCGCATGTGAGTACGGCAAGTTGCATGCACAACAATTGCGGTTGTACGGTGAACTTGGCGCGCTCGCCTATGACAACGCACGCTGGATACCTTGCCATAAGTATGTCAACGCTTTTCATTACTCTCCCCGTGACCACTTGGTGAGGTTTGTGTGTGTGTGTCGGTAGGATAAGCCACGACGACCAGGAGTCGCTGTCGAAGAAGTTCATTGTCGAGTCAGAGGCCATCTTCAACTTGGCACACACATCGGGTGCAGTCGACCAGGAAGATGCGATACTGGTCGATCACACCTGGCAGAAAGTCATGGCGCCTCCGCGCGATGTTGGAATGACTGCAGTAATTCTCTACGATGCCGACGCGGACCTATCCAACTTGCCAGATGAAGCCATCGTGAGTGTCTCACATAGGTTCACACCATTCATGTCACAGACACGCCTGCAGATCGGCGCATGCATTTACAATGCAGATCAATTTGATGCTATTCTGGGGGAGGAGGTGCAGCAACTGATCGAGTTGGAAGCGTCGGCCATGGTTTCTTTCGTCTCGTATGCACGGTTAGGGTTAGGGTTAGGGTTAGGGTTAGGGTTAGGGTTAGGGTTAGGGTTAGGGTTAGGGTTAGGGTTAGGGTTAGGGTTAGGGTTAGGGTTAGGGTTAGGGTTAGGGTAGGGTTAGG